>CAWUFW010000772.1:0-2400000 GCA_963921515.1 Calotriton arnoldi
AGAAATCTGGGCCTGAATCCATTGGGTTTTTTTTTTTTTTTGCTCGCCATGCCATTCCACTATGGACCCAGCCATATGCAAATCAGTCTTGACCCTGCGCCCAATGGGAACAGTCCAGCCCGAACTGCCTGGCCAGGTCCTCCCTGGACTGGAAACAAGCATCCTAGGACCGGTTTCGGGCTTTCAGCCCTCATCAGCCAGGATAGCTTGACTCCAGTGGCATGGAGAGCACAGGACCCACGTCTGGGCATACCCGTCCCACACGGGGTGACAAATGCAAAAAGAACAATTGATGGACAGAATGCAGAACAATGTCATACATTCACCCCAGTACAGAGATCTGGGCCTGAATCCATCGTTTTTTGCTCACCATGCCATTACAGTTTTACCCAGCCATATGCAAATCAGTCTTGACCCTGCGCCCAATGGGAACAGTCCAGCCCGAACTGCCAGGCCAGGTCCTCCCTGGACAGGAAACAAGCATCCTAGGACCGGTTTCAGGCTTTCAGCCCTCATCAGCCAGGATAGCTTGATTAGAGTGGCATGGAGACCACGGGACCCACGTCTGGGCATACCTGTCCCACACGGGGGGACAAATGCAAAAAGAACAATTGATGGCCAGAATACAGAACAATGTCATACATTCACCCCAGTACAGAGATATGGGCCTGAATCCATCGTTTTTTTGCTCGCCATGCCATTCCAGTTTGGACCCAGCCATATGCAAATCAGTCTTGACCCTGCGCCCAATGGGAACAGTCCAGCCCGAACTGCCAGGCCAGGTCCTCCCTGGACTGGAAACAAGCATCCTAGGACCGGTTTCGGGCTTTCAGCCCTCATCAGCCAGGATAGCTTGACTCCAGTGGCATGGAGAGCACAGGACCCACGTCTGGGCTTACCCGTCCCACACGGGGTGACAAATGCAAAAAGAACAATTGATGGACAGAATGCAGAACAATGTCATACATTCACCCCAGTACAGAGATCTGGGCCTGAATCCATCGTTTTTTTGCTCGCCATGCCATTACAGTTTGGACCCAGCCATATGCAAATCAGTCTTGACCCTGCGCCCAATGGGAACAGTCCAGCCCGAACTGCCAGGCCAGGTCCTCCCTGGACAGGAAACAAGCATCCTAGGACCGGTTTCAGGCTTTCAGCCCTGATCAGCCAGGATAGCTTGATTCCAGTGGCATGGAGAGCACGGGACCCACGTCTGGGCATACCTGTCCCACACGGGGGGACAAATGCAAAAAGAACAATTGATGGACAGAATACAGAACAATGTCATACATTCACCCCAGTACAGAGATATGGGCCTGAATCCATCATTTTTTGCTCGCCATGCCATTCCAGTTTGGACCCAGCCATATGCAAATCAGTCTTGACCCTGCGCCCAATGGGAACAGTCCAGCCCAAACTGCCAGACCAGGTCCTCCCTGGACTGGAAACAAGCATCCTAGGACCGGTTTCGGGCTTTCCGCCCTCATCAGCCAGGATAGCTTGACTCCAGTGGCATGGAGAGCACGGGACCCACGTCTGGGCATACCTGTCCCACACGCGGTGACAAATGCAAAAAGAACAATTGAAGGACAGAATTCAGAGTAATGTCATACATTCACCCCAGTACAGAGATCTGGGCCTGAATCCATCGTTTTTTTGCTCGCCATGCCATTCCAGTTTGGACCCAGCCATATGCAAAACAGTCTTCACCCTGCGCCCAATGGGAACAGTCCAGCCCAAACTGCCAGGCCAGGTCCTCCCTGGACTGGAAACAAGCATCCTAGGACCGGTTTCGGGCTTTCAGCCCTCATCAGCCATGTTAGCTTGACTCCAGTGGCATGGAGAGCACGGGACCCATGTCTGGGCATACCCGTTCCACACGGGGTGACAAATGCAAAAAGAACAATCGATGGACAGAATGCAGAACAATGTCATACATTCACCACAGTACAGAGATCTGGGCCTGAATCCATCGTTTTTTTGCTCGCCATGCCATTCCAGTTTGGACTCAGCCATATGCAAATCAGACTTGACCCTGCACCCAATGAGAAAACAGTCCAGCCCGAACTGCCAGACCAGGTCCTCCCTGGACTGGAAACAAGAATCCTAGGACCGGTTTCGGGCTTTCAGCCCTCATCAGCCAGGATAGCTTGACTCCAGTGGCATGGAGAGCACGGGACCCACGTCTGGGCATACCCGTCCCACACGGGGTGACAAATGCAAAAAGAACAATTGATGGACAGAATGCAGAACAATGTCATACATTCACCCCAGTACAGAGATCTGGGCCAGAATCCATTGTTTTTTGCTTGCCATGCCATTCCAGTTTGGACCCAGCCATATGCAAATCAGTCCTGACCCTGCGCCCAATGGGAAGAGTCCAGCCCGAACTGCCAGGCCAGGTCCTCCCTGGACTGGAAGCAAGCATCCTAGGACCGGTTTCAGGCTTTCAGCCCTCATCAGCCAGGATAGCTTGATTCCAGTGGCATGGAGAGCACGGGACCCACGTCTGGACATACCCGTCCCACACGGGGTGACAAATGCAAAAAGAACAATTGATGGACAGAATGCAGAACAATGTCATACATTCACCAGAGTACAGAGATCTGGGCCTGAATCCATCGTTTTTTGCTCGCCATGCCATTCCAGTTTGGACTCAGCCATATGCAAATCAGTCTTGACCCTGCGCCCAATGGGAACAGTCCAGCCCGAACTGCCAGGCCAGGTCCTCCCTGGACTGGAAACAAGCATCCTAGGACCGGTTTTGGGCTTTCAGCCCTCATCAGCCAGGATAGCTTGACTCCAGTGGCATGGAGAGTACGGGACCCACGTCTGGGCATACCCGTCCCACACGGGGTGACAAATGCAAAAAGAACAATTGAGGACAGAATGCAGAACAATGTCATACATTCACCCCAGTACAGAAATCTGGGCCTGAATCCATTGGGTTTTTTTTTTTTTTTTTTTGCTCGCCATGCCATTCCACTATGGACCCAGCCATATGCAAATCAGTCTTGACCCTGCGCCCAATGGGAACAGTCCAGCCCGAACTGCCTGGCCAGGTCCTCCCTGGACTGGAAACAAGCATCCTAGGACCGGTTTCGGGCTTTCAGCCCTCATCAGCCAGGATAGCTTGACTCCAGTGGCATGGAGAGCACAGGACCCACGTCTGGGCATACCCGTCCCACACGGGGTGACAAATGCAAAAAGAACAATTGATGGACAGAATGCAGAACAATGTCATACATTCACCCCAGTACAGAGATCTGGGCCTGAATCCATCGTTTTTTGCTCACCATGCCATTACAGTTTTACCCAGCCATATGCAAATCAGTCTTGACCCTGCGCCCAATGGGAACAGTCCAGCCCGAACTGCCAGGCCAGGTCCTCCCTGGACAGGAAACAAGCATCCTAGGACCGGTTTCAGGCTTTCAGCCCTCATCAGCCAGGATAGCTTGATTAGAGTGGCATGGAGACCACGGGACCCACGTCTGGGCATACCTGTCCCACACGGGGGACAAATGCAAAAAGAACAATTGATGGCCAGAATACAGAACAATGTCATACATTCACCCCAGTACAGAGATATGGGCCTGAATCCATCGTTTTTGCTCGCCATGCCATTCCAGTTTGGACCCAGCCATATGCAAATCAGTCTTGACCCTGCGCCCAATGGGAACAGTCCAGCCCGAACTGCCAGGCCAGGTCCTCCCTGGACTGGAAACAAGCATCCTAGGACCGGTTTCGGGCTTTCAGCCCTCATCAGCCAGGATAGCTTGACTCCAGTGGCATGGAGAGCACAGGACCCACGTCTGGGCTTACCCATCCCACACGGGGTGACAAATGCAAAAGAACAATTGATGGACAGAATGCAGAACAATGTCATACATTCACCCCAGTACAGAGATCTGGGCCTGAATCCATCGTTTTTGCTCGCCATGCCATTACAGTTTGGACCCAGCCATATGCAAATCAGTCTTGACCCTGCGCCCAATGGGAACAGTACAGCCCGAACTGCCAGGCCAGGTCCTCCCTGGACAGGAAACAAGCATCCTAGGACCGGTTTCAGGCTTTCAGCCCTGATCAGCCAGGATAGCTTGATTCCAGTGGCATGGAGAGCACGGGACCCACGTCTGGGCATACCTGTCCCACACGGGGGACAAATGCAAAAAGAACAATTGATGGACAGAATACAGAACAATGTCATACATTCACCCCAGTACAGAGATATGGGCCTGAATCCATCATTTTTTTGCTCGCCATGCCATTCCAGTTTGGACCCAGCCATATGCAAATCAGTCTTGACCCTGCGCCCAATGGGAACAGTCCAGCCCAAACTGCCAGACCAGGTCCTCCCTGGACTGGAAACAAGCATCCTAGGACCGGTTTCGGGCTTTCCGCCCTCATCAGCCAGGATAGCTTGACTCCAGTGGCATGGAGAGCACGGGACCCACGTCTGGGCATACCCGTCCCACACGCGGTGACAAATGCAAAAAGAACAATTGAAGGACAGAATTCAGAGTAATGTCATACATTCACCCCAGTACAGAGATCTGGGCCTGAATCCATCGTTTTTGCTCGCCATGCCATTCCAGTTTGGACCCAGCCATATGCAAAACAGTCTTCACCCTGCGCCCAATGGGAACAGTCCAGCCCAAACTGCCAGGCCAGGTCCTCCCTGGACTGGAAACAAGCATCCTAGGACCGGTTTCGGGCTTTCAGCCCTCATCAGCCATGTTAGCTTGACTCCAGTGGCATGGAGAGCACGGGACCCATGTCTGGGCATACCCGTTCCACACGGGGTGACAAATGCAAAAAGAACAATCGATGGACAGAATGCAGAACAATGTCATACATTCACCACAGTACAGAGATCTGGGCCTGAATCCATCGTTTTTGCTCGCCATGCCATTCCAGTTTGGACTCAGCCATATGCAAATCAGACTTGACCCTGCACCCAATGAGAAAACAGTCCAGCCCGAACTGCCAGACCAGGTCCTCCCTGGACTGGAAACAAGAATCCTAGGACCGGTTTCGGGCTTTCAGCCCTCATCAGCCAGGATAGCTTGACTCCAGTGGCATGGAGAGCACGGGACCCACGTCTGGGCATACCCGTCCCACACCGGGTGACAAATGGAAAAAGAACAATTGATGGACAGAATGCAGAACAATGTCATACATTCACCCCAGTACAGAGATCTGGGCCAGAATCCATTGTTTTTTTGCTTGCCATGCCATTCCAGTTTGGACCCAGCCATATGCAAATCAGTCCTGACCCTGCGCCCAATGGGAAGAGTCCAGCCCGAACTGCCAGGCCAGGTCCTCCCTGGACTGGAAACAAGCATCCTAGGACCGGTTTCAGGCTTTCAGCCCTCATCAGCCAGGATAGCTTGATTCCAGTGGCATGGAGAGCACGGGACCCACGTCTGGACATACCCGTCCCACACGGGGTGACAAATGCAAAAAGAACAATTGATGGACAGAATGCAGAACAATGTCATACATTCACCCCAGTACAGAGATATGGGCCTGAATCCATCATTTTTTTGCTCGCCATGCCATTCCAGTTTGGACCCAGCAATATACAAATCAGTCTTGACCCTGCACCCAATGGGATCAGTCCTGCCCGAACTGCCAGGCCAGGTCCTCCCTGGACTGGAAACAAGCATCCTAGGACCAGTTTCGGGCTTTCAGCCCTCATCAGCCAGGATAGCTTGACTCCAGTGGCATGGAGAGCACGGGACCCACGTCTGGGCATACCCGTCCCACACGCGGTGACAAATGCAAAAAGAACAATTGATGGACAGAATGCAGAACAATGTCATACATTCACCCCAGTACAGAGATATGGGCCTGAATCCATCGTTTTTTGCTCGCCATGCCATTCCAGTTTGGACCCAGCCATATGCAAATCAGTCTTGACCCTGCACCCAATGGGAACAGTCCTGCCCGAACTGACAGGCCAGGTCCTCCCTGGACTGGAAACAAGCATACTAGGACCAGTTTCGGGCTTTCAGCCCTCATCAGCCAGGCTAGCTTGACTCCAGTGGCATGGAGAGCACGGGACCCACGTCTGGGCATACCCGTCCCACACGCGGTGACAAATGCAAAAAGAACAATTGATGGACAGAATGCAGAACAATGTCATACATTCACCCCAGTACAGAGATCTGGGTCTGAATCCATCGCTTTTTTGCTCACCATGCCATTCCAGTTTGGACCCAGCCATATGCAAATCAGTCTTGACCCTGCACCCAATGGGAACAGTCCAGCCCGAACTGCCAGGCCAGGTCCTCCCTGGACTGGAAACAAGCATCCTAGGACCGGTTTCGGGCTTTCAGCCCTCATCAGCCATGTTAGCTTGACTCCAGTGGCATGGAGAGCACGGGACCCACGTCTGGGCATACCCGTCCCACATGCGGTGACAAATGCAAAAAGAACAATTGATGGACAGAATGCAGAACAATGTCATACATTCACCCCAGTACAGAAATCTGGGCCTGAATCCATTGGGTTTTTTGTGTTTTTTTTGTTTTTGCTCGCCATGCCATTCCAGTATGGACACAGCCATATGCAAATCAGTCTTGACCCTGCACCCAATGGGAACAGTCCAGCCCGAACTGCCTGGCCAGGTCCTCCCTGGACTGGAAACAAGCATCCTAGGACCGGTTTCGGGCTTTCAGCCCTCATCAGCCAGGATAGCTTGACTCCAGTGGCAAGGAGAGCACGGGACCCACGTCTGGGCATACCCGTCCCACATGCGGTGACAAATGCAAAAAGAACAATTGATGGACAGAATGCAGAACAATGTCATACATTCACCCCAGTACAGAGATCTGGGTCTGAATCCATCGCTTTTTGCTCGCCATGCCATTCCAGTTTGGACCCAGCCATATGCAAATCAGTCTTGACTTTGCGCCCAATGGGAACAGTCCAGCCCGAACTGCCAGGCCAGGTCCTCCCTGGACTGGAAACAAGCATCCTAGGACCGGTTTCGAGCTTTCAGCCCTCATCAGCCAGGATAGCTTGACTCCAGTGGCATGGAGAGCACAGGACCCACGTCTGGGCATACCCGTCCCACACGGGGTGACAAATGGAAAAAGAACAATTGATGGACAGAATGCAGAACAATGTCATACATTCACCCCAGTACAGAGATCTGGGCCTGAATCCATCGTTTTTTGCTCGCCATACCATTCCAGTTTGGACCCAGCCATATGCAAATCAGACTTGACCCTGCGGACAATGAGAAAACAGTCCAGCCCGAACTGCCAGACCAGGTCCTCCCTGGACTGGAAACAGGAATCCTAGGACCGGTTTCGGGCTTTCAGCCCTCATCAGCCAGGCTAGCTTGACTCCAGTGGCATGGAGCGCACGGGACCCACGTCTGGGCATACCCTTACCACACGCGGTGACAAATGCAAAAAGAACAATTGATGGACAGAATGCAGAACAATGTCATACATTCACCCCAGTACAGAGATCTGGGCCTGAATCCATTGGGTTTTTTTGTTGTTGTTTTTTTGTTTTTTGCTCGCCATGCCATTCCAGTATGGACCCAGTCATATGCAAATCAGTCTTGACCCTGCACCCAATGGGAACAGTCCAGCCCGAACTGCCTGACCAGGTCCTCCCTGGACTGGAAACAAGCATCCTAGGACCAGTTTCGGGCTTTCAGCCCTCATCAGCCAGGATAGCTTGACTCCAGTGGCATGGAGAGCACGGGACCCACGTCTGGGCATACCCGTCCCACATGCGGTGACAAATGCAAAAAGAACAATTGATGGACAGAATGCAGAACAATGTCATACATTCACCCCAGTACAGAGATCTGGGTCTGAATCCATCGTTTTTATGCTCGCCATGCCATTCCAGTTTGGACCCAGCCATATGCAAATCAGTCTTGACCCTGCACCCAATGGGAACAGTCCTGCCCGAACTGACAGGCCAGGTCCTCCCTGGACTGGAAACAAGCATACTAGGACCAGTTTCGGGCTTTCAGCCCTCATCAGCCAGGCTAGCTTGACTCCAGTGGCATGGAGAGCACGGGACCCACGTCTGGGCATACCCGTCCCACACGCGGTGACAAATGCAAAAAGAACAATTGATGGACAGAATGCAGAACAATGTCATACATTCACCCCAGTACAGAGATCTGGGTCTGAATCCATCGCTTTTTGCTCACCATGCCATTCCAGTTTGGACCCAGCCATATGCAAATCAGTCTTGACCCTGCACCCAATGGGAACAGTCCAGCCCGAACTGCCAGGCCAGGTCCTCCCTGGACTGGAAACAAGCATCCTAGGACCGGTTTCGGGCTTTCAGCCCTCATCAGCCATGTTAGCTTGACTCCAGTGGCATGGAGAGCACGGGACCCACGTCTGGGCATACCCGTCCCACATGCGATGACAAATGCAAAAAGAACAATTGATGGACAGAATGCAGAACAATGTCATACATTCACCCCAGTACAGAAATCTGGGCCTGAATCCATTGGGTTTTTTTTTGTGTTTTTTTTTTTGTTTTTTTGCTCGCCATGCCATTCCAGTATGGACACAGCCATATGCAAATCAGTCTTGACCCTGCACCCAATGGGAACAGTCCAGCCCGAACTGCCTGGCCAGGTCCTCCCTGGACTGGAAACAAGCATCCTAGGACCGGTTTCGGGCTTTCAGCCCTCATCAGCCAGGATAGCTTGACTCCAGTGGCAAGGAGAGCACGGGACCCACGTCTGGGCATACCCGTCCCACACGCGGTGACAAATGCAAAAAGAACAATTGATGGACAGAATGCAGAACAATGTCATACATTCACCCCAGTACAGAGATCTGGGTCTGAATCCATCGGTTTTTTGCTCGCCATGCCATTCCAGTTTGGACCCAGCCATATGCAAATCAGTCTTGACTTTGCGCCCAATGGGAACAGTCCAGCCCGAACTGCCAGGCCAGGTCCTCACTGGACTGGAAACAAGCATCCTAGGACCGGTTTCGAGCTTTCAGCCCTCATCAGCCAGGATAGCTTGACTCCAGTGGCATGGAGAGCACAGGACCCACGTCTGGGCATACCCGTCCCACACGGGGTGACAAATGGAAAAAGAACAATTGATGGACAGAATGCAGAACAATGTCATACATTCACCCCAGTACAGAGATCTGGGCCTGAATCCATCGTTTTTTTGCTCGCCATACCATTCCAGTTTGGACCCAGCCATATGCAAATCAGACTTGACCCTGCGGACAATGAGAAAACAGTCCAGCCCGAACTGCCAGACCAGGTCCTCCCTGGACTGGAAACAGGAATCCTAGGACCGGTTTCGGGCTTTCAGCCCTCATCAGCCAGGCTAGCTTGACTCCAGTGGCATGGAGCGCACGGGACCCACGTCTGGGCATACCCTTACCACACGCGGTGACAAATGCAAAAGAACAATTGATGGACAGAATGCAGAACAATGTCATACATTCACCCCAGTACAGAGATCTGGGCCTGAATCCATTGGGTTTTTTTGTTGTTGTTTTTTTTTGTTTTTTTGCTCGCCATGCCATTCCAGTATGGACCCAGTCATATGCAAATCAGTCTTGACCCTGCACCCAATGGGAACAGTCCAGCCCGAACTGCCTGACCAGGTCCTCCCTGGACTGGAAACAAGCATCCTAGGACCAGTTTCGGGCTTTCAGCCCTCATCAGCCAGGATAGCTTGACTCCAGTGGCATGGAGAGCACGGGACCCACGTCTGGGCATACCCGTCCCACACGCGGTGACAAATGCAAAAAGAACAATTGATGGACAGAATGCAGAACAATGTCATACATTCACCCCAGTACAGAGATCTGGGTCTGAATCCATCGTTTTTATGCTCGCCATGCCATTCCAGTTTGGACCCAGCCATATGCAAATCAGTCTTGACTTTGCGCCCAATGGGAACAGTCCAGCCCGAACTGCCAGGCCAGGTCCTCCCTGGACTGGAAACAAGCATCCTAGGACCGGTTTCGAGCTTTCAGCCCTCATCAGCCAGGATAGCTTGACTCCAGTGGCATGGAGAGCACATGACCCACGTCTGGGCATACCCGTCCCACAAGGGGTGACAAATGGAAAAAGAACAATTGATGGACAGAATGCAGAACAATGTCATACATTCACCCCAGTACAGAGATATGTGCCTGAATCCATCGTTTTTTTGCTCGCCATGCCATTCCAGTTTGGACCCAGCCATATGCAAATCAGTCTTGACCCTGCACCCAATGGGAACAGTCCTGCCCGAACTGCCAGGCCAGGTCCTCCCTGGACTGGAAACAAGCATACTAGGACCAGTTTCGGGCTTTCAGCCCTCATCAGCCAGGCTAGCTTGACTCCAGTGGCATGGAGAGCACGGGACCCACGTCTGGGCATACCCGTCCCACACGCGGTGACAAATGCAAAAAGAACAATTGATGGACAGAATGCAGAACAATGTCATACATTCACCCCAGTACAGAGATCTGGGCCTGAATACATCGCTTTTTTGCTCACCATGCCATTACAGTTTGGACTCAGACATATGCAAATCAGTCTTGATCATGCGCCCAATGGGAACAGTCCAGCCCGAACTGCCAGGCCAGGTCCTCCCTGGACTGGAAACAAGCATCCTAGGACCGGTTTTGGGCTTTCAGCCCTCATCAGCCAGGATAGCTTGACTCCAGTGGCATGGAAGTACGGGACCCACGTCTGGGCATACCCGTCCCACATGGGGTGACAAATGCAAAAAGAACAATTGATGGACAGAATGCAGAACAATGTCATACATTCACCCCAGTACAGAAATCTGGGCCTGAATCCATTGGGTTTTTTTTTTTTTTTGCTCGCCATGCCATTCCACTATGGACCCAGCCATATGCAAATCAGTCTTGACCCTGCGCCCAATGGGAACAGTCCAGCCCGAACTGCCTGGCCAGGTCCTCCCTGGACTGGAAACAAGCATCCTAGGACCGGTTTCGGGCTTTCAGCCCTCATCAGCCAGGATAGCTTGACTCCAGTGGCATGGAGAGCACAGGACCCACGTCTGGGCATACCCGTCCCACACGACGTGACAAATGCAAAAAGAACAATGGATGGACAGAATGCAGAACAATGTCATACATTCACCCCAGTACAGAGATCTGGGCCTGAATCCATCGTTTTTTTGCTCGCCATGCCATTACAGTTTTACCCAGCCATATGCAAATCAGTCTTGACCCTGCGCCCAATGGGAACAGTCCAGCCCGAACTGCCAGGCCAGGTCCTCCCTGGACAGGAAACAAGCATCCTAGGACCGGTTTCAGACTTTCAGCCCTCATCAGCCAGGATAGCTTGATTAGAGTGGCTGGAGACCACGGGACCCACGTCTGGGCATACCTGTCCCACACGGGGGACAAATGCAAAAAGAACAATTGATGGCCAGAATACAGAACAATGTCATACATTCACCCCAGTACAGAGATATGGGCCTGAATCCATCGTTTTTGCTCGCCATGCCATTCCAGTTTGGACCCAGCCATATGCAAATCAGTCTTGACCCTGCGCCCAATGGGAACAGTCCAGCCCGAACTGCCAGGCCAGGTCCTCCCTGGACTGGAAACAAGCATCCTAGGACCGGTTTCGGGCTTTCAGCCCTCATCAGCTAGGATAGCTTGACTCCAGTGGCATGGAGAGCACGGGACCCACGTCTGGGCATACCCGTCCCACACGCGGTGACAAATGCAAAAAGAACAAATGAAGGACAGAATTCAGAGTAATGTCATACATTCACCCCAGTACAGAGATCTGGTCCTGAATCCATCGTTTTTTGCTCGCCATGCCATTCCAGTTTGGACCCAGCCATATGCAAATCAGTCTTCACCCTGCGCCCAATGGGAACAGTCCAGCCCAAACTGCCAGGCCAGGACCTCCCTGGACTGGAAACAAGCATCCTAGGACCGGTTTCGGGCTTTCAGCCCTCATCAGCCATGTTAGCTTGACTCCAGTGGCATGGAGAGCACGGGACCCATGTCTGGGCATACCCGTCCCACACGGGGTGACAAATGCAAAAAGAACAATCGATGGACAGAATGCAGAACAATGTCATACATTCACCCCAGTACAGAGATCTGGGCCAGAATCCATTGTTTTTTGCTCGCCATGCCATGCCAGTTTGGACCCAGCCATATGCAAATCAGTCCTGACCCTGCGCCCAATGGGAACAGTCCAGCCCGAACTGCAAGGCCTGGTCCTCCCTGGACTGGAAACAAGCATCCTAGGACCGGTTTCAGGCTTTCAGCCCTCATCAGCCAGGATAGCTTGATTCCAGTGGCATGGAGAGCACGGGACCCACATCTGGGCATACCCGTCCCACACGGGGTGACACATGCAAAAAGAACAATTGATGGACAGAATGCAGAACAATGTCATACATTCACCCCAGTACAGAGATCTGGGCCTGAATCCATCGTTTTTTTGCTCGCCATGCCATTACAGTTTGGACCCAGCCATATGCAAATCAGTCTTGACCCTGTGCCCAATGGGAACAGTCCAGCCCGAACTGCCAGGCCAGGTCCTCCCTGGACAGGAAACAAGCATCCTAGGACCGGTTTCAGGCTTTCAGCCCTCATCAGCCAGGATAGCTTGATTCCAGTGGCATGGAGAGCACGGGACCCACGTCTGGGCATACCTGTCCCACACGGGGGGACAAATGCAAAAAGAACAATTGATGGACAGAATACAGAACAATGTCATACATTCACCCCAGTACAGAGATATGGGCCTGAATCCATCATTTTTTTGCTCGCCATGCCATTCCAGTTTGGACCCAGCCATATGCAAATCAGTCTTGACCCTGCGCCCAATGGGAACAGTCCAGCCCAAACTGCCAGGCCAGGTCCTCCCTGGACTGGAAACAAGCATCCTAGGACCGGTTTCGGGCTTTCAGCCCTCATCAGCCAGGATAGCTTGACTCCAGTGGCATGGAGAGCACGGGACCCACGTCTGGGCATACCCGTCCCACACGCGGTGACAAATGCAAAAAGAACAATTGATGGCCAGAATACAGAACAATGTCATACATTCACCCCAGTACAGAGATATGGGCCTGAATCCATCGTTTTTTTGCTCGCCATGCCATTCCAGTTTGGACCCAGCCATATGCAAATCAGTCTTGACCCTGCGCCCAATGGGAACAGTCCTGCCCGAACTGCCAGGCCAGGTCCTCCCTGGACTGGAAACAAGCATACTAGGACCAGTTTCGGGCTTTCAGCCCTCATCAGCCAGGCTAGCTTGACTCCAGTGGCATGGAGAGCACGGGACCCACGTCTGGGCATACCCGTCCCACACGCGGTTACAAATGCAAAAAGAACAATTGATGGACAGAATGCAGAACAATGTCATACATTCACCCCAGTACAGAGATCTGGGCCTGAATACATCGCTTTTTTGCTCACCATGCCATTACAGTTTGGACTCAGACATATGCAAATCAGTCTTGATCATGCGCCCAATGGGAACAGTCCAGCCCGAACTGCCAGGCCAGGTCCTCCCTGGACTGGAAACAAGCATACTAGGACCAGTTTCGGGCTTTCAGCCCTCATCAGCCAGGCTAGCTTGACTCCAGTGGCATGGAGAGCACGGGACCCACGTCTGGGCATACCCGTCCCACACGCGGTGACAAATGCAAAAAGAACAATTGATGGACAGAATGCAGAACAATGTCATACATTCACCCCAGTACAGAGATCTGGGCCTGAATACATCGCTTTTTGCTCACCATGCCATTACAGTTTGGACTCAGACATATGCAAATCAGTCTTGATCATGCGCCCAATGGGAACAGTCCAGCCCGAACTGCCAGGCCAGGTCCTCCCTGGACTGGAAACAAGCATCCTAGGACCGGTTTTGGGCTTTCAGCCCTCATCAGCCAGGATAGCTTGACTCCAGTGGCATGGAGAGTACGGGACCCACGTCTGGGCATACCCGTCCCACATGGGGTGACAAATGCAAAAAGAACAATTGATGGACAGAATGCAGAACAATGTCATACATTCACCCCAGTACAGAAATCTGGGCCTGAATCCATTGGGTTTTTTTTTTTTTTTTTTGCTCGCCATGCCATTCCACTATGGACCCAGCCATATGCAAATCAGTCTTGACCCTGCGCCCAATGGGAACAGTCCAGCCCGAACTGCCTGGCCAGGTCCTCCCTGGACTGGAAACAAGCATCCTAGGACCGGTTTCGGGCTTTCAGCCCTCATCAGCCAGGATAGCTTGACTCCAGTGGCATGGAGAGCACAGGACCCACGTCTGGGCATACCCGTCCCACACGACGTGACAAATGCAAAAAGAACAATGGATGGACAGAATGCAGAACAATGTCATACATTCACCCCAGTACAGAGATCTGGGCCTGAATCCATCGTTTTTTGCTCGCCATGCCATTACAGTTTTACCCAGCCATATGCAAATCAGTCTTGACCCTGCGCCCAATGGGAACAGTCCAGCCCGAACTGCCAGGCCAGGTCCTCCCTGGACAGGAAACAAGCATCCTAGGACCGGTTTCAGACTTTCAGCCCTCATCAGCCAGGATAGCTTGATTAGAGTGGCTGGAGACCACGGGACCCACGTCTGGGCATACCTGTCCCACACGGGGGGACAAATGCAAAAAGAACAATTGATGGCCAGAATACAGAACAATGTCATACATTCACCCCAGTACAGAGATATGGGCCTGAATCCATCGTTTTTTTGCTCGCCATGCCATTCCAGTTTGGACCCAGCCATATGCAAATCAGTCTTGACCCTGCGCCCAATGGGAACAGTCCAGCCCGAACTGCCAGGCCAGGTCCTCCCTGGACTGGAAACAAGCATCCTAGGACCGGTTTCGGGCTTTCAGCCCTCATCAGCTAGGATAGCTTGACTCCAGTGGCATGGAGAGCACGGGACCCACGTCTGGGCATACCCGTCCCACACGCGGTGACAAATGCAAAAAGAACAAATGAAGGACAGAATTCAGAGTAATGTCATACATTCACCCCAGTACAGAGATCTGGTCCTGAATCCATCGTTTTTTGCTCGCCATGCCATTCCAGTTTGGACCCAGCCATATGCAAATCAGTCTTCACCCTGCGCCCAATGGGAACAGTCCAGCCCAAACTGCCAGGCCAGGACCTCCCTGGACTGGAAACAAGCATCCTAGGACCGGTTTCGGGCTTTCAGCCCTCATCAGCCATGTTAGCTTGACTCCAGTGGCATGGAGAGCACGGGACCCATGTCTGGGCATACCCGTCCCACACGGGGTGACAAATGCAAAAGAACAATCGATGGACAGAATGCAGAACAATGTCATACATTCACCCCAGTACAGAGATCTGGGCCAGAATCCATTGTTTTTTTGCTCGCCATGCCATGCCAGTTTGGACCCAGCCATATGCAAATCAGTCCTGACCCTGCGCCCAATGGGAACAGTCCAGCCCGAACTGCAAGGCCTGGTCCTCCCTGGACTGGAAACAAGCATCCTAGGACCGGTTTCAGGCTTTCAGCCCTCATCAGCCAGGATAGCTTGATTCCAGTGGCATGGAGAGCACGGGACCCACATCTGGGCATACCCGTCCCACACGGGGTGACACATGCAAAAAGAACAATTGATGGACAGAATGCAGAACAATGTCATACATTCACCCCAGTACAGAGATCTGGGCCTGAATCCATCGTTTTTGCTCGCCATGCCATTACAGTTTGGACCCAGCCATATGCAAATCAGTCTTGACCCTGCGCCCAATGGGAACAGTCCAGCCCGAACTGCCAGGCCAGGTCCTCCCTGGACAGGAAACAAGCATCCTAGGACCGGTTTCAGGCTTTCAGCCCTCATCAGCCAGGATAGCTTGATTCCAGTGGCATGGAGAGCACGGGACCCACGTCTGGGCATACCTGACCCACACGGGGGACAAATGCAAAAAGAACAATTGATGGACAGAATACAGAACAATGTCATACATTCACCCCAGTACAGAGATATGGGCCTGAATCCATCATTTTTTTGCTCGCCATGCCATTCCAGTTTGGACCCAGCCATATGCAAATCAGTCTTGACCCTGCGCCCAATGGGAACAGTCCAGCCCAAACTGCCAGGCCAGGTCCTCCCTGGACTGGAAACAAGCATCCTAGGACCGGTTTCGGGCTTTCAGCCCTCATCAGCCAGGATAGCTTGACTCCAGTGGCATGGAGAGCACGGGACCCACGTCTGGGCATACCCGTCCCACACGCGGTGACAAATGCAAAAAGAACAATTGATGGCCAGAATACAGAACAATGTCATACATTCACCCCAGTACAGAGATATGGGCCTGAATCCATCGTTTTTTTGCTCGCCATGCCATTCCAGTTTGGACCCAGCCATATGCAAATCAGTCTTGACCCTGCGCCCAATGGGAACAGTCCAGCCCGAACTGCCAGGCCAGGTCCTCCCTGGACTGGAAACAAGCATCCTAGGACCGGTTTCAGGCTTTCAGCCCTCATCAGCCAGGATAGCTTGACTCCAGTGGCATGGAGAGCACAGGACCCACGTCTGGGCTTACCCGTCCCACACGGGGTGACAAATGCAAAAAGAACAATTGATGGACAGAATGCAGAACAATGTCATACATTCACCCCAGTACAGAGATCTGGGCCTGAATCCATCGTTTTTTTGCTCGCCATGCCATTACAGTTTGGACCCAGCCATATGCAAATCAGTCTTGACCCTGCGCCCAATGAGAACAGTCCAGCCCGAACTGCCAGGCCAGGTCCTCCCTGGACAGGAAACAAGCATCCTAGGACCGGTTTCAGGCTTTCAGCCCTCATCAGCCAGGATAGCTTGATTCCAGTGGCATGGAGAGCACGGGACCCACGTCTGGGCATACCTGTCCCACACGGGGGGACAAATGCAAAAGAACAATTGATGGAAAGAATACAGAACAATGTCATACATTCACCCCAGTACAGAGATATGGGCCTGAATCCATCATTTTTTTGCTCGCCATGCCATTCCAGTTTGGACCCAGCCATATGCAAATCAGTCTTGACCCTGCGCCCAATGGGAACAGTCCAGCCCAAACTGCCAGGCCAGGTCCTCCCTGGACTAGAAACAAGCATCCTAGGACCGGTTTCGGGCTTTCCGCCCTCATCAGCCAGGATAGCTTGACTCCAGTGGCATGGAGAGCACGGGACCCACGTCTGGGCATACCCGTCCCACACGCGGTGACAAATGCAAAAAGAACAATTGAAGGACAGAATTCAGAGTAATGTCATACATTCACCCCAGTACAGAGATCTGGGCCTGAATCCATCGTTTTTTTGCTCGCCATGCCATTCCAGTTTGGACCCAGCCATATGCAAATCAGTCTTCACCCTGCGCCCAATGGGAACAGTCCAGCCCAAACTGCCAGGCCAGGTCCTCCCTGGACTGGAAACAAGCATCCTAGGACCGGTTTCGGGCTTTCAGCCCTCATCAGCCATGTTAGCTTGACTCCAGTGGCATGGAGAGCACGGGACCCATGTCTGGGCATACCCGTTCCACACGGGGTGACAAATGCAAAAAGAACAATCGATGGACAGAATGCAGAACAATGTCATACATTCACCACAGTACAGAGATCTGGGCCTGAATCCATCGTTTTTTGCTCGCCATGCCATTCCAGTTTGGACTCAGCCATATGCAAATCAGACTTGACCCTGCACCCAATGAGAAAACAGTCCAGCCCGAACTGCCAGACCAGGTCCTCCCTGGACTGGAAACAAGAATCCTAGGACCGGTTTCGGGCTTTCAGCCCTCATCAGCCAGGATAGCTTGACTCCAGTGGCATGGAGAGCACGGGACCCACGTCTGGGCATACCCGTCCCACACGGGGTGACAAATGCAAAAGAACAATTGATGGACAGAATGCAGAACAATGTCATACATTCACCCAGTACAGAGATATGGGCCTGAATCCATCGTTTTTTTGCTCGCCATGCCATTCCAGTTTGGACCCAGCCATATGCAAATCAGTCTTGACCCTGCACCCAATGGGAACAGTCCTGCCCGAACTGACAGGCCAGGTCCTCCCTGGACTGGAAACAAGCATACTAGGACCAGTTTCGGGCTTTCAGCCCTCATCAGCCAGGCTAGCTTGACTCCAGTGGCATGGAGAGCACGGGACCCACGTCTGGGCATACCCGTCCCACACGCGGTGACAAATGCAAAAAGAACAATTGATGGACAGAATGCAGAACAATGTCATACATTCACCCCAGCACAGAGATCTGGGTCTGAATCCATCGCTTTTTTGCTCACCATGCCATTCCAGTTTGGACCCAGCCATATGCAAATCAGTCTTTACCCTGCACCCAATGGGAACAGTCCAGCCCGAACTGCCAGGCCAGGTCCTCCCTGGACTGGAAACAAGCATCCTAGGACCGGTTTCGGGCTTTCAGCCCTCATCAGCCATGTTAGCTTGACTCCAGTGGCATGGAGAGCACGGGACCCACGTCTGGGCATACCCGTCCCACATGCGGTGACAAATGCAAAAAGAACAATTGATGGACAGAATGCAGAACAATGTCATACATTCACCCCAGTACAGAAATCTGGGCCTGAATCCATTGGGTTTTTTTTTGTGTTTTTTTTTTGTTTTTTTGCTCGCCATGCCATTCCAGTATGGACCCAGCCATATGCAAATCAGTCTTGACCCTGCACCCAATGGGAACAGTCCAGCCCGAACTGCCTGGCCAGGTCCTCCCTGGACTGGAAACAAGCATCCTAGGACCGGTTTCGGGCTTTCAGCCCTCATCAGCCAGGATAGCTTGACTCCAGTGGCATGGAGAGCACGGGACCCACGTCTGGGCATACCCGTCCCACATGCGGTGACAAATGCAAAAAGAACAATTGATGGACAGAATGCAGAACAATGTCATACATTCACCCCAGTACAGAGATCTGGGTCTGAATCCATCGCTTTTTTGCTCGCCATGCCATTCCAGTTTGGACCCAGCCATATGCAAATCAGTCTTGACTTTGCGCCCAATGGGAACAGTCCAGCCCGAACTGCCAGGCCAGGTCCTCCCTGGACTTGAAACAAGCATCCTAGGACCGGTTTCGAGCTTTCAGCCCTCATCAGCCAGGATAGCTTGACTCCAGTGGCATGGAGAGCACAGGACCCACGTCTGGGCATACCCGTCCCACACGGGGTGACAAATGGAAAAAGAACAATTGATGGACAGAATGCAGAACAATGTCATACATTCACCCCAGTACAGAGATCTGGGCCTGAATCCATCGTTTTTTTGCTCGCCATACCATTCCAGTTTGGACCCAGCCATATGCAAATCAGACTTGACCCTGCGCCCAATGAGAAAACAGTCCAGCCCGAACTGCCAGACCAGGTCCTCCCTGGACTGGAAACAGGAATCCTAGGACCGGTTTCGGGCTTTCAGCCCTCATCAGCCAGGCTAGCTTGACTCCAGTGGCATGGAGAGCACGGGACCCACGTCTGGGCATACCCTTCCCACACGCGGTGACAAATGCAAAAAGAACAATTGATGGACAGAATGCAGAACAATGTCATACATTCACCCCAGTACAGAGATCTGGGCCTGAATCCATTGGGTTTTTTTTGTTGTTTTTTTTTTTGTTTTTTTGCTCGCCATGCCATTCCAGTATGGAACCAGCCATATGCAAATCAGTCTTGACCCTACACCCAATGGGAACAGTCCAGCCCGAACTGCCTGGCCAGGTCCTCCCTGGACTGGAAACAAGCATCCTAGGACCGGTTTCGGGCTTTCAGCCCTCATCAGCCAGGATAGCTTGACTCCAGTGGCATGGAGAGCACGGGACCCACGTCTGGGCATACCCGTCCCACATGCGGTGACAAATGCAAAAAGAACAATTGATGGACAGAATGCAGAACAATGTCATACATTCACCCCAGTACAGAGATCTGGGCCAGAATCCATTGTTTTTTTGCTTGCCATGCCATTCCAGTTTGGACCCAGCCATATGCAAATCAGTCCTGACCCTGCGCCCAATGGGAAGAGTCCAGCCCGAGCTGCCAGGCCAGGTCCTCCCTGGACTGGAAACAAGCATCCTAGGACCGGTTTCGGGCTTTCAGCACTCATCAGCCAGGCTAGCTTGACTCCAGTGGCATGGAGAGCACGGGACCCACGTCTGGGCATACCCTTCCCACACGCGGTGACAAATGCAAAAAGAACAATTGATGGACAGAATGCAGAACAATGTCATACATTCACCCCAGTACAGAGATCTGGGCTTGAATCCATCGTTTTTTTGCTCGCCATACCATTCCAGTTTGGACCCAGCCATATGCAAATCAGACTTGACCCTGCGCCCAATGAGAAAACAGTCCAGCCCGAACTGCCAGACCAGGTCCTCCCTGGACTGGAAACAAGAATCCTAGGACCGGTTTCGGGCTTTCAGCCCTCATCAGCCAGGATAGCTTCACTCCAGTGGCATGGAGAGCACGGGACCCACGTCTGGGAATACCCGTCCCACACGGGGTGACAAATGCAAAAAGAACAATTGATGGACAGAATGCAGAACAATGTCATACATTCACCCCAGTACAGAGATCTGGGCCAGAATCCATTGTTTTTTTGCTTGCCATGCCATTCCAGTTTGGACCCAGCCATATGCAAATCAGTCCTGACCCTGCGCCCAATGAGAAAACAGCCCAGCCCGAACTGCCAGGCCAGGTCCTCCCTGGACTGGAAACAAGCATCCTAGGACCAGTTTCGGGCTTTCATCCCTCATCAGCCAGGATAGCTTGACTCCAGTGGCATGGAGAGCACGGGACCACCGTCTGGGCATACCCGTCCCACACGCGGTGACAAATGCAAAAAGAACAATTGATGGACAGAATGCAGAACAATGTCATACATTCACCCCAGTACAGAGATCTGGGTCTGAATCCATCGGTTTTTTGCTCGCCATGCCATTCCAGTTTGTACCCAGCCATATGCAAATCAGTCTTGACTTTGCGCCCAATGGGAACAGTCCAGCCCGAACTGCCAGGCCAGGTCCTCCCTGGACTGGAAACAAGCATCCTAGGACCGGTTTCGAGCTTTCAGCCCTCATCAGCCAGGATAGCTTGACTCCAGTGGCATGGAGAGCACAGGACCCACGTCTGGGCATACCCGTCCCACACGGGGTGACAAATGGAAAAAGAACAATTGATGGACAGAATGCAGAACAATGTCATACATTCACCCCAGTACAGAGATCTGGGCCTGAATCCATCGTTTTTTTGCTCGCCATACCATTCCAGTTTGGACCCAGCCATATGCAAATCAGACTTGACCCTGCGCCCAATGAGAAAACAGTCCAGCCCGAACTGCCAGACCAGGTCCTCCCTGGACTGGAAACAGGAATCCTAGGACCGGTTTCGGGCTTTCAGCCCTCATCAGCCAGGATAGCTTGACTCCAGTGGCATGGAGAGCACGGGACCCACGTCTGGGCATACCCATCCCACACGGGGTGACAAATGCAAAAAGAACAATTGATGGACAGAATGCAGAACAATGTCATACATTCACCCCAGTACAGAGATCTGGGCCAGAATCCATTGTTTTTTTGCTTGCCATGCCATTCCAGTTTGGACCCAGCCATATGCAAATCAGTCCTGACCCTGCGCCCAATGGGAAGAGTCCAGCCCGAACTGCCAGGCCAGGTCCTCCCTGGACTGGAAACAAGCATCCTAGGACCGGTTTCAGGCTTTCAGCCCTCATCAGCCAGGATAGCTTGATTCCAGTGGCATGGAGAGCACGGGACCCACGTCTGGGCATACCCGTCCCACACGGGGTGACAAATGCAAAAAGAACAATCGATGGACAGAATGCAGAACAATGTCATACATTCACCCCAGTACAGAGATATGGGCCTGAATCCATCGTTTTTTTGCTCGCCATGCCATTCCAGTTTGGACCCAGCCATATGCAAATCATTCTTGACCCTGCACCCAATGGGAACAGTCCTGCCCGAACTGCCAGGCCAGGTCCTCCCTGGACTGGAAACAAGCATCCTAGGACCAGTTTCGGGCTTTCAGCCCTCATCAGCCAGGATAGCTTTACTCCAGTGGCATGGAGAGCACGGGACCCACGTCTGGGCATACCCTTCCCACACGCGGTGACAAATGCAAAAAGAACAATTGATGGACAGAATGCAAAACAATGTCATACATTCACCCCAGTACAGAGATCTGGGTCTGAATCCATCGCTTTTTTGCTCGCCATGCCATTCCAGTTTGGACCCAGCCATATGCAAATCAGTCTTGACTTTGCGCCCAATGGGAACAGTCCAGCCCGAACTGCCAGGCCAGGTCCTCCCTGGACTGGAAACAAGCATCCTAGGACCAGTTTCGGGCTTTCAGCCCTCATCAGCCAGGATAGCTTGACTCCAGTGGCATGGAGAGCACAGGACCCACGTCTGGGCATACCCGTCCCACACGGGGTGACAAATGGAAAAAGAACAATTGATGGACAGAATGCAGAACAATGTCATACATTCACCCCAGTACAGAGATCTGGGCTTGAATCCATCGTTTTTTTGCTCGCCATACCATTCCAGTTTGGACCCAGCCATATGCAAATCAGACTTGACCCTGCGCCCAATGAGAAAACAGTCCAGCCCGAACTGCCAGACCAGGTCCTCCCTGGACTGGAAACAAGAATCCTAGGACCGGTTTCGGGCTTTCAGCCCTCATCAGCCAGGATAGCTTGACTCCAGTGGCATGGAGAGCACGGGACCCACGTCTGGGCATACCCGTCCCACACGGGGTGACAAATGCAAAAAGAACAATTGATGGACAGAATGCAGAACAATGTCATACATTCACCCCAGTACAGAGATCTGGGCCAGAATCCATTGTTTTTTTGCTTGCCATGCCATTCCAGTTTGGACCCAGCCATATGCAAATCAGTCCTGACCCTGCGCCCAATGGGAAGAGTCCAGCCCGAACTGCCAGGCCAGGTCCTCCCTGGACTGGAAACAAGCATCCTAGGACCGGTTTCAGGCTTTCAGCCCTCATCAGCCAGGTTAGCTTGATTCCAGTGGCATGGAGAGCACGGGACCCACGTCTGGGCATACCCGTCCCACACGGGGTGACAAATGCAAAAAGAACAATTGATGGACAGAATGCAGAACAATGTCATACATTCACCCCAGTACAGAGATATGGGCCTGAATCCATCATTTTTTTGCTCGCCATGCCATTCCACTTTGGACCCAGCAATATACAAATCAGTCTTTACCCTGCACCCAATGGGATCAGTCCTGCCCGAACTGCCAGGCCAGGTCCTCCCTGGACTGGAAACAAGCATCCTAGGACCAGTTTCGGGCTTTCAGCCCTCATCAGCCAGGATAGCTTGACTCCAGTGGCATGGAGAGCACGGGACCCACGTCTGGGCATACCCGTCCCACACGCGGTGACAAATGCAAAAAGAACAATTGATGGACAGAATGCAGAACAATGTCATACATTCACCCCAGTACAGAGATATGGGCCTGAATCCATCGTTTTTTTGCTCGCCATGCCATTCCAGTTTGGACCCAGCCATATGCAAATCAGTCTTGACCCTGCACCCAATGGGAACAGTCCTGCCCGAACTGACAGGCCAGGTCCTCCCTGGACTGGAAACAAGCATACTAGGACCAGTTTCGGGCTTTCAGCCCTCATCAGCCAGGCTAGCTTGACTCCAGTGGCATGGAGAGCACGGGACCCACGTCTGGGCATACCCGTCCCACACGCGTTGACAAATGCAAAAAGAACAATTGATGGACAGAATGCAGAACAATGTCATACATTCACCCCAGTACAGAGATCTGGGTCTGAATCCATCGCTTTTTTGCTCACCATGCCATTCCAGTTTGGACCCAGCCATATGCAAATCAGTCTTGACCCTGCACCCAATGGGAACAGTCCAGCCCGAACTGCCAGGCCAGGTCCTCCCTGGACTGGAAACAAGCATCCTAGGACCGGTTTCGGGCTTTCAGCCCTCATCAGCCATGTTAGCTTGACTCCAGTGGCATGGAGAGCACGGGACCCATGTCTGGGCATACCCGTCCCACACTGGGTGACAAATGCAAAAAGAACAATCGATGGACAGAATGCAGAACAATGTCATACATTCACCACAGTACAGAGATCTGGGCCTGAATCCATCGTTTTTTTGCTCGCCATGCCATTCCAGTTTGGACTCAGCCATATGCAAATCAGTCTTGACCCTGCGCCCAATGGGAACAGTCCAGCCCGAACTGCCAGGCCAGGTCCTCCCTGGACTGGAAACAAGCATCCTAGGACCGGTTTCGGGCTTTCAGCCCTCATCAGCCAGGATAGCTTGACTCCAGTGGCATGGAGATTACGGGACCCACGTCTGGGCATACCCGTCCCACACGGGGTGACAAATGCAAAAAGAACAATTGATGGACAGAATGCAGAACAATGTCATACATTCACCCCAGTACAGAGATCTGGGCCTGAATCCATCGTTTTTTTGCTCGCCATGCCATTACAGTTTGGACCCAGCCATATGCAAATCAGTCTTGACCCTGCGCCCAATGGGAACAGTCCAGCCCGAACTGCCAGGCCAGGACCTCCCTGGACAGGAAACAAGCATCCTAGGACCGGTTTCAGGCTTTCAGCCAGGATAGCTTGATTAGAGTGGCATGGAGAGCACGGGACCCACGTCTGGGCATACCTGTCCCACACGTGGGGACAAATGCAAAAAGAACAATTGATGGACAGAATACAGAACAATGTTATACATTCACCCCAGTACAGAGATATGGGCCTGAATCCATCGTTTTTTTGCTCGCCATGCCATTCCAGTTTGGACCCAGCCATATGCAAATCAGTCTTGACCCTGCGCCCAATGGGAACAGTCCAGCCCGAACTGCCAGGCCAGGTCCTCCCTGGACTGGAAACAAGCATCCTAGGACCGGTTTCGGGCTTTCAGCCCTCATCAGCCAGGATAGCTTGACTCCAGTGGCATGGAGAGCACGGGACCCACGTCTGGGCATACCCGTCCCACACGCGGTGACAAATGCAAAAAGAACAATTGATGGACAGAATTCAGAGTAATGTCATACATTCACCCCAGTACAGAGATCTGGGCCTGAATCCATCGTTTTTTTGCTCGCCATGTTATTCCAGTTTGGACCCAGCCATATGCAAATCACTCTTCACCCTGCGCCCAATGGGAACAGTCCAGCCCAAACTGCCAGGCCAGGTCCTCCCTGGACTGGAAACAAGCATCCTAGGACCGGTTTTGGGCTTTCAGCCCTCATCAGCCAGGATAGCTTGACTCCAGTGGCATGGAGAGCACTTGACCCACGTCTGGGCATACCCGTCCCACACGGGGTGACAAATGCAAAAAGAAAAATTGATGGACAGAATGCAGAACAATGTCATACATTCACCCCAGTACAGAGATCTGGGCCAGAATCCATAGTTTTTTGCTTGCCATGCCATTCCAGTTTGGACCCAGCCATACGCAAATCAGTCCTGACCCTGCGCCCAATGGGAACAGTCCAGCACGAACTGCCAGGCCAGGTCCTCCCTGGACTGGAAACAAGCATCCTAGGACCGGTTTCAGGCTTTCAGCCCTCATCAGCCAGGATAGCTTGACTCCAGTGGCATGGAGAGCACGGGACCCACGTCTGGGCATACCCGTCCCACACGCGGTGACAAATGCAAAAAGAACAATTGATGGACAGAATGCAGAACAATGTCATACATTCACCCCAGCACAGAGATCTGGGTCTGAATCCATCGCTTTTTTGCTCACCATGCCATTCCAGTTTGGACCCAGCCATATGCAAATCAGTCTTTACCCTGCACCCAATGGGAACAGTCCAGCCCGAACTGCCAGGCCAGGTCCTCCCTGGACTGGAAACAAGCATCCTAGGACCGGTTTCGGGCTTTCAGCCCTCATCAGCCAGGTTAGCTTGACTCCAGTCGAATGGAGAGCACGGGTCCCATGTCTGGGCATACCCGTCCCACACGGGGTGACAAATGCAAAAAGGACAATCGATGGACAGAATGCAGAACAATGTCATAGATTCACCCCAGTACAGAGATCTGGGCCTGAATCCATCGTTTTTTGCTCGCCATGCCATTACAGTTTGGACCCAGCCATATGCAAATCAGTCTTGACCCTGCGCCCAATGGGAACAGTCCAGCCCGAACTGCCAGGCCAGGTCCTCCTGGACTGGAAACAAGCATCCTAGGATCGGTTTCGGACTTTCAGCCCTCATCAGCCAGGATAGCTTGACTCCAGTGGCATGGAGAGCACGGGACCCACGTCTGGGCATACCCGTCCCACACGGGGTGACCAATGCAAAAAGAACAATTGATGGACAGAATGCAGAACAATGTCATACATTCACCCCAGTACAGAGATCTGGGCCAGAATCCATTGTTTTTTGCTCGCCATGCCATTCCAGTTTGGACCCAGCCATATGCAAATCAGTCCTGACCCTGCGCCCAATGGGAACAGTCCAGCCCGAACTGCCAGGCCTGGTCCTCCCTGGACTGGAAACAAGCATCCTAGGACCGGTTTCAGGCTTTCAGCACTCATCAGCCAGGATAGCTTGATTCCAGTGGCATGGAGAGCACGGGACCCACGTCTGGGCATACCCGTCCCACACGGGGTGACAAATGCAAAAAGAACAATTGATGGACAGAATGCAGAACAATGTCATACATTCACCCCAGTACAGAGATATGGGCCTGAATCCATCGTTTTTTGCTCGCCATGCCATTCCAGTTTGGACCCAGCCATATGCAAATCAGTCTTGACCCTGCACCCAATGGGAACAGTCCTGCCCGAACTGCCAGGCCAGGTCCTCCCTGGACTGGAAACAAGCATCCTAGGACCAGTTTCGGGCTTTCAGCCCTCATCAGCCAGGATTGCTTGACTCCAGTGGCATGGAGAGCACGGGACCCACGTCTGGGCATATCCGTCCCACACGCGGTGACAAATGCAAAAAGAACAATTGATGGACAGAATGCAGAACAATGTCATACATTCACCCCAGTACAGAGATCTGGGTCTGAATCCATCGCTTTTTTGCTCACCATGCCATTCCAGTTTGGACCCAGCCATATGCAAATCAGTCTTGACCCTGCACCCAATGGGAACAGTCCAGCCTGAACTGCCAGGCCAGGTCCTCCCTGGACTGGAAACAAGCATCCTAGGACCGGTTTCGGGCTTTCAGCCCTCATCAGCCATGTTAGCTTGACTCCAGTGGCATGGAGAGCACGGGACCCATGTCTGGGCATACCCGTCCCACACGGGGTGACAAATGCAAAAAGAACAATCGATGGACAGAATGCAGAACAATGTCATACATTCACCCCAGTACAGAGATCTGGGCCAGAATCCATAGTTTTTTGCTTGCCATGCCATTCCAGTTTGGACCCAGCCATATGCAAATCAGTCCTGACCCTGCGCCCAATGGGAACAGTCCAGCCCGAACTGCCAGGCCAGGTCCTCCCTGGACTGGAAACAAGCATCCTATGACCGGTTTCAGGCTTTCAGCCCTCATCAGCCAGGATAGCTTGATTCCAGTGGCATGGAGAGCACGGGACCCACGTCTGGGCATACCCGTCCCACACGGGGTGACAAATGCAAAAAGAACAATTGATGGACAGAATTCAGAGTAATGTCATACATTCACCCCAGTACAGAGATCTGGGCCTGAATCCATCGTTTTTTTGCTCGCCATGTTATTCCAGTTTGGACCCAGCCATATGCAAATCACTCTTCACCCTGCGCCCAATGGGAACAGTCCAGCCCAAACTGCCAGGCCAGGTCCTCCCTGGACTGGAAACAAGCATCCTAGGACCGGTTTCGGGCTTTCAGCCCTCATCAGCCAGGATAGCTTGACTCCAGTGGCATGGAGAGCACTTGACCCACGTCTGGGCATACCCGTCCCACACGGGGTGACAAATGCAAAAAGAAAAATTGATGGACAGAATGCAGAACAATGTCATACATTCACCCCAGTACAGAGATCTGGGCCAGAATCCATAGTTTTTTTGCTTGCCATGCCATTCCAGTTTGGACCCAGCCATACGCAAATCAGTCCTGACCCTGCGCCCAATGGGAACAGTCCAGCCCGAACTGCCAGGCCAGGTCCTCCCTGGACTGGAAACAAGCATCCTAGGACCGGTTTCAGGCTTTCAGCCCTCATCAGCCAGGATAGCTTGATTCCAGTGGCATGCAGAGCACGGGACCCACGTCTGGGCATACCAGTCCCACACGGGGTGACAAATGCAAAAAGAACAATTGATGGATAGAATGCAGAACAATGTCATACATTCACCCCAGTACAGAGATATGGGCCTGAATCCATCGGTTTTTTGCTCGCCATGCCATTCCAGTTTGGACCCAGCAATATACAAATCAGTCTTGACCCTGCACCCAATGGGATCAGTCCTGCCCGAACTGCCAGGCCAGGTCCTCCCTGGACTGGAAACAAGCATCCTAGGACCAGTTTTGGGCTTTCAGCCCTCATCAGCCAGGATAGCTTGACTCCAGTGGCATGGAGAGCACGGGACCCACGTCTGGGCATACCCGTCCCACACGCGGTGACAAATGCAAAAGAACAATTGATGGACAGAATGCAGAGCAATGTCATACATTCACCCCAGTACAGAGATCTTGGTCTGAATCCATCGCTTTTTTACTCGCCATGCCATTCCAGTTTGGACCCAGCCATATGCAAATCAGTCTTGACCCTGCACCCAATGGGAACAGTCCAGCCCGAACTGCCAGGCCAGGTCCTCCCTGGACTGGAAACAAGCATCCTAGGACCGGTTTCAGGCTTTCAGCCCTCATCAGCCAGGTTAGCTTGACTCCAGTCGAATGGAGAGCAAGGGTCCCATGTCTGGGCATACCCGTCCCACACGGGGTGACAAATGCAAAAAGGACAATCGATGGACAGAATGCAGAACAATGTCATAGATTCACCCCAGTACAGAGATCTGGGCCTGAATCCATCGTTTTTTTGCTCGCCATGCCATTACAGTTTGGACCCAGCCATATGCAAATCAGTCTTGACCCTGCGCCCAATGGGAACAGTCCAGCCCGAACTGCCAGGCCAGGTCCTCCCTGGACTGGAAACAAGCATCCTAGGATCGGTTTCGGACTTTCAGCCCTCATCAGCCAGGATAGCTTGACTCCAGTGGCATGGAGAGCACAGGACCCACGTCTGGGCATACCCGTCCCACACGGGGTGACAAATGCAAAAAGAACAATTGATGGACAGAATGCAGAACAATGTCATACATTCACCCCAGTACAGAGATCTGGGCCAGAATCCATTGTTTTTTTGCTCGCCATGCCATTCCAGTTTGGACCCAGCCATATGCAAATCAGTCCTGACCCTGCGCCCAATGGGAACAGTCCAGCCCGAACTGCCAGGCCTGGTCCTCCCTGGACTGGAAACAAGCATCCTAGGACCGGTTTCGGGCTTTCAGCCCTCATCAGCCAGGATAGCTTGACTCCAGTGGCATGGAGATTACGGGACCCACGTCTGGGCATACCCGTCCCACACGGGGTGACAAATGCAAAAAGAACAATTGATGGACAGAATGCAGAACAATGTCATACATTCACCCCAGTACAGAAATCTGGGCCTGAATCCATTGGGTTTTTTTTTGTTTTTTTTTGTTTTTTTGCTCGCCATGCCATTCCAGTATGGACCCAGCCATATGCAAATCAGTCTTGACCCTGCACCCAATGGGAACAGTCCAGCCGAACTGCCTGGCCAGGTCCTCCCTGGACTGGAAACAAGCATCCTAGGACCGGTTTCGGGCTTTCAGCCCTCATCAGCCAGGATAGCTTGACTCCAGTGGCATGGAGAGCACAGGACCCACGTCTGGGCATACCCGTCCCACACGGGGTGACAAATGCAAAAAGAACAATTGATGGACAGAATGCAGAACAATGTCATACATTCACCCAAGTACAGATATCTGGGCCTGAATCCATCGTTTTTTTGCTCGCCATGCCATTACAGTTTGGACCCAGCCATATGCAAATCAGTCTTGACCCTGCGCCCAATGGGAACAGTCCAGCCCGAACTGCCAGGCCAGGTCCTCCCTGGACAGGAAACAAGCATCCTAGGACCGGTTTCAGGCTTTCAGCCAGGATAGCTTGATTAGAGTGGCATGGAGAGCACGGGACCCACGTCTGGGCATACCTGTACCACACGGGGGGACAAATGCAAAAAGAACAATTGATGGACAGAATACAGAACAATGTCATACATTCACCCCAGTACAGAGATATGGGCCTGAATCCATCGTTTTTTTGCTCGCCATGCCATTCCAGTTTGGACCCAGCCATATGCAAATCAGTCTTGACCCTGCGCCCAATGGGAACAGTCCAGCCCGAACTGCCAGGCCAGGTCCTCCCTGGACTGGAAACAAGCATCCTAGGACCGGTTTCGGGCTTTCAGCCCTCATCAGCCAGGATAGCTTGACTCCAGTGGCATGGAGAGCACGGGACCCACGTCTGGGCATACCCGTCCCACACGCGGTGACAAATGCAAAAAGAACAATTGATGGACAGAATTCAGAGTAATGTCATACATTCACCCCAGTACAGAGATCTGGGCCTGAATCCATCGTTTTTTTGCTCGCCATGTTATTCCAGTTTGGACCCAGCCATATGCAAATCACTCTTCACCCTGCGCCCAATGGGAACAGTCCAGCCCAAACTGCCAGGCTAGGTCCTCCCTGGACTGGAAACAAGCATCCTAGGAGCGGTTTTGGGCTTTCAGCCCTCATCAGCCAGGATAGCTTGACTCCAGTGGCATGGAGAGCACTTGACCCACGTCTGGGCATACCCGTCCCACACGGGGTGACAAATGCAAAAAGAAAAATTGATGGACAGAATGCAGAACAATCTCATACATTCACCCCAGTACAGAGATCTGGGCCAGAATCCATAGTTTTTTTGCTTGCCATGCCATTCCAGTTTGGACCCAGCCATACGCAAATCAGTCCTGACCCTGCGCCCAATGGGAACAGTCCAGCCCGAACTGCCAGGCCAGGTCCTCCCTGGACTGGAAACAAGCATCCTAGGACCGGTTTCAGGCTTTCAGCCCTCATCAGCCAGGATAGCTTGATTCCAGTGGCATGCAGAGCACGGGACCCACGTCTGGGCATACCAGTCCCACACGGGGTGACAAATGCAAAAATAACAATTGATGGATAGAATGCAGAACAATGTCATACATTCACCCCAGTACAGAGATATGGGCCTGAATCCATCGGTTTTTTGCTCGCCATGCCATTCCAGTTTGGACCCAGCAATATACAAATCAGTCTTGACCCTGCACCCAATGGGAACAGTCCAGCCCGAACTGCCAGGCCAGGTCCTCCCTGGACTGGAAACAAGCATCCTAGGACCGGTTTCGGGCTTTCAGCCCTCATCAGCCAGGTTAGCTTGACTCCAGTCGAATGGAGAGCACGGGTCCCATGTCTGGGCATACCCGTCCCACACGGGGTGACAAATGCAAAAAGGACAATCGATGGACAGAATGCAGAACAATGTCATAGATTCACCCCAGTACAGAGATCTGGGCCTGAATCCATCGTTTTTTGCTCGCCATGCCATTACAGTTTGGACCCAGCCATATGCAAATCAGTCTTGACCCTGCGCCCAATGGGAACAGTCCAGCCCGAACTGCCAGGACAGGTCCTCCCTGGACTGGAAACAAGCATCCTAGGATCGGTTTCGGACTTTCAGCCCTCATCAGCCAGGATAGCTTGACTCCAGTGGCATGGAGAGCACGGGACCCACGTCTGGGCATACCCGTCCCACACGGGGTGACCAATGCAAAAAGAACAATTGATGGACAGAATGCAGAACAATGTCATACATTCACCCCAGTACAGAGATCTGGGCCAGAATCCATTGTTTTTTTGCTTGCCATGCCATTCCAGTTTGGACCCAGCCATATGCAAATCAGTCCTGACCCTGCGCCCAATGGGAACAGTCCAGCCCGAACTGCCAGGCCAGGTCCTCCCTGGACTGGAAACAAGCATCCTAGGACCGGTTTCAGGCTTTCAGCCCTCATCAGCCAGGATAGCTTGATTCCAGTGGCATGGAGAGCACGGGACCCACGTCTGGGCATACCCGTCCCACACGGGGTGACAAATGCAAAAAGAACAATTGATGGACAGAATGCAGAACAATGTCATACATTCACCCCAGTACAGAGATATGGGCCTGAATCCATCGTTTTTTGCTCGCCATGCCATTCCAGTTTGGACCCAGCCATATGCAAATCAGTCTTGACCCTGCACCCAATGGGAACAGTCCTGCCCGAACTGCCAGGCCAGGTCCTCCCTGGACTGGAAACAAGCATCCTAGGACCAGTTTCGGGCTTTCAGCCCTCATCAGCCAGGATTGCTTGACTCCAGTGGCATGGAGAGCACGGGACCCACGTCTGGGCATATCCGTCCCACACGCGGTGACAAATGCAAAAAGAACAATTGATGGACAGAATGCAGAACAATGTCATACATTCACCCCAGTACAGAGATCTGGGCCTGAATCCATCGTTTTTTTGCTCGCCATGTTATTCCAGTTTGGACCCAGCCATATGCAAATCACTCTTCACCCTGCGCCCAATGGGAACAGTCCAGCCCAAACTGCCAGGCCAGGTCCTCCCTGGACTGGAAACAAGCATCCTAGGACCGGTTTCGGGCTTTCAGCCCTCATCAGCCAGGATAGCTTGACTCCAGTGGCATGGAGAGCACTTGACCCACGTCTGGGCATACCCGTCCCACACGGGGTGACAAATGCAAAAAGAAAAATTGATGGACAGAATGCAGAACAATGTCATACATTCACCCCAGTACAGAGATCTGGGCCAGAATCCATAGTTTTTGCTTGCCATGCCATTCCAGTTTGGACCCAGCCATACGCAAATCAGTCCTGACCCTGCGCCCAATGGGAACAGTCCAGCCCGAACTGCCAGGCCAGGTCCTCCCTGGACTGGAAACAAGCATCCTAGGACCGGTTTCAGGCTTTCAGCCCTCATCAGCCAGGATAGCTTGATTCCAGTGGCAAGCAGAGCACGGGACCCACGTCTGGGCATACCAGTCCCACACGGGGTGACAAATGCAAAAAGAACAATTGATGGATAGAATGCAGAACAATGTCATACATTCACCCCAGTACAGAGATATGGGCCTGAATCCATCGGTTTTTTGCTCGCCATGCCATTCCAGTTTGGACCCAGCAATATACAAATCAGTCTTGACCCTGCACCCAATGGGATCAGTCCTGCCCGAACTGCCAGGCCAGGTCCTCCCTGGACTGGAAACAAGCATCCTAGGACCAGTTTCGGGCTTTCAGCCCTCATCAGCCAGGATAGCTTGACTCCAGTGGCATGGAGAGCACGGGACCCACGTCTGGGCATACCCGTCCCACACGCGGTGACAAATGCAAAAAGAACAATTGATGGACAGAATGCAGAGCAATGTCATACATTCACCCCAGTACAGAGATCTTGGTCTGAATCCATCGCTTTTTACTCGCCATGCCATTCCAGTTTGGACCCAGCCATATGCAAATCAGTCTTGACCCTGCACCCAATGGGAACAGTCCAGCCCGAACTGCCAGGCCAGGTCCTCCCTGGACTGGAAACAAGCATCCTAGGACCGGTTTCGGGCTTTCAGCCCTCATCAGCCAGGTTAGCTTGACTCCAGTCGAATGGAGAGCACGGGTCCCATGTCTGGGCATACCCGTCCCACACGGGGTGACAAATGCAAAAAGGACAATCGATGGACAGAATGCAGAACAATGTCATAGATTCACCCCAGTACAGAGATCTGGGCCTGAATCCATCGTTTTTTGCTCGCCATGCCATTACAGTTTGGACCCAGCCATATGCAAATCAGTCTTGACCCTGCGCCCAATGGGAACAGTCCAGCCCGAACTGCCAGGCCAGGTCCTCCCTGGACTGGAAACAAGCATCCTAGGATCGGTTTCGGACTTTCAGCCCTCATCAGCCAGGATAGCTTGACTCCAGTGGCATGGAGAGCACGGGACCCACGTCTGGGCATACCCGTCCCACACGGGGTGACAAATGCAAAAAGAACAATTGATGGACAGAATGCAGAACAATGTCATACATTCACCCCAGTACAGAGATCTGGGCCAGAATCCATTGTTTTTTTGCTCGCCATGCCATTCCAGTTTGGACCCAGCCATATGCAAATCAGTCCTGACACTGCGCCCAATGGGAACAGTCCAGCCCGAACTGCCAGGCCTGGTCCTCCCTGGACTGGAAACAAGCATCCTAGGACCGGTTTCAGGCTTTCAGCCCTCATCAGCCAGGATAGCTTGATTCCAGTGGCATGGAGAGCACGGGACCCACGTCTGGGCATACCCGTCCCACACGGGGTGACAAATGCAAAAAGAACAATTGATGGACAGAATGCAGAACAATGTCATACATTCACCCCAGTACAGAGATATGGGCCTGAATCCATCGTTTTTTGCTCGCCATGCCATTCCAGTTTGGACCCAGCCATATGCAAATCAGTCTTGACCCTGCACCCAATGGGAACAGTCCTGCCCGAACTGCCAGGCCAGGTCCTCCCTGGACTGGAAACAAGCATCCTAGGACCAGTTTCGGGCTTTCAGCCCTCATCAGCCAGGATTGCTTGACTCCAGTGGCATGGAGAGCACGGGACCCACGTCTGGGCATATCCGTCCCACACGCGGTGACAAATGCAAAAAGAACAATTGATGGACAGAATGCAGAACAATGTCATACATTCACCCCAGTACAGAGATATGGGCCTGAATCCATCGTTTTTTTGCTCGCCATGCCATTCCAGTTTGGACCCAGCCATATGCAAATCAGTCTTGACCCTGCACCCAATGGGAACAGTCCAGCCCGAACTGCCAGGCCAGGTCCTCCCTGGACTGGAAACAAGCATCCTAGGACCAGTTTCGGGCTTTCAGCCCTCATCAGCCAGGATTGCTTGACTCCAGTGGCATGGAGAGCACGGGACCCACGTCTGGGCATACCCGTCCTACACGCGGTGACAAATGCAAAAAGAACAATTGATGGACAGAATGCAGAACAATGTCATACATTCACCCCAGTACAGAGATCTGGGTCTGAATCCATCGCTTTTTGCTCACCATGCCATTCCAGTTTGGACCCAGCCATATGCAAATCAGTCTTGACCCTGCACCCAATGGGAACAGTCCAGCCTGAACTGCCAGGCCAGGTCCTCCCTGGACTGGAAACAAGCATCCTAGGACCGGTTTCGGGCTTTCAGCCCTCATCAGCCATGTTAGCTTGACTCCAGTGGCATGGAGAGCACGGGACCCATGTCTGGGCATACCCGTCCCACACGGGGTGACAAATGCAAAAAGAACAATCGATGGACAGAATGCAGAACAATGTCATACATTCACCCCAGTACAGAGATCTGGGCCAGAATCCATAGTTTTTTTGCTTGCCATGCCATTCCAGTTTGGACCCAGCCATATGCAAATCAGTCCTGACCCTGCGCCCAATGGGAACAGTCTAGCCCGAACTGCCAGGCCAGGTCCTCCCTGGACTGGAAACAAGCATCCTATGACCGGTTTCAGGCTTTCAGCCCTCATCAGCCAGGATAGCTTGACTCCAGTGGCATGGAGAGCACGGGACCCACGTCTGGGCATACCCGTCCCACACGCGGTGACAAATGCAAAAAGAACAATTGATGGACAGAATGCAGAGCAATGTCATACATTCACCCCAGTACAGAGATCTGGGTCTGAATCCATCGCTTTTTTGCTCACCATGCCATTCCAGTTTGGACCCAGCCATATGCAAATCAGTCTTGACCCTGCACCCAATGGGAACAGTCCAGCCCGAACTGCCAGGCCTGGTCCTCCCTGGACTGGAAACAAGCATCCTAGGACCGGTTTCAGGCTTTCAGCCCTCATCAGCCAGGATAGCTTGATTCCAGTGGCATGGAGAGCACAGGACCCACGTCTGGGCATACCCGTCCCACACGGGGTGACAAATGCAAAAAGAACAATTGATGGACAGAATGCAGAACAATGTCATACATTCACCCCAGTACAGAGATCTGGGCCTGAATCCATCGTTTTTTTGCTCGCCATGCCATTACAGTTTGGACCCAGCCATATGCAAATCAGTCTTGACCCTGCGCCCAATGGGAACAGTCCAGCCCGAACTGCCAGGCCAGGTCCTCCCTGGACTGGAAACAAGCATGCTAGGATCGGTTTCGGACTTTCAGCCCTCATCAGCCAGGATAGCTTGACTCCAGTGGCATGGAGAGCACGGGACCCACGTCTGGGCATACCCGTCCCACACGGGGTGACAAATGCAAAAAGAACAATTGATGGACAGAATGCAGAACAATGTCATACATTCACCCCAGTACAGAGATCTGGGCCAGAATCCATTGTTTTTTTGCTTGCCATGCCATTCCAGTTTGGACCCAGCCATATGCAAATCAGTCCTGACCCTGCGCCCAATGGGAACAGTCCAGCCCGAACTGCCAGGCCTGGTCCTCCCTGGACTAGAAACAAGCATCCTAGGACCGGTTTCAGGCTTTCAGCCCTCATCAGCCAGGATAGCTTGATTCCAGTGGCATGGAGAGCACGGGACCCACGTCTGGGCATACCCGTCCCACACGGGGTGACAAATGCAAAAAGAACAATTGATGGACAGAATGCAGAACAATGTCATACATTCACCCCAGTACAGAGATATGGGCCTGAATCCATCGTTTTTTTGCTCGCCATGCCATTCCAGTTTGGACCCAGCCATATGCAAATCAGTCTTGACCCTGCACCCAATGGGAACAGTCCTGCCCGAACTGCCAGGCCAGGTCCTCCCTGGACTGGAAACAAGCATCCTAGGACCAGTTTCGGGCTTTCAGCCCTCATCAGCCAGGATAGCTTGACTCCAGTGGCATGGAGAGCACGGGACCCACGTCTGGGCATACCCGTCCCACACGGGGTGACAAATGCAAAAAGAAAAATTGATGGACAGAATGTAGAACAATGTCATACATTCACCCCAGTACAGAGATCTGGGCCTGAATCCATAGTTTTTTTGCTTGCCATGCCATTCCAGTTTGGACCCAGCCATACGCAAATCAGTCCTGACCCTGCGCCCAATGGGAACAGTCCAGCCCGAACTGCCAGGCCAGGTCCTCCCTGGACTGGAAACAAGCATCCTAGGACCGGTTTCAGGCTTTCAGCCCTCATCAGCCAGGATAGCTTGATTCCAGTGGCATGCAGAGCACGGGACCCACGTCTGGGCATACCAGTCCCACACGGGGTGACAAATGCAAAAAGAACAATTGATGGATAGAATGCAGAACAATGTCATACATTCACCCCAGTACAGAGATATGGGCCTGAATCCATCGGTTTTTTGCTCGCCATGCCATTCCAGTTTGGACCCAGCAATATACAAATCAGTCTTGACCCTGCACCCAATGGGATCAGTCCTGCCCGAACTGCCAGGCCAGGTCCTCCCTGGACTGGAAACAAGCATCCTAGGACCAGTTTCGGGCTTTCAGCCCTCATCAGCCAGGATAGCTTGACTCCAGTGGCATGGAGAGCACGGGACCCACGTCTGGGCATACCCGTCCCACACGCGGTGACAAATGCAAAAAGAACAATTGATGGACAGAATGCAGAGCAATGTCATACATTCACCCCAGTACAGAGATCTTGGTCTGAATCCATCGCTTTTTACTCGCCATGCCATTCCAGTTTGGACCCAGCCATATGCAAATCAGTCTTGACCCTGCACCCAATGGGAACAGTCCAGCCCGAACTGCCAGGCCAGGTCCTCCCTGGACTGGAAACAAGCATCCTAGGACCGGTTTCGGGCTTTCAGCCCTCATCAGCCAGGTTAGCTTGACTCCAGTCGAATGGAGAGCACGGGTCCCATGTCTGGGCATACCCGTCCCACACGGGGTGACAAATGCAAAAAGGACAATCGATGGACAGAATGCAGAACAATGTCATAGATTCACCCCAGTACAGAGATCTGGGCCTGAATCCATCGTTTTTGCTCGCCATGCCATTACAGTTTGGACCCAGCCATATGCAAATCAGTCTTGACCCTGCGCCCAATGGGAACAGTCCAGCCCGAACTGCCAGGCCAGGTCCTCCCTGGACTGGAAACAAGCATCCTAGGATCGGTTTCGGACTTTCAGCCCTCATCAGCCAGGATAGCTTGACTCCAGTGGCATGGAGAGCACGGGACCCACGTCTGGGCATACCCGTCCCACACGGGGTGACAAATGCAAAAAGAACAATTGATGGACAGAATGCAGAACAATGTCATACATTCACCCCAGTACAGAGATCTGGGCCAGAATCCATTGTTTTTTGCTCGCCATGCCATTCCAGTTTGGACCCAGCCATATGCAAATCAGTCCTGACCCTGCGCCCAATGGGAACAGTCCAGCCCGAACTGCCAGGCCAGGTCCTCCCTGGACTGGAAACAAGCATCCTAGGACCGGTTTCAGGCTTTCAGCCCTCATCAGCCAGGATAGCTTGATTCCAGTGGCATGGAGAGCACGGGACCCACGTCTGGGCATACCCGTCCCACACGGGGTGACAAATGCAAAAAGAACAATTGATGGACAGAATGCAGAACAATGTCATACATTCACCCCAGTACAGAGATATGGGCCTGAATCCATCGTTTTTTTGCTCGCCATGCCATTCCAGTTTGGACCCAGCCATATGCAAATCAGTCTTGACCCTGCACCCAATGGGAACAGTCCTGCCCGAACTGCCAGGCCAGGTCCTCCCTGGACTGGAAACAAGCATCCTAGGACCAGTTTCGGGCTTTCAGCCCTCATCAGCCAGGATTGCTTGACTCCAGTGGCATGGAGAGCACGGGACCCACGTCTGGGCATATCCGTCACACACGCGGTGACAAATGCAAAAAGAACAATTGATGGACAGAATGCAGAACAATGTCATACATTCACCCCAGTACAGAGATCTGGGTCTGAATCCATCGCTTTTTTGCTCACCATGCCATTCCAGTTTGGACCCAGCCATATGCAAATCAGTCTTGACCCTGCACCCAATGGGAACAGTCCAGCCTGAACTGCCAGGCCAGGTCCTCCCTGGACTGGAAACAAGCATCCTAGGACCGGTTTCGGGCTTTCAGCCCTCATCAGCCATGTTAGCTTGACTCCAGTGGCATGGAGAGCACGGGACCCATGTCTGGGCATACCCGTCCCACACGGGGTGACAAATGCAAAAAGAACAATCGATGGACAGAATGCAGAACAATGTCATACATTCACCCCAGTACAGAGATCTGGGCCAGAATCCATAGTTTTTTTGCTTGCCATGCCATTCCAGTTTGGACCCAGCCATATGCAAATCAGTCCTGACCCTGCGCCCAATGGGAACAGTCTAGCCCGAACTGCCAGGCCAGGTCCTCCCTGGACTGGAAACAAGCATCCTATGACCGGTTTCAGGCTTTCAGCCCTCATCAGCCAGGATAGCTTGATTCCAGTGGCATGGAGAGCACGGGACCCACGTCTGGGCATACCCGTCCCACACGGGGTGACAAATGCAAAAAGAACAATTGATGGATAGAATGCAGAACAATGTCATACATTCACCCCAGTACAGAGATATGGGCCTGAATCCATCGTTTTTTTGCTCGCCATGCCATTCCAGTTTGGACCCAACAATATACAAATCAGTCTTGACCCTGCACCCAATGGGATCAGTCCTGCCCGAACTGCCAGGCCAGGTCCTCCCTGGACTGGAAACAAGCATCCTAGGACCAGTTTCGGGCTTTCAGCCCTCATCAGCCAGGATAGCTTGACTCCAGTGGCATGGAGAGCACGGGACCCACGTCTGGGCATACCCGTCCCACACGCGGTGACAAATGCAAAAGAACAATTGATGGACAGAATGCAGAGCAATGTCATACATTCACCCCAGTACAGAGATCTGGGTCTGAATCCATCGCTTTTTGCTCACCATGCCATTCCAGTTTGGACCCAGCCATATGCAAATCAGTCTTGACCCTGCACCCAATGGGAACAGTCCAGCCCGAACTGCCAGGCCTGGTCCTCCCTGGACTGGAAACAAGCATCCTAGGACCGGTTTCAGGCTTTCAGCCCTCATCAGCCAGGATAGCTTGATTCCAGTGGCATGGAGAGCACAGGACCCACGTCTGGGCATACCCGTCCCACACGGGGTGACAAATGCAAAAAGAACAATTGATGGACAGAATGCAGAACAATGTCATACATTCACCCCAGTACAGAGATCTGGGCCTGAATCCATCGTTTTTGCTCGCCATGCCATTACAGTTTGGACCCAGCCATATGCAAATCAGTCTTGACCCTGCGCCCAATGGGAACAGTCCAGCCCGAACTGCCAGGCCAGGTCCTCCCTGGACTGGAAACAAGCATCCTAGGATCGGTTTCGGACTTTCAGCCCTCATCAGCCAGGATAGCTTGACTCCAGTGGCATGGAGAGCACGGGACCCACGTCTGGGCATACCCGTCCCACACGGGGTGACAAATGCAAAAGAACAATTGATGGACAGAATGCAGAACAATGTCATACATTCACCCCAGTACAGAGATCTGGGCCAGAATCCATTGTTTTTTGCTCGCCATGCCATTCCAGTTTGGACCCAGCCATATGCAAATCAGTCCTGACCCTGCGCCCAATGGGAACAGTCCAGCCCGAACTGCCAGGCCTGGTCCTCCCTGGACTAGAAACAAGCATCCTAGGACCGGTTTCAGGCTTTCAGCCCTCATCAGCCAGGATAGCTTGATTCCAGTGGCATGGAGAGCACGGGACCCACGTCTGGGCATACCCGTCCCACACGGGGTGACAAATGCAAAAAGAACAATTGATGGACAGACTGCAGAACAATGTCATACATTCACCCCAGTACAGAGATATGGGCCTGAATCCATCGTTTTTTTGCTCGCCATGCCATTCCAGTTTGGACCCAGCCATATGCAAATCAGTCTTGACCCTGCACCCAATGGGAACAGTCCTGCCCGAACTGCCAGGCCAGGTCCTCCCTGGACTGGAAACAAGCATCCTAGGACCAGTTTCGGGCTTTCAGCCCTCATCAGCCAGGATAGCTTGACTCCAGTGGCATGGAGAGCACGGGACCCACGTCTGGGCATACCCGTCCCACACGGGGTGACAAATGCAAAAAGAACAATTGATGGACAGAATGCAGAACAATGTCATACATTCACCCCAGTACAGAGATCTGGGCCAGAATCCATAGTTTTTTTGCTTGCCATGCCATTCCAGTTTGGACCCAGCCATATGCAAATCAGTCCTGACCCTGCGCCCAATGGGAACAGTCCAGCCCGAACTGCCAGGCCAGGTCCTCCCTGCACTGGAAACAAGCATCCTAGGACCGGTTTCAGGCTTTCAGCCCTCATCAGCCAGGATAGCTTGATTCCAGTGGCATGGAGAGCACGGGACCCACGTCTGGGCATACCCGTCCCACACGGGGTGACAAATGCAAAAAGAACAATTGATGGATAGAATGCAGAACAATGTCATACATTCACCCCAGTACAGAGATATGGGCCTGAATCCATCGTTTTTTTGCTCGCCATGCCATTCCAGTTTGGACCCAGCAATATACAAATCAGTCTTGACCCTGCACCCAATGGGATCAGTCCTGCCCGAACTGCCAGGCCAGGTCCTCCCTGGACTGGAAACAAGCATCCTAGGACCAGTTTCGGCTTTCAGCCCTCATCAGCCAGGATAGCTTGACTCCAGTGGCATGGAGAGCACGGGACCCACGTCTGGGCATACCCGTCCCACACGGGGTGACAAATGCAAAAAGAACAATTGATGGACAGAATGCAGAACAATGTCATACATTCACCCCAGTACAGAGATCTGGGCCTGAATCCATCGTTTTTTTGCTCGCCATGCCATTCCAGTTTGGACCCAGCCATATGCAAATCAGTCTTGACCCTGCGCCCAATGGGAACAGTCCAGCCCGAACTGCCAGGCCAGGTCCTCCCTGGACTGGAAACAAGCATCCTAGGATCGGTTTCGGACTTTCAGCCCTCATCAGCCAGGATAGCTTGACTCCAGTGGCATGGAGAGCACGGGACCCACGTCTGGGCATTCCCGTCCCACACGCGGTGACAAATGCAAAAAGAACAATTGATGGACAGAATGCAGAACAATGTCATACATTCACCCCAGTACAGAGATCTGGGTCTGAATCCATCGCTTTTTTGCTCACCATGCCATTCCAGTTTGGACCCAGCCATATGCAAATCAGTCTTGACCCTGCACCCAATGGGAACAGTCCAGCCCGAACTGCCAGGCCAGGTCCTCCCTGGACTGGAAACAAGCATCCTAGGACCGGTTTCGGGCTTTCAGCCCTCATCAGCCAGGATAGCTTGACTCCAGTGGCATGGAGAGTACGGGACCCACGTCTGGGCATACCCGTCCCACATGGGGTGACAAATGCAAAAAGAACAATTGATGGACAGAATGCAGAACAATGTCATACATTCACCCCAGTACAGAAATCTGGGCCTGAATCCATTGTTTTTTTTTTTTTTTTTTTTCTTTTTTTTTTGCTCGCCATGCCATTCCAGTATGGACCCAGCCATATGCAAATCAGTCTTGACCCTGCGCCCAATGAGAACAGTCCAGCCCGAACTGCCTGGCCAGGTCCTCCCTGGACTGGAAACAAGCATCATAGGACCGGTTTCGGGCTTTCAGCCCTCATCAGCCAGGATAGCTTGACTCCAGTGGCATGGAGAGCACAGGACCCACGTCTGGGCATACCCGTCCCACACGGGGTGACAAATGCAAAAAGAACAATTGATGGACAGAATGCAGAACAATGTCATACATTCACCCCAGTACAGAGATCTGGGTCTGAATCCATCGTTTTTTTGCTCGCCATGCCATTACAGTTTGGACCCAGCCATATGCAAATCAGTCTTGACCTTGCGCCCAATGGGAACAGTCCAGCCCGAACTGCCAGGCTAGGTCCTCCCTGGACAGGAAACAAGCATCCTAGGACCGGTTTCAGGCTTTCAGCCCTCATCAGCCAGGATAGCTTGATTCCAGTGGCATGGAGAGCACGGGACCCACGTCTGGGCATACCTGTCCCACACGGGGGGACAAATGCAAAAAGAACAATTGATGGACAGAATACAGAACAATGTCATACATTCACCCCAGTACAGAGATATGGGCCTGAATCCATCGTTTTTTTGCTCGCCATGCCATTCCAGTTTGGACCCAGCCATATGCAAATCAGTCTTGACCCTGCGCCCAATGGGAACAGTCCAGCCCGAACTGCCAGGCCAGGTCCTCCCTGGACTGGAAACAAGCATCCTAGGACCGGTTTCGGGCTTTCAGCCCTCATCAGCCAGGATAGCTTGACTCCAGTGGCATGGAGAGCACGGGACCCACGTCTGGGCATACCCGTCCCACACGCGGTGACAAATGCAAAAAGAACAATTGATGGACAGAATTCAGAGTAATGTCATACATTCACCCCAGTACAGAGATCTGGGCCTGAATCCATCGTTTTTTTGCTCGCCATGCCATTCCAGTTTGGACCCAGCCATATGCAAATCAGTCTTCACCCTGCGCCCAATGGGAACAGTCCAGCCCAAACTGCCAGGCCAGGTCCTCCCTGGACTGGAAACAAGCATCCTAGGACCGGTTTCGGGCTTTCAGCCCTCATCAGCCAGGATAGCTTGACTCCAGTGGCTTGGAGAGAACGGGACCCACGTTTGGGCATACCCGTCCCACACGGGGTGACAAATGGAAAAAGAACAATTGATGGACAGAATGCAGAACAATGTCATACATTCACCCCAGTACAGAGATCTGGGCCTGAATCCATCGTTTTTTTGCTCGCCATGCCATTCCAGTTTGGGCTCAGCCATATGCAAATCAGTCTTGACCCTGCGCCCAATGGGAACAGTCCAGCCCGAACTGCCAGGCCAGGTCCTCCCTGGACTGGAAACAAGCATCCTAGGACCGGTTTCGGGCTTTCAGCCCTCATCAGCCAGGATAGCTTGACTCCAGTGGCATGGAGAGCACGGGACCCTAGACGTGGGTCCCTTGCTCACTGTGCCACTGGATTCAAGCTAGCCTGGCTGAAGAAGGGTGACATACCCTGAAACTGGTCCCAGGATGCTTGTTTCCGGTCCAGGGAGGACCTGGCCTGACAATTCGGTCTGGACTGTTCCCATGGGGCACAAGGTCAAGACTGATTTGCATAGGGCTGGGTCCAAACTGGGGTGGCGTAGTGGGCAAAAGAACAATGGATTTAACCCAGATATTTTGACTTGGGGAGAATGTTTGCATTGTCAGCATTCCGTCCATCATTTGTTTGCAGTAACACTTTTCACCCTAAGTGGGATGAGTATGCCCAGACGTGGGTCCCTTGCTCACTGTGCCACTGGATTCAAGCTAGCCTGGCTGAAGAAGGGTGACATACCCTGAAACCGGTCCCAGGATGCTTGTTTCCGGTCCAGGGAGGACCTGGCCTGGCAATTCGGTCTGGACTGTTCCCATGGGGCACAAAGTCAAGACTGATTTGCATATGGCTGGGTCCAAACTGGGGTGGCGTAGTGGGCAAAAGAACAATGGATTTAACCCAGATCTTTTGACTGGGGCAGAATGTTTGCATTGTCAGCATTCTGTCCATCATTTGTTTGCTGTAACACTTTTCGCCCTAAGTGGGATGTGTATGCCCAGACGTGGGTCCCTTGCTCACTGTGCCACTGGATTCAAGCTAGCCTGGCTGAAGAAGGGTGACATACCCTGAAACCGGTCCCAGGATGCTTGTTTCTGGTCCAGGGAGGACCTGGCCTGGCAATTCGGTCTGGACTGTTCCCATGGGGCACAAGGTCAAGAATGATTTGCACATGGCTGGGTCCAAACTGGGGTGGCGTAGTGGGCATTAGAACGATGGATTTAACCCAGATCTTTTGACTGGGGGAGAATGTTTGCATTGTCAGCATTCCGTCCATCATTTGTTTGCTGTAACACTTTTGGCCCTAAGTGGGATGGGTATGCACAGATGTGGGTCCCTTGCTCACTGTGCCACTGGATTCAAGCTAGCCTGGCTGAAGAAGGGTGACATACCCTGAAACTGGTCCCAGGATGCTTGTTTCCGGTCCAGGGAGGACCTGGCCTGGCAATTCGGTCTGGACTGTTCCCATGGGGCACAAGGTCAAGACTGATTTGCATATGACTGGGTCCAAACTGGGGTGGCGTAGTGGGCAAAAGAACGATGGATTTAACCCAGATCTTTTGACTGGGGGAGAATGTTTGCATTGTCAGCATTCCGTCCATCATTTGTTTGCTGTAACACTTTTGGCCCTAAGTGGGATGGGTATGCCCAGACGTGGTTCCCTTGCTCACTGTGCCACTGGATTCAAGCTAGCCTGGCTGAAGAAGGGTGACATACCCTGAAACCGGTCCCAGGATGCTTGTTTCCGGTCCAGGGAGGACCTGGCCTGGCATTTCGGTCTAGACTGTTCCCATGGGGCACAAGGTCAAGACTGATTTGTGTATGGCTGGGTCCAAACTGGGGTGGCGTAGTGGGCAAAAGAACAATGGATTTAACCCAGATCTTTTGACTGGGGGAGAATGTTTGCATTGTCAGCATTCCGTCCATCATTTGTTTGCTGTAACACACTTCTACATATAGCCAACAATGACACAGTTGTTGGATGAAGTGAACTGAAAAATGGGCTTGTCCCTGGCCAAATAACGCATGCAGACGAACAGCATGTAGTATTATGCTGACCCTTTGACTGATGAGCAACATAACCTCTGCAGGAAGCCTTTGCATTTGCCCTGCACACTCCTTGAAGTTAGGAATACATAACTGTGATGAGCATAATGTTTGTAACACTCTCAACCTCTGACAATCGCTATAGCCATATTCCAAGCCCATAGACTACAGTAGAAGCCTGCTGTTGAAAGCTTTTCCCTTCTTGTGCCCTCTTATGTCTTCTGTCCAGAACCTCTTCTTCTGCATGTGCACAAACAACCACCCATGTACACATACGGACACGGTGTGCATGCACACATACGCACACACACACACATACACATGGGGGAGTCACTAGAGAGCTCAAAGACTCTACACAGTATTCATACTGCAAAAGATATCCCTTCAATTTTTTATCTCATGCTTTGAGGGAGCTGTTCCTGTATTCCTCTGTTTGTGGTACATGTGTACCTTGCCTTCTTTTTTCACTCTGAACTTCACTTCTGCTGGGAACCGTCATCACTCTGGACATATAGAGTTAAGGAAGACTCATCTCATCCTGTCACCATTGCCTTCTGAGAGTGCCCTGCCTCTTGTCTACATTAACTGACACCTGGAACCACTATTCCTATGTTTGCTGGGTTTTTGAGGAAGTACAGGGTGCCTGCAAGGGGTCTGTATCCCATTTCAGCCTGTGGGTTCTATATTTTTCCAAAGTCTTCTCTCTTGCCATGTCACGGCTATCCAAGCAGTCTGTGCTTCATGGCACCCACAGCAGTGATGTGCTCCATCCATGGACACTCGTTTCCATGGATATCAGTCATTCTTGGGCTTAGTGTATGGAGTTGAGTTACACCTACCAAATACAGAAACAAATGCACTTCAACCAAATAGACAAATTATGCAATATTGTATTTGAATCACAAATAAATGTGTGAAAATAAAAATGTATTTTTAATAGAAGCATTCAAAATGTTGTTTTATTACTTAAAGATGAAGCAAGATTCGAGCTTATCACTGTGGGGCTGATTTACAAGGCCCTTGCGCCACTTTCGCGTCATTTTTACCATGGGAAAAGTGACGCAAAAGTGGCGCAAGGGGCTTGTAAATCTGCCCCTGTGTCTTTTTTGCTCCTAATTCATGCTCTCTTTTTGTCTGCACATTTTGTAGGGTCAAGCGACTTCTTCAATTTAGGACTCCAGTCATCCATACCAGCTGCCATTTGCAGTAATTGTGCAGCTCCCATATTTACAGAGTTTTAAAAACTTTTCTGGTTTCAATTTTGCTTTTTATGTATATGTACTTTATTATTTTGCTAATACGATTTTCTTTTATAAACACTAGCAAACCCCTTGAGTAAGTGTCGTGGACCACCAGGGGTCTGCGGACCAAGGGTTGAGAACCACTGATATAAGGTTTTTCTACCCTGTTTATAGTGGGGCAGGACTGGTGTTGGGGGATTTATATACCACACTGGTCAAAATTGAAGAAGAAAAGTTCACTGATCCGTTTGGAAGTGACCTCCTCCACAATTGTAACCTTTGTTCATTAAACCCTCTGACCTATAGGGGTCTGATTTCCACATATGGCAACATATAGAAAAGCTGCACTATCCTCTAGAGCAGAGGATTTCCTCCAGTTATGGGCTATACATATAAAACTTCGCCACACCACCCTATATATGCAGACCTTTGCGTGGGCGACATAAAAAAATTATATAGAGTGGTGTGATTCATTTTTATAAGTATCTAAGTATAGCCCTGAAGTGTGCTTGTACTACATAATTGCCAGCGACATTTAAATACTATCTTGTCATTTTGCAAACTGTCAATGAGGTGTGAGTTCGGCATAGTGGACCATATTGTGAATCTCACCATATTGTGCTAACTGGGTATTATAGAATTGGTTAATATGTGCTAACTGTTCATACTGAGAGCTGTTGGAAGTTTAACATGGGCATATCTGTAGGAGGCTGTGATAAGCTAATTTGACATAATGGACGACGTTAATGTGTGTACTGGGAATCACGGAAATTGTCAATAAAGTTCTCAGTGGGAGCATCAGAAACTGTGAAAGAGTTGCTAACTGGGCATATCGAAAATGGGACTTATCTGCCATTAATGTGAAGGGAAAACTGTACACCAAGTGGTAACTGATCTTACTGGTAAATGCCATACTTGAGTTTGTGATGAAATCCTAAATGTGCTTAATGGAAAATGATAATAATGTGCCAACTGGATCTAATGGAAACAGCTGAGGCGGAGCGAATTAGGCGTACAGTAAAATGGCAATGATACTTTGGCACACTGGAAACTATTATGAAGTGCTCTGTTTGAAATAAGGAAAACTATCACCTCGACTGCAAGTACAACCAGGAATAAAAGTGAGAGGTACTACAAGTAGACAGTTGCGTGTACTTCTATTACCTCACATATGGGGATTATGATTATTGCAGGCATTACCGCACTCCTGCATTTTTCGCCCATTAAATTTCTGCAAATCAAACATGAGATTTACTGGAGGAAAATGCTCTGTAAACTCCAATTCATGTGAAACCTGGTGCAAAAAGCGTGATGTTTGTATGTAATTCCCCATTTTTCTTGGAAAAATTCAGACTATGAGGTACTTAATGTGTATTAGTATATGCCAGGTGTAGTAAATACTTCAGCCCAAAATGGGGCATTCATAATCCGATTCCATGAATGGAAGCTAAGTGGAAAATATGAGAAAGTGGCAAACCCCCAACACAAAAATATGAGCCCCTATCAAGAACTGCAAAACTACAAGGATGACTGGCAACAAAGAGAAAGATTCTTTTGTAACTTTGCAAATTAAGTACGTCATACAGCAGTCTTGGTACTCAGTCACTATGCATGTGCCAAATGGGGATCAAATTATCATAGTACTCTAAAGAGTTGACACATCACGGGAACGGCAAAAGGTATTACAGGTACTGAGCATTGCTGGTTTTTGGGCTTCTCATCATCAATCTCGCTCGGGGGTGTCGGGGCGGGGGGCGGCCTGTATCTGCAAGACATTGGCTATAGACACTTCCTAGCAGATGGTGTGTGCCTAGTATTAAAAGCCGTACCAAAGGGGATAATGGACGGAGCGTTAGAGCAAATCAAACACTCACCCCCAGTCAACTGATCTGGGTTTAATCCATCATCATTCTTTAGCTCACGTCACCACCCCAGTTCAGAGATGGCCATATGCAAATCAGTCTGACCCTGTGCCTCATGGGAACAGTCCAGCGCCGAACTGCCAAGCCAAGTCTTCCCTGGACCGGAAACAAGCATCCTGGGACCGGTTTCGGGTTCAAAAACCCTCATCAGCCAGGCTAGCTTGAATCCAGTGGCAAAGTGAGCAAGGGACCCACGTCTGGGCATACCCTGCCAACTTAGGGCGAACAAAGCGATACCAAAGGGGATAATGGACGGAGCGTTAGAGCAAATCAAACACTCACCCCCAGTCAAATGATCTGGGTTTAATCCATCATCATTCTTTAGCTCACTTCACCACCCCAGTTCAGACATGGCCATATGCAAATCAGTCTGACCCTGTGCCTCATGGGAACAGTCCAGCCCGAACTGCCAAGCCAAGTCTTCCCTGGACCGGAAACAAGCATCCTGGGACCGGTTTCGGGTTCAAAACCCTCATCAGCCAGGCTACCTTGAATCCAGTGGCAAAGTGAGCAAGGGACCCACGTCTGGGCATACCCTGCCAACTTAGGGCGAACAAAGCGATACCAAAGGGGATAATGGACGGAGCGTTAGAGCAAATCAAACACTCACCCCCAGTCAACTGATCAGGGTTTAATCCATCATCATTCTTTAGCTCACTTCACCACCCCAGTTCAGACATGGCCATATGCAAATCAGTCTGACCCTGTGCCTCATGGGAACAGTCCAGCCCGAACTGCCAAGCCAAGTCTTCCCTGGACCGGAAACAAGCATCCTGGGACCGGTTTTGGGTTCAAAACCCTCATCAGCCAGGCTAGCTTGAATCCAGTGGCAAAGTGAGCAAGGGACCCACGTCTGGGCATACCCTGCCAACTTAGGGCGAACAAAGCGATACCAAAGGGGATAATGGACGGAGCGTTAGAGCAAATCAAACACTCACCCCCAGTCAACTGATCAGGGTTTAATCCATCATCATTCTTTAGCTCACTTTCACCACCCCAGTTCAGACATGGCCATATGCAAATCAGTCTGACCCTGTGCCTCATGGGAACAGTCCAGCCCGAACTGCCAAGCCAAGTCTTCCCTGGACCGGAAACAAGCATCCTGGGACCGGTTTTGGGTTCAAAACCCTCATCAGCCAGGCTAGCTTGAATCCAGTGGCAAAGTGAGCAAGGGACCCACGTCTGGGCATACCCTGCCAACTTAGGGCGAACAAAGCGATACCAAAGGGGATAATGGACGGAGCGTTAGAGCAAATCAAACACTCACCCCCAGTCAACTGATCAGGGTTTAATCCATCATCATTCTTTAGCTCACTTCACCACCCCAGTTCAGACATGGCCATATGCAAATCAGTCTGACCCTGTGCCTCATGGGAACAGTCCAGCCCGAACTGCCAAGCCAAGTCTTCCCTGGACCGGAAACAAGCATCCTGGGACCGGTTTTGGGTTCAAAACCCTCATCAGCCAGGCTAGCTTGAATCCAGTGGCAAAGTGAGCAAGGGACCCACGTCTGGGCATACCCTGCCAACTTAGGGCGAACAAAGCGATACCAAAGGGGATAATGGACGGAGCGTTAGAGCAAATCAAACACTCACCCCCAGTCAACTGATCAGGGTTTAATCCATCATCATTCTTTAGCTCACTTCACCACCCCAGTTCAGACATGGCCATATGCAAATCAGTCTGACCCTGTGCCTCATGGGAACAGTCCAGCCCGAACTGCCAAGCCAAGTCTTCCCTGGACCGGAAACAAGCATCCTGGGACCGGTTTTGGGTTCAAAAACCCTCATCAGCCAGGCTAGCTTGAATCCAGTGGCAAAGTGAGCAAGGGACCCACGTCTGGGCATACCCTGCCAACTTAGGGCGAACAAAGCGATACCAAAGGGGATAATGGACGGAGTGTTAGAGCAAATCAAACACTCACCCCCAGTCAACTGATCTGGGTTTAATCCATCATCATTCTTTAGCTCACTTCACCACCCCAGTTCAGACATGGCCATATGCAAATCAGTCTGACCCTGTGCCTCATGGGAACAGTCCAGCCCGAACTGCCAAGCCAAGTCTTCCCTGGACCGGAAACAAGCATCCTGGGACCCGTTTCGGGTTCAAAAACCCTCATCAGCCAGGCTAGCTTGAATCCAGTGGCAAAGTGAGCAAGGGACCCACGTCTGGGCATACCCTGCCAACTTAGGGCGAACAAAGCGATACCAAAGGGGATAATGGACGGAGCGTTAGAGCAAATCAAACACTCACCCCCAGTCAACTGATCTGGGTTTAATCCATCATCATTCTTTAGCTCACTTCACCACCCCAGTTCAGACATTGCCATATGCAAATCAGTCTGACCCTGTGCCTCATGGGAACAGTCCAGCCCGAACTGCCAAGCCAAGTCTTCCCTGGACCGGAAACAAGCATCCTGGGATCGGTTTCGGGTTCAAAAACCCTCATCAGCCAGGCTAGCTTGAATCCAGTGGCAAAGTGAGCAAGGGACCCACGTCTGGGCATACCCTACCAACTTAGGGCGAACAAAGCGATACCAAAGGGGATAATGGACGGAGTGTTAGAGCAAATCAAACACTCACCCCCAGTCAACTGATCTGGGTTTAATCCATCATCATTCTTTAGCTCACTTCACCACCCCAGTTCAGACATGGCCATATGCAAATCAGTCTGACCCGGTGCCTCATGGGAACAGTCCAGCCCGAACTGCCAAGCCAAGTCTTCCCTGGACCGGAAACAAGCATCCTGGGACAGGTTTTGGGTTCAAAAACCCTCATCAGCCAGGCTACCTTGAATCCAGTGGCAAAGTGAGCAAGGGACCCACGTCTGGGCATACCCTGCCAACTTAGGGCGAACAAAGCGATACCAAAGGGGATAATGGACGGAGCGTTAGAGCAAATCAAACACTCACCCCCAGTCAACTGATCTGGGTTTAATCCATCATCATTCTTTAGCTCACTTCACCACCCCAGTTAAGACATTGCCATATGCAAATCAGTCTGACCCTGTGCATCATGGGAACAGTCCAGCCCGAACTGCCAAGCCAAGTCTTCCCTGGACCGTTAACAAGCATCCTGGGACCGGTTTCGGGTTCAAAAACCCTCATCAGCCAGGCTAGCTTGAATCCAGTGGCAAAGTGAGCAAGGGACCCACGTCTGGGCATACCCTGCCAACTTAGGGCGAACAAAGCCATACCAAAGGGGATAATGGACGGAGCGTTAGAGCAAATCAAACACTCACCCCCAGTCAACTGATCTGGGTTTAATCCATCATCATTCTTTAGCTCACTTCACCACCCCAGTTCAGACATGGCCATATGCAAATCAGTCTGACCCTGTGCCTCATGGGAACAGTCCAGCCCGAACTGCCAAGCCAAGTCTTCCCTGGACCGGAAACAAGCATCCTGGGACCGGTTTCGGTTTCAAAAACCCTCATCAGCCAGGCTAGCTTGAATCCAGTGGCAAAGTGAGCAAGGGACCCACGTCTGGGCATACCCTGCCAACTTAGGGCGAACAAAGCGATACCAAAGGGGATAATGGACGGAGCGTTAGAGCAAATCAAACACTCACCCCCAGTCAACTGATCTGGGTTTAATCCATCATCACCCCGAAACCGGTCCTAGGATGCTTGTTTCCAGTCCAGGGAGGACCTGGCTTGGCAGTTCGGGCTGGACTGTTCCCATGAGGCACAGGGTCAAGACTGATTTGCATATGCCTGGGTTCAAACTGGAATGGCATGGTGAGCAAAAAAACTATGGATTTAGGCCCAGATCTCTGTACTGGGGTGAATGTATGACATTGTTCTGCATTCTGTCCATCAATTGTTGTTTTTGCATTTGTCACCCCGAGTGGGACGGGTATGCCCAGACGTGGGTCCCGTGCTCTCCATGCCACTGGAATCAAGCTATCCTGGCTGAAGAGGGGTGAAACCGCGAAACCGGTCCTAGGATGCTTGTTTCCAGTCCAGGGAGGACCTGGCTTGGCAGTTCGGGCTGGACTGTTCCCATGAGGCACAGGGTCAAGACTGATTTACATATGGCTGGGTTCAAACTGGAATGGCATGGTGAGCAAAAAACGATGGATTTAGGCCCAGATCTCTGTACTGGGGTGAATGTATGACATTGTTCTGCATTCTGTCCATCAACTGTTGTTTTTGCATTTGTCACCCCGAGTGGGACGGGTATGCCCAAACGTGGGTCCCGTGCTCTCCATGCCACTGGAACCAAGCTATCCTGGCTGAAGAGGGGTGAAACCCCGAAACCGGTCCTAGGATGCTTGTTTCCAGTCCAGGGAGGACCTGGCTTGGCAGTTCGGGCTGGACTGTTCCCATGAGGCACAGGGTCAAGACTGATTTGCATATGGCTGGGTTCAAACTGGAATGGCATGGTGAGCAAAAAAACGATGGATTTAGGCCCAGATCTCTGTACTGGGGTGAATGTATGACATTGTTCTGCATTCTGTCCATCAACTGTTGTTTTTGCATTAGTATTAAAAGCCTGCCTAATACTCGCCCTATTACCAGGTTGAAGATGAAAAGGGCAGTCAATTATAGAAATGATAAGACCTGGAGGGTGTGTCTCCACCTAGTCAGTCCAGTGTAAAACCTAAGAATGTATCAGGGTGATGTATAGGTACGTTTACATTCTGCAGTCATTCCCTGCACATATTAAAATGGTGGACATGTAGAACAAGAATTATGAAAAGTGCTCAACATGTTTCATTGCCAACAGCATTACGGCAAATTTATCAGGACCATAAGTTAGCCAGGTCACCAGATGGTGCATCATAGATGAACCTGAAACAGACATGAATGGAAAACTTGTGCTGAGTCTCAAAATCAAACTGTGAAGAGATAGACATAGAATAGTGATCACAATATTTGATAAGAAAAAATACCTGTGCAATACGAGGAAACCCAAGCATGATTTCTGTATGTAATTCCCCTTTTTTCTTGTGGAAATTGAGAATATGAAGTATTTACTAGATATTAGCATATACCAGGTGTGGTGGAATTCTTAAACCTGATACAGGATAATCTGGGCCTAAAATGCTAAGGGGGCACACCGAAAACTGACAGTGAGGTATGACTAGGCATTCTGAACAATGTAATGAGGTGGTAAGTGAACATAATGGAGTCTGTCCATCAAGTGATTACAGAACTTAATGACAAATTGCAACAATGAACTAACTGGGCATAATGTCTACTATGTGCTAGAATTATTCACGATCTGTGGTGTAACATGGTATTCAGAGATCTAGGACAATTCACATTTTCCTAAAGACTTTAGAAATCGCCTTAAAAGTATTTTAAGATATAACAAAAAACACACTTGTTGGACAAAAAACATCAATGTTGTATCATAGGAGCCAATGAAAGCAAATTGTAGAGACAAGATTTCTCTTTAGATGAGAACTTACTTTTGAAAATGATGCTGAAAACTAAGTGGGAAGAAAAAAATTAAACTTCGGTGTGGTAGAAAATATGCACTAATAGTAATATTTCACAATTCTACTAGAGAGTGCTATTCCAAGTGATGCAGCGGAAGACTTACTAATTATCATTACTTCAAAACACTTAAATTTATCATCACTAACTGGGCCCCAAAAACTTACAACAACATTAAACCACCATTCTGATTATTAATCCTTGGTCGAGTTACTCATGAAAACATTTATTACTATCCTCAATTTGAAAAGAATAGCACATGAAATTACATTACATAATCTGATTTAGTAGCAATTAATTAGTGCAAATAACCACAGATTACAAAGCAGATTCATTAATGAACATTTGTTGGATTCCTAAAAAGAGAGAGAGATAGCAATAGAAATTCAAGATTCAGTTGTCACATCATACAAACCAAAATATGGTTGAGATATAATCCGTCATCAATAGGATCTGGTTAAATCAAACTGTAGCACAGCGTGCCACAGAAGGAGTCAGTTAACCCTTCAGCCGAAGGGTTATTTCCTGCTGAATATTCCCAGTCGGCAAAGTGCAGGTTCAGGACAGTCAGGAAAGTTCAATACCAAAGGTTTGACATCAGGGGAAAATCAGAGGTCAGTCCGACAGCATGCCAGGCAACGAAATTGGAAAATGACAGCCAGCCCGACTCCTCCTCTAGGGGGCAATTATACTTCCAAAAGTTCATGGTTTACACCCACAAAGTATCTTTCCTGTCAGCCCATATGGTTTCCATTGGCTGCTCATGGTGGGCTGCTCATGGTGTGATCAATACCTCACTAAGAAATCCGGAAACATTAAGTAATCCTTTTGCAAATCCATTAAGATCCAAATTGTATTTAGTTCCATCCTTCCCACGTAAGTAAAAAAACTACCCTTTACTCACAGTCACTCCGTTCTCAGGCGCTTTCTCTGGGTTGGCAATCATATTGATACATTTCTATCAAGAATGTTGCTAAATCAAAAGTAAACTCATTGTTTGTCAAGTACGGAAAAGAAACTTCACGAAAAGTTCTCACAGAATCTAAAGTGACTACTTCAGCTTAATTCTGCCTTTTGAGCAAGGAGAAAAAGCATCTAAGGCCTACAGGAAAAGTTCGCTGAATCATTACCACGATATGATTAATGAAAACACACATTAATAATTGTATTTCAACTTTTCTTGATTAAATTCAATTACTATTCTTCTTAAGCAGTTGCATGTCATTATTAGGTAATACTAGAAAAAAACGTTTGCATATTTATCATTTTTCAGAACTTTGGGCCATATTAGCAACAAAATGCGATAAATATCGCAGAGCGCGCTTAGCGCGAAATATTCTATCGCCAGCTATCGCTGGAATATATCGCCACGCTAACGCTGTATTAGCAACAATTAGCGCTATGGCGATGATTATTCCAGCGATAGCGGCATAATGCGAGAATATCGCTGGAAAACCAGCGATATTCTCGCATTAACGCTAAGGTGGATTCAGCATTAGAATCCACCTCCTATACTACAAACAGGTAAGTCATCCTCACTAGCAGGTGTTAAAATCTAGCGATAAACGCGCTTAGCGCAAATTATTTTATCGCTTCGCCTGCCTTGCTAATAGGGGGTAGTGGTGTTAGCGACTGTATTCAGTCGCTTTTAATAGGGAACGCTTTCCTTGCATGTCATTAGCGATAATTATCGCTGACATGCAAGGCGATGGAAAACGCGGCCTCTAACGCCTGAAACCTGTCGCTAACGCCTGTTAGCGACAGCTTGCTAATAGGGCGATAAAATTATCGCCGCTTTAGCGGTAAAAGTGCCGCTAAAGCGGCGATAAAGCCCTTGATAATATGCCCCAATGTTTTCATGTCACTTTGTAATACACGTTTTATCACATAACGTTACAGAAAGCTGCAGTTTTGTGTACTATTGATTACTACTGAATTAAGCATTTTAATCATTTCAGGAGCTTCATTATGCAGACATTATTTAATTTCAATACATACTAGAAGTGATCATCATCAAAATCTCTATGTTAATTAATTTTGTTTCTTAAACACGTGATTATATGCATGAGTAAATATCTATGTTTCTCTCTTTAATTACATTTTCACGTTTTCATGTTTCAAACAGTTTTGCATGCTTTTACCATGCAGTATGAAATCTTTCATGTATTTCGACTTAGCCAGTTTATATGTCTTCATCATGAAATCATTATCATAAATCTCTTTTGATAGCCGGAATTAATAGAGGCAAACGTTATTTGCCATCTGCGCTCCATCACAAGTGACAAGGATTTAACAAGCAAGCTGGTGCAATGGTAATTGTTTATTTCGTGTCGCAAGCATGTGTCACAAAAAAAAAGGAAAAAACAGGCACCCGCTTAAAAGTGGCTGCCCTAAGCCTGCAATAAAAATGCTAATTAAAAAAAATTCACCATTACATATAATTATATTAGAGATGTATGGGTGTGTCGTAGCAAGGAAGCGTACTTCTTAGACAGGTCTAGTAGTAGTTAGTAGTAGTAAAACATTTTATTAGGACCATAGTCTATTAAACAATGAAAGTGGTTATTAGATTTACAGACAACGTAAAAATCACATGAAACCACATACAATTACATAAGGAGTTTTCCTATTACATAACATCCAATAAAAAACCTTCCCACCTCACAAGTTACATCGAGAAATTGCATATTATGAAGGAACCATACTGCATTACTTCTTGCCTTTATCCCATATTTGATAAAAACTGATTTGAATATTGAGTGCCTTGCTGACATAAAATTTTTTCCTGTCAAGCGGTACATCCATATTCGAACTGCGTACCCTTAAACCCACATCAACACCTCCCATCATCATTTAGAAGAACATTGACTGCATTCCAGCGGGCACAGAGCAGGCTTAGACCTGTTTGAAATATTAACAAAGCCATTTGCATTTGGGGATTGGATAGCTTTGAGAGCTATGGGTAGACAGTTTTATCCTGCCAGGACTCACACAAGTACAATGTAGAGCTCTTTGTGACTAAGTAACCAAGAAATCTTAGCCTGGCACTAAGATTCCTTAGCCATTGAATATAATTTTAATAGAGGTGTATTTGTGCATCGTAGCAAGGAGGTGTACTTACAGGTCTAAAAAGCTTTTAGTTTTAATGCATGTCACATGAAAATATGAATCTTATTAATGCACATAAAAGGTAGTATTGTCTGTAACATGAAGAAATAGTTGAAATATGATGGATGAATAAAATAAAATAACTAATGGAAATATTAGAGAATTGGTAAAACACAGCATAACCCTTTAGCTCTGACACAGAAGTGCTCTTCTTTTCAGGTGGATGTACAAATGTAATCAGGGAAAAAATCCTGTTGCATACTTTGCAAGAGCTGAAAGGAGCTAGCCCATTGCCTCAAGTGGGCAGAAGCAAAATGTTAATGACAGTTCCAAAGAGCAATAGATGTAGTGGGCTGACCCTAAGCCCATCTATGTATTTATATATTTATGGGTTAATATTTATGATTGCTTTATTCATTGAAGCCGGTGAGAAAGATTAAACCGTGTCTAGGCCACAACTAGAATGGTTCTGGGAAGAAACAGAACCTCGAACGATAGGTTTGGTCATGTTTTACAGCATTTACCTGATCACACGATTTGAGTAGAGCATTATTTAACCCAGGGAATTAGCTTTGTTATAGTCCATCATGGATCAAGCAATTTGTTTCAAGTAAGTTTAATTATGTTTAAAATGTCGGACAGTAGAAGCTGTCTTGTATCACATGATTTCAACTTGGCTTTCCTTATAGAATTTTGGATTGCAATAAGTAAAGTTATCTAGAGTATATGGTTAAGAACAGAAGAGAGTAGAATCTATTGCACTTGGTACAACTCTAAAAATGGAATATTTAGTATTATGCATGACAAAAGTTTTCTTATCTGCTGTCAGAATCTGAAAATGTACAATAACTAGAGAATGGCCATTGAGACCACATATTTAACACATTACAAGTAGATTGCCACTGCTTTAACAAAGTATTTACATAGGATTTGTGGACAAAAATGTTCATGGCCAACTGGAACCTAATCCATTGGAATAACTCTTTATGGATTGATAGCTACTTGCCTCAATCTCTCACATTTAGTTGTACGTGGAATCCCGTTAGAGGAATCTTAGTCATACCGAGCTATAGAAATAATGTTACACAGATTACTATTAACATTAGTAATAAGAAAACTCTTGATTAAAAAGGACCAAATTAAGCCAATTTTTTTAACAAGCACTCATGTAAATGTCAGTTTAAAACCTTTTGTAGTACGTAAGATATTGGAGCATGCTCCAATAAGACAGTGACTCACACTTTTGCTGATATAGGTCGTTGTTGGGGATACCTACCTATCAAGTGAGCATTTTTGTGGTGTACTCATAGGGTTAGCGATCCAATTCCAAGCAATACAATACTTCCATTCTTCATCTAGACTTTTGGAGCCACGGTCCATATCAGTTTGACTAGTATATTTAATGGAATTATACCACTCTGATGTTTGAGGAGCCTCTAGAAAAATCATTTTTTTTGCAAATTTCTCTTCCTCGAGAAGAATTAGACAAAACATAGAACCTCTATTGAGGGGGATTGAGAAAAGTGTTTAAGGCAGGATCACATCCAAGTATAATTAAAGTATGGCTTACCTTGACTTCAGTCCAAAAGATTGCCAGCAAGGTATTTCCAACGCCTTTCCAGAAGGAGGTCAATATAAGGCAACTGGTAAACATATGCTCATCATCTGCTTTTAATTCACACCTCTTACATCTTGGTACTTTTGAGAATTTTACTAGTCTTTCGGGTGTCCTATATAATAATAATAAATTGTTTATTTCGGGCACAGCCCATAAAACACATCAGGTCAAAAAGACAGCAAAAGCATTCTTAAATACATTAGCAAGTTGTACAGTATAAATACATATTGGTTCAGTTGCCAATCTATAGTAAAAACATGCTAAAACGCAGTCTATCAACATTGACACGGTAAAGGAGGGGCATCGATTTGAAGGATTTTAGTGTAACATAACACACGATCTTTAGCAGTTTAATAGTTACTATGTAGGGCTATAAAGTACTAAAGTGGGATTCCAGCTGCTACCGTTAGTAACCAGCCTGATTGCTGTTGGCTAGTTGCTTTAAGTCCAAGTCCAATTCAGTCACTACTGTTAAAACATATCCTCTAAAACGCCCAACAGGCGAGGATGGATTCATATGTTTACCAAAAGGAGGGACATCTGCAAAATGATAGTCAAGGGGGGGCCATGCGAAAAATATATGAATCATTTCATAGTCATTTATCTGATAAATAGATGATGAGATAAATAAGAGGTAAATGGAGAGCAAAACCGAAGAGGACACAAAGGGGCTGATTACGATGGCGATCCGCCCGCCTTCATCATGAGATTTACCCCCGCCACATTACGATGGCGGTGGGTTTCGTGGCTGACGGAAAGTCCGTCTGCCGCTTTTCCGTCGGTAGCAATCGTCACGATTGCCTGGCGGAGCGGTCAGCATGCTCACAATGGTGGCGGAGTCTAGCAGGCTCCGTCGGCACAATTATGATGCCGGCGGAAGCCAACCTTTCCATGGCGGTTGAACCGCCATTGAAAGGCTGGAGGAGAATGCCTTCAGGGGCCCGCTGCGGGCCCCCCATGTGTTGGGGGGAGGTGTGGGTGCACTGGGGGGTACCCATGGTACCCCCCTACATTTCACTGCACCAAGTGGCAGGCACAGTGTAGTGCCTGCCACGTAGTGCAGTGAAATGCACAATATACTCTTTTTGACATCGCGGCAGTGCTGCTGTCAGCAGCCGCCGCCGCAATGTCAAAGATGCGGAATCCGACCCCAGCGGTGGCGGTCCCATCATAATTGGATATGTGGGACCGCCGCACGCATGGCGGTCGGACCCAATCACCGCTACGGTGGCGGGCGAACCAAGTCCGCCCGCCATCGTAATGAGCCCCAAAGTGTCCTACACAGGCTTACACTTATCCAGTTATCTGACGTGTTTCGCTGTTGTGAAGGGCCCTCTTCCTTTGAATCCAGGCACTTTGTAAGTACCGGGAGACCACATAGGCTAAAAGTTCTCTGGTGTCGCTCTTAAAGAGTCTCGCAGCTTCCCAGAAAGCTTCCACATAAGGTTGCATGCGGCTGACAACCATTTTTTCCGGGCCTTCCGGTATAGTGGACCGATTAACATGAAGTTGGTCTCCGTTTCCTCTACTTTTGGGCAGTTTGGACAGAAATTGGATTGAGGAAGTGCATTGGCCCATTTAGGGGTGTGTGATCTCAGGGGCAGAACCTCATGTGAAGGATGAAGAAATATTTTTCTGTAGTGCAGCAGGATTTACAGTGATATAATACAATTTCAGAGATATTTATCAAAAATCATCAATCTCTGTCCTTGGCAAGTGCCTCACCCAGACAGTGCAGAATTCCGTAAGCTTCCCTTCTTCTGCCTTAATGAGCTCCCAGTACCAAACGTTCACATTCTTTTTAGGTATTAACCGTCATCAATCATATCTTCTGATTCCCAATTGTCCTTATCAGTCCATTTTTAAGAATACCACCAAAAGTGTAACTGAGAATATTTGAATCGCGACAGTTCACCTTCTTTTGCCTTCAAGGCTGTCTCCCAACTAAAATGAGGTTAACCCCATCTCATAGAATCACCCAGTTAATAACACCCGCCTTTCTCAAGGAGCAACTTATCTTGTCGACCATGTTGGTGTCCCTGGTGAGTCCCAGATCAGGGCTAAATGAGTTTACTCAGGGACGGCTCTCGGGCAATGCGATTGGTGCAACCACACCCAGCGCTGACTTTGGGGGGGCGTGTTTTCAAGTTCAATATGGTTTTAAAAGCACCTGCTGCCACGTTCCTTGCCTCCAGAACTTTTCAGTCAACCATGCAAATGTCAAGTCTCTCTGGAGATTGATGTACCTGCTGCAGAGAGATCGGAGTTTTGTCTAGTGGAAGCTCTGACTCATCATAAAGTAGTGCAGGAGGTTAAAATGCCTGCTGCACAGCACGTGCACCATGCAGATCAAAAAGTGCATACAATGTAAAAGGTTACTGTGTTACTGCTTCTGTCAGAGAGCCCCTTTTGTCACTTGCCGTTTATAAGTTTAAATCCTAATATAGAACAGTGAGCTATTAACTATCATCAAAGAGCTGCATGGAAACTGCAGGGTATAGATTAGAGCATTATGATTTTTCCCCCCAGCCTTTCGTTATCCTAATGTTGCAAAAAGGGTTCACTTGGGTAGAATCAATTCTTATTAGTAAAGCCAACCCGCAACCATGCTGTTAAGTTTTAAATTTTGAGCTTGTTTTTTTCCAGGCCAAGCATTCTTAAACTATACTGTCTACCAATAGGGAGCATTTGTGACTCCTATGCCTTGTAGTCCTCTGTCTGATGTAACATTTCCTATACACTGATTTACACACTTATGATTCATTGTCTCTGAGTAATGTGCATGTGATGTAAAGTGCTCTGACACCTTACACTGGTATGAGTGGTGCTATACAGCAAAAGAAATGCATGAGAGAGAGTTGTTTTGGAGACTTGAGAGGCACTGTTAAAGGGTGGCAGTGAGGGAATCCGTGGAGAAGGTGGTCATTGGGGGGCACCAACAAACATTGGCGCACCAGCGCTAAAGCCGACCCTGAGTTTAATGGTCAGTGCTTAACCTGAGTCGATGGTTGATGGTGAGGACCACTGCCACTCATTTTTGGGGACCAGCACTTATTTTTCTTCATCTGACATTTCTGAAGAGAAAGAGAGGGAAAACACACAAAGGGAGAAGAAAGGAGAAAGAAAAAGATGGGAAAACTGTCTCAAAAGTGGAAAGCAGGAGCCTGAAGTAGCAGGGGCAGGGAGTGTCTAGTAGTGGATAAAAGATGCATGAGGTGGATTGAAGACTGCGCAGCCTTGTTATTTGACATGCAGATATTTAATTGCACTGAACGCGGCTTCTGAGGAGAGCTTTCAGCATAGACACTCACTCTTTTACAAATTAAGCACTGATAATAGTGAATCCCTAGAGTCTTCCGCAGGTATTAGGATACATTTATGTTTGCTATCAGTAACTTCAGGTATACTTTAAAAACAAACAAAAAAATTGGATCCTCAAATATATATAGAAATTCTTCCTGCCCTGACTCTCACAACATTGCAGCATACAATCTTTCTATAACGGAATTTTTGGGCTGTGTTGCTAACATTCTTTTGTTCTTAAATTGAAAAGCTTAGCTGTATAATTGGAAGACAAGCAATGCCTGGCCGAGCATCTCTAATTTCCTCCTCAGTTTCTTTCAAGTGAGCCTTACACCCTTTGATGACCAAATGAAGCTACTGACCTTACTTTGTAATGCTCCAATACAGTTTTTAGGCAACAGAAGAGGGATGGTACTAAACAAACAAGCATTGGCATAGCCAATAGGTCTCGCTTTTGGGACCTTATAAGTATTTAGTTATGCAGCACAATATCCTTGGTGCAACAACTTCAACTGTTGCATGGCTAAACACTTATAAGGTCCCAAAGGCGAGACCTATTGGCTATGCCAATGCTTGTCTATTCTTACATTTGCTGAACAGCATCAGCAAAACCATTGGTAAAACCAATAGATCTGCGTTGGCAAAGACAAAAGCTGAGACAGATTGGCTTTGGCGGTGCTTGTTAAACTAGGTCAGTTCAGTTCGTGCCTGGGTCAGTGATCTCATATTTTGGCGTAATGAGGATTACATCTAAGCCAAAAGCCCATTTTATGCTGCGTAATTGGTTTATTTTATCATACTTTGCTGAGTCACGGCGCTTTTATGTCTTACCCTATGAACATATACAGAACAGTCTCCTCCCGGTGGTGGCTTCTTGTTAAGTTTATCATTTGTTACTTCTTTTCAGCTGTATGTAAACTCAAAGCCGCGTGACCCCTGGTGCCAAATTTGCACGTGCACCCGTGAGCCCGGGAAGGTGCGCAAGATTTTATTCCAGAAAGCGCTGCAGCCACATTACTGGCCCGGGGATGGGATATGCGCGGCAGCATCACTTTCTGCAGTTATTTCTCAACTTCTCATACTTCCTGCCAGCTAACGTCCAGATATCCGTGGGGGAGGGGACAGCGGGCAGAAGAGCTGAAAAAAGGCATCCAACAGCAGTTAGCAACAATAATGTTAATCAGGGGAACAAACACGCCTTGAAATTTTAGAACATGCATCAGGGAAAAAATCGCAAAGGGGAAAGAAATCCCCCAGCGTTATTGATTGCTAATGGAATTTTTTTTTGTTTCAATCTTATTTACCATTTAGAGATAAAAGACGCTGGAGCACTTTGCGTGATTCGAGGCCCTGTACCAGAAATCTGAAGATCACTCAAATTAAGAGTGGAGAGTGAAATACTCCCTGGGGGCGGATAGAGTAATTTTTCACTTAACCCATTAGAGAGACTGCGCATGCAGACACGGGAGCCTCCTCCCCTGAACAGGGAGGGGTACTTTTATTTATAGCCAGGCGTGCAAACCAGGAGCGGACAATACCACCGGAATCGCATCACAGACTACGTGCAATAGAGCAACAAGAGAGGAGCGGGGGCGAGCGAGCGCGGCAGCCTGCAGAGCTGACCAGACGCTCGTGCGTCATGGCCTTTTGTCTGCGATTACACGCACGGCAGGCATGTGTTTCCACTATCGCGCCCGCGTCTGGGCACGATAATTGGAAACACATGTCTGCCGCGCCGTAACCGCAGGTAAAGGCCATGACGCACGAGCGTCTGGTCAGCTTTTCAAACTCCCTAACTATAAGTCTCGCAGAGCAGCGCTTGCGCGCTACTCGAGGCTCGACCTAAAAAGTAAATTTGGCTAATACCGTCATCTTGATCAAGTTGACCCTCCCATAGAGGTTTGGGGGGCTTTTAACATCTCCTCAACAGGCCTTCTACCTCTCTGCTGATCTTACTTAGATTCTTTTCTGGTGCTGCAGCTAGATCTGGTGGACTTTGAACCCCCAAATATCTAATCTGGTATTTTGTATACTGCAGGGTCTCTCTTGATCTCCATTTCATTATCTTAGTTTTATCTCTATTAATCTGATATCTAGACATTTTCCCAAATTCTTCTGCGAAGCTCTCAACTCTTGCAACTGAGAGAACTGGGTTGGCTGTATAGATTATTATATAATCTGCATATAATGAAATCTTGATTGAAAGCCCTGGACAGTTAAAAGGAATAACAATCTAAACCGGCCAATAGATTGGCCAGAAGTCTTAATGTATAAGTTAAATAATAATGGCGAGAAAGGACAGGCTTGCTTTGTTCCTCTAGCGATGGAATTTGTTTTGTAAAACTCCAGTTATAAGGATTCTTGCTGATGGTGTTTTATACAAAGCTTTTATGGTGTCAATAATAATCTGGCTTAATCCAGAGACCTTTAAAACCTCCCAAAAACATACCCAATTTACCCTGTCAAAAGCCTTATCAGCATCCAAAGTGGCAAGTGCCAAGGGAATTTCAAACGTCTCTGTAATGTCTATTGACCCTAGCAAAAGATGTGTCAATTCATTGTGTTATCTGCCCCGTTGTGAAACCCTTTTGATCCAGATGTATTACATCTGGGGTAACAACTGCAAATCTTTTAGTGAGAATGTCCCTAAATATGTTATAATCACAATTTAATAGAGATATAGACCAATAAGAGTTGGATTCCATGGGATCTTTATTCTCTTTTGAGATCAAAGTTATTGTAGCTTCATTTCAAGAGGGTTGACTTTCTTCTTTGCTGGACAAAATCAAGTAGAACATTTTCTTCTGGAAGGATATCAAGTCAGCTATTCATTTCTTATACAGCTAACCAGGAATCCCGTCTGACTGAGCAGCCTTACCATATTTTAGTTTACTTATTCGTCTTGCTGTTATGTGTCCAAGGTAGGCCCACATAGAACTGACGCCATTTTTTTATCATGGGCATGATTTTCTTAGGTTGCCTTCCCTTTCACACAATAACCTTTTACATACATTTGCATGTGTGACAATGTTGGATTAGGTTCTCTGAAACTGCTTCGCTTACATATTTTGCTTCGCATTATCATTACCACAATGCTTTGAACACCATGTACAAGGCCTCGACAGACACTGTGAAAATGTCATTCTATTTTTTATCCACATGGTGACATGGCTATCTTTAGACCAAAACACTGCTGGCTTGCACAGCGCACGCTAGGATGCTTTTCATTATAAATAAACAAGCATTTTCATGTTTAGGCAGAAGAGAGCTTTGCTGATATTGACGAGGTCTCTACACACTGATGTTTCGACCCAGCAGCTTAGTGACCACAATGGGGACTGACATTCTTTCCCATCAGGTAACAGGGTTGGATCATCCAGTATGAGGATTCTTGGCTGTACATACACACACTCACCCTAGACACTTAGGATAAGGAATGCATAGTAGGAGTACGACCAATTCTCTATATTGTATTTTATACCTGCATATATACATTGTTTTGCCACCATGGTGGAGCTTTTTATTCTGTTTGCCGTTCCGGTGCTTTTAATAACTTTCATTCACTTTTATCTACTGATCATTGCAGCACATACATTTTATACAAGGATCATGCTGGTTCAATAAGTATTGAAAACATTCCTCTGTGTTTTCCATGTATCTTTCTTTGAGAGCACTAGAGCACAAGTGACTGAGCAAAAGGGTTCGAGATCTGTTATCACGCTTCCTGGGGGACCAGGGTTGTCATGTTCAATGGTTACCAGAACCATTTGGTGACCTATTAGGTTTAGGGGGGCTTATGGTGGCACTGTGAGCTAGCTGATCTATAGGACAACATATTGCAAGGGGATGCATAGAATCAGTCTGGTACTATCCCAATGTTTATGCTGTCCACAAACGCGCAGCTCCTATCGTGAGGTGGAAACTACACAACATTACTATCTCCTCCTCTGAAATTTCACCTGATATCCCTGCCAATTGAATGTCTGTTAATACCAGCAAACTCAATCCTAATAGCCACTTCCTAAAATTGTTTGGGCCTGGGCTTATATTTTCACTCTATAATTTATTTCTCTTCCTGTTTCAGATTCCGTGAGAGTTTCTGTACAGTTCTTTGCCTCATCTATTTTAGTTTTCCAAGCTAGTAAAGCACCACAACCTTCATCATAGTCAAACAACTGCTGCAATTTACTAATCTTTCAGCGATCTCTCCGTTTCTTTTCTAGCCTGACCTTAAGCTCATTATGGGTACTTTCTAGCTTCAAGTTCAAATCTGGGACCTTGCTAGGTTCTATTCTGCACTGATGTGTATCTCATTCTCTGTTTCTGTGATCTGTTCCACCAGCTTCTCATCTTCCTCCTGGGCCTTCAATTTTGTACATAAGAGACTTTGCTAATTCCCCCCGAAGTTAGCCCTATATGTGTTTTAAACCATTGTGCAGGCAGCAGAGCAAATGTTGGGCATAAAGTACTCCTGACAAGCTCTTGCACAATTTCCATGTCAGAAAGCAAAACCATGTTTAGTGTATACCTAGTTCTTAACTTACTGGTAACTCGGGACCTAGAGCCACTCCAAATGATCAGAGATGTGCAGAGAAACACAGGTTATCTTTTTAACAGTTTTTATCAAAGACGTATCAAGCAGGAAGTAATCTATCCTGGAATGATAGTCATATTTTTTACTGTAGAAGGTATACCCCCTATGATTGATAAATTGCATACACCAGATATTACTTACCAAAATCTGCATCATCTCCTTTATCTTATGACACATTTTAGAAGTATAAACCATATTTTGATTTAGAGGATCTCTCAAACTCTTTATCCAGCATAGTATTAAAATTTCTCCCCACTAAGGGATAGGCGGGAGCATTTAATAGGTACAACTTAAGGCAATCTAAGAAAGTAGGATCATCACAGTTGGCACCATAATATCCAGCATGACCATATGAACTGTCCTACTCCCAGTAAGAAGAATATCCACTACCCTGTGCTGTTGGTCTTAAAATCTATATTTCTAATCCCAGTATTTCTCTTTATAATTATTGCCACCTCTCTTGTATTGCCTGTCTGATCACAGCAGACATTCTCTTGGATTTCTTAAACAATGTCTTACAATCCAATCTCTCTAAGTAAGTTTCTTGAAGTATGGTAATGTGTACCTTAAGTCCCTTCAAATATTCAGTGACTAAATTTTGCTTCTTCCTAACATGCAATTGGTGTACGTTCTACTTAACAATCTCAATCCATTTCCCCATCACCATGGACTGATTTTTCTAGCCTTTAACACTTTCTCATCGTACCCCATCGCTTTCTTTGGTTTAAAGTCTGCCTATAATAACTACATACTACTGAGTTATCTTTACCCTACCTTTCCTGTGTATAGAGGACCATTTTTTCAATATCCTCCCCACCCAGTGCACCCTCCACAGAGGAACCTCTCTTTCCATTATATGGCAACATTTTCCTGCCTTGGGATCTCCCTACTAGGGTGGCGTGATTCAAAACAATTTCTTTATATTGTATTCTCTCTCTTTCCACATTTCTTTTTTTTAGGATCCAATCTTCATTTTCCTTACCAATTCATCTACTTCTTTCCCTCCCTTGAGATTAAAGATTTAATTATCTCACATTATTTTTAACGTAGCTAGAAATTTTAGTTGGACTTTACCGCATAGCTTTTGGGGTTCTTCGATCTTACTTTCCAACTTCCACTGGTGTTGTGCTGTCACTCTGCTAATGTCCAATCTTATTGAATAAGTGAAATTTTCATGATACATTGTTTTAGTCAGTCAGTCAATAATTCTTTATTCGGCTAAGATTGAGCCATAAAAGCAAAAGTGTCAGTAACATAATACAGCATTATAATAAAAACAATCAATAATTTATACAGAAGACTTTTATACAATGCCACAATTATTTAATTACAATGCATTTCCATAGTTTTTTCTGATATTAAAAGATACTCCAATAAAATTTAAAACTGCTGAACAAATATACTCAGATGGAAGCTGCTGAAGGAAAAGAAATGCCTCCTTATAGTAGAGGATGTTAAAATTGTTAAAAACTGGCTATAAAATATGTTTATGAGGAGATATATATAATTTACAAAATAACAAAACATGTAAAGTGCTTTGTGCTGGTACATTATCACAAGGAGGCAATGCTTTCATCCATAAACCGGCAACAGGGAACACTAAAAATAAAATGCAAAATATTCAGCCTGAGTCGAGTTAAATAAAATCTAAATTGGGGGTTTCTGACTATTAAAAAATAAGATTCAGTTGCCTTTGCTAAAACCAAGGGTGAATAGTTTCTCTGGGGACCCTATCACCTTAACCATCTGCTCACTCACATAAGTCTTATGAGGCTTATCCAATATTTTATGTTTCACTTCCCCATCAATGCCGTCTGGATTTTCAAATAGTTCCGGAATGCCAAATCCATAAGTGATTGCTTCACATATTTAGACCACAGAATTCCTAGGGCATTATCCAACTTTAAACAATTCTTTAACACAGCTTAAAAATGGTTTCCATTTTAGCCCAAATTTAAAGCCATAACATAATGAGGTGACTTCTAATAAAATCAGAAATATAAGGCATCCTGGTCTCCTCGTGTTGAATGAAATTAGAGGTAGATTTCGGGACTGACAAAAGCCAGCGTAAAAACTCATTTTATACCTTTTGTAGGGGATCAGGATTAATATACCCCCAAATCCCTGTCCCAAAACTATTTAATGCCATTTTGCCCTACTGATTTCCAGTATAGGTCTAAGTGGTTTTTCTTCTACCTTATGGCAAATCGCTTAACTGCTTCAGTAGATCTCAGGATCTGTTGAGATCTAATAGTAAGGAGGCATTTCAATTCTAATGATGCCGCAAATTGCATGCCCAAATAGGTAAAATGTGGAACTCTATCAAGTTTTAGGTTATCTATTGAATGCGTTTTAAATTTAGAACCCCTTAGCCAACTGGTCATAATATAAGATTTAGTTCGGTTGATATTTAAATCGAAGTTCTTCATAAAAAGGTTAAATGAATCAATCAAAAGTTGAAGGCCCTTTACCATTCTAGATAACAATACAGCATAATCCATATATAGGAAAACCGAACTGGCTGATTCCCACCTCTAGGAGATCCTTCACCCTGTCTACAAAAAATTGTTCTAAACCATTAATATAAAATGAAAATAAAAATGACCCCAGCACACATCTCTTTCTTACTCCTTTCCCCGAGGCTAGTTTCTCTGAGTGAGCCCCAATAGGAGCATTACGGACCCTGATCCTTATATCTTGATGTGACCTCCTCAATGTAATAATCAGAGGCCTCCATCAGCAACCATAATTTAGACACCTTCACAGAATTAAATACTGCCATTAAGTCCATGATACCCATATGGATGGAGCCCTTCTTGGCCTTAGTATATTTCCCCTAATTAAAAAGGAGGTTGAGACACTGCTCTATTGTTCTCAATCCAGGGTGAAAGTCATACATCCAAAAGAATCTCTTTTTCCTCTGCCTGCCTCTCCAGCCTGTTAAGAAGAATGATGCCTAAAACCTTTACTGTGGATTCAAGCAGAGAATTCGAGTGATAACAAGAAGGGAGACTCCTTTCTCATTTTTTAAAAATCAGAACTATACTTGCTTCTGACCAGAATGACGGGAAAAATTGAACAATAGCTGCTTTTATGTAGTTCCCACTAATCTGTAGGACCTGCACATTTGTTGGACAACTTAAACTTTGAGTGAGGTGCATAGACTGATTCCGGGCACCCCCGCAGGATATGGTGGCCTAGAGACCAGCTAGCTCAAAGTGCCACCATAAGCCCCCCTAACCTTACCAGGCAGCGGATGGTTTCTGGCGACCACTGATCATGACAACTATGATCCCTCAGGGATTGTGGAAACAGATCAGAACCTTTCACTCAGTCACTTGTGCTTACTAGTGCTCAGAGAAATATACAGAACACACAGTGGGACGTTTTCAATATATGTATAGAACCAACCTAATTCTTATATAGATTATATGTGCTACGATAATCAGTAGAGGGAAGCAGTTGACAGTGATTACAAGCACCAAAAGAGTAAATAGTAGTACATTCTCACACCAAACAGGATTTGTATGGAGTACGACCCCCTAGGAATTTTCTTGGCATGTTATTGAGTCACCTCTGCACCCCATATAAGTGATTGATCCAACTGCCACCCAAGCCTAATACCCTTGCTGTTAAGGACTGCTTTAAGTCACGGTTTTTCATCTCAGCTACCGAATTTCCCTCTGGATGTTAGGGGGAGGAGTACCGCAAGGACACACTCAAACTTCCAATGACTTCTTTGTAAGCCAGAGACCTAAACGCCGGGCCCTGGTTAGAATGTAGTGTGCCAATTGCGTATGTCTCAATGAAGACTCGCAAATCCTTTATAACAGTTCCAGCATCAGCCGAGCGAAGTGGCCAAACCCATATGAATCTGGAGCATGAATCCACTGCCACCAAGATGTACTTGTAAGCCCCATCTGAGTTCAAGGGACCTCAGTGATCCGAATAAACAACCGATAAAGACTTGTATGAAATCAATAGAGGTGTCTATGGAGGACGTGCTATGGTGGAATCCTTCATCAGCTGACAGATGTCACATTTGAGGACAATGTGCGGCTAGTATTAACCCCAATCTGGGCTCGGTGTTTGATATAACTCTATCCCCCCACTCCTGGAATCTGAGCATACAAAATGTTTTGTGCATCTAACTTGTAGGACTACTTGAGTGGAAAGCCATTTGGCTGGTGAGTGTCGTTGTGAGCAGCATTGACAGCCACCATGATGTCTTTGTCTATTCTCGTACTTGAACAAGTGATTGCAGCAACGGCAGCATTACGGACTGTTGCCTTAGCAGCTTCATCAGCATGGAATTCCCATCAACGTGAACGCCAACACATTGATGACTCAGTATATGGATAACATGATTTCATGGCAAGCATTCTTTCAGCTTTGCCACGTGTTCCCAAAGCAGCTTGTGCTTAATTGTGCAACCCTTGGAATCCCGAAATCCATTTTGGCCCCAATAGTGAAGATATTCATTATAGGACTGGACACAGTAGTATGAATCACACACTATAAGTGTGGGGAATTTGTGATCCATTCTTTGTAGTGCCATAATTAGAGCTTTGAGTTCCGCCAGCTGCGCTGTACAGTCCCCTAGGGACTGAGTGTGTGCTTTTTCAGGACGGAACTTTCCATCATGCATGCGCTCCTTTGCAATTGCCCATGCCAAGGAATATTGATGCTGTGTCCCTACGGCAGGCTGGACAGATCCATTGGTATAAAAGATGTATTCATATCTATCTAGAGGCATAATTTCATTCGGCAGATGATATTCTTATTCATACTGCAGCAACGGTTGTGTTTGCAGTGTAAAATTGAATCTGTAATCTACATCTGTTGCAGTGAGAGAGTTAGCCCATTGAATCCATCATGGATGTAATGCTTTGACATTTGGAACGCTTGCATTTGTAACGGCCTCTAAGGTCGGTACAGGGATAACGACAATTAATTGCTTACCCTGAGCCAGTGCTCTCTCTCTCTCACTACAGCAGTTTGTACTGTTGTGAGAATTTTCTCAGTGGGTGCAAAACGCATTTCAGTGTTTATGTACAAATAAGATTTGTACCGTATCACCTTCATTGAAAGTGATATAGGTGTACCGGGTGGGCCCAGCTACTACACGGATCACCAGGTTAGTTGTGTTTACGCATGTGTGTAAATGCTTGAAAGCTATCATATCAGCTTGTACGGAACGTAAAATGTTTGTATGTTCCTGTGTCCAATGATTGATCAAAAAATCAGATCTGATTAAATCGTAGAATGATTTTACTCATTCTGTATAAAACCTAAAATGAATGTTCGGCCAAAATGTAAAAATCCTAAAATGGATTGTTGTCTTTTCAGAGTCATCGGAGGTTGGAGCAATGCGCATTTTTCCCAAAAAGTGTGCTGCCAGGCTTTTGCCTTCACATGACAACTCATATCCCAGAAACAGGACACTGAGGTGAGCAATGTTTGATTTTTTTAATTAAATTTGTAACCCAGGTGAGCGAACCTAAGAATTATGTGGTTCACTCTAGCCAAGTATTCCGAAAACTCATCGTCCATCAGATAAATATCATCTACATAGGACAATGCCTTCTCCTCAAAATTTTGAAGTAACTCTGTTACCCTGGCTGAGAGCAGCCCAGGGCTGTTCTTATACCCTTGAGGTAAACGGCAAAATTGTCGTTGTGAACCTAGCACTGAAAATGCTGTCAAATATCTGCTTTCAGGTGCTATATTCTGGCAGAAAAATCCATTTGAGATATCTAATGTTGTTTTGTATTTCTTCTGCACAATGTTATTCATTAGTGCTGCACTATGTACATTTTGTACTGCAAATGTGCGTGTGGAAGTGTTCAAATGTCTGTAGTCTAAAACTAGATGATTTAAATTGTCCAGTTTCATTACTGGAAACAAGGGATTATTCCTTGAAGAGGTGCAATTTTCTATTACACCCAGGTATTCAAGTTGTTCTAGGATTTATTGGGTATTGTCTCTGGGGTTGTGGAGTTGATTTTAATGGGATCTCATGATGAGGTGACTCATCATCCCACCCAAGATGATTGCGGTATAGTGCAGGAGCTAGCGCTAACGCCCACTCCTGTACGTATGAATGTTTAACTGATTCTGGAGTGAGGTCAGAGAAATCAGGTAAAATTTCTGTTTCTCCCAGTGGGCATTCCATTCCATTACAAACTCAGGTGGCCAATACTTTTCAGCTAAAAGAATGTCATAACCATATGCCAGGTTCTACCAAAGGAGAGCCTTGATGTTCCTGGCTATGTCCCCCTCCATTTGGAGCGTTATTTTGCATAAAAGATGTGGGACACTTACCCTTGTATCAGGTTTTCTACCATAATATGCTCATTCAGCGCTACTACCACCAGATAATCCATCAGGATCCGGCGAGCTATTGTGACTTCTGCGCACTGTCCAGCATCGTCACTGCCCACTCCCCGTTCAGAAGCAGAGTCCTTAGTAGCATGGGCGTGTCTTATTTTAATCCCTGCTACCTTCTTTTCGAATTTGGGTTTTGGAGTCTTTTGTTTGTCCTCTTTAAGAATGTAGTCTGAAGTGCTATGTGTTTCCCTTTTGGCTTCACACGCTCTTCCGACCTTCACTCTGACCATCCACCTCTCTCCGAACATGTATCGTAAGAATCCTGAAAGGAATGAGAGAAACGTATATCAGTATCCTGATACCTGTCAGGCTTTCTAATACTATCATGGTTTCTTAAGTTATATTTCTTGTCAGTGGTTTCCTGATGAGGAGACCCACCCAGTGATTGTGTAATATTTTGTTTATTTTTTTGTTTATTGTCCCATTTCTTCTTTGAAGAATCAGGTGTTTGCTTGGAGTTATCCTTTACGGAACTAATCTTAACCTGTGCTTTTCCATGTCTGGCTCCAAGATTATCTCTACCCAGAGTAGCATAGGTTTCTTCGATAATTTTAGTCAATTCCCATTCCTGCTGTGAAGGAGTGAACTCCCTCAGGCGTTGGTGTATAACCAATGCTGCTGCCTCCCCCTTTATGTTACTTAACATAATGGTTGATACCGTGGCAAAATTGCCCATCAGTTTCTTCCCTAAGTCCAGGGCAGGTCCTGTATCTTACTCATTCTGTACTTGTTTCAGTACCTCAGGTAAAACTGCTATTGAGGGTGCACCACGAGTTTTGGTGTAAACTGCAGATAAGACTGTACCCCAAGTGGCACAATCTTCCACCAGGGGAGCCATCCCCATTGGCAAGAAAATTGTTACTATTCTATGTTTGTACTGCGGCCCGTATTCGGAAAAAAACACTTCAAGCTGGCTTGTTTTCTGTGCTATCCAGAACCGAATTTGCTCCTGACTGGTGGGAACCTTACCCATAATGGCATTCAGCGATTGAGGACTGATACTCGTAGCAGCCAGTTGTGGTTGTGCAGCCTGAGCGGTCCGTGCAGGCTTAACTGTCAATGTTCGCATAATATATTGGATGAGGTTTCTGTAAAGTTTTACCAGATCTTTGAAAAGTGTTGTTATTTCTGCTGCATCTAAATCATCAAGACTAGGATGTGATGTATAAGCAGCTAGGACTGGCGAAGTTTCTCCTTCTTTACTGAGCGGACCAAGTCCCACCAGTGGCGGCTCCTCGAGGGAGTGCTGCGGGGCGGTAGGGCGGGGCGGGGCGGGGGAGGGGCAGGGTGGGGGGTAGTAAACTCCGGCATACGGCCAAACGGAGTTCAGTAAATAATTAAACAAATAAAACAATTTGCATTGCGTGCGCTGCATCGCCAAGTTAGCGTTGCAGTGCGCGCAATGTAAATTGTTTTATTTATTTAATTATTTACTGAACTCCGTTCGGCCGTATGCCGGAGTTTACTACCCCCACCCTGCCCCTCCCTCGCCCCACCGCCCCGCAGCACTCCCTCGAGGATCCGCCACTGAGTCCCACATTTTCTACTGTGTGGGGTAGGGCGCCTTTAAACCAATTTATGTGTTCATGGTAAGTTAACGGAATTTCTATATCCACATATGGAAAGTATTCCTCTGGTGTTTTATCTTCAATGTAAATGTGAAACAATTTTGTGTGAGCATACGCAGCCAGGAATGTTACCCAAGAGTAGAATTCCTCTGTTCTGAATGCTTCTGGGCCTCAACCACAAAGGTAACATCACCACCTGCTTTCGGGAGGCTGTATTGTAGTAATTTCATAGAAACTGCACGTCTGCAATTTTCTGTAATATTTAAAGCAACTGCATCATCTCCACCGGCTTCTCTGTTTACGGACATTGTGTGAAGAGAGCAGGAGTTTAGTAGATGAATTTATAGAGATTGGGTTAGCACAATGTGGGAACATGTTTATCCTACAAGCTTGAATAACCTACAGCCAATACATAGTGTGTACCTATTCAGCTGAGGCAGATTTCCCTTCCCACCATGAATGTCTCCGGTTTGGAGGTGAGTAGGAGTCTCTGAGAAAAGCACAACTGAACTACTCCAATAGACTGTTAAATAAGAACCCAACCAAAATTCGTGGTGCCATGTCGTGTAGTTCCCACTAATCCATAGGACCTCCTCGTTTGTTGGACAACATAAACTTTGGTGAGGTGCCTAGACTGATTTCGGGCACCCCCACAGGATATGTTGGCCTAGATACTAGCTAGCTCACTGTGCCACCATAAGCCCCCTAAACTTACTAGGGATCGTATGGTTTCTGGCAACCACTGAACATGACAGCCCTGATCCCTCAGGGATCGTTGAAACAGATCAGAACCTTTTGCTCAGTCGCTCATGCTTACTAGTGCTCAGAGGAATACACAGTAGGACGTTTTAAATATATTTATTGAACCAACATTATTCTTGCATAGAATACATGTGCTGCTATAATCAGTAGACAGAAGCAGATGAAAGTGATTTCAAGCACCAAAAGAGTAAATAGTAGATACAGTTCTACCATGGTGCTAAAAGTGTATATATGTAGGCATATGATACAAGGCAGTAATCAGGCATACTTCTACTATGCAAACCCTATTCTAAGTGTACCTAGAGTGTGTGTAGGTGTGAAGCCAAGAATCCCCCCAAAGGGATGCTTCAAACCCATTACCTGGCGGCAGAGAATGTAGGACCCCGTATTGGTCACGAACTGGACACCCCTCACAAGAAGTCAGACCGCTGTGTGGTGAAGTCTCAGCATTCAGTGACCCTAGGTGTAAGCTGAAGTGTCTCCTCTGTTATTCTTTTGGGATGCAATTTATTTATAATAGAAATGTGCGTATTTAAGGGTGGGCGTAGTTCGCGAAGTAGCGCTACGCGAAGCTACGCGAAGTGCACTTCGCACTACGCGATCTACGCGTAGCACTACGCGAACTGCGTAGTGCGCTGTTCGCGATGATTGCACAGTGCCGGATGCATGTCCGCACTGTGCAATCATTGAAAACGGCATCTTGCACAGTGCGAGCTGTCTTTTACTGCCGCTCGAGTAGATTTTTACTCGAGCGGCAGCTTTCAACGCGGACTGGTAGTTTCTCATCACGAGCGGTCGCGAGCATACGCGACCACTCGCAATGAGAAACCTGACCTCCCCGCGTTGAGAATCTCGCCGGGAGGTTTATTTTCCACGCTCGCGATCGGCAACTCGATGTTGCTGATCGCGAACGAGGAAAAAGTCTCGCCGGGATGTCATTTTGCTTGCTTGCGGTCGCCAACTTGACGTTGAGGACCGTGAGCAAGCAAAAAATGATCGCTACGCGCGTTTGCACTGTGCTACGTGCAATTCGCGTAGTGCGAAGTAGCGCAAACTTCGCAAACTACGCGAGCGTAGCGTAGTGCTTTGCCCACCCTTAGTATAGATTAGAAATGCTATGAATATGTAGATAGCCTTGTCGCTCAGTGGATAAAGATAGAACAACATTTTTATACAGTGCATATAAGGACCTTGTCCATGATAGTCAGGCATCGTGATAATGTTGTGCGGAGCTAGATGTGTAAACAAAGTAGTTTCAGAGAAACTAATTCAACATTGCCGTGCATGCAGATATCTGCAAAAGGTCACAGCAGCAATGTTATTGTGGAAAAAAGGGAAAATGTAACAAATGAGCTGCTTCACTAGATGGGCGTAACCTGGGCACCTAACACTGCCCTTGTCATGTTTGTTATCAGAGAGGCCTAAAGTGAGTTTTTACTTTTAAAAACATCGACTGGGACACCATTTGGTCCTGCAGCTTTTCCTAATAAGGTTATCAGTAATGTCACTTCTATCTTCTGCACCTGTATGGAATGTGCAAATAACTCTAGCCCATCTGTCTCAGTAAAGCGGGTCAACAAATCCCCACCTATCCTTGTATGTTTGGAGTTAAAAGCTTCTGCAAAATAATCAGACCACTTATCTGCAGGAATTATTGCATTGGAAAGGGTCAAATTAGAGGAACTAAAATATGGTGCATTCACCACATGCCAAAACGCACCAATATCTTTAAGTCTACCAGCCATCTCTAAATCAGCCCAGGCCTTTTCTTTTAGTTCCTTTTTTCTAAGTTTAAGGCTCTGATTATAATAGAATCTTGCTCCTCTAATATCAATGATAGATCTTGGTGGACCCTTAAAAGCCAATAGTCATTGTTTTAGTTTTCAAAGTCTTTCCCAGTATATACTCTTATAATGTGTAGATTATAAAAATGTACTAGTATTTTTCTGGGGGTTTTGCAGTTAGGATTGTGCTTAAAAGAGTCTCTGTATATCCTTTGTATTTCCCTCTCTAGGATATAATCAGAATTATTTTTCAAACCTCCTCTTGCAGAATCTTTAATATAAACCCTTTTAAGTTGTTTTCCTTCTGCCCCCTCCAGAACATTCAGAAACTTTAAGTTTTTCCACCCAGAGTTGTTTTCTAGCCTTTCAGTGCCTTCCAACAGATGCCTATTTTGTAACTTCAATTTTTCTATCTCTTGAGTATTTCTTTCCAATTCTGTAATCATTTTCTCCATATTATATGCTAATTTCTTAGTTGTTGCTGATAAATCATCTAATCTCCCTTCCATGATATGACTTGCCCTTGTATTTCTTTCTGATTGTTTTCTGGGATTTCAAACCTTGTCTTTATTTCTGATTTTAAATCCAAGAGAATGGATTATACGGATACTCTGTTAGAGTTAGTATTTGCATGGCAGTCTACCTCAGACCCTGCTTGAGCATCAGGGGATGGGTATTTTCAGGCTTTCTGGCTCTTGATCCTCTAGGTTTAACCCCTCAAAACCAAGCTCTGTGTGTGTGTTTGCTTACAAGAGCTATCTGCAGGCCTCACCCCCTCTCCAGCATTTGTGTACTGATGCTTTACCTGAACCCTGTAGAAAGATGCATGCACTGCTCCACTGGTTATTCAACAGTGGAGATTGCAGAATGAAGGCTGTGATTATCATCAGCACATCGATCGTATCCCCCTCTCACCGTCATGGGTGAAGGGTAGCCAAAAAGAAAAAGGGAATCTAACTATAATCTTGCTGTCAAAGACAGTTTTCACTGGCGTTAATTGTCTCCAGCAACCAGCCACTAGCCAGCAGCCATGGTCCTCCTTCCCCTTTGTTTCCCCAATGAGAACAATTTCTTTAAATAGCAATTATTTAAAGTTGATTTACTTTAATTATGATAATTTGTATTTCTAACAATAATACATTTACAGTTGCGACCCCCCAAAGCCATGGACGTCAATTTGGGGTTGCCAACGGTTGCAATTGTGACCCCTAGGCCACCCATGTGACCCCTACTACCTTGCGTGTGACCCCTTGGCCAGCATAATCATTAATCACTTCTCACTCTTGTTTCCAGCCTCCCTGGGCCAGTCAGCCAGTGCTTGCGTGGACTCAACGGTTATTTAAAAAAATATATATAATTAACGTCACGTGACCACCCCAGCAGTGCGTTTTCTCACAGGGCCATCAGTCTGTGGGAGCGCGTGAAAGCACTACCAATGACAGCCCTTGTATAATATCACACCAATCATACACATTTGTCTTGCCCCCGCGCTCTCCACCCACCCTCCCTCACCTTGTCACACACCACAGCCTCTCCTCCTTCCAAGTCGTCAGAGGACCTTGTGTTGGTGCTCTCTCTTAGAGGCTGTGCAATGCATGTGCATTGTGCAGACTGCCCCCGTCCAGGTCAGCAGCTAAGCCAGGCCCGGGCCCAGGTAGAATCCGAAAGTAACCAAACACCAATGGTAATAAATGTTGGCCTTTGCTGCCTGGCATAATTATTTATTCTGCCCCGCCCATCCCCACCTGCGGTAGTTTCGCTCACTTTGGCCAACATCACATGTCAGAGGAACAGTGTTGAGTGAAGGTAAGAAACAGTACCCCATTAACAGTTGCCCCTGACACCCAGGGCCGGATTGGTAGACTGGGCATTTGGGCAACGGATGAAGGTCCAGTCCCTGCGGCCCAGTTGTGGGATGTTTTTTTCTATCCAGTGGTGTGCCCGTTTTAAAAGGTTTTGCGGTGAGCTGACCTGTAGTGTCTGGCGTCGCCTGTTGCTATGTGGGGCATAAGCACGCTCTCTCAGATCTTGCAGCAGCAACAGAAGAAATCTTGTAATCTCACCACCTGTTAGGTGGGGCTGGCAGCGTCCTTACATGTCCTCTGCTGGGCCCGCCCATTCGCGTATAGGTCAGGCTTGGGCCCCCCATGGACACAGTAATGTATGAAGATTGACGCCGGCGAAGTGAGGGGAATGAGTAGGACCAGCATCGCTGAAGTTCCGCTGTGAAGAGCCAATGGACTGCATGATTCATTGGCTCTGCATTTTGTGTGACATAAGGTGCTCAGACACCACACACTACTGGTATGAGTTGCGCTATAAAATAATGAAATGCATGTGAGAGAGGGGCCAACAAAGATTGTAGCACTGGGCACCACCAGCGCCAAAGCCGGCCGAGCCTCAAACACCACGCACGTTATATGTACATTTACAAGTCGATCATGCATATACTATCCAGGAGAACAAAGGAAAGAACACCTCTTCTGAATAATTATTTTTAAACGTTTGTTACTTGCTGCGCTTCACTTGAATGCATGCATGCATTTAGAGGCAGTGCTGGTGAGAGATGCGGTAGCGAGAAGCGACAAAAACACTTTTGACATACAGCAACATTTCTTTAGACTTAAAACTCTCACCGCACCCATCTGTGGCCCATAACATTTAATTAGAATTGGTTTAGCTAAAACATATATATTTTTTATTTTCAAAACATTTAGGGCCAGATGTACGACCACTAGAATTAGTGACTCGCAATTTGCACAAAATTGTGACTCAAATTTCGAGTCGCTAATTCGAATGTACGTAGAAAACTGGGCCCCAAATTGCGATTTGCAAATGACTCGCATCGCGATTAGTGAGGAGGCTAATTGCAAGTCGGTAAGCCGTCTATAACAGCGACTGCAGCAGGAAAAGGCGGTTTGCGCTTGCAAATAGTTAGCTTGGCAGCCATTTTGTGGTTGCAAATAGAGACAGCGGTTTTAAAAACAGCAGAAACACTTCCTGGGACAGAAGAAGGACCCCAAAACAGAAAGTTTTGTCCCTGGAGGCTCCTGATCAGCAGTCAGAGTACATGGTAAGGTGCAGCAGCACAGACCTAAACTGCAGGCAGGCTCCGAACCTACTACCAAAATGGCCAGCAAGCAGAGTGAGAAGGCAGCAAGCTTACATTTTCAGAAAAGCAACTGGACATCCTCAATGAAGAATGTTGCAACCATCATGAGCGGCTTTTTGGGTGTGCATCTCAGACTGTCCCTGAGTCTGAAAAATGAAAAATCTGGAGGGAGATCCATCTGCACATCAATGCCCTGGGTGTGGCCGACAGGTCCATTGATGAAATGAAGAGAAGGTGGTATAACCTGCACTCTCAGGCCAAGGAGAGGGTGGCAGAATGGCTGTGTGACATCCAGGGAACAGGAGGAGGTCCATCCAATGTCACCGAACCATCAACTGCAGAAGCAATGGTGGAGAGTACACTGGAGATAGAGGCAGTGGTTGGCTTTGGGACCCTCAACACTTATCAACTCCCAGCACCTTCTGGTAAGTGTAAAATGTGTACCATATCAGCATTTCAGCCAAAACCCTGTTCTCCAGATGCATGCCACATACCCTCACTCAGATACACCTAGATACTCCATTTACATGACCCAAAAGTCATAGTTGGTGCATTATGGGAAACGTAGTCGGTGACATAAACAGTGCAGTTAAGGTCTGACATAAGCTGAACAACATAGTACCACCAGTGAGAGAGTGTTTCACACATTCTTTTTATTCATCTCCCGTTTTGCCACATAGATATACCTCTGGGAGGAGAGGAAAGGTCTGAGGTTGCAGGTGAAGACAAGGAGCAGGGTCAGATGGAGTAGGGGCAGGATGAGGCTACAGGGAGTCAGCCAAGTTATTCCCATGTCCAGGCCAGTGCTGCATCCAGTTCACCACAGGCTCTAGTGATACATGCCCCGGCATCCCACCAGCCAGCCACAATCCGATGCAGTCCAGTCACCAGAGTCCGGCTGCTGCGTCCAACACAGCAATTAAGAAGGCAGCTGCAAACAAGGCTTGACACTCTCTCCCAGGCAATCAGATGGTGTTTGGTGGTCTTGAACAGACCATGCTGAAGGTTCAGCACATGCAGCAAAAACAAATAAGGCTGATTAATAATAATCTGAGCCAGGGCTTTGATAACATCACCCAACAGTTGGCGGATAACCAGGCATGCCTTGAGAAGAAATTTGATTCCCTTACAGGGGCTATTGGGCTATTGGGCAGCTGTGTACCGAGCTGTCAGAGGAGAGAGGGCAGCAAAGGAGCATGGAGCGTGGCCAGGCACATAGGATGGAGGCAATGACCAGGGCAACTGGGAGGCTCGCGCAGGCAACCACCCAACACACAAAGCGCACCCTGGGCTTGCAGATTGAGATGGCCCACTACAGTGGTGACGTTGTGCGAGGGCTGCAACAAATAACAGCAGCAGTTGAGGCAATACAGACTGCCACTTTAGCCATTGGTGGAGCAGGAGAGGCAGCAGTGAGGTGTCTAGCCACAGTAGTGTCTCTGCTGCAGACACACAAATGCAGCGTAGGAGCAGCAGCCGCCAGCCTGTCATTCCACCTGCCAGATCCCCCCCTGCCAGACGTTGAGGGAAGAAATAACTTTGGACTAGAAATGTGTCATACAGTTGCCCCAATTATTATTTTCTGGAGCTGGAGTACCCACTCGACATGTATAATTTTGTTATGTTGTGCTGATGATGATGGACGGAATGTCCACCAAGGATTTTGCGTGCCCCTGAAAATAAAGGGGAACATTGCAATTTTTAGAAGGTAGTGTGTCAATGGATAGGTCGTACCTTGCAAAATAATGTCTGGCTATGTGGTCCCTGCACCTTCTCCCCTCTACTGCTGTGCTTCCCTCGATTTGCTGTTGGGCACCTCTATGGTAATGTGTCAATCACTGTAAGGTAACTGTTCCTATAATAGCTGGCCCATTCAGCGGCATGAAGTATAGGTGAAGAGGTGCCTATCTTCCTTAGTGGTTGAAGGTTGGAAAGAGAGGAATTCTTCCTAATTGGAGAGTTGCCCTCACACACCCATCAGGGTGTTATGCTTCATCATTGGGTGTTTTGCTCCTGGTGGGGGTGGCGCTGCAGTCCCCCACGGGCCCGACGAGAGGGCTCTTTGGGGGAGATCTTTTTGAGGAACGCCGCAGTGGTGAGTGCAGGTGTGTGGGGATTTGTGCAAGTGGGTTAAAAATTCCGTGCTGGTACCCTCAGAGGTATTTATTCTTGGGTCCGTACGATATATTAAAAACAGGCAAAGAAAGAACTCGTGATCCAGCTATCAATGAGGAGGGTTCGTTCATTTTTGCAAAATTAGGTGAAAAGGGCTAATAAATGGATAATCAGGTCTAATAGTTCAACATGTTTCACGCCTCATCGGTCCCTAGTGGATCCTATGGTGTTTCGTCAGGACCAGTGGAGATATTAAGGAGTAGGAAAATGTGGCACAGGGGTTCGAGACAGAAACACACAATACACCCTGTGATGTTACCCTGATTCAGGTATGTGGTCTAGGCAGCTTGCACCCAATCAGTATCGACCACCTTAACTTGTAAATCCAACCTAGAGAAATAAAGATATAAACAGAAAGCAAAATTTATAGAGTTTATGCTGATGGCGCTACGAAATGTGAGTCATGCCACAGGTTAAGCGGTGAGCAACACATCCGCGTAAGCACTCCTTGCACAATCGTTGCAGACTTAGTGTATCATGATATAGCCATAAATTCTTAGAGGTGTGCCCCTGTGACAGGGTCTCAATCCCCTTCAGATCAAGGGGGTGCGTGGACACAGGCACACTGAAAGTGGTATTAAAAACATGATCCCTACCCCAAATATTATCCAGGGATGCCTCAACGGCGGGAGATGCGGCTCAAAAGGTTACCTAGAGTAGAGAAAAGGGAGGGGGGACATAGTGAGGGTGGGTCAGATTTAGCAGTAAATGCTCCTGGGAATGGAGCTGTGAAGAATATCGCACTCCTTAGTCAGGTAGAGAGAAAAGAGTACTTACATTGACCTCCTGGTAAATGGTATTTATACCTGCCCTCAGCCGCAGGGTCGCCGGTCCTCATTATTAATACGGCCAAACGCCTCTCTGATGTCCTGCTTATTCAGATTACAATAGCAGAGAATGCACTTAAAACAGGCATAACAATTACAGCTTTTAAATCCCACTTAGCAGAAATAAATGAGGAAAAGAAAGAGCACAAAGAGTACCTCACTCAACAGAAAATCAATAAACTGCAAAAAGATGTTAAACGATTCGACCGAGAAAAGGTATACCCTTACACGAAAGAAGATGATCAATTCCCCGCAAACGATACATCATCTGACGAGAGCTCAACTGGCTTGTCCAGAAGATCAGGTTCAGTTAGCAGCGACTCTAGCTACGAGGGCAGGAACAACTCTAACAGACAAAGGGTCAATTTCACTAACCACCCTCCCCCTCTCTTTTCCAATTTTCCGACATATCCGTACCAGACAAATATGTTCCCTGGACAATGAATGGGACCACCTCCCCCAATGTGGAATATACAACCTGGTCACCCTCAACAATTCCTGATGTACCAACAATTGCCAAACCTTTTTTCAACAGACGGAGGGGCAGAGGAAGAAGAAGAAGAAGCCACCAAGAACGTTCATTGGCAGGAACCAAAAGCCCAGATGCTACTGAGGAGCAAGACAACAGGAGCCAAACACTCGTAGTCAACCTCTCTTCATGACAACTCAATGTAAATGAAACGACCTTGTTAGAAAAAGGTCTCGGATTTGTCCCCACCCCACGAGAAGACACGTTTCGTCTCCACCAGGAATTACACCAATTCTTCTGAAATATCTGATTACAAGCCTATTTTCAAGATAAACCTTACACCCTGGATGAGGGCAACAGGTTCAGTTTTATGCCCCCGGTGGCCACTACTCCAAATGAAATGCTCACTTTTGAGCAGGCCATCCTTAAAGAGGTAGCACTTCCAAGTGGACCGCTTCCATTCAATAACATGCCCAAATCAGAGAGGAATCTACTCAGGGGGATCACGGACGACACAACCATTGTGATAAAACCGGCTGACAAAGGCGGCACCATTGTCCTACAGGATGTGACCACCTATGATGATGAATGTCGACGTCAACTAGCTAACACACCCTACTACCTTCCTATTGAAACGGATGCCACGGCACACCTCACAATTAAGATCAAAGGACTCATCACAGAGGCTGAGACGGAGGGTTGGATTACTAAACAAGAAGCCAGCTTCCTAAACAACCCACAACCCCGGACACCATACTTTTACACCCTCCCCAAAATTCACAAGGTAGTCAACCCCCCACCGGGACACCCCATTGTCTCAGGTATTGATTCGCTCCTGGAACCACTCAGTTAATTCTGTGATTTTTTCTTGAGACCGATTGTAATGAAGATTCCAACATACGTTAAAGACACAACTGATGTCCTCAACCTTATACAAGCCTGCCCAGCACCAGAGAGGATAGACCTCCTGGTGACTCTGGACGTCGAAGCCTTGTTTACTAACGTTCCCCAGGATGCTACTTTAGAAGTCCTGGAGAACATCTTTCACCTGGAGGACCCATGGCCATTCAAGACCCCCATCACATTCATTGTTGAGTGTGCCTCTCTCACCCTTAAAGAATTTATTTTTGAATTCCAAGGCCAACTCTACCACCAAGTACAAGGCGCATGCATGGGCAGCACCTTCGCCCTCAGTTTGGCGTGTCTCTACATGGCTGCCTTTGAAAGTAACTACATTGAGCATGAGACCAACCCCTTTCGAAATAACATACTACTATGGCGTTGTTATATTGTCGACATTTTACTGTTTTGGATTGGCGACTCAGAAACATGTGGGGCATTCTGCGATTGGGTCAATACATTGGACCTTTACCTGAAATTCACCAACACTAGATCAGAAAACTCCATACCATTTCTCGACCTGTTAATTTCCATCCAAGAGGGTCAGCTGTTCAGAACAAACTACAAGAAACCAACTGATAGAAACAGTTTGTTACTCTACGAGAGCCACCATCCAAAATCCCTCGGGGATAATCTACCAGTAGGTCAGTTTCTCAGTTTACGCAGGAACTGTAACACTATTAACGAATATGAGAGGTAGGCATCTGCCCTCAGATCCAATTTACTGGACCATCACTACCCACACAAGGTGATATACCAGGCCTACAAGAGGGCAAAGAACAATCACAGGGAGAGTTTGTTAGAGAGCAGACAAAGAATCCCAAATGACACACTAACATGCGTAACGACTTTCACCCCTACCTCTAACAAAATACAGAAGGTTATCAAAAAACACTGGGCAATCCTCAACACAGGAAACTTTACCCCTGGACCGCCCCCCCTTTTTGCATACAACTGCACACAAAATTTGAAGGACCTACTTGTACACACCCGCCCCCTATCAAACGAACCAGGCAACCCACCTTATGGGCCCTCCCCCAGTCAAGGGTCACTTCCCCTGTGGATCGTGCTCAGTGTGCCCCTTAACCACCACAACAAAGAGCATAGACCTAGGTTTACAGAGACCATGGCAACAAAAACGGCACACCAATTGCAATACTAAAAATGGCGTCTACTTATTTACATGCCCTTTCCAACTTAGATATGTGGGGATGACGACAAGACCTGTAAAAACACGGATCAGCGAGCACCGCAGCACGATCCACTGCAAAAAAACAAATACCAAAATGTGCTCACATTTCCTTGAGACGCACCACACACCATATAGTTTGCATTGGACCATTACTGACTCCAACCCTAGCTGGCCAGTGAGAACTCTGTTCACTCAGGAACAACGCTGGGTGTTCCGTTTGGGATTCCAATACCCAGGGATTGAATGACAACATACCCTGGGCTGAAGTCATTAATTGATTCATTCCCCTTTAGTCCCACTTCTTCAGCACCCTCCAAACTAGGGACTTCCTCTCACTCACAGGTCGAGATTATTCCCGTTTATACCCATTAATGTCCCGCACACCGCTAATACAGACACATGACTTAGTATTTTCTTCTCCTCGCCCCACCTCTGTTTGAGTCTGGGCAACCGCCAAACAACAACAACCCCCCCCACCTATCCTTCTGTTCCCCATTCTCAACCGTATTTGGGTGTAATGTAACCATTAGGAGGTCCTTTTCTGTCTTCAATCAAAATCGATGCTAGCTCCGGGCAACTGTCTCCATCCCTTCATTTAGGCCCACGTTTTGCCTCAACGCTTAACCTGTGGCATGACTCACATTTCGTAGCGCCATCAGCATAAACTCTATACATTTTGTTTTCTGTTTATATCTTTATTTCTCTAGGTTGGATTTACAAGTTAAGGTGGTAGATACTGATTGGATGCAGAGCCGCCTAGACCACATACCTGAATCAGGGTAACATCACAGGGTGTATTGTGTGTTTCTGTCTCGAACCCCTGTGTCACATTTTTCTACTCCTTAATATCTCCACTGGTCCTAACGAAATGCCATAGGATCCACTAGGGACCGATTAGGGGTGAAACATGTCAACCTATTAGACCTGATTATCCATTTATTACCACTTTTCACCTAATTTTGCAAAAACGAATGAACCCTCCTCATTGATAGCTGGATCACGAGTTCTTTCTTTGCCTGTTTTTAATATATCGTATTGACCCAAGAATAAATACCTCTGAGGGTATCAGCACGGTATTTTTTACCCACTTGCACAAATCCCCACACACCCGCACTCACCACTGCTGCGTTCCTCAAAAATATCTCCGCCAAAGAGCCCTCTCGCGGGGCCCATGGGGGACTGCAGTGCCACCCCCACGAGGAGCAAAACGCCCAATGATGAAGCATGACACCTTGATGGGTGTGTGAGGGCAACTCTCCAATTAGGAGGAATTCCTCTCTATCCATCCTTCAACCACTAAGGAAGATAGGCACATCTTCACCTATACTTCACGCCGCTGAATGGGCGAGCTATTATAGGGACAGTTACCCTACAGTGATTGACACGTTTTACCTTGGGAGCACAGGTACTGGACCTCTTTTTTTCCCTTAGCTCCAAGTCCCTCTCTTTTGTGCATCACCTCTATGGTAAGTCACTCCTGCAGGCAATATTGTGGAGTATGGCACAGGTTGCCACAATTTTACACGCAGTCTCAGGTGCATACTGCAAGGTTCCGACACTCTTGGGAAGGCAGTGGAAGAGTGATTTGAGCAGGCCAAATGTGCTCTCAATCACAGACCTGGTGCGCCTATGTGCCATGTTGTAACACCTTTCATGTGGATTGTTGGGAGACAGGTACTCTGTGAGGATCCGTGGCTGCAGGGCATATGCACTGTCACCTGATGAGACACATATAAGGGTGAGACAACATGCAGAGAGTAATGAATGTGCCAATACATTTTACTATGGACATGACATTTCAGTACCTAGTAGGTATCCTTCATCAAATTCCCCTCTTTCTAGTCGGTGGTATATGCCACTGTGCCTAAAGATGTAGGAGTCATGGGTGCTTCCTGGATATATGGCCACAATGTCCGTGATGATGTTGTATGCATTGCAGACAACTTCAATGTTAAGGGAATGTGTATTGAAGGAAATATGTATTCTAGGCGAAATGGGAGACATATGGCACATGGGTCCCATCTATGCATCCGATGACCTGTGGAAATCTTGCTATGTGGTAGAATTGCATTTTTGTATTTTGTTGTTCCACATCATACCTGGGCAGGTAGATGTGTTGGTGTATGTGGTGGAGCATGGAGTCTAAGAAATTGCGAAAGAAACACGAAAGCGCACTCTGAGATACCCCTCCGGCCACTGCAATGACATCTTGGTAACTACCACTGGCCAATAGGTGGAGGGAGCACAACACCTGGACATGGGTGGGGATAGCATTGCTGCACTGTGTTCTGCTTTCTAGCTTCAAGGTGGCTATTAGCTCTACATGTATTCAGCCTGTACTGCTCATATATCTCTTCTTCTGTCTTCTCAAACAAGGTTAGCTTTACTCTGAAAATCCTCTCCTGTATCCGCCTTCTCTGCTGAGCAGCCATAATCTGCATCCTCCTTACTATTACATACAGGGCAGTCATTGTTGAAAGATTTCCAATGAATTCTGGGCCTGTTTTTCTGGTTTGGCCCTGTTACCACCTGTTTTTGATTCATGGTAAATTGCATGTGCAAATGGGCCATTTTGCGCATACTCGCAAATTGCGACTCGTTTGTAAATGAAGGGTAGTGACTCACAAATTGCGACTCGCTATTTAGTACACACAAGTTCTGCCCGCATATTTTTGTGAGTCAGTAATCAGTTCCATTGCAAATTTCTGATTTGCAATTGCCTGTCGTGCATCGCGTAAGACTCATTTTGCATGCGCAAATCAATTTGTGACCGATTTGCGACTCGCAAAACGGTCATACATCTAGCCCTTGATATTAAAAGCACCCAAACATTTTGCATTTTAAAGTTCGTGCAAGATATGCCTCCCATCAGCATATTTTAGGAGAAACATTTGCCCTTCCACCAGGTTTCAAAGGAGCATTCGATTAAAAAAACGAAGCTGTGAAGAGCCATTTTCACCCCATTCCTCACTGTATGAGGCCAGCAGCATTGTTCATCTGACCCCTGACACACCAGCACATGATAGACATGGGTTGAGATCCTGAGCAGCCTCACTGGAGCCCATGTGTGGTGGGCTATTTCCCAATTTTACCTCCTTGCCGGATCCAGCTTTATTTTGCCCTTGTCCTTGCCCATGTCTCTGTCTCTGCACATTTCCTGCAGCGGTGCTGTCCCTGCAAGCCCACAGACCTTGGGAGTACCAAAGGAGGAGGCAGAGAGGAAGAACTAGGAGAAAAGTTAATGAGTGAGGGGATAGAGACAGGGTAGATGAGATCCTGGAGAGGAAGAGATAGAGCAAGTAAGGTGTGGGATAGGAAGGAGGAAAAGACAGAGATAGGGTTATGAAAAGAGTAAGAAGCACAGAAAGACGCAAAGATTAGAAAGAAAGTGCTGGATGGAAAGAGTGCAATTGTGGAAAATGAGTAGGCAAGAGAAAGGAGTACCATAAGGGAGTGGAAGAGAGATCAAGAAAATAGAGACAGTTAAAAAGTGAACAAAAAGAATAAGAAGTAGTGAGCTCAAGGGTGGTGAAAAGGTGAGAAGTAGAGAATTTTGTGTGTGCACGTGCATAAAAGAGGGAGAGTGAGAAATAAGACAAAGAGGAGGGAGTCCGTGTGCCTCACTAGCTGTGCTTCCTGGGTGTGTGCAAATGGTCTGCTTCAATTGTTGGTGAGGCAAGCTCTGCTGCTTGGACTAGACTTGATACTCTTACCTGATTATCTCTAATATGCATTTGTAGAGGACAGACAAGTGCTTTCATGTAGCACTTCACTTTGCATTTTTGTAAGCACTGTCAGTAGAAGTGTCACTTTCACCCAATTGAAAAGTACTCAATTTTCCAATCTCAGAAGGATGCATTAGTTTTGCCTTTATTAGACCACAACAGGTCACAGCAGATGTCATCAGCAGTCACAACTCATTGAGCACTCTTGCAGGAGCTCAAAACTAGTAACAGAGCCAACATATCCTTGGAGAGTTCGTGGTGCTGTTTGCACGGCCTCTACACCCACTACTGCTTAGATTTCAGCAGTGAACCAATCTAAGCATGCCCTTACCCAAACTTTGGAGCACACTATGGGGCCGATTCCGATCTCGGTCGGAGGCGCACCCAATACCATTCGGTCGGGAAAAAAGCCATGCGAAGCCTGTTTCCCGACCGATCCGTACAGCACACCGAACGAGCAAGTACGATGCGCACAACAGCAAAGAATCCGGCCGAGCCGTACTCACCCAAACCAGGTCCTGTTCTCCGACCGAGGCGAATCCGGAAACGCCGAATCGAGTCGCACGGAAGGAAAAATGCAGCCCCGTCCGGCCGGACAAGTACGATGCGCTTTCCGTACGCGCCGAACCCGTCGCTACGCACGGCACGTCAAAGCATCCGGGAGAGGCGCACATAAGCTCCGATTCGCGCCACAACACGATCCACGGCTCCGAGATGAACACGGCAGCGATGAGGACGAGGCGAAGCGACGAGGACGACGCGAAGCAACGAGAAGGACGAACGACACGAACCAACCATGAATCCCTTCGTCCCGATCATACCAATATTCTACATATACTACCGGAACAGGCACGGACGCGTACGGCGCAGAAGGTAAGCCAGACACCAACCACAAAACACATACAACACGTACACGACACATCACACACACACACACAGGGATGCAGAATATACTTACACCAGCAACAGCAGCACCATAGGGGCGGGATGCCCATCACCAATGCCACATATGCACACAGGGGCCTGAATGCGCACCACCACCCCTACACAGGGGGGGCAGGGTGCCTACCACCACTACCACCCTTACCCAGGGGGGCTGGATGCCTACCACTACTACCACCCTTAGCCAGGGGGGGCAGGATGCCTACCACTACTACCACCCTTAGCCAGGGGGGGCAGGATGCCTACCACTACTACCACCCTTAGAAGGGGGGGCAGGATGCCTACCACTACTACCACCCTCACCCAGGGGGGGCAGGATGCCTACCACTACTACCACCCTCAGCCAGGGTGGGCTGGATGCCTACCACTACTACCACCCTTAGCCAGGGGGGCAGGATGCCTACCACTACTACCACCCTTAGCCAGGGGGCAGGATGCCTACCACTACTACCACCCTCACCCAGGGGGGCAGGATGCCTACCACTACTACCACCCTTAGCCAGGGGGGCAGGATGCCTACCACTACTACCACCCTCAGCCAGGGGGGCAGGATGCCTACCACTACTACCACCCTCTCCCAGGGGGGCAGGATGCCTACCACTACCACCACCCTCAGCCAGGGGGGCAGGATGCCTACCACTACTACCACCCTTAGCCAGGGGGGCAGGATGCCTACCACTACTACCACCCTCACCCAGGGGGCAGGATGCCTACCACTACTACCACCCTCACCCAGGGGGGCAGGATGCCTACCACTACTACCACCCTCACCCAGGGGGGCAGGATGCCTACCACTACTACCACCCTCAGCCAGGGGGGCAGGATGCCTACCACTACTACCACCCTTAGCCAGGGGGCAGGATGCCTACCACTACTACCACCCTCACCCAGGGGGGCAGGATGCCTACCACTACTACCACCCTCACCCAGGGTGGGCAGGATGCCTACCACTACTACCACCCTCACCCAGGGGGGCAGGATGCCTCCACTACTACCACCCTCACCCAGGGGGGCAGGATGCCTACCACTACTACCACCCTTAGCCAGGGGGCAGGATGCCTACCACTACTACCACCCTCAGCCAGGGGGGCAGGATGCCTACCACTACTACCACCCTCACCCAGGGGGGCAGGATGCCTACCACTACTACCACCCTCAGCCAGGGGGGCAGGATGCCTACCACTACTACCACCCTTAGCCAGGGGGGCAGGATGCCTACCACTACTACCACCCTCACCCAGGGGGGCAGGATGCCTACCACTACTACCACCCTCACCCAGGGGGGCAGGATGCCTACCACTACTACCACCCTCACCCAGGGGGGCAGGATGCCTACCACTACTACCACCCTCAGCCAGGGTGGGCTGGATGCCTACCACTACTACCACCCTTAGCCAGGGGGGCAGGATGCCTACCACTACTACCACCCTCACCCAGGGGGGCAGGATGCCTACCACTACTACCACCCTCACCCAGGGGGGCAGGATGCCTACCACTACTACCACCCTCAGCCAGGGGGGCAGGATGCCTACCACTACTACCACCCTCACCCAGGGGGGCAGGATGCCTACCACTACTACCACCTTCACCCAGGGGGGCAGGATGCCTACCACTACTACCACCCTCAGCCAGGGGGGCAGGATGCCTACCACTACTCCCACCCTCACCCAGGGGGCAGGATGCCTACCACCACTACCACCCCCACCCATAGGATGGACAATGCATGACACAACCAGCACACCACAACCTAGGGAATGCAAGAAGAAGACATCCCCCAACACCATGACAAGCGTGTGTAGACTGTGTCAAATGCCTACAACACCGAACATGACTTCTAACATACAATGTGACCCCCTAGCACATGTGCCACACAAATATGTGTGTGGCACACACAACGCAAGCAGGCCATGACCATTGTGGCAATGGGGTCCAAACCCCCATCATCACAGTGACCAAAAGGCAAGTGTGGGGTCCATAGCTGCAGCACATTTTGAACATTGTGGCAATGGGGTCCAAACCCCCATCATCACAGTGACCAAAAGGCAAGTGTGGGGTCCATAGCTGCAGCACATTTTGAACATTGTGGCAATGGGGTCCAAACCCCCATCATCACAGTAACCAAAAGGCAAGTGTGGGGTCCATAGCTGCAGCACATTTTGAACATTGTGGCAATGGGGTCCAAACACCCATCATCACAGTGACCAAAAGGTAAGTGTGGGGTCCATAGCTGCAGCACATTTTGAACATTGTGGCAATGGGGTCCAAACCCCCATCATCACAGTGACCAAAAGGCAAGTGTGGGGTCCATAGTTGCAGCACATTTTGAACATTGTGGCAATGGGGTCCAAACACCCATCATCACAGTGACCAAAAGGTAAGTGTGGGGTCCATAGCTGCAGCACATTTTGAACATTGTGGCAATGGGGTCCAAACCCCCATCATCACAGTGACCAAAAGGCAAGTGTGGGGTCCATAGCTGCAGCACATTTTGAACATTGTGGGAATGGGGTCCAAACACCCATCATCACAGTGACCAAAAGGTAAGTGTGGGGTCCATAGCTGCAGCACATTTTGAACATTGTGGCAATGGGGTCCAAACCCCCATCATCACAGTGACCAAAAGGCAAGTGTGGGGTCCATAGCTGCAGCACATTTTGAACATTGTGGCAATGGGGTCCAAACACCCATCATCACAGTGACCAAAAGGTAAGTGTTGACAAAGTAAGAGGTGCAACTACCAAACTGCATGGATGATTCCTGGTCACAGAACACCAAACACATCAGTGGCAAAGTAGTGTATGTGTCCCATTGCAACATAAATTGGGGGAGCCAAATCCTGCAGTGCAAATAAGACATAACTTTGGCCATGTGCAGACAAACAACACCCATGGGGGCTGACACCGTCAACAATCATCAATGACACAATGACAGAAGTGACCATCCGAATGCAGACCCACATATTTGCACCAATGGGCACACACATGCAGATACCCTGTGGAGACTGCAGATGTGAGGCGAACAGATACCATACCATGGCAGCAATGGGACACACAATCAACAATTAGCACCAAATGAGGGCTCCCGTCCCATCAGCCTGGTCATGGAAGTGCCAACGGAATCATCAGCACAGATCCAACACACTTGTATAGCAATGTTGCACTGACAACACAGATGAGTCCTTCCCCATTGATGCCCAAACCTGCATGTTCACTGGAGATGGCCACACGGTCAGGGAAGTAGACGAATAGAACAATGGCAGGCACAACAGATGTGCAGGGGTGGAAGCCACAGATGTGAAGTTGCCAATCTAAGTAGGAAATCTCATTGCCAAATACTGAACACATGACACCCTCAGATGCTGCTATGGATGACATGGATACACCACAGGATAGGACACATTCCCCCTGGACCACATGGGTTCCTGCACAGTAACACTTCATTATCATGAGACCAAATATCACCATCACTGCAGCAAGGGCATTGTTAGCATCATCAACATCATGTACATCAGAAGCAAAAGCACTAGAGAACAGAAAGTTGCTTTATTCAGCATATGTGGCATTAAAAGTAGAAGTCCGGTAGAACATAAACAAAGGCCAATGGCCAGTCCATCAACAAAGTCACAAGTGGGTGACAGTGGCAGATGCCACCCTACACATGCCTGCACAAAACCAGGGACAATCCACTAGGAGGGGCAACCGGGGGGTAGGCCAGGCACCGCAGGGACAGGATCAGGGCTCACCAGGAGGAAGCAGGGAAGGGGTGGTGGGTGCTGAAGAGCCACTGACAACTGCAGTGGAGGTGTCTGACATGGTGTGTGCCGGCACAACTGGGGGGCATGGCTCAGATGTTGTGGGTGCCGGCACGACTGTAGTGGACCCTGCAGATGGAGTGGACAGGTCCGCCACTGCAGTGCCCAAGTCAGACAGGGTGGTAGTGGACTCCACTGCAGTGCCTACCACCAGGGGAGGAGAATGGGGAACAGGCAAGGTGGGCTGGACAGAGGGGGAGGACACCCTCACCACATCAGTGGCACAGACAAGCGCAGCGGGGGTGTGGTGCCGGGAGAGCAAGTGGCAGGGGGAGAAGGCCGGAGCCTCTTGGGGATGGTATATCTGTGGGTGGGGGAACCTGGGGCAGGGTGTGGTGGGGGCACCTGTGGAGTGGGGGCCTGAGGGATGGAGGAAGGAGACCTGGTGCTTGAGCTGCAGGGCGGCAGCGGGGTCTTGCTCTTACCACTCCGGGGGACTTGCGGGTGGGGGCCTCAGTCTGTCTGTGCCTGGGGGAGGGTGTCCGGGGGCGAGGGGCACTCTGCTCCGTGTGGGGGCTTCCTCTTCCCCCTGGATGCTGGGGCAGCTGGATCAGAGGGGAAGAGGCCGAGGTCACTGAGGAAGAGGCGCTGGGTCTTTGGGGTTGCAGGTGAGGCAAGGGAGGGTGCTTTGGAGGGAGAGGCAACTGAGGACTGTGCAGTGCCCGTGGATGCGTGTGTGTGTACCAGGGCCCCATCCCCTGTGAGTCTGGTTTCAGTCCCCTGACTGTGCGTGCGTGTGCGTTTAGTTTGTGGCGTGTGTGTCTGTGTGCTGGATGTGTGTGTGCTGGTGTGTGCCTGTGCCGGTGTGTGTGTGCTTGGGACGGGCAAGGTGCTGGGGAGTGTGGATGGAGCAGAGGCAGGAGGGGTGAGGGACTGTCTGAGGAGGGACACTGCTGCCATCAGGGAGGAGTCCATGGACCTGTTGCCCCTCTGTAGGTCAGACATGCCCGATGAGATGCCCTCCATGAACGACACCAGCTGAGTCAACAGTGCGGTGTGCGCATGGAGGACACTCAGCATGGCTGTCTGCCCTACATGGAGCTGGCGAAGGAGGTACACAGACTCCTCACTCAGGGCAGCAGGGGACACAGGGGCAGGGGGTGCGGTGCCTGGGTCAAAGGAGACACGCTCCCGAACATGGGAGCCTCCACGGACCTTGGGAATGGGAGCCGATGGGAGGGAGGTGGTGGTGCTGGTGGTGGCGGGGACAGCAACACTAGCTGGGGTGTGGTGGCTGCTGACACCCGCCTCCACAAGGGAGTCATCCTCCGAGTTGCTCTGGTCCTCAGCTGAGGTGGATGGTGCTGAGGACTCCTCGGTGTGGCTCCCCTCGCCCTCCGTGCCACTGGGTCCCTCCGACCACTCCTCGGCTGCTGACCCAGTCTGGCTCTTTGGCTCCTCCTGGTCCGTGGAGCTGTCCCCTTCCGTGGCCGTGGATGTATCTGCAAACAATGGGGAAACAGACAGACATCAGTCACCTGCACCAAATGCACACACCACTGTGAGCACAGCACATCACAGAGCAAGCCCTGGCATCATTAGTTGTACATTGCTAAAAGTGCCCTAACTGAACAGGAGAAGCCAATTGTCAGTCTGATGCCAAGCATGGCACTCACATCCCACATGGCCTTGCACCCATCTGTCTGGTGTCTGTTGGATTGCAACACCCCAGTGTGGACACATGCACCAAGTACACAGTAGTTGGACAGTGCAGAGGACACGGTGTGGACACATCACAGCTCTTGCCACTGAGTCAGTACAGGTTTCCGGATGAAAGGGATGCCCAGAGTCAAATAGGAAATGCATGTGATGCATACCAGCGACAGTCACCATGATGCACCCATGTCCTGATAGCCAGCGCCACTATGGTGTGCATGTAGCACATGTCACTCCCCTGCAGGACCACAAATAAGTTGACACATGCCATGGCAGAGGCATGACTGCTAAGTCATACATCACTGTCTCAGTGATGTATGACTTGGCAGCCAGACAACAACACTATGCACTGTGTCACAATAGTAGGTCATGGGGAATGCAAGTCCTGGAGCTGCACAAGTGCACATGTACATCCCCCACACAACACATCATCTCAACCCTCATCTGTCCAGGTCACACCTATTGGACATATGGGAGACCTGTGACACTACCCTCTGAACCTGAGCCCCTCACAATTTGCTGTGAATGGGGAACAGCTGCCTGAACATCACATTCGCATACCCCAGTCTGCATGGGCAGCTGATCAAACACCTATGTGACACACAAGTATCGTCTCCTATGGTCACATCTCCAGGGGCATGCTGAGCCCCTACCAAGAAACACCCCAGCAGTCCTGGCAACTAATCCACAGCACACTGACACAGAGGCAGACACCTGAGGGGTCAAATCACTGTGCACAATGTGTCAGCTGATACACGGGAGTGTGAGTACAGAGTGCATTGCATGGCCTGGAGTAGGCATGACTGTCCTGCTCCACATGAAAGAGGGATGTGCCCTGGACAGTGGATAGCTGGCTATGTATGTGTGACACACGTAATCTGCACACTCCTGGGGCCCAAACATTGTTCCCACCCGCTGCATGGGCGTGTGCCACATACCCCAGGCACATGTGGTGGCTCAGCTCAGCAAGTGGACCGCATATCAAAGCAACACGCAGATCACATGTCCAAACCCAGGTGTTGTGTGAACAATGGACCCACCCATGATGCCCACAACAGAGTTAGGGAAACAGATGCTGTCCCCCACCTTTAGTGAAGCAAACTGCAAGGACACAGTCCCAAGTGACACGATTCCCTGAATGTAAGGGCCACACCTGGGTATCAGATGAGCAGTGGGCAGTGCACAATAGAGGGACATGGCTCCTGGACAACATGACTGCTACACTGTGGCAGTTGAACCAGGCCAGAGGAGGGCACAAAGCATGTAATACAGAGTTCACAGTGCAGTCTTTGACTCACCCCCTCCTTGCTGCTGTCTGGCCTTCAGCTGCCCATCCAGGTCTGGAAACACCACCGCCAGGATCTGGAGCATGTGGGGGTCAGGGTCCGTGTTCCGCCCCTCCTGCGAGGAGGCGACAGCTTCAGCTGGACCCGTGCAATCCTCCGGGACCAGCCCCGAAGGTCCTGCCACCTCTTCTGGCAGTTGCGGATCCGGCGCTTGTAGACCCCCACGGACCGGACAGCCCGGACGATGTCCTTCCAGATTTCCTGCTTCCGATGGGCATTAACCTGTCAGGATGACAAAGTGAAAAGGCCATTACCACACATGCAACATATCCGTGCATGACACAGTTGCATATACATGTCTCAATCACAGGGGCACATGATGTACACAGGCAGTGCAAAGCTGACCATGGACAGTTTGCCAGACGTCACTACATGGTATCATTGCATGGGAAGTAAAACCATGTTCAAATGCACTGTCACTGCACCATACCTGTCCAGTGCAAGTCACTACACACTATGGGGGTGACAACTACTCAGTGAGCCTGCTAGCCAGTGGCGTGCAGACTCTCAGCCTTGCTAGTCACACAAAATGCACATTCAGAAAGGCAGTGCACAGAACACTCACCTGCTCCCCTGGTGTCCCATACAGCTTGCTGTACTGTGGAAGTAGGCTGTCCAGCAGGGCCTGGTTCTCTTCAAGGCTGAAGGCTGGGGCTCTCTCCACAGTACGTGCCATTGCAGGGTCCAGAGGGGCAGAGACAGCAGCAGTGCAGTGGCAGATGTCGTCCTGGAGCATGTAGTGCAGGCAAGTGAGCTCTCAGGGGAACAGCCAGCAATATATATGTGCTGGAGAGGCAGATACTGTCCCTTGTGTCCAAAGTGATAGGCCCAAGTCGTTTGCATCTTCTGAATCTGGCCAATCCATGGAATAGCAGCACCAAAACACGCCCACAGCATCCTTCAAATCCTCAACTTCATGGCATACATGATTTTGCAACATTGTTGTGGGTGACCAACTGAATTTCCAGCAACCGACTCGTTCGAAATTCGAAAACGCGTCCGTTGCCAGGCAAGCCCATTGTCAATGGGTGCGCACCGATCGGTCCATTGCGGTACAACGCGCACAGGGGTACAACGCGTACGCGCACACATTGAATGCAATGGGCTGGCCGGAGGCACCGATCGGTCCATTGCGGTTCAACGCGCACAGGGGTACAACGCGCACCCGCACACATTGAATGCAATGGGCCGGCCGGAGGCACCGATCGGTCCATTGCGGTACAACGCGCACAGGGGTACAACGCGTACCCGCACACATTGAATGCAATGGGCCGGCCGGAGGCACCGATCGGTCCATTGCGGTTCAACGCGCACAGGGGTACAACACGTACCCGCACACATTGAATGCAATGGGCCGGCCGGAGGCACCGATCGGTCCATTGCGGTTCAACGCGCACAGGGGTACAACGCGTACCCGCACACATTGAATGCAATGGGCCGGCCGGAGGCACCGATCGGTCCATTGCGGTACTAACGCGCACAGGGGTACAACGCGCACCCGCACACATTGAATGCAATGGGCCGGCCGGAGGCACCGATCGGTCCATTGCGGTACAACGCGCACAGGGGTACAACGCGCACCCGCACACATTGAATGCAATGGGCCGGCCGGAGGCACCGATCGGTCCATTGCGGTTCAACGCGCACAGGGGTACAACGCGTACCCGCACACATTGAATGCAATGGGCCGGCCGGAGGCACCGATCGGTCCATTGCGGTACAACGCGCACAGGGGTACAACGCGTACCCGCAACCATTGAATGCAATGGGCCGGCCGGAGGCACCGATCGGTCCTTTGCGGTACAACGCGCACAGGGGTACAACGTGTACCCGCACACATTGAATGCAATGGGCCAGCCGGAGGCACCGATCGGTCCATTGCGGTACAACGCGCACAGGGGTACAACGCGTACCCGCACACATTGAATGCAATGGGCCGGCCGGAGGCACCGATCGGTCCATTGCGGTACAACGCATCACTGTACATGTGACTGGCATATGTCAGCATGCCTGTCTCAGATGGACATATGCCAGCCACAGATAGCTCCCAGGGAGTGAGGGGCACACCTACATCACGACAGCCTGTCTAAACCTTATCTTAAGGCATGTAAGGATGCATTTCCTATTGTGTGTATGTTGGTGTACATGTTGTCCTGTGGGTGTCACCTGTGGGCAGCCACCCCCAGGCTGTGCACGTGTTCATGGGGACAGGATCCTGGGTGTTACGTGTACGTGACCACTGTGATGTGCAACTGTTCATATCTGTGCATGTGCCATGGTCACATTTCACAGTGGTGTATGTGTATGTCATGTCACATACCCCGTGAGTCCCATGTGGGACGGTATGTTTGAGCCAGGGTGTCCCAGTGGCACAATAGTGATGGTCCTCCACAGTCTTTGTGCATGTAATGTTTACAATGTCTCTGATTTCATGTGCACAATGGGAGCCAGTCTCCACATCCACGTTGTGTGTGCATGGACTCTGATGTTGTGCGTGTGTGTCACAGACGTCCATGTCTGTCCTGCCGTGGCAAGTGGGGCCACTACCTGTGGGGGTCATGGTTGTTTTGCTGTGGTGTATACATGATACTCCATGTAATGCCAGTGTCCATGTGGCATTACAGGGTCCCTGGGAATGTACCTGTCGTTGAGCTGTGGTGCCTGGGGCACATCTGTCCTCACATGTCACTGTGGGGGGTTATTGTGACACGGCAGCAGGAGATGGGAACTGTGACACGGCCTCATGATATCCAATGGGCCAACCTGGGACAAATTGATGCCACCTGTTGGACCGTGTTGACAGATGTTGGCCATGTATGTACCATACATGTCCTTCCGGTACTGCACACTTCATGTAGTTGTGCCTCATAATGATGTATGTTGGGATCTTGAGTGTGTTCAATGCCGCATATGTGGGGTGACTGACAATCTTGCTTACTTCTCCTCTGCACTGCAGGGCTCCTGCTGTCCATCGGCCATTCCCAGACCTGGCAACGATGGTGGAACGGGACAGCATCCGACGGTACCGCTTCACCAGGCAGCTGATTGAGGATTTGGCAGTGCAGTTGTCCCCACATTTGCAGCCTGGCCGGCCGTATCCTACAGCGCTGACCCCCAAGGTGAAGGTGATGGCAGCCCTACACTTCTTTGCCACTGGTACCTTCCAACATACTGTGGCGACTGCTGGTGGGATGTCACAGACCATGTTCAGCCGTGTGCTCCGCGATGTTTTGGCGGCAATGTTGCTCTTCCTGAACCGGTACATCTATTTCCCTAGACTGCGACGACTCACTGACGTGAAGAGTGACTTTTATGCCCTGGGGAGGATGCCGCATGTAATTGGCTCCATTGATGGGACACATGTGGCTTTGGTACCACCACAGGCCCAGGAGCAGGCCTACAGGAACCGCAAGCACTACCACTCGGTCAATGCACTGGTGGTGTGTCTTGCAGACATGACCATCACACACGTGTGTGCCCGTTTCCCTGGTTCAGCACACGATGCCTTTGTGATGAGGAGTAGTCGCATCCCCAGGATGATGGCACAGATGCAGAACCAGCGTGCCTGGCTTGTCGGTGTGTACTGACTTTGTGCCATTGTGTGTGATCTGATCTGTAGTATTCCGCCCACTTTTCCAAGTCAGCTAATGTGCACTTGTCTGTCCGTAGGTGACTCGGGATACCCCAACATGCCGTGGTTGCTGACACCCCTCAGGAACCCTGTGACACCTGCCCAGATGCGCTACAATGAGGCACATGGTCGGACCAGGAGAGTGATTGAGCGGACCTTTGGTCTCCTGAAGAGCCGCTTCTGCTGCCTGGACAAGACCGGAGGGTCCCTCCCATATGCCCCTGCAAAAGTGTGCAAGATTATCATCGTCTGCTGCATGCTCCACAACCTGGCAGTGCGGAAGGAGTTGCCTCTCATCCAGGATGACAATGACCAACATCCGCCACCTGTGGAGGATCCTGGCCTGGACCACGATGCCAGTGACGATGATGATGATGATGGTGATGGTGATGTCCGCACACAGCTCATCACCAACTTCTTTAGCTGAATGTGAGTATCCTGAGGTGTCATGTCAATGATGTGAGTTGGCATGATGTGTGGGTGGTGCTCTGGTGCTGTTGGAGTGTGTCCATGGGCTACTTGACTGGATGTGTGTTGTGATGTGTGGTGACAAATGGGCTGTACTCCCCAACAGTGTTGACATGCTAACTTGGTTCTGGGTGGGTATCTTGTAACATGTATTGTGCATGAGTTTTGCTGTTCTGTCCTGTACTCCATTGCTTTTGACTGTGTCATTTCTGTCCTTCACAGGGTACTTTCAGATTTGTTTGGTCAACTGTGTCCACCGACGACGTGATTGCACATCCAGGCTGGTAGCTGTTGTGTCCCTACAGGTGATGTGCGCCACACCCATGGACTTCCTTCCGTCTACAGTTGTTGACTGTGTGCCCGCTGCCAGGTGGGGTTACCTTGCATCTGTAGTGGTTACGGCATGTTGCAACTGTGTAATAAACCTGTGCTTCACTTTGTGATGTGCGTTGTCTGTGGTCACACATTTGACTGCCATTTGCTTACTGCACCTGTGGGCTACTTGACTACAACTGGGAATGGGTGTGGTGTCTGTGCATTGCACCGTCTTCCCTGGCAACATCAGTGTAGGCAATGAGTCAGATGGCCTAGGTGTGTATGTGTTGTGTAGCCCTGGTGGTGTGTCTCCCTCATGTGTGTCACGTTGCCTGTACTCACATGCCTGTGTTGTCCTTGCTGTTGCAGTTCGCATACACAGTGTAATTTTGCAGTTCATCATCCCCATAACAGCACCCACATTGGAATCACGACAGAGGCAAGTATGGTGTATTAGTGTGTTTATTGTGATACATTTGTGTTAATAGTGCATAGGATGGGTTGTGCTGTACATAAATCTTGCAATCCCAAGTTCCTAGGTGAATTGAAAGTCCGGGTAGACAGGATCCCCAGTATCGGGGCCACAGTTGTCTGACACATTGGTCCAACTTGTACTCCCCATGCAATGTGTGGGAGTAGTGTTGCCGTCAACAGGGTGAACAGTCTGTGCACAAAGGCGAACATCCAGAACAGGTTCAGGCTTCCTGGGAGTTGCGCTTGGCCATCGGCCTCTCACTTTTCCCTCCTCGGACGACCCCTCTTCTTGGGGGGGGGGGCCCTCAAGTAAAGGCTGCTGCGGTGCAGGGGACTCTCCGCCAAAGTCCTCCTCCCTCCCTGTGGCAGTTGCAGTTTGTTCGGCACCAGATGTTGTTGGCACACAGGGAGGTGTGGACTGGTTGCTGTTCATCTGGCGGAGGCATTGTAAAATGTCCCTGTGCACCGCCGTCATCTCATGCAGTGCATCCCACTTGGACTCCACGCGGGACATGTGTGAGTCCACACGGGACATGTGTGACTCCACGTGGGACATGTGGGAGTCCAAGCGGGCATGATGGGCAGCCTGCTGCTATTTAATGTCTCTGAGGAGCCCCACTACCTGGCTGAGCTCTCCGGTGCTGGACTGGTACGCATCAGCTATGCGTACCAGTTGTGGGTCATCATGCACACCAGCAACGTCTGCAAGCAGCGACCTCTGTCTCCCACCCCTCCCACCACCCCTGCTGACATGTGCAGTGTGTGCAGTGGCACGCACAGATAACCCTGGTCCACCTTGGGGGTTGGTGGTGGTGGTGGTGTCCATGGCCCCAGGTTGGTCCAGGGTCACTGTGCTGGTGTTGCTCCTTGTTCTGTCCATGTCGGCAGGGATGGTATTCGTGGTGACAGTCGTTGGAGGGGTGGGTGCAGGGGGTGCAGCTGGTGGTCCTGCTGGTGCTGCAGCTGGTGGTCCTGCTGGTGCTGCATGTTGACTTGCACCGGATGTGCCAGGTTGTTCTTCATCGTCCGAGGAGGACAGAGGCTGTACGACGCCAGTGAGCTCGGCATCCTCTTGAGCCTGGGACTGGGACTCCTCAGCGTCTGCTGCTGTGTCCCCATCATCACCTGTTTTTGGGAGACACAAACAATGTATATCCTGTTTCTGCAGGCATCAATGGTTGACACACATGACAGTTGTGACTGTGCCTCTGGCTGCGGGCCTGTACATTGCATTGTCCTAAGTCGTCACAGTCAGGGGTTGATATTGGTGTGGCACATTGTCCTGCATTATTTGGGCATTTCTATGTATTTTCTGGGGTGTGAACATGGTCTGCATTGGTTGTGTTTGGTTGACAGCCGGCCCTCCTTCCCACCCACCCAGCCAGTCAGTTATCCCACCATGGAACGTGCTTGCGTTGCAGGGAGTGTAAGTTGTCTCTCAGGATGTCAGTCAGTGGTGTCCTGCTGTTTGTTGGTGCACATTTGCCAGCAGGGCCTTGTGCTCCCCACAGCAGTAGCCAGTGTCAGCCATCTTGTGAGTCCTTCTCCACTCCCTGTGATGTGAGCAATGTTCAGGGTGGTGTTGATGGGACAGTTGTGGGGGTGACCAATATCAGTGACTACGACTCCCATCATGCTATTGCCTCCTCCCCCTTCCCAGCATGCCCATGCTTCCTTCCTTTGACTCTGCTTCCCTGTGGGGTGGGCTGGCTGTGCTGACAGGATGGCTGGGAGTGTTGTCCTGGCAGTTGTTTGGCTAAGAGTCCCAAGAGTGTCCCTGTGCTTCACACAACATAACCCAGGGTGGTGGTTCTTTGTGGGATCTTGTGTTAGGATGGGGGCATTGCATTCTACCAGGTGGGTTCTGTGGAGTTTGTGTTGGGGGTGTGTGAGGGGAGGTGCTTGTGACTATGGTCAGTGCTGCAAGTCCCCCTTCCCACCCAGCCAGCCAGATAACCCACCATGGAACGTGCTTGCATTGCAGGGAGTGTAAGTTGTCTCTCAGGATGTCAGTCAGTGGTGTCCTGCTGTTTGTTGGTGCACAGTTGCCAGCAGGGCCTTGTGCTCCCCACAGCAGTAGCCAGTGTCAGCCATCTTGTGAGTCCTTCTCCACTTCCTGTGATGTGAGCATGGTTCAGGGTGGTGTTGATGGGACAGTTGTGGGGGTGACCAATATCAGTGACTACGACTCCCATCATGCTATTGCCTCCACCCCCTTCCCAGCATGCCCATGCTTCCTTCCTTTTGATTCTGCTTCCCTGTGGGGTGGGCTGGCTGTGCTGACAGGATGGCTGGGAGTGTTGTCCTGGCAGTTGTTTGGCTAAGATTCCCAAGAGTGTCCCTGTGCTTCACACAACATAACCCAGGGTGGTGGTTCTTTGTGGGATCTTGTGTTAGGATGGAGGGCATTGCATTCTACCAGGTGGGTACTGTGGAGTTTGTGTTGGGGTGTGTGTGAGGGGAGGTGCTTGTGACTATGGTTAGTGCTGCAAGTCCTCCTTCCCACCCAGCCAGCCAGACAGTTATCCCACCATGGAACGTGCTTGCATTGCAGGGAGTGTAAGTTGTCTCTCAGGATGTCAGTCAGTGGTGTCCTGCTGTTTGTTGGTGCACAGTTGCCAGCAGGGCCTTGTGCTCCCCACAGCAGTAGCCAGTGTCAGCCATCTTGTGAGTCCTTCTCCACTCCCTGTGATGTGAGCATGGTTCAGGGTGGTGTTGATGGGACAGTTGGGGGGGGGGCAAAATGTGTGCCTGCGACTCCCATGATGCTATTGGCTACACTGACTTGGCCAGCATACACAGAATTCCTTCCTTTGAGTGGTCTTCACTGTGTGTTGGTGTTGTTGTGGTGGCTACATGTGTGGATGTGTTTGTTAGTTCTATTTGTGCCACTGCCTAGCTGTAGTTGTGGTTGTGTTTGTACATGTGTTGGCACAGTTGGATGTGACTTTTTTGATGGCATGTGTTGTGTTTATCTGACTGACATTCACATTTTGGGATGATTCTGTTCTAGTTGCTGTGTAATTGCTATGAGTGCATGGTTTTACTCTCCCTTGACAGTGATGTGTGTGTTTTGTGGCAGTATATTGTGTACATTTGTTGTGTACTCACCAGGCTCTGGGATGTCCTCCTAGTCCATATACGCTCACTGGCGGAAGGATGGCCCGCACCTTCTCCTCCCAGGGCCTGAGGTATATTGGCTTGGCAGGAGGGCCACTGCCGGTGTGTTGGCTGTTGATGTAGTCTTTCGTCAGCATTTTCCGTACCCTCCTGCGCACGTCATACCACCTGTTCTGGATGTCGGTCTTTGTGCGCCGACATGGTGATTGGGCGTTCACCCTGTTGATGATCCTCTCCCACATCTTGGTTTTCTGCGACATGGGGGTCTGTTGGACCAGTGTGCCAAACAGCTGTGGCTCCACCCTGAGGATCTCGTCTACCATGACTTCCAATTCACTATCTAGGAACTTGGGATTCTTCTTGGGGGGCATGGTGATGGGTGGTGATGGTGGGTGATGTGTGTGTTGGTGTGCAGGTGAGGGTGTGTGAGTGTGTGTTTTGCTGGGTGTATGTGAGGTAGGTATTTGTTGGTGTGCTGATGGTGTGTGGCTTGTGTGAGGGATGAGCTGTGGGTGTGTGGTTGCTTTCTCTTGGGTGCTGGCAGTGGAATGGCATTTGCAAAGGCTCATGGTAGTGATTTGTGTCCTTTATATAGGTGGAGTTGTGGGTGTGTCTTTGTTCTCTGTCCCCACCCCCCAGTATTTATTGGCTTGGTAATTGCTTGTTTGGCCTTTTTTTGGGTGATTTTTCCTTTGTGCTGTTTGTGTATGTTGGAAACGTTCTTGTGACCGAGTCGGACCCTGCATTGGTCTCGTACGGTGTTCTCCGTTTCGTTCACGCTGTGTTTGTGCAGGTTTCTATGCTGCGTACGCGTCGGTCGCGGTGTATTGTGTTGCTTCGGCTCGGTTTTGTATGCGTGTCGGTCGTACGGCTTGTCCTCCGTCCGACTCGCTCGTGGTTTTCGCGCCTTGCATCGTACTTTGCGGTTTGGAGTTCGCGTGTACGTTTCGGTCGGATTTGTTCCTGGTGCGTGTCGGTCGGTTGGATTCGCGTGTTTTTCCGGCCGGATTGCTATTTTCCGTGCTGCTCGGTCGGTCGACTTGGTTTCGGTACGTGTCGGTCAGATTTTTCGCGCATTGCATCGTACTTGGCGTGTCGTGCGCCACGGGTACGTGTCGGTCGGTATTTTTTCCGGATCCGAGTCGGTCGGTGCTTTTTCCGGCCCGAATCGGAATCGACCCCTATGTTGTTTATAAAACGCATAATATATTCAATGAGTACTGTCACTTCTAAGGAGGTAGCACTGGCTGCCACTTTAAAGGGACTTTTAATAGGACTGCAAGGGCCCTTCTAAACACATTGGTATTACTTTAATGGAACAATACCTGAATTTTTAATAAGACTCTTAATAATGTTCGGTGATGCTTGTGGTTATCATCCCATCCCCAGCAGTAACGGACATTCAAGCTTCCCACCTCACCTCACTATTGCTGGGCCACCTTACTCACTCTCCAGCCTGCCAGAGCAAGAAAACAGCCAGAAACGTTTTAAGGAATGAGCTATGTGGACAATTGCAAAGGCCCATACCTTCCAAGATCCCTTCTGATAAAATTATCTCTCACTCTCTTTTTTTCTCACCTCTGACTCTTTAAAAAAAATCTCTCTCACTCTCTTTGGCTATCTCTGACTGTGTTTCTCTTTCTATCTTAAGGGCAAAAGCAGTGCATGGCGAGGGGGCAAGTAATAGTTACTTTAGGGTGAATTTCAGTGGTTTTGTTAGTTTCAAATGGTATGTTTTGCATGACATTGTCACCTAACTATAACATCCCTTTAACCTTTGTTTTTCTAGTGAATTTCTAAGGTTTTGTTAATGTAAAGTTAGATATTCTTACAATTTCAAACTACAATGTCACTTTAACTTTAGTATTTTTCAGTGACTTTCTAGGGTTTTTGTAGTGTAAAATAATTTGTCCATCATAATTCACGGCAGGGGGGCTGATTGCAGGATCTGGCCTGGCAATGTCCATTGTGCTGCCCCTCTCCAAACTTGCTGCCCCTAACCCACCCTCCTCCTTGCCCTCCATTGTCCAAGTCGTAACCCCTTCCACCACGGCCAGCCCTTTGTGGCCATTGTTCTACCACTGCCCTTACAGCATGCCTTCCACAGTTAGCCTGCTGCCCCTACCTACTGCCTTCCTGCCTTATGTTGTCCAAGTCCATGCACCTGTCCCCTCCCTCCTGCCCTGCATGTTTCCTCACTGTTGTGTGCAGTGTACCATGCCATGCCCTATCCCTTTTTTCTGTATGTTTAACATGTACGCAGTGGAATTGCAGAGTTCAGCGGCAAAGGAACACAGAAAAATGTCTTTCCCTACTACAAAACTCAAAGATCCAAAACAAAGATCAATATTGGATTTGTTCACAAAAAAAATCCCTGAAACATCATCTGCTGCCATTGCACTGCTTCTCCCTGTGCTGATGATAGTTCTACTATTGTTGCCATTACTGATATTTCTTCACATGCTGACAGTTCTGAGTGTTCATTTCATACTGAAGTTGAAGTTTCATCTTCTTATGTTGACAGCTTAGACTACAGTAATTCCCTGCCTGGCCATGCTGACTGTTTATCATCCTGTGATGACAATACAGCCAGACTCCTTTTTGAGGATTGACATAATAGAGGCACTTTAAATCAAAGAGACTAGTCAGACACCAACATCAAAATCCCACTAGGCAAGTGAATTCTTGGTAGGCGACTTGTCACTGAATCATTATAGCAACCCAGTGCAACAAAAACTTCAAACATTCCCCTTAACTGCATGCCATACGTTTAATGAAGATTACAAAACCCATCCTTGGGTAAAGTATTCAGTCCTTAAAGATGCTGTATATTGTTTTGCATGCAGGTATTTTGGTGCTGGTTCTGTGGGAGGAAAAGGCCGTGAACCTGGCAATGTTGCATTCGTTGATATTGGCTTCAGTAAGTTGAAAAAGCTTACTGGTTCTCTGTCCAAACATTCACAGTCAGAGAAGCATAAATCATCAGTTAATGCACTGACAAACTTCAAAAGATTACAGCAGCCTGCAAACTGTCAGTAGTCAGTTTCTTCCATGAAAGTAAGAGGTACTGAGCAGGATATTGAGGAGAATAGACAACATGTGGAGCATCTGCTTAAGGTAGTATGTTTCTTGGGTCATCAGGGGCTTGCATTCCATGCCATGGATGAAACTGAGCATTCTCACAATAGAGGACATGTCATTGAATTGTTACAGATGATTTCTGATAAAGATGAGAGGTTAAAAGAAAAAATGTCCAGGTGGTATGGGCACTATACCTTCTTGATTACCAAAATGATATGATATCTGTGGTGGCAGCGCTTGTCCGTGAGGGTATTGTCAAATAAGTGACAAAAGATTTTGTGTGCTAGTTGGTGAAACCAAAGATGTCTCACATAAAGAGCAGCTGAGTTTTATTATCCGCTTTGTTGATGGTGATCGAAATGTTCCGGAGAATGCACTGGGGTGTTACCCTAGGGAGAAGTTAGGGGCCTCCAGCCTTGCTGCAGCCATTTTTGAAGTAGTACAGAAAGCTGGACGTGACTCGAAGAAATATGTTGCACAGTGCTACGATGGAGCATCTGTTTTAAGTGGCTGTTTTAATGGTGTCCAAGCAAAAATTAGAGAGATTGCATCACAAGTAATTTATATACACTGCCATGACCATCGCCTAAACCTTGTGTCAGTGCAAACAGTAACTAACATACAACCAGTAAAACTTTTATTTTCAATATTGCAAGCAGTTTATATTTTTCTTTCACAAATGTCACCAGGGCATGAGCTCTTTGTGAAAGCTCAGAAAGAGAGTAATCTGTATGTAATAGAGCTAGAAAGACTCTCAGGTAGGAGGTGGTTTTACTGATACTCCTGTGTTAGAAAAGTACATATGCAATTTGAGTCTATTATCATTGTTCTCCGTGTAATAGAATCACAACAGCATGACAAGGTGGCTAGTTCAGAAGCCAAAGGACATCTTAAGAACATTGAAAACTTTGATTTCTGGCTTGGATTGCAGTGTATGGAACTCATTCTTTGAAAGATTCACAGCCTATCTGAAGTACTACAGAGCAAAGACCTTGACTTGCAGAGAGCATGTGATTTAATTAAGTCAACAAGAAGTGATTTAGTGAAACTCCCTCAAGACAGTGAGTGGACCGAATTGTTAAGTCAGGATAAAAACTTAGCAGAGTAGAGCAGTATGGAATTAAGATTCAAGAAAAATCAAATCCAAGGGCACCACCTTTGAAACATCATAAATTGAGTAACAAACTGACAGGTTATTTTCTCAGTACCTCGGTAGGGAAAAGATCCATCCATTTTGATGTCTCAGAAAGCCAAACTTCACTGTCTGAGTGCCTAAATCAGGAAATTGATTTTTCTACTTTGGATAGAATTGTAAATGACTTTAATGCTCAATTTACAGACAACATGGGCCTTATGTCTGCTGTCAGAATGTTCAATCCAAAAGCTGCACATTTTTGGGACTTTTCCTCTGGACTAGTTATGGTTGACAATATCGAGAGGCTGCAGGAGACCAAAGTCTTCTACAATCCGAACTGGAAACTGCTAAATCGTATCTTTCAGACAAGAATGTGCCAGGTATTCAGTCTGTCAGGCAGTTTCTCAGTATCTCATGTATCTACTCAGGTTTTCAATCTTTTACATTTAGTTCTTACATCACCTACTACTACTGCTACAAATGAGAGATTCTTCTCCTGTATGGAAAGGGTAAAAAATTATTTGTGCCATAAATGTGGAGACAAGAGACTCAGTGATTCAATGATAATGGCTTGTGAACCTAATAAGGTTAAGCAGCTAAATTTGAATGAAGTCATCAACAGATTTGCCGACATGCGCCACCAGGGGTATCCTCTTAAAAAATGAGCTGGTCCTTTCCCTCATTCAGAGAAACAGCCTTAGAGAAGCAGAGAAGCAGCCTCACACTTTGCCAGGCAAACATCAGTTACTCCTCAATCAATCTCTATTCCCCGTGAGGCCTATGCAATCTGAAGAAATCTGCTAGTGGTCACAGAAGCCAAAAGCCTATGCAGGAGCATGAAGACAGGAGAAACCACACAGCCATGCAGTATTGGCCTTCTGCTGATAGCTAGACAAAAACAGTTACTCCTCAATCAGTCTCTATTCCCCTTGAGGCCTATGCCACCTGAAGACATGTGCCAGTGATCGCAGAAGTCAGTAACCTTTGCAGGTGCAAGAAGAGAGTAACCACCATGCTTCTAAGCACTATTAGCAAAGCACCAACCTGCTGTCCATTTCGTTTCTTTCTGTCACAGTGGATATGCAGCCCCATCACATCAGCTGGTCATGTATAGAAATATGGAACCAGTATTACAAAGCGCTGTTAGCCACCTTGATTTCCTGTAGCCAAGCACTTGCTGTCCACCTATTTGTTCTCTCATCAAGACTGGCAATTATCGGCACAGCAACTATTCTTTGTACCAACCAGTATCCTATTCAGAGATCTGTATATACACATCTGTGGCACTGTCAGCCTTCTGGATCTCATATTAGCTGACCATCAACTTTACCCTCAAGTCTATCTCTACATAGGAGGATGCCCCAATCATCACTAGAACCAGCTGCTGCTCATACCAAAAGATATAATTCTAGATGGGGAAATGAGAACTGTTGGCCTCTTTCTATCCGTCCAGCCTTCTTCTTTTGAAGGAAGCTGAGCAGCAGCATCTCTTATTATCAGTAATGCAGTATCAACATGACAGCCAGTATCTTCGTCCATGTCAGTAAAATCTAATGCAGATATAATGATCAACACAAGCGTACTCTACCAGTGATGTGCATGCTTTCTGTAGAAGAAATTAATGATAGTAAACCTGGAAAGGTTCAATGGCTCCACAGGTTTAGAAGTATGTATACCATGTCATTGGAAAGAAGGTTTCTGGGAGAACTTGAACTGCGTTAAATAGCACTGTTATCTACATTCCAAGACTTAGATTTAATTACATGGTACTCTTAGTTTCTAAAACAAATGATAAAGTGAACTAGTTTTGAACATTAAAGGCCCATCAACCTTCCCATTTTATAAGTTATTTGATATTGATAATGGCTGATTTCAACTTGACTAGTGTATTCTCCATTGTAGTACACAATTTGATAGGTTCTTAATCAATGCAACATTATCTTAATTGTATGTCTGAAGATACTACCTGAAATAATGTATTTCTGTTTCTAGGGTACTTTTTTGTATCTGTAGAGATTGTCCAGCCTCTGTTTGTGATGTAAGTAACCAAAAGTTAGATGCTTCACTTCCTGTGAAGGCACCAAGTCAAAGGTCATGTAATGTCGCTTTCTTTGATTTCATGGAGGTCCAAAGGGCAGGTGATGTTGCTTTCTGTGATGTTACCAGGTCAAAGTTCGTGTGATGTCACTTCCTGTGACATCATTGGAGTGGGTCAAAGTTAATGTGATGTCACTTTCTGTGACATCAGGCAGGGATCACGTCCGCTACCTCTGGCATTTTTATGAATCGACGTCCATGTCCAAAGCCTGCAATGTCTGTGGACAATCACAGGAATGTAAATGCCGTCTGATCATGGCCTAAGGTTGGGAGCCTCTACAGTTCTGTTGCAGCCTGACAAACGCTGCCCACTGACAGCTGCAACCTCATCAGCCACACAGGAGAATGCATGGTGAATATGGAGAGGCTGGATTGGGGTGGTTGCAGGCACCTGCATTCTCTGAATTAAGAGAAAGGAGATGCATTGCTCCATTGTTGAAGTAATGCTGAGCACTGCCAGGTAACCTTCCTTAGAAGTAAAAAAGAACTGCATGTCATGGCAAGAATGTTGGGAAACTATGTGTTGTAGCTAGCAAGGCAGAATGGGTTTGTGGGCCGCAGGGCGTTTTCTTCATTTAGTAATGTACCAAATTACTAGAAAAGCAGTTGGTAATTAAAGAGTCAACATTTAAAGAATAAGCATAGAACTGTTCAATAGAGTCATGTTGCAGGATAATTGCTTGAAGATCAGTATTATTAGTAATGGTTCTGCCTTTACACAAAGAGCCCTAAATCAAAATATATTTAAGGAAGCCTATTAATCAATTAGTAATTAATATCTTTGATATGTAGGGACTTTAATGAATGCCAACCGGTACTGGTGAAGGCTATTGGAAGCCCAAACTAACAAAATGGAAAATCATCCAGATGCCACAGGATCTCTATGTATTGCTCCCTCAAATATATAAAGTTGGCATAAAGGATGAAGACCTCAAAATAAATTAAAAATGCACTGTGACTACATCTGAGAGCAACTCATTAAGCTGAGGTAAGGACATTTCAATTCGGTCGGATATCTTTTCCAATTGTCATGCTGAAACACAGTCTGTTTTAAAAAGAAATGGCAGTTTGAACCCTCGAAATACATCAGAGGACCACCTTGTCTGCCCCAGGTTGGATCATTTTTATTATTCTTGCATTTCTTCACCGCAATTAAAAGTCAGGCTGACCTGATGTTATGCAACCATATTGGAACACTCCTTACAATATACAGGTGCTGCAAAGCATTGTACTCCAGAATGTTTCTGGAAGGGTAATGACATGAGGAAACCCACTGCTTTCAATTAATTACTAAGGGGCTGATTACGATGGCGGTCGGAAAACCCCCCCGACCGTCATGGTAGCGGGAAAAGACCGCCCGCATGGACCGCGACATGACCGCCGGTCGAATTACGATGCCGCGGCGGTACGATCGTGGGCTTTAACATTGCGGCGGTTGCTGCTGCCCACAGCACCGCCGCGATGTCGAAAGGAGCATGTCCTGCATTTCCCTGCACTGCGTGGCAGGCACTGCACAGTGCCTGCCACCTGGTACAGGGAAATGTAGGGGGGACCATGGGTACCCCCCCAGTGCACCCACACCCCCCCAACACATTGGGGGCCCGCAACGGGCCCCCGGAAGACAATCTCCGCCAGCCTTTCCATGGTGGTTTGACCGCTGCGGAAAGGCTGGCTACCACCGGCATCATAATCGTGCCGGCAGAGCCTGCTCGGCACCACCACCATTATCCCGGTCCTGCTCCGTCCGCCAGGCAGGAGTGCGGATGGCAACCGGCGGAAAAGCAGCGGTCGGAATTTCCCACCGCCGCGGTCACCACCGCCATCCTGATCTGACCGGCAGTTTTCTGGGTTGCGATCGCGGGCGGATGTCCAACGCCGGCCCGGCGGTCACCACCGCCGGCCCGGCAGTGGACATCCGCCCGCCATCCTAATCAGCCCCTTAGTTTCCAGATTCAGTCTCAATTGGAACTATTCTAGCTTTCAGCATTTTCCTCATTTCAAGACTGGTTCACCAATAACTTTAGCCATTCAAGTATGAGATCATAAAATCCTCATCCAGTATCATCTTGACCTGCTCCTCTTTGAGTGAACTGAGCTCCAGTATGTTGAATTATAACCAGTGTAACCCTTTAACTTAAGAAGAAATCTTCAACTCCACGCTAACTCCATCTCTCAGTCAACAGATCTTTGCCACCATGTTAGATTGGAGCACAAATCAAAATTCATCAACTTACAGCAGTTTAGAGTTCAGTCAATGATGAGAGGTTTGGTAACTTTTAAAAGTGTTATTTCTCATTAAGAGTTTAGTAATAAATTTTGTCTTTTATTCAGATTAGTCAGATCTATCCAGTTACACAAATATCAAGAAAAATTTGGTTAGAGGCAGCATGAAAAATAACAGCGTGTTCCATATCTTAATCTAAAGGACCTAACCTAGCATGAAACCCATAAATGTGTTCCTTTTTTTAAAAGAGCAAGGACTCGGAGCAACTCGGAGCAACAAGCAAATAGTTGCAAGAAAACAAACTCCTCATTAAGACCAGTTCTGTAAACTCAGCCGAGTTTCCCGTCAGTTGCAGTAGCAACCGTCAATCCAAGTTAAAGATGTAGCCTAAAGAAAGAAAATCTCCTTATGAAGTGTAAGGAAAATCACCATTAGCAGTAGCTTACAGTAATTTGGGCAAGCACAGCAAGGTGCTAAAGGGCATTGCAGGGTAGGTGGGCATAGAATGCATTGACTCTCTAACTAGGAACACATACTATATAGAAAGCACAAAACATATTGCAAATACAGGTGCTTAGGTCATTTCCAGACAATGAAGAAGGATCTTCCGAAAACCGTAGCCTCTCCTCTCAGTTCCCACAGTAAACGTCCATGTCGACATGATGCTATTTGAGTGCAGCTAAAGCGTATTATAAAAAGATACTTATAGGAAGGTTCTCATGAGAACCTTTGCAAACCTACTTTGTGAGCTCTTCAGTGTTCCATTGTCTAACAGTTGAGTGCTCCATAAAATAAAGCATTAAAATAAAAACTAGCATGTCCTGGTTAGATCATGAGAAACATTTTGTTCAACCAGCCTTAATTCTAGAGGGTGACTTGATCTAATATGATGAAATCATATGGTGTGAGGAAAGAAAGAAATAAATTTTCTTAAAACAGCATATTTTTCTAACAATGACACATGTTACCATTAAATATTGAATTAAATCAGCAGTTCTAAAAGGCATTATTTTATTAAAGGTAAAGAGAAAGGAAAAGCATATGAGGCCTAGTCATGTAAGCATGATGAAAATTAGAGCTTTCTGCCGACTCATAAGCTGCACATATGTTTTTACATGTTTAAGAAATTCACATTTTCCTATGATTTGTTTTTGTTAAGCAGTCTCTACGTTATTGTGAAGGTACATTTTAGCATTGGTATAAGGTTAATATTGTCCAAAATGTTCTGCTCTATCAATTTCCTCCCTCTGATGATTTTCTAAATCATCACACAACTATGTTTCACATGTGATTTTGCCTTAGAGGGCACCTTCATTGTCAGTTGAGTCTTGGGGACGCCAGCCTGAAGCACTTTCCACTTACCGCTGCCGTGAGGGGAACGGCCATCCTGCGCACTTGCCTGTCTGCTTGCCGTGAGGGGAACGGCACAGTTCAAACCACCGCCGGCCAGAGAACCACAGCCCCCAGAACCCCCTGAGCCTCGCGCACACAGTGACGCTCCACCCGTGCCAGGAGGCGCATTAAGAGGCGCGCAGCACTCCCGCGCCGTGGGACGCCAGCCTGAAGCACTTTCCACTTACCGCTGCCGTGAGGGGAACAGCCATGCTGCGCACTTGCCTGTCTGCTTGCCGTGAGGGGAACGGCACCGTTCAAACCACCGCCGGCCAGAGAACCACAACCCCTAGAACCCCCTGAGCCTCGCGCACACAGTGACGCTCCACCCGCGCCAGGAGGCGCGTTAAGAGGCGCACAGCACTCCCGCGCCACGGGCCGCGCCCGGGCAAAGCCTGGGCCAAGGGCGGGCCCGTCTGCGCCCGTCAGAGCCCAAAGGAGGCCGGGCTGGGCCAATCCCTTCGGCTGTTATTATCCGGATTGTCTGTTAGTCCTGATATTCATAGTGGAAGGAATGAAAGAATGAGAGGCCGGAGAAAATAGCCAAAACTAAGGTACCAAACTGTATTTCTAAGTTCACAGTCATATGCAGTGATAGATAAAGACCTTGACAATAGGGTACTTGAGGGTCTTGGAACACCTATCTGTATTTGTCTATATCGTGTGTAATGGGTAAAAGGAAAACTCTCGCATCACAAGGGGGGGCCGCGGCGGGTTGTATGAATGGCAAAATAGATTCTTTTTTAACAAAAGCCGCCCACGCAATCTCACAAGAAATTGCACTGACAGAAAGAAGGCTTTCACTCGAGGTAGTGAAGTGTGCCCAGATTCACACTAGGGATGGGGATGGGACTCAAATAGACCCCGCAGATAACAATGATGTAGTAGACACTGCAGAAGGGCTAGGGCCATCGCACGATACTATGATGGGTGTGCCTTTATGTCCAACAATTACTTCAAAGGAACTTTGTACAAACCGGAATCTGTGGCCACCACAGTTGAGGAGAATGAAGTGGCTCGAGACCTACCTCCACCCAAGAGAAAGCGAGTTGCCTGTAACAAGGCTACAAGGAGGCCATCATGCGTACAAACTCGGACACAAATTCTTTCACAACAGGGTGATGAGTTGGAACAATTATTGGAGACTTTATTCATAAGACTTGAGACAATGACAAAGGCCCTCCTAGTCCCAGTAATTCATAAGATTGAATTGGTTGAGAAACTAGTGCATGATATGTTTGTTAACCATGTTAAAAATACGGTCCCATCTGTCTTAAAACCCATGGGGGGAGGGGAGGCAAATGCGATCCAGAATCTGATCCCATCTCAACAGGACCCGGCCTTGATTGTTTTAGGGCCCAAGGGTGTAGACAGGGGAATTAGAAAAACAAATTTGAACAAGGGAAAGCGGTATGTAGCTCAGAACCCTGTGATAGAGCAGATGTGTATGCCTCAAAGAAATGAGAGGGCTCCTTTGCCCTCATGTACTCGAGAACAGGATCACATAGTAAAGGTTTTGACCCAGTGCAAAATCGATTTGCCTCCCGCATCTGCACCATTAGTGGCAGTTTTATTGGATGTTCCCCCCCTTGCTGAAAAATCCAGGGAATCCACCCAGGATCTTATACATAAAGTTACCCACTGGTGTAGCAAAAACGTATTAAATGGCCCAAGTATAGCGGGCGATGTTATAATGGCCAGAAGGGTGGGCTGGATAGGTCAGCAAACAAAACAAATTCGGGGGAGGAGACTGCATAGTTGTAAATTTCCGGAGTCCGGACAAGGCTAAGATGCTAACGGGTGGGGCATATAAGAACAGCTCCAATTCCTTAATAACAGTAGCCTCCTTACAATATTTTTACCCTCCTACCCAGCGTCCTTATCCTAGATCATGGAAATGGCAATCACCTCGGAACCCATGCAGGTCTATTAGGGAAAATCCTATAGATAATACATTACTAACGAGCAATCGCTTCCAACCCCTAGCCAGTCCACATCTTTTGGATGAGAATGACTGACTAGGGCTAGAAAGCAATACAAGGCAGGATGCTTCCTAACAAATGCAACCTTAAATGCTTCTATGTTACCAACCCTGGCCCATGGTGATAAAATTAACAACTGTGCGATAATTGTTCCACCTACTACATATAGCCCGGAGACACGTAAAATGGTTCTCTCGTGGAACTTAGCTGGAATTAGGTCTAAAAGGGGGAATACTCACTGGGAGAAGTTTTTATCTATGTATCATATTATCGCCCTGCAGGAAACATGGGAACCAAACGATTGCTTTTATTTAGACGGGTTTGTTTCGTATTGTAAACATGCAACCCCATCGAATATGGGGAGAGCTAGAGGAGGTTTGCTCATAATTTTATCATTGAAGCTTTCCTGTAGGACAAAATTGGTTGAATGTAAATCGCAAAATGTGTTGGCAGTGGAATTGTGTTTTAAGAACCGTAGTTCGGTGTTAGTGGTAAACTTTTATAATTCCTTTCATAGAGAGCATGAGGTAGAACACCTACAAGATTTAAGGGAGTTCCTGGAATTTTATGAAGAGTCTAGACAAATGAATTTTGATGTTCTGATCCTGGGAGATTTTTAATGTTCATCAATGTTATTTAAATTGTCTCGTAAATCATGGCCAAGAGGAGTCTAAGTCCTCGTCTACCCATTTTGAACACACATCCTCGGGCGGCTTACTTGAAGGCATCCTTTCGGATCAAAATTTATGTTGCCTGGAGCAAAATATCAGTATGACATCGGTACCCACTTATATAGGAAATGGAAGGCGAAGTATCATTGATTATATTTTAGTATCTGTTCCATTATCTTTATTTACCGAGGACCTAATTGTCATCTGGGAAGGCCTCAGTGATCATAATCCTCTTACTGTTGCCATATCATTTTTTGGTACTGATGGAGCAAGGTTTCATAAATGAAACTTGCTTGTATTCAATCCTCATCACAGTATTAATTTATTAAAACTTGTATTGTTAATACTAACCTTTGCATTCACGACACGAAAGGGAAGGAAGCTTGCCTATGTGTTTTACTAATGAATAACGCTTGTCTGTAATCTAAAATGGCCGCTATGGCGGGAAAACTCAGTGCGCATGTCATAACCAGATCACATGGTGTGACGTCTTTCTTTGCTTGGAGGGAAATTTCTGCTTCTGCGCAGTGTGTAGTAAAATGGCTGCTTGATGTTTTCACATGCTTCAGCTTGCTCTCATGTCATTACTAAATTGTCGTTTTCTAATGCTACTAACGCGGGATAGAATTTATAATTAAATGGGAATAGAGTAGAAAAAGTGGGCATACAGTGAAACATTTTATTCTGTGATTTTAATATTTGCTTCTTGCACTTTTATTAGTTCGTAAACTTGGGCCTGGGTTGGTGGCCTGAAACTCGAGAGGCAAATGGTTCTGCGCATGTGTCCTGTGTGCCTGCCAAATGAAGTCAATCTGGACGTCGTCCAAGGCCGCGACCCGATGGCCGAAGATGCTGTACTCTTGCCTTTCCTGTTTTATATTGATACATTGTCTATGAAAATTGGTGTACATTTGTCATGAGACGGGTGGGAAATAAAGCGAATGTATTAATTTGAAGGGGTGGGAATGTAAAGACAATAGGCTTTACAATTTAGGCCAAATCGATATGGTGCGACAATCCACCCCCTGTCCCTGTCCAATCAGAAGTAGTGGCCCCATATTTTAGCAACATTAAGGGGAGGTACATGGGCGTAGAAGGGTATAATAGAATATAGCATTAGTTAATTAGTCAGAGAACAGGCTTTCGAGAAGGTGATGCTGCAGAGAACAGGCGTCCATGCTGTCAGATAGCTTCAAGCTTCTAGCTCAGACCACAGCTCGCACAAGAAGAGCTCCAGACCGCTAAGCTGATCGATTGCAGACTGAAACCCTGTCCTGAAGAGGTCCTGAGGAGGGGGCGGCGGAGTCCATTAGAAGGAAGGCACGGGAGAATCGAGGAGAAGTCGAGTATCAGAGAGGGGAACGATGCAGGCGTCGTTGTAGAGAGGTCACCGGTCCTGTCCTGATCCTGGAGGAAGTCTTTGCTCATCATCCTTCCTGGGTCCTATTCTTTCCAACTCCTTGGCCAAGGGGGTTTGGTTCTCGCACTTAGGTAAATATAATGCAACCTTTAGTTGCGCTGCTGTCCCTATCCTCTCCTTTTCTTTAAACACCGTCATTGATTAGCAATAATCATTTTTATGCTTAATCTTGGGTATTTTGATTAAGTACCATGTGTTGTCTGTAATTTACTCTGCTAAATCTTTAGATAAACATTTTAAAACTTCCTGACTCAGTGGTTATTTCAGGATTATGTACTATAATGAATGTCACTCATTTTAAATTTCCCAATTAGCAAAGGATTCATTGGTAAGTCATTACTCTTCAATCAGAAGGTAATTGGTAGCAGGGATTTTGATAGAGAGTAACAACTGATAAAACCCAGCGTAAGTATTAGCGTAGTATGAATGTATGGGCCCAAGTGAGTATCTGATGTATGAATGCTGTTTGCTAATATTGCGCTGGATCAGTTTCTGGTAATCAGAGGATGGTTACTCTTTGTTAATTGGGTAATGAGAATTTTATTTTTATGAACTAACATCCGTATATTCAAAGTTTTGTTTTATGTTGTCTAGAAACCCCGGGGTAAAAGGAATAGCGGATGGTAAGTGGAAGCCATACTGCAGTGAGGTTATCTGCCAGGCAGAAATAGTACTGAAAAGTTAAGCAGGACTTTCAGTACTTGTTAGGGACTCTATGCGTGTGAGTGATAGCAAAAGAGTACGCTGGTGAAAATTTGATGTTATACCACCTAGAAAGGGTAACATTGGAGAAGTAACAGGTACTTCTGGAGCTTGTGTGAAGAGTAGACGGAAGTGTTTTACTCGTAGTATATGTTAGTAAACGGAAAGGTTTTACTAAAGTGTGGAAGAAACTATCTTTTTCGAATTTAGAAGAAACTGGCACGATAGCGAATGTTTTATGTTGTTACTGAAATTAAGAATTGTAGAGAAAATAAGTTTGCGTAAATTTGTGTAAAGGGAGGGTCAGTTGCCGGAGAGGGAGCTGACGTCACAAAACGCCGCGCTGGGATTGGTTGAATCAGCGGGTGTGGAAAGACCCTTGTAAAGGAGGGGTCAGTAGTCAGGAGCAGTACTGACGTCACAGGTGCCGCGCTGGGATTGGTTGAACCAGCAAGGACAGGAAAAGAGCAGATTGTAAAGGAGGGGTTGACAGATAAACGTCACCAAAAGGCCACGCAAGGATTGGCTCGGAAATAAAAGATAGCAAACATTTGATTGGTCAAAATTATAGAAGCGAAATTCTTAGTGGATAAGGATTGCATGTTAAAACGCAATCCGACTTTAACAGGAATTCGTCAGGATAGGAGATATTTAGGCTTTGCAGAATATAATTTTATACATCGGTACTTACCCAAGATGTACGGAGAAAGGAGAAAAATGTCATTTTTACAAAAGATCAAGAATTATTTTAAAAAGGACAAACCAATCAAAACTAGAGAAGGAATTATTATTCCACCAGCTAAAACGCCCGCTTCATTCATGATGATGGAGAGAGGTTATCATACTTGTGTTAGGATGGAGAATTGGATAGAATATACCAAAAATGATGGAATACCTCTGAGAATGCCTTTGCTGAGAATGGCACGTTCAATGGGCGAATTCTACAAAACCTGAGATTGAGGATGAATGACTTAGAACCCAGACCTAGATTAACTCAGTACGAAGCACTAGAAGAATGGGAAACTGAGGCATTTGAGCGGGACCGATCTAGGAGTAATAGGGGTTATCCAGGATTTTTCCCCAGATACCTAAATGAGTCTAGGAACGGTCAGATGAAACAATGGAGAAGGGCAATGATAACAGAAGGATTATATCCATTGTTCTCAGCAGAGGAGAAATTAGGAAGTAAATGCACAGAAAAGACAAAACATTTAATGAGAAATGAGGAGTCTGAAGACGATTTTATGGAGGAAATGTTAAGAAACCCCCCATCATATCAGGAAGGGACAAGTGGATGCACCCCAAGTGCACCACCAAAAACTCCGTTAGTGCCACAGGTAATGCATGAATTCACCCCGAGTAGAATACTTCATGACAAAGAAAAAGAAGCCCTAGAAAAGACCAGAACAGAATTAATATAGAAAATAACTCAGATAAAAGTACATCCTGATTCGTTGACCATACCTGTAACAATTGGTCCAGTAGTTCCATTATATGGTACTCAGGGAAGCTGTCCTCCACCGATACTTGCACCTACTCCTGTGAATAATTCCAAACCTGAAGCTCCAGTTATAATTGAGGATCAATTTAGTGACTGTGAATCCACAATATCACTCATGGACTTGCCTATTCGAGGTACTGTAAATAGCACTCCCAGAAAAGATGTACCTGGATGTTCAAAAGATGTAAGTTTAATAAATTCATCGGGAGCAAAAAGTGCCACCATAGTAACACCTGAAGATTTAGAAAAATGGGTACAAGGGTCAGTTAAACAGTGCACACTTCCAAAAATAATGGACATTCATAAATTGAAAGTCGAATTAGAAGAAATAATAGCAGGAAATGTAGGACTAGAACGTTTAAATACCTATGATGAAGAAGAATTATTGTTCCTGTGCAGGAGTATCACCAGAAATGTAAAGTTATTTCATGAAAAAGTATCCAATTTAGCACTACAGATGGGAATAGAAATAGGGAGATCAAAGGTTCTACAGAAACCCTATAGAGCAGAATTTTCAGACAAAGATTTAGAAAATATGAATGCCTCTGGAAGGAGATTACAAATAAGAGAATTAATGTTAGTTTTGCAAAAATGGGGAGACCTAGATAAATGGAGAACTAGGTGGGCCAAGAAAAAGGAAGAAGCACGAACAAGTAGAACGGCATCTGAATATGTGATGAAGGAAACAGGGAAAGCAGATCAAATGTATCCAATGCGAGAAGTTGCGGGAGGAGGATATGTACATGTCCCATGGAGCAGACAGGATATTTTGTCATTTACGAATGATTTTCCAAAGTTGAGAGAAAAACCAATTGAATGGTACAAGCAGGTTGACAGGTTTGTGAAGGTGTTGAAGGTATTGTTGAAGGATTTGGATGGTTTGTTTGACATAGTGGTACCTGCCGATTTATGGACAGATTGCAAAATCACAGTGGATTGGCCAAGTGACAAATATCCTAGAGATCCGAAAACAGGTGCCCCGTCAAATGATGTGATGAAAAAGTATCAGCAGGTGATAACTTACCTGAAAGGGAAAATACCCCCGAAAGAAACAGATTGGGTAAAAATAGATCGAACTACCCAAGAAGCTAATGAATCGGTGCATTCCTACTATGAGCGTCTATTACAGGTATGTAAACAGTATAGTGGATTTGAGGACATTGGAGACAAGAACATGAGTCAGTTTGTGAATCGATTTGTTTACGGTTTGAAGCCAGAGATTTGTCAGATGATTAAACAACACATGCTGTGTTGGCAAGGGAAGCCCATTGATGAGATTTTGAAGTTTGCAAAATATTGTGGAGACGATATTGAGGATAGACACAAGAAATTGCAGGAAAAAGTGATGTGGGCTCAGGTGAAAATGGCTGAGAAACAGGGAATTAATTTGGAAAATCCAAGTGAAAATCCAGGATTCTGGAACGAATGGTGATACTGGGAATGGTGGAAAATATAGAGGACGAATGAGTAGAGAAGAAGCTAAAAAGAAATTTCCCTGTCATGGATGCGGAAAATTGGGGCATTGGAAGGATGAATGTAAAAAGATCCGGAATAATAATAGCCCAAATCAAAATTTAAATCCACAGACGCAGAATGACTGACAGCAGGGTGTAAATCCTCAGAGTCAGTTGCCACCTGCACCTTTTCAGGGTAATGTAAGCAGAGCAAAGCATGGTACAGACATCGGATATCAAGGAGGAAGTGGTAAGAATGATTATATGACATCACAATTTCTTTTGCAGGACGATTTCTGTCAATTCAGTCCATGACGGTGCCTAGGAGAGGGGAAGAAGGAGTGCATACTTGGCGCATCCTTACAGGTAGATCAGTCAGGTCCATATGTTGAAGGGAATGTGAAAGGTAATAATATTACTTTCCTTTTGGACACTGGTGATACCCGGTCTACTGTGAGAACAGCAGACATTCGAGACCTTCCTCTCTCTGGTGAAGATATCCAAGTAGTGGGGGTAGCTAATCAGCGGATTAGAACACCTCTTACCGAACCCATGGTAGTTAAAATCGGAAATTTCAGAGAAATGCATCAATTTGTAGTGTGTGATTCTAGTCCAGTAAACCTATTAGGTAGGGATTTGTTGTGCAAGATGAATTGTACCATTTTCTGCACACCGGATGGTGTGGCAGTTCAGACACCAGATGAAGATCATGTATATAAAATTATGATTGCAAAACAAGGTACAGAAGTAGACGAGATGTTTTCGTTAATAACAAAAGATGAGTTGCCAGAAGAATTAAAAGGTACAGTAAACCCCATAGTATGGGATTTCACCGGAAAGGAAGTAGGACTTATGGCTAAAATAGATCCAGTTAAAATTACTGTAAAAGAAGGTGCAATTTTCCCAAATACCAGACAGTACAAAATGAGTGCAGAAGTAAAAACAGGAGTCATTGAAGAAATAAATCGAATGATAGAACAAAATATCCTAAAAGAAGTAATGAGTAGCCCATGTAATTCACCTATAATGGGGTTAAAGAAACCTAGTGGAAAATATAGGATTGTTCAGGACCTGAGAAAAATAAATAAGATTGTGGAACCATGTTATCCCATAGTGCCAAATCCTGCAGTAATTCTATACCAGATCCCTTGGAGTGCAGGATGGTTCACAGTAATTGATTTGTGTCAAGCGTTCTTTTCAATACCATTACATCCAGATAGCCAGTATCTTTTCTCATTTAAATTTGAGAACAAGGTTTATGTGTGGAATCGTGTTCCTCAGGGGTACACAGAAAGTCCTTCTATTTTCAACCAGATACTGAAAAAGTGCCTTGAAAAACTAGTGATGCCAGGAAGCTCAGTCTTAGTCCAATATATCGACGACTTATTGGTGGCATCGAATACCAGAGAGGACTGTGTTGTTGATTCCATAGCATTATTAAATCTTTTGGCAGAAGGACATAAAGTCTCACCTGAAAAATTGCAATTCTGTACAACAGCTGTTAAGTATCTGGGACACCAAATTGAGAGGGGAAAAAGAAGAGTAACAGCTGAAAGGGTAACTTTAATAAAGAAAATGCAAATGCCTGTAACACAAAGGCAAGTGAGAATGTTCCTAGGAATAGTAGGTTACTGTCGACAATGGATACCAGGATTTTCCATGTTAGCTAAGCCCTTAATTAACATGACAAAAAAGAAAGCAAAGGACCCTGTTGAGTGGGAGAATGAAAGTGTAGAAGCCTTTGTAAAATTGAGAAATGCCCTATGTTCAGCACCTGCCTTAGGCATGCCTGATTATAAAAGAGAATTTGCATTGTTCTGTCATGAGAGAGAAAATTGTGCACTTTCTGTCTTAACTCAGAGACATGGATTAGAAAGACGTCCTATAGCATATTTTTCTGCTACATTGGACCCAGTAGCAGCCGCGGTGCCAGGATGCTTAAAAGCAGTGGCGGCTACTTGTTTGAGCATTGAACAAAGTGAGTCAATTGTGATGGGACATCCTGTAAAGGTGTATGTTCCACATGCGGTTGTGATTCTCTTGACAAGAACCCGAACTCAACATCTTACTCCTAGTCGGCTGACTAAATACGAAAGAATCATAATGGGTGCTGAAAATGTGAATATGGTAAGGTGTACTATAATAAATCCAGCAACCTTACTACCAGACCCATATCATGAGAGAATTAAAGATGATGAAGACGATGAACATGATTGTATACAAATTACAGAATTATGCACAAAACCACGCCCAGATATTGAGGAACAGCCTCTTAAAAAGCCAGACAGGGAGCTATTTGTTGATGGTTCATGTCAAAGACATGAAGACGGTAAACTAACTGCTGCCTATGCGGTATGTGAATTAACTGGAATAGTTGAAGCATCTTATTTACCAGGAGTCAAATCTGCACAAGTAGCTGAATTGATTGTGTTGATAAAAGCATGCAAAATTGGGAGGAATCAAAAAGTAACTATATTTACCGATAGTCAATATGGTTACGGGGTTGTGCATGATTTTGGCCATCTATGGATGCAGAGGGATTTCATGACTTGTTCAGGATCCCCCATTAAAAATGGACAATTTGTAAGGGAATTGCTAGAAGCAATACAATCACCAAAAGAATTGGCTGTGGTGAAATGTGCCGCACACCAGTCAGGAGATGACTGGGCAGTAGTCGGCAACAGATATGCAGATCTGGTGGCTCAACATTGTGCCAAAACCAGAATGTCAGTCAATAAGAGGGTGGAAAGAATGGGAATCAGCTGCCAACTTATGCTGTATATGCCACCTGAAACTTGGAATGACGTCAAGAAATTGCAAGATGAGGTTGATGAAAGTGAGAAGAATTTGTGGATCAAAGTGGGTTGTTCCCAAAGAGGAGATGATGAAGTGTGGATCAGTGCTGATGGCAGACCAGTCATGCCAGACTGTTTACTCTCACAAATGGCTAGGATGTATCATGGAGACACACACATAGGGAGAGATGCAATGATTAGGCTGTTCAGACAAAATTGGTATAATCCTAAATTCAGGGCTGTTGCAGAGAGTCTTTGCCAGAGATGTCTAACTTGCCAGATGGATAATCCGGGGAGGAAGACAGTAATTGGATTTGGAAAAATTGGAAAGGCAGAGGGTCCATTTATGAGACTTCAGTTTGATTTCATACAGTTACCACCACGTAGAGGGCTGAAATATGTACTAGTCATAGTGTTCCTGTTTTCAAAATGGGTGGAGGCTTACCCTACTAGGAGAAATGACAGCATTACAGTTGCGAAACTGTTGCTACGAGAGCTCATTCCTAGGTTTGGTTTTCCAGTAACTTTGGAATCAGATAGAGGAAAACCTTTTAACAGTGAAGTGATCCAAATAATCTGTGAAGCATTTCAAATCAAACAGAAACTGCACTGTGCATATCGTCCAGAAGCTTCTGGAGTGGTTGAACAATTGAATGGCACTATAAAGTCAAGACTGGGAAAAATGTGTGCATCAACATCATTAGAGTGGCCAGATGCATTGCCACTTGTTTTAATGGGACTCAGAAGTATACCTGACAGAACCACATGATTGAGCCCACATGAAATAATGATGGGAAGAGCAATGAGACAAACACATGTTCCCACAAACAAACTACTGAATATATCTGATGATATGGTTCTGGACTATTGCAAAGGATTGGCTGACCTAGTGCGTTCTGTCTCTCATCAGGTTGGAGAAGACGCAGTTTCCAGGCAGCCCGAGCAAGAACAGGATCTGAATCCTGGTGACTGGGTGGTAGTGAAGAATCACACCAGAGAAACGTGTCTATCACCTAGATGGGGCAGACCGTGTCAAGTCATACTGACAACGAATACAGCAGTGAAGTGTGCCGGATTTCCTAATTGGATTCATGTAAGTCACACCAAGAGAGTACCAGATCCCGAGGAAGAGAATCCTCAGACAACGCCAATCACTGAAGAAGCTGAAGGTTGCCCAGCTGAAGGATCTCAGGTTCGAGATTCCAGAGAAGCTGAAGAAGAACAACCGAGCACAAGTCAGGATTGGATACCAGTGGTAGAAGTTCCTGAAGTATATCACAGAACAAGAAGTCAAGCGAAATTGGAAGAAATTGAAGAAGATCAGATAGGTGAAGAAGAAGCAGTTCAGGAGCAAGAAGAAAAGACATTAAGAAATCCCGAACAAGAGCAGATAGGGAAAGGAAACTGGGCTCAAAGCAACGAAGATCTGATAAACTTTGAGCAGGGACAGACAGGTCTAGAAGAATCCGGTCAGGCTGCAGAAGTTCACAGTGCAATAAGCCCTGATCAGAACAATTTAGATCAAGAAGAGTACAAAGAAGAAGAAAATTTCGAAAGACATGAACTTGAAGAATTAAATCAAGAACAAAGTCAAAAATTGGAAACTCATAGTGGAGCTGCTGAAGAGAAACCAATCAGACCTGAAAAAGAGCAAACAGAAGAAACAGTAATAGAAGAAAACGAAGCAGTACTAAGCAGTGAAAATAACGAGATCTCTGAAGACAAAGATAAAGAAACAGTGCCAAGCAAAGAAAACAAGAAAAGGAGATCATTGGCCGAGTGTCATTAAAAGAGTAAAGTACCACATAACAACCAGAAGTGAAGATCCAGATCAAGTACCTGAGTATCAAGTCAAACTGATCAAGAGAAAAAGTCAGAGAAAAGAAAAAGTAAAAGACTGAAACTTGTGAATAACAAATTCAAGGGTCCTGACTGGACTTATATCATTCTTGAAGATTTTGAAAGCTCAGAGTCAAGTGACAGTGGTGGCGAAGGAACAAGTGCAGAACTGACGTACGAAAAAGAAACAAGACCACCCTGACTAAACAAAAGAATAAGCTAAAGAAAAGAAGAAAAGATAAGAAGAGCAATCTTCCTTGTCGAAAAATGCCAGACGATAGAGTTGCTGGGAGACCAAAACAGAAATGTTGTAGAAGATGCTGTGCATTATGCATATGTAGTCTAGTGATGGTGCTTATAGTATGGTTAGTCCTGATTGTAGCAGTTCCTTACCTTATGATAATGGATAAAAAGATTAATAATGAAACTAAGGAGAGGACAGCAAACATGAAGGGCAATAGAGTAGAACTAATGGCAGAGAATGAACCAGAAATTCATCATGAAATAGCTGACAACGACACTAGTTTAAACGTTTTCACAAAGTTATTGTTTCAATATGTAGACACAATGGAAGTTAGTAATTGTTATGTCTGTATGAAGTTACCTGAATCAGTAGCAGAAGGATTAACATACCATCACTTACCACTGACATATGGCATATCATGTAGAGTTTTGTCTAGTTTATTTTATAGAACAGGGAGACTTCAGTATTATTATTCAAACTTAGATGTGATATTTTCTGAGGTTCCGATTCGCAAGAGTATGAATCCAGTGCTTAGTAGTCAAGACGCACAGTTTATGGGAGAATTTTTCTTAACAATGAAATCAATAGACATAGCACATGCACATAGACACAATCTAACATGTTCTTTACTTGAAGAAGAAAAGATATTTTTGAATTTAGTAGAAGATAGAAGACAAGATTTTCAAAAGAAAGCTTCTGAGCATAAGGCTCATTTACCACCTTGGGCTGAGAAAGAAGGGAGTTACACACCTGGCAAGGCTCAAGCTGCTATGGCTCTGGATTTTGTAAAAACAGAAAAAATTTGTCTTCATAGGTTAAAGACTGAATATAACAATGTTTTCATCGGTACCAGTGAATGTGAACACAATTTTTTAATTCTTGGAGGTTGGGGACTCAAAGGAGGAACAGATTCAGTTTTTCCTGGAATCTATTATGTGTGTTGGAATAAGGCTTACTTTAGGCTTCCTGCACGGTGGTATGGAAGTTGTTATTTTGGGATAGTATTTCCAAAGATATACCACGTAAAAAGAAACACTGGGAGCAATGAAAACAATAGCGAATTAATACGTAGTAAAAGAGCTAGTTTTTCAGAAATTGTAGGCGATATATTTGGTGCATTGATACCTTCGGTGGGAATAATTCTGAACTCAAGGAAAATATGTAAATTGTCTACAGTGGTTGATCGTTTATCAACTGACACTGCTGGAGGATTTCTAATGATTAATGCGGAAATGGTTGCGATTAGATCTATGGTAATGCAAAATCGACTTGCTCTTGATGTTATATTGGCAAAAGAGGGCGGAGTCTGTAAATTATTGAAGACGAAACATTGTTGCACTTATATTCCTGATAAGAGTGCAGAAATTGGAACATATATACAGAATATAACTAAACTTGAGAAAGAACTTAAACCACTGGAAGTTGATAGTGTATGGGAAAGATTGACAAATAGTATCTCGTCAATTGGAACCTGGTTTGCTAATATAGGAAAAGGACTTATAGGTCAAATATTAGTACCCTTAGCAGGGATAGCAATAATAGTCTTGGCAATAACAATATGGTGCAAATGCTGTAAAAAGAATGGAACATATAAGGTGTCCGGAAGAGGAAAGAAACGAAAGGTAGATGAAATCAAACTTGAAGAGTGGAGAAGTGAATTATACAAGAAATTGCAAGGGGATGGCAAAAATGGAAAGTGTAAGAATGAGAATAAAGTAATTTGCTAGAAGTTGGCATCTGATTGAGGGTAGTGTTTTGATGGCTCAGAAACGCCATCAGAGAGGGGATTGATGGAGCAAGGTTTCATAAATGAAACTTGCTTGTATTCAATCCTCATCACAGTATTAATTTATTAAAACTTGTATTGTTAATACTAACCTTTGCATTCACGACACGAAAGGGAAGGAAGCTTGCCTATGTGTTTTACTAATGAATAACGCTTGTCTGTAATCTAAAATGGCCGCTATGCGCGGGAAAACTCAGTGCACATGTCATAACCAGATCACATGGTGTGACGTCTTTCTTTGCTTGGAGGGAAATTTCTGCTTCTGCGCAGTGTGTAGTAAAATGGCTGCTTGATGTTTTCACATGCTTCAGCTTGCTCTCATGTCATTACTAAATAGTAGTTTTCTAATGCTACTAACGCGGGATAGAATTTATAATTAAATGGGAATAGAGTAGAAAAAGTGGGCATACAGTGAAACATTTTATTCTGTGATTTTAATATTTGCTTCTTGCACTTTTATTAGTTCGTAAACTTGGGCCTGGGTTGGTGACCTGAAACTCGAGAGGCAAATGGTTCTGCGCATGTGTCCTGTGTGCCTGCCAAATGAAGTCAATCTGGACGTCGTCCAAGGCCGCGACCCGATGGCCGAAGATGATGTACTCTTGCCTTTCCTGTTTTATATTGATACATTGTCTATGAAAATTGGTGTACATTTGTCATGAGACGGGTGGGAAATAAAGCGAATGTATTAATTTGAAGGGGTGGGAATGTAAAGACAATAGGCTTTACAATTTAGGCCAAATCGATATGGTGCGACAATCCACCCCCTGTCCCTGTCCAATCAGAAGTAGTGGCCCCATATTTTAGCAACATTAAGGGGAGGTACATGGGCGTAGAAGGGTATAATAGAATATAGCATTAGTTAATTAGTCAGAGAACAGGCTTTCGAGAAGGTGATGCTGCAGAGAACAGGTGTCCATGCTGTCAGATAGCTTCAAGCTTCTAGCTCAGACCACAGCTCGCACAAGAAGAGCTCCAGACCGCTAAGCTGATCGATTGCAGACTGAATCCCTGTCCTGAAGAGGTCCTGAGGAGGGGGCGGCGGAGTCCATTAGAAGGAAGGCACGGGAGAATCGAGGAGAAGTCGAGTATCAGAGAGGGAACGACGCAGGCGTCGTTGTAGAGAGGTCACCGGTCCTGTCCTGATCCTGGAGGAAGTCTTTGCTCATCATCCTTCCTGGGTCCTATTCTTTCCAACTCCTTGGCCAAGGGGGTTTGGTTCTCGCACTTAGGTAAATATAATGCAACCTTTAGTTGTGCTGCTGTCCCTATCCTCTCCTTTTCTTTAAACACCGTCATTGATTAGCAATAATCATTTTTATGCTTAATCTTGGGTATTTTGATTAAGTACCATGTGTTTTCTTTAATTTACTCTGCTAAATCTTTAGATAAACATTTTAAAACTTCCTGACTCAGTGGTTATTTCAGGATTATGTACTATAATGAATGTCACTCATTTTAAATTTCCCAATTAGCAAAGGATTCATTGGTAAGTCATTACTCTTCAATCAGAAGGTAATTGGTAGCAGGGATTTTGATAGAGAGTAACAACTGATAAAACCCAGAGTAAGTATTAGTGTAGTATGAATGTATGGGCCCAAGTGAGTATCTGATGTATGAATGCTGTTTGCTAATATCGCGCTGGATCAGTACTACAATTGAAGAACCCAGCACCTGTTTAAAAAACAAAGATATTTCCACTAAAGACCAGGCATGTAGGTTGAAGTGGGATACCATAATTCCAGATCAGTTTTTAAGTAATTTATACATAACTTGTGCCCCTGAAATTGACGTATGTTCAGATCATATTATGCAGGGTAGTCGCATCCTAACAGCCTTTGAAATGCTGACAAAACAAATACAATCTGATCTCACGGTGGTGGGTGGGAAGAATCGCCCGAAGGTTCCAAGGTGGTTTGATGGGGCCTGTTCCACGGCCCATATGGAACTTGTACAGGCCCTAAAAGCGGTTCCTAGATCTGAACCGAACATCAGGGAAAAAAGAAAGGCTTACAAGATAGCAACTCAGAGTAGAAAGAAACAGCTAAAGGAACAGGCATGGGACGCTCTACAACAAGTGAGTGTCCTGAAAGACAGCTCTAAATTCTGGACAGTAGTCAATAGTCCTTTTCTCTCTGAAACCCCAAACTCTAACACTGATTGCTTAATCCCGGCGGAAAAATGGGTTTTACACTTTGGTCATATCTTCAGTGACGCAAATCTAGAAGAACCTAAAAATCATAGAGAAGTCGGGCAAAAAAGGATGTTGCTTCACTGTAGTATAGAAGAGGTTGAAAAAGCAATCATATCTACATCTGGAGGAAAGGCCCCGGGCCCCGACGGGGTCCCAGCAGACCTTTACAAAGCTGACCCCAAGGTTTGGGCTAATATCCTGACCAATGTTTTTAATGCCTCATGTTCATATGGGTACCCAGCATCCTGGGGAAAGGCAGTGATCGTCCCCATTTTTAAAAAGGGCACCAGGGACGAACCCACTTGTTATAGGCCAATTTCGCTGCTAGACGCAGCAGCAAAAATATTGGGCAAGGTTGTCCTTAACCGTTTGACAGCTTGGTTGGATCAACACAACGTAATTTCGGATCTACAGTACGGTTTTAGACCAAGAAAGGGGACTCTGGACCAGTGTCTAAATTTACATCTGGTGATAAACAAGTATACAGTTGCTAAAAAAGGCCTAATACACTTAGCGTTTATGGATTTGACACAAGCCTTCGATTGTGTTAACAGATCGAAACTATGGGTAATTTTAAAAGGCATGGGACTAGAATCAGAACTTGTGTCTTTCTTATATACTATCCACGAGAATAATACGGCGGCAGTGAGATATAATAGTGCAGGTGGTCTGACAACAGCTTGGGATGTGAAAGAGGGGTGCGCCAGGGTTGTATCCTGGCCCCCTCTTATTCACACTATACATAAATAAGTTAGGAGATTTTTTACAAGCTAGCTGCAAAGACATCCCGAGATTTGGTGAGGTAATGGTCCCGGCACTTTTATATGCGGACGACACTGTTTTATTAGCTAGAACCGCAGTGGGACTTCAATCACTTTTAGATAGTTTTACAACTTTTATGGACTCTTTAGACCTTTCTACAAATTTTAAGAAATCGCACACTATGACGATTGGCCCTGGAAAACCCCAAAAGAAACGTACATTTTATTGTAAAGGGGTGGAATTAACGAGAGTCCCGACCTTCCCTTATTTGGGGGTTCTTTTTGATGATAGGGGAACGTGGTGCCCACAATTGATACAAAAAAGAATACTCTTATTAGAGCGACGAGTGCCACATTAAACTTCGCTAAGAGAGTAGGGACCAAACCAATTCCTGCTCTGATGAAGATATACAAAGAGAAATGTATCCCCATGGCAACTTATGGCAGTGATATCTGGGGGTATAAGGAAGGTAGGGACATGCAGCGTGAGGAAGATAAGTTTTACGTAAGATCCTGGCTGTTCCGCATTCCACCCCTGCTTACATTTTACATGAAGAGCTGGGAGTGGGATATATATCCGATCAAATTGCGGTAGCTTCTCTGCTTCGCTGGCTAAGAGTTTGGGCTAATCCCACTACTAATCTGAATCAGAAAATAATTACTGATTGCTCGGCATTGGATAAAGGTTACAGCATTTCGTGGCTAAAATACATAAAGGACATGGTAAAATGGTTAGGAAGACCTGAGTTATTCCTTAGCCCAAATCCTCTAGGTGAAACCGAAATTAGAAAGGTAAAATATCAATTTTTGTACAACGCCAGGGACTTAGAGAAGAGAAGGAGCTGGCAAAACCAACAGTGAGAAGTTATATAATGTTATCTTTGGATAACCAAATTCAGCCGTATCTCCACATTGTCAGCAATCCCTTCCATCGATATGTTTTAATAAGATTCCGTTTGCATATCATCCCCTGGCTTTTGGCGGTTCCCAAGGATTTTCAAAGCCAGGATCCTTAAAACCTTGTCCTTGTGACAATTTCTCTGACCAAGACACCCTTCATTTTATCTTTTTTGTGATTATTATGTGCTTTCACGAAAAAGGTTTATATTGCCACTAATCAGAGATTGTCACTTTACCCAAGTTAGGCCCACTTTACTGTACCTCCAAATGTTATCCTCGCCTATGGTTTGTTTTGGGGTTGCGAGCTTTTTAACAGGAGCCATTAGACATAGAAAAAAACTGGTCTTTTAATTTCTTAATTTTTATAGGACTTTTATATTCAGGATTTCAGTCCTTTTTAGCTGTTATTAAGGCCCACTGTATGGAAATTATTTGTTTTCTTGCACATTGCATTTTGCACTTTATGTGATGTATTTGCTCTACATTGCATTTTGCACTTTATATGATGTATTTGCACTTAATGCACATTGCATTTTATTAGGATCTTGATGTATTTGCATCATAAGTACTCCAGAAACTTGGCCGTCTTGATCGCTATTATGGATGTTGTGTTCTTTTTATTTTAATTACAAGACTCTCTTTTAAGGAAAAGGCAAACGAAATGTAAACGTATTTTTGTTTTGTCTTGTATGTGTGTAGGAAGGTGGAATCTGACTACATGGTTGCCCCCACTTTTTTCCTGGTGTTTTGTTGGTTTTTGACTTAGTTTGGCTGGGAACCTGCTATTCAGGTCCCCAGCCTATCTGCTTTCTCTTTAAACGACTTGGAGTGCACTCTAGGTGCACTAGTGATTGGATACTGTGGTATCTTATGAGTCCCTAGTATATGGTACCTTAGGTACCAAGGGCATAGGTACTTCACAGGCCTACCAGGGGCTGCAGCATGTATTATGCCGCCCATGGGAAGCAGACTAAATCTGACACCATAGGCCTGCTACTGCAGCCTGGGTGAGGAAGTGCTAGCACCCCTCACTGAGATATAGGTCCCCTATATCTCTCCTACAGGGGCTACCTGTCCCTGCTCTGGCGTGAAACTGGACAAAGGGAAGTGGGTGTAGCCACCCACTCCCCTGACCCTCCCATAGGTAGGGTCATAGAGCTAGTCCCTCCCTTTCTTTTAGTATAAGAGGGGGAACCTGTGCATTGCACCCTAGATTTCCCTGGACGATGCTCTACAAGAAGAATCCTGGACCTTCGACATTCCACTACCTTTGGAAGACTGAAGAATCTCCCTTGGAGTCAAGGAGTGACTCCCCTGCTTGGCAGGCACCAAAAACTACAAACAACAGTTGCAAACTATGCCGCTCCCGCCGGAGTCCGAAGTCCCTGCAGCCCAAGAAGTAGATTTCCTGACTTCTCAAAGGCCATCGTGAGTCCCCAGTGAAGCTGAGGCCAGTGACCCCAAGAGTAACGAGGAACCGTGACCCCTGGGTACTGTACACTATTGTCAAGTGCAACCCCTTCACAACGTTCCAGGAACTTGTGCTTTAGACCACGTGTGGTCCCAGCCTCCAGCAGGAATCCCTCCTAATATCAGAGGCCTACCATGTCCCGAGTGACCGTGGGCCCCTGTAAGTGAATCCATCTGAGGCGTCTTCGCGATCCCTTGCCAGCCAGCTTGTGGGTCCCCAGAAGACTTTCTAAAGAAACCAAAGGGCTCCCCTAGTTGCTCCAGGCCTGCCCTGACTTACCCTTGCTGGGTGAGTTCCACAGACCTTGCTGGTCTGCGCCATTGTCTCTTCACACTTTCCCCGAGACTTGCTGTTACCAAGGCTTGTTGGCTCCAATCGAGCTGCTGACACCACAGTAAGCTGCAAACATTGTGGGACACGCCGAATCCAGCTCCTGGTTGTCGACGACGCCTTCTGGACCTCGTGGCTGAAGAGTCAAGGCAACCTTGAACGACCTGAATCTTGCGACGACGGTGGGCATCCATCTTCCTTGCCCCGAGTCACTGCCAAGTGACTTTGAACACTGTCCCCTCTGCTTTCAGGTCTTCCATCTTCCGAATCCAGGCTTGGATTCCTCCGGACACTTCTCCTGTCGCCGCAAGCAGCAAGTCTTCACTGGCTCCCATTGAAAACGATGCTGCGTCCCGACACCAAAGAACACCTATGCACCCGGCTCCCCTGGGTGAGGTAACTTCAGCACTACGGTGCTCCTGTGGGTGTGGGCCCTAGAACTACTTACCCTGTAAGTGACTTGCTTGTAGCTTCCCTCGAAGTGCCCTAAAACTCTAACTTTCCAAGTGCGACTATCGCACTGACTCGTACCTGGTTCGCGTCTGTGTTAGACACACCGCGTCCAACTCCCTTGCAATACCATCTGTAACCGCGTCCTTCGACTCGTACAAGGACCGATCGGTGTGTTCGCCTCGAACACGCAAGGGACCTTTAACATTGATATCTCAATCGCGTCTGAGTGCATAGACTCGTACAGGATTCGCATCGGTGCCAGGTCACCGCGTCCGTCCCCTGTGGGTCTCCTACAACTACCTGGGGTGGTTCTTGGGGGTCCCTCGATTCTAGATGCCCTAGACCTAGGTCTAGCAAACTAAGATTGTAATATTCAATTGTGCTAAACTTATCCTGATAATATTTGACTTGTACATATGTTCCTGTCCTCTAATCTCATAAAGAGATTAGTAGAGAGTGTTTATTAATAAATACATATATATTTGATATATATACCTGTGTGGTGTCTTTTCATTTGGTGATTCAAGAGATTGTGTGGTAAAACAAGCTGCTTTACATTCCTTCAAGACTTAGCCTGAAGGCTGCTCTCCACAGCTACCACTAGGATGCTTTCTATAAAGGTTGTCTTAAACCTATCTACCATAAGAGTCGAATTGTTCTGGTGCAAGGTGTCCACTTTAATTAGTGAACAGCATATACCAGGCCAACTTCTCACCTTGGTGGGCAGCGTGTGGGATTCCAGCTTGCTATTGTTTTACCAGAAAATCTCTGTTTGAATTACTAACTGAAAACCACTATAGGTACTTAAGGTACATATAAAGTCAAGCTTAGTATCGATAAGTTCTACTGAACTTGGAGCTGTGTGCCAAGGGATAGCACACCCTTTCTACAGCTCAAGCTAGTATCAGTAGGCCACAAACTAGTATAGGTAGTACAACACTGCAGAACACTAGAATGTCCTTAAAGGGTGGAACCAGTGGATCCACTCAGCCTCAGTATTAGGACATGGCTTTCTCTGACTTGAGAGCCATGTGTGTTGAAAGACACCTGAGACTAGGACAGAGTCCCTCAACCCTACACCTGATAGATCTGCTGACAGCAGATGATCTTAGATTGGCTCTAGGAGCTAATGGGTCTGAATCAGTGGGTGGGCCAATTACAGTATCTGGGTCAGACGATGAAAATCCGAATGACCAGGACTCTGTGATTGAAGGGCCAGGCCTCAAGGGGCCTGAAAAGGACAGAGGAATTCTCCCTAAGAGAACTGACAGAGTGGACGAGAGGCATAGGTCCCCTTCCAGGGAATCTGAGCACTGTTATCACTCTGGCAGAGAATCTGTCCACCAGAGGAACTCATACTTTCCGATAAGAGAGACCTCCTCTGAAAGAATGTGCAAACTGCTGCAGTATGAGGAAGCAAGAGTTGCCCTCAGAACCAAGCAGCTGTCACTGGATAGAGAAGCCCTAGAGATCCAGAGAGCTTCTAGAAGAGAGGGGTTAGAACCCCTTGGTGGCAGCAACAGTGTCCCTAGAGGCAGAGAATATATTCCAGACCATAGGAACCTGAGCAAGGTTGTTCCTCCCTACCAGAGTGGGGATGATATCCACAAGTGGATAACTGTTATGGAGAGGGCCTGTAGAGTACAGCAAGTCCCCCAAAGGCAGTGGGCAGCAATCTTGTGGCTCTCCTTTTCAGATAAAGGTAGAGACAAGCTCCTCACTGTTAAAGAAGAGGATGCTGATAACTATGAAGTCCTGAAGAGTGCACTGATAGATGGGTTTGGCTTAACCACTGAGCAGTACAGGTTGAAGTTCAGAGACACCCAGAAGGCACAGACTCAGGACTGGACTGACTTTGTAGATTGTGCAACCAAGGCTCTGGAGGGTTGGCTGATTGGCAGTAGGGTTACTGATCTCAAAGGATTGTACAATTTGATCATGAGGGAGCAGATCCTTAATAATTGTCAAAACCAGCTTACACCAGTACCTGGTGGACTCTGATCTGACCTCTCCCCAAGAATTGGGAAAGAAGGCAGACAAATGGGTCAGAACCAGGGTAAGGCCTAAGAATCAGGGTGGTGACCAGAAGAAAGATTCTACCAAGTCCCAAGAGAAAGGTGGGGATAAATCTAAGGATAAGTCCACTACAGGGCCCCAAAAGTCCTCTTCTGGGGGTGGGTCCCAAACTCCTTCCTCTCCTGAAAAGAAACCATATTGCCATGTCTGTAAAAAGCCTGGGCACTGGAAAACTGATCCCAGTTGCCCCAGGGTTGGCAATAGAGAAACTGTTCCTCCAGCTATTACTACCACCCCTCCTGGTACTACCAGTAGTAATCCTCCAGTGGGGAGTAGTGCACCCAAAACGTTAGGTGATTTTGCAAGGGGAACAGAGGTGGGCCCTAGTTTAGACAGGTCCCCCTCAACAGACTCCTCAGACTCTGATGGTGGTATAGGATTTGCCACCTTTACCATGGGTCCCATTGCATTGGGCAGGTACAGACTGGAGCCAATGATTAATGGTCAGAAGGCTGTGGCATTCAGGGACACAGGGGCTAGTGTCACCATGGTGGCAGGGAAACTAGTCCCCCCTTACCAGCTTTTACCTGAGTTTAAATACCAGGTGACCAACATTGATGGTGTCAGGACAGATCACCCCATGGCCATAGTCAATCTCAGCTGGGAGGGGGTCACAGGCCCAAAAAGAGTGGCAGTGTCCCCAAACTTGCCTGTAGATTGCCTGATGGGCAATGATCTGGAAATTTCAGCCTGGGCTGAAGTTGAACACCAAACCCATCTGAAGATGCTAGGCATCCCTGAAAAAGCTAGTGGGGCTGTGATGGCCACAGCCCCAGCCCAGGGAAATGCTGGAGAGATGGAGCCTGGAAGAATGGCCCACTCTCCCCCAAAGAGAGCACAGGGGTTGAAGAAAAGTCTCCTTCCCCCAGACAGCAGGTAAGGGTCAGCCTCCTCAGGGAACTGATCCTACCCCTAGTGAAGGAACTGCCCCAGAGGTAGTCAGGTCTGGCCTGGCCCCACCCCTGATGGCAGAGGACCCTTCCAAGGTGGTACCCAGTCTGGAGCAGTAACCTGCCCCTCTCTACCCTGCCTCAGTCAGCCCAGGGCTGCAGAGGTCAGGGAGGTCAGTGGACCCCACAGGGCCCCCTGTCCAGAGGAACCCCCATCAGCAGATTAGGGGCACCCAGTCTAGTAGCCCTAGCCAGGTGAAAATTCCTCCACACACTGAGGGATCCCCCATACCTTTGTGTAGGGACCTTCCCCAGAAGGACTCTGTTAGGCAAGGACAAACCTGGAACCAAAAGGTTCCAAACCTGCCATGTCCCTCCAGTGTTCCACCCAAAGGGACCCAACCCCCAGCTGTAAGCAGCCAAAGGTTGACCCTTAGAGCAAAGTGCAGCTCAGTCATGGAAAGACAGGCATACATGGTGACCAGTGATCTGAGGAAACTGAGACCAACTTCCCTAGGGTCTCACTTCCCTGCTCAGACACCTCATCCACCTTGTCCTTTACCAAAACACCCCACAGGTAGTAATTCCCCATGGTGGAGACCCTCTCATACCCTTAGGGTGAGGGATAACTTAGTGGACCATAAGACAGGGGGTAACCATGCTAGTGCAGGTACTTCCTTATATGGCCACTCAGTAAATACAGGCTCACCTGGACAAGGTTAGCCTCATCTCCTTTCGTTTGGGGGGGTTATGTAGGAAGGTGGAATCTAACTACATGGTTGCCCCCACTTTTTCCTGGTGTTTTGCTGGTTTTTGACTTAGTTTGGCTGGGAACCTGCTATTCAGGTCCCCAGCCTATCTGCTTTCTCTTTAAACGACTTGGAGTGCACTCTAGGTGCACTAGTGATTGGATACTGTGGTACCTTATGAGTCCCTAGTATATGGTACCTTAGGTACCAAGGGCATAGGTACTTCACAGGCCTACCAGGGGCTGCAGCATGTATTATGCCACCCCTGGGAAGCAGACTAAATCTGACACCACAGGCCTGCTACTGCAGCCTGGGTGAGGAAGTGCTAGCACCCCTCACTGAGATATAGGTCCCCTATATCTCTCCTACACACACATATAAACCTATCAGTCACCCCTAAGGCAGGCCCTATCAATCCTGAGGGCAGGGTGCTTGGCTTCTATGTGAGGGGGTGCCTCTGCCTGAGCAGGGCCCCTCTGCAGCTCTCAGAGTCCATTCTCTGGTGCTGTTTGTGGATGCGGTTAAACCATATACTTTTAAGTGCATTATATCCTCGTGGTAAAATGCTAACTTTGGAATGGCTGCATCGAAACATGTCGTGTTTGGTGTCAAACATCTTGGAATACTACCCCCGCCAGTCCTGGCGGCGGGGGTAGCATTCCACCCTTCTAGAGGGATAGACATGTACCTACTTTGGAAACGCGGTAGAATCTTGCAGAGCCCTGGCATCACAAAATGGATGCCACCAGTCACAGACACTGGGCTGCCCTCCTGCTGATGACCAACACTCGCAGTGGAGGAAGCCCAACAATAGATATCCTGTCCCAAGGGGGTGTGACCACCTCCCAGACAGGGTTTAGTGTATTGGGGCTGGGTGGGTGCACTCTTAGAGTGCTTTGAAGTCATGCACTGGGGGAGCAGAAGGCTCCTCTGTGCATATGCCAGTTCAAACTGGCTCAGGGGCTACCTGTCCCTGCTCTGGCGTGAAACTGGACAAAGGGAAGTGGGTGTAGCCACCCACTCCCCTGACCCTCCCATAGGTAGGGTCATAGAGCTATTCCCTCCCTTTCTTTTAGTATAAGAGGGGGAACCTGTGCATTGCACCCTAGATTTCCCTGGACGACGCTCTACAAGAAGAATCCCGGACCTTCGACGTTCCACTACCTTTGGAAGACTGAAGAATCTCCCTTGGAGTCAAGGAGTGACTCCCCTGCTTGGCAGGCACCAAAAACTACAAATGACAGTCGCAAACTATGCCGCTCCCGCCAGAGTCCAAAGTCCCTGCAGCCCAAGAAGTGGATTTCCTGACTTCTCAAAGGCCATCGTGAGTCCCCAGCGAAGCTGAGGCCAGTGGACTCCAAGAGTAATGAGGAACTGCGACCCCTGGGTACCGTGCACTATTGTCGAGTACAACCCCTTCACAATATTCCACGAACTTGTGCTTTGGACCACGTGTGGTCCCAGCCTTTAGCAGGAATCCCTTCTAAGATCAGAGGCCTATCATATCCTGAGTGACCGTGGGCCCCTGTGAGTGAATCCGTCCAAGGCGTCTTTGCGATCCCTTGCCAGCCGGCTTGTGGGTCCCCAGAAGACTTTCTAAAGAAACCAAAGGGGTCCTCTGGTTGCTACAGGCCTGCCCTGACTTACCCTTGCTGGGTGAGTTCCACAGACCTTGCTGGTCTGCGCCATTATCTCTTCACACTTTCCCCAAGACTTGCTGTTACCAAGGCTTGTTGGCTCCGATCGAGTTGCCGACACTGCAGTAAGCTGCAGACATCGTGGGACACGCTGAATCCAGCTCCTGGTTGTCGACAACGCCTCCTGGACTTCGTGGCTGAAGAGTCAAGGCAACTGCGAACAACCTGAATCTTGCGATGACGGTGGGCATCCATCTTCCTTGCCCCGAGTCACTGCCAAGTGACTTTGAACACTGTCCCCTCTGCTTTCAGGTCTTCCATCTTCCGAATCCAGGCTTGGATTCCTCCGGACACTTCTCCTGTCGCCGCAAGCAGCAAGTCTTCACTGGCTCCCATTGAAAACGACGCCGCGACCCGACACCAAAGAACACCTATGCACCCGGCTCCCCTGGGTGAGGTAACTTCAGCACTACGGTGCTCCTGTGGGTGTGGGCCCTAGAACTACTTACCCTGTAAGTGACTTGCTTGTAGCTTCCCTCGAAGTGCCCTAAAACTCTAACTTTCCAAGTGCGACTTTCGCACTGACTCGTACCTGGTTCACGTCTGTGTTAGACACACCGCGTCCAACTCCCTTGCAATACCATCTGTAACCGCGTCCTTCGACTCGTACAAGGACCGATCGGTGTGTTCGCCTCGAACACGCAAGGGACCTTTAACATTGATATCTCAATCGCGTCTGAGTGCATAGACTCGTACAGGATTCGCATTGGTGCCAGGTCACCGCGTCCGTCCCCTGTGGGTCTCCTACAACTACCTGGGGTGGTTCTTGGGGGTCCCTCGATTCTAGATGCCCTAGACCTAGGTCTAGCAAACTAAGATTGTAATATTCAATTGTGCTAAACTTATCCTGATAATATTTGACTTGTACATATGTTCCTGTCCTCTAATCTCATAAAGAGATTAGTAGAGAGTGTTTATTAATAAATACATATATATTTGATATATATACCTGTGTGGTGTCTTTTCATTTGGTGATTCAAGAGATTGTGTGGTAAAACAAGCTGCTTTACATTCCTTCAAGACTTAGCCTGAAGGCTGCTCTCCACAGCTACCACTAGGATAGCTTTCTATAAAGGTTGTCTTAAACCTATCTACCATAAGAGTCGAATTGTTCTGGTGCAAGGTGTCCACTTTAATTAGTGAACAGCATATACCAGGCCAACTTCTCACAATGTGCACTTTTATGGCATTAAGTTGCCGAATAAAGTTTTTTTGACTGACTGACTGAGTCTTGTCTTTTCATTTTCTGACCTCTAAATGTCAAAGATTTCACGTAATCATCATTCATAATACCCCTTAGTCGCAAGTCCTTTTCATATAATTTTCTCTTTAGCTTTTCCCTCCTTTTATGTCGTTGATATTGCCAGCTTAAAAATAGGACATAAAGAAATAGAAGACAAAGCCTCACTATTAGTATTGTCATTAGAATAGCCTTCAATATCCCTATCCTGCTATGGAAAACCAGTTCCCAATTGTGGCAATCCCTTTTCCAAACTTGTCAAACTGACTTGGAGTTTCCAATTCACATAACTCAGGTTCTAAGCCTGAAATGTTCTTTGCAAAGCTTTCTATTTCCTTACTCTCGTCAGGTATGTATGTGCAGCAGTGAGTTAATTTGAGCATCCTGCAGACTCTGCCTTTTTCTGCAAGTAAGATATCTAATGCAAGTCGGTCCTTTAAAACCATTGACCGTGTAGCAAATAATTTGGCGTTAATATCAAGCAAAGCTCCAGATGTGCTCATTGCCATCTTGTCGACAATTGTCGCTAGCTTTCTAATCTTTACGTCATTCAAGACGATGCCGAAAGGTAGAATGACTGCCCCAAATATATGTCCTACCAATCCGGCTCCTGTTTCTGTACTACCTTTCTGCCTGTGTGTGGGTGTTAATGTTAATGCATCTAAACTCTTTACATGGTGCATCTTTGGAAATAGTATACCCAAATTGCAGATTCCCTCCCAGTCAGCTGGCAGTAAGAAGTAAGCATTCTGTCAACAAATGTAATAAACCCCTGGAATCGCATTTTCATCTCCCTGTAAAATTTGCCAAGACCCTCCTGTTAATTTGAATGTGTGTTCACAACTACTAATTCCTACATCTTCTGTACACACAAATGTTTCTCTTGTGTTGGCTGTCAAGTCTCAGTTTAGGGTGAACCATCTTCCTTCTAAAATCGTTTTCCTCCTTCTTCCAAGCATTTTCTAAAACATCGCTCTTTTTGTCAGTAGTTCGTGTCATGTTAGTGTATCTTTCTTCTAAAGCCATTATATATGCCTTTTCTATTGGTCGCATTAAACAGGTTAAGTCTTTTTTGTAAGCCTTCACTGTATCTATGGGTCTATGGGGAAAGAAATAATACCCCGCTGTGTTAATTTCCTTTGCTTGTGAGCATAAATACATGTTCTCTATTAATGGTACACTGGAAAGTATTAGATCATTATTTGAATAGAAATACTCAAAATGTCCTCCCCTATAAACTAATGACAATAGGATGCTGCAAGAAATAGCATAGGATAAAGGCATGTAGTAATAGATAACTTTTTCTGAAACTGAAGTAGGTAAGTGCACGCATATGTAACAATCCTTTGCATCCTTGGCGTTAGTGTGTTGTTGTACTAACCTGGAATAAGTAGAATTAGTAGAATAATAATTGTAGTTATAGTTTACAAAGGTTCAACTAAATGACTAGTCAGGCAGTAACTTTCCTTAGCAAAAAAACCTGCACCACATGACGTGGCTCACTCACAGCTTGGTCTGACTCTTTTTATCAGTTCCAATAAAGTGAGCTGCTTTTAATCACTATAGAGTTTAATGGGACCATGAAATTAACATTTATTGTAGACCCTTTGCGTAAATCAATGGAACAGTTAACTTCGTTTTTATTTCAGTTGATATTTTTTACTTCACTTTTAGTGAAAGTTGTCTTGCAAACATTTTCTTACTTTTGTCTCTATCCTTGTCTGTATTGTAAGCTATTTGCCTCATTCAATCATTTGCATTGTGCACGTTGATTTCTGCTTCACTCTGCTGTTCTTGGAGATTAGGATGGATAAGTCTTGAGTATGTCTGAGAAGCTATAAGAAGAGGAGAGTCTCTGTGTATCCTCACTGTGTGAATTGCCGAAAGTGGGAAATGTGTATGTGTACTCAGATGTAATGTAAGGCTCTAATTTCTTGTCCAGTTTCCTCCTGTCAGCGACTTCCTCACATTTCCCAGCTGGGCTCCAAGCCCTTGTGATTGTCTTCATCACATTGCCAGTCAAGAACCATTGTTTTGTTTTTGCTGTCTCCTGCCTTTACAATCTAGTATACTCTGAGGTGTAACCACTTTATGGGCCTCTTGCTTCTTTTCCTTTGGAGTGACCATCCTTGCCTCACACCTACTAGAATCCTCCAGTACACAGCTTGAGCAGCAAGCACATTGTCAAGACCACCACTGATGCATATCTGCCCTCACCCTGACTCCTCAGGCAGAGGGATCATATCCCTATCCATTTTGACTTGATCCGTTCATGCATCCTTTTAGGGTTCACTGCTATTATTGAATAATCTTTTCTTGCTATATTGCTCTTTTGGGCTTCTAGTTCCAAAAACTCAAATATCAATATGAAGCTCAATTTCAGAATTATTGTTATAGAGAAAACAAATACTGAATTTTATTGACTTTGCATATCAAACTTTGAAAAATAAGATGGGTATCAGAGTATATTGATATTAGCAAATTTGTATTGTATATTTCTGTAAGTTCTTTTTTAATGGTACTGAGGTGGCTCTGTTAGTTTAATTTTTTTCAATCATTTGAATATTCCTTAATATTAATGCACAGTGGTCTCGTGCTCCTTTGCAATAAAGAAAATTTGAATTTGGCATACTCTCCAGTAGGTCGATGAATTTGACATGGAACTGAAAAATAAGTACTGTTAAATTGTTGGTCCCCGTGTGTGCAGAAACTACACTGATGGCTGGTTGTCATTTAATAAACAAAATGGAACCAGTGGATGACACTGCTGTCCGACCACTCTTTACTATTTAGTAATCGATTAATAGAGGAAAAGATTCTTCCCCTAGTCTGGCTACAACTTTCTGCAGCATTGGACAATGCTACAGTACATCTGCTTGCCAAAATCTTTCACTAAAGTGAATGCGCTACTTCACTCACTGCCAAACACATCTTCCTATACACTTGCAGGATAGAAAGCACAATTATATGTGGCACAAGGATCCAGGAAATAGTAAGGAGTCACGTATATCCACAGATCACAATATGCCAGGTAATCTCAACACTTGTCTAAATATCTCATGGCACTCAATGCCATCATTTATCTAGATATGTTCCATCATATAGCTGTCAATGCCATTATAGATATCCTGCATGTTCCAGTAAATACCACTGTGCACCCAAGTATCATCTCTATACCACTCAATTCTACCATGTGTCCAGGTATTCTCCATCATATACCACTTAGTGATTGTTATTATTTTAACCGGAATCTCCATGGGGCCAGTCAATATCACATTGAGTCTAGCCAGTTATCCCAATCATATATCAGTCAATTTAATTATGAACCTTGTTATTCGTCACATGCGCTTTAATTATATTATGTGCACAGATTCCACTATGATCATGCACATACACTTCAGCACACACACACATTCCCCTGCTCACAGACATGCACCTCAAGCATATATCGTACATTCGCCCGCACAGGCTTATACAAGCTCATAGACACACCAACACACATTTACATGCACACAAAAAATACTTATTTACAACCCACTCCCCTCACTAACCTCTATGTAAGCTAGGAATCATCTCCTCCTCTCTGTGGATCCATCATTTATGTGGGAATATGACGATAAGGCCACTTGGCACCGCTGATGAGTCAATGTGGAGCCTGGGGAGACCACTAGCATGGGATCTTTGTCTACTAATCAGCCGCGGTCCGTGCAGGTAAGAGCGGTAGGGCGGTGGGGCCGGGGGGGGTATTTCGACAGACGACCACGAGAGAAAATTAAATAAATAACTAATTTTCCCTCGTGGTCGTCTGTCGAAATCCCACCTCACCCGGCCCCACCGCCCCACCGCTCTTCCCTGCATGGACTGCAGCTGCTACTAAGACTTCAGCAACTCGGCCCAATTGAAAGCAGAGTGTAATCTTCATCTATTGAGGACAGCACAAGAAGAGTAGCAAGGTGGATAGGTGTTGGCTGAAACATAGTCTCATCTCTGACAAACCCATGCCATTGCCTCCTTCAATAATGCTGAACCTGTGAGACTGTCTTATCCTGTTCAACCAATGATGGAAGGAGAGAGCAACCTATGGATGGCTTTGCCAGAGCGCATTGTGCAAATATGCAAAGCCTTTACTGCTGTTAACTATACTGAACCTACTACCTTTTTCCCTATTCATCAATGTTCACTAAACATACTCTCAGGATTGGCTGGTGAGAAATGTGGGGTCTGACAAACACACTCTAGTGGGCTCGCTCTTTCTGTATTGTATTAGTGCATACCTTAACCAGAAGTCTATTATAAGGGAAGGTTTAAAAATCTAAACCTTTGTACACTGGAAGACTAGATAAATCATTGAGATGATAAAGACATTTAAATGCTTAGAAATGACCACATGTTTTAAATGCAAAAGCCCTGCTATTAGAATGTGGGGATGAACACCTTCAGGCCCTCGGTCACAGAGTACCACTCAAAATGTGCACAACCTAGAAAATATGCCAATACCGACTTTTCTGTGGTATGCCAGGTGATCAAGGAAACTACCATGCTTATTTACACTTATGCATGTTACACTGGATTATTCCTCTCCTACTTTTGCCTTAAGAAATCATTCTTAATTTTTAAGAGGACTTCTGCAAGAGAAAATATAGTGGCCTACCCGTAGGATGCCTGCTAACTCGAACAGGAAATAACCACCAGGCCTGCATCTCCCTTGGTATGAGGGAAAGGGATTCACAGAACATACCCATTGATTATTGAAGAGGCTCTAGGTTCATGAAAGTGCAGTTTTCAGAACTCTTTGCCTAGTACGCAATGGTCTGCATGGTCAGGCAAATGGATACCGTTTCAAACTGGTGTTGCTTAAATGGTCAAGCAGATGGCTAAGTTCAGTTGCCTACCAATAACGTTCTCTCTGCTTCATTCGGTACAAAAAGTTTGAAGGAAGAGCCCCATGATCACTTAACAAAATCCCACCTGCCTTGAATGGACCTTGTGAAATATAGGAAAACCCACCTGTTCCTATTGACAAACGTCCCTGTCTCTACTGTCCGTCTACCACCTGCCTCTGTGTAATTTAGGCTACCTTTTCCCCATCTTTCTAAAAAGGCCCAAAAGTAGTAAATAAATTGCATGAGCTCTGTACACACAATATTAACATAAAATGTGATTTTCAAACTTTTCAGCGCAGGAAAAAATGTGATTCTCGAACTTTTCACCGCAGGAAAATCACTGATGCATGCTTTGCATTCTCGATTGTTGCATGGTGATTTCCCTACCTACCAGCCTTCTTCTGCTCGCCCTCACTTACTGTGCCTTTTGTTTTTGATGTACTGCTCTTCCCATTTTTTTAATCTGTTTTGAAGAGCGGCATGTAGATTGGTATTACTCCCTGCTTGGAAACAGGCCATGGACCATATGTTTTCTTTGTGGGTCCTGCAGTTTGCATCCCATTTGTGGTGCCTTTGCTTTTTTAGGTGGAGCCTGGGCAGCGCATGCGCTGCTCTGCGGGATGCTGTATTTGAGTATGGAAAAGAAGCCTAACCAACTCTCCGTCCATATTTGTCATTGGCTTGTGTCATTGTCCTTCGTAAATGCTGGCTTCAGATTCCTTAATAGGCTTGTTAGTCCCTCCTTAGTACCGCCTTGTCTTCATTTCTAACCTCCCATGAGGACTGGCCCTTTTACTTCGGTTGTTACACGGTATGTATTTTTTAGTCTGTAAGTACTATTTTCTTTAATGAGTTCCTTCTACTGCAGGCACGACATGCTTTCCTGCAACTTCAGCGTGCCATGCCTGTTTTCACTTTCCGAGCAGCAGGGACAATGGGGGCCGCTTCTTTGTATAGGTCTCCCATTTACAAGAGTTTGAGCTATTGGCATTGTAAATGACAATGCCTTTTATTTATGTGTTAATTAGCAAAACAGATAAATAAAAGGCATTGTCATTTACAATGCCAATAGCTTAAACTCTCGCAAATGCGAGACCTATTGCATTGCAAATGCTTGTTCTTCTTATATGGAGGGATGGGGTTCCACAGTGCCTCCCATGACTCTTTTTATTTTTATTTCCCTGCCTGAACATCCCGTGGTATCTAATCCCACAGTGCGGAGCAGGAAAATGACCAAGCATTGTAATATGCACAGCAGTAAGTCCGCATCCCATAGAATACAATGAAAATAATCTGTAAAATGGTGAAATGTAGGTCTTGAGGCAGCCATTTTTTCCTGCAAAGTGTAATTTTAGAACAAAACTAAAACACTCAAATTGGAACTACAGAGTACATTGACACACGTATGGTGAAATATTAAGGAACACCCTTTACAGTCTGAGCAGCTCAGCTCACCAGCAATTTCATTGGTTATGGCCTACAGCGTGATTTAGCTATCTTATCAGCGTCATCTGATCGAAAACATTCATAAATAAAAAAATACATGCATATTTACATACATACATATGAGGGTTTCTGGACAGCCCTCTCCATCTCTTCTTTCTGTAATTCATATTTTGCTTCCTCCGGTCACAGAACACAGCATAAGTCAAGGGGTTAGTCCACTCTAGTCATTCCCTTTCTGGAACTGTGGGTGACAAATACCTGATTACATGTGCCCATTTGCTTAAAAAAGAAGTGCACTTTACTGTCAATCCTAAGGGCCAAGTTGCCTCTTTCAATTCTTTAGCCTTTCTTATTTTCTAAGGCATCCTTAGCCTCTTTCTCCAGGTTTCAGTGTAATAAATTGTAGCATTTCTTGGTGAAATTAAGAATCACATTTTCCTGAAATGTGCTTTATAATTAAAAATCTATTTCTATCCCTGTTTTAAGTACACCTGCCTCCTAGGAAGTCCCAGTGATCTTCTATTTTTTATAGGAAGTATACTGTTAATATATCATGTGTTTATAACAGATAGCACAATACAAGCTGTTAGAAATGGGGTCTCTAGTTGGCAGAGGTATGCACCCTGTCTAAATACGGATCCACAGTCCTAGTCAGGGTAAGTGTAGTACAAACTAAGTTTACCTGTGCTCACAATCTGGTAGCTTGGCACAGAGCAGTTAGGCTAAACTATGGAGGCAATTGGTAAAGTATTTTGTGCACACACGCACACACACACACTAACACACAATACCACAAAAGTACTTCACACCAGCTTAGTACAATAGCCAATATTTATCTGAGTAAAACAAGACCAAAACGACAATTATCCAACATACACAAGTCAAGTTACGAATTTTCAAAGATTAAATGCAGTTATAGTACTTAGAAACACAATAGCTCTGGCTGGGGTAGATCGACACGCTTGATGAAGCTGAATCTCAAAGCTCGGGGCTGACCGCGATCGAGAGTGGGCTGGCAACAGAGTTGTACAGACCCCGGTTACAGTACCTTGGAAATGATGACAAAACAAAGACCTTGTGAGGTGCCAGGAAGGTACGGCATACCTGAGGCCGGTGCGGTGTCAGTTCCTTACTGTCGGTGTAGATCGTTGGCTTGTCGGTGCTCGGGGCAGTGCATTGCACACCAGAGGTGAGGCGTCACTGAAGCAAGGGAGGCGTTGGTTCCTGGAGATGGTGAAGAGTCATTGAGACATTGACGTTCAGGACTTTGCTAGGCAGAGTGGAGGTGATGTTGTGTTGGCAGTGAGGCATTGGTTCAGTGGCTGGTGCGGGGTTAATGAAGTGTCGAGGGTCAAGCCACGATGTGTCGACTTCACGGTGGCTATGTCACACCACGGGGCCTCAGGTGCTGTGGCTGGGTCAGAGTCGGGCATCATGGACATCGGTGATGCGGTGCTCGAGACTCACGCTATGATGGATCTTTGGAGGCACTGCGTTGTCGTCAAGGCCTGGTTTGCAAGTTGTAGTTGTTGCGTTACGTGGCTCCGGTGCAGCCAGTGGCACGTGTCAAAGAGTGGCTTCGGCTCTGAAATCGCACTCAAAGTTGATGCACTGGTTTCTTCTTGTTTAGCACAGCAAACTCACTTCCAAGGGCCCAGGACCTGGAATTGGCACCACATGGCAGAGTAGGGCTCTCAGCAGAAAAGCCCAGGTCGCTGCAGGTGAAGTCTTTGATTGGCCAGAGAATTTCGACAGGAGGCACGCTCAATTCAAGCCCTTGGAGAACCTTAGAAAGCAGGATGTAGAGAGCAATGTCCAGTCCTCTCACTCCCAAGACAGAAGCAGTAGGCTAACACAGCAAAGCAAGTAGCAAAGTGGAAGTCCCTCCTGGCAACATAACAGCTCTTCTTGGCAGAATGTCCTCAGTCCAGAAGTGTTCTGAGTATATGGTGTCAGAGGTGGATCACTGACATAATATCGACTACAAAAATATCCCCATACACAAATATCGACACACAAATATCGACATCCACAATATCGACATCCTATCTTTAAAATGTAAAATACAAAAATATCGAAAAAAATATATAGATGTAAAAAATATCGATGTACAAAATATCGATTTTTTATATATAAAAATAATGTTTAATAAATTAAATAATAAAATTAACTTAATTTTTTTTAGATGTAATGTACATTTAAACAAATATAATAAATAAATGTAATTTAAAAATTTAAATGTACATGTATAAAATGGAATATATAAATGTATATTTACTTTAAAACAATTAATAAACTAATAACTTTAACTTATTTTAAAATGTTATGAATATATATAAAAATTAACAAATAAATATATATAAATATACATATACCTATAACACAAAATCTAATTAAAAAACATTATATTATAAATTAAAATATTAACATATTTAAAAAAAAATTAAACTTACATTTTGCACTCCATTGAGTGCAACAGTAGGGAAAGTGTTGGATAGCAGAGGTGAAAAAATTACTATTCCCACTCCAGTGAATGCAACAGTAGGGAAAGTGTTGGATAGCGCATTGGTAAAAATTACTATTCCCACTCCAGTGAGTGCAACTGTAGGGAAAGTGTTGCATAGCGGAGGGGTAAAAATTACTATTCCCACTCCAGTGAGTGCAACAGTAGGGAAAGTGTTGGATAGCGTAGGGCTAAAAATTTCTATTCCCACTCCAGTTAGTGCAACAGTAGCGAAAGTGTTGGATAGAGTAGGGTTAAAAATTACTATTCCCACTACAGTGAATGCAACAGTAGGGAAAGTGTTGGATAGCGGAGAAGTAAAAATTACTATTCCCACTCCAGTGAGTGCAACAGTAGGGAAAGTGTTGGATAGCATAGGGGTAAAAATTACTATTCCCACTCCACTGAGTGCAACAGTAGGGAAAGTGTTGGATAGCGGAGGGGTAAAAATTACTATTCCCACTCCACTGAGTGCAACAGTAGGGAAAGTGTTGGATAGCGGAGAAGTAAAAATTACTATTCCCACTCCAGTGAGTGCAACAGTAGGGAAAGTGTTGGATAGCGGAGAAGTAAAAATTACTATTCCCACTCCAGTGAGTGTAACAGTAGGGAAAGTGTTGGATACCATAGGGGTAAAAATTACTATTCCCAATCCAGTAAGTGTAACAGTAGGGAAAGTGTTGGATAGTGGAGGGCTAAAAATTACTATTTCCACTCCAGTGAGTGCAACAGTAGGGAAAGTGTTAGATAGCGGAGGGGTAAAAATTACTATTGCCACTCCAGTGAGTGCAACAGTAGGGAAAGTGTTGGATAGCGGAGGGGTAAAAATTACTATTCCCACTCCAGTGAGTGCAACAGTAGGGAAAGTGTTGTATAGCGGAGGGGTAAAAATTACTATTCCCACTCCAGTTAGTGCAACAGTAGGGAAAGTGTTGGATATCAGAGGGTTAAAATTAATATTCTCAATAAAGTCAATAAAAAAATAAAAACAAACAAAAGATCAACTACAATACAAAAATTGTTAAAACACAAAAATAAGAATCGCAAAAAATAGAAACATGTTATAATGTAAAACAAATCTAAAAATTACCAACAAACATTATTTTTATTAAAAAAAAAAAATTACAAACAAATAAGTATATTTATTATAAATTAATTATAATCAAAAACATTAATTGTTACATTAAATAAATATTCTTTATTTCCTACCCTATAACACCACACATTTCCAACACACATCTACGGGGCCGATTGTGATGCGGGTTGGAAAAGCTTCCCGACCGAATCGGTTGGGAAATGGTGTCCGACCCACTCGGATCGGGCAAGTCCGACCGGCGGATTAGGATGCATCCGGATGCTTCCAGATACGATTTGGTTGAACTCCCATTGACTTCAATGGGAACATTTGTTCCTAACCGCATCAGAATTGGGCCCTCGGTCGGGAAGACACGTTCCCGATCCTATTTGGAAGGAGCAAATGCCGTTAGGAGGCCTTCCTAACCGCATCAGAATCAGGCCCTCCGTCGGGAAGCTTTTCCAACCCGCATCACAATCGGGCCCTTAATTTTTTTTTAAATTGTACCTCCATAACTAACATAATTAATTATCAAATAAACAAATATTATTAAGTAAAAATCAAATTAAAACATATCAAAATTAATTTACTAACCAAACATTACCCCTATAAAACCAAAATCCACACACAAAATAAAAGGAAACAATAACCATAAAAATGTATCAATTAAAGAATGAATAATAATGAGCAAATAATTATTAATTAATAAAACATAAAATACTTTCCACCCTCTACCCCAATAAATACAACAACACACACATAAAAGTCATTACACAATTTCCATAACTAATTTTAAATTGTTATACATTTTTCAATTAACAACAACTTATTAATTATTTGAAAATAATTTACTTCACACCCTTTACCACTATAAACCCCACAACTCACATCTCAAATTAATTACACAATTGCCATAATTAATTTTTAATGAATTAAATACCATTATCAATTAATTATAAATTAATTTTAAATAAATTACTTCACACCCTATTCCCCTATAAACCCCACCACCCATTCCTAAAAAATGGCACAATTAGCACAATTAATTAGAAAATATTTAAATAATTAATATTAATTGACAAACAACTGATAAATAATTATTAATAAATTAATTCCCACAATTAACACTATAAATTACAAATTAAATAAATATTAATATATAAAAATTATTATTAAACTTATTAAAATGAAATTACTTCCCACCCTATTCACCTATAAACCCACAACCCGCACCTACAAAAATAACTCAATTAACATAATTACCAATTAATTAATAATAATTAACAACCAATTAATAATTAATTAATAATAAATTAATTTCCCCAATTAACACTATAAAATCTAAATTATATAAATACTAATAATAAAAATATATTCATTAATTTATTATAATTAAATTACTTTCACACCCTATTCCCCTATAAACCCACAACCCTCTCCTAAAAAAATAACACAATTAACATAATTATCAGTTAATTAATTAATAAAAATTAACAACCAATTAATAATTAATTAATAAAAAAATAATTCCCACAATTAACACTATAAAAGCTAAATAAAATAAATACTAATAAATAAAAAATATTAATTACTTTATTATAATTAAATTACTTCCCACCCTATTCCCCTATAAACCCACAACCCGCTACAGAACTAAAAAACGCAAAATGTAATTAACATAAAATTAATCACTACTAAAAATGTAACACAAATATTAAAAAACAAAATCAATACTTATACAAAAAAATTACATCACATACTTTTAAAATACATACTAAAAAACATAACACTAATATAAAAATCGATATTTTAAACAACGATATTTTAACAAACGATATTACTAAGTTCGATATTTTCAAAAAATATTTCTTACCTTAATGTCGATATTCTGGACCACAATATTCTTGCTCTCTATATTCCTGTATGATGATATTTCAAACTCGATATTTTTGTATATCGATATTTGAAACTCGATATTCTGTCTGTGCACCGTCAGAGGTCCAGTACTTATACCCAATTTAGCCTTAGAAGTAGAGAGACTTCAAAAAAAGGTCTTTGTAGTGCACAAGACCCTGCCCTTCCTGGCCCTGGCTCCAGACACACTACAGGGGGGTAGGCAGCTCTTTGTGAGGGGACAGGCACAGCCTTCTTCAGTTGCAAGTGTCAACTCCTCCCACCAATCTATCTCAGGAAGACCCATCAGCCTGGTGATGGGCCATCAGGATATGCAGGGCATATCCCAGCTCCCTTTGTATGTGGCTATCTAGAGTTAATTAAGAAATCCCAACTGTTATCCCACCCAGATGTGTATTCTAAGGACAGGCAGAGGCACAAAAGGGTTAAGTAAGAAAATGCCAACTTTCTAAAAGTATATTTCCGACAAAAACTGCCAGTACTGATAACTCTTTACCACACTTGTTTTTTTCTGAACACTCTTTTTATTGTCAGTGATCAGTAAATATTTGTTTCTTTCTTTTTAAAGCATAATTTGAAAGCTAGTCAAATACAGGGACATATTGAGGACAAGCATAAATGCACAATTCATACATCAAACAATTGCTTTGATACCCACCCCAACATACATATACACAAATTACACATAAAACATGTTGAATATTTTTGAACAATCAATTATTTAGAATGTATTTCCTTAAATCAAAAAACCTAAACAGTTCTATATTATTGTTGCCCATCCAGGAAGACACATATGATACTATTCTTTGAAACACCTGTCAACTTCCTACACTAATGAGCTACGCGACCATGCAAAGCCATGATCCTATACACAGGGAGTCTACTCGATCATTTTTATTCTATTCCCCTGCTCTTCAAGTCTTATTTCATTGCTTGCATGATTGCGTTGTTGTGTTCGACGCATTTCGAACCCGTAATATGATGTGTGAGTTTTCTTCAGGACACAGAACTGGTATGAACTACAAATAAAAATAAAGACAATAACTTCATCAATCTTTACACTGCTGAAATGGTATTTACACTTTTACTCCTTCTGTTATTCCGGTCACCATTAGTTACCTCAAGACCATCGGCTAAGGGCCTGCTGCTACAACCTCTTCACTAGTCCAATCTCCAAATCTATAACACATAACCATACCACCACATTACTACGTGTACATGACTCCTCAGTCTCAATTCCATCACCTCTCAAAGCATATTCAGAATCGGCTTACCTCTAATTCAAAAGTCATACAGCAGTCTTCTCTATTTTACACCGCCAATCTGAAAACAAAATGAAAACAAAATCAACCGGTATGTAATCAAAACTATACATGCGCTGAACTATCCATCAGCGCTGCAACACTAGCTCCGCGCATCTTTGTCAGTTACACTCTGTGCTTGTCATTGTCACGAGCATCTCACTCGTACTTCTGAACTGCTGCTCGTTCATGCACTGTTCCAATAAGTTTGACTCACCAATGGCGTGTGTATTATTCGGCTGGTCAGAGCTTAGGGGCTCATTATGATGGCGGGCCGGTGGTGGCGATCGTCCCGCCATCATAATGTGATTCACCCACTGCCAAAATAGGATGGCGGTGGGAATCACATTGGTTCCGCGGCGGACGGACAGTCCGTCCGCCATGGTCCCGCAAGGCGGTCCTTTTCCGCCCACCTTGTGGGACCCGAAACCAGGGCATCATTGCGGCAGTGCCGTGCAGGCACCGCCGTAGTGATTATGATGAGCCCTTCCGCCTGTCTTTTTGCGGCGGAAATCCCTCTGTGGGGGGGTGCACTGGGGGGTACCCTTCCATGCACAAGGTGGCAGGCACCGCCTGGTGCCTGCCACATTGTGCATGGTAATGCACAACGGGGCATTTTCACATTGCGGACGGTGCTGCAGCCAGCAGCACCGTGTGGCGGGCGCATCCTAATTGGGCTGGTGGGACCGCCGCACGTCTGGCGGGCGGTCCCATCACCGTTATGATGGCGGGCGGACTGATGTCCGCCCGCCATCATAATGAGCCCCTTAGTTCCTTTGCTCGTCTGTCCGCCCTCTCCAATTCAAATGAGAGCTATTTCCGTATGCGTCACATCTTCCCTATATCCGTCCGGTTTTACATCCAGAGCACTCCATTTGCTGAGCATTCTGGGACCTGTAGTTTTTTCGAGCGATTAATTCATTTTAGGATTCCAACTGAACTGGAAAAAGATGTTGTCCTTCTGACATTTCGTTCAAACCGTGGGACGTTGTTTTAAAAAACAATATTAGGAAAGCTTCCTTCTGATTAAGTGATGCATCAGTATCTCCTCCCCGGGGATCAGATTTAATGGCCATTAAAACCGTCCAACTTAAATCAGCCTCAGAATGTCTATTTTCAGTCCAATGTTGGACCAATGGTGCAGTCATGACTTTTTTTTTGTATTCGTGATTTGTGTTGCGTTATCCGTTGGCGAATTTCCTGATTGGTTTTTCCGATGTATACCAATTCGCAAGGACATTTGACCGCATACACCACATTTTTCGTTTTACAATTGGTGAATACCTTATGGGACCATTTTTTGTCTTTATATTTAAATTCTGATCCTTCTATTGTTTGACTGCAACATGTGCAAATTCCACATATGAAATGTCCTTCTACAGGATTCATATTCCATAATTGCCGCAAATCTGATTTTTTCTTTTTTGCTGGCAATTCTGCTCGTACAATTTGACTCCCAAGGGGTCGGTCTTTCTATTAAGGCGAATAAGGGTAGCACAAAGGATTTGTCCAATTTTTCAAAAAGATGGCAGTTCTGTCTTACAATCTTTTTAAATTGAGTTGTCTTTGGTCAAAAAGTCAGAACGTATACCAATTGGTACGTTTTTGTTTTTTCTCTTGTTTGCAACAGTGTCTCTCTCAGGGTCCACCAGGCTCGCTTCAAAGCAATTTTGAGCAATTTTTTGGGGTATCCTCAGTCTTTGAGTTTGTTTTTTAGTTCCTCAGCATGTGCAAAACATTGTTTTTTATCAGAGCAATTGAGACTTATTCTCAAAAATTGCCCGTAGGGCAAGTTGTAGCGAAGGCTTCGCGGGTAAGTTGGTTTTGAAAATAAAGTGGTTGATAGTTGTCCATTGGTCTCAAACATCCTTGTTTAATGGCTTGTCATCGTAAATTTTATGTCTGGTGATCTGTTGTTCAACCATGTACTGAATCCATTTAGGCTTAAGTCATCTCCTTCCCAAACACAAAAAATGTCATCAATAAACCTTAGCCACTTCACGATGTGGTTGACAAATGGATTATTCTGGTAGATGTATTTTTCTTCAAATTTGGCCAGTAAACAGTACTGCCAGCTCTGGGGTGAAGGGACAACCCATCACTGTCCCTTTAATTTGCATGAAGTACTCAACTTGAAATATAAAGAAATTATTCTGTAGGGTGAATTTTGTCAACTGTAATATAAAATTAGTTGGTACCTGATGTGGAAAACCATTCCGACCGGCATGGTAGCGGAAATGAACCGTGCACAGGTACCGCGGGAAAACCAGCGGTCAAATTAGGATCAACCGCCAGACAAATCCGACCGCTGCGGATGGATTCAACAATTCGGGATTCGCGGCGGAAAAACCCAAACTCGCCGCAAGGCCAGCGGAGTGACCGCATGCACAATTAGGATACCATTGAGGTGACAGCGGAACGATCCGCTGTTTCCGACCGCCGCGATCGCTAACAGCGATGAATGGGAGAGCAGGCGGAAGGGCCGTTGCATACCCACCGCCGCGGCCAAACCGGAACCATTATGGCGGTCGACAAAAAAAACACACAACAAGGCCACCAAGTGTACACATCAAACTAGCTCAGCCCCCAAAAACACCTAACACACCCCAGGACACACCCCCATGGCAACTAAAAAAAATACAAATCCCAGGACAACACACACAACACACCTGACAGCAATACACCATTTTGACACACCCACATAGGTGAGTATAAAACCTGCCCCTTCCCTGACCAGAATCCTTGACACTACTCCAGCCCTGAAGGAACTAAACCCTACAGCACATTGGATAGGCAATCCACCACACATCTCACCAGCACAACAACACATACACACACACACCACCTACATCACCCCCACCACCCTCACACCTGCACCTCAAACCATTTGCACATCACACACCATGGCACAAAAGAAAATGCCCATATTCACTGACAATGAGTTGTCAGTCATGGCAGATGAGATAATCAGAGTAGAACCACAATTGTTTGGTAACCTGGTCCAACAGACTCCTTTAGCCACCAGAGCACAAATGTGGGGAAGGATAGTCGACAAGGTCAATGCAGTAGGGACCACCCCGCGCACCAAGAAGGAGATCATGAAGCGGTGGCATGACCTCAAGAGGCAGGTGAAAGCAAAGAACTACAAGAACTGTCAGCTGGCTCAGATGACTGGCGGTGGCCCTCCCATTCCACCAAGAACATTCACTGCATGGGAGGAAAAGGTGCTTGCCATACTGCATTCAGAGAGTCTCACAGGAATATCCGGGGGAGTGGAGGCTGGTAAGTACAAACAAATGTCCACCATCACACTGCTATGTACTGTCTTGCACAACTACAAAGCTACACCTCCTAGGCCCAATTCCATTCATGTGCACCGCACTCTCCCCAATACATGTCTCACAGATCCAACATTCACTCCCTCTCATTCACCCCAAAGGTAGCTAGCAACATTCCCTGGGTTGCATGTGTACAGGCAGCCAGCACTACAACTCCCACCAGGCCCCCTGTCCCACAGCTGAGCAGGATGGAACACACCCCCTACCCAAGAGCCATGTGTAACCATTCCCTCCCTCTGCTCCACAGGGAGCCAGCCATCTTAACAGGGAGGGGTGTTTGTGGGTGGGAAGCCAGAACTCCAACTCCCAAAAGGCCCCCATGTCCCACAGCTCAGCAACATGGAACACTCCCCCCCAGCCAGAAGCACATGGCAGCCATTGTATCTCACCAACCAAACCTACAGGTAGGTAGCCATATTAACAGGGAGGTGTGTGTGTGAGTGGGAGGCCAGCACTACAACTCCCACCAGGCCCCCTGTCCCACAGCTGAGCAGGATGGAACACCCCCCCACCCAGGAGCCATGAGTAACCATTCCCTCCCTCTGCTCCACAGGGAGCCAGCCATCTTAACAGGGAGGGGTGTCTGTGGATAGGCAGCCAGCACTACAACTCCCACAAGGCCCCCTTGTCCCACAGCTCAGCAGCATGGAGCACTCCCCCCACCCCAGAAGAATGTGGCAGCCATTGAATCTCACTCATCAAACTTACAGGTAGGTAGCCATATTAACAGGGAGGGGGGGTGTGAGTGGGATGCCAGCACTACAACTCCCACCAGGCCCCCTTGTCCCACAGCTCAGCAGGATGGAGCACACCCACCCACCCAGAAGCATGTGGCAGCCATTGAATCTCACTCATCAAACTTACAGGTAGGTAGCCATATTAACAGGGAGGGGGTGTGTGAGTGGGAGGCCAGCACTATAACTCCCAACAGGCCCCCTTGTCCCACAGCTCAACAGGATGGAGCACTCCACACACCCACAACCATGTGGCAGCCATTGAATCTCACTCATCAAACTTACAGGTAGGTAGCCATCTTCATAGGGAGGGGTGTTTGTGGGTGGGAGGCCAGCACTACAACTCCCACCAGGCCCCCTGTCCTACAGCTGAGCAGGATGGAACACCCCCCACCCAAGAGCCATGTGTAACCATTCCATCCCTCTGCTCCACAGGGAGCCATCCATCTTAACAGGGAGGGGCGTATGTGGATAAGCAGCCAGCACTACAACTCCCACTAGGCCCCCTAGTCCCACAGCTCAGCATAATGGAGCACTCCCCCCCACCCAGAAGCATGTGGCAGCCATTGAATCTCACTCATCAAACTTACAGGTAGGTAGCCATATTAACAAGAAGGGGTGTGTGTGAGTGGGATGCCAGCACTACAACTCCCAACAGGCACCCATGTCCCACAGCTCAGCAAGATGGAGCACTCCACCACACACGCATAAAGATGTGTCAGAAATTCCCCCCAAATGTGCCACAGAACAGGTAAGTAGACAGTGCATGCACCCCGCCATTTCTCTCAAAAAGCATGGAGCTATATGACCACACCAGCCCTCACATCCCACCAAAATTGCCACAGATCCACCTAAGCGTATGTAACTGTCACAGAAACCAAAGTTTGACTCACCAAATAACATGTTGAAGAAATTCAGGGCACAATCATGCACAGCACTGAATGCTATCTGTAAGTACCATGGGGGCAGAGCATCAAGGCCCATATGAAAACGAAACAAGCATGGTCTGTAGTAAAAAGAAAGCAAAGCACATGACATGAAAAAGGTATGCATGAGATTACAATGGCTAGTTTGTGCTCAGATGTAACGCCTTCCATGCAGAGCAATCAACAAAGATGCATCACATGAAGTTGTTGTGCTGCTAGTCGTTAGATGACAACATGTCCTTGTAATCACAAAATCTGCATGTGGCGCATGGTATCTATTGACATGTGACACCATGGACAATTAATGTATGTACCTCCACATCATGTCATGATGCACAGTACTGTGCAGACATACAATGTGATATCAATGCAAACTGTGTGGTGTATAACTTGTAAATAAAAAACATCTAACACCAAGCTTCTTGAGGTGCACTTCAATGACCATTTCCACTCTGTATCACAGGTGACCAAGAACTGACAGCTGAAGATGACCACACCAACCTGCAGAGCCAGTCTCCACCCCCGGAACATGGACTTTCTGATGCAGACTCCCTAGATTTCTTGGATGCGGAGCCAGAAGCCGGCCCATCAGGCATGCCAGGGCGCAACAGGTCACAGAACCCCACTGTCCCCACTGCCACCACCTCAGCAACAACAACTACGCTGACCCCTGCTGTAACGACCTGTGCCGCCTCCACCACCACCACCACCAGTGCTGCCTGCACCACCACCACCACTGCTGCCTGCAACACTCTCCCTGCCTCAGAGGATGACCACCCCACCCCACAATCTGAGGAGGGCAGGGAGAGTACGCGGGTGCGTAGAGTGATGACGCCACAGGTTCGGGACAGCAGGACAGGTGGGAGGGCAACTGGGCATCAAACCCAACCGGACACTGGGACCGAAGCCCTGGCCAACATCACCAGAGTCCTTAGGGCCTATGAACGAGCCCAGGGACACACGGGCCAGGCTCTTGAAGAGTCCCATGAGCTCCGCCTGCTGCTCAGGTCCATAGACACCCGCATGGGCCAAATCGTGGACCTCTTGGGCCAGCTTGTGGGGGTTCTGAGAGACAGGCCTGCGGCCCAAACAACAGCTCCACCTCCCTCCAGTGGCCCGCAGGATGACAGTTCCCCACCTCCCCTGCGGCCACAGAGAGGGGTGAGTCCTCAGACCCCGCTGAGGCCGAAGCAGAGGCCATCCCTGATCAAGGGGCCGTCCAAAGAAATCCCAGGGAGGATCCCGTGGCAAAGCACCAGCCAAACGCCAGTCAAGGAGCCAGCCATGATGGCACCCTTCTTCACCCTGCCATTGACTTTGTTGACTGTCCTTACCCACCCTGCCAGGCTAATGGCATGCGTCTGTTGGACTGGGTCACCACATCAATGTGGTGATTACTCGATTGTCTCATCTACCATCACTGACAACTCATTGATTCCCTTTTCACCATTTTGAAAATATTCACTTCCCTGTCACATATACCCATTGTAAATAAACACTCCTTAAACACCAATGTTTTCGTGTCAGCTCCATGTTTATCACAGGATGTACAATGTTGACTCTGTTTACAATGTACCAGGAGCACTGATTGTCTGGACTCATTGAGAGGCTGAAGGGACCCAGGAAAACACAAGGGAACAATATTCACTTGTCAGGTGATGGCATCACAGCCATTACACAACACTTGTCATCAAGGCACTCAAATCTGCACACATTACAATGAGCAACAGTACCAACATAGACATCCTGTAGCTGTGCATGACTACCCTGTCCCAGAAACATTAGCAGCCAGCACAGAGCCAACAACAGGCAGCAGTCACAAAGCTCACCTAGGACTTTTCACCAACAACAAAATCAGCACACAATGGCACCGTTGTACGTTTTCACTCACCTTCAAGGGAAGTAGCGGTTGATGAGCTGTTGACGCAGGTCGACACCTTCCTCCTCTCCACTATCTTCGTCACTGGACATGTGTGGGTTTGCAGGCGGGGGCCTCGACTGCTCATCATCATCCAGGAGAAGGGGGATCTCCTTGCACAAGGCCAGGTTGTGGAGCATGCAGCATGCAACTACAATCTGACCCACCTTTTGGGGAGAGTACATCAGTGCACCTCCGGTCTTGTCCAGGCAGCAAAATCGTGACTTGAGTAGACCAAAAGTACGCTCCACCACACGACGTTTCCTGCCATGGGCATCATTGTAGCGGACATCACCCGGGGTCCTGGGATTCCTCAGTGGGCTCAGCAACCAAGGCCGGTTGGGATATGCAGAGTCACCTAGGTGTGAGATACACAGACCAATTTAGTTATATAAACAGTAGCTGAGAACAGCATGTCACACATACAGCACACTACTTGACTCTGCGTACTCACCCACAATCCACGCACGCTCTGGATGTAGATTTGCCATCAGCTGTGGTACGATGCTGTTACGCAGGATGTTAGAGTCGTGGGCTGATCCCGGAAATTTGGCACAGACATGTGAGATTATCATATCCGCCTGGCATACCACTTGCACATTAATGGAATGGAAATGCTTCCTGTTCCTGTAGATGTGCTCACGTGCCTGCGGTGGAACCAGGCCAACATGTGTGCAGTCAATGGCACCAACAACATTACGGATGTGGCCAAGGGCATAAAAATCACCCTTCACAGCCGCCAATTCATGCCTCCTGGGGAAATGGATGTATCTGTCCTTGTAGGTCATCATAGCGGACAGGACATCACGTAGCACCATGCTGCACATAGGTTGCAACATCACACCTGCGCTGGACACCGTGTACTGGAACGAACCAGTTGCAAAGAAATGCAGGGCCGCCATCACCTTACACGTTGGTGTCAAAGCAGTTGGATAGGTTCTGCGAGGCGTCAGATGGGGCTCCAACAGAGCACATAGGTCTTGAAGGGTAGGTCGATCCAGACGGAATTTCCGTATGATGTCCACATCCTCCATGTCCCCCAGCACTGTGAATGGACGATACAGATTTGGGCGCCTCCTAGGTGAGATGAAAGGGCACACATGTCAATTAAATCCCCCTATGTGATGTGTACAACATCTTACGTGTTGACTGAGACAGCGCCAACAATGACTGGCAAAAACACTTCAGCTTACTGCACAACTCACATGTAGGGACACCTTGACCTAAACTAGTCACACACTTGTCCAGTATTCACACAGAGATGTCCCCCAAAACAGATTCAGACTAGGTGAATTCAAAAAGGTACATCCCAACATCTTGTGCCACCAGCCCTGAGAGTAGTTGACACGGCACATGTGTGAGACAGCAAAACTGCTAGCTTCTACGTAGCTGCTGTACCTGCCACATCTTCTTGCGTAATTCGTACCTGGCACACATTAACAATACAATGTGCACAGAGTGTTCACAAAGAACAAGTATTAATATGAGTTCAGCAATCTACACAGTGAAATAGGCACAATATGGGGTCAGACCTTCATTACTGTGTGTCGCTTAAACATCTCACACATTGAAATGTGTACACATGTGAGAGTCCATCACACCACAGATCTGTGTACAAGCACAACAATTTCATAAGTGACATGTGAGTGAGTACATGCCCGTGCATGTAATCCTGTGCACTGGCATGGCATGTGTAGTGATCAGTGGGCTAAATGTCACACTAGCATTGGTTAGCACTATCTGGTGGCATGATTCATGTGTCTACTGTACAATGTTGAGAACTGGCCATTGACACTGCCTCAGCATGATGTGTCCATAGGTGGCATAAGCGCGCTCCGCCACCACAATCACGGCCATGGGCACCAATATCAGGCGGCTAAATCACGGTAGCGACCGCCTGGCCCCTGCGGTGTGGCACCGCCAATGCCCACCGCAATCGCGGTAGTGATATACACATTGTAAAATGGCGGTTGGTGTGCTCCGCCACCACAATCACGGCCATGGGCACCATTATCAGGCGGCTAAATCACGGTAGCGATCGCCTGGCCCCAGCAGTGTGGCACCGCCAATGCCCACTGCAATCGCGGTAGTGATATACACATTGTAAAATGACAGTTGGTGTGCTCCGCCACCACAATCACGGCCATGGGCACCAATATCAGGCGCCTAAATAACGGTAGCGACCGCCTGGCCCCTGCGGTGTGGCACCGCCAATGCCCATGCCCTTACAGCCAATGGGAAGCGCAATCGCGGTAGCCAAATGCAATTTTGAAAATCGCGGTAGGCGTGCTCCGCTACCGCGGGGCCAGTCATTGGATGCAATTGTAAGATGCACGATCGCGGTAGCAACCGCCTGGCCCCTCCGGTGTGGCACCGCCAATGCCCATGTCCTTACAGCCAATGGGAAGCGCAATCGCGGTAGCCCCAGGGGGCTCTATATGTGTTGGAGAGAGCCACACATTTCCACTGCTTCCAGACACTGCTGACTGACACACTTCACCACCAACTGCTGCTGTTCCTGTCTCCTTGACCCAGTGATGGCGAGGACTGAGACCATCAGGGCCCGTCCCTTCACCACAGAGGAGCTGGAGGTCCTGGTGGACGAGGTGCTCACACAGTATGGGAGGCTATATGGTGCTCCTGATGTCATGGTAAGTGTTTCAGAGTGAAAGTAGGGGAGTGCAGGGAGTGCACGAATGAAGTTGATCTGCTGCAGTATGTGCCTGAGAGTGAGGGTTTGTGTGATACACTGCCTAGCATGCTGACTTCAGGGGAAAGGGGTTTGTAGCCTATTTTACACATTTCCCTGGCTGCATATCAGGATGGGAGGGACATGCAGTGTTTTTGCAGCCATACAGTGACACTGCAAGTTTGTTAAGTGGGAGTCAGGACAGAAATTGCCTGTGCTAATGGATGTTTGGGTCCATGAGGTTCTTCACAGGCTCATCTGTGACATTACAAAGAGTTTACGTCCAGAGGGTACTGATGGAAGTGGGTTTGACTTTATATTGCCACCATGGATATGTCTGCATTATGCACAAGAGTGAAATGCCTGAGGGTGACACTCTTGGTGGAAATTCACCTATGACACGGCAGATTGTTGTACTTTTTAAACATCCCCCTTCCATTTTCATCATAATGTGTAGTGACTCGCATGTGTAGGCAGATTTGTCCCTCTCATATTGTACATGCATGTGACAGTTCGGATGGCCCACGTTAGACCGCAGTGTGAGCCCCCCTGGCCTGCACAGTTACTGCCCAATTTGTCAGGGACCCATCACAGAATGGACAGAGTGAGACATATGGGTTGTCTGCTACCCTATTCCTCAATGAGCCATCTTATGCCTATGGATTGCACAAGACAGACCTTGTGATAAGGGTGTGAGATTGTAAGATCATGTCCCTATATGTGACTTCCATAACACAGGTAGCCATACACATGCCAAGGACATTGAGGGGTGTGCAGTGTTGGACACAGTGAGTCTGCCCAAAAACATCATTTGCAATGTAATGTATGTCTTGCTCTCTCACATACTGCATTGCAGATGTGGGCCATCTTCACCTTGCTTTCTGTGCTGGCATTCTGCATGTGTATGAGATGACCAGGTACTGTGTCCATCCTCATACCTGTATGCATTTCTATACAATTAGCTCATGCTAATGTACTACGTGTCATGCTGTATTGTCTCTGCTAAACATATCTGAGTAGCTGTGCTGAGTGTGTGCATGCTCCTGTACTGAGACACAGTGGTACATAACCCAGTGTAACTGAAATTTGCTCTCCTTGTCTCCCATGCCTGCAGCTCAAAGTCCACCAGCGTAAGCCGTATGGAGGGCCATTGCACGCAAGATGCGGGCTCTGGGTGTGTCCAACCGATGGCACACACACTGTCACAAAAGGTGGGATGACATCTGCCGGCTGAGCAAAAACGTGGCAGAGATGACACTGGGGCTGCTCCCTCGGACTGGCAGGTTGGCGCGCAGGAGAATCACACCACTAATGGCCCGCATCTTGGCTGTGACACAGCCAGAGCTGGATGAACGTTTGAGGGCCCATCAGCAGCAAGCTGGGGGTGAGTATTCTGGGAAGGGTGACTTTGGTTGTGAGTGACTGCATGTATTCCAACCCTGAGCCAGTGCTGAGCTCTGTGATGTTGCTCGTGTGATGCAATGGCTTGTAAGTGGCCTCTCTGTTGGGTGCAGCTGTCATGCATTTTCGCTACATGTACTTTCTCATGTCATTGATGTAATGGCCCTTGACGTTGCATTCTGAGTTGTGGCCTTGTGGCATCCGCTGCATTAGGGGAGTCAGGGACATCCCATGGCAGTGAACGGCAGTGTGTCTCATCTGAGTGTGCTTTCGTCAATGTGTGCAGTGCCTGAGCTCGCAATTGTGAGAACTACACATCTGACACCAATGTGCAACTGTAGTTGTGCACCAAAGCATGACATGGTGGATGGCAGGAGTTCATGGCCATTGCTAAATGACATTTTGGAGTCTGTATCTGTGTTGTCCCCTTATGTTGACTCCATATGTGACTGTGACAACATGTTGGGATGTACATCTTTTCCACCCACAGGGACCTAGGTATGCTCACAGGGATCTGTATGTCAGGTTACACGGAGGCACTGGCAAGCTAGTTGACTGTGTGGACATCACATGGGTCAATAATGCCAAGTGTGCATGTTACCATACATCTTTTGTGTTTTGAATTAAGGTTGCACAATGTGACTGCACAGGGTGGTGTGCAACTTGGGGTTATCATCATCTTGTTTTGTGCTTTGCTTGCATATGATGTTTGTGTGTATGGCACTAAACTGAACCTACGTCTCTGTCTCTTGCAGCATCTGTCGAGGGCACAGAGGGACAGTGGACGGACACCACTGATGAGGCATCTTGCACGACTGCTACACATAAGCCCACTGACACTGATGTGACCAGTGCCTCGGAGGGGGACAGGAGTGTCCTTGAGGAATCACGCCCAGAAACACCAACCTCTACGTCATCTGACGCCAGCGGTGACTCCTCGATGTTGGCGGGCACAGGGAGTGGGAAATCTGCCTCCTCTTCCACCACACATTGTCCAGTGCCCAGCCTCCCAGCCACTTCCACTAGTGCTGTACGTGCTCGCACCAGTAAGAAGGGAAGAGTGTCCTTCCCCCCAGGCACCGCTGCCCCTGTCTCCCCTGCTGCCCTCAGTGTTGAGGCGGTGGACCTTTTGCACCAGATTTGTGTGGGTCAGACAACTCTCCTGAATGCCTTCCAAGACCATGACAAGAAGTTGGCACAGGTAGTTGCCTTCATGGAGGGGATTCATTCAGATGTGGGTGGGCTACACAGGACTGTCCAGTCTTTGTCCTCCACAGTGACGGCAGCCATTCAGCTGTCACAGGCTCAGAGTCCAGCTCCAGTCCCTTTGGCAACCCCCTGCCAGTGGCTACATCTGACGACAGTGACCACACCACAGCCCACAGGCTCCAGGTACACCACACACAGCACACAACAGCAGCACCCTAAGCGGGCCAGAGCACAGACACCATCCCCCAAACAAACTAAAGTGACACAGGAGCGCAAAAGCCCTTCAGGTGACACTCAGGGGCATCAAGCCAAGAAGCAGGCCTCAGGCTCACATGCCTCAAAATCTGCCCCATCCAAGGACACTCCCGTCCCAAAGGCGTCTCCCAAAGACAGGCAGACAGTTGCCGTGCCTGCTGTGAAGCTGGTGCCTGCTAAGAGTCTGCAGAAAAAGCCCTCTAAGGCAGATTCACCCACAACCTCAACTCCCACCCACACCCCTGTGAAGCTGGGAAAGGAGGGCACTGTAGGGGGTTCATCTGGTCAACAGGGTATGGAGGGGAAAAGGCAAGGCCAGGCCAAGCGTACCGGCCGATCCAGCAGATCCCCAGAGGGTGTGCCACCACCTGCACCTGATGCACATGTGGTGGGGAGTGAGTCTGTTGTGCCCCCCCCACTTCCCACTCCTACCAGGACAATTATTCCCTATCGAATCCCCAAGAAGTGGAAAGGCAGCCCTCCACATTCTCCCTCACACACTGTGTCTCACGGCAGCATGTCTCCGCCTCCACGTGCCACCACACCACCCGGTCCAAGCAGCCCTCCGGCTCCCAAAACCACTGATGCCGCTACCTCAGCTGGTCCGCTCGCTCCCAGGTCCAGTCCTCCAACTGGCCCGACAATCAGCCACCTCCCAGTCCGACTGAGAGCCAAGTCTGAGGCTAAGTCCCCCTCCCACACCTATCTCTCCCACAGCGGTGCCTGGACTGCCCATTGTTATCCCCCTAGCTGTGTTGCTTCCCGTGGCAGTGTACGGTGTCACCCATTCCCTGTGCAGGTTCTCATGCACACATGTGCCTACTTTGAGCTATGGACTGGCCACTGGCCTTGCTGTTTGTAACCATGGATGCCCATTCCCTGTGCAGATTCTCATGCACACATGTGCCTACTTTGAGCTATGGACTGGCCACTGGCCTTGCTGTTTGTAACCATGGATGCCCATTTCCTGTGCAGGTTCTCATGCACACATGTGCCTACTTTGAACTATGGACTGGTCACTGGCCTTGCTGTTTATAACCATGGATGCCCATTCCCTGTGCAGGTTCTCATGCACACATGTGCCTACTTTGAACTATGGACTGGCCACTGGCCTTGCTGTTTGTAACCATGAATGCCCATTCCCTGTGCAAGTTCTCATGCACACATGTGCCTACTTTGAACTATGGACTGGACACTGGCCTTGCTGTTTGTAACCATGGATGCCCATTCCTGTGCAGGTTCTCATGCACACATGTGCCTATTTTGAGCTATGGACTGGCCACTGGCCTTGCTGTTTGTCACTTTGTTTGCCCATTCCCTGTGCAGGTTCTCATGCACACATGTGCCTACTTTGAACTATGGACTGGCCACTGGCCTTGCTTTTGTCTACTTCTGATGCCTATCTGGGTAATATGTAATAAAGACAGTTACTCCTGTTGTCTGCTTTGTCAGTGTCCTTGCTTAATAAATTCTTTCTGTATGGGTATGGTTTCATGTGACACATGCTCTGTATGCCACTTTAACATTGCCAATTGCTTGTTTCACTTTTTCAGAGTTTGCCAGAGGTGACAGGCACTTCAGTTCTTCTTGACTCTGAGGCTTGGGGGGGAAATGATGGTTGTTTGTGATGATCTACTGTTATCCTAATCATTCTATGGTCAGGTTTGCTAAATTGTACACATGTCATGTTAGGATGCACTACCAGCACAGAGGGGAATTCTACCCACAGGATTACAGGCAGGCTGGCCAGGGTCCATCATGTCTGTGTGATCTTTCTTGATGTGTGAACAGCAGTGTTGATGTATGGTCATCTTGTGAGGGCCTGTCTTCCTAGTCACATGGGTACATTTGTATGTGTACACTTGAGTGGTCATGAAGTGTGAAAGGGGTGACTTGGTCAGTAGTGTTGATGTGTATGTGCCCCTGCAATGCCAACTGCACACATGTATGACCCAGGAGCTGAGTGCCTGTTTGTTTGAATTGTCAGCCCTGTGCTTGTGATTGTGGGCACATGTAGGAGTTGTAGGTTGTGCACTGTGCAGTGTTTTGGTGTGTGCTTGCACTCCTGGGGGACACCTACTTGTTGTTGCTGCCAGTTGTGAGTATGCAGAGTGTGTGACAGCCAAGTCTGTGTTGTGTTCTGTTGATCAGCCATGTGTCTTGTTACTGTTTGTGCTCACTGTGCAGACCTGCTCAGCCACACTTACATTGTTGGTGAGTTTTCTCATGCATTGCTCTCACTTGAGCTATTTTTGGCTCCAGTATGGTATGTGGTCTGTCGAGTCATACCATCCCGTATCTGTGCTTCTGATGCCTGCCCATTGGGAGTGACTCCTCTATGTGTTTGTGTACAGTACACTCCTGACCTGTCCACTACTGACGTACACACCACTTCAATCTCATGTCACCTACCCCTTGGGTTGCCAGTGTGTGAGCCTCCCCACCACTTCATTTGTTACACTATGCTTTGTGGTTCTGATCTGTGCACAGGACCAAGGTGCCACTCAGGACAGTTTCCAAATTGGTTTTGTGTGATTTTCTTGTACTGGTTTGCAGTCATGGTTGCTCATGTGCAGTGCAACTGTTTGTGCTGCACAGTCCTCTGGTCATGTTGTTTGCACCTGGGTGTCCCTGAGTTGTGCATCTGTGAGTGTTGGGTTAGCTGTATGTGTGTTTGCTGAGGTACTGCTACCCTTCCTGAGTGTGATGTTTTCTGTGTGCTGTGCTGATTTGTGTTGTGGGAGTACATGTTGTGGCACTGAGATGTGTGTGCTACTGATTTGGTTGGTGTGCACACACTGCTTGGCCTGCATGCAGTGCTGTCAGTATATGTTACCTTGTACTTGCCTGGTGTGCATCCCCCTGATGTCCAGCTGAGTTTGCAATGTGATGGATTGGCATGTGCATCTGTTGTGTTTTTGTTGTGGATGTATGCAGTGTTTGGCCTGTGTTGGCTCTTTCTGCTGACAGATGATCCGCGTGTGATGTTCTATTTGCATGACATTGTGTGTGAGTAGTTTGGGCATTGTGATACATTCTGATGTGTGTTGGAAGTGTAGTGTGCATTACTTGTGTGTCTGTCACATGCAGCAAGGTGTATTCTTGTTACTGGGCTTGTTTTGAGTGCACAATAGTGCTATGTCCTCCTATCTTTGACCTGTCACTTGTCAGGATTGGGCATGTGCATGCTTGTGGTACACTATGACGCCATGTTGACTTGATGGGTGGTGGGGTATCTCTGTCTGTGTTAGCTTATTGTCCCATTGATCCCAGTTTGTGTTCATGACTGTTTTGAGATGATGCAATTCTTGTTTGTGTTGGGTTATGGTGTCTGTGCATTGGTCCTGAGGGACAATGTTGTGTACTCCTGTTCTGTCTGGGGTTCCATTGCCTTTCCACTGTTTGGCTGGCCATATGTGGGGTTGTTGGACTTCTGTGTATGTTGTTTGTGAGGTTTGTGTTCGGCTATTGTTTTTGTGTCAGCATTGGTTCCGGCATCCCTGAGTGTGTGTGTGATGTTTGTGGATGCACCCCAGGGCGTGTGATTGGTTGTCAGTGTACTCACAGGACATCATTTGCACCATTCTGTGTGTTTAACACTGGTGTTTAGTGCTGCAGGTGTGAGATGGGTAGAGGAGGGGTATGTGTGAAGGTCCGACTTGGGTTTGACGGTCAGGGAGTGTGACAATGAGCCATGTGTGTTGTGCTGATGACATACACATGACAAGTGAGTTGAGACAGATGTGTGGCTGATCACTGTTTGACTTCAGACACTTCCTGTCATTCCTGTGCCAATGCATGGCTTGCCTTGATGTCTCCCTGAGTTGTTGAACAGAGGTCACTTTGGTTTAATTCCACTCACTGTGCCACCCATGTCTGATTTGATGGCCTAACGGTGGTGTGATATGTTCCTTATCTTGCATGTGATGTACACATGCGTTGTGGCTTGCTCCATGGCTTTCCATCACTGTCCACTTCACTTTTGGCTAGCCCATTTATTGCCCTCCATTACTGCTGACATCTGGAATGTGTATGTGGCTGCGTGTCAGTGTGGGGTGTGTCTGAGTGACTTGACAGGCAGTGTGGACAGTTCAGTGGATGTTCATATGCAGTGTGAGTCTTCATTTTGTGATTGGACTCAGTTTGCTTGACATGAGTGGAGGGTAGGTGGGAGGAGGAGGAATGCCCTGCCCCTGAGCTTCTGTGCAGGGTGTTCCTCTTCACCCCCACCTTCTAAGACAGGCTCCCTGGTTGTTTGATGTGTGTGGTGCAGATCTGGCTACACCTGGCAGATGAATTGTGCGGTGGGGGCAGAGGAGGAGCACACAGCATGTCCCCAAATGGGTGTGGGGGTCGTAGTGTGTGAAGGGTGGAGGTGGGGCCCTGTAAATCTGTGTGGACTGCCCATGCCTGGCGCTGGCCCTGCCTACTACATTATGCGCAGGTTTTCCCGCATCTGCACCGCTGCTGTGACGTGACCGGGACATTGCTGTGATTTCGCGGTTGATGGGTGACCCGGATGCGGAGGGGTGATTTTGTGATAGGTAGGACATGTGTGGGTACACTTGGGGATGTGTTCCTGTCCCCACCAGAGTGTCTGATGTGGACAGGAACCGTATATCAGCCCAGGAGTTGTGTGTTGTGTTTGTGTGCGGAGTTGTGTGATTGCGTACCTGCGGCGTTGTCCGCGACGGTCCATTATTTGCTGGTAGTGGATCAGGTAGAGCACCGGAAAGGCTTGTAGAGCTGGATCCATTGTGGTCGGGACCGGGTGGAGGGGACCGGGAGTCTGGTTTCGCGCTCCGCTGTCGTGCTTCCGCCGTCTCTGGTTGGGTGGTTTCTCCGCTGCGGTGTGACGGGCTGTTTGGGGCATCGTGATTTGTACGGCAGACGGGACGTCATTCCGCACGGCGGTGGGTCTCTATTGGCTCACACCGCCGCGGTGGCGTGCGCCAATTTATGGCGGTTCACATCGCACCGCGGCGGACGGGAAATGGGCTATGTTTGCCCATTGTAATATGGCGGGCGAGTGGACCGCTGCTGGAGTGCGGTAAATGACATTTTCCACCACCGCCAGCACCACGGAGGTGCCTCCGCCCGCCATCCTAATAAGCCCCTTTGTTTGTAATTCATTAGTTGGATTATTCAAGATCTTTTTATAGCATTCAGTGTTGTATACTTGTCTTTCTCCTTCCTTTCTGTTATCCTCCATTCCCCAGACAACAATGGCACCCCCTTTGTCTGCCTGCTTAATTATGATTGTTTCATCCTTCTTCAGCTGGTCCAATGCCATTTTTCTGCCCTTGTAATATTATATTTGATATACTCCTTTTTGGATTTCAGACCATCTATTGCGGATAAGATTGTTTTTTCAAAAGTTAAATCTTCTTTTGGAGTTTGGTTTGGGGATGGGCAAAAGGATGATTTATTACGTAGTCCCGATATTTCGCCTGGATGAAATCCACCTTGATTCAAAAAGAAAGTTTTTAATTGAATTTTCCTACAAAAGTCCAATGCCTCAATCTTGAGTCTTACAATATTGGTATGTTTCACTGGCATTTATGTTTGTCCTCAATATGTGCCTGTATTTGACTAGCTTTCAAATTATGCTTTAAAAAGAAAGAAATAAATATTTACTTATCAATGATAATAAAAAGAGTGTTAAAAAACAAGTGTGGTAAAGAGTTATCAGTACTGGCAGTTTTTGTTGTAAATAGATTTAAGGTGGCCTAGCCTTACTGAAGAATTAGGGCCCATCCCCGGATAGTGAGCACAACTTTCTAAAAGTGGCATTTTCAGACCGGCAATTTCAAAACCAACTTTACTCAAAAATGTGTTTTTAAATTGCAAGTTCAGAAACACCAAACTCCAATTTTCTATCTATTCCCAATCAGAAGACACACTTGTATAGTGTTACAAGGCAGCTCCAATGCTAACTTATGGGAGAGATAGGCCTTGCTGTAGCGAAAAATGGATTTAGCAGTTGTTCACTACCAGGACATGTAAAACTAAAAAGCACAAGTCCTAGCTTTTAAATACACTACACCCTGCCCAGGGAGCTACCCAAGACCTATCTTAGGGGGGGGGGCCTTCATGTAACTAAAAGGGAAGGTTTGGGCTGGCATGTAGGTGAACTTGCCAGGTTGGCATGACAGTTTAAAACTGCACACACAGGCTCTGCAGTGGCAGGCCTGAAACATGTTAATAGGGCTACTCGTGGGAGGCACAATCAGTGTTGCAGGCCCACTAGTAGCATTTGATTTACAGGCCCTGAGGCACACACAGTGCACTGTAATAGGGACTTATCAGTAAATAAAATATGCCAATCATGGAGAAACCAAATGCCATCAGATCTTAGACACAGAGCACATTCACTATAGCACTGATCAGCAGTGGTAAAGTGCCCAGAGTCCTAAAACCAGGAAAAACGGAGTACAGCACACAGTCAAAAACAGGAGGCCAAAAGCAAAAAGGCAGAGGAAGGCACGCCAAGTGATGCCAGGTCTAACACAAGTACTTTAAAAAAATGATATGCAAGGGTTAATCTTAAAAATGTTTAAGATGTTAAATTTTGATGCAAGTCTATTACCACTTAGGTGTCATGTTTTTTCTTCTTTTAATTTTTATGACTTATGATTGCAATCATTTTTTTTTTTTAAATGGTTAAACGCATCACACCAGTTTGCTATGGCTGAATCTATTTACCCTTCCAAAGCTACTTTTCAACTTGTAAATATTTTTTTTTAAATTCTTCTTCTACTCTTTTCTCTCCATGCTTCAAAAATGTATCCATAAACTGTAAGTGGTCCCTTTTTTACCAACCTCTCTCTTGCAATGCTATTAGCCAATTCTGGGTCAGTCTGGAAGTGTGTGAGCATCCTCCTGCAAATAAGAAAAAGCTACAACTGTAACAGCCCTGCCAAGTACTTGGACTGGGTGGTGAACTCCCCTCCGTTTGTGGAATTTTCTGCAGTCCGCGCTCCACGGAGCTTGCGGAGTGCAGCTAACTCCACTCTGCGTAGTGCAGCAGAGTTTTTCCCTGCTCGCACTCGCGAATGGTAAGTTGGCGAGTGCGAGCTGCTGCTCGGGTAGAATTTCTACTTGAGCGGCAGGAAGATCAGCACGAATGGCAGTTTGCACTGCACTCCGCCACTTGTGGAACTCTGTTGAGTTTTTTTGTCACTTCGCGGAGTTCCGTAGCGAAACTCCACGAACTACGCCCACGACTAACGCATTGTGGTGGTCTGCATCACTACATTAAAATGCATTATCACTCTTGAAATAACTTTATTCGGTTGTTTTGGTTTAAACCATCAAAGTGTACAAAGGTAAAAAATTCATCAATTTACAGTCTAAAACAAAAGAATAAGTTTCAGAGGCTATATTTAAAATGTGCAATAAAAGTGGCCGAAGTAAAAACATTACATTAAAAAACATAAAAAGGAGAGCTTCAGATTGACAGCCTCCCAGTTGAAAAGTCACGCCACATGCAAAGGTATTAAAAAGAAGCTTGCATACAGTACACAATGCATTAGTTCCATTAGCCAACATATCACAGTCAAAAAAAATGTTTTCTGGTACTAATAATCAATGCGGCCTAGGATAAAAACTTCTGTCGAGTAATCCAAAAGGAGAATAAAAGCGACTAACGGCAAAAACTATTGGCCCAGATGTGTCCGTTTTTAAGATTCTGTATGCAATCTGATATGGCCTGGCTCCAAGATTGAAGCAGATCGGTCTTATCCACCTCCTGCGTATCAGTTGGTATTTAGCACAAAAGAAAAGTACATGTTCTTCAGTCTCTTTTGCTCTAACGCAGACAGGGCATAGATCTGGTGATAACCCAGCAGCCTCATTGCTGGGAAACTTTAGGAGCAGGTTGCCATATCTGAATCGAACATATAAACTTTTAGCAAGTGGAAATGTGATTTGATCCAGGAAAGGTTAAAATCTCGGGCATGGCTTGACATTTAAAAATTGCGTTGTTAGGTGGCCATTTGCTGATCTAGTAGCATAGCGCTCCCCCACAACCGCCCAATAACTGGCTTTCACTCTCGGTAGGTCACCTCTAGTTGCCTTCTCTGGATGTTCCCATAGATCCAACATATTCATTGATTTACACCAACCTGCGATGTGTTTGAACCACTGTAGTTTTTTGGCACCACTGGCCATCAATACCTCTCTCATAGAATTACAGTAGTCAGAGAGTTGGGGAGTTGTCCACATGCTTAGCCAACAGCCGCGGTCCGTGCAGGTAACAGCGGTGGGGCCGGGCTAGGGGGGATTTCGAGGGACGATGCAGAGGGAAAATTATTTATTTATTTAATTTTCTCTCTGCATCATCCCTCGAAGTACCCCCTTACCCGGCCCCACTACCCCACCACTGTTACCTGCACGGACCGCGGCTGGTAGCCAATAAATTAAGGGTTTCAGTGAGGCTATGTCACCTATTCTCTTCATCCCTATGTCACAGAACAGAGGAATCAATGGGGTGGTGGTGGGTACCGAAATAAGTGATCTGACAAAAATATTTTCACAGATCGTTAGTTTGTTTACATTAATGTGGCCCCATACCTCTGCTCCATACAGAGCTCCACTTTGAGCTTTAGCACGGTAGACTTCCAGTGCTGGAGTTAAAGATTGAGAATATGACTGTTTGTGGAATCTCAATATTGATTTGGACCTGTGACATAGGATAAGATAACTCTTGTCTAATTGTTGTTCCCAACTAAGTGAGTCACTTAATCTTATCCCAAGGTAATCAAAGTTTTTACCCGCTCAAGAGGTTAACGTGCAATCCTAACCTCAAGTAATTCTCCCTGCACTTTCCCAAACACCATATATTTTGTTTTGGCAACGTTAAGTTCCAAACTCCTGTCCCTGCAGAAATCTAAAAATGTATCCACTAAAATGTGCAGGCCCATGGGTGTTGTGGATATAAGTAAAGAATCAGCTGCAAAGTGCAGGATTGGGACTTTCGCGCCATTCATAGTGGGAGAATCATTCCTGCAATCCTGCAATCTACTCGCCACGTCATTAATAAACAGAGAAAATAGTGTGGGGGCAAGCACACACCCCTGGCACACCCCGCGCTGTATTGGTATCCTGTCTGTTAATTCACCGCTTTTCCCACACCTGACCTGGGCATAGTTGTCCTCGTGTAATCTTGCTATCAAGGTTACCAGATCAACTGGAGCACCTAAATCAAGCATTGTTTTCCATAGCAATTCACGCTGTACTAAATCAAATGCGGCTCTCAGATCGAGGAATGCTACATAGAGTTTCTGTTTTTTTAGTAGCACATATTTCCATATTAATAGGGTAAATCTGAAAGCCTGATCACAAGTGCTTATTTTAGATCGAAAACCTGCTTGATATGGGGACAGTATCACATTATCATCTATCCAGACTTGGAGTTTATCCAGAACTTGTCTGGAAAATATCTTTTGTAAATGGTCGATCAGGCTGATGGGTCTATAATTGGAAGGGATGGAAACATCTCCCTTTTTAGGTCTCGCGCCTAGCGTTGCAGTGCGTAGCACTGCTCGCACAGCACGAGACCTTTAGAAAGGGCTTCTGAAAACGACCCACACGCTCGTGCGTGTGGTTTTGTTTTCGGAAGCCCACATTGGCTGGAGCGTACGTTTTTTTTATGGAGACGGCACGCGATTGGTCAAAGGCGGGCGCATGTCCCGCCTTTGCCGCGCCCATTCCCGACGGTGGCCAGAACGCCCAGCAGCGCGCGTTCGTCTCGCTTTGCTGCCGCGCTCCCTCCCCTGCTCCTCTGTGGTGCGCGCGCACCACTGTTTTGTTTTGTTTTGTTGCTGCAGTCCTCGGTGCCATGGGCCGCGTCTGCGAGGGCTGTGCGGCTTGTTTACCATGGGCGCGCGCTTTGTTTCAGCATGTCTGCTTCACAGCGCTGCACTTTGTTTCTGTATGCCAGCTTCACTCGAAGTCACGCACAAACCGGGCATCTCAATGCTTGCCCACCTCCATTTTTTAAGAATGCTAAACTTAAACTCAGTGCTTCGCCCATTTATTTTAGTTTGCAGCTTCAAAGCTTTTTAATTTTAAGCAGCTTCAAAGCTGCAGCTGCCTATTTGACGCTTCTTCCACGTCTTCATCAGCGGCGGGCCTCAGCCTCTTCCGGATCACCTCTACAGCCGCAGAGGCCACGGTGATCAGCCGCTGAGCTGGGCTCCGACCTGCCCACCTCCCCTCCTCCCCTGCAACAGCTGATCAGCAGCCCACAACACCAGAACGAGTTGTGTGGCTGGCAGGAACTCCAGACAGTAAGTATTACATTTACCCCCATGCAGTTTGTTTCTTTTTTTATTTCATCTTCTTTGGCTTAGTATTCGCCGCAAAAAATAAAACCATGTTCCCTAATGCCGAAGTCTGCAGCTCAGGCCGTGGCGCCACATCCCCTGCCACTGTGCTGCTTTTATTTTTGGAATTTTGGGCATTTATTTATAATCAGTGTGCCCGCTTCATGGGCTGCCGTTGAATATATCTTGCAGTTCCTGAGAGGAATGGGCAGCTGACCAGCAGCGCCGCCATGTTGAGAGCTGGGTTTGTATTAGGTGGCGCTGCAGGCCGGGAGTCAGTGTGGAGTGACTTGCCGTTCCTGCGAGACACTAGAACGAGTTGTATGGCTGGCAGGAACTCCGGACAGTAAGTATTACATTGACCCCCATGCTGTTTGTTTCTTTTTTTATTTCATTTATTTGGCTTCCTATTCGCCGGCAAAAATAAAATCATGTCCCCTAATGCTGAAGTCTGCAGCTCAGGCCATGGCGCCACATCCTCTGCCGCTGTGCTGCTTTTATTTTTGGCGTTTATTTTATAATCAGTTTTCCCACTTCCTGGGCTGCCAATGCTATAACTTGCAGTTCCTGCGAGGAAAGGGCAGCCGACCTGCAGCGCCGCCATGTTGGGAACTGGGTTTGTATTAGGTGGCACTGCAGGCCGAGAGTTAGTGTGGAGTAACTTGCTGTTCCTGGGAGGAAAGGGCAGCGCTGCAGGCCGGGAGTCAGTGTGGAGTGTACAATATACCGAACACTACATAACTGCTGGACGGGGCACTACTTCTTGAATGCTGCTCTCGGGCCTCCGATTCTGCTGCCTGGCCTCAGGGTGCGGTGGCACAACTGTGGAGCTGCAGTCCGTGCTGGCAGCAGCTGGTCTGTTATGTTTTTTTCTTTGCATTCTGCACTGATAGACCATAGAAAACGTCATAGTTTGGGGAGACTTTTTCATTTAAATTCTCTCTGGTGTAAATTCTATTGTTTTAAATGGTTAGCAAGTTCTATTAGGTTTAGACCATAATCGTTATGTTGTAGCTTGGCAAAGCCCTGCATTTTGTAGTTACCTACTTTTAGAAACGTCTGTGTTGCTGTGACTACTGAGCTCTGCTTCCATGTGCCTATGTTGGAACCGTAAAGTAATATGGTGTCAAATGTGTCATTGTGCTTATGTGCATTAGAATATTTATGTCACAACTCCTTCACATCCGTCACAACTCCTTCACTTCCATGTGTGCACACAGCAGCAATCTAGGAATGTTGAGAAGGGCAGCAGCAATCTAGGAATGTTGAGAAGGGGCAGTGGGGTGCTCATGTGTGCCTGTTTATCACGTTACAATATATGGTAAACGGAAAGCATTTAGGCACTAAACATACACATGCGTTAAATTTTAATTTAATTTATAGGCATGGGGAAAATAAATATAGAATTTACCAGGTTGCCACTGTTTTCATGGCAATTGCGCAACAAGTTCCAAACAGCTTGCAAGGGAAAACATTTTTATATTTACAGCGGTGTCTTAACAGATTTATTTCTCAAAAGCTTGTGCGAAATGTGTTCAGCGGCTTACTTGCTGTAGTATGCTATAAAGTGCACATTTTGTTTGGGAAATCATATTACTTTTTACTACTTTGGGGAAACTTTACACATTTTTGGCAAACCGTATGTTCCTACTCTTTTCTCTTATGTAGCAACAACACTACTCTAACAGCGAATGTGTCCCAGTCTTGCACCTTTTAGATCCATAATAAAATGCCCCAAACCCAAAATAATTAGCCAAAAAATGCCCACATTAGTTGCCACAAGTCGCACATTTACACAACTTTTACGCGCACATTACAAAATTATTAGCTTACACTACATAATATTTGTCCCATGTTCATATTTTGTAAACGGTGCCACTGCTTGCCTGCTGTTGTTCATTACCACAAAACACATCTATGCAGCGACATTCAAATGCTCTTGAGGAAAAAGCACTGTTGTTTATTCCGGCACTTCCCCTCACTACGGTGCAGTCAGTCTTTAAAGTACGTAGTACAGGGTCTCTCACTGGCTCTTTCTCTCTTTTGTGCACACACACACTTTTTTCTATAATGCACATTCTATTCTTTCTCCTTACTCTCTCTCACGCACACTTATCTCTCTGTTTCTGGCTGTCTCACACACACTGCACACAAACGCTTTCTTTATAAACCTAATTCCGTACAAACTGCAATACTAAGGGGCATATTCTCAAGGACTCATCGCCGTAGTAACAGCACTTTAGCGCAGCAAAAGTGGCAAAAGAATTATCGCCCCATTCACAAGCTGGTGAAAACTCCCCACATCGCCAGTACACCAGAGATAGCTGCCGCAAAAAACATTGCCACGGATGAGAGAGAGAACTAACGCTAATGATATGCAGAGTAGGCGTTCCCGTGCAAAAACACACGAAAACTCCACTTCGGGATATTCACAATGACCAGCCAGATCTGCGATGCGATCCACAAACAGGTGATAAGGCGAGCTAGCAGCAGGGATTTAACACCTGCCTTCTACTGGTGTTAAGCAGGACGACAACTGCAGCATAAAAGGGAGCCCAGCCCAGTGCCACATCGGCAGACCAACACATATCATGGAGCTACTGATCTTCAGCTCGGAGCCCCAAGTGGCCCGCAACACCCACTGCCACCCCCCTCCCCCCCCCCATGCCCCCCATCCACCCAGGACCTCCCGCCCGGACTACCACCGAGGCAGTGCAGAATAAGACAGCGGTCCTTCCAAAAATGCACCAGCCTCGGAGACTTAACGCCAGAGGAAGTCAATGCCCACTACAGGCTCAAAAGGATGACCATCCTCCCCATCCTGACCCACATTGCCCACAGGCTGTCGGTACCCACACAGCGGACAACCAACATCCCTCTGCAGACAAAGCTGCTGGCTGTGCTGCACCTGTTGGCCTCTGGTACCTTCCAACCAACAACTGCCAGAGTCGGAGGAGTCTCACAGCCAAACATCCCTCTGCAGACAAAGCTGCTGGCTGTGCTGCACCTGTTGGCCTCTGGTACCTTCCAACCAACAACTGCCAGAGTCGGAGGAGTCTCACAGCCAGCCCTATCAAAGTTCCTCACACCTGTATTGGATGCCATCATCAGCTTGGTACCCCAGTACCTTCACTTCCCCCACACTGCGCAGGAACAGCTGGAGACCAAGCAAGGCTTCTACGCCATAGCTGGCTTCCCGCACGTGTTGGGGGCAATTGACTGCACACATGTCCTACTTGTGCCCCCTGCCGACACTGCACACAATTAGCGCAACAGGAAGCACACGCATTCCATCAATGTGCAGGCAATAGTGGACCACCGGGGACTCTTCACCAACATCGTCGCCAACTACCCAGGCAGTGTGCATGATTCCTACATCTTCCGACAGTCCATCATCAACCAGTGCTTTGAGGATGGCACCTATGGAAATGCACTGCTCGTTGGGAAGTACCAATGGAACACACCACACACATGGTGGGAGTGTCTCATCTGTTATCGGGATCCTGTTTTCCTGTGGACTGAACCCTGTCTTCCTCTTCTTCTTCTCCTTGCCCTTCCCTGGCCCCGAGGTCCCCGGCTGGTCCTCAGTGGGGCTTGTGGGGTTCGGATTGTCCTCTGTACTTGCTCCAGCTCCCTCCATTGTGCTTCAGAGTTGTTATGTTTTATTTATTTATTTCTGTTTATTTTGCTGCTTTTGTGGTGATTTTTCCCGCCTGACGTGGGAATTGCAAGCCTGGCGCTGCTTATCTCCGATTTTTCTATCGCAGTTGGGCCCATCGCAACTTTTTTCACGTTTGGGTTTCCTTTTTTATCGCCGTCGCGGTAGTTGTATCGCGGACATTTGACGCGTTATTGGGAGACTATTGCATGTTACAGCCGTGTTGAGAATACGACGTTGGCACAGAGTTATTTTCCCGCGATAGACGGCGATATAAAAACGTGCGTTAGCCTTTTTTGGCGATGATTATCGCACGTTCTTGAGAATTTCCCCCTAAGTTCTTTCTGTCTAACAAATACAAAACCCACATAAGATCAAGATTAAACAGGCATTTGCAATGCATTAGGTTTCGCATTACTGAAAGTTTGACCTATTTGGCGTTGCAAATTATAATGCAATGCCAAGAGCTCAAACTTTCAGTAATGCGAGACCTATTGCATTGCAAATGCTTGTTGTGTATGGTAATTATCTCGGCTCCCCTCCAGGTTGCCGGGATATCCCCACCAGCCAATATTCAATTTGACAAGAGATTTATATACGGGGCCATTATAGTGGGTTCTGATTTATATAAATCGCCTGGTATCTGATCGGGCCGGGGGCTTTACCTGCCTTTAATCTGTTGATTGCTGACAAGGTGTCATCTAAACTAAAAACCAGTGCAGTGCCAGTCGTATTCGTGCAGGGAGAATGTTAACAGTGTTCTGATCGGCTCTAAGGCTGTCTATACAGCCAGAACCCCCAGCCCTTGTATATAGTTTGGAAAAATATTCCACCCAAACCTCTGGCTGGATATGGTAACTGGGAGTAGTTGCATTTTCCAAACTTCCCTTTGCGATACTGTGCCAGAACAAGCGACTATCGTTACATTTTGCGGCTAGTACCAGGTCTTGCCAGTTTTTTTCTGCGAAGTCACGCTTAGCTTTGGTAAGTGCAGCTTTGTATCTTTTGCGTGCCAGGGCTACCCCAGACTGGCTATGCTCCTTGGCAGCTAGTTGTAGTGTCCCCTTTACTAGCTGGCATTCGCTGTTGAACCATTTGTTATCCACTATACCAGCGGGCCTTCTGCCAGAGCTATTTTTAGTAAAAACAGTTTGAAGGGCTTCGTAGAATTCCATGTGCACCGATAGTATGGGAATTAATCCAAAATAGTGTGCACAGTCCAAACTACTGCTCAAGCCCGACAGAAAATGTGTGAATAGCTCATAGATCCTGGTGTATAAGTCCTGGTCTGATAGGACTTTAGGCCAGGTGACTCTTCTAAAATTGTTAGTTACGAGAGGCTCTTCTACTCTAGAAGTACAACTGGGTGGATTCCTGTCCAAGGCAGTGCCCGTCATTTTTAACAACAAAGGGTTGTGATCGCTGTCAAACCTCTGGGCGATTGTCATATCCTCCATTAGAGGCCAGATTCTTACATCAACTAGAATGTAATTGATAACGCTGGTACTGGCACCCCATTTGAAATTGGCCTGCCTGTTTAAGTCAGATAAGGTTCTCCCGTTGCATGCCCTCAAGCTCCTTCCTGTGATCAATGAAGCAATCTGTAGGGAAACAGACATTAGACGATGGCAATGGTTACTAGCTGCCATATTAGGTATGCCCCACGTCTCGTCCTCTTTCTCAAGTAAGGTGCTTAGTAGTGGAGAGGGCTCAAAGGAAGCATTGAAGTCCCCGGCAACTATGATTTTAGAGTTGGTTTGATATACTCCTACCAGGTTGTCTAGCAACGATAGGACCTAGCATAGACATTGAACAGAGTCAAGTTTAGGCCCGTCGGAAAAGCAAGCTGAATCCCCAGAATATCTTGAGATTTTATTGATAATTGCTTATACTTGCAGGCTAGAGTATTCCTCACAAAAATTATCTCCCCCTGCTGGCTCTGCCCGTTGTTTTGGGTGGATTAGCTTCCACACTACATGTGGTATAACCGTTTATGTGAACCCTGTCCACAGCCCAGGTCTCCTGGAAAATGCGGATATTATTTTTGCCTATATAAGAATACCATTCGGGGTCTTGGAGCTTAGAATGGATCCCCGGCAAGTTCCTAGAGATTAAGGTTAGTCTATTATTTGCCTCATTATTAAGTGTGGGTAGACATCCGTGGGTATCTGCGTTGCATAGCGACATGTTGTCACTAATCGAATAAGCCAGACGGCTGGATGAATATGGTTGCAACGGGAGTGCGGCCCTGTTAGAATTGGGGGTCTCTAGTTGGCACAGGTAGGTACTTGTGACAAATAGGGACCCTCGCCTCTAGTCAGGGTAAAGGGGTACACTCCTAAAATAACCCCTGCTCACCCCCTTGGTAGCTTGGCACGAGCAGACAGGCTTATCTCAGAGGCAGTGTGTAAAGCATTTGTGAACACATACAGTAATCTAGTGACCCACTACAGATGGACACCACACAAGGTTTAAATCAAAAATAAGTATTCTTTATATAGTTTTAACACAAGACCATAAACGACAAGAATCCACAATACTGTACTTAAAATGGTAGTTTTAGCTTAGTTCAGTTCAGTTCTTAAGATGCGACACTTTAAGTCAATGTACCTTACGATGCGGGACGCTTCCACAACAAGCAATGTTGCAGCGATGGAAATGCGACAAAGTTCTGGTGCAAAGAAATAAAGACGTCAAGTTCTTCCTGATGCGGCACGCTTCTCCGAGGTTGCGAGAAGTCTCGATTCGATGCGTCCACTGCAGCGGCGACACCCTTGTTCAGCGATGCGACGGCAACAGCTTCGGCTGCGACACTCTTCTCCAACGTTGCGAGACGCTTCCGCTCGATGCGACAACTGCAGCGGCGACACCCTTGTTTCGTGATGCGACGGCAGCAGCTCCGACGGCGGCACGCTTCTCCGTGGATGCGAGGCGCTTCTCTTGATGCGGTGCAATGCGACAGCTACAGCGGCGACACCCTCCTTCGGAGTTGCGACGGCAGCGGCTGCGACGGCTACACGCTTCTTCCTCGATGCGAGACTCTTCTCTTGATGCGGTGCAATGCGACAGCTACAGCGGCGACACCCTCCTTCGGAGTTGCGACGGCAGCAGCAGCGACGGCGACACGCTTCCTCTTCGTTGCGGGACGCTTCTCTCGATGCGGTGCAATACGACAGCTACAGCGGCGACACCCTCCTTCGGAGTTGCGACGGCAGCAGCAGCGACGGCGACACGCTTCTTCCTCTTGAGTCGCGCTTCCAGCTCCTTGCGACACGCAGTCCCTTCAGAAGGCCCAAAACAGCAGCAGGCACTTCCAAAGGATTCTTGGGGAGCTGGTGGTTGAAGTCTGTTGTCCCTGAGACTTCAGCAGGAGGCAAGCTCTTTTCTCAAGCCCTTGGAGATACTTTACAAGTTGAATAAAAGTGCACACAAAGTCCTTTCTCCTTCCTTTGGCAGTCAGGCAACCACTGCAGGCAGATCCCTCTAGCTTAGGGATAGTCTTCTCCTCAGTTCCTTCTTGGTTCCGCTCCTCAGCAAAGGTTTCTTCTTGTTTTCCCAAAGTGATCTAATTTCCTAGGGGTCTGGGTCCCCTTTTTATACACAGTTTTCCTTTGTTCTCTGAAGGCAGAGAGGCCTCTGCCTAGTCAAAACCAGTTCTGGTCAGTCCTGGAGCACTTTGTTTTTCTGACTCCTTCTTTCCTTTCAGAATGTGGGGCAGGGTGCTCAGCCGCCCGGCAGGAGGTGGAGCCAGCATTGTGGAAGGCAGGCACAGCCCTATTCAGACCCAGGTGCAACTCCTCCCTCCACTCTGGATGCAGATCTTTCTATTCAGCCCTGCGCTGACTCACCCTGTCTCCTGTAGCCACCCCAGCCCCTGTCACTCAATCTCCAGACAAGGAATACACAACCTAGCAGAGGCAGGCTTGGAAGTTTAGGCAAGAAAATACCCACTTTCTAAAAGTGGTATTTTCAAACACAGAATGTTAAAACCAACTTCACTAAAAGATGTATTTTATCATTCTGAGTTCAGGCATACTAAATTCGTTTTTCTACCCTGTTCCCTGGGTCAGTTCTGACTATAAGGTGTAATAGTCAGTCTGCCCATTCTGGCCTATGGGGAGCAGGTAGCCTTGCAATAGTGAAAACGAAAATGGCTGTAATTCACTATTAGGACATGCCACACACACCAGGGCATGTCCTACCTTGTACTTACAATGCACCCTGCCCTAGGGCCTACTTTAGGGGTGACCAACATGCAGTAAAGGGAAGGTTTAGGGACTGGTAAGTGGGTGTACTCACCAAGTCGACATGGCAGCCCTAGGCTGCACACAGGCTCTGCAATGGCAGGCCTGAGGCACATTTTACAAGCCGCTTCTGTGGGTGGCACAACCAGTGCTGCAAGCCCACCAGCTGCATTGGATTTACAAGCCCTGGGCACACTGAGTGCACTGTACTAGGGACTGACAAGTAAACCAATCATCCAATCATGGAGTCACTAATCCATCACACAATTTACAATGGGGAGAGCATATGCACTTTAGCACTGATCAGCAGTGGTAAAGTGCCCAGAGTCATAAAACAGCCAACAACAGGTCAGAAAAAATATAGGAGGAAGGCAAAAAGTTTAGGGATGACCCTGCAAAAAGGGCCAAGTCCAACACAACCCCCTTCCAGCCAAAAACGCAGGGGAGACCAATCACTACCCTGATGGGCTTCCCTGCTTTGGGCGATAGAACCTGGACCCTGGCCCACAACAGCAGGGGCACACTCCAGTTCTACGCCAATCTGAACCTATTGGAATCCCTCTGTCCATACTCTCAGGGTCCACCAAGCTAATCCATTGGGAACCCTTCTCCTCACCTGTGGACACCACCTGTGCAGCACCTAACCTTAACTTGCTCACAGGTGTGTCCCAACAGACAGACAGCAACCCACAGTGGCCACTGACAGTTGTCAGGGATGAGACCCAGGCCTTATGCCTCTCAGAGCTCTCAACCCTCTGTGGCGTCAGAGAGCGGGGGGCAGTAGCCCCAGGTGCTTGGCACCCTTTGTCCATTCTCCCTCCTGTCAGGTCAGGTATGACGGGCCTGTACCCGGCGGCTGGACTGGAGACTGGGGTGGGCTTTCCCACACCCGGTCCTCCTCCTTGGGGTTCTGCACCCTCCCACCTGGAGCTGTACCCCCTTCCAGAATTGTCAGGGCACCTGTGGCAGGGGTCCTGCACAATTCGCCCACCAGTTCAGGGGTTCTATCCTGCAACTGAGATCCCAGCATAGGGTCTGTACCCTTAGACTGGGCAGAGGCCAGGGGTGAGGCTGTCCTCTCCCCGCCCCCCTTACTGGGGTCCTGCACCCTCCCACCTGGAGCGGTGCCCCCAGAAGACAAACTGGTAGGGGCACTGTTAGCAGCTGCCCCTTCCTCCAGGTCAGGGGGGACACCCTGAACCTGGTCCTCCAACCCAGGGTCTGTACCCTTAGGCTGGACCTGTGCCTGGCAACCCAGGACTTCCGGGAGGGTACACCAACCCCCCCCAAGGGAAACACTCCTCTAGAGTTGTGTAATAATCTGCCTGGCGCACCAGGACTTCCTGGGGAGCACGCATGCCCCCCCAGAGGGTAACACATCTCTCATGTGTTGTGTGACAGTCCGCCTGGCGCAGATCTCCCGACCCCTGTCCATCTGACAGTGCGCGAAGATCCCCCAGGACAGAAGTGGTGTCACCATGGTCATTCACTGGTGACTCAGCCCTTCTGGCTGGTCCCTGACCCACTGGTTCTTCCACTGGGGACTCTCTCCCCCTCTCACCCCTCACTCTGGACTTCTGCACCCTCCCAAGTGGAGCGGCACTGCCAGATACCAGAAACACTGGAGCTCCATTTACATACGCTCCAGGTTCTCTAGACACTAGGAGATCCTCCTCAACAGGTGGCCCATCAGGACAGCCTAGGCTCCCTTCCTGGTGTTCCCTTAAAGAACCATCCAGGCTCTGAGACTGGGTTTCGGGCACCTTGGGACACGCAGCCCCACACTCACTCCTTCTCCACTGAGACGGGAGGTGAGTCCCTACACCCCTCCCATTACCACGGGACCTAGCTGGGCTACACTGAACCTCTCCCACCACTCTGGGTTGGAAGACACCTGAGCCACTCCTCTTAGGGTCACTCCCCAATGCCTCTTCAGACCCTCTGGAATCCACCAAAAGGTCTGCCTCCAATGTGAGCTCCCTGAGGTCAGAGAACTCACTCTCCAACAGGTGTTGGCATAGCTCTGGAAAACAGGGACTTACAATATGCTCTCCCAAAATTGGATCACACAGTCCCCCACAGGGGTTAACCAAACTATCCTTCACCTCACCATCCAGTGCCTCACACACGTACTCCACACCACTCTCCTGAGACTGGCAAGACAGTATCTGACTGTCTCTGTCACTCAACCCACACTCTTCTGGGCGGTCTTCACACTCACATACCAGGACTTCAACCATGGGGGAACCCCTCTCCCTGCACCTCTCATCTAGAGTCAGTAGAGTGTCCCTCCTACTACTAGGACCATGAATCCCTGTGTCAGTTTCCCTATTCCTCTCAGGGACACTGCGCACTACTGGAGCTACCTCATGTCCTTGAACCTCCTGGTGTATGTTAACCCCCTCCAAGTTAGGCGCCACATCTCTGGGTGTGTGCACTACTCTCTCAGCACTGAATAACTTAATGTTGCTGCCACCATCTGAGCTGGACTCCACCTCCAACTCAGTAAAGCTCACTTCCTGAGCTGCCCAAATTTATTCTTCTTGGGCTAAGGCCCTCTGAGCCTCATCAATCTCTCTCAGCTCTTCATCAATCTCTTTCAGCTTCTGCTCATGAGCCAGAAGCCAGCTATCTTTTTCTGTTTCTCCCTCACTTTTAGAGAATTCCTCCTCCTCAGACTCAACTGGTAGTGTTGCCTTCCAGCGGGGTAACTCATACTGAAATAGGGATGCCTCTAGATCCTCCCTGGACCTTCTCTTCACAGGCAGCCCTCTTTCCTTGCAAAACACACGTAGCTCCTTCATTGTGTAGATAAACATGTGCCAGAAGTTGAGTTCCATTTTGCAACAACTAACCAGAGTCATGGTATCAAAAATACCTCCAGGAGGACACCATAAAACAGAAAAACAGTATGTGGTCGCGTTTGGTCTGCACTCACTAGTAGTGTTCACCAATCACTGTACATGAGTCACAAATGCAAGTCCAGAATCCCACCGCTGCCACCAATGTTAGAATTGGGGGTCTCTAGTTGGCACAGGTAGGTACTTGTGACAAATAGGGACCCTCGCCTCTAGTCAGGGTAAAGGGGTACACTCCTAAAATAACCCCTGCTCACCCCCTTGGTAGCTTGGCACGAGCAGACAGGCTTATCTCAGAGGCAGTGTGTAAAGCATTTGTGAACACATACAGTAATCTAGTGACCCACTACAGATGGACACCACACAAGGTTTATATCAAAAATAAGTATTCTTTATATAGTTTTAACACAAGACCATAAACGACAAAAATCCACAATACTGTACTTAAAATGGTAGTTTTAGCTTAGTTCAGTTCAGTTCTTAAGATGCGACACTTTAAGTCAATGTACCTTACGATGCGGGACGCTTCCACAACAAGCAATGTTGCAGCGATGGAAATGCGACAAAGTTCTGGTGCAAAGAAATAAAGACGTCAAGTTCTTCTTGATGCGGCACGCTTCTCCGAGGTTGCGAGAAGTCTCGATTCGATGCGTCCACTGCAGCGGCGACACCCTTGTTCAGCGATGCGACGGCAACAGCTTCGGCTGCGACACTCTTCTCCAACGTTGCGAGACGCTTCCGCTCGATGCGACAACTGCAGCGGCGACACCCTTGTTTCGTGATGCGACGGCAGCAGCTTCGACGGCGGCACGCTTCTCCGTGGATGCGAGGCGCTTCTCTTGATGCGGTGCAATGCGACAGCTACAGCGGCGACACCCTCCTTCGGAGTTGCGACGGCAGCGGCTGCGACGGCGACACGCTTCTTCCTCGATGCGAGACTCTTCTCTTGATGCGGTGCAATGCGACAGCTACAGCGGCGACACCCTCCTTCAGAGTTGCGACGGCAGCAGCAGCGACGGCGACACGCTTCCTCTTCGTTGCGGGACGCTTCTCTCGATGCGGTGCAATACGACAGCTACAGCGGCGACACCCTCCTTCGGAGTTGCGACGGCAGCAGCAGCGACGGCGACACGCTTCTTCCTCTTGAGTCGCGCTTCCAGCTCCTTGCGACACGCAGTCCCTTCAGAAGGCCCAAAACAGCAGCAGGCACCTCCAAAGGATTCTTGGGGAGCTGGTGGTTGAAGTCTGTTGTCCCTGAGACTTCAGCAGGAGGCAAGCTCTTTTCTTAAGCCCTTGGAGATACTTTACAAGTTGAATAAAAGTGCACACAAAGTCCTTTCTCCTTCCTTTGGCAGTCAGGCAACCACTGCAGGCAGATCCCTCTAGCTTAGGGATAGTCTTCTCCTCAGTTCCTTCTTGGTTCCGCTCCTCAGCAAAGGTTTCTTCTTGTTTTCCCAAAGTGATCTAATTTCCTAGGGGTCTGGGTCCCCTTTTTATACACAGTTTTCCTTTGTTCTCTGAAGGCAGAGAGGCCTCTGCCTAGTCAAAACCAGTTCTGGTCAGTCCTGGAGCACTTTGTTTTTCTGACTCCTTCTTTCCTTTCAGAATGTGGGGCAGGGTGCTCAGCCGCCCGGCAGGAGGTGGAGCCAGCATTGTGGAAGGCAGGCACAGCCCTATTCAGACCCAGGTGCAACTCCTCCCTCCACTCTGGATGCAGATCTTTCTATTCAGCCCTGCGCTGACTCACCCTGTCTCCTGTAGCCACCCCCAGCCCCTGTCACTCAATCTCCAGACAAGGAATACACAACCTAGCAGAGGCAGGCTTGGAAGTTTAGGCAAGAAAATACCCACTTTCTAAAAGTGGTATTTTCAAACACAGAATGTTAAAACCAACTTCACTAAAAGATGTATTTTATCATTCTGAGTTCAGGCATACTAAATTCGTTTTTCTAACCATGTTCCCTGGGTCAGTTCTGACTATAAGGTGTAATAGTCAGTCTGCCCATTCTGGCCTATGGGGAGCAGGTAGCCTTGCAATAGTGAAAAACGAAAATGGCTGTAATTCACTATTAGGACATGCCACACACACCAGGGCATGTCCTACCTTGTACTTACAATGCACCCTGCCCTAGGGCCTACTTTAGGGGTGACCAACATGCAGTAAAGGGAAGGTTTAGGGACTGGTAAGTGGGTGTACTCACCAAGTCGACATGGCAGCCCTAGGCTGCACACAGGCTCTGCAATGGCAGGCCTGAGGCACATTTTACAAGCCGCTTCTGTGGGTGGCACAACCAGTGCTGCAAGCCCACCAGCGGCATTGGATTTACAAGCCCTGGGCACACTGAGTGCACTGTACTAGGGACTGACAAGTAAACCAATCATCCAATCATGGAGTCACTAATCCATCACACAATTTACAATGGGGAGAGCATATGCACTTTAGCACTGATCAGCAGTGGTAAAGTGCCCAGAGTCATAAAACAGCCAACAACAGGTCAGAAAAAATATAGGAGGAAGGCAAAAAGTTTAGGGATGACCCTGCAAAAAGGGCCAAGTCCAACACAACCCCCTTCCAGCCAAAAACGCAGGGGAGACCAATCACTACCCTGATGGGCTTCCCTGCTTTGGGCGATAGAACCTGGACCCTGGCCCACAACAGCAGGGGCACACTCCAGTTCTACGCCAATCTGAACCTATTGGAATCCCTCTGTCCATACTCTCAGGGTCCACCAAGCTAATCCATTGGGAACCCTTCTCCTCACTTGTGGACACCACCTGTGCAGCACCTAACCTTAACTTGCTCACAGGTGTGTCCCAACAGACAGACAGCAACCCACAGTGGCCACTGACAGTTGTCAGGGATGAGACCCAGGCCTTATGCCTCTCAGAGCTCTCAACCCTCTGTGGCGTCAGAGAGCGGGGGCAGTAGCCCCAGGTGCTTGGCACCCTTTGTCCATTCTCCCTCCTGTCAGGTCAGGTATGACATCCTGACACTGACCTACCAGCCCCGGGCCTGTACCCGGCGGCTGGACTGGAGACTGGGGTGGGCTTTCCCACACCCGGTCCTCCTCCTTGGGGCTCTGCACCCTCCCACCTGGAGCTGTACCCCCTTCCAGAATTGTCAGGGCACCTGTGGCAGGGGTCCTGCACAATTCGCCCACCAGTTCAGGGGTTCTATCCTGCAACTGGGATCCCAGCATAGGGTCTGTACCCTTAGACTGGGCAGAGGCCAGGGGTGAGGCTGTCCTCTCCCCGCCCCCCTTACTGGGGTCCTGCACCCTCCCACCTGGAGCGGTGCCCCCAGAAGACAAACTGGTAGGGGCACTGTTAGCAGCTGCCCCTTCCTCCAGGTCAGGGGGGACACCCTGAACCTGGTCCTCCAACCCAGGGTCTGTACCCTTAGGCTGGACCTGTGCCTGGCAACCCAGGACTTCCGGGAGGGTACACCAACCCCCCCCAAGGGAAACACACTCCTCTAGAGTTGTGTAATAATCTGCCTGGCGCACCAGGACTTCCTGGGGAGCACGCATGCCCCCCCAGAGGGTAACACATCTCTCATGTGTTGTGTGACAGTCCGCCTGGCGCAGATCTCCCGACCCCTGTCCATCTGACAGTGCGCGAAGATCCCCCAGGACAGAAGTGGTGTCACCATGGTCATTCACTGGTGACTCAGCCCTTCTGGCTGGTCCCTGACCCACTGGTTCTTCCACTGGGGACTCTCTCCCCCTCTCACCCCTCACTCTGGACTTCTGCACCCTCCCAAGTGGAGCGGCACTGCCAGATACCAGAAACACTGGAGCTCCATTTACATACGCTCCAAGTTCTCTAGACACTAGGAGATCCTCCTCAACAGGTGGCCCATCAGGACAGCCTAGGCTCCCTACCTGGTGTTCCCTTAAAGAACCATCCAGGCTCTGAGATTGGGTTTCGGGCACCTTGGGACACGTAGCCCCACACTCACTCCTTCTCCACTGAGACAGGACGTGAGTCCCTACACCCCTCCCATTACCACGGGACCTAGCTGGGCTACACTGAACCTCTCCCACCACTCTGGGTTGGAAGACACCTGAGCCACTCCTCTTAGGGTCACTCCCCAATGCCTCTTCAGACCCTCTGGAATCCACCAAAAGGTCTGCCTCCAATGTGAGCTCCCTGAGGTCAGAGAACTCACTCTCCAACAGGTGTTGGCATAGCTCTGGAAAACAGGGACTTACAATATGCTCTCCCAAAATTGGATCACACAGTCCCCCACAGGGGTTAACCAAACTATCCTTCACCTCACCATCCAGTGCCTCACACACGTACTCCACACCACTCTCCTGAGACTGGCAAGACAGTATCTGACTGTCTCTGTCACTCAACCCACACTCTTCTGGGCGGTCTTCACACTCACATACCAGGACTTCAACCATGGGGGAACCCCTCTCCCTGCACCTCTCATCTAGAGTCAGTAGAGTGTCCCTCCTACTACTAGGACCATGAATCCCTGTGTCAGTTTCCCTATTCCTCTCAGGGACACTGCGCACTACTGGAGCTACCTCATGTCCTTGAACCTCCTGGTGTATGTTAACCCCCTCCAAGTTAGGCGCCACATCTCTGGGTGTGTGCACTACTCTCTCAGCACTGAATAACTTAATGTTGCTGCCACCATCTGAGCTGGACTCCACCTCCAACTCAGTAAAGCTCACTTCCTGAGCTGCCCAAATTTCTTCTTCTTGGGCTAAGGCCCTCTGAGCCTCATCAATCTCTCTCAGCTCTTCATCAATCTCTTTCAGCTTCTGCTCATGAGCCAGAAGCCAGCTATCTTTTTCTGTTTCTCCCTCACTTTTAGAGAATTCCTCCTCCTCAGACTCAACTGGTAGTGTTGCCTTCCAGCGGGGTAACTCATACTGAAATAGGGATGCCTCTAGATCCTCCCTGGACCTTCTCTTCACAGGCAGCCCTCTTTCCTTGCAAAACACACGTAGCTCCTTCATTGTGTAGATAAACATGTGCCAGAAGTTGAGTTCCATTTTGCAACAACTAACCAGAGTCATGGTATCAAAAATACCTCCAGGAGGACACCATAAAACAGAAAAACAGTATGTGGTCGCGTTTGGTCTGCACTCACTAGTAGTGTTCACCAATCACTGTACATGAGTCACAAATGCAAGTCCAGAATCCCACCGCTGCCACCAATGTTAGAATTGGGGGTCTCTAGTTGGCACAGGTAGGTACTTGTGACAAATAGGGACCCTCGCCTCTAGTCAGGGTAAAGGGGTACACTCCTAAAATAACCCCTGCTCACCCCCTTGGTAGCTTGGCACGAGCAGACAGGCTTATCTCAGAGGCAGTGTGTAAAGCATTTGTGAACACATACAGTAATCTAGTGACCCACTACAGATGGACACCACACAAGGTTTATATCAAAAATAAGTATTCTTTATATAGTTTTAACACAAGACCATAAACGACAAAAATCCACAATACTGTACTTAAAATGGTAGTTTTAGCTTAGTTCAGTTCAGTTCTTAAGATGCAACACTTTAAGTCAATGTACCTTACGATGCGGGACGCTTCCACAACAAGCAATGTTGCAGCGATGGAAATGCGACAAAGTTCTGGTGCAAAGAAATAAAGACGTCAAGTTCTTCCTGATGCGGCACGCTTCTCCGAGGTTGCGAGAAGTCTCGATTCGATGCGTCCACTGCAGCGGCGACACCCTTGTTCAGCGATGCGACGGCAACAGCTTCGGCTGCGACACTCTTCTCCAACGTTGCGAGACGCTTCCGCTCGATGCGACAACTGCAGCGGCGACACCCTTGTTTCGTGATGCGACGGCAGCAGCTCCGACGGCGGCACGCTTCTCCGTGGATGCGAGGCGCTTCTCTTGATGCGGTGCAATGCGACAGCTACAGCGGCGACACCCTCCTTCGGAGTTGCGACGGCAGCGGCTGCGACGGCGACACGCTTCTTCCTCGATGCGAGACTCTTCTCTTGATGCGGTGCAATGCGACAGCTACAGCGGCGACACCCTCCTTCGGAGTTGCGACGGCAGCAGCAGCGACGGCGACACGCTTCCTCTTCGTTGCGGGACGCTTCTCTCGATGCGGTGCAATACGACAGCTACAGCGGCGACACCCTCCTTCGGAGTTGCGACGGCAGCAGCAGCGACGGCGACACGCTTCTTCCTCTTGAGTCGCGCTTCCAGCTCCTTGCGACACGCAGTCCCTTCAGAAGGCCCAAAACAGCAGCAGGCACTTCCAAAGGATTCTTGGGGAGCTGGTGGTTGAAGTCTGTTGTCCCTGAGACTTCAGCAGGAGGCAAGCTCTTTTCTCAAGCCCTTGGAGATACTTTACAAGTTGAATAAAAGTGCACACAAAGTCCTTTCTCCTTCCTTTGGCAGTCAGGCAACCACTGCAGGCAGATCCCTCTAGCTTAGGGATAGTCTTCTCCTCAGTTCCTTCTTGGTTCCGCTCCTCAGCAAAGGTTTCTTCTTGTTTTCCCAAAGTGATCTAATTTCCTAGGGGTCTTGGTCCCCTTTTTATACACAGTTTTCCTTTGTTCTCTGAAGGCAGAGAGGCCTCTGCCTAGTCAAAACCAGTTCTGGTCAGTCCTGGAGCACTTTGTTTTTCTGACTCCTTCTTTCCTTTCAGAATGTGGGGCAGGGTGCTCAGCCGCCCGGCAGGAGGTGGAGCCAGCATTGTGGAAGGCAGGCACAGCCCTATTCAGACCCAGGAGCAACTCCTCCCTCCACTCTGGATGCAGATCTTTCTATTCAGCCCTGCGCTGACTCACCCTGTCTCCTGTAGCCACCCCCAGCCCCTGTCACTCAATCTCCAGACAAGGAATACACAACCTAGCAGAGGCAGGCTTGGAAGTTTAGGCAAGAAAATACCCACTTTCTAAAAGTGGTATTTTCAAACACAGAATGTTAAAACCAACTTCACTAAAAGATGTATTTTATCATTCTGAGTTCAGGCATACTAAATTCGTTTTTCTACCCTGTTCCCTGGGTCAGTTCTGACTATAAGGTGTAATAGTCAGTCTGCCCATTCTGGCCTATGGGGAGCAGGTAGCCTTGCAATAGTGAAAAACGAAAATGGCTGTAATTCACTATTAGGACATGCCACACACACCAGGGCATGTCCTACCTTGTACTTACAATGCACCCTGCCCTAGGGCCTACTTTAGGGGTGACCAACATGCAGTAAAGGGAAGGTTTAGGGACTGGTAAGTGGGTGTACTCACCAAGTCGACATGGCAGCCCTAGGCTGCACACAGGCTCTGCAATGGCAGGCCTGAGGCACATTTTACAAGCCGCTTCTGTGGGTGGCACAACCAGTGCTGCAAGCCCACCAGCGGCATTGGATTTACAAGCCCTGGGCACACTGAGTGCACTGTACTAGGGACTGACAAGTAAACCAATCATCCAATCATGGAGTCACTAATCCATCACACAATTTACAATGGGGAGAGCATATGCACTTTAGCACTGATCAGCAGTGGTAAAGTGCCCAGAGTCATAAAACAGCCAACAACAGGTCAGAAAAAATATAGGAGGAAGGCAAAAAGTTTAGGGATGACCCTGCAAAAAGGGCCAAGTCCAACAGGCCCTGACTGTGCTAGTGGTATTATTAGATAGTACATCGGTATTTGCTGCCGGTTACAAATTACTAATAGGTGGTTCAGCTGTGTAGCTATCTCCCGAGGGTTTAGGAATAAAACCACTTTTGCAAACTATATGGTCTGACAGGGGATGCAAAGAACCTTTTTGTTTCCTTGTTTGGCCACACACTGAAATATTTGAGTTAAATTCATCCCTTATGCTGCTACTAAATGGTTGGATTTGGGTAATATTATCTGGCTTTGCTATGCATATGCCGCTGCGTTTTGCATAAAGCAGTGCAGGGGTAGAAAATAAGAAGCTGGTAGTGTTCCTGAGTCAATCCACATCTTGTAATTGGGATAAGGACCCCTGCCTTGGTTTGAAACCCTGTAGTGCATCAGCTCCAGGCCTGTAATACTTAAATCTTATGGATGAATTGTTTGAGGGATTTGTCCTAATATCTAGGGCCACTAAGTCATCTACCATCCTAGCATCTTTTAGTGTAAGTTCTATCACATCAAAAGCTGAGTTCTTGAGGGAGCTCCTTTGGGCACGGAGGATGTCTTCTCGAATAACCGAGCGACAGCCTCTAGTGTGCCTGATTCAATGGATAGTTTTATTTATAAGAGAATCTTCAGATTCAAACTTGGCATAGGACTACAGTTTGGGTACCTTTGTCATAACAACTTTGCTTTTTGAATCATTGGGCCTACTTCTGGGGCAAGGGGCGGGGATGTAGTTCCACCCTCTGTTGGTTGCGTCATATTGGGGATTGAAAGTCCTTGAAGGGTTCAGTTGCTGGAGCTGACGAGGGTTAAATAAACTAGAGTTGCTCGGAGCACTATTGCTCCACTGTTGTTGAAGATTGGCTCTAGTATTTTGCTGGGGGTGCTGAGGGTGCTGAGGGTATGGTTGATGGTTTAGGGACCTACGATTCCGATTTTCTGCCTCTTGTGCTTCGTGAGACCCCTGTAAATGGAGGAGATCAAGTGGAAAAATAGGCTGTTGTACTTCTGGTTGTTGAGTAATCTGAATAGTCTGAGTGGACTGGCTATACTGAATAATTGACTTGTCAGTGTCTTTTGCGCATTTAAGCTTATTTAGTGTAGAGGCCAATCTAAATATGGCAGTTTTTAACTCTCCCACTTTGGTTCTCAATTCGTTAATTAAAGTAATGCACTCCCTACTTGTGTGAACTGGGGGTCCTGATAACATAGGGGCCGATTCCGATCTCGGCCGGTAGGGCTCCGAATCGGATTCGGCTTAACCGGATCCGATTCGGAGCCCTATTTCCCGACCGATTCGTACGCGCGTCCGGGCGAGCGAGTACGATGCGTATTCGCCGACCGACTCGTCCGGGTGTCCTGACCGCTCCGACCGACTCGATCCCGGGTCGAACCGCACCGACCGACTCGCACGGACAAGACTCGCACTGCGCAATGGAGACGTTCCCCTGCCGGGTAAGTACGATGCGCGCTGCGAGCAGTCCGACCGAGCCGCGCACTCCGGCTCGAAAGAGCTGTCGGAGCCGTACTTTGGGGTTCCGTGTCGGACCCCCCTGTACGCGTAGCCGCGCGAGTCGCACACAGGGGGGACCCATGGGTCCCCCCTACCTGTGCGTGTACGGCGCGAATCGCTTCGCCGCGTACACGCTGTTGGGGGCGCACTTGTCCGCATCGCACCCATTGAGTCAATGGGAGCCCGCGTACGCATTGCACGACAGGCTCCCATTGACTTCAATGGGAGTCCGACCGACTCGAGTCCGATGGCATACGTGCGCATCGTACTCGTTCGGTCGGGCTGCACGGGTCCGATTCGGTCAGAAATCTCTCCGGGTCCGGCTCGGTCGGAGAGATTTCCGGCCCAAATCGGAATCGGCCCCATAGCCTCCATGGAAAGATTGGGAGGGGGGTCAGATACAGTAACATCATCAGCTATATTAGACAATAGTAAAAAACGATTACTACAATGAACAATGTCAGCTATGACAGGTGGGTGAAATAAGTCTGGCGCATCCGCTCTAAGAGACTTCCCCTGGGTAGCAACCATAACCATGGATTGTGTAGCTGCCTTTCCAAACATGCTCGGTATACTCGGCTGAGCAGTAGGAGTGCCCAATGAAGTGGAATCCAGAGTAATTAAAGTCTCTCGCGTTGCTGATGCATCAGAATGTAACAAGTCCTCACATTTGACGATTAAATTGTCGATTCGGTCAATTACGCAGTTCCCGCCAGCAGACTTAACTAATCTTTTTGTTTTTTTTGTTTTTGTGGCAACTGTGGACCCCTCAGCTGGCTTCCTCTTTCCCATGGTTAGTATAATAATTAATACGGGGTAATGTTGAATAGCACTAGTGCAAGAAGCGGTAGGCCCAGGAGAATCGGAAAGCAAGAGAGAATCAAACAATGGTATCAGTGGAACCCTCAGATGGTGTCCCTGGTAATGTCCCTGAGTCGCTGGGTCCCGATCACTTTAACCAGCAAAGAGAAAACCAGTCAAAGCGAGCTTAAAAATGACGTCCAGCCACAATATAGAGTAACAAAAAACAAGCAAGTTCTCAATAGCGTACCTCCTGGAGAACAGATGTTGGGGGGTGGCCCAGCCCAGCCTCCTCCGGGCTCCGACGGGCGTGGACGGGCCTGCCCTTGGCCTGGGCTTCGCCCAGGCATGGCCCGGGCACGTCCACGTGCGTCTCACGCTTAGGGAGCCCTGAGTTGGATTTAAGCGCCTCCTGGCGCGGGACAGCAGCATTGGCGGTGCCGGCCACGTTGCAGGGTGGAGGATGGAGTTCCCTGCCTCCAGTGGTCGAAGTGGGAAAAAAAAAGTAGGGGAACTCTGGGCGGAGAATCAGGGGGCGGGAATAAACCGAGGATTGGATCAGTGGGCGGAGTCAGAGGTGTGGCTAGAAATAGCAAAACATACCAATTTTTAGTACGTTTGGCATTTCACTGACCAGTTACAGCTTATAACGTTATTTAATTCAAACAATGGATAAACATGTTTATTTGAGGTTTAATATATAAGTTGTTTACATTTAATACATTTACAATGTGGGACATGTTTCCAATCACAAAATGTTCCAAATATGCTTATAAGTGGAATCATAAGCCATTTGTCTCCGAGCCATGCAGTTTCTTTCATCGGCACTTCTCCTCCCTTCTTCTAATCAGTTCTGAACATAAAATTCAGGTTTACATTTTATGACAGGAGGCCCCACGATTTTTATGAACATTATAGAAGACAGACGATTGATTGATATTCTGTTCCGCAGTGGTGTGAGCACATCATTCATTACACTAAAGCCCCGTTCACATTCAGCAGTGGAGGTACAAAAGGTGTCTATAATGTGCACTAAGGGTTTCAGGCTTTCAGGGATGCAATTTCTATTTTGTTTGTACTCTCTGAAACCAATGATGTACTGCCTTGTATCAAATACATGCAACCTGCTACAAAGGTTTTGTAATTCTCCCTCACCATATAAGATGTCTACTGGATCTGGCCAATAAACTGGTTGTAGGAGTTTCATTTTATGTACCAACTCTTTGTATTCTATTTCGTCATTGTTTGTGGTTGTGCATCTAGAAACATTTGATGCATTAGTCATTGTCATCCTTTTTCGCAGGTTATTTGCTAAGCTCCTAAAGAACTGTGCCCTATTGATGCTAACACAGCTTTTGTTCTGTTGCAGTCCTACACCAGCAAACTGCATCCGTTCAGCAGCATTTAATGCAGTTGTAGCAAAGGGCCCAGGTGAATCAGCCATTGATTCAAAAACTAAAATCTGCATCTGTATTGAACGATCGGTCTCATATATGGTCAAATCACGCCGCTGCAGCCTTCTGGATAGGTCACCCAATTCTGTGAGAGCATCATATAATATGCCCATATTTTCAACAAACACCAGGGAGGTTAATAAACGGTTTAAACCAGCATATTTCTTCTGCTCAATGTCACTCCTCGTTGAGTCTTTGGAAGATTCCATGAAATGTTTACTAAGTGCTTTGTAGTTATTACAAACAGCTCTCACATATCTTTCACTTGAGGACACCCAACGTACATCTAGCACCTTTCCAATTGCCAGAAGTCTTACTTCTACCTCCAAAGCACATTCCCCAAGCTCTCTCTGATTTTTCGGAGAGGCATGGTAGGTGGTATATAGTTTATTAAAAAAAGCTTCGAGCTGATTAATGCCTGTGTCTTCTTTACAAACATCACCCATGGCTAGCTCCAGCTTGTGGTTAGCACAGTGCCATACACTCAACTGTAGATATTTCAGTTTCAGAAGAGTTGCCACACCGGATTTCCTACCTATCATGTTGGAAGCACCATCTGTTACAAGCTGAACCAAATGCCTTTTTAAATACTCATCAGTAAAACCGTGTCTCTGTAAGCATGCAAGTAAGGTATCTAAGATTATATCTGCTGCTGTGCTTGGCAGCTCAACAAGGTCTAAGAAAGAGGTCAGTGGCTCATCATGTTTATCAATACATGCTCTTACACAGATAATTAGTGTGGTCAATTTACTAACTGTGGTAGATTCATCTATCATGAGGCTTATTTTTGATTCATTCTGCAAGTTACAATGAATCAGCCTTGACCTCATTGTAGCAGCAATATGGTCTATTATGTCAGCGCAGCTGTGATCTGAATGCAAGACTCTGCCCAAGTCTGCACCATTCATCTTTTGAACATCAATATCCAACGGCATATCAGAAAAAGGGCGCTCATGTTTGCCTATTTTGTATGCAGTTCTGAATACACGGCATGTCTCTTCCTGTACTTTCATTTGCATTTTCAAATTGTACTGTGGCATACTTTCACAGGCCCTTTGTTCTAAAATAGCTAGTGCCTTAAGATGACAGGAGCTATTCTTATGACTAAATATTTTTTTCCACAGAGAAATTTGCTGGTTGTCTTTAGAAGGGCTATATGGGATGACCAAGCAATCTACCCATTCCATGGAAAAATGCACACCTTGACTTGTTTCTGTTTTAAGATTTACTTTCCTGCACACTTTACATCCAAGCTTGCCATTGGAAAATAAGAGCCATGGATACTCTTTACGTTTCACTTCAAGTTGTTCCCAAGACCAGCAGGCTGGGTGATCAATTTGATCCACACTCTCCACCACATTTCCTTGGAGGAGTATGTGAATATCGTTAGTGCCACAGCCATCTAACAATACTTTGTCTTCGAAATCGACTCTTCTCCTCTTCTCCTCTTCTCGGGCATCCTGCCACTTTCACTTGTATGCATTTCAAAACCCTGATTTGCATTTGCCATTGGTCCTTCCGATCTGGAGCCTGGGGACTTGTGTGTTTCGCCAGATGTGGCTGGAGCATTTTTCTTCTGCAGCCACTGAAGCATCTACATAAATAATTGTGTAAATACATACATTTTAAAATAAGCACTGTACCAAAACTCATGATTTATTTTAAATGCTGGCTGTCGATACGAATTGGGATTTTCCACAACACAATTTAAGAAATAGTCCATGTCATTTTTTAATAACACGGTAAACACTATATTGAATATTAGCCATTTGACAATGAAAACTAAGGTGTAAAGGAAAATGTGTCAGCCCACACTTAAGGCATTTACTTGAAAAATATTTTTACATGCATTTATGCAATGGAATAATGGGGGAATTAAATGCTACATTGTTTGTATCAATGAGCAGGTCCCAATAAATGTGAGGGAATACATTGGATAGTCTCAGAAGCTGGCTGAGGCTCTTTACCTCTTTAAAACTTGACGTTGAATTGAAGAAAGTCGAATATTACGAAGCTTCTGGATTAGCAGCAACTTATGTGGCAGGCAGAAGAGATTTAGGAAGCACCCCTACTTCCGAGATTCTGTGACAACTGTGCTTTGTGCCCTATGCAGTGACACTGCTTTGCCTCCGATCTAGCAGTGAACCTGATCCCTCTCTGGCCTTGCAGTGCCGTGGTTTGATGATGACCGGTCTTTCTGGTTTGAGAACAGAAACACCCTCCTCCGGTTTCTGGTGAGCGTCTGCAACAACACGATCTGAGAAATCCTTCAATTAAAGAAGGGAATGTTAAATAAAAGTTAACATGAATTCGCTAGAAAATACTGATCATTTTGCACTGGTATCTACAGAATGGGAACTGATCAATTTTAAATTGTTCCATAACTAAGTTCAGGGACAAAAAAAACTGCAAGACACTAGTAAATCCTGGTTTAAAGACCACTGTTCTAACAATTGAGCTCTGCGGCCCATTCCTGCACCTTCTAATAAAGTAGGGACTACTTGAATGGTCAAGTCAACCCCTTAGATGTCTTACTGCAGTACACATCTTATAGCAGCTGGTAAACCAGACATGGAACATAATAAGTTGATAAGTTCTGGCATAAAGCATTTTAGTTAGCTGAGGCGGTGTGTGCATAATAGTTACATTTAATTAACCCTTGTACCTCACTGACAGTGTTTTCTGTGTTGGGAGCACTGTTGATTACGTCATTCTGTGACACTCGAGCAATGCAAAGTTGTAGTCTTATGTTTTTTTATGTGCTTCACGCAGCATGCGCGAGGCCAGCATTAGATGCATCTTAGTTTCCTGTTGTTGCATCTAGACATAGCACTCAAAAGTTAATATATACACCTAAAACAACCCAGACCTGTTGGTTTTGCAGACTCTTTTAGTAGTATCAGAATAATGAGATAAAACTATGATATTAGAAGTTTGTGTAACTACTACTCAAATTACAAATGTATCAATTCTGAAATTATGAGACTCAAACATTGGTAGGGTCAGAAATAGGTAGTGGTCCTCGGATTATCTCAATCAGTTATTTTCTCCCCTTCAAACTACTATTGTCTTCAATCACTATTAGACACATTCATCCTTTGTCTCACCGTGAGCACAGTAGGTGTCCAGAAATACCACCCAACAGAGACTGCATGAGATAAGTTCAAACATGAATGGTAAAATATCCTAGTTTGCAGATGTTTTCCAAATAATTATAGCTCTGCCATATTTGCCACAAGATACATCTACCGCATAATCTGATGGTTTTAACTAAAAAATTGTTTGTAGCTCAAACGGATCAAAAGTTACTAAACAACGTGACTTGTGTTGCTGTGAAGTGGAGGGCCGTGTGCAAAGGTTGACTGGTCACCTTTCTCACCGCTGCATTTGCATGTTACACTGGCATGAATGAGGCGAAAGCTTTGCAGAGACTGTTTGTATGTGTAAAAATGTCAAAATAATAAAGTATCAGAAAATGTACTACATAACACTGCAGCCTTTTTTGCTGCATAATTTAGTCAACACTGCAACATAATTTTGCCCTCCATGGCTGCATAATTGCAGTGACCCCAAAGCAGGCAGCACATGCTAAAAGTGCTTGTGCATGAAGCAGAGAGACAATGAAGTTTGTGAGCTTAGGGGCATATTTATGGAAATGGTGGCGCAGGGCAGGGCATCGCAGCAAGTTGCTTTGCTGCACTGCCCTGTATCACAGGGAAAGGGCAAGAATGCACAGTATTTATCCAATATGGTGCATTCCTCTCTTTTCCCCCTGCACTGGCGCCATTTCGGCAGCCTAGCGTCAACGCAGGCACACTTGCCCCATGGCGCAAGGGTGCCTCTGTTGCATGCAGGGTTGTTTTTGTGCAGGAAGGGGCACCTTCCTGTACAAAAACAATCTTGAGAGGCGTTTTCCTCGTTCTATGTGTGCTGCAGAATAAAGCACACTTTGAAAGAGGAAAAAACAAGGAGAAATAATGATATTTCTCCTAGTTATGCCTCCCCTGGGGAGGCGCAAGATTTTGAAGCATTCCCAGGATTACAAGTCCTTGTAAATCTGTGAATGCGTCAAAAACCGTGGGAGTTGCGTGGGAGACTTTTATTGTTGCAGGAAAACTACTGGGTTTACAAGGAACTCTGCAGTGATTTATGCGTTTTTAAGAGTGAGTCATTATGCTGCACAGTTCTGCTGGTTTTGTTACTGGGGGCCGATTTTGCAGCATTGCTGCAAAACCAGTCCCCAGTTACAAAACCAGTCTCCCACGCAACACCTACCGCAACACCTCCCTTGCGCACAGTAAGGCAATGCAGCAGTTTGTGCTGCGTTGCATTACTCCATATTTATGAAGCCATTCAAAGACATGCAAAGTGGCTTTACGTGGCTTTTAAAATATGACTTTGAGCTTTGCGTTGTGCATGTACCACGTTGCAAGGTGCAAGCATGACGCAAGGCCCTTGTAAACATGCCCCTTAGTCTGGTGTGCATGCAAATCCTGCATTGCCAATCCCTGGTGAGTTGCATTAGTACTGCTGGAACAAGGCCAATGGAGGCACCAATGGGTGAGACGGACTGGCCTCAAGGGTCCTGTGACCTCAGTGACAAAGTCACTGCTGCTCTAGGGTGTGCTGCTTTGTAGGCCTGCCCGCAAGACTGGAGGTGAACTGCAGTATGGATTGTGGTGGACAGGGCTTCAAGGTCAACCAACACTGGCCACCGGTAGGGTCCACCTGCTGGTGCTAAGAGACCAGGGCTTCTAAGGTCTAGTAGGGCCTTCTAAGGTCTAGTAGGGGAATGTGCTCCCTCAGGAGAGTGGTCTGATGGACTAGTCATGAAGGCTGAACCAGGTTCCCCAGTTCCAAATTCGGTAGCTCTGGCCATAGTGCCACATCCTATCCCCCTGAACACCCTTCTGCCCCACTGAGTGAAACTCGCACTGTCTTCAGCTACAACCCAATTCTGCTGCATTATAAACACCTGGATGTGACTCAATTCAAATTATGCACTGCCTATAAAAGTAACAACATTCTGGAAAAAGCAAACACTCATAGAGAATGCAGGATTATGTAAAGCATGCCAAATATAAGCAGGAACGACATGTTACCGTAACGCTTTTACTCTCATTGTTCAGAAATCAAGGAGTATTTTTTGTCTCAAACATTGAGGACATGAATACTGAGCTCCTCCTGTACACATGTGTTAAGCAGGGCTCAGAAGAGAAAGGGACTCTTCAGGAGAATCTGATCTGACTCACGGAAACCCACAAGGGCTCCTTCATATTCAGGTCAGTCAGCTAGCTGCTCAAACATAGTATAGTACATATGTATTCAAGTGTCCTGTAAAGGATACCTTTTGAATTGTCCTGATTGGCCAACTCTTCTTCTCACAAAAAACGAGAGAGATATTGACAGTAAAAGGCAAAATTATATTTTCATTCGGGAAGTGAACAAAAAGCAGTAACCCACTGAGCTATGCACATAAAATATTGCTCTTTGATATGCATAATACACATTCTTTGCAGCAGGCATATTAGCCCTCTGCGCTACCTTAGATGAGTCAAAACAGCCATTAGACAAAGCTCCCCTCCCATCTCTCTCCAGCAGGTACATTGATCACCAGAGTTATCTTGGCATTTTTATTGTTGCCCGAAACCTGCTGAATATACAAAAAACTTTGCAGTGTTTTTAAAACTCCTGCACTGCTACAAAACCGTTCCCCACAAACTAAACCGGCCCCCTACCCTTTCCAGTCGCCCTGGGAAACGCCTGATGCCTGGAACAGCCAGTCCGGCCTAGTTACTATAAAGCCTTTTTCAATGCAATACTGCAGATATGTATGCTTATTTGATATAAATGTCACAGGTCACTGTTAGTGTAAGACACAGATTCTTCCTGAATATCCTGTAAATTGGGTTCCTGCCTGAATGATACACATGAGCAGTTTGGTACACAAAGGAAGGCCTCTGGGTAGACCTCTGAGGTAAGCACATTAATGTTATTCCTAAGGACCCTCACACAGGACCACTTGCCTTTTTGACCTTCCTGTACAATTCCTGCCTGTGCTTTACTATGCGTAATCTTTTTGACAGATGTTTTAAAGTTTGCACCTTTAACATAAACTTTCTAACAAAGCAATATAATAATGTTTTTTTTAACTTCTAGACAATTTTGTAAATTTTTTAGTGCCATGCCGTACAGAATAGAAGTAAAGGCAGAATGCAATCATCTGTCTGCAGTCCTGTGACTTTGCCATAATACTATCGCAATTTCTACCAGTCATCTCTCATATGCAAAGGGGCCAATCGTTGACCAAACTAACCTGCCGTTTAGCTATTGATTCCAATTCTGGTTGGCGCTTGACAATTTAGAAGCAAAAATTGAGAAGTATCGGCAATAGTTACTTTATCTTTATGCATTAAATAATATGAAGTTTCTAAATGTTTTGTGTATTTCACAGAAACAAACAATTTTTTTTTAGAGGTCCCTATAAAATATGGGCTTAATCAGCATTAATCAATTATTGACAGCTGCAAACTTCTGTTCCAGCTTTACCATTGCCCATTCTTTAATTAGAACTTTGGAACAATAAATACATTTCTGCCATCTGTATGGTGCACGTTCTTTGCAGCAGGCAAATTAACCCTATGTGCTACATTACATAAGTCAAAACTCAAAACTGCCAACAAACAAAACTCCAATCTCTCTCCAGCAGGAAGATAAACAATCTTAGGACTTTTATTGTTGCAGAAAAATGACTGGGTTTACAAGGAACTCTGCAGTGGTTTGTGTGTTTTTAAAAGTGAGTCATTATGCTGCACGACTAATGGCCCGCAGATCTCAGCGGTGAGTGTTTAACTCATGGAACCACCCTGCTGAATATCCGCACCTGCAACCACCGGCTCAAATTAAGCGCTGGCTGCAGGCTTCATCATGAACTGAGCAGGGACAGTGCAGTCACTTTACTGGCTGTCTTGAGCGCAAAGGCTCAGGTGCGAAACACTATGGACCAGGCCTCGTGATCTGCACAAGTGGCATGTAGTTTTGCTGGGATGCTGGGAATTGTTGTACCAATATTTAGACCATCCGAATGGTAGAAAAATAAAATGCTATGTTTAGCTGATTTATCTGTGCAAATTTCGATTTGTAACTGATCGTCAGTGCAACTATCACTGTAAAATGCTGTCAAAACCTGTACAAAATTGTCCAGCAGGTTAATTACACATGATTTGGCACTTGACCTGGTTCCCAATAAAGCTCCATGCCTGTGCCCCTCTCTACCTGAGTAAATGCGCTCTTCCGCATTTGTGCAACCCTTGTGGTAGGGTGTGCCACGCTTGGCTTCCACCTTGTAACCAACACAAAGCGCACTGAAACAGCTAGCAGGCACTATAGACAGTATTTCTAAGGTGCCAACATACCTCAGTGAATTAATACTCGTCATTGATGTCTCATGTGTATGGATCACGCTGACAAAACCAATTAATCCTTCCCAGGTCGGTTAATTTGAGTATCGCTAAATTGGATACATAATGCTTAGAAACCGCAGAAGTGGTATAAAGCGCTTTGCAACTAATATTGACGTGTACACAAGTCAAGTTGAACTGATGTTGCAATTTACCAATAAACCACAGGCTGGTGCTGCAACGTTGGCTTTGCAATAGCACAGCTCACGTGCTTGGAAACGGATTCTTTTTCGTATTTACAGTATTTTGTCAGCCCTTGTCTGTCTGACCTCTACCTTGCTTCAGAGTGAACGATGCTGCTACTGAGGGGCAACTCTAGAAGTAGCCATAATCAACATATGTTGGTGCCCTACAAGACTGAAGCTGGGGAACCAGGTTCGGGTCTGGCAGGAGGCTCAAGCATCCTTTGATTCTGGGCAAATCACTTAGTCTCCTCGTGCCTAAAAAAGCAAGTATTTGCAGTGCAATAGGCCTCACATTACTGAAAGTTTGAGCTTTTGGTGTTTCATTATTATTTGCACCGCCAATAGGTCAAACTTTTAGTAATGCGAGACCTATTGCATTGCAAATGCTTGTTTTAAAAGACCACATCCCTAAACACAGACGGAGCAGTGGTACACATTTAAAAAAATAACATAAAAAAACAACAGATAAAACATTCAACATTTTCCTGTTATTTAAAAAAAAATGCACCAGGTATTTCATTTTCCCAACTTACTTGATGTTTGTGGAGTTCAGAGGCAGTCCAGGCTCCTCTTGCAGGCCCCAGTGCAGAGAAAAGAGCAGATCTGTAAAGGAGGGGCTGGGGACCTCTGGGCAGGCACGGAGAACAATTTCCAGGAGAGGCTGGTGGTGCTGGGTCAGCTGAGGGCCTCTTCTACAGCAGCCGCCGTCCTCCTATTTTTCAGTTCTGGCTGGGTGGAGAGCAGATTTACAGCAAGCCACGAATTCCTCAGTGAAGCCCTTTTCTTCTTTTCCTGGTGGCGTCCGTCAGTCTTGTAGGCTCTCTTCAAGTCTGCGTGAGCCCGAAAATAAAGGGCAGAGGAGGTCAAGGGCGGGGACACCAAAGTATCCTGATGTGACCATTGTATTGGTCACAGTGGGCGCAGGCAAGTAGCGTCCTGACTAAGGGGCATATTCACAAGGACTTATCGCCAAGTTATCGGCACTTTAGCGCAGCAAAAGTGGCGATAGAATTACCCCCCCTTTCGCAAGCTGGTGCTAACTGCCTACATCACCACATAACCCGCGATAGCTGCCGCAAAAAACATCACCACCGTTGACTAACGCTAATGAGATGCAGAATAGGCGTGTCCGTGTAAAAACACACGAAAAGACAACACCGCGCGATTCTCTACGGACAGCCAGATCTGCGATGCGAGGCAAAAACAGGAGATAAGCCGCGGTAGCAGCAGGGATTTAACACCTGCCTTTTGCTGGTGCTAAGCAGGACGACTACCTGCACCACAAAAGGGAGACCACCCCACAGCCACACCTGAAGAACAACAGATGCCATGGAGCCACTGCCCATACAGCGCGGAGACCCCTGAGGCCCACAACACCAAGCGCCACCACCCCCAGCACCCCCCCACACTCCTGCCCACCCACCCCGGACGAAGTTGTGCCACAGCAAATTACGAAATCACGAGAAAAATAAGAGCCTGATGTCGCACAAATACAACAACAAACCTACATGTGTGGTCAAAATAAGGAGAAACAAACATACAACTTAGAAATCACACAACAGAACTTTATTAATACACAACACAAAACAACAATTCTGAAGAGTCCATGCGGATCCACTCCGTACAATCTGGAAGTCACAGCCTGCAAGAAAAAATCCGAGATAAGAAGGCGTGTCATGCGCTCATCAAAGGAAAGAGAGAGAGAGAAAGAAAGAAAGGGAGCGAGAGAAAGAAAGGGAGCGAGAGAAAGAAAGGGAGAGACAGAAAGAGAGAGAGAGAAAGAAAGAAAGGGAGCGAGAGAAAGAAAGGGAGCGAGAGAAAGAAAGGGAGAGACAGAAAGAGAGAGAGAGAAAGAAAGAAAGGGAGCGAGAGAAAGAAAGGGAGCGAGAGAAAGAAAGGGAGAGACAGAAAGAAAGGGAGAGAGAGAAAGAAAGGGAGAGAGAGAAAGAAAAGGAGAGAGGGAGAGAGAGAGACCGCTGCCCATGCGCACCCCTGCCCCACTGCTCACCTTCCGCCACCGGTGTGTCTCCAACCACGTGCCGGTGCACGCTCCGAGCCCGGGACACGCGACCTTGGCAGCCTCCACATCACGCGGATGCGGCCCACTAGGTCACACACCTGAATCTGGGCCTTGAGTTCGGAATGGGAGAGTCCATTACAGTGCACACGTCATCATCGCAGGCTGCACACCCGCTCATCTCCATAGGTGCCACTAACTCTGTGAACCTTGAGGCAACGCCACGTGGCGGTAGGCCCGCGTCGCATGCAGGCTCCGGCCAACACTGCAATCCACCAGGTCCCCTATCTGAAACGAGTACACAACAGATAACTGCAGAGTCCAAATCATTGCACACGGCATCATCGCCTGTCTGCCCCTGTGCACACATGCTGCTGCACCACAGCTCCTCCCACCGCCCAGCGGTGAATGTCCGCCCCTGTGGACCCAGGCCCCACTGCTCACCTGCTGCCACCGGTGTGTCCCCTACAGGGCACACCACGTGCCGGTGCCAAGTCCAAGGCTGGGGCCCGCAGCCTTGGCAGTCCCCACAACATGCGGCAACCCCCACGGTCCAGCAGGTCACACACTTGACACTGGGTCTTGAGTCAGAAATGGCAGAGACCATATCAGTGCACAAGTCATCATCGCAGGCTGCACACCCGCTCAGCTTCATAGGTGCGACTAACCTTGTGCAACTCAAGCCAGCGCCACGTGGTGGTAGGCCTGTGGCGGCCGCCGGACGTCGGGGGCGACTAACCCTGTGCGCCACAAGTCATGGACCCTCCATGATTGAGCCCTGTTGCGCATACGTCGTCAGGTCACCTCCGGCAGTGGGGAATGTGACGTTGCAGGCCCCTTTTATTGGCGGTGTCACATGGCCTGTGACGCATCTGCTGGATGGGTGTGGTGTGTGTGCAAACCTGCTCTCAGGGAGTGGCCGTGGCATGCTGGCAACTAGAACAGTGACCAGCAGATCCCAAGCGTGGAATCCTGGGACATGTAGCTATGTCGTCCCCTCTCGGAGCGTAAGCGCAGTGGTCTGGCCTGGCATACGCCGGACCTGCGTTGGGCGTGCAAGAATGAGCCCGGGGCTGTGAGTGCTGGTTCAGTCCTTGTCCGGACAAGGAAGTGACGAATGCGTGTGTCCCTGATGTCGTGACTACGCCGCACGGAATGCAATGGGCAATGTAGCACCCTGTGACTCATGTCCCACGATGTGTGCAACATGGGCGTCAGGGGGAATTACTGATCCAACACACATCCACACTCACATACTTGAATGATCGAAGACATGACACAACTGTGCATTAGTGAATGATTTATTGTCATCCAGTGGAGTGTTGCAGCTGGAGCAGTACAGGGCCATGCAGACCCCACTTCACATCATTGGCACGTGGCGGGCCAGCCAGAGTCCTTCAGGGCATGAAAAGTACATCGGAAGAGGAAGAGTCCAGACCGCAGTGTGATCGCTGTGTCATCGGTCATCTAACAGAATATGGCAGTCCATGTCGAGGTCCAAGGTGACAGTCAATGAGTGCATCGGGGGCAGTGGAAGGTCATGATGCCAAGGGCAGAACCAAGATGAAACAGGCCAAATGGGTGGGAGGAATGCTACTGCCGCCTCGTGATCAAGAAGTCTGGATCATCCACATCCTCGTCCTCTGATGTGTGCTCTGCCTCACCTGTGGGTGCTGCAGTTCCGGCGGCAGCACTGTGTGCCACTGACAGGGGGAATTACTGACCCAACACACATCCACACTCACATACTTGAATGATCGAAGACATGACACAACTGTGCATTAGTGAATGATTTATTGTCATCCAGTGGAGTGTTGCAGCTGCTGCAGTACAGGGCCATGCAGACCCCACTTCACATCATTGGCACGTGGCGGGCCAGCCAGAGTCGTTCAGGGCATGACAAGTACATCGGAAGAGGAAGAGTCCAGACCGCAGTGTGATCGCTGTGTCATCGGTCATCTAACAGAATATGGCAGTCCATGTCGAGGTCCAAGGTGACAGTCAATGAGTGCATCGGGGGCAGTGGAAGGTCATGATGCCAAGGGCAGAACCAAGATGAAACAGGCCAAATGGGTGGGAGGAATGCTACTGCCGCCTCATGATCAAGAAGTCTGGATCATCCACATCCTCGTCCTCTGATGTGTGCTCTGCCTCACCTGTGGGTGCTGCAGTTCCGGCTGCAGCACTGTGTGCCACTGACACATCAGGGGCCGGAGGTGGATTGTCGGCCGCACCGTATGGCAGTGACACATCAGGTGCAGGAGTAGAAATGTCTGCCGCACTGTGAGGCAGTGACACACCAGGTGGCGCAGATGGGGATGGTGTAGGGGCAGCAGCAGCCATCTGCGCCAGGCCTTGTGGCAGCAATGCCATGACGAGGATCTGCAGGGCATGGTATATCCCAGCTACATTTTGCTGATGTGCAGCAGTGACAGCCAACCTTTCCGCCTCCATCCACACCATGTCCTTCATGAGCCTCCGCATATGTGCCAAGTCACTGCTGAGATCGCTGGAGCCACTCTGACTTGACAGGTGTTCTTGTCTCCGAGTCAGGACTCCAGCGATGTCGGCCAGGGCTCGTTGGAGGCCATGGAGCGGACTGTGGGTGTCCGTCAGGGACTGTAAGTGGTCCCCAAAGGGACGTAGACACCCATGGATGGCATCAAGTTTGGCTGCCTGGAGGTCAAACCCCACCCGCACCTGATCAGCCAGCTTCTCCTGGGCCTCTAACACACAGGTTTGGAAGGCCAGGTGTGTTCTGTGGGGGTCCTGGGAGACAGTCGGTGTGGCAGGTGCTGCCTGCTGTGTGGTCTGTGCAGGGGGTGGGGTCTCCTCGATGCATCTGGGCTGCCCTGATCCTGGAGGTGGGGAGCTGATGCGGCCGATGAGCTCTCTGAGGGCTTCGGTGTCAATGATGGGGTTGTCATCCTCGTCATCAGTGTAGAGTTGTTGGGTCTGCTCTGCAGGTGGTGTTGATGGACCCTCTGCAATGTTAAGGGGAAATGCTGCATTACATCATGTTGACATGTTTGTACAGGCATTGTATACGTTCACATACAGACTGCATGACGAGGTACATTGTGGCTGTGTAGGTGGAGATGCCTGTTGGATGCGGGACAGTTGACATTTCAACACCATCAGGGATGTGAGGTTGTACTTGTGCAGTTTCATCTCACATACCCCTGCTATGCCAAATGTAATTGGCCAGTATCTTCACACAAGCGGCAGCAGTTTCGCCCTTTGTCCTGTTGTTCACGTGTTGCAGTTTGACCCACACTGTTGTCTATGCTGCTGTGCTCTGACTGTCATATGTGTGTGCTTCAGTTTAGTGAGGGTCGCACCTGCAGCTCTGAGTCTGCTGCCTCTTGTCCCTTGCAGGCGGTGTACCTTTGACTTCTGTGTCCATGCAGTGTTGAGACGTTACCAGTCTTGGATGGATGTGTGTCTTGGTGGGAGTGGGGTCTCTGGGGCATGGTTTGTCCGCAGCTGTGTTGTTGACGTCAGGGGTTGATTGTGCAGGTGGATGTGTCAGAGTGTGACCTGCTCCTATATGGATGTGGTCCACACTCAGCCACCTCAGTGTCGTTGAGTGCACCATGTCATGGTAATCGGACTGCAGGCATGGTATTGGTCATGCAGTGTCACTTACGTTGTCAGTGTGGCTCACGGAGCAGCAGCTTGGCTGGGTTCAGCACATGTGCATGGGTTGTATGTGAGCTGTGTAAAGTGTGGGGTGGGCCCACTCTGGGCAGATGGTCGAGGGTGACGTACTTGGTGTTCCTATGTGTGCTGCAGTATGGCAAGGGGATCAGGGACATGATCCACAGTCATTGTGGGTGTGCAGTGTGGTCTGCTTATTTTTGCATGTGTGCCATTGTGCCCATCTCCCCCCATCCCCCCAGTCCCTGGTTGCTACTCACCCTGTTGCTGTTCTGTCCAGTCCTGTAGAGCAGTGTCCGGGCCCCCAACTCCTGCCACCGTATCCACACTGATGACTGTCGACACCATCTCCTCCATCTCGTCCAGCTCCTCCTGCGGCGCAGGACTCCCACCTCCAGTCTGCATTGCTGCTTTGAGGTTGTTGGCGAGTTTGCTCTTGGTATTTCGCTTGATATCAGTCCATCGCCTCTTGACCTCGTCCATTGACCCCCTCTGCACTCCGACAGCATTCACCTTGTCCAAGATGGACTGCCATATTCCATTTCTTGTGCCCAGTGACACGGTGGAGGTGATGAACAGTTGTTGATGGTGTCCTGTCACCTCCGTGACCAGGATCTGATTGTCCTGCGGACTGAACCACAGCTTCCTCTTCTTCTTGTCCTTCCCTGTCCCCGAGGGCCCTGGCTGGGGCTCCGGGGGGCTTGTGGGGTTCCGATCGTCCCCTGTGCCAGCTCCGCCTGACTCCATCATGCTTCGCTGTTGGTGTTTTTTTGTTTGGTGTTTTTTTTATCTGTTTTTGTGGTGATTTTTCCCGCCTGACGTGTGTGTGTTGCGGGCCTTGCGCGCCTTATCGTGGATTGTCTCATCGCGATTGGGCCCATCGCACCTTTTTTTGCGTTAAGGTTTGAATTTCTATTGCAGTCGTGCTAGTTGTTTCGCTGACATTTCCCGCGTTCGCGTGCGTATATCGCACAGTATCGCCGTGTTGGGAATGCCACGTTGACACAGCGTTATTTTCACGTGATGAGCTGCGATGTGGGAAGTTGCGGTAAGCTATTTTGGCGATGTTTATCGCACGTTCTTGTGAATATACCCCTAAATGAGGTGTGAATCACGGGCTCACGGCAGCAGCAGGGCCATCAGAGGTAGCCGTTTTCGCGCTATCCTAAGACTGATGGCCCTTTCAGTGTTGCTTTGCAGGCCCCTAAATACAGAGGGGAAGGGGGAGGAGGTCGTGGGCACTGCAGAGGCCTTCCTCAATGTGCACCACACAGGCTGAAAGATAAAGTTGTTATTTTAATTAGGACTATTCCTGCAGTCCCGGGACGCTTTTTTGAAACAAAGAAGTAGGGGAACGGACTTAAATAATTTTTAAAAGTAGGGGTACGCCGTGCCCTTCCGATCCTGCCCACTTCTAACACTGCCTGCCTCTCTCCTCCTCTGTGCCTGGTGGCGGTGGCTATGACGGGCTCCCCAATGTCCTACTATATATTGCGATATTATCCCCAAAGCGTTTTGGACCAAGCACTTTTTCTGGGGAAATTACCCAGCTACAAATTATTCGCTTGGAATTCCCAGGATTTAGTACACAGTTAAGCCACGGTACTTCGATAGTTACGGATTGCGTTGCTTTTAACCAAGCTCTTAAAATAAAAATAAATAAAAAGTTTCTACAAAAATTAATCTAGTGCGCTCCTTGGTTTAGAATACATTATCACTCATTTTAAGCACCTTGAACACGTGCACGTGCTGAGCCTGGGTGAACTAAGCAGGTACTGACAGACTGTCGGAAGCCGGCATGATGGAAACGGCAGCGCACATGCTGCCACACTGGCGATGCTGCACTTTAACATACGCTTCAGCTTTCCTTGACTAAGACTGTCACAAGAGGCGCTGTTGTCAGAAAAGTTGCAAGGAACCAGAAGCTATAGCGATCAAATGGAAATATGTGAGCGTTCTAATATTCTGCCATGAACGTGTACGCATAGATATGCGCTTTAAAACATCGAGAACACACTGGAAAGGAGCTGACGGGAAGAAAGTTAAGTAAAATAGGAACGTGAACCGGATGTGAGTCGGGCGCTTTGAGAGAGGCGTTCTTGGGCACAGCAGAGTGTTGTGCGAGCCTGGAGCATCCAAGGGTCTGAGAGGCCAATTGACACCTGGTACCATGGCAACCAGCATCAGCACCTAAGGAGGTCCACTGAGATGAAGTTATTACTGTGAAACCCCGAACTTTAGGGTGCAATAATTATACTTTGGTCATTTCCCCATCCTGAGGAAGCCCCGTTAGTGTTAGAGGATTCTCCCTCCCGCCCTCTAGGCTGAGCGATCCTTTTAGAGACACTTTCTGTCCACCGTTACACATCCTCTAACACGAAGATCGTCGGAGAGCCTTAATTGTTGGTTTATGAAGTGTGTCTGTTGTGATTTGTCCCATCCACCTTTGCATGCTGTTAAGGTGTTACTTATCTAAGTCTGGGTCAGACAGCTATTTGTGCCTCTTACCATGAAGTATGTTGCTTGTTTAAAGATGTCAGGCATTTTTTGAGCATTTAGTCATTCTTTGCTGGACCTTCACCTTGCACGTTATTGCCCAAAGTGTTTATTTATAAGCACAGCATGCTTCACTCCACAGAAAACACCCCCTTACACAAGCCTGCCTTCCAAAGCCGCAACTGACTCCTGAAATCACAGCAACACTGTCTTAGAAGCTGTCTGCAGCCAGTGAGTGTGACTCCGCAGACAGTTCAGCTACAGGACAGTGGCAGTACGAAGCAGCAGGCTTTATTTTCCCAGCACTGTGAGACTTGGTAAATCAAAGATAGGCCTGGTGGTTAATCTTTCCGCAGGAGGGAGGTCAGAGTTTTGTCCATTGGTAGTTGGCGCAAAGTAGCGCAGAGGGTTAATATGCCTGCTGCAAAGAAAGTCTACCACAGTATTATAGAACTGTATTTTATGTGGATAGCTCAGTGGATTGCTGCTTTTGACGCAGAGATCCCTTTGTTACTTGTGGTTCAGCCGCACCTGTCCCTGAGGTTGGGGTGGACGGTGCTGATTATTTAGAAATAACAGTTTTAAAAGCATCTGCTGCAGAGTTCGAGTTTCTCGTTGCTCAAATGGGTGTAATTTCTGATATTTGTCTGTTTCCATGGACTTCATTGCATGATTTTGGTCGGGAGAAAGTGTCACTCAAAGTGTCACACATTTAGTCGTTGAATGTCACTCATAAGTACACGGAAACTATGAAAATGTCACACATAAGCAACCTGAAACCTTGGCAGCTATGCGTAGCGTGGCCTGTGTGGCCAGCTAACAGGGAGGGTAAAATGATTTCACGCTCGCAAGCCAACCCGCTGTGGTTTAACCCTGCAAAAATGTTTGCAAGGAACAAACAGCAAGACATTCTACGGGTCACGCACAGGGTCAGCGCAGGCCGCGCGGGCCCAGAGCCACTGCTGACCACTTCAATAGGAGCCAAGAGGCAGTGCCTAATAGGGACAAGGAGAGGTCAGGCGGAAGGTGAAGGAGGTCAGGCCTCTCTAGTTCCCATTGTCAGAGAAGCCACCGAAGTCACCAGTCAGGATTGGGTTTCAACGCGCCTTTTATACTTGCAACATGGACTTGAAGCCACTTCATGTTAGCACAAAGGGAGGAATGTAGGACATTGTATCTGTAATACAGAGGGAGGGATGGGCCGCGTGGGCTGGAATTTGACCTCCTCCACCCACTGGCCCAAGCAGGTGCCATGAGGCACTCTCTACATTCAACATTCACATCGTACTTACAATACGGGAAGTATTTCTGCGTTTGTTTCTCTTTTCTTTGAGCCTCATTTTAAAAACATCTTGAGTGCTGCGCCTCCGTTTCTTTCGAATGCATGTCTCTTTTCAGGAGTTACAATGTTACACGAGGTGCTTTCTGCGTGGAATTAACTGAACACTCTTAAAAACTCACAGGAACTATTGTTAGCTTCATGGCTGCCAAGTTTTCATTTGCTTATGTGTGATATTTCTGGCTTTCAGTGTAATTGTGTGTGTTATTTCAATGCGTTATGTGTTACATTTTCAGTGGCACGTTATTGGGAGTTGAACAAAGCAATAACGTTAACATTTCCGCCACTTTTTTGCAAGTGGCAGTCTAGAAACCTTACAACACCTGCAGCATCCTTGATATGTTTAAGCAAGTTTACTAACCTATTTCCCTGAAAGTAAAGGGGTCATGGTTTACATGTTAACACTGGCTGAGGGGGTCTCTTGCACAGAACACAGCAAATTGGCAGCTCGCTTCTTCCAGCGCTGCCCCCACCAACATACAATTACACATATTGAGGGATGCCGTCTCGCGTTTGTGTTGTATTTTGAATACCGATCTAATATTTTGTATTTTCTAAAGAAATAACAGATATTGAATAATGTTTTATTTAGTTAAGCATTTTTCGTAGTAAAAAATAGAAACTGCAAATAAATATAAAATATCCTTGCCCTCCACTTGTTTCCTCCGCACAGGAGATGAAATGCAAGGACTGACATGTTGACATGAGGCATCTAACCTGCTGTTGCGTAACACAAACTGATGCTCCCCGCCCCTGAAGGATGTGGTAAGGGGTCCATGCGTCTCCCATACCTCACAGATATTCATTGGCATTAGACTTAAGGGGGGGCTGAAATGTTGAGGGCCCCCCTGAAGAGGTCTACCATCAAACCGCCTCACAGGGGCCTGCTTTACCCCCAAGCTAACCTGCACTGCAGCGAGGTGAAAATCCGTCGATTACCGACTCTCTAGTCTGTTTAGCAGCATTATGGAGTGGCTTGGTCGGTGATCCGCCAGGAATAGCTACCAAGTGTCCACATCCTTTGTGCCACGTTCAGGCAGTCCTAGGGTTAGCCCCCAGGTTAGCAAATTGCTTTGTGGGACTTAAGTTTCACTTTTTAACATTTCAAGAATTAGATGATGGCAAAAAAGAAAGACTAGCTGAAGGAGTCACGCTTACTATGCAAAATAAATCCTGAAGTCAAGAGCACGCCCTAGCTATGGAAGAACGGCAGCAGCCAGTGCCATGCTACAAGCAGTATTTAATCGAGGTGGGAATTTCTCTACAATCAGCAATCTTAATGTTTCGTTGCTGAATATACTACTGGGCTTGTGGGTAAACTGCAACAGAAAATCTAAATATATGTGTGGAAGCTTCTAAAACAGGCTGGGCCCGATTCACAAAGGTAAACTTACACTTTTGTGTAAGTTGACTGCTTTTCAGTATTCACAAAGGTAAACCTTCACCAAAAGACTAACTTTACTATTTTTTGGTATTCACAAAGGTAAACTTAGACCCAAAGTCTAACTTTACTAGTAGCAACTCACCTTTCTGAATACCCAAAAGTAGAAAAGTTAGACTTTTGGTCTAAGTTTACCTTTGTGAATACCGAAATTAGTAAAGTTAGACTTTTGGTCTAAGTTTACCTGTGTGAATACCGAAAAGTAGTAGACTAACACAAAAGTGTAAGTTTACCTTTGTGAATCGGGCCTGCCGTATTTCAGTTGCACATTGAGGAATTTTGGCTTAAAGTAGCTCTTTTCAGCATTAGGTTGTGAGGTGATGACTGAGACTGAAGTGTGGTTGTCCTATGACCAGCCCTGTGCATGTTGTTGGATTTATAAACACGTGTGGCTCAGGGATGGGAGGTGAGGGATGGCGGGAGGTTGTGATGACCTTTTCACCACCTGTGAACCTGCTGCTGCTCCGCATCCAAGTATCTGAAAAGTAAGGTGTACATCTACTTCTCAAGTAGTTCACTTACCTTTTCAAACAGCAGTAGAGTCTGCTGTGCTGTCTCCTTTGCATCAACCCCCTGCCCACGCCACAGGTACACTGCAGTCGGGCTCAGGCTTGGAGAGAGAAGCTGACTAGAGGTCATGTTAGGCAGGGTTCAAAGTGGTCCTCCAGATAGGTGAGAAGACAGTGAAGTGCATGACTATTTTGGCGGCATCCATGTCAAGCATGTCCAGGCTGGACCCACGGCTTCCAAGCCAGCCTGGCCCGCTGTGCTGCAGGGTCTGTTTTGGGATTCACAGCTGGAGGTTTGGAAAGCCTGCGTGAGTCCACCACGGCACCCGACTGATCAGTGCCGAGCACTTGGATGAGACGGTGGTTGGACCTGGCCACAAGGTGTAAGTAAGGTACGAAGCCCTCAGCAATGCAGTGCATTAGTCCTATCACGAGACAAAGATGGGCGCAAAAAGACGAGCCTGGAACCAAACATAGAAAGCAGTGCATAACCCTGGCAGCCACCATAGGCTGCAACAGCTAATTGGATAAGGTCGATACTCCCCTTAAGATCTGCAATGATAGTTTTGAAAATTCTAGCACAGCAGAGCTTCGGCAACTGAGCCTGCTCTGAAGCACGTGAAATGAAGGTGTAAAAGTGATAATGCTGGCAGAATGACTAGTTTGCATTAGCCTAGCCACGCATGAGTGACACTTGGCAAGGCTGAAGCTTGCGTCCCTTTTTTGGGAAATAATTTGTGACACTCACGCAATGCTCTGGGATCAATATTTAGCAGGTCATACATTTGTAATGGAACTATATTAAAATATGAAGAATTGTGCTGTTTGCTCATAGCTAGTAGGTTAGGTTAGCTAATGTTCCAGAATTGAAGCCCACTCAGCAAGAATCTACAGGGCAGTTAATACACAAGGCTCTACATTGGCTCTCTAGATTCCATACAGGTAGGATTAAACTATACCAACATCTGATTATGGCCAGAAGAGTAAATAGGGTGGGGCCTGCAACCAAAACCGTAGAAGGGGACTGTATAGTTATTAATTTTAACACCCAACGATTGGTAGGTGACTTGTTGAAAACATTGCCTAACACTCCATCATTTGATTCTGAGATCTTTGCACTACCGTTAGTTTTTTTTTATAAACCCTCTAGGATAATTACAAATGTATATACAAGGGTGAAGGCCCCTAATTCCTTCTACTGGCTTCCCAATCCTTACTTTGACCAACAAAATGTCCCCATACCGATCAGCAATAGATATGCTCCATTGGGTGACCTTGAAGCGTGTGATTGACTTTACAAAATTCCACCAAATCTCCCTGAGAAAAATGGTATAGCCCTCTCACCAGTGAGACCAGATTCAGTGGGAAATGACTTCAAACCTTTAAAAATTATTTCATTGAACATATCGGGCTATAGCCAGAAAAAAAGAAACTCTAACTGGCTGACTCTGGTCACACAATACGAGATTTTATGTTTCCAAGAAACCTGGGAAATTGATAAGATTCATATAGATGGCTATCTCTCCTATCAAACAGATGAGGCACGCTCTAGGGCCAGCCGCCATAGCAGGGGGATAGCAACCTTAGTTGCCAACACGGCTAGGCTTAAGGTAATAACATTTTTGAATATTTCATATTATTACCACATCCTTTTATGTGAGGGCCATAAAGGTCGGGATTGGCTTCTTATCAATTTCTATAAAAATAATTTTGAAGGTAATATGGAAACTGTATTGGAACCACTGGAGAGGGATATTGGTAACCTTATGACAATTCACCATAAAACCCTTGATGTAGTTTGGATGGGAGATTTTAATGCTCATAATTGTAACAGGGTTGGCTCCAATGTATGTGGTTTGATTGATGAAAATGGGGACTCTCTTCCTCATTTCCATCATAATGATTATGGGAACATCTTAAATAGACTACTAGTGAGTTATAGTCTTGAGATAATCAATCCATCCGACAATAAAACGGGCAAACTAGATTTTTACGTTTTTTACCCAGTCTTACCATTCAACCCTTGATTATTTATTGGTCTCAGAATCCATCAGACCCTACTTCTCCCACAATAAGTCTACCTTCAACGCCTTTAGCGCTCATTCTGCAATTACCTGTTTTATGGTGGACGGACAAAGACGAAAACCCCTAAGAACCTTTTACTTAAGCCCTATTTTGGGAGAAAAAATGGGGTCACCCTAAAATGGGAAAAAAGTTGATACCCCAAACTTTATTGGGGGAATTGTAGTTAAAATGAACAAGGAAATTGCAAAATGCTTAGATCCAAATTTAAGTGATAACACCATACTAATGGCTTTTGAGCAGATTCTAGCAGAAATCAATGATAACCTGTCATGTTCAATCTTGACCAAGAATCACACGGAGGTTCTCTGGTTTGATGACACTTCCTCTAAAGCACTAAAAACCCTTTATCCTGCTCTGAAATCTAACCCAAGAGATACCAATCTGGTGAGATCTCTGCGCCATTTATGCAAAGAAGCGAGAGTAGCTAGATTGAGGGTGTTGAAGGAGGAGGCGTGGGAAAATTACAAAGGGCAACAATTTAAATCAATAGCAGGGATTTCTGGAGTACAATTAATGCTCCCTTCCTAAGAGAGGAGAAGGAGATTACTCTAGAAATGCATGTGACAGAGTAGGTATGAGTCTCGCACTTCAAGAAAGTTTTTGGGAAAATCGGCGAGACAATTGATTCACTCCCAGACCTACCGGTGTATACCACAGGAGGTCTTACACCCTTTAGCCTGGAAGAAACAAAATATTCCCTAAACCAGTGTAGCAGATTAAAAGCACCTGGACCTGATGGGGTCCTGATTGATTTCTTTTTAGATAATCAGGATTTGTGGGCCCCATTTCTCACAAATGTTTTTAATACCATAGCATGTGCAGGTGCCTTGTCGTCTTGGAAAAAGACTGTTATAATTCTGATTTATAAAAAGGGGGATAAAGCTAACCCAAAGAATTTTAGACCAATATTGTTACTGGACAGCACGGCTAAACGTATGGGGCAGTTACTCCTCAACAGATTGGAGGACTGGGCGCTTGAAAGGAACATACTAATTCCCTCCCAATATGGCTTCAGGAAAGGAAAGGGGACAATCGATCAGTGCCTCAATTTAAATTTGATAATTGCTTAGTATACAAAGGCCAAGGACGGCCATCTCTATATGGCCTTTATGGATTTTTCGTCTGCTTTCGACTTTGTGGTCCATTCTAAGCTATGGACAATAATGGAAGCTATGGGAATTGAGGTGGTGATAATTAATTTTATTCGTGGGATGTATTCCGATGCTACGGCTTGTGTCCACCATGGGAGAGAGGGTGAAAGCACAAGACACTTTAATATCACCCGTGGCATTAGACACTGGCGTGTTCTCTCCCCTTTCTTATTTGCATTATACACAAATGCCGTGGAGTGGGCCCTGGTTGGGTCTACTACAAATGTCCCATTTATTAATTCATCTCCTGTTCCGATAGTCCTCTATGCAGATGATGCAGTGTTGCTGGCACGAACTGGCAACGCATTGCAGAGCCTCATATTGGAGTATACAAGATTTATGAATAATTTGGCCTTGAGGGTAAATGAATCCAAGTCCTTCGTACTTGTAGCAGTATTGAAACTGAAGAAATACCCTAGAATGATCATAGAGGACCGGAAATTGGAGGTAGTTGACACCTTCAAGTATCTGGGGGTCATGTTTGATAGGGAAATTAATTGGCAAAATATGATGACCAAGAGAGGGTTCTTAATGGAAAAAAGTATCGGGGGACTTTTTAGATTTATAAAAAAAAACTTGTATCGAAACCAATTGAAATAATAAAAAAAATCTATGAGGCAAAAGTAAAATCTGTTGCCTCCTATGGGGCTGGTGTCTGGGGCTTAACTGATGTATCTAAGCTGTAGTATATAGAGGATGGCTTCCTGAAAAGATTGGCCTGTGTCCCACAATCTTGCTCCTCTTACAACTGCCATTCTGAGCTTAAATCATCTTACATTACGGATCAGATCCGTATTGCTCCGATTTTGCTTTGGCATTCAATCTGGAGAAAGAATCACTAAACCTAACTAGAGATATCTTGAAGGACTGCCGAAGTTAGATGGGGTATCCAAGAAAAAATGGTTAAAATATATTGAGACTAACTTGCAGGCAATTGGCTTAGATAAACTATATGAGGATCCGAACCTATACCTGACAGTATCAAGGAAGGAATTGAAAGTCCTCTTATTAGACAGCCTTGGAAGACACAGATGGGAGCTCAATTGTAACAAGAACACAGTTAAGCAATATTCTCTAGCACCAAGTATAAATAATATGGTACCTTCTTGTTTTACATTTGTCTTGAACCTCCAACATAGATATGTATTATTAAGGTTTTGTTTAAAATATATCCCACTTAGGTTAGGTTACCCCGCTAAAACATATTCCATTGATACTCTTCCTTCCTGCCCATGTGACACACAATCCCCACAGAGTGATCTTCATTTCATATTGTTCTGTAAGTTATATATCAAGGAAAAGAACAGATAGATTCTTCCACTTATGCGTAGACTTAACTTTAGACAATGTCGTCCGGCTTACTACTATCTCCAGTTACTAGCAGACCCTCTTGTTTGTTATTGTTTGGCTTCGTTTCTATCGTCTGCCATAAAAAAGAGGAGATTGATTTCATAGGTTGTGTATCTCAAACATAACAAAGGGCAAGCTACCACCATAGCTTGCATCTACAAGAATTTGAATTACTCTTATCCTATTTATTATTTAACCGCTCGATGCTCATGACGAGACCAGCTCGTCATGAGTCACAGTGGAGCTGTGCTCATGACGAGCTGGTCTCGTCATAACGGCTGCGCGCTGCCCACGCGGGATTAATTCCCCGCCTGTGCGGGAGAATTAATGAGTGGGCGGGGTTGTGACGAGACCAGCTCGTCATGAGCACAGCTCCACTGTGACTCATGACGAGCTGGTCTCGTCACGAGCACCGCAGCGCCGCGCTCACCCCCCCGCCCCCTTGCACCCGTGGGGGAATTACCCCCGCGGGGAAGGGGTTAACTGAATTTCCTAGTGTATATTGGCATGTGTTTCTTAATCTATAATAATTTAAATACTAACGATGAGGTGTAAAGGGTTGAACCACTGTACTTGTATGATTTGCACATTTGTCATAGGGAGTTCCCTAAATATTGTCTATAAGTAGAGTTAGGCAATAACTGTTTTTGTTGAACATGCATTTCACTGATTATGACCAATATGAATTATATATTAACTGTTCTTATAATGGATATTTTTTTAAGATACTAAATAGACAGTTGTTTTTATGCTTCTTCTTTTATGCATCTGAAATGATGCGAAATAAAGTTTCTTGACTGACTGACTACGTGAAATGGACGAAAGGACGAGTTCCAAATTAAATTTGTACTGCTAACTTAGGGGGTCGACGTGTAATTCAATCCATTAATAGGTGCACGCAGGAGCCTGTTGATGCCACTAAGACCCAGTCATGATAACTGTGTCCCGGGAGCCAATGCGCATTCACTCACAGCTCAAATATACAATAAGGGCTTGAAGCATTGAACAAATCATTTCCGCTTATGATCTGAAGCTTCCTCAGGACTCATCTCTTAATTTTGGTTTTGAACCCGCAGCCAGAGGAAGTACTGTCCAAACATGTGCAAGGAACATTTTGCCGCTCATAAACATGAGAGAGAACACATCAATGGGAATCTGGTCCTGCATCCTTCGAGGCTTTGAATTGCAGCCTGCAGACAGTGACTAGACCTTTTGTTGTTGATTTGTTAATGTGTTGCAGATGTTTGTGAAAGGACAGAGCACAGGGAGTAAGTAAACATCCGCCTAGGGATTTTATCATAAGGCTGAATAACAGACAAATGGGCATCAGTTGGTGTGGAGGGAAAGTGCACGAGGAGAACTCAGTTTTTCCATTTGATTGCAATCAAGTGATAGACCCAGAGATATCAGCCTAACACACCTTCTGCAAGATAAGAGAAAGTCCAATCAAAGAGAACAAAACGTGTGTAATCTATTAGAAAGTGTCAGTGGAGCTTTGTATTTATTTTGCTAGTTCTAACAGCCATTCATGGTGTGATGAAAATCTACACTAATACATAACCACATTGAATACAATTCTATATTTTGGAGGCACTTATTTATCTTAATACTAAATGTTATTGCACGTTTTGTGGCAGCCTATCTTACACTTTGTGTAATAGTGCATTACCCACTGAGTTGTTTAATTTGCATTTATTTTTCATTTATATATTTTTAGTTTATATGCGGTTACTAGAAGGTAAAAGATCAGCAAAATAGTTAACATTGTTTTGCTCTTTTTAGCCATGCCTTTGACCCCAACCGCAATCTCACTGACCCCAACCCCATTCCACTGAGGATCAAAGTTCCCATACTTTTTCAATACACTTCAACCACTGTATGTATCCCACTCTGTACACCCTTGGCCTTAGCATATGTGACTAAATATGTGGTCATCTATGAGCTACAAACAGATGAGGGCTTGAAAGATGTGTAGTGTCCTGCAACCGCTCTAAGCAGGAAGCTAGCAGTCTCCTTCTCTCCATTATGAGGGCTGCTGGAACGGAGTAATTCCCTTCCTCAGAACCAGGTATTCTTTCAAAACAACAGTGCATGTCTGTGCAGTGCCATGACCTTAATGGCACCAGCCCCTCTAAATGGCCTTAGACCTAAGGCAGCATCAAGACCATAATGCCTATGTATAAAGAGCCTAGTTTTCCAAGCCTGGATCAGGAATCTTGCATCTGTTCACTGGTACAGAAGATAGATATTTTGAAGGGGTGATTCAGGCATGGTACCTGGGGTGAGTGATGCATCATTACAAGCATGGTCCTTATTTCGCAGGGCTGGTTATATGCATGCTACTCGTGTGAGGGAATTTATTGCTGCTACAATACATACACTCAGGGTTGATCATCGAGAATAGACCTCTCTTAGGAGGTATTCCCTGGCATACTACTAGGAGAGAAATTACTAAGTGTTAGGGAATAGTACTCCCTGAGGAAGTGGACAGATGAGCAGTGTGATGGTGTAGGGGCCCTCACAAAAGGAAGTGATAGGAGGTGAAGGAATTGATAAGAAGTGAACATGGCTAGAAACTGTGAAAGTAGTGGAAGAGTGGAATTATGGACAGAAAATACAGTTCGATCTTTCAATTAGATAGATGCTGAAAGTAGAAAGTGGCAGGTGAGTACCTTGAATTAATTAGGTGATTCTGGGCCACTCGAAGTGCCAGGACCTGTAGACTTTAGGATATCAGTGAGTCCTCTGCCTGTCTTGAGTGTGTGATTTATATGTTAGATGCTGTAGCCTGAGGGATGAGGACCTCAAAGATGTGTAAAGAAGTAGTTGTGTGCCAAGTTTCTGTGATGAACCTTGCATCTAAGTTGTGTTGTGTGTTTAAATCAGCACTGTAGGAGAGTGGATGATTGCAGAGTGTAAGTTGATCACTGTTAATTGGAGGATCCGTGCTGTGTTTGGAGAACAAAGCAAACACAAGGAGAGGATGGACGGAGCACTGAAACTTTTCAGACACTCACCCCAGTCACAGATCTGGGTTGAATCCATCATCGTTCTTTAGCTCACTTCGCAACCCCAGTTCAGACCCAGACATATGCAAATCAGTCTCAACCCTATCCCTCATGGGAACAGTCCAGCCAGAACTGCCAAGCTAGGTCTTCCCTCGATCTCAATCAGAGCAAGGAGCAGGAAATAGGTAAATATTCATTTGGCACTCTGTCGACTGTATATTACACTTTGTGACAAAAAGGCACTCCAAATACATAAACATTTTTTAAACTGATATACTTCAATCTCCTGTCTTGTTGTAGGGCACTTTACCCTAGGTTATGCCTGCAGATCTCTTGTTGATTAATCTTACATCACTCCCAATTATGCTCTCCAAATAAACGTTCATATGGTTGATGGGGACTTGCCCACACTTGCAGCAATTCTAAAAAGGCACAGCTGTAAGTGCTGCAGTAACTCACCTGGTAAATTATACTGAAATCTTTAAACCTCTTAGTTATGATTATTTTTGCACTAGCATCTTTATTTAACCATTTTATTTAGACTTATTTTAACTCTTCCCTCCATTTTGATCTTAGCTCTTTTTTAAAGAAGTTTGTCCACATTTTGAAGTCACAAAAGCGTGAGGGAGCGCACTGCCTATAATTTCAGCACACAGTTCATCCAGTTGAATTGTGGGAAATGCAGTACATAATACCACTCACCCTAGTGGAAAGACGTTCATCTTTGTGGGTGCTTTTAATGCTGACATATTTGTCCTTCATCAGCAGAGTGTATCACCTTAAATTTGGGGGTGCTGGCAAGGCTGTTCAGAGTCTTCTCAGGTTTCTGTATCACTCCCAGAGCCCAATAAAGCAAGGGAGCCAATCACAAAAAGGGGAGGGAGCGCACTGCCTGGCATGCCAGCACACAATTGGCCCAGATACATTGTGTAAAATGCAGTCCATAATAACACTCTGTTAGAAGTCCCCTGTATATCTCACCTAATTATGACTTTTTATGAGTGAAGTGGTGCTGCTCTTTGTCCTTTATTACAATCATCAATAAACACAGTCTGATGTCAAAGAGACAATTCATTTACTCTGCTGTTTAGACCACCCTCTGATCACAAACTTACACATTTATACTGACACTACTAAAGTTTCCCTTCCCTTTGAAATTTACATTATTTAATTCACAGTGTACTTAGGGCCTTATGTAGAGTTTGGTGGATGAGATACTGTCATAAAAGTGGGAAATATTCTGTTTGTCGAATTACAAGTGCCATACAGGCTATAATGCATGTGTATTTTGGCAGACAGGACATCTGCCGCGTTTGTGACAGAGTATCCCCTCTGCCAAACTCTAAATATGGCCATTTGACAACCTATCTGTAGGTTCTTAGTCTCCTTCTGGAGTAATTCGAAATGGTTGTGACCTTATTTTAAGATATTAACCCAGTTGTGATTATGTGGAAATGCTGTGGTACCTGCATCCTAGAAGTCGCCAATGAATATTCTCATTTGTCATCCTCTAGTCTCCTTTGCTATCAATATAAGGAAGACAGGCACTGTGAAAAGTAGATAACGAAGTCAGCATTCCCGTACCTTGTCCTTCAAGGGAGTGATATCAGGATTTTGGAGTTATGGAGCTAGGGATTAGGGCCCATCAATGAGCACTGTACTAGTTCACATGTGTAATGGATACATCGGTCCACAGGCTGTTGTGTTAAAGCCAGTTTCATTTTATCTATATGGAGACATATGGCGATTGGTGCAAAAAACCTTTCCTTTTATATTTCTAAATTGGGCCTTTTGGCTTGTGATCTCAGAGGGTGCCATCACTTGCATGGTACAATTGTCTGCTTCCATCTCACACCTATGGTGTACTTCTTCTGAGTTTTGTCGGTTCTAATTTCTCTTTCAAAACTGTTGATGCTAAATTATTATTCTAAGCGCTCATTTTCAAGATTGTGGCATTGTGTAGGACTCAAAGGGCGATTATCCAAGAACAGAGATAAAGATAAATCATGTCAAATTCAACTTATACCAGACAGGATTCAAAGTCAAAGAGACTGAGCTCTATTCCATTTAAATAAACTGACCAAATGTGATCTGTAGGAAACAGGCACAAAGGTGTAGGGAATACTAAGGGTGGGGGATTCTTTATGGTTAAGGATGAAAGCCTTCACCCAACTAATGGGTGGCATGCTTCATCATCAGGCCTTTCCTGACAACCTTCACATTGGATAGGGTGTAAGTTACTACTCGATTACTTTATGGGGAGCTTCGGGGAATGTATGTTCATAGATGTATCACTATGCCACCCATATGGTCTCCTTAGTTGTGTGAAACCTAATGTGAGGTGTCTACGTACAGACACACGTGTGTGTTATTGACTTAAAATACCTCCTAGGTGGAAAATGCAATTTTATTTAGTCTCCCAGTGGTAGAGTTAAAACAAAGTGGGGAATGATTATACGTACTGCTTGAGGTCAACATGTTCCTGCCTCTATGACCCTATAAGAGATGGCATTCTTCAGGACCTGGAACACCCTCTCTGCGAAAGCAAAATCTATTAATAATCCTAAATGTTAAAGAAGAGTATTAGAAATGATCCAAACCTCATATGATGTTTGTCCTTATATCAGGCAATCCCCTCAGCAATGTGTAATGTAGGCTGCAAAAGTTGTGTTGCTTTTTTGCATCCCAGACTTTGGAGTATATAGGTCGTGACACTAGGAAATGATATACCAAATACTCACTGACAGTCTAGCGCCTGATAGTCTTTAAACTCTGGTGGATTATTTTAACCCACACTTAGAGATTCAGCACTAGGAAAATAAAATCTGCACTTTGATGCTAGCAATCTCTATCAAAGGGCCCAATTTAATTTTTGGCAGCCATAGAAGTCACCATTGGCCTGGGTGGGGACTTTACATCCACCAGGCCAAGACTACTCCACACACCAAATTTTTAAATGACCACCTAGCAGGCGATCATTTATAAAGGCATTGGCAGGGACCACCATCACGGCGGTTCATGTCAATGCATTTTATTGTTTGTTACAGGGCTGCTTCGGAAGGATGCAGCCCTGTAACAAACAGTAATCTTTATCTCTTTTCAAAAAGAAAATCTTGAAATGGGATTTTCCTTTTGTAAGAAAAAAAGTAATGCTCCCTTCACCATGGGAGGCCTCTCCCATGGCGGGAGGGGGACCATTAAAAGGTTTATACTGTTCCTTGTCGGTAATAAACAGTAAAAAATGACTACATATCCCCCCATCCAAATTGGGTGGGCGGACATGCAGTCATTTCTGCGACAACCCTTGCTCCCCTGGGCCATTGGAGGGGGTTAATCACAGCAGAGACAGAGTAGTCTCCATCGTAATTAGCCCGAAGGTCCACCAGCAACTAAATGTGGTGGGCAGATCGCATTCTTGGTGGTGAGGATACTCCATCACAGGTTAAGTCGCCCCTAAGTCACTTGACACACTGTGTTGGTATTTATTCTACATGGCTCATGAATCTTTGTTAATTAGAGGTTATTGGTGTATAAATATAGGTGTGTACTCCCATTTCTCTCAACTTAAGAGGGAGGTATGGGTGTGTTTTCCCTTTATCTCGGCTCGTAAGAAATTAGAGTAAAATGCAACTCTACTGGTCGTGGCTTTTTCGTAATGGATTTCTTTCTTCAACCTCTTGTTTAGAATATGCCATCGTATTTAAAAGCCAGAAAAGCAGTACTGACTGAACCTACTCTAAGATTTACCATTCGACTCCGAATCAAATATCTTGGTAGGGTTGGATGTAGAATGATTTATACATGCACATTTCAACAAGAAGGACTTGCAGTTGTGAAACTCCTTTTGGAGGACGGAGAGACCCCGGAAATGACAGCAGTGCACATTATCATGCGCTGTGCAGAGTTGCCATTAACTGAGAACTTCTTCAAATTTGAAGATCAGTTATGCCTACAGACCATAGGGACTTTGATGCGCAGTGCATTCACCCCCACTGTGGCGAATTTCTACATGCACTACTTTGAGACAACCCATATATATTCAGAAACAAACACTTTTAAATTGAACATCAGTACATGAAAGCAGTACATTGATGATACTTTTTTTCGATCTGGGAAGGTGATATGACCAATCTTAATGACTATTTCTGATGGATCAATAAATTTGACCCGCATTTGAAATTTACTGGTCAGAGTAACAAAGAAACACTACCTTTTTTAGACCTCCTTGTTTACAACAAAGATGGCCTTTTGGCTACTGAGGTCAATAGGAAACCTGCAGATAAAAATTCTTATTTGAATTATGAGAGTTACCATCCAAGTGCATTAAAACCAAATCATCCAGTAACACAGTTCTTACGCCTTTCAGAGAAATTGTACAGATATATCTCCTTACAACAAGCACTTGAAAATTTCGAGCAATCAGCCTAGGCAAAATTTATACCCCAAACACATTATTGACATGGCTAAAAAAGAGCTGAGAACGAAAACAAAGCAGCCCCTTTGGAATACATACCGAAACAGAGAACAGAGAAATGGTTCTGTGTTACTACACATTTCAGTTTCTCGGATCCTATCAAAAATCTGATTAATATACATTGGCACATTCTGAATACAGGCAAGAAGTGTTTTGGAAATGCCATGTTTGCTCTTAAGCTTAGTACAAACTGAGGGACTTAATTGTGCATATATGACCTAGAATTAGCAATACCCCACTCAGACTAAATTCTGGGGTCTTCCAAAAGTGAAGGGGCACTATCGATGTGGTACATGTTGAGTATGTCATCTTCATCATCTACTTTAGTTTGGTCAATGCGACCCTAAAGGTACTACATGCAAAAATAACCCTTACAGAGCACTAATCATCTCACATTAAAGTACACTGTGCAGTTAATGAATCTTAACATTAGACCAACTTCTGATGGGTTACATTAATCAGGAGATAGGTTAAAAGGACAAATTCATCCAGTAATTACAGTCAACATAAACCTCTTACATGATCGACAATGATAACGTTAAATACACTGGGCCCGAAAATTATAGTGTGGAATCCTCAGCTTAGCATCGCAACTCTCTAGTTACAATTCATTCACACAGGGTTTCGACAGGCATAGATTGCTCCCATTCAAATGCATAGATTGGTCTAGGCTTAACTACAAAATCACATAACAACACCGGTAATCCCAAAGCCCATATGCATAAAATACGTTACGGAAAATATTTAGATGATAAAGGTGCACATCCTACTAGTATTCTCGCCATAGCACGCTATATCGCCACTACTTATCTTGATACAGAATGCACTACATATAAAATAGTTCTAGTCCTTATTATTCTTAGAGTGTCCAGATGTCTACGGCACCGAAGCAACCTGCAAAATAAATTTATCAATTTCTTCCTCTGAAGCTTGCACCCTTGCAAAAAACAATATGTGAGCATAGGTTTCAGCACCTAAGTTACAAACTGGACACAATTTGGAATGGTCAAAGGATTAAGACCATTTGCTCATAAAACTCATGAGATTAAACTTGTCATACCGGCACTCAATGAATAGCTTCTTTGCCTAGGAAGGTTTTAATAAATCCATAAAAGGCTCAAAACTCAGCTCATCTTTGTGTTTCAAAAATCTAGCAACGTCATCCCCTGGTCTAATTGAGCACATTTTGTTGTGATATACCCACTGCTAATATATACTCTTAAGTGAGAGCTTAGATAGAGTTCTCGATTCCTCCGGGGTATGCCATAACCTATCGAGGCCCAGATTTGACAGTAGGTTTTTGATGTTATTCAACTAAGGAATTTTGGTAACAGCCGCCGGGACCATTAGGGCTTTAGTGCCCACCCTGTAACACGCAAGTTCTTCTGTGGTCCACAACTAGTACCAAAAAAGCAGGGGCCGGATTCTGAGTTTACTTTCTATGTTCCTGCAAGCTAGGTCAAAAAGAATTGGTAACATTGGGGTACAGTGTGGGAGACTCAACAGAGCCCCCATGAACCTGTCTTCTGCCTTTGCGAGGTTCCCACACCTTCCATCCCCCCACAACTCAGCCCTATACATAGTAGAGTCCAGAGCTTTTGCAGAATACATTTCCAAAGAGGAAGTATAGTTTTTATAGAGTAAGTCATCCATTTCCCACATAATACCTATGGGGAATCAATTAACTGGGCCTTGTATAAATATAATCTGGAAGTAGTGGACCAGACGTTATACGAGGGACAAGTGCAGTTACCCACTTTTGAAGGGCAAGGCCATTGCTCCATAATCGATCATATATTAATCTCGGCTCATGGTCAGAATCAGATAGTAAAAATGGAGGTGGAAAAAAGCTGTCTAAGCGACCATAACCCAGTATTCTTAACTGTCAGATTAATTGATATCCCTTGTGGAGGACCGTGCTTAGCACCAAGCATAAAAACTCAGGGAGAAAATGGCACGTCGATTAGATGGTCCGGGATAAATCAGATTGATTTTGTAGAGAGATTATTGATTGATTGTAAAAACGATATAGAATTATGTACAAAGGGGGATTCATTAAATGAAGATATCATTGGGGCTTTCTGTAAAATAACCGCAGCGATTTCCCAGGGTCTAAAAATTAAGAAGAAGAGAAAAAGAAAAAGATAGTTAGTTGGTTTGACTCAGAATGCACGGAGGCAAACCACCTATTAAAGAATGCTTTAAAAATTAGACCAAAAGACACTGAACAGATCAAAAACCGGAGGACGATATATAAACAGACAGTGGCAAGAAGAAAGAGGGAGATTCAAAGTGAAGCATGGGAGAAGCTCACACAGGCAGCGAATACTAGGGACTCCTCCCTTTTTTGGAAAACGATAAACCACCCCTATTTTAAAGATAGTAGTGCTGTAAAAATTGAAAGCCTAGTACAACCCCTAGAATGGATTAACCATTTTATGAAGGTTTTTAACATAGATAATGAAATCCCTGTCTTAACAGCATATAGTGATCCAATATATATTTCTGAATTTGATGATAACAATATTTTTATAAATTTTGATACTTTCAATTTGGACCCCATTACTGTAAATGAAGTTACATCGGCCTTAGAAAAAAGTGCAAATGGAAAGGCGCCTGGTGTCGATGGTGTCCCCATAGACATTTTTAAACTTAATGTGGGTTTGTGGGGTCCATTGTTACAAAATGTGTTTAACACTATTGCTGAAGGTTTGATTCCAAGAACATGGACGGAAAGTATTATTGTCCCGATCTTCAAAAAGGGCAATAGGAAAGACCTCAAATGTTATCGCCCAATCTCCCTTCTCGATACAACATCTAAAGTAATGGGCAGGATATTGCTGGAGAGACTGGAATTGTGGGCAGGAGAGAATAAAATTCTTACTGAAACACAATACGGTTTCAGAAGGGAGATAGGGACAATAGAACAGTGCATTAATTTGCACCTCCTTATTTCTAAATATACAATTACGAAAAAGGGTCATTTACACCTTTGTTTCGTTGACCTCACAAGTGCCTTTGATTTAGTAAATCATTCAAAACTATGGCAAACGTTGATTAATATGAGGGCACCAAATGACATTGTGAATTATCTTTCACAACTGTATAGCCGTTTGAGTACTAGAGTGCGTTATGGGGTAGGAGGAGAGTGTACATCAAGTTTCAGGGTAACCCGGGGAATTAGACAGGGTTGTGTCCTTGCCCCCTTTTATTTTCCTTATATGTAAATGGAGTGGATGCAGAGCTACAAAATGTAAATGCTGACACCCCAAGAGTAGGTAAACGCTCCATTCCAATTTTACTCTATGCGGACGACGCAGTTCTTTTATCACGAACTGCGAACGGACTACAGTCCCTGATAGAAAAATTTGCTGAATTTATGCACGATAAGGACTTAGTACTAAATTTAAACAAAACTTTTACGATGGTGTGTGGGCAAGGGAAACCTAAAACTAAGGTTCACCACGTAAATAGCACCCCAATCAAAGCAACAAATTCATTTGTATATCTGGGATTAGTTTACAATGCAAAGGGACATTGGAGAACCCAGATTGAACAATGTAAATTAAAATTTGTCAGGTCGACTGAGGCAATCTTCAGATTTTCGAAAAAATCGGTAATAAACCGATTAAGGAAATCATGACTTTATATAATAGCAAATGCCTAAATGGAACTTGTTATGGGGCAGCACTATGGGGGCGGAAAATTGTGTAACCCTTCAAACCCAAGAAAATAATTTTTTACGAAGATTGCTTGCTGTACCAAATTCCACCCCCACATATAGTGTACATAAAGAACTTGGGGCACCGTATATTAGTGATTTTATAAGCACCATAAGTTTAAATACTTGGTATGGGATATGGAGCAAAGAGGGTGCAAAGCTTACACAGGACATAATCAGAGATTGCATTGCCCTTGACCACGGGAGGAAAATCCCGTGGCTGATATATATCAGAAATCTTTTAAAGGAATGTGTTGAGGATGTTGATCTAGAAAATCCATCCCAAATACTTGAATATGACAAAAAGGAACTAAAAAGTAGTATGGTGGACTCACGTAACTGGTTGAGGGAAGTAGATGCTAACACGAAACCCTTGACAAAGGAATATTGTGAGAGAACCTTTGGGTCTGGGACACAAAACTATTTATTGCAGGTCACAAATACAACACACAGATTTTATCTTACAAGACTACGAATGGGTTTGGTTCATCTGTTAATAGCCTTTCCAAAAATGGGCAAGTGGAGCAAAAACTTGCCAAAGTGCCCTTGTGATGGGAAATCAAATCAGACAACGTTACATTTTATTTTGTTCTGTAACTTTTATAGAGAGCTTAGGAAGTGTTTTTTACGACCTTTGTTCTTAAAGAAGAGGTTATTTTTATATAGACCTGCTTTTGAATATATTTGTAGCCTAGATAATATTAAAGTGTGTAATGCTGTGGCGGTCTTCATTCAGAAGGCAATTAAAATAAGACACAATAATTCACATCTCGAAGCACTTATCTATGAAGAAACTGAGGCATAATACGATAAATGATGATTGTACTGTATACTTAGCTGTGGTATAAATATATGGCTTATCACTTGCACTTTATTTCTTGTATTAAACTATTTAATATTGTGATGTTAAACACTATGGTTAATTTAAAAATGTACTGAGATATATATAATGTGATAGAAAATTTTAATTAGACACTTTGCACATAAAGTTTGTGAGGGGTTAATCGCTACGCTTTTTATTATGAATTATTTTAATGAATTTTACAATTGTGTGATGTACAGATGTTTTTATGATTTTTAGTATGCTTTTATGGTTTGTGATTTTAAACCGAATAAAGCTCACAATTGATTGATTGATTGATTGATTGAGTAAGTCATCTGATTAATACCACTACTGAATTAGACTTGGGTCTTAATACTGTTTGGAAGTTTAACAAATTTACCAACTGTAATTGCAAAGGAGTTATCTACATGATTACTTGCTCATGTTCCCTTCGCTACATAGGCATGACCTCCCGCAAGATACACACAAAAATAGGCGAACGATGGAGTAACATATGCTGCAGAAGTAGCACAACTAAATTGGCGATTTATTTTCTCAACATGAATCATACAGAAAATTATCTTACCTGCGTGTTAATTGATAAACTTGATTTGAATGGTGATTATAAAAGACAAAATGAGGCCCTCTTGATGAGAGAACAGAAGTGGATACTGCTCCTTCACACTCATACAAATGGCTTAAATGATGATGTTCTTTGGATCCGATGGCCATAGATCATAGACAATCTTTCTTATGGGCCTTTAAGTCTGCAAGGTAGTCTTTCTCCAGCAGCATTTCTATTTATGTGCAGTGGGCCATAATTTGGTTGGAGAAAATCCACATACAAGACTTAGAGGATAGCAAAGAATCGAGTTAATGCTTTACTCCTCAGAGGTCACAAAGAAATACCACATACATCGTCCCAGGAGTGCCCCGCAAGCATTTCCTGATTTTACATTTCCCGTGAGTCACTCACATGAGGATCGTCATCTGTACCTGAACAAGGGCCGTCTTATAAATGAAAGGCCATTATGATGTGCCTTAGTGCTTACAAGTGCCTTGTTTCGATATAGTTTTACAGCACGGCCAGTTAAAAATATTTTTTGAAAGGTTACTTGACAACTCTAGTATGCACCAGACTACATTTCCCAGTCTTTGTAGACAGACTTACGTGATCTGGGCACTCACCAAACTACATTTCCCACCTCTTTTAGATGTACTAACATGATTACACATGCCGCTGACGTGATGACGGAGACGTGCACAAAAGCTGTCTGACACCGCCTTTGGTATCTTCCTCTGACATGAGGAGATGCCATAACACAGAGGTCCTAATGCCAAATAGGTAGGAACAAGCTATTGATAATGCAAGCTATAATGCAATGCAGTGCATATATAGTTTTGAGCTATTATATTGGACGTAACATTATTAGAAAGCCATTACTGGTATGGTTGTATTGTACTTACATTTCTTATGAGCCGAAATAAAGTTAAGACAGAGCTACATCCCTCATAAGTTGAGAGAAATGGGAGTACGCACCTATATTTATCCACCAATTACCTCTAATTAACGAAGATTGATGAGCCATGTAGAATACATACCAACATAGTGTGTCAAGTGACTTAGTCACATTTGGCTTAGAAAGAGATTGCCAACATCAAAGTGCAGATTTTGTTTTCCTAGTGCTGAATCTCCGAGTGCGGATTAACATAATCTGGCAGAGTTTAAAAGATTATCACGCACTAGACTGACAGCGAATATTTGTTAAATAATTTTTTAGTGTCATGACCTATATGCTCCAAAGTCAGGGACGCAAAAAGCAACACAACGTTTGCGGTGTACATTACAGATTGTTGACGTGATTGCCCGACATAAGGACAAACATCCTATGCAGGTTGGATCATTTCTTATACTCTTCTTTAACATTTAGGTTTATTAATAGATTTTGTTTCAGCAGTGAGGGTGTTATTGGTCCTGAAGGTTGCCATTGAAACTTGTTATAGGATCATAGAGGAAGAAACATGTTGAGAAGTCGTTATAATCATTCCTCACTTTGTTTTCACCCTGCCACTGGGACACAAACTGCTTATTCCACCCAGGGGGGAGTTTTAATAAATAACAAAAAATCCCCTCTGCATGTAGACACCTAACATTAGGTTTTACACAATTAGGAGACCATATGAGCAACAAAGCAATACATCTATGAACATACATCCACCGAAGCTCCCCATATAGTTATTGGGTATTAACATATACCCTATCCATTTGCAAGGGTGTAAGGAGGGACTTGATGATAAAGCATGCCAACCATTGGGCAGGTGAGGGCTTTTGTTGTGAAACATTAACAATCCCCCACCACTAGTGTTCACTACCCCTTTGTGCCTGTTTCCTACTCATCATATGTGGGTTGGCGTGTAACAAATAATACATTTTTAACCAGTGGTAAAATAGAAAACACATCAATGGAAAATTACTTTTGTTCTAATACTTATAAATAATCCTGTATTGTGTTACATTAGAGAAAACTAAGCCTCATTTGAAATTACACACACAACCTCCACTAGCCAGAAGAATTGGCATTGTTAAGATACAATCAAGCATTACTCCTACCTCCAGGACATTAGAAACACAAAGAAGAATACATTTTAAGGACATACTAAAAATAAAACCTTAAACATGCTTACATTTAAGAGAGTATTTTACAAGCTGCTGTAGGACACATTTCTAACTTGAGCTGCACAGACAGTGAAAGAGAAACCATTTTCATTTTGAAATGTGCAACGCACAATAACTGCAAGTGAATTTGAGGCATAGTCATGTCAACTTGAAAAGCATTGCTATGTTAAATTCAGTTCAATTATAGTATTTGCAACATGTTCATGTTAACTAAACTAATTTAATAATTCTAAATTCACTTCTACAGTTTAATAGACATCTGATGCTAACTCTGAAAGGAAAAGAGGCTTTTATTGAACATTTGCGCACAATTCCTCGTGGTTGCTGATAAAAGAGGTTCACAAATGTATTAGAGATCTTTTACAAGGACAGATTTTATTGGTTGCTGTTTCTCCTTGATGGTGCAGTGTTATGATCCCTACCTGGAACCAATGCCTACCAGAGGAATGCTATCAAAATCCCACACACTTAGATCTGAACCTAAACCCAAACTGATAACTTAGTTAGTCCTGAAGTAACCTGTTGCTTTCCACATTGTGTAAACTACTGACACCAAATCATCTAAAATACAAAGATCCTCATATTTCTTAAGTCTTAGATGACCTTCTAAATGGAGGAACTGGTGATGGAAGGAGTTATTATTATTTGTTTTCCCACTTGACATTGGTTGAATAATTTGTTTTCCATTCCCAGGGCTTCTGAAATCTGGCTTCACCATCAATTATCTCACAAATTCTGTATTTCTACTTGTAACCGAAGCAGAATGAAGTGTCATAATACGCAATGGTCACCCAATCTGTTCCTGTAACCTGCTTCCATTTCGGTCATGTCTGACCATTCAATAAAAGCCTTTGTCGCACCCAAGCAGCAATGATCAGGGGGGACAAGCTTATTTATTAGCATGTGCTGGTATCATCTATTCTGAAATTGATACAATTTGATGTTGTTAGACTCTTTGCATATCAATATAGAAGTAGAAAGAAATAGCAACAGTTCATTTTTGAGATTAATGGATAATTTGAAACTAATTTAGGATAGAGAAATACTTTACTTACATTTTTAAATAAAAAAATAATCTCCCATTTTCTAAGTAATTAATGTCACATTGTTAAAATAAGCCCACCAGTCTACAGCTGAGCAAGCAAAGATCAGATTTATTTAGATGAACTTAAAAGGCAATAGGAGGCTATGCTTTGGCGTGGGAAGAGACAAGATGCTATCTTGTAATGGAGCACTCATTGACAAATTCATGGGTATGAGAAATATTTGTGCATCATACTACACATATTGAACTGTAAGATAATAAGCAAGGTAAAAGATGCAGTGATACTAACATTTGAAGACACTGGTTTCAAGACTTCCTCCTGTGCAAAAGACATTGACGATACAATTTTCTTTTACAAACAACTGAGTGGATTTAATTAATGCAGTGCCTCTTATAATGTCTTCAAAATAAGCAACATTTATAGGGTTACCTTATTTTGAGATAAAGCAGGGGACTAACAGCAATACGGATATTAAAGGAGGTATCCTTGATGAACAGTAAAGATAGAATAAAAAGTAAATGTTAATTGCATGAACCTATGCATTCAGAATGAGTTAAAAGTCCTTTTTCATTTGAGGGCAAGGGAAAGGAGAATAAAGAAAAAAGAAAAAATATATTTTTGTTGTGTTGGTCATGGACATTTTGTGGTAGAGCGTAGGATAGGAAAACCCTTTTTGCAGGTGACAGCTTCCAATCTCAACAGGACAAAGTGTATGAAAATATATGCAGGAACCTCGCTCATTTCAGCCAGTAGTACTAGTTTGTATCCTATTTTATTTACACAGCATTGTTTTTAAGCATCATCTATATTATTTACAGAGTACTTGTGAGCACATACACTTTTCTTTTTTTTCCGCTGCTATTGTGTGGGGGAATTCACCCATGTATTGAGCCCGCTCTATTTACAGAGGGTCCTACTGTGTGGCCACACCAGCAGCATGCCAAAGGCAAGTAAGGCTCTGCTCCTCTGTGTCCTGACAATTCTAAAGCGTGGGGATGCTGCCTGTAATTCTCCTGAAACCAGCCACCAAAAATGTATGGTAAAAGTGAGTTGATGACTCACTGCCACAGTTACCCTCTCCCTCTAGATATATCTGATTTTAGTATTGTCTCTAGTACTTATTTTTCCGCTAATAACTTTTCTGCACCTCATGCTCCCACGGCTAATTTAAAAGCTATTTTGTATAATGCCTGACTATATTTAGACATGTGGTGGAGTTTCATAATCTATTAACTGACAAATATCTGGATATTTTACTGCTTGTGGACACCTGGCTTAAACCATGGTCTGATGCCATCCTAATTGACACTACACCTTCCAACCTCTCTCCCCCCCCACACCGGCATCTCAGTTGCTCTATTTATTGCTCTGATAACTTTGGAAATAAAAGGAGTGACAGGGTTGCCACCTTTACTAGAACAGCTTTCAAAATTTAAATTTTACCTTCCCCCTTTTTAAATGAATCTGACGTTCTAAAGTTCAACCTATCTCCTAATGCTTACTATACCTTCTTGTTCATACTTATTTATGGCACCCTGGGAATGCATCCTTCTTTTAGCCAAATTTTAAGGAGATAGCTATTTCTGTTAGAACGTTTAACTCTGTACCATTTAACCCTTTAATTAGGATGATTTTAGCTTTCATTTTGATTTGCCCGATAACCTCCACACTGTCAGTATGCCCATTACTCTCCTCTTTTGTGCTCATACTTCACTATTCAAGCCACCCAACTGTCTGACCATATTGTCGACCTCATTATCACCCCTGAGGATAGGGCTAATCTCCTTGAAATCTAGCCCTATGATTGGTCTAACCATTAATTAATTAAATGTCCCTTGCTTTTCTCTCATAAATGCATTGTCATACCTAATTTACCAGTGTCTCTAGTGAATGGAGGAAAACTTTTCCGTATAAAATTACATATTTATTAAAATCTTCTTTCATTACGAATCCTATGGAGGATGATACTGATGGAAAATGGGAGGCAAACTGCAATATACCTGCAAATGCCCTTGATGTTTCGTCCCCAACATCAGTTCAGCAGACTAAATCTAAAAACATTCATGCATTTTGGTTTAATGTACCTCGTTCCAGCTGAAATCCAGGACTATATAATGCTGTGAGACAAGTATAAAAAAAGCTATAAGTTATATTCATCAGCACTACTGCTCGTCCGGATTAACTCTTGCGGACTATACACAGAAAGAGCTCTTAGGATACTTCCTGAAACACCGAATTCCTCTTCAATGCTACTTTATGTTTTCACTCATTCTGCAATGACCTTGCCATCTATTTGACTTCTAAAATTAATGTCATCAGTGAAAGTATCACTAAATAATATTGTCACTCTCAAAGTTTTATCAATTCTGCCTTTCAGTCTGTCGTGTTGTGTCCGATTTAGACCTTCTGTACTCTTCTTCTTGTCTAGGCTCCCTTTAAATGCCAGTGTGGATTGTCATTAGACCCAATTCTGATTTGATTTTTGATTAAGATCCTACAGTAACCTCAAATTACCGCCCTATTATATTACTTCCTGTAGACATCAGATTTCTGAGTCCCACATAGCAAAGCCCTTATGATCTTTTTTGAAACACTGATATTCTGGAAATACATAATCTGGCTTTCGCCCAAACTGCAGCACTGAGAATCATCAATTGCTGTTCTGGATGACATCCAGATGGTCACCAATGAAATTAATGTCAATTTTCTGATTCTTTTAGAACTCTCAGTAAGATTTGAAACAGTTGACCACAATATCCTCATTAATGAGTAACAGTCTACGGCAGTAATCTTCCAACTATTTAATGCCATGCTCTCCCTGAAAAAAAATCAACAGGCCCCTCCTCAAAAGATTTCACAATTATTCTATTCAACTGCCAATGTTTAAATATGTTTAGACTTATTTAAACATTCCAGTTAAGTTCTGTTATCATTTTAAAAATGCAAACAAGTACACGATTGCCAAACATACTATTCTGGTCAGGCAGGCCTTACTAATGTAAAAGTATCCACACTGTGATTATTAGAAATTGGGGTGGGGGTGTTTGAAGAATATTTGGAGTCCCTTCCCTTTTGATACCTTCTCCCAGCCAGGATATAAATAACAAAATATGTTAGTGATGGCCCATTACAGAGCGACTTACTGCCGCTCATTTTTTTCAACTGAAAACAAAGCACTGTTAACAGCATAATGCTTGGCTAGAGCTAGGCTCCCCCCTTGGATCACGTGAGGCCCTCCTGGGGGGGGAGGGGCGCCCCCAGTTTGAAGACCCCTGGTCTGCAGGCATGGTTGATTTTATGCTTAGTTTGTTTTCCTCTCTTCTGCATAGTAGAACTCTGAGGGTAACTCTGGAACCTTTTACCTCGCCCCATCAGCAACTTCACCTGTACATTCACTTCTGCTTCTGCCTTCCCTCCCTATTTAATGAACATCCATGTTCACTCTTTGGTTGCTCCCTTTTATTCCTATGACCTGCATTTCATCACATTTATTGATGACACTTAACTCTTGTTTAGGCTGAGTGATCATGAATCACAAGGCAGTCCATCCCATTGGGTACAACCTAATACAGAGAAGAAAGAAATTATGTTTACAAGTAGTTAGACCTCTTTCTGGCCATCCTTCTTTTGGCCCTTAGATTTTAGCAAACGTATCCGCCTATCAGCCTTAGGTACACAGATAGAAGTGATTACTTCATCCTGTACCTTCAGTTTAAGAAAGATCCACTCTTCTGTGTAATTAGCTTTTTGAGATCAGCATTTAGGTCAAGAAACACCAGAGGCGATTGAAGCAGTGACATTGTGTATTGCCATGCTGTCATAAATGTAATGAATTATTGACGATTTTTATAGACTCTTCTATTGTCTTAACTTTCGTATGTATGTGTTGACCTAGTCTGTTTAATATCCACTGAACATGATGTATTTTAAAGACTATTGAATGTTTCTAAAGGCCAGTAAATATGGTTGACTCAATGAGAATTTGGATATTTTGCGATTTTGCACATCTGTTTGCTTTGTAGTCACTTAATGAACTTGATGCTGTTTTTAAATTGTTTTCTTTTATGGCTGTTTTTAACTGCCGAATAAAGAATATTATTATTATTATTATGACAAAGATCCATTCCATTCTTCATTTTTGTCTGCTGAAATTAGTCAGTTATCATTGGCTCCTGATTGGACCACTACAACGGTCTATATTTAAGTAAAACATCTCTAATTGATAGCCTACTGACTTTTCAAAATCAGGCAGCATGGCTAGTTGTGACTGCTCCTCACTTTTTCCCCCTCTCTCATTCTGAAGATAATACACTTGCTTCCTATTAAAGTTTACATTAACTTTAAAGTTCTATACCTCGACCACCGCTCTGGAGATGCCTCTGTTCCTAGCTTTACTACCTAATGTCTTCCTCTATATGAACAGACTAGATTTCTTTGTCTTCAGCTCAGATTCTTCATTATGTCCCCAGAATTCGTGGTGGTTGTGCTTTTTCTTACTTTGCAGCTCTCTTGTTTAATAAGTTGCCCTGGAACTCAGGATTATCTCATCACATCTCTGTTTTATTTTTATTTTTTTAAATATCTTTATTCAGTTTTTTAAACCACAAATTTTTTACCCTCCCCCCACCCACCAGGTCAGACAAGCATACATACAATATAGAATGAATTACATTTATCAAAAGACAAAATTAATTAATACATACATTGGTGCGCCCAAATCCACTTACAGCTTAAGCCTAAAAAAAAAACATTCACTCTGTACAATCTTGCGATTGACACCATTCTTTTACAGGAGTCCAGATTTTTAAACCTCTTTTACGTCGCCTTTTGCCCTTACGTTTATAGATAGCAATTTCGATATTTGAAATGGCGAGAAATCTAGCTAACCATTGTTGAAATGTCGGGGCGTTAGCATCCAACCAAGCTGAGGCTATACACAATCTAAAAACGGCCATTGCTATAAAAACAAGTTCATGCCCGTTTCGGGCATTTCCAGGATCTGTTGCCCCACATCTCTGTTTTAGAAGCAGCTGAAAACTTATCTATTCTGTCATTGCTTCCATTAATGTAGATCCTGGTTGTGGCTGCTCTGAGTTTAGAGCCCTCTTGTACCTTGCCAACGTTTGAGAATACCACCAATTAGAATTAAAAGATTGAAATACTGGCAAAGATATGTAGCCTTCAGCTAATGATCAGTGTAATAAGTACCACTTGGCATGCCATTAGAACCAGATATTTTACTTAAGTTAATGCTCTTTATTACTGGCCTAATTTCACTAGTTCTTATTTTTCTTTCCAATCCATGGCATAAACAAGCAAGCATCCCTTATTGTTAAGCTTGATTTTATATAAAGTCTTCCTATATAACCTTCCCATTTGTTGTTATTTATATACTGTTGGCACCTCTTCTCTTACTAAGGAGCCATCTGTCAACATAGTCCAAAACTTTCCCAGTCTCTGGCCTGAATTGTAATTTCAAAAAATGCCCAAGATTTTCAGATTGCCATTTCTTTCTTCAATTTCACCAATTCCTCCCACAGCAGAACCATATAACAGTCATACCCCCCTAAACTTGTTTAATATAATATCCATATTTAAGTGTTTTCCGTTACGATCTATGTTCCTGTCTACTATAGTCTCAAACAAAAAATTCAGCCTTTTCCTTCTTGACGTACACCCTTGTTAACTATTAATTCTTCATTAACAACTTGATTGGCCATGCTTGTTTACGCTTTGTTCCATCCACATATTTTACTCTCTCAGGCTCAAATTGTTCAAACTTTCATGCAGCGAAACGCAGCAAGCCACCTTGCTGCGCTGTGCTTGAGAATGGGAAGGGGCAGGAATGCGCTGTATTTAACATTATATGGCACATTCCAGTCCTTTACTTTTATTGGCACAAAATGTGCTGCCTTGTGTCATGGTGCAAGGATGCCTGCGTAGTAGGCAAGATTGTTTATGTGCAGGAAGGGACACCTTCCTTTACAAAAACAATCCTCTGAGGTATTTTCCTCTTTCTGTGTGTGCTGCATTCTGCAGAAAGAGGTAAAAATGAGGAGAAATAAAGATATTTCTCCTTGTTATGCCGCACCTGGAGAGGTGCAGCATTTTCACACATTCCTAGCTCCACGACTCATGGTAAAGCTGGAAATGTGCCAGAATCCATGGGAACAATGGTAACACCCACGCTCTATCCATGAAACGCCTCCCTGGGGCAGAGTAATGCATGGCAGCGACTTGCTCTCTGTTGCGTTACTCCGGATTTATCAAGTCATGTAGGGCCACACAAGATGGCTCTGCGTGGCTTGATAAATCTCTGATTAGTGTTGTGTAGCCCTTGCGCCCACTTGCATGGCACAAGGGCGAAGAAACATTATGATAAATGTGGCCATCAGTATACAATGCAGGCTCTGGCGTTATCATTCCCCTTTCCTGAACTCCTGAGTGATCAGCAATTGCAAAACTTGAAGTGAGTTGACTTGCCATCCTAAAAGCTGCTAGTCTGCAGGCATATGGTGTATTGGATGTTTAATACTATTTCTAATGAAGTTGTGCCTGGCTGGTTGCTCTATCAGAAATCATCCTTTTAGCATTTTCAGGCCCAAACCTTCAAAGCAAGTTTCAATAGTAGCTCCTGTTTTAGATGAAGTATGATGCCCAAATCCTGGCTGGGGCAGCTGTCAAGAAGCTGGCATCTTTACATTTTTATTTTCGCTACACTCCTTGTGTAGCTTGTCTAGAATCTCTATATTTAAATCCCCACCTAAGATACATAAAATATCTCTGTAAAATCCCAAATATGTCTACAAAGCATTCTATGACTTTTAGCAATGTTCCATCCATGCTCATGTACTCCTTAAGTGCTAGGTAGTTCCCCTCTCTGGTTGATTACCTTCATCCTTACTATCCAGTACTAGTGACTCATGGTACGCCTAGAAGCACTTTTCCATTGGGAACGCCAGATTCTGACGTGTCTCTTTTGCATTCACCGCCCACCTCAGAAAAGGAGGGTTGTTATGGAGACTTACTTTGTTCTTACCAAAAGAACACACAGGTCCTACTTCTCAAGATTTCGATGATTGGCTTACAGTGATAGATACTTCTGTAAATGACAAAGGTGCTGGAGCTAATGGAACAAATGCTGCGGGAACAGAAAAACTAGGGCATATTAGCAAGACCGGCGATAAAATTATCGCTCGTTTTAGCGGCAGAAACTGCCGCTAAAGCGTAGATAATGGGCTTGCTAATATGCGAGTAGGGTAATTAGAAGCCCAGGTTAGATGTGCAGGACATCTAACCTGGGCTTCTATTGGAATTCTATAACGCATATTATCAAGCCCATTATCGCCGTTTTAGCGGCAGTTTCCTGCCGCTAAAACGGCGATAATTTTAACGTGGGTCTTGCTAATATGCCCCTTGGTCCTTGATTTAGCGAAACTCCAGTAGAGCTAGAAGAGATGATTATAGGGACAATAAGCCTGGCCAGGTTCGGTGCATTTCAGGATGATGAATTATTGTTCATCTGCAAAGACATTACCAGGCGTGCTCGGAGCACTCATGAAAAATTGTCTGAATTGGCTCAGAAATACAGAGTAGAGGTTCAAAAGTCAAAGACATTACAGAAACACTACAGAGCAGATTTCAGTGCTAAAGATATTGAAAACATGAGACCTTCACTAATGAGATTGCAAATCAAGAAGTTGCTACCTTCCTTAGGAAATGGGGAGAGTTAGAAAAATGGAAAGGTTGATGAGCTAAGAAGAAGGAAGCAAAGAGAGTTACAATGCAGATGCTTCCAGTCATTGAAGATTATGGGAGTGAGGAAGTGAGGATGCTTCCAATGAGAGAAATACCTGGTGGAGGGTACCTGCTTGTTCCTTGGACTAGGACAGAACATTGTCTTTTACAAACGATTTCCCAAAATTGAGAGAAAATCCAGTTGAATGGTACAAACAGGCAGTGAGGTTTTGTAAAGATTTCAAAGGTTTTGCTGATTAATTTGGATAACTTATTTAACATTATGGTCCCAAGAGATTTGTGGGCAGAGTGTAAAATTGCTGTTGATTGGTCTGAAACAGAACCAGCCAGAAATGCTCGAACAGGGGCACCATCTGCTGAGGTAATTAAAAAATGTAATCAAGCTATTACCTAAATGGAAGGCAACATTTTCCCTATAGAAATTGATTGGGTGAAAATTGACAGAACGACTCAAGAACTGAAAGAGGCAGTCCATGCCTATTATGAGAGTTTGCTGCAGGCATTCAAACAATACAGTGAAATGGAGAATATATCGGAGAAAAATATGGGACTTTTTGTTTATTGATTTGTTTATGGATTTCAACTCGAGATTAGCAGCATGATTCAGCAGCATTTGATTTTTTGGCAGAGCAAGCCTGTAAACGAAATCCTCTGGTATACAAAGTATTGTGGGGACGAGATTGAATTGAAGCATAAGAAATTTGGAAGCGCAAATGTCTATTCAATCCAGTTAATCAGGGAAACAGAGGACAGATTCAGAATGATGAACATGCACAATCACAGGGAAATGACATGGTACAGATTCAACACGTTCACAGACATAGAAATAAATCTCCAAACGTGCCTCAAGCCTGATGCCCCAAATGAATGGCCAGGTTCAGAAATATAATTCAAATCAAGGGTTTAATACAAATGCAAAATCCTTTGTAAATCAGAAATTGTCTGAGGGATATTCTTTGATTTAGATACATGATGCAGACTCAGACCTGCCACAATGACTGTGCCTGAGAGGGGAGGAGGAATGTGTGCTTGGCGCATCCTTAGAGGCAGAAACGAGCGGTCCCTATGAGAATGGCAAGGTAAAAAGGACTCCTATCTCATTTCTTGACACTGGTGGTACCCGTTCTACTATGAAAACAGTGGAGGTTTTAGACCTACCCCTCTCAGGAGAATGAATCCAAGTTGTAGGAGTCACAAACGGACAAATGTCAAACACGGTAACAGAACTCATACCTGTCAAAATAGGTTCTTTTGAGGATTTGTTGTGTGTGATTCAAGCCCAGGAAATTACTAGAATGAGACTTGCTGTGCAAACTCAATTGTTCCATCTACTGTACTCCAAAAGGGATTGAGTTTCACACAAACGATGAAGATGTCATTTTCAAATTGGCCAAACAAAATCAGAAACTGAAACATTATTTCCTTTGTTCACCCGAGACGTCTTGCCTCGATGATTGAACAAGGAAGCTTGAAAGAAATAATGGGAACTCCCTGTAACTCTCCTATTATGGGTTTTCAGAAACCTAATGGTAAATACCACATTGTTCAGGATTTACGCCAGATTAATCAAATTGTGGTTTCATGGTGTCCTGTGGTACCGAATCCAGCTGTGATCCGATTTTAAATTCCATGTGAGGCTAAGTGGTTCTCTGTCATTGATTTGTGCCAAGCCTTCTTTTCCATTCCTTTGCATGAAGACAGTCAGTATCTTTTCGCTTTCCGGTTCAGCAGTCGTGTCTTGGCATGGTGCCAAGTCCCACAAGGGTATACCGAAAGACCCTCTATATTTAATCAGATCTTGAAGAAAATTGGGAATCCTTGGTGATGCCAAATCATTCCGTCCTTGTTCAGTACATTGATGACCTGTTGGTAGTGTCAAGTACACAGGAGGCTTGTACATGTGATACCATTGCTTTACTGAACCATTTGGCTGAGAATGGACATAAAATGTCTCCATCTAAATTGCAATTATGCAGAAGAGACGCACTGTATCTTGGACATAATATTGAGAAGGGACAAGGAAAGTGTCTCAAGATAGAATCACACTGATTCTAAACATGAATCCACCCAGTACACAAAAGGAATTCTGCATGTTTCTGGATGGTTGGCTACTGTCATCATTGGATTCCAAATTTTTACTGACAGCAAAGCCTCTCCAGAGGCTGACACACAAAGATGTGCTCGATCCAGTACCTTGGGATGATAAGTGCATGTGCTCTTTGATTGAATTGTGAGAGAGTCTTTGCTGAGCTCCAGCATTGGGAATGCCTGACTATAACAAGAGCTTTACTCTGTTCTGCAGTGAGCGTGAAGGTTGCGCATTGTCAGTGCTAGCTCAAATTGATGGTACTGAGCGAAGACCTGTGGCCAATTTTTCGGAAACTCTTGATCCTGTAGCCATCTGGGTGTTTAAAAGCTGTTGCTGAAATGTGTGTGAGTTTGGAACAGAGTGAGGGTATTGTCATGTGACATCCATTGAAAGTGCATGTGGCCCATTCTGCTGAGGTGTTGCTTGCTTGTACTCAAACGCAGCATCTTACCAGCAGCCACCTCACTAAGTACGAACAGATTATCTTGGGAGCAGAGAATGTTACTCTTATGAGATGCACAAGTCTGAATCCAGCAACCTTGTTGCCACTTCCTGGAAATGAGTTTGTGACTGGTGAAGTTGACCATGACTGTCTAGATGTGACTGAACTGTTCAAAACCTTGTTCTGACATACTTGATACCCCTTTACCTGAATCAGATCATGTGTTGTTTGTGGATGGATCTTATTTATGGGAGGCAGAAGGAAACCCGAAAGCTGCATATGCTATTTGTATTGTTGCAGGTGTGGTTGAAGCCTCATGGTTGCAAGGGCAAGTGGCTGAGTTGGCAGCCTTGACGGGAGCTTGTAGCATCTCTGACCAAATGCGAGTCACCATCTTCACCGACAGTCAGTACAGTTTTGGCGTTGTACATGATTTTGGGCAATTGTAGTCACAGCGGTGGTTCATAACTTTATCTGGGTCCCCTATCCAGAATGGAGAGAGTGTGAGGCACCTTTTTCTGTCACTACAATTGCTTGCCCAAATTGCTGTGGTGAAGTGTGCTGCCCATTGGCAAGGAAATGATTAGTTTACAGTCGGCTGACTGTGCACTATTGCGCTCTAAATTCTTACACCTTTAACCTTTAATGGAGATCCAATGGGAGAGAACTTTGATGTCACAGATTGCAGACTGTTATTATCCACTGCAGAAACGTGGGAGGAAGTAAAAGCATTGCAAGAGGAAGTACCGGAAGTCGAGAAACAAGGGTGGATCAGAGCAGGTTACACTAGGAGGCATAAAGAGAGGTGTGGATACACACTGATGGAAGACCCGTATTACCAGATAGTTTTCTGCCTCAGGTGGCGCTATACTATCATGGATCTGCACATGTCGGGAGGGATGCTATGATGCGTCTCTTTGTATAAACATGGTTTAACCCAAGATTTAGGTCAGTTGCAGAGACCCTGTGCCATCCCTGTATGGTGTGTCAACAACAAAATGCAGGGAAAATAACTGCAGTCATGAGTCATGTAGGATGATCGGGAGACTCTTGTCACTGCCTACATTGCATGATAAATCCTCCCTGGTAGATTTACACCTCTTTGCTCCTTTAGACAGGCTACCACCTGAGGTCCTCTTTCTTTGGGCCTTAACTTCCCAAACTGAGCCTTCAGGCTGGTCTTCATCTATAATAATTCTACCCTTCTTAGAGAAGGCTTCCAGTTTCCTAATTATGGTATTGTCTAGGGACCCCATCATCTTTTCGAGTGACCTGCTGGTCAAACCCTCTAATCTATCCTCTATCCTGTCCCTCAAGAGTTCCTCAGACATGCTAGCAGCACAAAACAAACAGGAGAGTCAAAGCAGGCAAAGTGATAATAAGCAGGGCGTTGGTGCTCCAAAAGAAGGCAAAAGAAATAAGTAGTGCAAAAGTCAATTGTGTCCCACACAAGAAATGGACTACAACTGCCAAAATGCAACCTCACGAAGTTGCCAACAAACTTAAATGGCCGCCCCATAGAGGCAAATGAGGCATTTCCCAATGTACTAAAATGGTGGCCAACACGCACACAGCATGCGTGGCTGGCTGGCAAGGCAATTTCCTCTAAACTGAGGATGCCTTATTCCTTGGTTTAGTTGTCTTTATATTGGACAATAAAGTCTGACCCAAGAATTTGAGTGATGTTGCAGTAAAGATTTTCGAATACCTATGTTGATTAAGACAATGCCAGCCGGCTGGTGCTTATGCAGTAAAAGTTTTCTGCACCAAGGTTTCAGGGAGGTTTTTTAATAGTTTTGACCTCAGTGCGAGGAATTTAGTATTGTTGAAGATTGGTGGTGGGTGGGCAGTGTGTTGAAAACATAAGGTGTAATGAACGAGTCATATATATAGTAATACAAAGAACCTCCCTTTTGCTGCTTCCCCAGTGAAGCAGCACCAATTCTAAGGTTTGGACCACTTTATGAAGTAGAGCACTGATTAGATGAACACATCCTAGCCCCTTCTGGTTCTCTTGTGTTTCTGAGTCAAACATGTCATCATGCTTGTCAACTCATATGACGAGGTTACCATCATGATTAGACTTTTGGACTGATTTTGGAAGTGGTGGGAAAAATCAAGGATCTCCTCTGCAATCATCCATGATGAAAAGATCAATATTTGGAGACATATGCCATGCCTAGGATTGGGAAAAAAGCTTTGTGACGCATGCCCTCAAAGAGACTGTAAGTGTAAATACACCCTGCGTATCTGTGTCCCCACGAAGTCTGTAGTGCCATGGGCTTTGGTGGGGCCCAGGACAAAACATCTTGGAATGCCTACTAATCTGGGAATTTCATAAATATTGGAAGAATGAAAGTCTGAGCAGATCTGCCTGTTTTCAAATCTGAGATTTAGAGGATGCACACAGCTTAATGGGCAGCCACATCAACCCATTAAGCTAAACCCATTGCACAAAAAAATAAAGTGTGCTTAGAACTAGGCAAAAACACTAGCTTGAATACTATGGGCCTGATACACAAAGGACTGTACTAACTTGTTATGTGCGGAGACTCAGCACTCGTAAAGATACTACTCATACATCCCTTTGTGAATACCAAACAATTGCAAACTCACACAAAAGGGTAAGTTTGTCTATGTGAATAAGGCCCTATATTTTAATTATCATTTCAATTTTTGTCTTTGAATAGATTCCGTGGCAATTGTCATTTGTGCTTTGAAAATAAAAATGTGTTCTGCGGTAACACTGTTACCATCCTCACAAAACAACCTTTTCTTCCTCCATGTCTTCCATGTGCCCAATGATCCCCACCTCTTCCAATATGCGTTTGTATGTCTTTGAACACTGAAATACTTTGTGCTACACAAAAACTAAACGATGGACTTTGTCAATATTTCTTTAATTGGAGCAGACAGTTGCGGACTACACTCTCACACTAAGACACCATGCATATCTTGCTGTATTGCTTTGTGCAGGAAGAGCCATCCCTCCTCATTCACCACCCCAAGAAAATGGGTATGACCGGTACTGTAAAGAACCCCTGTTCTGATGGCCGAAAACAAACTCACAATTAGACCATGTGATCATCATTTTGTTGTAAAAAATATCTTTTTCATATGTTGTCTTTTCAAGTGCAGTGCTCAGCTAACAGTGGGGTCCAAGGCATTTAGCCTGGCTGCCCTCCTTGTTATGCTACTTTGATTCACCTGCTGGTAGTCTCCCTTTACTTCTTGCAGCATTTTACCTGATGTGTGAGCTCTTCTCCTCCTCCTCCTCTGACATTTACTGGCTGTTTTTCATGGAAGTTCAATTTGCCAACATCTGTATTATGACATTTGGCAACTATGTCCTTGCTCGGTTTGGCCCCAGCTTTTGAGATTTCTCTGTAGTGTATCATTAAAGCAATTAATAGGCATTGAAGTAAAATACAAAGTCAACTCTATTTCCAAATCTGTGCCTCTTGAGGTTTAAGATTACAGGTCTGCCATCGATAGCCTTGGGTCTTGAGACATACAAAGGGTTTTTCTCTCCCAGTTCTTCTTCAATGCCAAATCTTTTGGTTTAAATATGCCTCTGTAAGTTATAAATATGGTAATATAGTAGACATCTTACTTCCATGGACATGAGAAGCATGTTTCTTACAGACATTTCTTACTAAGGATGGGAGGGTAGACTCTGAAAAAAAGGTAAGGCAGAGAAAAACACATCCCTCTTACAGTAATGGACTGTTCTAACTCATAAATATTGTTTTAAACACTATTATTACCATTGGTAGTGCCTGTGATGTTAATATAATGATAGCAATAATAATACTGAGAATAATAAAATAGTTAGATAATTATAATGATAATATCTAAAAATAACAACAATATGAGTATACATTGACCTTGTATATAGACATTCCACAAACTAAATATATGAATGATTAAATAATACTGATATAATTATCTATCTGAAATCACTGGCATATAGCAATGGTCTGCAAAAAAGTAGAGTCAGCTGGACTTTTCAGCCCTTTGCCATGCCTAAGGTGACACCACTAAGTCGTAGCACTTAGTTTCTGGCACCCTGGCTCGATGCTAGCATTTGCCTGACTACCAGGTCTCTTCCTCTTGAATTCTTGACCTATATGTGCACCCACAAGCAGGGTGGGCACTTCTGTTAGACAGGTTAAGACAGTAATCAAAAAGGTGCCACTACTAGGATGTGCAACATTAAAAGAAAGTGCTAGAAAATTATCTTTTTATTAAGGAACTAGGAGCACTGCAAAGTAAAAAACAAAAGCTTCCCAGGAGTTACGTCCAAGCCATGCATACTCGTTCTAAGTAGCGGGGGACCGAGTGAACCGATATGGTGGTTTCGGCACCGTGAAGTGCCCCTATCCCTGCCCCATTCATTGTGAGCCGTGCTGGGCCTGCAAATTAGCGGTGGGCCATGGTCCACAGTAAGAAGCAGAGGCCGACCACACTGCCAGATGATGGAGCACCCAGCGGCGGCCACTCCTCCCACCGGGCTGCTGACAGTTCCAGGGAGGGCCCCGGAGCCTCCTTGCGATGCGGCACCATGAAGTGTCCCCATTCCGGCCCTACCCCATGTGAGCCGAGCCGGACCTACACCACAGCGGAAGACCGTGGTCTGCAATTAGGAGCAACGTCGGACCGCAGTGCGAGACAATGTGGTGCCATGCGGTAGCCCCCTTCTCTCATCGGACCAACGACGATCACGGAGGGGACCTTGGAGCCTCAATGCGAAGCGGGACACATGGATGGTCCCCCCGTCACCGAAGCACAATGGCAAGGGGCTCAACGGAGCAGCCGAGCCCTGCGAACCACAGCGGCCCCACCCAACGAATTGCTACACATACCGACAGTGGAGCGGGACGACCATACAGGAGGGGTTCAGTGCTACCAGGTAGGATCACCCAAGGTGGGGGCACTCAACACAGGACAGTCTCCCCTGACCTACCACTGCCAGCCTAGACAGGCCCCTCCGACATTGCCCCACAACCCCGGGGTGGCAGACGGAGAGGGAGGCTTATGATGAACCCGGGAGGTGCAGGCCCCAATATAGGGCGATATCCACGGGACAGAGAAACTACAGGGTGAGTGACCCTCCCCATTTCGTACTACTGACTCAGAGGGGGTTCTGAATTCGTCCTCCCCTTCCTTGAGGCATGGCGATCGCAGTTCACAGGGCATAGACATACAAATACACTGTGGAGCAGTCCCTACAAAGGCGGGCCTGCTGACGACCACCCCAAAGGGTCTAGCTCTGAACTGGCGATACAGCCTGCATCCAGGAAGGACTGACTATCGTCGAGCAGTGTCATAGGCCCCCGTGCAGTGCTATACTGCCCAACTACTCTCTCCCCCACAGGGACTACTGGCCTGTGGGCTTTTACACCTACTACCACTGCCCTCGTCATCTGCCTGCTTCGTGGGATGCCCATACACCTCCGTCCTTTAACGTTGCTGGCACACAGGCCCCCAACACCAGACCTGCACAATGGGGAAGTCTACCTCCTCATAGTCCTGGATACACAGGGACTGCACAGGGCATTGCCAATTGCCCTCCTTGGCATTATCGCCTGCTACCTATAGTGAACCCCTTTGAGACGGACTCCGCCTCCAACCAGCAGTAAGACTCTGCACCACCAAAGACACTCCTCACACAGATCGCTGGACATCTGGGACCCCCAGACGGAGAACTCTTACTAACTCTCCCATACCCACTCCACACTCTTTAGGCCTACTTGCCAACACCGGAGCTTGGTCACCCTCAGCCCCTCGCTGCACGTCTGCCAGCCCCCTCCTCATAATCGGACCACTACTGGATGCATCCACCCACACGAATTGGAATGGCCTCCATGCGTGCACTACACTAGGTCGTGTCGTACTCATCTACCCCGCCGGCCACTGAACTAGAGACACCAGCGGGGGGACGCGCCAACGTGCATGGAGGCCCTCACGGATGGTCCGGGGATGTCTACTGGCAAGAGGATGGGAAAGCTGCGAGACAGCTCCTCTTCACGGAAGCATTGAATCAGGGTCGCCCTATTTCAGGCACCCAGGGTACCACCTCCTCGACACCGAAACCACCTCATCCCACTATGGTAACCTCACCGGATTTCACCAAGGAACGGATACTGCAAGAAATCACAGCCGTAGGCCGACGGCTGGAGGGCATGGAGACATCCATTTCCATTTACTGCTGAGACCAAATCCATCTGCACAGACATCGCTGGATTCCAGAACTGCATGGATGGCCTGACTGTACATGTCGCTGCAATGGAGGACCGCCTCAATACCATACCGGACCAAGAACAAGAACTTCTCTACCTTCATAGTAAAGATATAGACTTGGAAGACAGGGGCCACCGAGACAACGTTCGTTTCTTCTGATTCTCGGAAAATGCGGAGGGATCAGATACCAAATCCTTTCTTTGGGCCATTCTCCCGAAACTCACAGGTCTCATCTTTGACCCACCATTAGAGATGCAGAGAGCTCATCGTATCGGACCACCTAGTGCAGGAAAGAATATGCGGCCTCAGCCGTTTATCGCTTGTTCTTACACCATGAACAGGCCCGCCAAGTAATCACGGCAGCTAGCTCTTATGGACAATACACGTGTGAGGGCCACGAGATCCAGATAGCAGCGGACTTCTCCAAAGAAACAAACAAATGTCGCAAAGCCTCCCTTTCTCTCAGACCTCTCCTACGTCAGCTAGACATCAAGTATGGCCTCTTCGAACCTGCACGTCTTCGGATCACAAGACACGGAGGTTCCCAGGAATTCTTCAACCCGGATGACCTACACCATTTCCTGGAAGGCCATACTCTTCAAAACATGGACAATGCTGACTCTATCCAGGGAGACGACCCCCTCCATCCATTGCCAACTTTTCCAACACCCTCTAGCGGACTCCGGCGTAACTCAGGAGGTTCCCAGTGCAGGGGCAGAGACCCGGACCGGTTTGCCCCTCTCCCTCGGAGACAGAGTTCAGGCTCTACTGGTGGTGGCCGCCCTCACGCAGGAATGTGACAGAGACAAATTACGCTCCCCCTGAAACCTACTCCAGCCGAGGAGGGTGCGTCCTGAACTGTGGTGGGCTGAGTCTCACGTGCCCGGTGGGAGGAACGAGGACTGCTGCCCTGACGCCCGATGAAAAAGACGGACGGCTGAGTATCAGCTTCTTGTTATGCACTGCTTCTCTTTTTCTTGTTTTCTCATTCCCTTTCTTTCTCATTGTCATTTAAATGCTCATTCTAATGTTTAATGGCCACTGTTGGTTTAAATGGCTTGAATGCATTTTCTCTGTTGCGCACCCTGTGTGGTGTGGATTACCTCCTTGTGAGTATCCCCTCCCCTGTCTTGCCTTCCCAAAACTATTTCACATACTCGCCCACTGTGAACGAGAAGTGCCAGGGACTAACTAACCTGAACTACCTTAGGCTGCCACTATGCCCTCTCCCTATACACTACTGTCCATTGAAGTCCCACACCAACTTCCTCCCCCACTCTTGAAACACAGCAGTGGACATGCTCCTCTGCTCCCCCAACTTTAGCGGACCCATGTAGTGCGCACCTCCCTCCTCCTCCCTTCACTCCTGTCCACCCACTACGTGACAACACTGACCCCCCCTTTTTGTTTTGTGTCCTAAATAATAACATCGCTCACATTAGTCACTATCCAACAAGTCTGCTAGGATGCAATCATGATCCTTCTCTCCCTGTGTTCCCACCTCTACGCGATGACTCGGCCCTACCTTCTGTTACCTCCCCTTAGGACCTCATTGACCATGTCCATCACACTGGCATAGCCATTGAACATTGGTCATGGGACAAATCTTTAGCACTGACCCCGTGAGGAACGCCCCGGATCACCGGTACACACAGGAGTCGAAATTCCCCTCCTTTTTTATTCTCTCCTATTCTCCCCTCTGTCCAACCAGAGATGTCCCACTGACTTCCCCCCTTCTGCAGGACCACTGGACCTCCTTAATCCCCATCCCCCTTTCCCCTGCATGCTAGATCAACCACTATTCTCAACACTGACCACGTCATCATGCTGGTGTACCTCCTGGACTGCCCTGCCGCCCAAAAGGACCCCCGACGTGCTATAGCCCAAAAGCTTAGACCCGCAGCGCACAGCTCTACATCCCTAGAGAAGCGCCTCCCACATGCAGCTCATCCGCCTTCCCCCTTTTACCAGCGTCCCCTTCCTCTAGCCCCCTCCCCCAATTCCGCACTTACCCAGGCTTCTCCTAGCCAACAGTCCTACAAATCACCGGGAGACGCCTGATAGCAACTTTGCCCGCGTGCCCGACTCCCTTGCCCAAGTTTCCCTGTCCTCTGTGCCACCCTCTCCGACCACTCCCTGGTCCTATTGGCCATTGACGTAGGCCTAGATTCCGGCCTATATACCTCCAAAGTCGAATACACCCTCCAGCGTTTAAAAGGGAGACACTACGTACAAGGTGAAAAAGCTGGTCAACTATTGGCAGCACAGTTGAGGCAACGAGAGGTAGCGATGGCTATCCCTGCTATCCGGACTCAAACAGGAGCGGTCTTCACTAAACCCCAGGACATAGTCAATGAATTTGCCTCATTCTATGAAAAGCTGTACACCCCGGAGACACTGGCTACTGAAGAACAACTATCCACGTACCTTGAGGGTATTGAACTACCACGCTTAACAGACAAAGGTAGGGAACTATTTGAAGGGGATATCAGTAAAGAGGAAATTGCAACAGCCATTGACAAACTGACCCAGGTGAAGACGGATTCCCTGCAGAATATTGTAAATGGTGTGGAGAAGAGGCAATTGATACTCTATACCCTGCCCTACACGAAGTTGAACAAACTACATCCCTAGGTCCTCTCTCAAATAGAGCGAGGATCGAGGTCATACGCAAACCGGGTAGAGACCCACTCTCATGCAGCAGTTATCGCCCCATCTCCCTCATAAATGGGGACATTAGGATCTTGGCCAGCATACTGGCGGCACGATTGAGTAAGGTAATTCCATCTATTATCCATCAAGCGCAGGTTGGCTTCATCCCGGGCCGTTGTTCAAGAAACCATCTTAGCATACGGTCTCATACTCTGTGGGCCGCACTAGATTTACCGGAAGGCGCAGTAGACCTCCCTCTGGATTTAGAAAAAGCTCTTGATCGCATTAACTGGGGCTACCTTTTCGCCGTCATGAAACGTTTTGACCAGGTGACCAGTTTATCTCCAAAGCCCGCCTGCTCTATGACTGCCCCGTGGCCCCGGTCAACTGCGGAGGATTCATATCAGACACCTTCCAGATTCGAAGAGGCACCCATCAGGGCTGTCCCCTCTCCCCCCTCCTGTTTCTGCTGCCCATGGAATCCTTAGCTTCTCTCATCCGCCACTCGTCGCATATACAGGGCATACCCATTGCAGAAGGTCTATCCAAAATATATTTATATGCTGACGATATCCTTCTTACTCTCAGGGACGTCCCACATTCCCTACCATCACTGCTAGAGGTCATTGATGGATTTGCAGCCTTGTCCGGCTATAAGGTTAACTGGGACAGAAGTGAGGCCCTCCCTCTCTCCTCAGCACCACAAAGGCATCTATCCATGGCTACCCCTTCCGCTGGAAACCGTCCAGACTCAAATACCTTGGGGTCCTGATTAACAGGGGCCTGGAAGGTATGGTTGCTGATAACGTGACACCCCTCATCACACAAATGGAAACAGACTTTGCCAAATAGTCCCTCCTGGGATTCTCCATGTGAGTGCAAGCCGTAAGAATGGTCAGAATACCGTGCTTTAGTTATACCCTGGGAAAGCTACTAGTCATGGTGCCTCTAGATACTTTATGCAAAAGAAACAATTGATGGACGGAATGCTGGACAATGCAAACATTCACCCCCAGTCACAAGGATCTGGGTTTAATCCATCATTCTTTTGCTCACCACACCACCCCAGTTTGGACCCAGCCATATGCAAATCAGTCTTGACCCTGTTCCTTGTGGGAACAGTCCAGCCCGAACTGCCAAGCCAGGTCCTCCCTGGACCGGAAACAAGCATCCTGGGACCGGTTTCAGGGCATCACCCTTCCTCAGCCAGGCTAGCTTGAATCCAGTGGTGTAGTGAGCACGGGACCCACGTCTGGGCATACCCTTCCGACTTAGGGCAACATATGCAAAAGAAACAATTGATGGACGGAATGCTGGACAATGCAAACATTCACCCCCAGTCACAAGGATCTGGGTTTAATCCATCATTCTTTTGCTCACCACACCACCCCAGTTTGAACCCAGCCATATGCAAATCAGTCTTGACCCTGTTCCTTGTGGGAACAGTCCAGCCCGAACTGCCAAGCCAGGTCCTCCCTGTACCGGAAACAAGCATCCTGGGACCAGTTTCAGGGCATCACCCTTCCTCAGCCAGGCTAGCTTGAATCCAGTGGTGTAGTGAGCACAGGACCCACGTCTGGGCATACCCTTCCCACTTAGTGCGACATATGCAAAAGAAACAATTGATGGACGGAATGCTGAACAATGCAAACATTCACCCCCAGTCACAAGGATCTGGGTTTAATCCATCATTCTTTTGCTCACCACACCACCCCAGTTTGGACCCAGCCATATGCAAATCAGTCTTGACCCTGTTCCTTGTGGGAACAGTCCAGCCCGAACTGCCAAGCCAGGTCCTCCCTGGACCGGAAACAAGCATCCTGGGACCGGTTTCAGGGCATCACCCTTCCTCAGCCAGGCTAGCTTGAATCAAGTGGTGTAGTGAGCACGGGACCCACGTCTGGGCATACCCTTCCCACTTAGGGCGACATATGCAAAAGAAACAATTGATGGACGGAATGCTGGACAATGCAAACATTCACCCCCAGTCACAAGGATCTGGGTTTAATCCATCATTCTTTTGCTCACCACACCACCCCAGTTTGGACCCAGCCATATGCAAATCAGTCTTGACCCTTTTCCTTGTGGGAACAGTCCAGCCCGAACTGCCAAACCAGGTCCTCCCTGGACCGGAAACAAGCATCCTGGGACCGGTTTCAGGGCATCACCCTTCCTCAGCCAGGCTAGCTTGAATCCAGTGGTGTAGTGAGCACGGGACCCACGTCTGGGCATACCCTTCCGACTTAGGGCAACATATGCAAAAGAAACAATTGATGGACGGAATGCTGGACAATGCAAACATTCACCCCCAGTCACAAGGATCTGGGTTTAATCCATCATTCTTTTGCTCACCACACCACCCCAGTTTGAACCCAGCCATATGCAAATCAGTCTTGACCCTGTTCCTTGTGGGAACAGTCCAGCCCGAACTGCCAAGCCAGGTCCTCCCTGGACCGGAAACAAGCATCCTGGGACCGGTTTCAGGGCATTACCCTTCCTCAGCCAGGCTAGCTTGAATCCAGTGGTGTAGTGAGCACAGGACCCACGTCTGGGCATACCCTTCCCACTTAGGGCGACATACACAAAAGAAACAATTGATGGACGGAATGCTGGACAATGCAAACATTCACCCCCAGTCACAAGGATCTGGGTTTAATCCATCATTCTTTTGCTCACCACACCACCCCAGTTTGAACCCAGCCATATGCAAATCAGTCTTGACCCTGTTCCTTGTGGGAACAGTCCAGCCCGAACTGCCAAGCCAGGTCCTCCCTGTACCGGAAACAAGCATCCTGGGACCAGTTTCAGGGCATCACCCTTCCTCAGCCAGGCTAGCTTGAATCCAGTGGTGTAGTGAGCACAGGACCCACGTCTGGGCATACCCTTCCCACTTAGTGCGACATATGCAAAAGAAACAATTGATGGACGGAATGCTGAACAATGCAAACATTCACCCCCAGTCACAAGGATCTGGGTTTAATCCATCATTCTTTTGCTCACCACACCACCCCAGTTTGGACCCAGCCATATGCAAATCAGTCTTGACCCTGTTCCTTGTGGGAACAGTCCAGCCCGAACTGCCAAGCCAGGTCCTCCCTGGACCGGAAACAAGCATCCTGGGACCGGTTTCAGGGCATCACCCTTCCTCAGCCAGGCTAGCTTGAATCAAGTGGTGTAGTGAGCACGGGACCCACGTCTGGGCATACCCTTCCCACTTAGGGCGACATATGCAAAAGAAACAATTGATGGACGGAATGCTGGACAATGCAAACATTCACCCCCAGTCACAAGGATCTGGGTTTAATCCATCATTCTTTTGCTCACCACACCACCCCAGTTTGGACCCAGCCATATGCAAATCAGTCTTGACCCTTTTCCTTGTGGGAACAGTCCAGCCCGAACTGCCAAACCAGGTCCTCCCTGGACCGGAAACAAGCATCCTGGGACCGGTTTCAGGGCATCACCCTTCCTCAGCCAGGCTAGCTTGAATCCAGTGGTGTAGTGAGCACGGGACCCACGTCTGGGCATACCCTTCCGACTTAGGGCAACATATGCAAAAGAAACAATTGATGGACGGAATGCTGGACAATGCAAACATTCACCCCCAGTCACAAGGATCTGGGTTTAATCCATCATTCTTTTGCTCACCACACCACCCCAGTTTGAACCCAGCCATATGCAAATCAGTCTTGACCCTGTTCCTTGTGGGAACAGTCCAGCCCGAACTGCCAAGCCAGGTCCTCCCTGGACCGGAAACAAGCATCCTGGGACCGGTTTCAGGGCATTACCCTTCCTCAGCCAGGCTAGCTTGAATCCAGTGGTGTAGTGAGCACAGGACCCACGTCTGGGCATACCCTTCCCACTTAGGGCGACATACACAAAAGAAACAATTGATGGACGGAATGCTGGACAATGCAAACATTCACCCCCAGTCACAAGGATCTGGGTTTAATCCATCATTCTTTTGCTCACCACCCCAGTTTGGACCCAGCCATATGCAAATCAGTCTTGACCCTGTTCCTTGTGGGAACAGTCCAGCCCGAACTGCCAAGCCAGGTCCTCCCTGGACCGGAAACAAGCATCCTGGGACCGGTTTCAGGGCATCACCCTTCCTCAGCCAGGCTAGCTTGAATCCAGTGGTGTAGTGAGCAGGGGACCCACGTCTGGGCATACCCATCCCACTTAGGGCGACATATGCAAAAGAAACAAATGATGGATTTGTCACCCCGAGTGGGACGGGTATGCCCAGACGTGGGTCCCGTGCTCTCCATGCCACTGGAATCAAGCTATCCTGGCTGATGAGGGCTGAAAGCCCGAAACCGGTCCTAGGATGCTTGTTTCCAGTCCCGGGAGGACCTGGCCTGGCAGTTCAGGCTGGACTGTTCCCATTGGGGGCAGGGTCAAGGATGATTTGCATATGGCTGGGTCCAAACTGGAATGGCATGGTGAGCAAAAAAACGATGGATTTAGGCCCAGATCTCTGTAATGGGGTGAATGTATGACATTTTTCTGCATTCTGTCCATCAATTGTTGTTTTTGCATTTGTCACCCAGAGTGGGACGGGTATGCCCAGACGTGGGTCCCATGCTCTCCATGCCACTGAAATCAAGCTATCCTGGCTGATGAGGGCTGAAAGCCCGAAACCGGTCCTAGGATGCTTGTTTCCAGTCCCGGGAGGACCTAGCCTGGTAGTTCGGGCTGGACTGTTCCCATTGGGGGCAGGGTCAAGACTGATTTGCATATGGCTGGGTCCAAACTGGAATGGCATGGTGAGCAAAAAAACGATGGATTTAGGCCCAGATCTCTGTACTGGGGTGAATGTATGACATTGTCCTGCATTCAGTCCATCAATTGTTGTTTTTGCATTTGTCACCCCGAGTGGGACGGGTATGCCCAGACGTGGGTCCCGTGCTCTCCATGCCACTGGAATCAAGCTATCCTGGCTGATGAGGGCTGAAAGCCCGAAACCGGTCCTAGGATGCTTATTTCCAGTCCCGGGAGGACCTGGCCTGGCAGTTCGGGCTGGACTGTTCCCATTGGGGGCAGGGTCAAGACTGATTTGCATATGGCTGGGTCCAAACTGGAATGGCAAGGTGAGCAAAAAAACAATGGATTTAGGCCCAGATCTCTGTACTGGGGTGAATGTATGACATTGTTCTGCATTCTGTCCATCAATTGTTGTTTTTGCTCTAGATACTTTATGACACATAGATGCCCGTATACAGGCTTTCTTCTGAGGCTCAACCTGCCCCCGTCTAGCCGCACCCAAACTCATAGCCCGCCGCTCCTACGGTGGCTTGGGCTTACTGTCCTTAGAAAATTACTCTTTAGCCTTACACCTTTCGCAGCTCACTTATTTACTCCCTGACACAACGGACCCCCCACAGTGGGTCGCAATGGAACACTCACTCTTCGCCTGTGGTGACAGCTTTGGTTTCCTTTACAGAGATCACACACCTCGGCTATTCCCCCACACCCAGTGATACAGGCTACACACAAGGCATGACACCGCGCACACCACCTCTTGGGTTTAAATCATCACTTACGTACCGAAGCCCCGCTTTGGGGCTATGATAGTATATGAATAAATGGCCAAAAACTCTACTGGCCCAGATGGAAGGCAGTAGGAATTTAAACCCTGGATCAGGTCCTGCTAAACGGTGACTTAAAGCCCTTTGCCCAGCTCAGGGAGGAATTTGGCCTACCTCTGCAACAGGCCTGGCAGCATTTACATCTACAACACTGCCTGAGGCTCTGTTTTGGCCCCCGCACTTGGACGCTGCAATCCTCGCCGATATTGGACTATTTTATGGTATGGGGCCGCCACAAGAGAGTGATGTCAGTACTGTATGTTACCCTGACGAATCACTTGTACTCACAGCCTCTCCTTAGTAGCCTCCGTGAGAAATGGCAGACATGCCTACAAATTACTATTGAAGAGGAAGACTGTTCGGACATTGTAGAGGACCGAAACAAAGGAACTCGTGAAGCTTGATTGAAATTTTGCCTTTTTAAAACCCTACATGATTGGTACTGGACGCCTTTGAAGCTGCAAAGAGCCGTGCTACTGCCACATTCTAACTGTTGGAGATGCCCGGGGGCGAGCTGTGACCTACCTCACATCCTTAGCGACTGCCCTTCTATCCAGCCCCTCTGGTCCTACATCTGAGACTCCCTGACAGAGACAATGTCCCTCCACCTACCCCCCCACTCCGCCACCATCCTATTGCATGATATTAGAGACTCTCCTGATCTCACGCACCCACAATGTCGCCTACTGCATACAGCGCTCTCTACAGCTAAACTCTGCATTTCTAAGGCAATGGAGGTCACTCACCCCCCCCCCCCACCCACAGGAGGACTGGATGGTGGTAATGGTTCAAATGGCATCTCATGAACGTGTTATATATAGTTTGCAAGATCAGGAGGAGGTGTTTAAGCAAACATGGGCCCTTCTCCTCTGGGAGACCATACCCTGAAGCCCTACAGGTCCCCCCTACCTCTCCTCCCCCTCCCTTTCAGCACCTCCCTTACCCTCCCCCTCACTCCCTATACCGCTGCCCCAACCCCTCCCTCTGCTGCTACCCCCCACCTGCCCCCCTCCCGGCCTCCCCTCTCCCCCTCGGGCAAAGGGATCGGCACCTCAACCCCATCCCCCTCAACTGACAAAATCAGCCACCCCCACAACCCTGCACCTCAAATGTCCAAACTCTCACCCCTAGAGACTCACCACACCCGGCCCTTTCCGAGACTACCATTGCTTCAGACTATACCGCCTCCCAGAACCAGCCCCCCCGATACCCCATATCCCTCTAACCTGATCTCCTCTGTAACCGGTCATCGCAGGCCGAGGCAAATGGAACGCTCCCACCTCAGATATGTCAAAAGGATGCCCCCCACCTATCTCCCTCACCTCCCCTTTTTCTCTCCCCCCTCCACCTTTAGCCTGGTCGGGAGGCCCATAGCTCCTCGCGTCCCCTCTACACTCCCCAATTTAGGGTACTTGACACCAGCACCTATCGCACAATTTCCAAAGGAGGACATGGATCAACCACCTTTGATGGTGCTTAATACTCTGAACTAGACTATTGCCTGCTGCATATAATAATATCAGAACTCATTCCTGCATTACCACTGTTGATGATGTATGCGGTGTATGATGTATCCTTCCTCCATATGGATATGCATCCCCCTTACCAGCCCCCCATTCCACCCCACCTCCTCCCTCCCCCTTCCTTGTATCCCTCCTCCCCCCCCTTTTTCCTCAATTGTTGCACAGATGTACCCATCATGCCAAAGACCTAAGCAAGTGTATAATGCTACGTGCCAATCGCATTGTTATGTTCTTCTTCAACTTTCAATAAAAAATTACGAAACAAAAAAATGCAGAGTATCCTTTCATCATTTCTGCCACCGCAGATCACAGTTCCATACATTCAGCACTACATTCAAGTAGTGTGGTGGTATATCATCATCATATGCTTTTCCTCTACACGCACTATATCAGCATGCCCTCCATCTAAAATCTCACCTCTACAGAAATAAAGTTGCTGCCTCCATATGTGCACTCCTATTGTGCTACAGTACCTCTTTCCTCTCGCTCACCCTATACACATTCAGCCATGCTATACCCTACAGTGTGTCTTTGAATTTTCACATTATCTAGTTGGCTTTAGGCATTGAGGTGAATGGAGTGATTCACTGCAGCTGGCATTGACCTGCGCTGCTCTGTGCCAATAATATAAGTAAAGGAAGCTATAGAAATTAAGTATGTGCCCTACAACCAGAGTTTGTGTGGTTGACACGGAAAAAAAAGGTACAGGTCTAGAAAAAAGTAAGTTAATTCTTCATGCTCTTCTCTTGTTTCCTTTCATGCCTGCCCACTCCCAAGCCTGCCAGGATGTAGTGTTAAACATAACAATAAGTCTTTATTGATTTTTAGGGTGTATGTTACAGCATAATTCAGCATCTCTACCAGTCAGCTGTACCAGTCGCCAGCAAGTCTATCCCTTGTGGTTGTAGTTACTGCCTGCCAGTGGCATTTTTCCGAAAACTTTCAATCTAGGAATTAATGTTAATTAAATCTTGCTAATCCTGCAGGGCTTGTGTAACAAAACAAACAAAGGGAGGCATCAGCACAGTTTTGAATAAACTGAGACAAACAAGTCATTGTTACTTGACTTATACCTGACAGACTTTCCTAAAATAATTTCTCAGTGGTTTTCTAGATGGGATATTGTAAATAGCAATGGCCGCTCTGTTTGTACAAACGGGAACCAAACATATGCTAATCATGCTTGGTCTTTCTCAGATTTGTACAGTCAACTCCGAACAGCTACCACTCATCCTCTCAGCACAAGAACACAAGCAACCACAGACACATTTTGTCTTTGTTCGACCGCATCTGTGAGGTGCTGCTTGTGTGCTATAGTATATGTATGTGGACAAGGGAAACCCATGGTAATAAGGGACCAAGGGTATAAGTAATTTTGAAAGAAACAAGGGTTCCTTATGGGAAAAGTATAAGCAATGAAATATGCATAGAAATGCAATGAAGTATATGTATAGTGCCCAAATGGAAAAACCGTCACCATTTATAATTGCAAAATAAAGAACATAGCAGTGGGAATACAAACAGAAGAGAGAACAAGTGAAGCTTCAAAGCTCAGGTATATCAATGTGACAGAATGGAATGTATTGGTAAGTCACAACCAGTTAGTGCCAATGCTCATACATAAAATGAACGATTATAACAATTGAGTCAAGGTACATTAGTCGACACTGTTTCGATCCCAAGTAACATATTAGGATCATCATCAGGACATAAGGAGTTTTGCCTGAGACAGTAATATGGTTATGACAATTGTAACCCGATGCCAGCATGATATAAAGATATTTAGTCTTGCAAGACTGCACAATGATGCCAAGCTAGGCACAATAGAGACCAGGTTCATGGATCACAGAGGGCCACGTCAATAGAAAGTGGTCAAGAGCATCCAGGCGAGGAACCTGAATACTGAAAATATTACTATCACATAATGGCCCTCTCTTACCTATCACCCTGGTCTCTATTGTGCTTAGCTTGGCATCATTGCGCCATTTTGCAAGACTAAGGGCCATATTATCAAGAAGAGCGCAAACATTATCGCCGCTTTAGCGGCAGGAAACTGCCGCTAAAGCGGCGATAAGGGGCTTGATAATATGCCTAGAGAATTCCAATAGAAGCCCAGGTTCTGGTGTCAAGGACATCAAACCTGGGCTTCTATTGGAATTCTCTAGGGCATATTATCAAGCCCCTTATCGCCGCTTTAGCAGCAGTTTCCTGCCGCTAAAGCGGCGATAATGTTTGCGCCTTTCTTGATAATATGGCCCAAAATGTCTTTATATCATGCTGGCATCAGGTTACAATTGGCGTAACCCTATTACAGTCTCAGGCATAACTCCTTATGTCCTTATGATGATCCTAATATTTTACTAGGAATTGAAATGTGGTTGACTAATGTACCTTGACTCAATTGTTATAATCGTTCATTTTATGTATGAGCATTGGTACTAACAGGTTGTGACTTAACCATTACGTTCCATTCTGTCACATTGATATTCCTGAGTTTGGAAGCTTCACTTGATCTCTCTTGTGTATGTTTTCCTACTGCTACGTTTTTTATTTTGCATTAATAAAAAGTGACGATTTTTCTATTTGGACACCATACCTTGACCTATATACTTACACTAGATCAGATCAGGGGGCTGCATTATTAGTGCAATTGCACTAATCAGCCCTGCCTCCTGCCATCGCGCTGTAACAGAGCGAGCCTACGACACATTAATAAAATGGTATTTATTACAATTTTATTAATGTGTGTGCCTACTGCACTCGCAGCAGGCAGGGTGACGCTCCTCCGCCATAAAGAAGGAGCCACCGCTGTTCATTAGTACTAAGCACAAGCCATTTTCCACGTGACGTATTTTCTGTTTTGCCAATATTGTGATGTATCATTTATTCCACACCATGTCAACAGAGTGATTTCTCTGTTTGGAATATTATATAAAGTGCTGTTTTTGGGAATGTTTTCCATTGAAGCATTTGCCTTTAATTAAAAGATCAGTCTCCACATTGGTCTACTTTATGATGCAGTAATTTGAGATATTTTAGCGACTTTTCCTATTACTCTTCTGAAGCAGACAATGTCAAACCTTTTGCTATTGCTTTTTTTTGCCTAAAGCCTGACTTTATCTGGCTCTGACTACTTAACTAGAGTAGAGGCTGAGTCCTTTGTCAATTCCCATGATTTTGCGTTTTGAGAATTTATTGCCATTTTTATTTGAAATAACTAATCAACTGTTTTTACTTTCTGTAGCATTTTTGAATTTTAAATAAACCCTCATGGTTTTGGCTTTGAATCTTGTTTGGTGAAAGCTTGATTTGGCTTGGTTCATCTCTATTTTGGGATTATCCTCCGTTGGGTCTCAGACATGGCCCCCAATCCAAAAAATGAGAGCTTAATGATAATAATTTAGTGTCAACAGTTTTTAGGAGAATAAATTAGCTGCAACACATAATAGAAGCAGTTATTGCTCAATGGCTCTATTTTTAGTTTGAAATCTTTTTATTCCATTTTCAACACATATCTTCGACTACAACCACTAACCAGCGAGGTGCTATGGTAGCTATCAGCAAACAAACACAGTATTATTGAACTTCTTGCCTCCATTTCCCTCCCACTTTCCAGCAATCTCTGCAAGAGACAACTTTTCCTATGTACAAGTTATGTGAGTATGCCAAAATTCATGCACAGAGTGTCCATATGGAGATCAGGTATCCTAGCAGTCACCATTTATGTTGGTAGATACTGTACCGACCTAGTTATATACTCTTGTAACCTACGTGGAAGAAGAACCGATTATGGCATAATCTGGAGTAGTCTGAGATAGCGAGGTGGACTGGTTGCGGTATTTCACAGAAAGACACCGATCTATGGTGCCCAATATGTGTCATACATTTTATGATGTTCCATCTGTTGTGAGTTTTCCTCAATCTATAGTGTATTCCACATTCTGTTGATTCAACCTATTATTCTGGGCAGTTCGGCTTTGCTCCATTTAGTTAATATAGTTTTGACTGCTACTGTGAGTACAACAGTAAGTTGTTTGCCTCTCAAAGATTTATATGAACAATGGCGGCCCGTGCAGGTAAGCGTGGTGGGGTGGTGGAGCGGGGCAGGGGTTTGAAAGTGACAAACGACAGAATAGGGAATGTAAAATAAATAAATAAATAAAACCACTTACCTTGCGCTGGCCGCATCGCCGGGTCGGCAAGGCGCGAGCACAAGGTAAGCGGTTTCATTTATTTATTTTGTTTTACATTCCCTATCCTGTCGTTTGTCACTTTCACCCCCCGCCCTGCCCTGCCCCACCGCCGCACCATGCTTACCTGCATGGACCACCACTGTGTAGGAACCCTTCCCTGGGTGACGCAGTTCCAACAAGTCTACACCTAGGTCTCTCGCTATGTGCAGACCAAAAGCAGATTCTATTCCCTTAAGAATGGCTACCCAGTATTTTTCCAGTTTTGGACAATGCCATAGCAGGTATCATAATATACTGGCCGATTTGCACCTCGCTCAACAATTTCCATATCTATGCCTGTCCCATTCTACCTGTTTCTTTATTTGGCAACTTTTGGTGCATATACATTCTTTCTCATATATTTTGTTCCACTCCCAGTCTGGCATCTCCCTTCCTAAGATTGGTTGTCTATCAATTGTCTGCAGATGGACGATATTGTGTGTTTGTTATGGAATGTGTTTTTAAACTGTGTCTCAAAAGGTGTTAGAGGTCTGCACGCCCTTTCTTTCATGTCGGGCTGTAGTACCCAATGTCTAACTTGCATTTATGCAAAATGCTTCCTTACAGAAAGTTTACATGGGATTTTGAGCTCTTCAATTTGTTTAATTCACCCATTCTTAAGTAGAGAACCTCCCATTACTCATTTATTGTTTTGCCAGTTTATAAAGAACTGTTTGTCCATGGCAGGTTGGAAGTCTGGTTTGAAGCAAATGAATGTGAAAGAGGATGAAAATGAGGTGAGCCCCCGTTGGGTTGCTACTTTGTCCAAGGCTATCAGTGTAGTCCGTTTTATAGAGCTTGAGTATAATTCCCAGCTCCTGTGTTTCCTGGCCAGCCAAGGAATTAGCCACATCGGAGTATTAGCTATCATGTGATCTATTCCACACCATTGTTTATTGGCTTTGAGATTTGTGCATTATATAAAATGATGCAATAGGGCAGGTTGATGGGAAGATTGTTTGTGAGGAATCACTAGTCCCCCGAGCCTGCAAGCTTGTATGTGTATTCAGCTGGTATTCTTGGCTTCTTGTTTGTCAGGATGTAATTGTTAATTAAAGCTAATATTTGTTGGAGGGTCACTTTAGCTCGGGCAATTGGTATGGTTTGAAATAGATAAACGATTCTTGGTAGGATGTTCATTTTAATTATTGCTTTCCTACCCAGCCAAGAGAAGTGCTGCAAATTCCTTTTATTAGAAAAGTGGAGTTGAGAGACACAACTTTAGTGATTTACTCCCAGGTAAGCTATTGTGCCCACGCTCAGTTTGGGGGGGCAGTATTTCTTTTATGTCCTGTATTTGAGTTGGGGATGGATGAAGTAATAGGGCTTTGGATTTATCTATATTTATTTTTTATCCCACTTGCTGTTTATATAGATAAAATTCTTCCATCAAGGAGCTCCGGGATTTCTCAGATTTACAGATCAACAGTATAATGTCATCCATGAACATTGTCATTCTGAATTCATTCTGATCAATCTTGTCTTCCATTGTTTCCATGAGGCTTCTGATAGTGTTGGCTAGGTGTTCAAGTCAAAGGGCATACAAAAAGGGGGACATAGGGAGACCCTGCAAGTCCCTCTTTCAATAGCAAACAAGTTAGATGTTGCTCCATTGATGAGCATATACTTATGTGGCTTCTTGTAACCTGCCAAACTCCCATTTAGAAAACATGCTCCAAATCCCATTTTATGTAGCTCCTTTTGCATCCAAAGAGATTCATCTCATGGCACCATTTTAAAAATTTCAAAAGGATCTATCTCAGAAAACTCTTTAACTTCAGCATAGGTTCATATGAGCGTGTCTTTCTGAGAGTTAGGGAATTGTCACTTTTTTCCTCCAAAAGTCCCTTTGTTCTCTTGAGCCAGTTCTGTGGACTATTAATGCCCTTAAGTTAAAAAAATAATATAATCTTCAGCTTTGTTAGTAATGGTACAGTCTGAGCGACTGTGATTTGATGGAGGCCTTCATCAAGTTTAGGGGCTGATTAGGATGGCGGGCGGACGTATCGGAAATCTGAACCGTCCGACAGACTGTCGGCGGTCCTGACATAGGCATTATGATGCGACAACTACCACGGCGGTCGCAATGCCTATACTTTGCATTGCGGCGGTGCTGCTGGCTGAAGCATCCGCCACAATGCAAAATAGGGACGCCTGACATATCCCTGCACTACGTGGCAGGCACCATGCAGTGCCTGCTACATGGTACAGGAATATGTAGTAGAGTGCCCATATCGGAGGGCCAGTGGGGAAGGGGGGCCCGCTGAGGCCCCCCAAAGTCCATTCCCGCCTGCATTTTCATGGCGGGTTAACCGCCATGAAAAGGCGGGTGGCAAGGGACATTGCAATCCCTATGGTGGTGCCTGGCAGGCACCGCTGCCATGATAGGGAATACAACCCCCTCTGCCACACCAGTGGGCACAAGGAGCCCGTCGGATGCATGGCGGTTGGTCTTGCTGACCGCCAACCATCTGCCAACCATTGACATATGGCAGGCGGATAAGATGTTTCCAATGGCGGCGGACTGCCACCGAAGGGCTGTCGGTGGCGGTCCCACCGCCATCATAATCAGCCCCTTAGATCCTTCAATTTCCATACTGCCTCTTATATACAATAGTGTAAGAGATAAAACACATGGACGTCATTTAGGGGTTGCATCTGTGACCCATGGCTTGCACCATGCAACCCCTGGCACTGCCTTTGTGACCCCTGGCCTCAGAGGGGGCAAAATCAGAGCCAATAACACAGGGACACTGCATAACTTATTTTCTGTCCATTTTTTACTATGCTAATAGTGAATAATATTGTATTATCCACTTTCAGTGTAATGAAAAAGGAGTACAATTTAAACCTGCAATTGAGAATTACAATTTGCGGATGCATTCTAGGTCCAGACCCCAGGGAAGAGGTGTGGCGCTGCGGCCAGGGTGACTGACACCGGACGCTGTGGCTCACGGTTTGATCCCCGGTGGCAGGTCAGCCCAGCACTATGTGACTCTGGGCAATAGCTCGCTTAATCTTTCCGACGGCCCCCAGCGCCGGGATGCCTCTGGGTAGCTGTGTGCTTTACAAATACTGGATTTACATTTTTTTACATTTACAGACCCCAAAACTTATGGAGGCTATACCAGACACATTTAACTCAGCAGAAACAACTGTTAGTGAAGAACCGGTCGACAATGCGTTATGTGTAACATGGCATAAAACCACTCAATGGGGATGGCAAATTAACCAGGCACTCGGTTCACAATTCCACCATGATAACGAAATATAGTACATAAATTCTACACACAATGAGGCAGATCAGGCCCTTTTTTTGTCTTAACAATGCATATAATTACAGACCATCTAATGTAATGTACCATGTTAACTGCTGTCTAATGTGTCTCAACTTAACAGAACTCTTCAATGATGTCAAGGAACCGGTATCTCATTCATAATGTCACAAGATCACCAGTTGTGATGATTTTATTAAAACTTTAAATATAAAATAAAAAGAGGACAATTAGTTGGTGTCACCTTTGGTTGCAGCTAAGGTAGGGAAAAAGTGCTTTTAAATGTATGCTGTGTGTTCGCTCGTGGGTAAGTGTGTTTATGTGAGAGAGTGTATGTATGTGTGAGCAAGTGTGAATTTATGTATAAGCATGTGTGTGAGTGAGAGTCGGTGACAGGTAGTGAGTGAGAAAGTGTGAGATTCAGTGTCAGTAGTATGAGTGAGACATAATGAGTATGAAAAAGTGCCTGCAAGTGCGTGAGTGAGAATGAATAAGAATAGGTGTAAAGGATTATTAGATAGCGTGAGTGAGAATGAGTGTGAGTGAGAAAGAATGAGAGATTGAGGGAGTGTGAGATAGAATGTGGTGTTAGCTTGCACATCCATAATTGCCCCTGGCATAATGAAGGTGATTCTTGTCTTATACAGACACCCATAGTAAAATATTGCTGCTATCTTACTTGAGACAATTCTTAGTATGGCGGACATGTGTGACAAACTAGTGGCACTGGCACACTGTAGGTCATTTTTGGCATAATGTGCATCCAAGCTAAAATACTGGTAATAGCATACTAGAGGGAGAGGATGTAGCCTTACGGCTAGAGCGGTCGACCTCGAAGCTGGGGAACTGGGTTCGAGTCTCAACAACACTCAACATCCTGTGAATCTGGGCAAATCACTTAATCTCCCTGTGCCTAACAAAAATGACTGTATCCATCTGTAACGAAACTGGTGCTCATGTAAAGCGCTCTGATACCTGATGTCTTCGGGTCTAGTTCGCGCTATATAAAACTCCCCCCCAAATAAAGAGGTAATTCTTGGCATCATTTAGGAGTCGCCAGGGGTCGCAGCTGTGACCCCTGGCATTGCCTTTGTGGCCTGGCCTCAGAGGTGGAAAAATCAGTGACAGGCAGACAGTGGCAGCTTGTCCTTGTGGACATTGGTAGGGGCTCCACACTCTTTGTATTCTGTCAATTTTTTAATACACTAATAGTAGATAAAATATATATATATTATATATATGTATATTGTTGACAAAGGCAGTGAGCTGAAATGCGTCCATTATAGGTTATAGACAGTTGCTGCAGCCAACAACTTTCTGAATAAAAGTATCTTACCCGCTAAACGGAGTGCCGAATTTTCTTCATCACTGCAAGGTCAAGTTTTCATTTATATATTTATACAGAATACTTGAACATCACAGTCCTTTTTCAGTGTCTTTAAAGCCACATTTAAAAGAGCAAACGGATGTACACACTCATGTGATGCATACGATTCAGACTCACAGGAGTTGAAATGCGTTATGCCAAAGAACTTGCCTGAATAAAGGATTATCACTGGTACACAACTGGTTGGGCTTGCTTGCACAGACAGAGGAGTACGTGTTTTTTCTGGTGGAATATATGGGAGTGACGCGCCCTACCAGCCCCGACCCGAGAGGCTGGGGGTCCCTTATGTCACCTTGCTTATGGAATATATTTGAATGGGATGCCCACCGGCTGAACCCGAGGATGGAGACGGAGTAAGGCTGGCAGGGCCACCATTAAGAGGCCCGCCCCTACTGGGTAAACTTACTTGAACAGTCAGGGCTTGTGGGGGTATTGAACCCTTACACGTGCAGATGAAACTAAATACAGGCAAGTCCTTTACCGCCCACAAGAGTGACTCGATCTCTAATTTTACATTGATGCCAAATGACTCCGCAGTAAATGTTATTTTATCCTTGGAAGCCACGATATGGGAATGGTGGTACATGTAATTTTAAAAGAGACTAATGAATCTAATATAAAGTACTGAAGGATGTGAACATTGTATAGAGACAATTGCAAAGCACTATGGTAGGTGTGGTCTTCACAATAAGTAAAGTGAATCCAGTGTGAAGAAACAAACAGTTGACTCTGAAAGAAAATAAGATATCGATTATGCATTAGCAACTGCATGAAAGGTTGATAAGTCAGACCCACTGCTTTGTTTATATTTATACAGAATGCTTGAACATCACAATCCTTCTTCAGTATCTTTGAAGCCCCGTTTAAAAGAGCAAATGGATGTACACACTTATATGATGCATATGATTAAGACTTGCAGGAGTTGAAACACATTATGCCAAAGAACTTGCCTGAATACAGGATTATCACTGGTGCACGACTGGTTGGGGTTGCTTGCACGGACGGAGAAGTACGTGTTTTTCTGGTGGAAAAAAAAAATATATATAAATATATATATTTATATGTATATATATCAGGAAACTTCCTTACACTCCTCCAAAGAAAAAGGCACGGACACCAGAAGTTCGTTGCTCAAGTAAATTTAATTGAGTTCAGTAAGCATGACGCGTTTCTGCCAAACAAGGCCTTGATCACATGACCGCCACAAAGGCTGAGCCGGCATATATACATTTTTTTCTCTTTTATCCCCCCACGAGGTGCATAAACATAAAAAACATACATTATAGCAAGAAATACCCTAAAATCACCATAAAAAACATTATAAATGCAGTAAAATACAAGTATGGGAATAATTAGATACAGGGCTCACCTAATATAAGCATAAATGCAAAAAATGGCAACATAGATGTCAGTTAAAGTGCCATTGCTAGAACTCATATATATATGTAGAAAATATTTTCATGTATGTATATATATATATATTCACTGAAAAAACCATAGGTTTCAGGGACGTTATAGTTACAAATTAGCATTTAAAAAACCTTTGAAATTCACTGAAAAAACCATAGGTTTTAGGGACAGTTATAGTTAGTTGGACATTGCACTCGTACAAAACCCGTGAAATTCCCCGTTATAGTTAGTCCAGCTAACTATAACTCGCGCCCCGCAATGCACTGCTGATGACGTCACATATTACATCACTCATGACATGGTCAGTGACATCACTGATGACATCACTGATGACATCTCAAATGACATCACTGATGACATCACTGATGACATCATCCAGTGACTGTGTGTTTCTGTAAAGTTTAAATATTTTTAATATATATAGGAAAAGACGTATTGAAGAATGAGTGGGTGTGTAAGTGTCTCTATGGATGATTTAGTAGGTGCGTGACTGACTCTATAAGTGAGTGATTTAACGTATTTTACTGAATGCATGGGTTAGTGACTAAACTGGGTGAATGTCTGTATCCGTCTGTCTGTTGCTGTGTAAGTGGCTGCATGTGTTTGTGAATAGCTACATGAGTGTCTATATGAGTTGTTGAATGCTTGTCTGAGTATCTGTATGGGTGCCTGAGTGTTTGTGTGGGAGGGGTGTGTGCAACTCTGTGCATAGATGTGTGAGTGGGTGATTCACTGGGTGGATGGTTTCAAGAGTGCAACTGTGATAGACTGTATGGGTGGGTAAGTGTGTGTAAGAGTGTGTTAGTGAGTGAATGTATGTCCCAGTGGTACATGTGTGAGTAACTACATATGTGAAAGGCAGTATATATGTGTGTTGGAGTATATAAATAGCTATAAGCGAGAGTGAGTGATTGTGATAGTGGCTGTATGGATGAGTGTGTGCTTGTATCAGTGATTGTATAAGAGCGTAAGAATGTGCTACTATTTGTATGAGTAAGTGAGCTGGTGTGTGTATAACTGTATAGGTGAGTAAATGGTAGTGTGTTTAATTATTTGCATGACTGACTAGGTGTGTGAGTACCTCTATGGATGAGTGGCGGTGTTTGAGTGTCTATATAGGAGTATGAGTGCATATGATAGTCCTGTACTGAGTGACCGTAAGTATGAGTGACTGTACGGGTGAGTGAGTGGATGTGTGCGTAGACCTAAGAATCAGTGAGTGGGTATGTAGTTATTGGTGTTGGAGTGTCTATGGTTTTGCGAATGGCAGTCTGTAATTTAGAGTGGGTGTATCAAAGGTTATATTAGAGTGTGAGGAGGTGCATCAGATTATCACGTGGATGATGTCATCAGTGATGTCATTTGAGATGTCATCAGTGATGTCATCAGTGATGTCACTGACCATGTCATGAGTGATGTAATATGTGACGCCATCAGCAGTGCATTGCGGGGCGCGAGTTATAGTTAGCTGGACTAACTATAACGGGGGAATTTCACGGGTTTTGTACGAGTGCAATGTCCAACTAACTATAACTGTCCCTAAAACCTATGGTTTTTTCAGTGAATTTCAAAGGTTTTTTAAATGCTAATTTGTAACTATAACGTCCCTGAAACCTATGGTTTTTTCAGTGAATTTCAAAGGTTTTTAAATGCTAATTTGTAACTATAACATGTCTGAAACCTACAGTTTTTTCAGTGAATTTCAAAGGTTTTGTAAATGACAATTTTTAAATGTATTAATTGTTATATAAATTTTTTTCATACTGATTTCCAAATTTTTTAGAAACAATTTTTTTTTACATATTTTATTTTTAAATTACATTGTAATTACATTATACATTACATTACAAAAATACTTTCTCAGAATGAATTACTTTAGTTTAATTACTTTGCACATAGGCAATAGACTTTTAAGTACAGTAGTTACAGTTGTTGCAATGGGCAACACATTTTCAAACACAATGCAACATTCAGCTCAATGTGAATTTCTAGTTAAATGCAATTAGTTACTTTATGGATTACTTTTCTAACCACATTACTGGATCCTAGATTCAGTCCTGGGACATCTCCTGTAAACAGTTGAGTAAAAGCGTTTTGGTTACAGTCGTGATTTTTAAGGAATATTATTGTACTTTAAAAGTTCACACTTAGAAACTTTTTCTCATAGAATCACCAATGTTATCCTATGGAAGGAAATTCACTTAGAAGTTAAAAACTGTTATTGTTACTTTTTCTTACTCAGTGTTGGATCCTGGATCCAGCACTGGTGCATCTCCTGTAAACAGTTGAAAGAATGCGTTTAAGTCATACAGGCGATTTTTTAGGAATATTTGTAGTTTGTGAAAATCGACACTTTGAAACTTTTCTGCTGAAAACCAGACAATGGATTCCTATGGAAGGAAATTCAAGTTACTGGTAAGTACGGTTAAAATTACTTTTGAGGATCAGTACTGGGCTGAAAGATGCAGCACTGAGGTCTCTCCTGATAACAGGTGAGTAAATCGGAATTCGTATTTCGGCTGATTTTAGAGGACTATTTTAAAGTTCCAAAACTCCACACTTAGAAGAATTTCCAAGTGAAACCAGTCAATGTTAGCCTATGAAGGAAATTCAAGTTACCGGTAAGTACGGTTAAAATTACTTTTCAGGACCAGTACTGGGCTGAAAGATGCAGCACTGAGGTCTCTCCTGATAACAGGTGAGTAAATCAGAATTCGGATTTCGGCTGATTTTAGAGGAATATTTGTATGTTTCAAAAATCAACACTTAGAAACTTTTTCAGCAAAAAGCAGGCAATGATATCCATTGGAAGGAAATTCAAGTTACTGGTAAGTACGGTTAAAATTACTTTTGAGGATCAGTACTGGGCTGAAAGATGCAGCACTGAGGTCTCTCCTGATAACAGGTGAGTAAATCGGAATTCGTAGTTCGGCTGATTTTAGAGGAATATTTTAAAGTTCCAAAACTCCACACGTAGAAGAATTTCCAAGTGAAACCAGTCAATGTTAGCCTATGGAAGGAAATTCAAGTTACTGGTAAGTACGGTTAAAATTACTTTTCAGGGTCAGTGCTGGGCTAAAAGATGCAGCACTGGGTTCTCTCCTGATAACAGGTGAGTAAATTGGAATTCGTACTTTGGTTGATTTTAGAGGAATATTTTAAAGTTCCAAAACTCCACACTTAGAAGAATTTCCAAGTGAAACCAGTCAATGTTAGCCTATGAAGGAAATTCAAGTTACCGGTAAGTACGGTTAAAATTACTTTTGAGGATCAGTACTGGGCTGAAAGATGCAGCACTGAGGTCTCTCCTGAGAACAGGTGAGTAAATCGGAATTCGTATTTCGGCTGATTTTAGAGGAATATTTTAAAGTTCCAAAACTCCACACTTAGAAGAATTTCCAAGTGAAACCAGTCAATGTTAGCCTATGAAGGAAATTCAAGTTACCGGTAAGTACGGTTAAAATTACTTTTCAGGACCAGTACTGGGCTGAAAGATGCAGCACTGAGGTCTCTCCTGATAACAGGTGAGTAAATCAGAATTCGGATTTCGGCTGATTTTAGAGGAATATTTGTATGTTTCAAAAATCAACACTTTGAAACTTTTTCAGCAAAAAGCAGGCAATGATATCCTATGGAAGGAAATTCAAGTTACTGGTAAGTACGGTTAAAATTACTTTTGAGGATCAGTACTGGGCTGAAAGATGCAGCACTGAGGTCTCTCCTGATAACAGGTGAGTAAATCGGAATTCGTATTTCGGCTGATTTTAGAGGAATATTTTAAAGTTCCAAAACTCCACACTTAGAAGAATTTCCAAGTGAAACCAGTCAATGTTAGCCTATGAAGGAAATTCAAGTTACCGGTAAGTACGGTTAAAATTACTTTTCAGGACCAGTACTGGGCTGAAAGATGCAGCACTGAGGTCTCTCCTGATAACAGGTGAGTAAATCGGAATTCGTATTTCGGCTGATTTTAGAGGAATATTTGCACAATGGTGAGGGGAGGGGGCGGGGCCTGAGGTGACATCTGTGCAAACGCGCCCCGTGGCGCATTTTAAGTTGGGGGATTAAGTCCCCTTGAATCATGAGGGTCCCTACGGGTCAACTAGCCCACCAGGAACCTCCAGTATGCGCCAGGGGCTGCATTGCAGAGACATGTACAGAGGCCACACCCCTTTTACACCTCTCTGCAACGCAGCTCTGTGGCGCTTTCTGGACGTACCTGTTGGGCTAGTTGGCCCCCAGGGACCCTCAGGATTGAAGAGGATTTAATTCCCCATCTTAAAACGCGCCACGGGACCTGTTTGCACACATGTCACCTGAAGCCCGCCCCTCCCTTCACCACTGTGCAAACGCGCCCCGTGGCGCGTTTTAAGTCGGGGGATTAACTCCCTTGAATCCTGAGGGTCCCTGGAGTCCAACTAGCCCACCATGTTCCTCCAAAAGCGCCACAGAGCTGCGTTGCAGAGAGGTGTAAAAAGGGCGTGGCCTCTGTACACCTCTCTGCAAGGCAGCTCCCTGGCGCATACTGGAGGTTCCTGGTGGGCTAGTTGGCCCCAGGGACCCCCAGTATTCAAGGGGAATTGTTCCCCTCTGCAAACGCGCCAGGGCGCGTTTGCAGAGTGGTGAAGGAAGGGGCGGGGCCTGCGGGCCCGATCGTTTTTTTTTTTTTTTTTCCCCTGAAGGGGGCCGTGTGGCCCCCTTCCTTTTTCCTATTTTTAGGCCCTGGGGACCCCATCCCCCAGGGCCTTACCCTTTTTTAAATTAAAATTTTAAAAAAACGGGAAGGGTGCCGCGTGGCCCCCTTCCCTGGGCCTGTATTGGCCCCGGGGACCCCATCCCCCGGGGCATGGCCTCTTTTTGTTTTTATTTGGAGGGGGCTGCGTGGCCCCCTCCTCAGGCCATTTAAGGCCCCGGGGACCCCATCCCCCGGGGCCGGCCTTGCACTTTTTTTTTAATTTTTTTTAATTTTTTTACTTTGGGGAGGGGGGCTGCGTGGCCCCCTCCCGGGCCACTATGGCCCCGGGGACCCCATCCCCCGGGGCCTGGACTCTCGTTGGGGACTGTGGGGGGTCCCCAAACCCCCACAGTCCCGCCGGCTCCCCGTGTCCTACGGGAGCCGGCATTGCTCACACATGGGGAGCAGCTAACATGCTGCTCCCCATGTGGAAAGCAATCGCTTTGGATATTGGAAGAGAGAGCAGGTTTCCTGCTCTCTCTTCCAATATCCAAAGCAAGTTTGCAATGACAGGACGGGGCCGCGAGGCTCCCGTCCTGTCATTGCAAACAGCAGTGTCCCGGGGGTAGGCACCCGGGACACTGCAGGAGCCGGCCCTGGGGGGTGGTGGTCCCCAGGGCCATCAAGGGCTCCAGGAGGGGGCCGCGCGGCCCCCTCCCTACATCGAGAAAGCCCCGGGAGGTGGTGGTCCCCGGGGCTTGGGGTCCAAAACGGACCCCCATTTTCATTTTCTTAGTGCCCCGGGAGGTGGTGGTCCCGGGGCGTGTGGGGGCTGAAGCCCCCCACACAGGTTTTTCAAATATAAAAAAGAAGCCCCGGGAGGTGGTGGTCCCCGGGGCTGCGGGAGTGCTCAGAGCCCTCCCGCACCATTATCCATAAAGCCCCGGGGGTGGTGGTCCCCGGGGCTTGGGGGCCCTTAGAGGCCCCCACACATAAAATTAACCCCCCCAGCATGTCCCCGGGACTTGGCCCACCCGGGGCCAATTAACATCGAAGCGCGGGAGACCGTGCTTCGATTTTTTTTTCGGCAGGGTTCGCGCTCCCTGAGCGCATCCTGCCGATTTAAAAAAAAAAAAAAAAATCTTTTTGCCCAGGGGTCCTTGTGGGACCCCCTGAGCAGACCTAGGGGTCAGGGTGTTTCTACCCTGCCCCCTTTGTGCGCTTTGCGCACTTAGTTTCTGTCCCTCGGTTCTACCGAGGGACAAATGGCTGCCAACACTTCCTGATTTGGAGTGTTGACAGCCAATTAACATAAAGCTCGTGCTCGGGAGGATCCGCGGCCCTAGATATACCTATCTTTTTTCTTTTGATTTTCTCAGCAACTACTGAACGGATTTACACCATTTAACAAAAGGGTTCTTTCTGAACCAAGAACTACCTCTTTGCCAAATTTGGTGTAATTCCGTTCAGCAGTTCGGGCTGTAGCCGTGTCTAAAGTTTCCTATGGAAAATTGCATGGGGAAAACGTGTTTTGGGACCCCTTTTTCTCGGCCCCCGCTTGACGAATCCCCCGAGACTTTCAGGGTAGGAGCGGACCGGAGCGGGCCACAAAGTTTGAAAATTTTGCGAAGATACGTCAACCGGCAAGAGAGTTATTTCAAATAGAATGTCGCGGATTTCCTATGGATAATAGGTTGTAACTATAACTATCTACTGGCGACCGCCAGTAGATAATATATATATGTATATAAAATATATTTCTTACTGTATACATACATAGAAATTGCCACTCTGCAAAAAAATCACGACTCTACAAAAGAACACAAAATTTAAGGAAATTAAAAAATAATTTCTTATTACATCATGTCTCAGAAGTCCCAACCGTAAAATAGGAATATAAGCATAGGTTAGACATAGGTCAAAGTGCTACATAGCGGGAAGAATTCCCGCTATGTAGCACTGCACTTCTACCATGAGAACTTCATGGCCTCACCTGGGAGGGGATTTGCTTGAAATATCTAGGGGTTAAGGTGAATCACGACCCTCGCAACCTCTTCATGGGTAAAATCAGCATGGCCATCACAGGGCTTCACACCAGTGTGGCTTTCTGGAAACCCATGCCACTGTCGGTGATGGGGAGAATTGGGGTGGCAAAGATGGTGGCACTTCCAAGGCTGCTGTACTTCTTTTCCACAGTGCCTATCATTATTTGCCAGCGGGTTTTCCGAGATCTGGATTCGATACTGACTGAGTTGATGTGGGGACCCGGGTGGTGTAGAGTAGCATTGGCTGCAGAAGGGAGGGCTCTCACGGCCCCAGACTTTGTGGCCTACTTTCTGGCGGCACAGCTCCAGTGGTTCACCCAATGGATTCATTTGTGAGTGAGGACTGAGGAGAGTGGCGCGAAGGTGGTGTCGGATCTCCGCATGCTATACTAGATACTTTTAAACCCGGGGCACCCACTGCAGGAAAGTGCTGCATGCTTGCGAGTTGCCCGGCATTGTTGGTGGTGCACCCTCCATTTAACTCGCACCAATAGGCCATACTCCTCGGATCTCTCACTGAGGGGCTTGGAACAGATAACCCCAGGGGTAGCATTGATGGGTCTTTCTGAATGGACTGCATTTGGGATGACTAGTATTGGTGACCTCTATAGGGACAGAGAACTCCTAACCTTTGATGACCTCTCTACTACATTTGAAACTCCTGAAAGGCCTGTATCGAGCGGTGGTGGTGACCCTGCGTGATCTCTGGAACAGCGACATGACTGAACTCCCCTAACATAAATCCTGCCAGTTCCTATGCACTTCAACAGGACAAGTGAGGGCAGTGTTGGGACTATAGCGGGCATTGCGTTTTGCTATTACCCCTCCCATAGAGGAACTGCGAGAAAGATGGGAGGTAGAGGTTGGTCACCTAATTACTGACACCGACTGGGCTAAGATACTTTCGCACACCTACACGGTTTCTAGGAATTCCAGATTTAAATGTATCCACTTTTATTTCCTACATAGGGTATACCTCACTCACTAGGATTATTCAGCTCTTCCGGGTGGCAGAGCAACATGCCCTAAATGTGGGGAACAGGGAGCCGAATTACTACATATGGTCAGGTCTTCTCCTCTAATGGTCGACTATTGGAGAGAAGTTGTGGACTCCATTAATGAAGTCACCCAAAGAGGTATCACGCACACTCCCTTGGCTTGTCTGCTGGGAGGATTCCCCAGGCCTGCCCATTGTAAAGTTACTACTAGATTTGTAGATCTGGCCCTGGTTCTCGCAAAAAGGGAGATTGCTATGCACCGGGAGGCCACCAGGGACCCTAGGTTGATAAAATGGAGGGAGGGCCTACTTCAGTGTGCGGGCTATGAAAGTATACTATTGCATTGGGAGGCGAGGAAAGGTCGTGGGTCAATTGACAAGGCACGAGCATGGGACCAACTGATAGACTGCCTCTGAGAGCCTGATCCCGATACCTTTGAATGTTTCCCAGTACCAGCCGATAGACACGGGGAGAGCTAACATTAGGCGGCATTAACTTACATTTTTTTTTTGTAGGTTGTGTCTTTCATCAATCAGTGCTCATATTGACAGGCGTTAAAGGGTCATTGGCTCCATATCACTTGCAAAGAATGACAATCAAAGGTGTGGGGAGGGTGGATGAGGGAGGGGAGGGGGTAGTTGTTACCTGGTCTGGGACAAACTGCTTATATCACTTATGTGAAAGGCTGATTTGTTTATTAGAACAAACTTTGATTCTTCACATTGCATTCTGTTTTCTTATTTCCACAGATGAATACTTTATTGTCTCATTGTGCCTGGACAGGTATTGTTTGTATTATCAGAAACTGCAATAAAGTTTTTTTTTTTTTTAAACTAAAAAAACTCTTTGGGAGCATCAAGTTTCATTGTATTGGCACACCACGAAAGGTTGTGAAATTGTAATGAGTCCCCTCGTAGAGACTATGGGCCAGATGTATCAAGAATTACTTTTGCGATTCTTAAATAGCGAATTTTACAGATTCACTATTTAAGAATCGCAAACTGCAATGTATGTAGGATTTGCTAAACAAATTTGTGATTCCTACATAATCCTTAATAGCGAATCGCAAATTGCGATTCGCTATTAAGGAATAATTTCCCATTTATTCCTATGGGCCTAGAGGCCCACAGGAATGAATAGGATTGCATTCGCAATTTGTGAGTACCAAATAGGTACTCGCAAATTGCGCATGCAATTTCAAGGGTGCAAGGGGGCCAAAAGGCCACCCGGATTAGCAAAAGCATTTGTGATTCCTACATATTCCCTTAATAGCGAATCACAAATTGCGATTCGCTATTAAGGAATACCTTCCCATTCATTCCTATGGACCTAGAGGCCCAAAGGAATGAATAGGATTGCATTCGCAATTTGCGAGTACCAAATATGTATTTGCAAATTGCCCATGCAATTTGAAGGGTGCAAAGGGGCCAAAAGGCCACCCTGATGCACTCCCAAAAAAGGTAAGTATGCACATGTGGCGAACACACATGCCCTAAGGGCATGTCTGTGCGCCACATGGCACTTAGAAAAATGCAAAAAAGTGGCTTTTTCTAGGAATTTGCAAATTACCACCAACTTGAAGTTGGTGGTAATTTGCGATTCCTTAAAGCCAGATTGCAATTTTTTCTTGTTTCCTGCATTGCATTTAAGGAATCGCAAATTGTGATTCCCTAAATGCATTTGCAAAATAGGTAATCGCAAAAATTGCGATTCCCTATTTGGTGAATGCCTTTTGGGATGATACATCCCAAAAGGCTTTTTACCGTTCGCAAACGGGCCAATTCTGCGAATTGGCCCGTTTGCGAACGGTAAAACGCTTGATACATCTGGCCCTATAGCTTTTTAGCAAATCAATGTGAAAATTGTGCTTTAAAAGGCACAGTTTGACCACATTCTTTCAAAAAAATTGTCTCAGGGGAAGAAACCCTATAGTAGAGTTCTAGCTTTCTCACTCATTACATTCAAGGACAAGTATCATGTGACAGAAATTTCAAAGATCAAGTCAGCATCATAATATAGGTGGTGCCTAAAATAGACATAGTTTTTTTGTGGTGTTATATTATTCATGCCGTTATCAAAGAACTTTGTCAATATCAATTATTTTGATGCCATCAGGTGTTATATTCCCGAGTTAGGCCCATGTAGCAAAGCAGCTTATTTCTTACATTGTTCTATTTTTCAGCAGTAACCTTTTGCACATCTTTGGGTGTACAACAATATTGGATTAGTTTCCCTGAAACTAAACTTGTTTACACATCTATCTTCGCACAACCTTATCACAATGCCCTCAACATCATGTACAAGGTCTCATTTTGCACTATTTTATAAATTTCATCTCTATCTACATCCACAGGGCGACAGGGCTATCTACATATCCATAACATCCCTAATCTATATGCACATCACAAGGCTGCTTTCTATTATAAAAGATGAGCATCCCGATAGATTAGCAGAGGAGGCCCGCCAGCTAACACCAGAGGTCCGTGCATGCCGAGAATTCACCACACAGCGGTCTAACATCTCGTGAGGGGTGTCCAGTTCGTGACGAAGACGGAGTCTTCATTCTCTCCCAGCAGGTAATGGGGTTGGATCATCACTTGGGGGGATTCTTGGCTCTACACCTACACACACTCTAGGTACACTCAGAGTAGGGTTTGCATAGTAGGAGTACGCTCGATTACTGTCTTGTTTTATATGCCTACATATATACATTGTTTTAGCACCATGGTAGAACTATATCTACTATTCACGCTTTTGGTGCTTGTAATCACTTTTATCTGCTTCTGTCTATTAATCATTGCAGCACATATATTCTATACGAGAATAACCTTGGTTCAATAAATATATTGAAAACGACCCACTGTGTATTCTCTGTATATTTCCCAGAGAATAAGAGAGCACGAGTGACTCAGTGCAAGGTTCTGTACTGTTTCCACGATCTCTGAGGAGTCAGAGTTGTCATGTTCAGTGGTTGCTAGAAACCATTCGCTCCCTGGTAGGTTAGGGGGCTTACGGTGGCACGGTGAGCTAGCCGGTCTATAGGCCAACACATCCTGCGGGGGTGTCTGGAATCAGTCTTGGCACCAAGCCCCTAGTTTATGTTGTCCAAACAATGCGCAGATCCTACGGATTAGTAGGCACTACGTGACACAGGGTTAAGGTGATGCAACTTGACTTCCTGGAAAAAATTAGGGTCAATCTGTGATGTCATTAAGGTAAAAAGTTATGTGATGTCACTTCCGCTACCCTGGCATTTTGGTAAATTGACGCCCATGATTAAACAGAATAAAAATCGAAAATTGAGTAGGTATCAGTGTGTTCTCTGAGAACCATATAAATAAAGGCTAACATACCAGTGTCTTGATGTCAAATTCGTGCTGGACAATTCATGGATAATCCCTACGTCAGGGGTAGTTTAATTTTGCAAAATAGCAAATCAATAACCCAGGGAGTGTTTTTTTAAATAGTTAGGCACACAAACACCCCTGTGTCACCTTGTTGAAAGGGCGTCTACTCACCAACCAGAGGTTTTATTTTCAGTAAACTCTTTCTATAAAAAACAATAAATAATAATCAAACACAGTTTTGTTTACCCAGAGAAATTTAGGTTAGAATAGGACAAGTGTCTTGGTTTTGCAGCAAGTATATGATGCTGCATACCAAGTATTCATTGATGCTAGGAGAAGGGAAATACATCCTAGTTACCTGTTATTTCATTGTAGATGGCTGCCTCAAAGAATTCTAAGAACAGAGTATTTGTCCTTTGGAAAAGTGAAAGCAAAAAGCCTGATTTGGCATTTTTTCACTACGTTAATGCCTCTAGAATAATCTGGCACATAATGTTGCCATAGCAATGGTAGCATTGGATACTGCAATGTGAGAATGTATCTGTGTTTCGATTTGTGGGAACACTGCTCTTCACAGTACAATCAGACTGAGTCCCTGAGTCCAGTAATGGCAGCTTCTACATTTTTTTTCAGAGTTGGGGCTAACAAATCGGATCGATCAGTACTGCAGTTCCAGCACTGTGGTACCAAAAAGGCTGACAGGAGAAGAAGAGCTTTCGGCAAAACAGAAACCCTTATGTTTTTAATTTTCAGAGCAATGGGACTTCTGTGGTGCCAACTGTCTAAATAGTCCTCATATTTTAATCCCTCATGCTCAACACAAACCCCAATTTAAATGTTAATTTCTCAAAAATGGCTGAACGGATTTACACCAAGTTACAAAAAGGAAGCTTTCTGAGTAAAGGTGTAACTTTCTGACAAATTTGGTATAATTCTGTTCTGCCATTTTTCTGTATCACAAGCAAAGTTCCTATGGGAATTAACATGTTAAATCAATGTTTTGGTTCTCCATTTTTCTTGGCCTGCTTGCTGTTGATGGATCAGCCAAAATTTAACTCGCTAGCCACTCTACAAGAATTATAACTCACACCTTTACAATGCACAGTGTTCTCACAAATGATCTCATTTGAAATGTTATTAGTGTTTTATGAATGCTGTGATTTCACTTAGACTAAGTAATGTAATATGAAAGGGTATAAGCAGTACATTGTAAAATTGCAAGTTATAGTTATTGTAGCGAGTTTTCTATACTGTGTTTGGAGATGCGCGAGTTATAGTAATTTGAAGCTGGTGCACAAATGATCAATTTAAGATATAACTATCACTTTAGAATTTTTAATGTTTGTGTAGTTTAACTTTGGGTTGTATACTTACTTATTTATGTCTACTTCCGCTCCTGGGGTATTGGCCATCAGCCATGTCTCTCCCAACTTCTCTGTCTTGGGGTTTCTTTCAATCTAACTCCAGGTGTAACCCATCTCCATGTAGTCAACCTTGACGCCTTGATGTCAGGTGTTTCTTGACCTTCCTCTTTACCTTTTTTACCTGAGGGTTCCAGGTGAGGGCTTGCCTAGTGGTGTTTGATGCAGGCTTGCGGAAGGTGGGACCTATCTGTGCATGGCGTCTTTTCATGGTTTTTACATGAGCAGGGAATTGGAAAGTCTGCTGCCATAGGTCATTGTTGCTGATGGTGATTGGCCAGTGGATTTGGAGGATTTTCCTCATACAGGTGTTGATGAAGTTCTAGACTTTGATGGTGGCGGTCACTGTTGTCCTCCAATTTTCTGCTTTCTACAGACTGACCGATTTTATGATGGTGTTAAAAAGCTGGATCTTGGTTTGCAGTGTTAGGTCCTTCGAGCTCCAGATCTTCTTTAGCTAAAAGAAGGCAGCCATTGCTTTGCCGATTCTTGCCTTGACATTGGCGGCTGTGCTGCCCTGCTTGTTTATGACACTTCCCAGGTAGGTGAAGGCCTCAACCTCATCCAATGCATTGCCTGCAAGAGTGACTGCAGTTGTTAGCCTTTAGGATCTTGGTTTTTGCCCTGTGAATGTTGAGGCCAAGTTTTGCTGATGTGGCTACCACTTTGTCAGTTTCCACTTGCATCTGCAGATAAGTATGGGAAAGTAGGGCCTGGTCGTCTGCAAAGTTCAGGTCGTGGAGCTGCGTCCAAGGTGGCCACTGGATCTCTTTTATTTTTCTTGTTATGTTTGTCTTCATGATCCAGTCTATGACCAGCAGGTAGAGAAACGGCAAGAAGAATCAACCCTGGCGGGCTCCGGTCCTCACACTGAAGGCTTAAGGGAGTTGTCCTCCATTGACTATCGTGCAGGTCATTCCCTCAGAAGAGTTCCTGATGATTCTTACAAGTTTATCTGGCATACCGTAGTGACAGAGGAGTTTCTAAAGGGTCTCTCTGTCCACTCTGTTGATTGCCTTCCCATAGTCGATAAAGTTGACATAGAGGGGGAGGAGTTCATTTCATCGACTGCTCAATGATGATGTGTAGTTTTTCAATCTGGTCTGCGCAGGATCTATCTTTGCAGAAGCCAGCTTCCTGGTCTCGCAACTGAGCGTCGACTTGTTCTTTTATTCTGTTCAGGATGACTCTGCTGAACACTTTGCATGGGGTTGATAGAAAAGATATTCCTCTGTAGTTTGTGCAGTTACTCTAGTCACCTTTCTTGGGGACCTTGCTCAGATATTTCTCCTTCCAGTCTGGTGGCACCATTGCATCTTCCCAAATCCTTCCAAACAAGGGGTAGAGCATCTCTACTGATGTATCAATTTCTGCCTTCATTGCCTGTGCAGGAGTGTTGTCAAGTCCTGCTGCCTTACCATTTCTCAGATGTTTGATATCTTGCCATATTTCTTCCTTGGTTGGTCTGCTGCAGTCGATTAGCAAGTCCTTGTCAGCTGGCTGTTTGTCTGGTAGAGTGGGAGTGTACCTAGATGCTTTTACACACCAGCAACGTGAGAACTGTTATTGTTAACCAACATTGAAGAAGGCAGAGATTGCCAAAACGTGTCTGTTGGATCAATAAATGAATTCCAAAAACCAGTGAGTGCTCCTGTCTCTTATGGGACTTTGGTGACGTATTTATGGACGTGCAGCCCCTTGCACTTAAGGAGGCACCCGTCGTGAAAAGAGTTCGGCAGTTTAAAAGTGGCAATTTGGTGTGGAAAAAAGAATATATATATATATATATATATATATATATATATATATATTCACTGAAAAAACCATAGGTTTCAGACACGTTATAGTTAGAAATTAGCATTTAAAAAACCTTTGAAATTCACTGAAAAAACCATAGGTTTTAGGGACAGTTATAGTTAGTTGGACATTTCACTCGTACAAAACCATAGAAATTCCCCCGTTATAGTTAGTTCAGCTAACTATAACTCGCGCCCCACAATGCACTGCTGATGACGTCACATATTACATCACTCATGACATGGTCAGTGACATCACTGATGACATCACTGATGACATCTCAAATGACATCACTGATGACATCATCCATGTGATAATTTCATGCATCTTCTCACACCCTAATATAACTTTTGATACACCCACTCTAAATTACAGACTGCCATTCTCAAAACCATAGACACTCCAACACCAAAAACTACATACCCACTCACTGATTCTTAGGTCTACACACACATCCACTCACTCACCCGTACAGTCACTCATACTTACAGTCACTCAGTACAGGACTATCATATGGACTCATACACCTATATAAACACTCACACACCGCCACTCATCCATAGTGGTGTTCGGGCAGTGTAGGGGGCGGTGCAGGGTGTGGTGTTTCAGGGTTTAGGGCAGTGCAGTGGTGTTCGGGCAGTGTAGGGAGTCGTGCAGGGGGTGGTGTTTCAGGGTTTAGGGCAGTGCAGTGGTGTTCGGGCAGTGTAGGGGGTCATGCTGGGGCTGGTGTTTCAGGGTTTAGGGCAGTACAGTGGTGTTCGGGCAGTGTAGGGGGTCGTGCTGGGGCTGGTGTTTCAGGGTTTGGGGCAGTGCAGTGGTGTTCGGGCAGTGTAGGGGGTCATGCTGGGGCTGGTGTTTCAGGGTTTAGGGTAGTGCAGTGGTGTTCGGGCAGTGTAGGGGGTCGTGCTGGGGCTGGTGTTTCAGGGTTTAGGGCAGTGCAGTGGTGTTCGGGCAGTGTAGGGGGTCATGCTGGGGCTGGTGTTTCAGGGTTTACTGCAGTGCAGTGGTGTTCGGGCAGTGTAGGGGGTCGTGCTGGGGGTGGTGTTTCAGGCTTTAGGGCAGTGCAGTGGTGTTCGGGCAGTGTAGGGGGTCGTGCTGGGGCTAGTGTTTCAGGGTTTAGGGCAGAGCAATGGTGTTCAGGCAGTGTAGGGGGTTGTGCTGGAGGTGGTGTTTCAGGGTTTAGGCCAGTGGTGTTCAGGCAGTGTAGGGGGTCTTGCTGGGGGTGATGTTTCAGGGTTTACGGCAGTGCAGTGGTGTTCGGGCAGTGTAGGGGGTCGTGCTGGGGGTGGTGTTTCAGGGTTTAGGGCAGTGCAGTGGTGTTCCGGCAGTGTAGGGGGTCGTGCAGGGGGTGGTGTTTCAGGGTTTAGGGCAGTGCAGTGGTGTTCGGCAGTGTAGGGGGTCGTGCTGGGGGTGGTGTTTCTGGGTTTAGGGCAGTGCAGTGGTGTTTGGGCAGTGTAGGGTGTCGTGCTGAGGGGTGGTGTTTCAGGGTTTAGGGCAGTGCAGTGGTGTTCGGGCAGTGTAGGGGGTCGTGCAGGGGGTGGTGTTTCAGGGTTTAGGGCAGTGGGGTGGTGTTTGGGCAGTGTAGGGGGTCGTGCAGGGGGTGGTGTTTCAGGGTTTAGGGCAGTGCAGTGGTGTTCGGCCAGTGTAGGTGGTCTTGCTGGGGGTGGTGTTTCAGGGTTTAGTGCAGTGGTGTTCGGGCAGTGTAGGGGGTCGTGCTGGGGGTGGTGTTTCAGGGTTTAGGGCAGTGCAGTGGTGTTTGGGCAGTGTAGGGGTCCTGCTGGGGCTGGTGTTTCAGGGTTTGGGGCAGTGCAGTGGTGTTCGGGCAGTGTAGGGGGTCGTGCTGGGGCTGGTGTTTCAGGGTTTAGGGCAGTGCAGTGGTGTTCGGGCAGTGTAGGGGGTCGTGCTGGGGCTGGTGTTTCAGGGTTTAGGGCAGTGCAGTGGTGTTCGGGCAGTGTAGGGGGTCATGCTGGGGCTGGTGTTTCAGGGTTTAGCGCAGTGCAGTGGTGTTCGGGCAGTGTAGGGGGTCTTGCTGGGGCTGGTGTTTCAGAGTCTAGGGCAGTGCAGTGGTGTTTGGGCAGTGTAGGGGGTCTTGCTGGGGCTGGTGTTTCAGGGTTTAGGGCAGTGCAGTGGTGTTCGGACAGTGTAGGGGGTCGTGCTGGGGCTAGTGTTTCAGGGTTTAGGGCAGAGCAATGGTGTTCAGGCAGTGTAGGGGGTTGTGCTGGAGGTGGTGTTTCAGGGTTTAGGGCAGTGCAGTGGTGTTCGGGCAGTGTAGGGGGTCTTGCTGGGGGTGGTGTTTCAGGGTTTAGGCCAGTGGTGTTCAGGCAGTGTAGGGGTCTTGCTGGGGGTGATGTTTCAGGGTTTACGGCAGTGCAGTGGTGTTCGGGCAGTGTAAGGGGTCGTGCTGGGGGTGGTGTTTCAGGGTTTAGGGCAGTGCAGTGGTGTTCCGGCAGTGTAGGGGGTCGTGCAGGGGGTGGTGTTTCAGGGTTTAGGGCAGTGCAGTGGTGTTCGGCAGTGTAGGGGGTCATGCTGGGGGTGGTGTTTCTGGGTTTAGGGCAGTGCATTGGTGTTTGGGCAGTGTAGGGTGTCGTGCTGAGGGGTGGTGTTTCAGGGTTTAGGGCAGTGAAGTGGTGTTCGGGCAGTGTAGGGGGTCGTGCAGGGGGTGGTGTTTCAGGGTTTAGGGCAGTGCAGTGGTGTTTGGGCAGTGTAGGGGGTCATGCAGGGGGTGGTGTTTCAGGGTTTAGGGCAGTGCAGTGGTGTTCGGCCAGTGTAGGTGGTCTTGCTGGGGGTGGTGTTTCAGGGTTTAGTGCAGTGGTGTTCGCTCAGTGTAGGGGGTCTTGCTGGGGGTGGTGTTTCAGGGTTTAGGGCAGTGCAGTGGTTTTCGGGCAGTGTAGGGGGTCTTGTTGGGGCTGGTGTTTCAGGGTTTAGGGCAGTGCAGTGGTGTTCGGGCAGTGTAGGGAGTCGTGCTGGGGCTGGTGTTTGAGGGTTTAGGGCAGTGCAGTGGTGTTCGGGCAGTGTAGGGGGTCGTGCTGGGGCTGGTGTTTCAGGGTTTAGGGCAGTGCAGTGGTTTTCGGGCAGTGTAGGGGGTCGTGCTGGGGGTGGTGTTTCAGGGTTTCGGGCAGTGCAGTGGTGTTCGGGCAGTGTAGGGGGTCGTGCTGGGGCTGGTGTTTCAGGGTTTTGGGCAGAGCAGTGATGTTCGGGCAGTGTAGGGGGTCGTGCTGGGGGTGGTGTTTCAGGGTTTAGGGTAGTGCAGTGGTGTTCGGGCAGTGTAGGGGGTCTTGCTGGGGGTGGTGTTTCAGGGTTTAGGGCAGTGGTGTTCGGGCAGTGTAGAGGGTCTTGCTGGGGGTGATGTTTCAGGGTTTAGGGCAGTGCAGTGGTGTTTGGGCAGTGTAGGGGGTCTTGCGGGGGTTAGTGTTTCAGGGTTTAGGGCAGTGCAGTGGTGTTCCTGCAGTGTAGGGGGTCATGCTGGGGGTGGTGTTTCAGGGTTTAGGGCAGTGCAGTAGTTTTCGGGCAGTGTAGGGGGTCGTGCAGGGTGTGGTGTTTCAGGGTTTAGGGCAGTGCAGTGGTGTTCGGGCAGTGTAGGGGTCGTGCTGGGGGTGGTGTTTCAGGGTTTAGGGCAGTGCAGTGGTGTTTGGGCAGTGTAGGGGGTCGTGCAGGGGGTGGTGTTTCAGGGTTTTGGGCAGTGCAGTGGTGTTTGGGCAGTGTAGGGGGTCGTGCAGGGGGTGGTGTTTCAGGGTTTAGGGCAGTGCAGGGGTGTTCGGGCAGTGTAGGGGTCGTGCTGGGGCTGGTGTTTCAGGGTTTAGGGCAGTGCATTGGTGTTTGGGCAGTGTAGGGGGTCTAGCTGGGGGTGGTGTTTCAGGGTTTAGGGCAGTGGTGTTCGGGCAGTGTAGGGGGTCTTGCTGGGGGTGATATTTCAGGGTTTAGGGCAGTGCAGTGGTGTTCGGGCAGTGTAGGGGGTCTTGCTGGGGGTAGTGTTTCAGGGTTTAGGGCAGTGCAGTGGTGTTCGTGCAGTGTATGGGGTCGTGCTGGGGATGGTGTTTCAGGGTTTAGGGCAGTGCAGTAGTGTTCGGGCAGTGTAGGGGGTCGTGCAGGAGGTGGTGTTTCAGGGTTTAGGGCAGTGCAGTGGTGTTCGGGCAGTGTAGGGGTCATGCTGGGGGTGGTGTTTCAGGGTTTAGGGCAGTGCAGTGGTGTTCGGCCAGTGTAGGTGGTCTTGCTGGGGGTGGTGTTTCAGGGTTTAGTGCAGGGGTGTTCGGGCAGTGTAGGGGGTCTTGCTGGGGGTGGTGTTTCAGGGTTTAGGGCAGTGCAGTGGTGTTCGGGCAGTGTAGGGGTCTTGCTGGGGCTGGTGTTTCAGGGTTTAGGGCAGTGCAGTGGTGTTCGGGCAGTGTAGGGGGTCATGCTGGGGCTGGTGTTTCAGGGTTTAGGGCAGTGCAGTGGTGTTCGGGCAGTGTAGGGGGTCGTGCTGGGGCTGGTGTTTCAGGGTTTAGGGCAGTGCAGTGGTTTTTCGGGCAGTGTAGGCGGTCGTGCTGGGGCTGGTGTTTCAGGGTTTAGGGCAGTGCAGTGGTGTTTGGGCAGTGTACGGGGTCGTGCTGGGGCTGGTGTTTCAGGGTTTAGGGCAGTGCAGTGGTGTTTGGGCAGTGTACGGGGTCGTGCTGGGGCTGGTGTTTCAGGGTTTAGGGCAGTGCAGTGGTGTTCGGGCAGTGTAGGGGTCATACTGGGGCTGGTGTTTCAGGGTTTAGGGCAGTGCAGTGGTGTTCGGGCAGTGTAGGGGGTCGTGCTGGGGCTGGTGTTTCAGGGTTTTGGGCAGTGCAGTGGTGTTCGGGCAGTGTAGGGGGTCGTGCTGGGGGTGGTGTTTCAGGGTTTAGGGCAGTGCAGTGGTGTTCGGGCAGTGTAGGGGGTCTTGCTGGGGGTGGTGTTTCAGGGTTTAGGGCAGTGGTGTTCGGGCCGTGTAGGGGGTCTTGCTGGGGGTGATGTTTCAGGGTTTAGGGCAGTGCAGTGGTGTTCGGGCAGTGTAGGGGGTCTTGCGGGGGTAGTGTTTCAGGGTTTAGGGCAGTGCAGTGGTGTTCGTGGCAGTGTAGGGGGTCGTGCTGGGGGTGGTGTTTCAGGGTTTAGGGCAGTGCAGTAGTGTTCGGGCAGTGTAGGGGTCGTGCAGGGGGTGGTGTTTCAGGGTTTAGGGCAGTGCAGTGGTGTTCGGGCAGTGTAGGGGTTGTGCTGGGGCTGGTGTTTCAGGGTTTAGGGCAGTGCATTGGTGTTCGGGCAGTGTAGGGGGTCTTGCTGGGGGTGGTGTTTCAGGGTTTAGGGCAGTGGTGTTCGGGCAGTGTAGGGGGTCTTGCTGGGGGTGATGTTTCAGGGTTTAGGGCAGTGCAGTGGTGTTCGGGCAGTGTAGGGGGTCATGCTGGGGGTGATGTTTCAGGGTTTAGGGCAGTGCAGTGGTGTTCGGGCAGTGTAGGGGGTCGTGCTGAGGCTGGTGTTTCACGGTTTAGGGCAGTGCAGTGGTGTTCGGGCAGTGTAGGGGGTCGTGCTGGGCCTGGTGTTTCAGGGTTTAGGGCAGTGCAGTGGTGTTCGGGCAGTGTAGGCGGTCGTGCTGGGGCTGGTGTTTTAGGGTTTAGGGCAGTGCAGGGGTGTTCGGGCAGTGTAGGGGGTCGTGCTGGGGCTGGTGTTTCAGGGTTTAGGGCAGTGCAGTGGCGCTCGGGCAGTGTAGGGGGTCGTGCTGGGGGTGGTGTTTCAGGGTTTAGGGCAGTGCAGTAGCGTTCGGGCAGTGTAGGGGGTCGTGCTGGGGCTGGTGTTTCAAGGTTTAGGGCAGTGCAGTGGTGTTCGGGCAGTGTAGGGGGTCATGCTGGGGCTGGTGTTTCAGGGTTTTGGGCAGAGCAGTGGTGTTCGGGCAGTGTAGGGGGTCGTGCTGGGGGTGGTGTTTCAGGGTTTAGGGCAGTGGTGTTCGGGCAGTGTAGGGGGTCTTGCTGGGGGTAGTGTTTCAGGGTTTAGGGCAGTGCAGTGGTGTTCGTGCAGTGTATGGGGTCGTGCTGGGGATGGTGTTTCAAGGTTTAGGGCAGTGCAGTGGTGTTCGGGCAGTGTAGGCGGTCGTCCTGGGGCTGGTGTTTCAGGGTTTAGGGCAGTGCAGTGGTGTTCGGGCAGTGTAGGGGGTCGTGCTGGGGCTGGTGTTTCAGGGTTTAGGGCAGTGCAGTGGTGCTCGGGCAGTGTAGGGGTCGTGCTGGGGGTGGTGTTTCAGGGTTTAGGGCAGTGCAGTGGTGTTCGGGCAGTGTAGGGGGTCGTGCTGGGGCTGGTGTTTCAAGGTTTAGGGCAGTGCAGTGGTGTTCGGGCAGTGTAGGGGGTCGTGCTGGGGCTGGTGTTTCAGGGTTTTGGGCAGAGCAGTGGTGTTCGGGCAGTGTAGGGGGTCGTGCTGGGGATGGTGTTTCAGGGTTTAGGGCAGTGGTGTTCGCGCAGTGTAGGGGGTCTTGCTGGGGGTGATGTTTCAGGGTTTAGGGCAGTGCAGTGGTGTTCGGGCAGTGTAGGGGTCGTGCTGGGGGTGGTGTTTCAGGGTTTAGGGCAGTGCAGTGGTGTTCGGGCAGTGTAGGGGGCCGTGAAGGGGGTGGTGTTTCAGGGTTTAGGGCAGTGCTGTGGTGTTCGGGCAGTGTAGGGGATCGTGCTAGGGGTGGTGTTTCAGGGTTTAGGGCAGTGCAGTGGTGTTCGGGCAGTGTAGGGGGTCGTGCAGGGGCTGATGTTTCAGGGTTTAGGGCAGTGCAGTGGTGTTCGGGCAGTGTAGGGGGTCGTGCTGGGGGTAGTGTTTTAGGGTTTAGGGTAGTGCAGTGGTGCTTGTGTAGTGTAGGGGGTCATGCTGGTGGTAGTGTTTTAGGGTTTAGGGTAGTGCAGTGGTGTTCGTGTAGTGTAGGGGGTCGTGCTGGGGGTAGTGTTTTAGGGTTTAGGGTAGTGCAGTGGTGCTTGTACGTTGTAGGGGGTCGTGCTGGGGGTAGTGTTTTAGGGTTTAGGGTAGTGAAGTGGTGTTTGTGTAGTGTAGGGGGTCATGTTTTAGGGTAGTGCAGTGGTGTTTGGGTAGTGTAGGGGGTCGTGCTGGGGGTAGTGTTTTAGGGTTTAGGGTAGTGCAGTGGTGTTTGTGTAGTGTAGGGGGTCATGCTGGGGGTAGTGTTTTAGGGTTTAGGATAGTGCAGTGGTGCTTGTGTAGTGTAGGGGGTCGTGCTGGGGGTAGTGTTTTTGGCTTTAGGGTATTGCAGTGGTGTTTTTGTAGTGTAGGGGGGTCATGTTTTAAGATGCAACACTCCAATACCTGACCAGTCTGCACTACATAAAACTGCAAAAAAACTAAAAATAAAAAGTGTTTTGCACACTTTTGTCATTGGGCTATATGTGGGCTACATCTGGGTAATATTTGTGCTACATTTGGACTCTTTTTTCACTGGTGGCCATCTTGGAAGACTTCTTTGTTATGAAGTTTCCTAATTTCCTCATTTACTGCAGTCTCCTCAGTAGGAAATGCTTTCAGTTTTTGACTTTGATTCCATCAAGAAGGCATTCAGATGTGTCTCACATTTGCCATAAATTCAGAATGTTAGCACTCTAGTTGCTCATTAGATCACTGTAGTAAAGCTACTGCTCACCAGGGAGTTAACTGGAAGTCTGCTGCTGGTATTGAAAGTGATTGTTTCAGTCTGCATGTCAGAATTTTCTAATGAAATAGAAGAGGATTTGAGATCTCACTTAAAACATGCCCTAATTTTTCTTTCTGCAGCACTAACCATAATTTCTATTTCAAAAAGAACCCCCTCATTTTGTTCCTTTTTAAATTAAATGTTTTAAGTGTTACCGGTTTATTCCAATCAAGATGGCTTCAGGTGTGCCATACTTTTGTCATAAGTAAGGCTGTTAGCGCTCTAGTTGTTCTTTAGAACACTCTGGGAAGCTGCAGTAGAACACAAAGGCATCACCTGGCAGGCTGCTCCTGTTGAAATATAACTGGAAGATATTTGATATCACACTTGAAACATGTCCTAATTTTTCTTTCTACAGCACTAACCATAATTTCTATGACAAAAAGAACCCCCTCATTTTGTTCCTTTTTAAATTAAATGTTTTAAGTGTTACCGGTTTATTCCAATCAAGATGGCTTCAGGTGTGCCATACTTTTGCCATAAGTAAGGCTGTTAGCACTCTAGTTGTTCTTTAGAACACTCTGGGAAGCTGCAGTAGAACACAAAGGAATCAACTGACAGTCTCTGCCCTTGTTGGATGTACATGTTTTACTGAGAATGTCAGACTTCATTCTCACATGACTGAGAAAGATAATGTGAATTTACAGAAAATATGCTCTCATTTTAGCTTCTGGAGCACCTTCCAAAACTCTATGGGACAAGCATGTGAAAATAGTTTTCTCTCAAACATGATTCATGATATCCCAGCAGAAGGTTTTTCACAGGGTAAAATCACCTTAGAACACACCACAATTCCTGAAATTAGTATGGTACCATCAACAAATGAATTCTAATGTAACTAAAGTCTGTTATCACCCTTTATAGTTCTCCTTTTGGTAACCCTCAAAATCTTTGATTCACTACAATGCATTTCAATGGGGTACTATCATGTATATTGGTCCCAAGATGGCTGCCAGCAATTCCAGGATGAAGTGCTGACAGCCAATCAGATCTCACGATGACATGTGTGGTTAGGCTCCGCCCAGATATATATGTGATTTTACTTTTGATTTTCTCAGGAACTACTGAACGGATTTACACCATTTAAGTAAAAGGCACGACACTGAACCAAGGGCTACCTCTTTGCCAAATTTGGTGTAATTCCGTTCAGCAGTTCGGGCTGTAGCTGCGATGAAAGGTTCCTATGGAAAAATGAATGGGGAAAACACGTTTGGGGACCCCCCTTTTTTCTCGGTCCCCGCTTGACAAATCACCCCGAGACTTTCAGGATAGGAGCAGACCGGAGCGCCCCAACAAGTTGGAAACTTTCACGAAGATTCGTCAACCGGCGCCAACGTTATTTCAAATAGAATGTTGCGGATTTCCTATGGAAAATAGGTCCTAACTATAACTATCTACTGGCGACCGCCAGTAGATAATATATATATATATATATAAATTCACTGAAAAAACCATAGGTTTTAGGGACAGTTATAGTTAGTTGGACATTTCACTCGTACAAAACCATAGAAATTCCCCCGTTATAGTTAGTTCAGCTAACTATAACTCGCGCCCGCAATGCACTGCTGATGACGTCACATATTACATCACTCATGACATGGTCAGTGACATCACTGATGACATCACTGATGACATCTCAAATGACATCACTGATGACATCATCCAGTGACTGTGTGTTTCTGTAAAGTTTAAATATGTTTAATATATATTGGGAAAGGCGTATTGAAGAATGAGTGGGTGTATAAGTGTCTGAATGGATGATTTAGTACGTGAGTGACTGACTCTACAAGTGAGTGATTAAATGTATCTTACTGAATGCATGGGTTAGTGACTAAACTGTGTGAATGTCTGTATCCGTCTGTCTGTTGGTTTGTAAGCGGCTGCATGGCTTTCTGAATAGCTACATGAGTGTCTACATGGGTTATTGATTGATTGTCTGAGTATCTGTATGGGTGCCTGAGTGTTTGTGTGGGTGGGGTGTGTGCGACTCTGTGCATAGATGTGTGAGTTGGTGATTCACTGGGTGCATGGTTTCAAGAGTGCATCTGTGATGGACTGTATGGGTGGGTGAGTGTGTGTATGGGTGTGTTAGTGATTGAATGTATATCTCAGTGGTACATGTGTGAGTAACTACATATGTGAAAGGCAGTATATATGTGTGTTGGAGTATATAAATGGCTATAAGTGAGAGTGTGTGATTGTGAGAGTGGCTGTATGGATGAGTGTGTACTTGTATCAGTGATTGTATAAGAGTGTAAGAATGTGCTAGTATTTGTATGAGTAAGTGAGCTGGTGTGTGTATAACTGTATAGGTGAGTAAATGGGTGTGTGATTAAGTTTTTTGCATGACTGACTAGGTGTGTGAGTACCTCTATGGATGAGTGGCGGTGTGTGAGTGTTTATATAGGTGTATGAGTGCATATGATAGTCCTGTACTGAGTGACTAAGTATGAGTGACTGTACGGGTGAGTGAGTGGATGTGTGTGTAGACCTAAGAATCAGTGAGTGGGTATGTAGTTTTTGGTGTTGGAGTGTCTATGGTTTTGAGAATGGCAGTCTGTAATTTAGAGTGGGTGTATCAAAAGTTATATTAGGGTGTGAGAAGATGCATGAAATTATCACATGGATGATGTCATCAGTGATGTCATTTGAGATGTCATCAGTGATGTCATCAGTGATGTCACTGACCATGTCATGAGTGATGTAATATGTGACGTCATCAGCAGTGCATTGCGGGGGCGCGAGTTATAGTTAGCTGAACTAACTATAACGGGGGAATTTCTGTGGTTTTGTACGAGTGAAATGTCCAACTAACTATAACTGTCCCTAAAACCTATGGTTTTTTCAGTGAATTTCAAAGGTTTTTTAAATGCTAATTTCTAACTATAACGTGTCTGAAACCTATGGTTTTTTCAGTGAATTTCAAAGGTTTTTTAAATGCTAATTTCTAACTATAACGTGCCTGAAACCTATGATTTTTTAAGTGAATTTCAAAGGTTTTTTAAATGCTAGTTTCTAACTATGCCTACAGAGGTAGGACATGTGAAGAAAGAAGAAAAACGCACAGAAAGAAGCAAAAGATGTGCAGAAAGAACCAACAGAGGAGCAGAAAGAGGCCTTGTTGCAAAATCATCCTGTGCCCACAACTTTTTCAGACGGGTACTGGTGGTAACTGACTCTGACTAACCAGAGCCAGTGCTATGCTAAAAGACACTTAGAATACAGTGAAAACACCTACATACACTAGGGAACACTATGCGTTGGGGTACCCCTGTGATTAGCATGACCTCCTCTGCAAGTCCCTAGTACATAATAGGGCAGGGGGATTAAAACTACCTCTTAAAACGCGCTACAGGGCGCGTTTGCACAGTGGTGAAGGGAGGGGCCTGAGGTGACATGTGTGCAAACGCACCCCGTGGCGCGTTTTAAGTTGCGGGATTAAGTCCCCTTGAATTCTGAGGGTCCCTGGGGCCCAACTAGCCCCCCAGGTACCTACAGTTAGGACCACAGAGCTGAGTTGCAGAGAGGCGTTCCGAGGCCACGCACCTTTTTCACCTCTCTGCAACGCAACTCTGTTGTGCTTACTGAAGGTACCTGGTGGGCTAGTTGGCCCCCAGGGTCCCTCAGGATTCAAAGGGAATTAATTCCCCAAATTAAAACGCAGCACAGGGCGTGTTTGCGCACATGTCACCTGTAGGAAGGTGGAATCTGACTATATGGTTGCCCCCACTTTTTTTTATGGTGTTTTGCTGGTTTATGACTTAGTTGGACTGGGATCCTGCTATTCAGGGCCCCAGTCTATCTGCTTTCTCTGTAAAAGGTTTCCATGTGCCTTAGGCACATCACTGATTGGAATCTGGAGTGCCCTTATAAGTCCCTAGTATATGGTATACTATGTACCAAGGGCATAGGTACCTCAGAGGCCTACCAGGGGCTGCAGCATGTATTATGCCACCCCTGGAAGGCCATCCAAACTGACACCACAGGTCTGCTACTGCAGCCTGGGTAAGGTGGTGCATGCACCCCTTACTGTGATATAGGTTACCTATATCACTAAATACATACACACATATAAACCTATAAGTCACTCCTAAGGCAGGCCTTATCAATCCTGAAGGCAGAGTGCATGGTTCCTATGTGAGAGGGTGCCCCTGCATGAGCAGGGCCCCTCTGCAGCGTTCGGAGACCATCTCTGATGCTGTTTGTAGTGCAGCCTGACCATATACTCTTAAGCGCATTATAACCTTGCGGTAAAATGCTAACTTTGGAATGGCTGCACCTAAACATGTCGTGTTTGGTGTCAAACATCTTGAAATACTACCCCCCGCCAATTCTGGCGGCGGGGGTAGCATTCCACCCTTCTAGAGGGAAAGACATGTTAACACTAACTAGCCCGGTAACTTCTTTCCAAAGCCCTGGCATCACAAAATGGATGCTGCTGCCACAGACACGAGTCTGGCCTCCTGCTGCTGGACGAAACTCCGGCAGGGGAGGCCTGGACAATAGGTTTCCTGTCCCAGGGAGGTGTGACCACCTCCCCAGACAGGATAATGTGTATTGGGGCTGGGCGGGAGCACCATCTGTGTGCTTGGAAGTCCTGCACTGGGGGCCCATTTGGTGTCCCTGTGCATACCCCAGTTCAAACCGGATCAGGGGCTTCCAGCCCCTGCTTTGGCGCGAACTGGACAAAGGGAAAGGGGTGTAGCCACCCCTCTGCCCTGACCCACCCATAGGTGGGGCCACAGAGTAGTCCAACCCCTAAACTTGGTATAAGTATAGGAACCCAGTCCTTAGGACTTTAGATTATCCCTGGACGAAACTCTGAAACTGAATCCTGGACCTTCGACGCTCTACTCACGATTAGAGGACAGAAGAATCTCCCTTGGGGTCAAGGAGTGACTCCCCTGCTTGGCAGGCACCAAAGAAGCATCTGTCCGGTTCGCATTTTTTGAAGCTCCCATCGGACGCCGAAGTCATCGCATCACCAGAGGTGGATGCTCAGACTTCCCCGAGGCTAGCCCTGAGTCCCCAGCAAAGCTGAGGCCCGTGGCTATCGTGGGTGACTTGAGACCGTGACCCCTGGACACCGAGCACATTTGCAAGTGCATCCTCTTCTGGGTCTCCCAAGAAGTCATGCTTTGGTCTCCGAGTAGCCCTAGCCTCCAGCACCACCTGCACCGAAGATCACTGGCCCCCACTCCACGAGTGTCCTGTAAGCCAGATCCACGTGCGGCGTCACAAGGCTCCTTCACGGTCGCTAGCCCGTTGGCTAGTAGCCCTTAACGAAGGCCAATCTTTTCCTAACTTGGCATCCTGGTTGCTCCAGGCCTGCCCTCACTTACCCTTGCTGAGTGATTTCCCCAGACCTTGCTGGTCTGCACCATCGACGATCTTCCTCTGCATCAAGACTTGCCGTTGCCAAGGCTTGTTGGGTCCAATCCGGTCGCCGACACCTCAGCACTTGACAGATGTTGTGTACCAGCCCGAATCCTGCTCCTGGTTGCCGACAACGCCTCCTGGACCTCGTGGCTGAAGAGTCAAGACGACCATCAACGCACCTGAAGCACTCGACATCGGTGGGCATCTGTCCATCGCCTTCCTGGTCACTGGCTAGTGACCCAGACTCTGTCCCCTCTGCTTTCAGGTTCTTCAGAACTCCGATCCACTCTTGGATCCACCCGGACACTTTTCACTTGGTCGCCAGCAGCACTTTGCAGCAGATCGCCATTCAAATCGACGACGAAACCCGACCCCGAAAGGCACCTATGCACCCGGCTTCCCTGGGTGAGGTAACACGAGTACTCCGGTGCTCCCGTGGGTAGAGACTCTTCAAAGTCCTAGATCTCAAAGGGTTTGGTCCAAGTCCTCTTTTAAGTGTCCCTTTTCTCTAATTTCCCGATCACGACTTTCTCCATAGAAGTCAACGGCGTATCGCGGTTGTGTATTTACACTGCACGCGTCTCCCGTGGGTCCCCTGTGTCACTACCTTGGGTGGTTCCTTGTGGTCCAAGCACTTCTAGAGGCTCTAGGCCTAGTGTCTAGTTCAGTCGTGGTTCTTATACCACTTTATTGGTATATGGTTTGGTACGCCCCTAGTGCCCAAACGTGTATTTGTGCTATTACTGTGTTTAAATAACTTCTAACTTATGTACTTCGAACTCTAGCCTCATAAAGAGACTAGAGGGGTGTGTTTAGCAATAAATACATATATTTTGAATATATACCTGGTGTGGTGCTCTTTCATTTGGTCACTCAAGAGATTATAGACTGGTAAAACAAGCTGCTTTACATTCCTTCAAGACTTAGCCTGAAGGCTTCTCTCCATAGCTACCACTAGGATAGCTTTCAATAAGGTTGTCTTTAACCTATCTCCAATAAGGGGTTGTTTGGACTGGTGCAAGGTGCCCACTATAATTAGTGGACAGCATATGCCAGGCCAACTTCTCACATCACCTGAGGCCCCGCCCCCTCCCTTCACCACTGTGCAAAAGCGCCCCGTGGTGCGTTATAAGTTGGGGGATTAGGTCACCTTGAATCCTGAGGGTCCCTGGGGCCCAACTAGCCCACTAGGTACTTCCAGTAAGCACCACAGGCCTGCGTTGCAACACCTGTAACAAATTGTGCAGTTGTGTTTAGGTAGTGAAGAGGGTCGTGCTGGGGGTAGTGTTTTAGGGTTTAGGGTAGTGCAGTGGTGTTTGTGTAGTGTAGGGGGTCATGCTGGGGGTAGATTTAGGGTTTAGGGTAGTGCAGTGGTGTTTGGGTAGTGTAGGGAGTCGTGCTGGGGGAGTGTTTTAGGGTTTAGGGTAGTGCAGTGGTGTTTGGGTAGTGTAGGGGGTCGTGCTGGGGGTAGTGTTTTAGGGTTTAGGGTAGTGCAGTGGTGTATGGGTAGTGGAGGGGGTCGTGCTGGGGGTAGTGTATTTAGGGTAGTGCAGTGGTGTTTGGGTAGTGTAGGGGGTACTGCTGGGGGTAGTGTTCTAGGGTTTAGGGTAGTGCAGTGGTGTTTGTGTAGTGTAGGGGGTAGTGTTTTAGGGTTTAGGGTAGTGCAGTGCAGTGGTGTTTGTGTAGTGTAGGAGGTCGTGTTTTAGGGTTTAGGGAAGTGCACTGGTCTTTGGGTAGTGTAGGGAGTCATGCGGGGGTAGTGTTTTAGGGTTTAGGGTAGTGTAGGGGGTCATGCGGGGGTAGTGTTTTAGGGATTAGGGTAGTGCATTGGTGTTTGGGTAGTGTAGGGGGTCATGCGGGGGTAGTGTTTTAGGGTTTAGGGCAGTGCAGTGGTGTTTGGGTAGTGTAGGGGGTCGTGCTGGGGGAGTGTTTTAGGGTTTAGGGCAGTGTAGTGGTGTTCGGGTAGTGTAGGGGGTCATGCTGGGGGAGTGTTTTAGGGTTTAGGGCAGTGCAGTGGTGTTCGGGTAGTGTAGGGGGTCGTGCTGGGGGAGTTTTTGAGGGATTAGGGCAGTGCAGTCGTGTTCGGGTAGTGTAGGGGGTTGTGCTGGGGGTAGTATTTTAGGGTTTAGGGTAGTGCAGTGGTGTTCGGGTAGTGTAGGGGGTCATGCTGGGGGTAGTGTTCTAGGGTTTAGGGCAGTACAGTGGTGTTCGGGCAGTGTAGGGGGTGGTGTTTCAGGGTTTAGGGCAGGGGGTCGTGCAGGGGGTGGTGTTTCAGGGTTTAGGGCAGTGGTGTTCGGGCAGTGTAGGGGGTCGTGCTGGGGGTGGTGTTTCAGGGTTTGGGGCAGTGCAGTGGTGTTCGAGCAGTAAAGGGAGTCGTGCTGGGGGTGGTGTTTCAGGGTTTAGGGCAGTGCAGTGGTGTTCGGGCAGTGTAGGGGGTCATGCAGGGGGTGGTGTTTCAGGGTTTAGGGCAGTGCAGTGGTGTTCGGGCAGTGTAGGGGGTCATGCTGGGGCTGGTGTTTCAGGGTTTAGGGCAGTACAGTGGTGTTCGGGCAGTGTAGGGGTCATGCTGGGGCTGGTGTTTCAGGGTTTAGGGCAGTGCAGTGGTGTTCGGGCAGTGTAGGGGGTTGTGCTGTGGCTGGTGTTTCAGGGTTTAGGGCAGTGCAGTGGTGTTCGGGCAGTGTAGGTGGTCGTGCTGGGGCTGGTGTTTCAGGGTTTAGGGCAGTGCAGTGGTGTTCGGGCAGTGTAGGGGTCATGCTGGGGCTGGTGTTTCAGGGTTTAGGGCAGTGCAGTGGTGTTCGGGCAGTGTAGGGGGTCTTGCTGGGGATGGTGTTTCAGAGTCTAGGGCAGTGCAGTGGTGTTCGGGAAGTGTAGGGGTTCTTGCTGGGGCTGGTGTTTCAGGGTTTATGGCAGTGCAGTGGTGTTCGGGCAGTGTAGGGGGTCGTGCTGGGGGTGGTGTTTCAGGGTTTAGGGCAGTGCAGTGGTGTTTGGGCAGTGTAGGGGGTCAAGCTGGGGCTAGTGTTTCAGGATTTAGGGCAGAGCAATGGTGTTCAGGCAGTGTAGGGGGTTTTGCTGGAGGTGGTGTTTCAGGGTTTAGGGCAGTGCAGTGGTGTTCGTGCAGTGTAGGGGGTGGTGTTTCAGGGTTTAGGGCAGTGGTGTTCAGGCAGTGTAGGGGGTCTTGCTGGGGTTGATGTTTCAGGGTTTAGGGCAGTGCAGTGGTGTTCGGGCAGTGTAGGGGTTCGTGCTGGGGGTGGTGTTTCAGGGTTTAGTGCAGTGGTGTTCCGGCAGTGTAGGAGGTCGTGCAGGGGGTGGTGTTTCAGGGTTTAGGGCAGTGCAGTGGTGTTCGGGCAGTGTAGGGGGTCGTGCTGGGGGTGGTGTTTCAGGGTTTAGGGCAGTGCAGTGGTGTTCGGGCAGTGTAGGGTGTCGTGCTGAGGGGTGGTGTTTCAGGGTTTAGGGCAGTGCAGTGGTGTTCGGGCAGTGTAGGGGGTCGTGCAGGGGTGGTGTTTCAGGATTTAGGGCAGTGCAGTGGTGTTTGGGCAGTGTAGGGGGTCGTGCAGGGGTGGTGTTTCAGGGTTTAGGGCAGTGCAGTGGTGTTCGGCCAGTGTAGGTGGTCTTGCTGGGGGTGGTGTTTCAGGCTTTAGTGCAGTGGTGTTCGGGCAGTGTAGGGGGTCTTGCTGGGGGTGGTGTTTCAGGGTTTAGGGCAGTGCAGTGGTGTTCGGGCAGTGTAGGGGGTCTTGCTGGGGCTGGTGTTTCAGGGTTTAGGGCAGTGCAGTGGTTTTGGGCAGTGTAGGCGGTCATGCTGGGGCTGGTGTTTCAGGGTTTAGGGCAGTGCAGTGGTGTTCGGGCAGTGTACAGGGTTGTGCTGGGGCTGGTGTTTCAGGGTTTAGGGCAGTGCAGTGGTGTTCGGGCAGTGTAGGGGGTCGTGCTGGGGGTGGTGTTTCAGGCTTTAGGGCAGTGCAGTGGTTTTCGGGCAGTGTAGGGGGTCGTGCTGGGGCTGGTGTTTCATGGTTTAGGGCAGTGCAGTGGTGTTCGGGCAGTGTAGGGGGTCGTGCTGGGGCTGGTGTTTCATGGTTTAGGGCAGTGCAGTGGTGTTCGGGCAGTATAGGGGGTCGTGCTGGGGGTGGTGTTTCAGGGTTTAGGGCAGTGCAGTGGTGTTCGGGCAGTGTAGGGGTCATGCTGGGGGAGGTGTTTCAGGGTTTAGGGCAGTGCAGTGGTGTACGGGCAGTGTAGGGGTCTTGCTGGGGGTGGTGTTTCAGGGTTTAGGGCAGTGGTGTTCGGGCAGTGTAGGGGGTCTTGCTGGGGGTAGTGTTTCGGGGTTTAGGGCAGTGCAGTGGTGTTCGTGCAGTGTAGGGGGTCGTGCTGGGGGTGGTGTTTCAGGGTTTAGGGCAGTGCAGTAGCGTTCGGGCAGTGTAGGGGATCGTGCAGGGGTGGTGTTTCAGGGTTTAGGGCAGTGCAGTGGTGTTCGGGCAGTGTAGGGGTCGTGCTGGGGGTGGTGTTTCAGGGTTTAGGACAGTGCAGTGGTGTTCGGGCAGTGTAGGGGGTCGTGCAGGGGGTGGTGTTTCAGGGTTTAGGGCAGTGCAGTGGTGTTCGGGCAGTGTAGGGGGTCTTGCTGGGGGTGGTGTTTCAGGGTTTAGGGCAGTGGTGTTCGGGCAGTGTTGGGGGTCTTGCTGGGGGTGGTGTTTCAGGGTTTAGGGCAGTGCAGTGGTGTTCGGGCAGTGTAGGGGGTCTTGCTGGGGGTAGTGTTTCAGGGTTTAGGGCAGTGCAGTGGTGTTCGTGCAGTGTAGGGGGTCGTGCTGGGGATGGTGTTTCAGGGTTTAGGGCAGTGCAGTAGTGTTCGGGCAGTGTAGGGGGTCGTGCAGGGGTGGTGTTTCAGGGTTTAGGGCAGTGCAGTGGTGTTCGGGCAGTGTAGGGGGTCGTGCTGGGGGTGGTGTTTCAGGGTTTAGGGCAGTGCAGTGGTGTTCGGGCAGTGTAGGGGTCGTGCTGGGGGTGGTGTTTCAGGGTTTAGGGCAGTGGAGTTCGGGCAGTGTAGGGGGTCTTGCTGGGGGGGATGTTTCAGGGTTTAGGGCAGGGCAGTGGTGTTCGGGCAGTGTAGGAGGTCTTGCTGGGGGTAGTGTTTCAGGGTTTAGGGCAGTGCAGTGGTGTTCGGGCAGTGTAGGGGTCATGCTGGGGGTGGTATTTCAGGGTTTAGGGCAGTGCAGTGGTGTTCGGGCAGTGTAGGGGGCCGTGAAGGGGTGGTGTTTCAGGGTTTAGGGCAGTGCAGTGGTGTTCGGGCAGTGTAGGGGGTCGTGCTAGGGTATGTGTTTCAGGGTTTAGGGCAGTTAAGTGGTGTTCGGGCAGTGTAGGGGGTCGTGCTGGGGGTAGTGTTTTAGGGTTTAAGGTAGTGCAGTGGTGTTTGTGTAGTGTAGGGGGTCGTGCTGGGGCAGTGTTTTAGGGTTTAGGGTAGTGCAGTGGTGCTTGTGTAGTGTAGGGGGTCGTGCTGGGGGTAGTGATTTAGGGCTTAGGGTAGTGCAGTGGTGTTTGTGTAGTGTAGGGGTCATGTTTTAGGGTAGTGCAGTGGTGTTTGGGTAGTGTAGGGGGTTGTGTTGGGGGTAGTGTTTTAGGATTTAGGTTAGTGCAGTGGTGTTGGGGTAGTGTTTTAGGGTTTAGGGTAGTGCAGTGGTGTTTGTGTAGTGTAGGGGGTCATGCTGGGGGTAGTGTTTTAGGGTTTAGGATAGTGCAGTGGTGCTTGTGTAGTGTAGGGAGTCGTGCTGGGGTAGTGTTTTAGGGTTTAGGGTAGTGCAGTGGTGTTTTTGTAGTGTAGGGGGGTCATGTTTTAAGATGCAACGCTCCAATACCTGACCAGTCTGCACTACATAAAACTGCAAAAAAACTAAAAATAAAAAGTGTTTTGAACACTTTTGTCATTGGGCTATATGTGGGCTACATCTGGGTAATATTTGTGCTACATTTGGGCTCTTTTTCACTGGTGGCCATCTTGGAAGACTTCTTTGTTATGAAGTTTCCTAATTTCCTCATTTACTGCAGTCTCCTCAGTAGGAAATACTTTCAGTTTTTTACTTTGATTCCATCAAGAAGGCATTCAGATGTGTCACACATTTGCCATAAATTCAGAATGTTATTACTCTAGTTGTTCATTAGATCACTGTAGTAAAGCTACTGCTCACCAAGGAGTTAACTGGAAGTCTACTGCTGGTATTGAAAGTGATTGTTTCAGTCTGCATGTCAGAATTTTCTAATGAAATAGAAGAGGATTTGAGATCTCACTTAAAACATGCACTAAATTTTCTTTTTGCAGCACTAAACATAATTTCTATGGCAAAATGAACCCCATCATTTTGTTCCTTTTTAAATTAAATGTTTTAAGTGTTACCAGTTTATTCCAATCAAGATGGCTTCAGGTGTGCCATACTTTTGTCATAAGTAAGGCTGTTAGCACTCTAGTTGTTCTTTAGAACACTCTGGGAAGCTGCAGTAGAACACAAAGGCATCAACTGACAGGCTGCTCCTGTTGAAATATAACAGGAAGATATTTGAGATCTCACTTAAAACATGTCCTAATTTTTCTTTCTACAGCACTAACCATAATTTCTATGGCAAAATGAACCCCCTCATTTTGTTCCTTTTTAAATTAAATGTTTTAAGTGTTACCAATTTATTCCAATCAAGATGGCTTCAGGTGTGCCATACTTTTGTCATAAGTAAGACTGTTAGCGCTCTAGTTGTTCTTTAGAACACTCTGGGAAGCTGCAGTAGAACACAAAGGCATCAACTGACAGGCTGCTCCTGTTGAAATATAACAGGAAGATATTTGAGATCACACTTGAAACATGTCCTAATTTTTCTTTCTACAGCACTAACCATAATTTCTATGACAAAATGAACCCCATCATTTTGTTCCTTTTTAAATTAAATGTTTTAAGTGTTACCAGTTTATTCCAATCAAGATGGATTCAGGTGTGCCATACTTTTGTCATAAGTAAGACAGTTAGCGCTCTAGTTGTTCTTTAGAACACTCTGGGAAGCTGCAGTAGAACACAAAGGCATCAACTGACAGGCTGCTCCTGTTGAAATATAACAGGAAGATATTTGAGATCACACTTGAAACATGTCCTAATTTTTCTTTCCAGAGCACTAACCATAATTTCTATGACAAGATGAACCCCATAATTTTGTTCCTTTTTAAATTAAATGTTTTAAGTGTTACCAGTTTATTCCAATCAAGATGGCTTCAGGTGTGCCATACTTTTGTCATAAGTAAGGCTGTTAGCACTCTAGTTTTTCTTTAGAACACTCTGGGAAGCTGCAGTAGAACACAAAGGAATCAACTGACAGTCTCTGCCATTGTTGGATGTACATGTTTTACTGAGAATGTCAGACTTCATTCTCACATGACTGAGAAAGATAATGTGAATTTACAGAAAATATGCTCTCATTTTAGCTTCTGGGGCACCTTCCAAAACTGTATGGGACAAGCATGTGAAAATAGTTTTCTCTCAAACATGATTCATGATATCCCAGCAGAAGGTTTTTCACAGGGTAAACTCACCTTAGAACACACCACAATTCCTGAAATTAGTATGGTACCATCAACAAATGAATTCTAATGTAACTAAAGTCTGTTATCACCCTTTATAGTTCTCCTTTTGGTAACCCTCAAAATCTTCGATTCACTACAATGCATTTCAATGGGGTACTATCATTTATATTGGTCCCAAGATGGCTGCCAGCAATTCCAGGATGAAGTGCTGACAGCCAATCAGATCTCACTATGACATGTGTGGTTAGGCTCCGCCCAGATATATATGTGTTTTTACTTTTGATTTTCTCAGCAACTACTGAATGGATTTACACCATTTAACAAAAGGGTTCTTTTGAACCAAGAACTACCTCTTTGCCAAATTTGGTGTAATTCCGTTCAGCAGTTCGGGCTGTAGCCTTGCATAAAATTTCCTATGGGAAATTGATTTTTTGACTCTTATTTTTTTAATTTCTCCGCAACTACTGAACGGATTTACACCATTTAACAAAAGGGTTCTTTCTGAACCAAGAACTACCTCTTTGCCAAATTTGGTGTAATTCCGTTCAGCAGTTCGGGCTGTAGCCGTGTCTAAAGTTTCCTATGGGAAAATGAATGGGAAAACACGTTTTGGGACCCCCCTTTTTCTCTGCCCCCGCTTGACGAATCACCCTGAGACTTTCAGGGTAGGAGCGGACCGGAGCGGGCCATAAAGTTTGAAAATTTTGCGAAGATTCGTCAACCGACGCAAGAGTTATTTCAAATAGAATGTCGCGGATTTCCTATGGAAAATAGATCCTAACTATAACTATCTACTGGCAACCGCCAGTAGATAATATATATATATATATATATATATATATATATATATATATATATATATATATATATATATATATATATATATATATGAAATAAACAAAGGTTAAAGAGTACTGTGCTTTTGAGGTAGTTTAAATGTCATTAGGAACGTCAGCGTTGTCTGCATGATCATTTTGCGTTCAATTGCGGTCGCTCAATTGTACTGCAGTATTTTCATAAAATGGAAACATATATTAACACCATAGAATTATTTTTTATTCAAAATATGGATCGAGGGTTTGATGACTAGTTGTGTTTTTAATGCTTCATCAGCAACATCTGACTATTTACTACCAGCCGGTGCATCTGGCCTTGCATCAGTACCTGCTCCTGGTAAGACAGTGCCAATACAATTGTCGAGGCAGAATATGGAAATTATCGAGCTGTATGGTATTACTGCAACATACTGTCTCCTCTGCCATACAGTGATTGTTGCAGGAGAGAGGGACGTGACAATACATCGGGAGCTGGTCATGGCTCACCAGTGTCCTCCCCAACACCCTTAGGTTTTTTTTCCAATTTATTTTGATTCTGTCTCATGTAGAGACTATTATTTTGTTTGGTCACGTTGACCTTGTGAAAAAACAAAATCCAGAAAAAATCATTAAAAAAGAAGAAAGAAAAAGTTATTTTAAGAACTAGCCAAATGTCTTAAAAGAGAAAAGGTTTGCAGCACTATTGACCATATTTTTTTCTGGTGTCAGAATTACAACATTGTAATTAATATACAGAAAAATGATAAGTGTAAGAGAAGTTAAAATTGTACCTTATGGTGGATTTTTAGTAGATGGTAACTTAATAATAGTCTATTACAGTGATATCTGAGTGGACTGCAGTGTCGTACTGTAGAGTGGTGTGGCATAGAGTGGAGTGGCGTAGAGTGGAGTGATGTCGAATGAAGTGTCGTCCAGTGGAATGTTGTCAAGTGGAGTGTTGTCTAGTGGAGTATCATCGAGTACAGTGTCGTAGAGTGGCATAGCGTGGAGTAGAGTATTGTAGATTGGAATGGCATAGAGTGCAGCGGAGTAGAGTGGCATAGAGTGTCGTTGCATAGAGTAGAGTGGTGTCGCATAGAGTGGAGTGGCATAGAGTGGAATGTTGTGGAGTGGAGTAGAGTGCCATCTTATAGAGTCTCATGTCATAGAGTGTCTTAGAGTAGAGGGGCATAGAGTGAAGTGGCGTAGAGTAAAGTGGCATGTTGTAGAATGGAGAAGCATGTCATAGAGTGGAGTGACGTGTCGTAGAGGGAAGGGGCATAGAGAGTTGTAGAGTGGGGTGGCACAGAGTGGAGTGAGGTGTCACACATTAGAGTGGAGTGGCATGTCTTATAGTGGCATGTCGTAGAGTGGAAGGGCATAGAGCGGAGTAGCATAGAGTACCATGGTATGTCGTACCATGGTGTGGTGTGTCATAGATTGGAGTGGCATGTCATAGAGTGGAGTGGCGTGGAGTGTCGTAGAGTGGAGAGGAGTCTTGTAGAGTGGAGTGGAGTCTCATACAGTGGCATGGAGTGGTGTATTGTATAGTGTTGTAGAGTGGAGTAGAGTGGGGTAGAGTGGTGGGCATAGAGTTGAGGAGAGTCGTGTAGAGTTGAGTTGCATACAGTGAAGTGGTGTGTCATAGAGTGGAGTGGAGTCGAGGTTATACAGTGCTTTGTGTGGACTAGAGTGCTGTAGAGTGGAGGGCACAGAGTGGAGTACATTGTTGTAGATTAGGGTGGCGTGTCGTACAGTGAAGTGACATGCCATGGAGTGGAGTGGCGTGTATTTTGTCATGCATATTTTTTTTGTTTCATTTACAATAGATACCGCAGTACTTTCCAGATAATTTTGCAAAAGTACAGAGGTACATCAAAAAGGGTTTCATAAATATATGAAACAATAAAAATAATTTTCCCCAACTCTATATACTTTCATAAACTGCCTCATTTCTTCCTATGCATTACAGAAAGAGTAGTAAGCTATATTTCACATATAAACACAGAACAACTAGATAGCGTGGTCTAAACAACTGTCTTGTAAATTTGTAGGCAGTCTGTGCTTAAATGTACGAGTAGTATCTGTGTTGTTCTTTAAGTAGATTGTGTAGCCAAGTCTCTATGGTTGTAGGTGTTATTTAGTAGTATGGGACTGTGTTTCTAGCCCACTTTGTGTTAATGTGTCTTCATTTTATTTTTTAGGTCTCGCCTACGCAGCACGCATGCGCTGCTAGGAGACCTTTAGCCGTCGTTCAGCTCTTTTTCGAAGCACATACTCGTGCTTGTGGCGGCATACACCTTGCGGGAGTGCGCAGCGGCGTGCCACAAGCACGAGTATGTGCTTTGAGAAAGAGCAGACTGCGCGCGCATGCACACACGCACGCACCACTTGCTTAAAAAAAGATCAGACTACGCGCGCACGCACACACGCACGCACCACTCCCGGGCCAGCAACCACTGGCCCTCCTTGCGCAACCACCTAAATCCCTTGCTAACCCCTCCCTTTTCATCCGCCTTCCAACCCAGCTCCATTAACTTCGGCCAGGGGCCATCATGCGGCAGAATAATAGACAAGGCCATCTCCTCCTTGACCCCCCCACCTCACCCCGCAATCCATCTTCCAATTTCATTTACTGTCGGCTTCCATGCACGTGCGCTGTCTTCGCCCGTTTCCCTTAATTCCTCCTTAGTGGGGGTCGCCAATCACGCCATTGCAAAATTGAGAAACAAGCCGATCCTTACTTCCAATCTCAGTGCTCGAGGGCATCGCCTGCTCTCGGAATCCGTCAGTGGAGCCGCGCAGCTGATTTGTGTAGTCAGAAATTATTGTTCTGCTTCCTGTGGCCAGCGTCCATAGCCACTGGCTCCTGCAGGTACTCCTTTTTTTGCGAGTGCTTGTGTCAGCAGTCCCTCTTCTTCTCCCACGCCCTCTGTAGTTTCCGTCCACCCGCTCCCACTCTCCATTATGTTTTCAACCCCCGCTCTCCTTTGTGTTTCCCCCACTCCCTTGCACTCTCCATTGCGTTTTAAAATCACCCCCACCCAATTCAATGTCAGAATCACCGCTGAAGAATGAAAGGTGACTGTGTAATGCAACTGGTGCAAAAAAAATGTGCCGCAATACCTTCGGGTTGAGTTTGCGCACTATATAAAACTTTTTTTTTAAAAACATATTCCTGAGAAAATCTATTTCTCCTTTTATTACAGAATTAGAAACTTTAAAAATAATTTAGGAAAGACACGGGTTTTCCTCACGTAGTTCATCGCAGCTTACTGGACTTTTCTCCAGGTCTTGCAGGAAAGGGGTACTTTCATTTTTCTACACTGCTCCAGGGCCCAGGATACTGCTGTATGCAAAGCTTAGCCAAAAGCCTACCAGAAGGGGATGTCGCACGTAGGCCCATGATGGCAAGATCCATGCCAGGATTTCAGGGTACCCACACAAAATAAATGGACATACCATGATATACTGGGAATTTATTTACTTAATTGGTGTTTATCCTGAATATCTGGAATAGGCCTGGCTCCCATGCTCCCAAGAACGCCCTTGTTTCACTGGGTCCTTCACTCTGCGTTGATAAATGCGGTTGTGGGGTTACTGTTTCCTCACAGGAGATGGTAAGGGGTTTGGTCTCAAATACTATATACCACAGAAGGTATCTCTTCCAAAACAGAATAGAGTGCTCTGTACAGGCATATGGATTCTAAAGGAACAGTTACAGTATTAAGACCACGACCAGAAAGTATTGGAGAGCTTTTACAGGAGCACTTGTTACATTACACAAGGCCACATTACTTCTTGCTTGTAGGCCAATTAATGCAACATTTTCTGAGGCATTTCATTCAATCAACATTCACCACCCATCAAACAATGGTTAACATTCTTCCATATTGGCTTCAGAACCTGTTACGGTCTCCCCACCCCTGCAGCCCACCTCGAATTGCTTGCCCTCCCCCGCTGTTGGTGCTCTTTTTTTTTCTCCATTTTATATAGTGGCTATTCGAACCAAAGGTAATGGAGCGATTTTACAGGAGCACCAGTTACATTACACAAGGCCAGATTACTTCTTGTTTATCGGCCAATCAATGCAAAATTTACCTAGTTGTTTCATTCAATAAACACTCGCCATCCATCATACAATGATTTACATCCTCGCGCATATGCTCCAGCAACTAAGACATTCTAAAGTTCTAATGTTAATGTGCGTTCCATATCATATACAACAAGGACTCTTGCAAGCTGCCAATGAAACCAAAAGCATTCCAGGATTAATAGATCACATTCACTATATCTAATCATTCATTCATTTACCTGCCATGTGTAAATTAGAGAGCTAGACTCACTTTTTCTGTTCATTGTCATGTGACCAGAAATGTGTGTTTTGAATGGCTTTCTAATACTTGTTAAACTTCCTCACTGCAGACTAGTTTGTTTTCTTACCTCAGTTTGTTTTTGGTAGTATTGTGCTACATTAGTAGGCCAAATTGTATTTAAGCCAATAATTGTCCATGTTTAAAAATTACGGTTTTGTTATGATGTACTTTTCTAATGGCCAATCATCCAACTCTTTATATAATGTGTTTGACTGCCACTGTGTTTCTTATTCTTGTATATGAGTCTGTATGTAAGATGGTTAGAGTTTGGCTTGTTGGGCACAGTTTCATTTTTTGGGCCAGACAGCATTCCAAGAAAGGAGGTGCTGAGAATGATTTAGGCTCACTAATTGAAATTATTCACTAGCTTGTTATCTATCTTTAACTCTTATAACCATTTTTTGCACACTTACACTGACTGGATTATGTCATCAATGATGTCATCAGTGGTGTCATTTGAGATGTCATCAGTGATGTCATTGACCATGTCATCAGTGATGTAATATGTGAGGTCATAAGCAGTGCATTGCAGGGACGTAAGATATAGTTAGCTCAGGCAACTATTTTTGCTGAATTTCACTGGTTTTGTACTAGTGACATCTGCACCTTACTGTAACGTACCTGTAACTTTTGGGTTTTTTAATGAATTTCTAAGGTTTTCCTAATGTTATTTGTTAACTATTGTTTTTTTTAGCGAATTTCTACCGTTTTTTAATGTTATTTCCTAACTATAATGTCCCTGTCACCTTTTGTTTTTTTCAGTGAATTTCTAAGGTTTTCTTAATGTTATTTGCTAACTATAACGTCCCTGTAACCTTTGTTTTTTTCAGCAAATGTCTATGGCTTTTTTAATGTTACTTCCTAACTATAACATCCCTGTAACCTTTGATTTTTTCAGTGACTACATATATATTTGTATGTGTTTGTATGTATGTATGTATGTATGTGTGTGTATGTATGTATGTATGTATGTATGTGTGTGTGTGTATGTATGTGTATATATATATATATATATATATATATATAATGGAAAAATCAAACCAAACATTAGACATAGGTTATAATTAGGAAGTTAGGAAACCTTTATTTATTCTTTCCATACAAACCCAACTTAGACAACACAAACAATAGAAATTCAAAAGTTATATTTATAACTTAAATTTATAATTTACGCAGCACAGTCAAGGTACTATAAGTTGCGCGCCTCCATGCACAGTGTTAGTTATAACTTACATGTTTAATTTGCACACCTCCTTCAAATAACTATAAGTCCCCCACCTCCGTACACAGCGTTGACACTTCACTGGCCACACCACATTAACTACAATTCGCCAATATACCATGCACTGTGTTCTGACAAATCATCTCACTCGGTATGTCATAAGAGTTGTTATGAAAGCTATGATTTGACATGCTATAAGTGGTGTAATATGCAAGAGTATAACCAGTGTATCGAGAAGGTGTGAAGGCTGTGCAGTGCTGAGGGGTGGGTGATTTATAAAAAAAAGATAGAAATTCACTGACAAAAACAGAGATTAAAAGGACATTATAGTTAGGTGAAAATGTCAGTTTATTGCACCATTGAATGAATCTTTGATACAGCAAATAAATCGTCTGGTCCCCATGAACTCTATCATCTGAGAACATTTTTTGCATTTAACAGTGCACTATGCATCCAAGCTTCTGTTCTGTGTGGGGAACGAGCAGAATTCTGCACTCATTTTTCTATGTGTCTGCCAGGGGCTATTATTTTCTTAAGTCTCATCAGCAGCTAAAATTAAATTTTAACCCTGGAAAGTTTTATTAAGTTAATTAAATTTTGTATACTTTAACTGCAAAAAATGTTACTTACTTAAACCACACACGACCTAAACTTACACTCAGCCCACCTTGAGAACAACATAGGACCTAGGAAGATCCTACCATGCTCGCCCAGCTCTCCCAAAGGTGCTGGCCCCTCCCCGTGTAGGTTTGTAACAGCTTATGTTATGACTCTGTCTGGCACTGCTGTTCAATATTTTCCCCAAATGTCTCCTAAGAAAATGGCTTCAGATGCAAACATAATCAAAGGTTATGGGTAAGTAACTGCTAGAAGAGTATTTGGTAAATTAAAAATAAAGAGAGCTATTTGAAAGAAAGCTAACTTAGGGTCAGATGTATGACCATTCCATTTTGCGAGTCGCAAATTGTGATGTTTTGCAACTCGCAATTTGCTACTTGCAAAATGGAATGTAGAACAGTGTCTCAGACACTGTTTGCGATTCCTAATGGGGTTGCAAATGACCTGCCTCATCAATACTGGGGTCAAGACTGGTCTTCATATGGCTGGGTCTGAACAGGGGTGGCGAAGTGAGCTAAAGAATGATGATGGATTCAACCCAGATCTGTGACTGGGGGTGAGTGTCTGAAAGGTTTCAGCGCTCCGTTCATCATCTCCTTGTGTTTGCATTGTTCGCCCTAAGTTGGCAGGGTATGCCCAGACGTGGGTCCCTTGCTCACTTTGCCACTGGATTCAAGCTAGCCTGGCTGATGAGGAGTGTTACTCCGAAACCAGTCCCAGGATGCTTGTTTCCGGTCCAGGGAAGACCTGGCTTGGCAGTTTGGTCTGGACTGTTCCCATGAGGCACAGGGTCAAGACTAATTTGCATATGGCTGCGTCTGAACTGGGGTGGTGAAGTGAGCTAAAGAATGATGATGGATTCAACCCAGATCTGAGACTGGGGGTGAGTGTCTGAAAAGTTTCAGCGCTCGGTCCATAATCTCCTTGTGTTTGCACTGCCTCATCAATATTCATGAGGCAGGTTGCAATTTGCGACCCATTAGGAATGGCTAGCACTCAGAGGGATGGTGGCCTATTGGGGTCAGCAGACCACCATGTCATTGACTGCTTTTTCAATAAAGTAGGTTTTTTTAAAAAAATGCAGCCCGTTTTCCGTAAAGGAAAACGGGCTGCATTTAAAAAAGAAAAAGGAACCGTTTCTGTTTCATTTTTTAAGAGTAGGCAGTGGTCTGTGGGACCGCTGCCTGCTCCTAAAAAATATTTTAACATCCATTCACATAGGGGAAGGGGTGCCCTCTGGACCACTTCCCGTTTGCGAGTAGCTTGCTACCTACTTGAAGTAGGTGGTACACGGCGGGTGTTTTGCGACCGCAAATGCGGTCGCAAAACAATGGTAAATACCATTCTGACTCGCCATTAGGAAGGGACGCCCTTGGCACGCCCCTTCCTAATAGTGACTCGCAAACACTATTTTGCGAGTCTCCGACTCGCAAAATAGTGTTTGCAAATACCACCACCCTTTTTTGAGGTCGCAAACGGGCCGATTTCCCTTTTGGGACTGCAAAAAATGGTCGTACATCTGGCCCCTAGTAGTTGTAATTGGATGATACCAGTTAGATTGCAGATTGAAAGGCAGAGACTATGCCACTGAATATTTTTGATGAAAGAGAAAAATGCTTACCATGACACAGCACTAGCACTCTCTGAAGGATAAAACACCTTGCATGTAAACTAAAGTATCGGTTTAAGGGCAGGTTTGGAGTGGGTTTTACTTCTCACCTCTGTTCCACCTAGGCAGAAAACTGCCGCTAAAGCGGCGATAATGGGCTTGATAATATGCCCTTGAGAAATCCAATAGAAGTCCATGTTCTGGTGTGAACATGGGCTTCTATTGGAGTTCTCCAGGGCATATTATCAAGCCTCATTATCGCCGCTTTAGCGGCAGTTTTCTGCCGCTAAACCGGCGATAATTTTAACGCCGTTCTTGATAATATGCCCCTGAGTGATTTGCAAAAGAAAATGCATTCACATCTCATTGATACATTGCATTGCAAATCGCAATTTGGAAGGGACGTCCAAAATACGCACCTCACAATTTGCGATTTGTTTGCATTTCATAACCCATTTTCCGAATCGGTAACGATTTACAGAATCACAAAAAGGGCATAGTACATAGTAAAAGCGGTTTAGCAGTTGCAAACCCTGTGACTTAGTAAAGGCGCTGTGTTTGCAACCACTAAATGGCTCAGTACATCAGGATTGGTCTGGGGGCTACAAGATCAAATGAGGTCCCAGCTGCTCGCTCATTTAAAATAAGGATTCAGACTTCAGTATTGGTGTAACCCTACAAACTGCCGCTCCTGTGTCACAAATTTCATCACCATTATGCAGAGGAGGCATTTTTTTCTTAAAATGTGTTTGGACCAGAGATACATTCATGAAGTCTTTTTTCTTTAAACTTTAGGAAATGATTTTAAAAATAATCAGTGTGATAGCTAAAACAGAGCTGGGGAGTGAAAAGAGTGAGGGAAATCCTAAAGTCAGAGAAATTAGAATGTAGGATGGGCCTGCCAGCTGCCAGCCGCTTCCAGTCTTTATATTTTAGATAAAACAGTGTCAGCACAAAGAAAACGACCCGATTTCTGTTTAAATCGAAGAAAAACACTCCATGTGGCATTTGTGATGGGAAATTCGTAAGGTGATGGAAACAGTTTCATCATTCCTGTTTTCGTGCACCAAGAAATCAAAGGTGAACCATTCCCAGACTGTGTGACTTCACTTTTATTGGAATTTCAACATTCTCTTAGGGCTATGGCATCCAGTAACATCTACATAACCTCTGCACATGCTCCTTTGATGTTCATTATTTTCCACGGATGCTGTGGGTGGTACTGGAATTCCACTGGAAAGATGTGGAAAGAGTTGGCACTCAGTAATTTTAGTGTGCCCTTGGCACTGCGTCTGGAAACGACACCCCCCTCTTTCAGCCACAGTGCGAGGTGATTACATTCCTTTTAAACGTAGAGGATTGAAATTGCTACCTATGAATGTATAGGGCTTATTTTTGTAAAATAAAGGCAAGTTTTTTTAACTAATCAGAGAATCATTTTTAAGGAAATGGTTGTCATATTTACAGAACGTCATCATTTGCATTCTGAATACAGTCAAGTTGGATGTAGCAAAATGCACTGCCTGCAAGATTGGAGGTGCTTTCCTTTACAGGTGGAAAATTATGAATGGAATGCAAGGACGGCACTTATTACACAACTCTTCCAAGGAGTGGACATGAGATTCGTAGGCTGGTAAACATCTCTTTGGCTTGTGGGCTGCAGGTGGTAAGAAGATACAATACAAAGTCATCCCAAATAATTGCTAGCATCAGTCAGTCAATCAATCAATCAATCAATCAATCAAACCGCATTTGTAAAGTGAAATACTGTCACCCCTAGGGGTATCTGAGAGCTGTGTCTCCATCAAAGAGCCAGGTCTTGAGTCTCTTTGTGAAGTCTTTCAGTGAGGGGGCTGTACGGACCTGGAGGGGAAGGTTGTTCCAGGTTTTGGCAGTGATCTAGGAGATGGAGCTGCCACCGCTGCGACAGATGCGGGGTGTGTGTGCGAGGGCGAGTGAAGAGGAGCACAGGTGTCTGGAGGGTTGGTGGAAGTTCAGTTGATGGTTTATGATATCCATTTCTGACAGCCTTTTCATGGTGGAAAGACCGCCATGAAAAGGCAGTCAGAAACTGAATTTGGGAGCCCCAAACAAGGCTCCCGTCTGTCGTGGGTCACTGTAAAATGGCCCTAGGGGCACATGTAGTGCCCCCACGCACCTCCATGAACCATGTGCCATGCACCACATGGTGCATGGCACCCTGTCCATTGATGTGCAGGAAGTTCTCCTTTTCACAGCGACTTGTGCTGCTCCCCTTTTCCCAGGTCGCAGCACAAGTTGCAGAGAAAAGGAGCATTTTGCGACTGTCAGCACGGTGGCTGCATTTTAATGCTGTGGTTAGACCGCCGCATGACTGTCGGGTGGTCTCCTGACCGCTGCGATAGCGGGCGGAGCTCCGACCGCCTGTCATCTTAATCAGGCCCATAGATAGACGCCGGGTCTGAAGTCTAGTTGTCCTAAAGCATCCTTGTAGGAAATCTGTGTTTGACCCCAGAGTCATTCGATTGAATTCTGTCTTTCATCTTCTAAAGGTCGATTAATTGAGTACCACTGGATTGAGTAATAACACACTTCTGTTACTCCTATGTTAAGATGCTCTCAGGTGAATATTAGGGGTGGGCGGAACTCGCGGAGTGAATTCCGCAGAGTTGCATAAAAACTCAGTGAAATTCAAAATTCAGCACGTTGCTCTGCACGTGCTGATTTTTAGTGCCAGTAGCTGGTTCTACGGTGTAAATTCAGTGTGAATGGCACCATGTGCCACACAAGAGGGTGCTGCTTGTTTCTGCTGCTCGATTAGATTTTCTGCTGGAGCAGCAGATTTCTCAATGCGAACAGTAGCAACCTGCTCCGACAGCCCGTGTTTAGAATTTTCGCTGGGAGGTGTTCTAGCACTGGAAAATCACACTGGGGGACGCAAAGTCTTGTTCGTGCTCACCGACTTAACATTGGTAAGCCGCGCAGGAGAAAAAACTCCACAGACCTTTTTGAAAACTAGACAACCAACAGAATCCATGGTGGTGTGCTTTGCATGGAAGCCAGCAGGTTTTCTTACCCACAATGCTCTGCAAACTTCAAACTTTGCCTGAAATTTTCCTTACATTTCTGTGATGGAAACTTTTGATTGTCTAGTTTTTAAAAATGTCTGTGATTTGCAGGTTTGCATGTGTGGCGGCACAGCACAGCCCCAAATACAGCAGCTACCCCTATTGCTTATCTCTCAACATAGAAATGTAGGGGTTTTTATGTCAGACTCATTATCTCTTGGCCCACCCACAAAATTGGGGTACCGTTCCTTTCTGGAGGCATGTGGGAACTCAGGGTGGTAGGAAACCTATGGCTTCTCAGAGATTCCAGATCTTTCTGTCACAGAAGTGTGAGGAAAATGTGTGTTTCTTACAAAAGTTTGATGTTTGGAAGTGCTTCTGGGAAAGCTTCCCTGGTGAGAGCCACACAAGTCATACACCACTGGACTCCCCTCATTGTCTAGTTTTCACAAATGTGCAGGTTTGCCTAGATGCTGGTTGACCTAGGGCCCATAATCCACAGCCACCCACATTGCATAAAACACAAAAGGTGTGTTTTCACTGCATAAATGTGATGTTGTGATGTGAAGTTGTGTATTTAGCATTTTCCAATTGTGGGCGCTAGGGCCACCAACAAAAATTGGGTTCTGTTTTTATGTGGAGACACATACCTTCAACTCCTCAAGTGAACTGGGAGTCCACTGGTGCACCTCAGAATGGGGCCTTAGAGTGCCTCCATGCTCCCTCAGAAATTGTCCAGCACGCAAACTTGTTTGATGCATAATTTGCTCAAATAAGTCAACATCCCAAAAAATGGATGTAGTCAATTGGCAAAAATTGACCATATCGACTTTACATCCAGCGTCACCAGTGAACGGCTGCATTTGGGGCTGAACTTACCTGGGGGGGCTGCCAAGAAAGCACTTCGTCTGTGCTTGCTGCTGAACATGGGTTGATCTACCCTGCACAGAGTATGCTGAAGGGGCAGCACTACTACTATAATCATGTCCCTCAGAATCACTGGACGACGAGTCGTCAGATGGAACTCCGCAACGAAAAAATCACTTCCAAATTCTGCTCCATTTTTGTCTCCTTAAGATGTTGTCTCAGTATCTGCTGTCCCAGTCTCTGATCCTGCCTCAGAGCAGGCCTCTATAACCCGAGTTAGGTCATGGGCAGCAGTCATCCACCACGGTGCCATCTCTGCTGACTGGCTAAAACCTTCCTTCTAAAACACTGCACTACGTAGAAGGCAGACTTATTGTTCAAAATTAGTCTGTGGGTGTGTGTGTCTGTGAGATGTGCGCAACAGTAAATAAACAAAAACTTACTTTTTGGGTAAATCTGCAGGTTCTCCAAAGACACTAAAAAAAGACAAAAAAGACACATTATTACTTCACCTTTCCACATACCCAATTCCACAGCATACTTTTGTCATGGCATATGCCAAACCTTTTTGTTGGTGAATAAGCTTGGTCATTATCAGTATAAAAGTCATTTCCTGTAGCTACAAATCTACCTTTGATCTCAAGAACCACACATACACATAGTGGCCCCTGCAACTTTGTGTGCAGGCATGCTCCGTGTGAAATCTCACCTTTCTATCACCAAGGTCACTGTAATTATGCATCAGGAGAGCACCAAATTATGAGACAGGGTTAACTAACTTATGCAGCATAATGCATCACTTTTTTTAATAGCATTACTTCATTATCTTTTTAATTTATAAACACGGTAATACTGTCTGGCCAAACATTTCACCACATGAGTACCAGTTCAGCAATCAAATGCAGAAATAAGCACCTGAAAGATGGCAGTCAACCTTTGCATAGGCCCTTCTACTGCGTGCCAACAGATATATATTGCATATGCCACTTAAATCTACCATCTGCTGCATAATCTGCAGATGGTAGATTTATGTGGCATATGCAGTACATTTTTTTTTTTTTCAGAAATGTTTGTTTTATCCTAGGGGGGGGGCACTATCTGCCCACTAGGGGAAAATACACATTTAAATTTTTTTATAGATGACCCCCAAAGACAGTCAACCCATGTGCTGAAGGTCGACCCTCTACCTACTTTTTTTTTTTAATGTGTGGTCCCCCTAGGAAACTACACATTACCCAAAAATTATCTTGAGAACCACAGGGGGTCACCCCGTAAACAAGAATGGGCGATCCCCTGTCAATTTCATTTATTTTTTTTTTAAATCATTTTTTTCCATTTGCATTAGAGTGCAAATGGGCCCCCAGGAGATAAACACCTTTTTTTCCTTTTTTTGTCCATCGGGGGTGGGGGGGTAAGTCCATTACCACGAGAGCCGACCAGCCTAAACAAACATCCCTGGTGGCCTAGTGGCTTCCTGACTGTGGATCTTTTTGCGACCATGATCCACAGCCAGGGAACAGTTTCATGAAGGCCTCATTTGGAAAGGGAGACTCTCCTCTTTCAAATGAGACCTCCCTGAAACCTATGGAGGCCATTTTCGACATTATTTCCCTCCTGCAGCAGGAGAGAGCACTCATCTTCTCCTACCTGCTGCTTCAGAGGGGAATCTGTGACATCAGCATGTGCGCTGGCATCACAGATAAGTGGGAGGGGGTGGGGGCTGACTCAGAAATGATTCTGCATTGCCTACACCCGTTACAAAAAAAACCAAGCATTTGCAATGCAATCGGTCTCGCCTTTGGGACCTTATACGTATTTAGCTATGCAGCACATTAGCCTGAGTGCTGAAATATCTACTGTTCTTTAACATGGAGGGAAAGTTGGCACCAAACTGCATGACACGCCAGGTATGGGAACACATGGAGAGAAATATTGCCTTTCAGCTGGAAATGGTATAGTCCAAAGCTCGACCTAAAAATGACACTGAGATAAAAGTACAGCAATAAACAAATACTGTGTTATTAGCAATAAAGCTGTACATTTAATAGTAATTTACAGTGTTAAAATTATAAGGAAAATGCATACTATACAAACAGTAAAATTCAGAAAAGAGGCGAGTACAAGTATACATTGGAAAAAGGTGCGTTAATTCAAAGATTTGCAGTCTATTGCTAACAGTCTGTAGGAGGGGGGGTGTCTTTCCAGGAACAAACACAGGTACTTTGGAAACGAAGAGAGTAAGCGGTGTCGGGTGTGTTGCGGGTTGGTATTCGCCCACAAGTCCACAATGGATGGGGTCGGCGGTGCAATGCTTGGGAGACAGGACACTGTTGAAAAGGATGCCTTGGGGTGTCAGTCCTTCTAGCCTGGCCCGTTGGTGCGCTCACACAAAGATGCCAGCCCCTCACAGCAGTGAGGAGACATTTCCATCAAAATGCAGGCGAGGGTCTCACCGTTCATTGCAGCGGCCGCAATAGTTCTGTTAGGAGGTGCGCAGCTCCCAAAATATGGATGCACCGTGTCCACTGGCCCACCGCTTCCCAACATTATTGTGCTTTTTAGCGACCGAATGAGGTTCAGAGAATGCAATTTACGAGGGCGACAGGAGGCCCCTCCAGTTAAGGCTCAATCAACATATATAGGGGTCACACAGGGTATTGTCTGTGTGGGGCAAGAAACTTACAATTGTCTCTTCTGTTCTAAAGTCCTTCAAAGGAAACGGGCTAACACGTCCCTTTATTTCTGGTGTGGTTGGGGGAGAGGACCTGGAAGAGATAACATTGCTACAAGGGAAATTCAGGTTTTGGTCAGCTAACTGCTTCCCATGGACACAGTTTCCCGCCTTGTCCTTTCAGGAGATAATGTAATGCATTCTGGGTGTTGTAGTCGCAGTGTACCTCTATTCATCGAATACGATTAAACGGATAGCTGAGATTCCTAGGTTAAGAGCCAGTGGCATAGTAAGGGGGCCATGTGCCCTGGTGCAAGAAAAAGAGAAGACATCCTCCGACATATTTCTCGTAGTACTATACAAGAATAATCACGGCTCAGTGGGCCCCGGTGTCACTGCACAGGCTGCACCAATGGAAACTACGAACTATTGCCGGAATCAGGGTCCGAGATGGCCACTGTGCGACCGACAATATTCTTACTTATGGTAATCAGCACTTTGAGTTAGTATATCTACAATTCCGCTAACAAGAGACCTCTAGGCCGCAATCGAATTGTCGAGCGAAACTGTGCCTCGCTGCCGGTACATTACTCCCTCTGCTCTGGGTAAAACGTGACTTGTAGGTCCCTTTTCGTTGAACTACACCGTCGTGCAAACTACTGTTAAACTCTAGTTTAATTTATTTTGCAATTCGTAGTCTCACACCGGACAAAGACCGCTGAAGAACCAGGTGAAGTGATATTTATTCAAGAGTAGGGCTTTAAATGGGCAGGGGTTGTGCGGTGTTGATTTCCCGCACTTCTTTAATTTGAAAGAGAGAGTACCGGCACGTCCCAGGAACAAACACATACATTAAATTAGGAGTACCCGGCCGCACTTCTATATTCCCATTTCAAGCACCGCTCAAGGAGGAAGAGTGTAAGAACGGACCAGTTACTTAGGACCCTTGCGAGGGTGAGTAAACTGAGCGGGAATGAGGCCCAGGAAAGCTTCCAGCCCCGCTTTCGGTGAAACATTGAAACTAAGATTTTTACCCACTGTGTACAGCAACGATTTTAACCATATGTCGAAAATTGACGTAAACACTCTTATCCGGTCAGTCGCGCTGCACTCCTGCGGCTGTCCGCTCCCGGCTCTGCCGATGCACATCCGCCTTAACTTGCATCGCTGAGCTCACAGCTCTGCTGAGGTACCTGAAGTAGGAATAAAAGAGCGCTGAGAGGCAACTGCAGGGCCCACCTCTTCAACACACTACAACAGATCGATCTACTGCAGACAACACTTTGTCAAAGCAGCTTTCAACAACCGAGAACTCCTTAGCAGTCAAGCTGAACTCTATCTCTATGGAACTATCCGTCATGCACTTCTCTAATCTCCATCACTAAGTGCTAACTGTAAACACCCTCCTATCCACATCACTTCCTCTTTTTCCTCATGCCAGACTTTTGGCACGCATGCGTACGATGTAAGGCATCGCGCGCATATAAAATGTAAATAACTGCGCACTACTTTAAAAACAAGCATTTGCAATGCAATAGAACTCGCATTTACACAAGTCCTATTGCATTTGAAACGGGAGTGTTGGTGGGCAAAAAGGCACAAACGGGAGTGCGTGGGGGGATGGTGGTGGGCCGAGAAGTCACGGACTGCGGGTGGGGAGGGGGGGAGCCACGGGAACAAAATAGTGTTTAAAGTAATGGGGCCAGTAGCCATGGAAGTATACAAATGACGACATGGCCGTCAGGAGGAGGGACTAACAAGGCTAAAACCAATGGGGAGGCAGCATTTACGACCTAATCCCATCAAAAAGATGTGCGGAGAGTGGGCGGAGCTTCCACGAAGCTTCCACGCTATAGTGTATACTGCTTGCCTCGCAAAGCAAGCAGCGCATGCGCTGCAACGCTAGGCGAGACCTAAAAAAGGAATCCTCCAGTACAAGCACCAGAGGATCCCTTGTAGGCCTCTCCAGTGTCGGCCAATGACGAACAGACGCACTGGGGAGGGAGTGCGGACGTCAGCCATTGGCTGGCGACCGCACTAGAAGGATTAATGCATATTGAACTAATGAACAATTGTTGTTGTGCTCATTTCTAAATTAGACAGACATCGCTACTATGTGGCAGACTGTCATAAGTGCCGGTGTTGACAATTAAGGGCATCATTACGATGCCGGTCAGACGAGCGTCCGACCGGCATAGTGTCAGAAACGGGACCGCCAGACAAGTAGTCGGCAGTCCCGCTTCCCAAATCAGGATGCCATCACCTTCATGGCGGTCAGAAACTATATCTTTCCTATTGCTGCTTGTCCTGCAGGCTGCAGCACAAGCTGCAATGGGAAATATACACTTTTGAAACTTCCATGCACCGTGTGGCAGGCACCGCACGATGCATGGATGTTTGAGGGGTCAGGCCTCATAGTGGAGGCCGTGGGGGGATGGGGCACTGCTTGGGGCCCCAACAGTTCGTTTCAGACAGCCTTTCTATGGCGGTTCGACCACCATAGAAAGGCTGTCGCAAATGTGCATTGTAATTCCCACGGTGGTGCCTGCGCAGGCACCACCTCCATTTTGGGGATTACGATCAGCCCTCTGCCCCAACGGGTTGGAATGGATTCCCCCTAAATGCATTGGTCGGACCGCCCATATCATAATACGTCATGTGCACTTAAGGTGCAGCCACCACTCCTCCTCCAGCCTCAACGTCAGCGGAGGCCAGCCCCGCCCTGCCATAACAAGCTGGCTGGCTGCAGGGCAACTGCAGCCCTAAAAATAAAATGATAATAACATTTAGTTATTATGATTTTATTTTTCATTTCCACTGCCTTAAAGTAGTGGGGTGGCGCTCCTCCGCCTTAGCGGAGGAGCCACCCCTAGTATCAACCCGTCTTAGCAGGGCTGTACTTGTAATGAGACAGTACTGGCACATCTCAAAAGGATAGATGTCACAGCTATGGGACAGTACCAGAACTTCCCTGTATGGCTGGTACGTTCTTGGGCTGACAATGTCAACACTCATCATCACAGATGATATATTCTTTTTTCTTGTTAGAGGTTGTTGCATATATAATCCTATATTAACATCGAAATCATTGTACAGGACGGCAATGTACATTTTGCATTCCACTAATGCATGACTCCTGTTACTACAATCCAAAGAAATTTTCAAGTTGGATGCTTTAACAAAAGATCCAATATAAATCTGTTCATGAAATTTCACGAAAAGTACGTAAGCTGCTCCACAAAAGGTCTATGGATGATATATTCTTACTGGACTGGATGAGACCTTCTCAGCAGGCCTGGTTTTGATTTAATTGATAAATAAAAGAACTTCTCAACTGAGTTTTAAGAATTTAATAGTGCAAGATAGATAGGCATTTGAAATCAAAGCAAATCAACCATTATTTGAATAGGCGTGGAATGTGGGCTACTCCTTACATTCCTGAGCAGGCGTGATGGGTAATATAATGGTGCACACAAGGCAGCGCCAGTACAGCTTCTTCTAACACACGTAAGAGATGTAGCGTGTACAGAACGGGTTGAACCAGAACCAGCCTAAATGATAAGTGTAATTAGTTCATCGTGCCATGTTATTTTCTTCACTTCCAATTTATTGCAGCTGTTATACTTCGAGATGCTTCTATCTGTGCATGCAATCAATCACTGGACTCCGTGTACTCAGTCACTCATTCTTGCACTTTCGCAGCTACTCACCCTCCTATTGTCTCAATCTTGCATTCACCACATCAACCATTCCCAGTTTCACACATTTAAATTCTCCAATCAATGTGCTGCCATTTGCAGTTATAAGCCAGAGGTATTGGCTTTGCTGCTAGTTTGTGAGAGGTGTAATAGTCTCTCTAGTAGCACGACTATTAGTCTGTAAGTAGTGTGAGAGTGATGTTGGTAGTGTATGATTACTTGTCTTTGAGGGGTATGTGAGTACTTCTTGAAGTGTGTGACTGCTAGTCTGTGAGGGGTATGTGAGTGCTTCTGATAGTGTGAGATTTCTAGTCTTAGAGGCATGTGAGTGCTTCTGGTAGCGCATGACTGCTAGTCTGTGATGGGGTATGTGAGTTTTTCTGGTAGTGTGTGACTGCTAGTCTACGAGGGGTATGTGAGTGCTTCTGGTAGTGTGTGACTGCTAGTCTGCGAGGGGTATGTGAGTGCGTCTGGTAGCATGTGACTGCTAGTCTACGAGGGTATGTGAGTGCTTCTGGTAGTGTGTGACTGCTAGTCTTCGAGGGGTATGTGAGTGCTTCTGATGGTGTGAGATTTCTAGTCTTAGAGGCATGTGAGTGCTTCTGGTAGTGTGTGATTGCTAGTCTGTGATGGGGTATGTGAGTTTTTCTGGTAGTGTGTGATTGCTAGTCTACTAGGGGTATGTGAGTGCTTCTGGTAGTGTATGATTGCTAGTCTACGAGGGGTATGTGAGTGCTTCTGGTAGTGTGTGACTGCTAGTCTGCGAGGGTATGTGAGTGCTTCTGGTAGCATGAGATTGCTAGTCTATGAGGGGTATGTGAGTGCTTCTGGTACTGTGTGACTGCTAGTCTTCGAGGGGTATGTGAGTGCTTCTGATAGTGTGAGATTTCTAGTCTTAGAGGCATGTGAGTGCTTCTGGTAGTGTATGATTGCTAGACTGTGATGGGGTATGTGAGTTTTTCTAGTAGTGTGTGATTGCTAGTCTACGAGGGGTATGTGAGTGCTTCTGGTAGTGTATGATTGCTAGTCTACGAGGGGTATGTGAGTGCTTCTGGTAGTGTGTGACTGCTAGTCTGCGAGGGGTATGTGAGTGCTTCTGGTAGCATGTGATTGCTAGTCTACGAGGGGTATGTGAGTGCTTCTGGTAGTGTGTGACTGCTAGTCTTCGAGGGGTATCTGAGTGCTTCTGATAGTGTGAGATTTCTAGTCTTAGAGGCATGTGAGTGCTTCTGGTAGTGTGTGACTGCTAGTCTGTGATGGGGTATGTGAGTTTTTCTGGTGGTGTGTGATTGCTAGTCTACGAGGGGTATGTGAGTGCTTCTGGTAGTGTGTGACTGCTAGTCTGCGAGGGGTATGTGAGTGCTTCTGGTAGCATGTGATTGCTAGTCTACGAGGGGTATGTGAGTGCTTCTAGTAGTGTGTGACTGCTAGTCTTCGAGGGGTATGTGAGTGCTTCTGATCGTGTGATATTTCTAGTATTAGAGGCATGTGAGTGCTTCTGGTAGTGTGTGATTGCTAGTCTGTGATGGGTTATGTGAGTTTTTCTGGTAGTGTGTGATTGCTAGTCTACGAGGGGTATGTGAGTGCTTCTGGTAGTGTATGATTGCTAGTCTACGAGGGGTATGTGAGTGCTTCTGGTAGTGGGTGACTGCTAGTCTGCGAGGGGTATGTGAGTGCTTCTGGTAGCATGTGATTGCTAGTCTACGAGGGGTATGTGAGTGCTTCTAGTAGTGTGTGACTGCTAGTCTTCGAGGGGTATGTGAGTGCTTCTGATCGTGTGATATTTCTAGTATTAGAGGCATGTGAGTGCTTCTGGTAGTGTGTGATTGCTAGTCTGTGATGGGTTATGTGAGTTTTTCTGGTGGTGTGTGATTGCTAGTCTACGAGGGGTATGTGAGTGCTTCTGGTAGTGTGTGACTGCTAGTCTGCGAGGGGTATGTGAGTGCTTCTGGTAGCATGTGATTGCTAGTCTACGAGGGGTATGTGAGTGCTTCTAGTAGTGTGTGACTGCTAGTCTTCGAGGGGTATGTGAGTGCTTCTGATCGTGTGATATTTCTAGTATTAGAGGCATGTGAGTGCTTCTGGTAGTGTGTGATTGCTAGTCTGTGATGGGTTATGTGAGTTTTTCTGGTAGTGTGTGATTGCTAGTCTACGAGGGGTATGTGAGTGCTTCTGGTAGTGTATGATTGCTAGTCTACGAGGGGTATGTGAGTGCTTCTGGTAGTGGGTGACTGCTAGTCTGCGAGGGGTATGTGAGTGCTTCTGGTAGCATGTGATTGCTAGTCTGCGAGGGGTATGTGAGTGCTTCTGGTAGTGTGTGACTGCTAGTCTTCGAGGGGTATGTGAGTGCTTCTGGTAGTGTGTAGTCTACGAGGGGTATGTGAGTGCTTCTGGTAGTGTGTGACCGCTAGCCTGCTAAGGGTATGTGAGTGCTTCTGGTAGTGTGTGACTGCTATTCTGCGAGGGGTATGTGAGTGCTTCTGGTAGTGTGTGACTGCTAGTCTGTGAGGGGTATGTGAGTGCTTCTGGTAGTCTGTGACTGCTAGTCTGCGAGGGGTGTGAAAGTACAGATACACAAATACTTGTGTGTGTTCCGAAGAGTGCTGTACTCATGAGTTAGATAAACCAACATGGAGCAGCTTAGACCCAACCACATGTGGTCAACATTCACTGGGCTGGAGTGGTGGGACTCTGGGGGAAACACGGCAGTGTTCAAAACCAATTTTTACATGATCGCCACTGCGGAGATGTTTTAAGGCATGGGCAAAGTGGGCTCTGGCCCAGGGCCCCAGCCTTCTAGGGGGCCCCTGATAGAGCCAGCTCTGTTCTGCAGAGTCCTGCCCTGAGGACCTTGAATAATTCTTAAACAGAGTTTTTAAATACCGTTTTACTTTAACTTATTTTTAATGTGGGTGATGTGAGTGTCTAGTACAGGCATTTTGCAGAAAAATGTTGTGTTTGTTTCAATCAACATCCATAAAAAAAGTTTCTTTTAGGTAAAAACAGGACCTCACATATGAGAAATGGGAGGGTGTCACAGAGATTATTTGCAGTAATATTAGTGGGCTGCTGCTGTGTGACAAAATTAAAAACACATTATTCCTGAATATTAGATGTAAATACATTTCGAATTTGGACGAGTGTGCATGTGCACTGTCGGTGACCTGGCCAAAGAGGGCAAGAAAGAGCTGAAAGTGCATCATAAATTCAAAACTGTTCTAAACAGGGCCCCAAAAATACGTTTGGCCCAGGGCCCCCAAAATCCTTAAGATGTCCTTGACCACTGCAGAGACACAGCTGTCTGCCATTTGTTTGCTTATTACAACATTCATTGCCAACCACACAACTCCTTGCGCCTCCATGTATTGGATGTGGTGGCTGTCATAGATGTAGGGAATTGACAGTGCGTCATGCCATGTTGTATTAGCACTGATGATGGTAGTTCACATGGCATGAGTGCTGTTTACTTGTGGTGATGGGCATCCAAACTGTTGGAGTTTGCAGTGCCCCAACAGGGGGCACCGCGGGAGAGCAGCGGTGCTGATTTCTGCTTGTGCATTGGAATGAAATGGAAAAACAGTATAACTTATGGGTTTATATTGTTTGTTTGTCTCTTTGGGGGCAGGCAACCATCCAGCCACCTAAGGAAATTGGATCTTTTGTCGTTGGCATGAAGATTTCTCACATGGTGTGATCATCACAAACCAGGGTTAGTTTGTCCATGTAGGCAAACAAGGTGCCAAGTTAAGTGAGTTACCATATCTGGGGAGAAAAATCAAATAAAAAATTAAACACTAATTTAGGAGTGCTGATTGCATGGTTTGTCTAGAATGTTTTGAACACTGCCGGGTTTCCTCCAGAGGCCCTAACTCAGGTTCTATGATGCCAGTTGATGGGAGCAATGTAAGGCTTTAGCAGACAGAAACATGAATTGAAGTGACTGTTAACTGCTGCCTGAATCTTCCAGTGCCAAATACTGGTGCCGATGCACTAATCGGAGCAAGGCAGTACAATAAAAATGTAGTTTCATTGACTCCACCTTATGATGGTGACGAAACCTTAAGGATGCAAAGATGAAGGTTGTGGGGATGGGAGGGAGGTGCACGGGGGAATAATTAAAAGGAAATCTCTGTAGGAAATGTCAAAAGGAAACAAACCCAGTTTTCCGTGATGGCTGTTGTTCGAGATTGGAAAAAGACTGTTGTGCCCTTTTATGCCTGGTTCTCAGGAAGGGTAAAAGTGGGGAACAAACCAAGAGGCAATGGACCTTTGAGGCTATAACTTGTAATACGACAAAAAGGACATATACCACATTTGTGATGGAGTATCTCATCCGACAAACTCTAAATCAATCACTCAATCAAATTTCTTTATTTCGGTTACACAGAACCATAAAAGAAGCAACCACACAAGAAAATTATGATACATAATAGAATAAAAAGAGCATTCAGATAAAAAATAGAAGATAAATAGACTTAATGAGCCTGTACTATATAGACGCAATTAATTCAATTACCAAAAAAAATATCTATTAGAATACACTGTCAAGCACAAGATTGATTAGCTCCTATTACCTAAAAGGTCCCCCTAAATGAGATAAAATTATACGTTTGTTTTTCCTTTTTGTTTTTAAAAGCCGTAAAAATACTAATAAAAACGAGTAAATAACAAATAACATCTTAAGCATGATTAAGACACATTTTACTATTCGGAGCGAACTCCGCTTTGCAGACAGGGTAATGACAGGATTGCTAACTGAGCTCTCCTCCTTATTGCCCAAAACTGACCCAAGAATTTAGCTATTGCCCCTAGCGTTGGAGACAAGGGCTGCACTTCGTGTCTGGGTGGAGGGATGGTATTGGGTATAATACTGGGAGAAGAAGTTCATCAGTTATGGATTCTACTGCTGGTGGTGTGGTGCCATCCAAGAATGAATTTTTTCAAAGCTGGTAATATTTCTTTTTATTGTTACTTTTTTGTACAGCTGTGAAATATTAGCATACTGGTGGATGGTTGCACCATATCACTCACCACATCCCCCAACAGCTCCATAACGATATTATAAATAGGATGAAAGTTCATGAGGTCACTGGCATTAGCTGAGATATTCTTAAAAAGTCACATGACTGTTTCTCTCTGGTTTCAGGGGCAGCGTGGATGCTCCTGAGCCCAAGAGAATAATCAAAGCATGAATTATGTCAGCAGAACAGGGACTTTTCATTGAGGTGGAAGCTTTTAATAGGCCTACCAACATTAACAGGTTGTCCCTAGATATGTTTAAAACATTTTTGGGTGATCAATCTTTTATCCTTATGAAAACGAAGAGACACTCAGGAGTTGCATGCAATATTTGATCTATCCTTCAAAAATTTCAATGGGAATATGAGACCACTTACCTACAAAAATTCTGTTAGAAAGAGAAACTTAGATCGTCCCATTTTCCCCAAAGAAATTCTACATCATGTTTCTGAGAAGAATCATCCCTTTCCTCCAACTACCACATTGCATCAGATTAACCAGGACCATGGTATTATCAAGACTGGATTTTAGCAACATTTATTATACCTGATCTCCAAAGAGACTAAGAACTTCCGAGATTATAAAAATTCTGCCTCAATAAAAAGAAAGCAGCTCACATTGTCCTAACTCTAATGAACCTTCATTGGCTCCCACTGGCATAGAGGATACATTTCAGACTTCTCGGCGCTGTTGTCAAATTACCATTAGGCCAGACCTAAATATTTACATACACTATACACTCCACCATACCCTGTGGTCCAGTGATAAAAAATGATTCTTCAGGAGAGTTTCATTTGAAAGTCATTCAGAAGTCGATCGATCTGGGTGATAGGAGCACAACTCTGGAATGGATTGCACCCAGACCTTAGGGCACAACCAAACCTGACTGTTGCCAAGAAAAAAAGAATGAAAATATTCCTCATGGGCCTCATCAGAGATGCCCTCCCTTCAGAGGCGTAGTTGGCGAACAGATTTACCAACAGTCATGCTAGAAAACCTTGTTAAAACACAATATATGAGAAGCAGGACATTAGGGTGAAATAAGAGGCAGTGGAAAGTGAGAGGAGGGCAGATTGTTAGGGGCACTTAAAACACAACATTTTCAAACTAATCAAATTTTTTAAGGCCTTCAGAACAGGGACAAGAGAGAATGTGTGTGTGTATGTGCGTGTTTTTGTCAGAGTGGGCATGTAAAAATTCCTGGTGAAATCCGACGCCATACCCGAATGAAAGCCCTTGTACCCAACTATTTACTACAGAATCATTTTTTTAGGAGGGGTGTAACACCCCAAACAACCCCCCTGAAGCTACGCCCCTGCTTCCCTTAACAGAAGATTACATTCAGGACAGCCACCCCCCCCCAAAAACGGACTGCACAACACTATATGCAGCTTGTATCATCCTCAATTCATGCTCAAGGAGTGGGAGCTGGGGTGGGTTCCCAAGCTGGATATTTATACAACTAAATAAATGAAATATGTTTTCTAAGTGCATATTGACATTCAACATTATCATTTCTACTATAAGGAAAATTTCTGCTCCTTGCTAAGTATCTTCCCATCCACTTTTCCTTCCACTTTAAGGACCTGATTTGGAGCTGGTTGGTCGTGGGACGGCGTCCAATTTATGGAGGAAATGCTAAATCTGGAGGATAATCCACCAGTGAAAATTCCTCCCCTGAGGTAGAGGAAGTTCAACTGGTTGATTCTTTTCTGTATTTAACCCCTTGACCGCGATCGGAATTCCGCCCCGGTGCTGGACATTCCGATCGCGGGTGTGGTCGTGACGAGCTCAGCTCGTCATGCTCACACGCCCACCGCGCAGCATGACGAGCTGAGCTCGTCATGAGCATAGAAGGGGTTAACACTTCCTTCAGAAGACAGCTGATTTACATTACCACCCAACTCTAAGGCCGTACTGGCCCTAACTGAAGTTTCACAGCAAGGCCTGGAAGGGTGGGGGCCGCTTTTGTTACTGGGGGCGGTTTTGTAGCAGTGCAGCAGTTTTAAAAGCACTGCGGAGCTCCTTGTATAGCCAACAGTTTGTTGATAACAATAAAAGTGCCAAGATAACTCTGGTGATTAATGTACCTGCTGGAGAGAGATCAGAATTTTGACTCCTGGCAGTTTTGATTCATTTAAGGTAGAGCAGAGGGTTTATATGCCTGCTGCAAACAGAGGGGGATATTCACAAGAACGTGCAGTAAACATCTCCAAAAAATGTGAACGCAACTTTACACATCGCAGCCTATCGCGGGAAAATAACCCCTTGTTAACGTGGAATTCACAACACAGCGGTACCATGCAATAGTCTGCCGAAAACGCGGCCAATGTCCGCGATACAACCACCTCGACGGAGATAAAAACACAAACCTCAACACCAAAAAACGTGCGATGAGCCCATTCCGATGAGGAAAGCAGCGATAAGCAGCGCCAGGCCCGCGACACACACATGGCAGGCGGGAATAAGCACAACAAAAGCAGGAAAAAGGAAGACAAAACAAACAAAAAACAACAGCGAAGCACAATGGAGGCAACCGGAGCCAGTACACAACCCCACAAGCCCCATTGGCAACAAAACATTCTACATGGCAGGCCATCGTGCACAAGGTGAATGCAGCCGGAGAGCGGAGGAGGACAATGGAAGTAAACCAGAACAGCTGGAATGATGAGAAACACACAAACAAGCAGAAACACGCCAACAACCAGAAGGCAGCAATGCACTCCGGAGGTGGGAGTCCAGCGCCACACCAGGAGCTGGATGACACGGAGGAAATGGTGTCCCCCACATCAGTCTGGAGATGGTGGCAGGAGTCGGGGACCGGAAACTGCTCAAAATCAACAGACACAACAGCAACAGGGAGAGGAATGACCAGGGACTGGGGGGATGGGGGGAGATGGGCACAATGGCACACATGCACAATTAAGCACAGCACAACTGCAGACAAACCATGCCCAAGAGTAACAACACCAACCAAGAGCACAAGTCACACAAGTCGGCAATATCACACCACTGAACAAGCACAGAAGTGAAAACCACACTGCCTGAAAGGGAGATGGGTGAGCCAAATCAGAGCTGAAGGGCCATCTCACACACACATAGGAAGCAGAGCACCCCAACAACGAACACAATGTGGTACAAACAGCAACATTTGCACAACCGAACACAGGACACAAGTGCACCCGCTTATGGCCGGGAAATGGCCATACACATCTGGCAAAGCACGAAACAGGGACATGATAATGCACAAGTACAAACCCACAGCCCTGATGGGGTAGTAATGCACGTATGGCAGGGAGCCAGATAGGCCGTGACACACACATTGGCATACAAATCAAGACTCAACACAGTTGGAGACAAGTGAAAGTGCGGAAACTTTATCAACAAGTGCGTGTCAGTACGGCCAAGAGAAGTGCCACGACATGCAGAACAATGCAGCAGCATGTCTGAATGAGGAACGTTGGAAAGCGCCCATGTCCACCCCGGGGGAGTCCATCACCAACACAAGTCAGTGCCAACCCGCGTTGGTTGTCCGCGCATGGATCAGGAGTCCAGGCCAATGCAGCCATGTCCACTGTCGTCTTGGGACATGTGACCAGATCCTCAACATGCAACCAGGCGTCGGGACACGTGCAATGGGTCACATCCAGTTGTGGCTGCAGGTACCTTGTCACTCGTCCATGAATGCAAGTGCAGCAGCGTAGGCCAACATTTCCAATGAGAGATTGTTGTCCTCCACATCTAACATGTCGGCAACGTAATCCATCAGCTGTCCCGGACAGATGTGCTGACTCCAACCCCTGGCCCCAATTTGCACCAAAGCCCAATCGGGGAGCGGCTCAATGTGGTCACTGCACACGACGACTCGTGCAATCTCCCAGGTCCAGTTGCCAGCATGCATGCCAAACTTCCAGGCATGCCATAAACGGGCATCACGGTGACACTCCTGGTCATGGGCCAACAGGGGGCGCACACACACGTCGAAATCCAGGTCAGCTACCGTTACGTTGGAGAGGCAGACATCCATGGTCCACTCGAATATGCACGAGCGACAATGCAACACAGGCTGCACGCAGGTGACATTCGCAAGGCAGAACCCCATCCGGTAACTGATCTGCTGCACTGCCAACGGCAGTGCCCCCAGTACATGCAGCAGACGTGCACGGTACAGGTCCACGTGACTGGAGATGAGCATGTGTCCGGGATGGTCTGCCATTGCGTCAGTGGCTCTGCTTGAAGCGGCGCTGGCTTGCCCTGCGCCAGTCCTGTGGATGAAATGGCACAGCTCGGAGCAATGAGCAGTGTCTGTGTGCAACGGGTGCAGACCTGCGGTGGGGTGGGAGTACAAGTGAAGGCCATATCATGCACGCTAACTACAACCAAGGACTTCTGCTTGTGGGATGCGTACACATTGGTCTCATGTCGGGCAGTGCGTAGTGTGGGAGTCGCAAGCAAATGCTATCGTATCTGTCAGGGGGTGCTGGCCACATGCAAGTTCCAGCTCGGAGCTGCAGATGTGCTACCTCCTGATAGTTCAGACAAAGGACCTTTCATCCCTACAGTAACTTCACCATCTGCATGCATACAGGAGATGTACAGAGGCCTGTCGTGGGTGGGGTGGGATGTCTGCGACCCAGGGAATCATGGATGATATGCCGAGCACGTGGCACATGAGAGGCCTCACTGTGTGTTACGTTGCCTCACAGCTGCTCCTCTCTCCCACGAGCCACCACACTTGTGTGCGCTGCGATGTTGTACCACGTGCACTCCTACGGCACACCATTGTAATGCCTGTCCGCGCATGTCCAGCGGCATGCCAACAACACCGTGAAGCTGGCCTTTGAGGGTGTGTGGCCACGTGAGTGTAGGCCAATGGTCCGGACATGGCGGACACAGGTGTACAGTCCATGGCTGGCTGTGATCGCGCTGCGATAGAGGCTAGGCAACTGACTCATGCAGCCGAAGGACTGATACACATAACACTTGGCATGCATTTGCCAAGACCCCGAGCGGTCTTGCGCTCCTACATTTCCCCGTACGTGCGTGCCCGCCCTCCTGGTGCATGCAACATTGAACATCGACTACTGTGGCTCTGGTGGCGACAATACCCCAACACAGAGACACACTTACCTCACTTCCTGCTCAAGGCCAGACCAGAGCCACGTCCTGATCCCCCTGCCGAATCAGCACACCCCTGCGCTGACCTGACGTACTCTGGACCAGCACACGCCGCATGTGCATGCAGGGGGGGCGGGCAAAGCTACATGTCCAAGGTCTCAGCCACTGCTGAGGTGACATGGTATCGTCCGCTGAAGACAGCACACTGTGATGTTGCAGGGATCGGGCACATCATGCTGACATAATGACCACACGGACACACTTGCTTAGATGGTGGAAAAGGCTATGGGCACATGCGCCCGGCCACCTTTATTAGCAGCCTCACATGTCGAGTGACACCTGTGTTGGATGTGTGTGGGGTGTGTGCACACCAGCCGTCAAGGAGTGCCTGGTGCAGTCAAAAAACAACAACAGTGTACATCGATAAGGACACACCCATTCAACCATAAAGGCCCCATTACTTGTGCTGCACAGAGTTAGTGGCTCCGGATGCACAGCGTCATGCACAGGCCTACCGCCAAGGGCCACTGACTTGCGGTGCACTGGGGCAGGGTCACGTGAGCAGAGCAGGTTTTCGTAGATGACAAAGGGGGTTGTCGCGGAGTGTCTCGGTGGACAGTGGAAGGTGTACACCCAGGGCATGATGCAGAGGGCAGAACCACGCTGAAACAGTCACTATGGTGGAGGTGAATGGAACAGACACATGTCTGACACCAAGTCCGGTCCAGCCAGATGATGATGCAGACAACCCCCAGGCCATGGACTCAGATGCCACCAAAGTCCAACCAGAAAGTGCCCATGAGTCATTGCGCACAGAGTTAGTGGCACCAGTGCTGATCGGGGATGCCGCCTGCGATGAGGTGTGTCCAATGGTGTGGACTCCTCCACATCTTACCCAAGACACAGTTCCACATGTGTGACCTACTCGACCGCAGTGTAGGCCTGAGGCAGCGGTCAGCAGGGGCCGTTCACCGAGTGTCGCAGGCACACGTTGGATGGTCAGGTTCAGTGGCACCATGGTACGTGGACTTGCGGTGAACAGGGTTGATGGCACCAGGTCAGTTGTTGCTAGTGTTCGGTCACCTCCGTGACTTGGATCCGGCTTTCATCCGGACTGAGCCGCACCTTCCTCTTACTCCTCTCCATGCGTTCACTTGTATGGACTCTGCCATTCATGGATCACGACTATGTGCTGGATGTGGGACCTACTGGAGTGCAGTGTAGGCCAGAGCCCTCATCCACGTGTCGCAGGCTTGCGATGCAGACTTTTGCTTCACTGATCGGAGGGAGTTTAGTGATGTGGATGCTGCCACGGACTTGAGATCACTGCCATTCAAGACTCAGGACACAGTTCCATATGTGGGACCTACTGGAGCGCAGGGTAGGCCAGAGCCAGTAGTCTGCAGGGGCCCACAAACACGTGTCACCAGCTTGCGTTGAACAGGGTTAGTGGCACCACGTGTCGCCGGCTTGCGTAGAACAGAGTTAGTGGCACCACGTGTCGTCGGCTTGCGTTGAACAGGGTTAGTGACCCCATGTGTCGCCAGTTTGCGTTGAACAGGGTTAGTGGCACCACGTGTCGCTGGCTTGCATTGAACAGGGTTAGTGGCACCACGTGTCGCAGGCCTGCGATGCAGACTTTTGCTTCACTGATCGGAGGGAGTATAGGGATGTGGACGCTGCCACGGCTTTGGGGTCACTGCCATTCATGACTCAGGACACAGTTCCACATGTGGGACCTACTGGGCCGCAGTGTAGGCCTGAGCCCTCATCCACGTGTCGCCGGCTTGCGTTGAACAGCGTTGGTGGCACCACGTGTCGCAGGCTTGCGATGCAGACTTTGGCTTCACTGATCGGAGGGAGTATAGTGATGTGGACGCTGCCACAGACCTTTGGTCACTGCCATTCAGAACTCACGACTCAGTTCACCATGTGCCCACAACTGGGCCGAAGAGGACGCCGGTGGAGTATGTCAATGAAAAAGGAGTACTGTGGGCCAGTGTCGTGGAGGCCAGCGATGGTCTGCGGAGGCTGCAAAGGTCACGTGACTGGGGCTTGGAGCTTGCACCGGCACGTGGTGGGCCCTCTTTGACACACGCCGGTGTCGGCAGGTGAGCGGAGCCTCCTTGGTGCGCTGGGGCAGGCATGACGGGTCTGGTGACCAGCGGCCCGGGGTGCAGCAGGCGCACAGGGATGCAGGCCCCGCCGCATTCGGCGCCGGCCTCGTGGCGGGCTGGGAGGCGCCGCCCTGGCGGATGCGTTGGCCATTCGGAAAGAAAACCACGCCCAGTGCGACGGGCTTTTTATTCACACCCCTACGCAGGCCTGGCGTACGCAGGGCCAACCCACTCTGCCTGCGCATGCAGGGGGGGACGTAATGTGCAACATTTCCGCGTTCTGCCCCACAGACTGTGGGGACATGGTAGCGTCCACTGGCCACTACACTCCATGCACCAGCAGTTAATCTCCACATGGCCATTTCCGTGGTTTGCACACTGAAGTCTGTCCGGCACCTCCACGCCACACCTGGCATTGGGTAGGTTCACATTCATTAGTCACTTGCCGCTCTCGCACATGCCTGCTCCAAGCCTCTCCTCACATCCTGCTATTGTGTGGCTGTGGTGCCATGCCGTGGCTGGGTCTCCAGCTGCTCCTGCGCAGTGTGGGTGGAGTGGAGGTGCTGGGGTACTAGGCTGATGTTGGCATCCAGGACAGGTGTGATGGACTTGGATGGGGCTGGCTGTGGGACTCCTCCGACTCTGGCAGTTGTGGGTTGGAAGGTACCAGAGGCCAACATGTGCAGCACAGCCGGCAGCTTTGTCTGCGGAGGGATGTTCATTGTGCGCTGTGTTGGTACCGTCAGCAGGTGGGCGATGTGGGTCAGGATGCGGGGGATGGTTGTCCTTTTGGGCCTGTAGTGGGCAATGTCCTCCGCTGGCGTTCGGTCTGTACGGCTGGTGCGTTTAAGGTGGGTCCACTGTCTTTGTGTACGCTACCTCTGTGATGGTCCGGGGGGGGCGGGACGGGTCCTGGGGGTGTTGGCGGGCCTGGGGTTGGTGGGGGTGGGTGTTGCGGCCCTCATTGGTGTCCGAGCTGCATGATCATTGTCTCCATGGCATCTGTGGGTCTTCAGATGTGTCTCTTGGCTGGGCTCCCTTTCATGCAGCAGGTAGTCATCCTGCTTAACACCAGCAGAAGGCAGGTGTAAATTCCCTGGTGCTACCGCGGCTTATCGCCTGTTTTTGGTTCGCATCGCAGATCTGGCAGTTCGTTGTGAAAGTGGTGTAGTGGTGTTTTCGTGTGTTTTTCCACGGGAACGCCTACTCTGCATCTCATTAGGGTTAGTTGGTGGTGTCACCCGTGGAGATAAAGTTGGAGGTAGGTATCGCGGGAATACTGGCGATGTCTGCAGTTTGCACACGCTTGTGAATGGGGCGTTAAATCTATCTCCACTTTTGTTGAGTTAAGATGGCGATAAATCAGCGATGAGTCCTTGTGAATATGCCCCCATGTGTACTATGCAGATCAGAGAATAGTATTTTATGTGCATAACTCAGTGGGTTGCTGCTTTTGTCACAGAGATCCTGTTGTTACTTTGCAGTTCATAAATTACAATTGTAATCTAAGTTAGAAAGTTATGTTATTTTCCAGTCTTTCATTATCCTGATTTTGCTAAAAAGGGTTTGTTTGGGTAGAAATAAACTATTAGTAAAGTCAACCCTAACCACTGTGTTACGTACTGAATCCTGAGTTTGTGCTTCCCCAAACCAAGCACTCTTAAAAAATGCCTACCATTATGAATGACATGTGAATCCTGCACCTTGCAGTCCCCATTGTCTTATGTAACGTTTTCTATACACTGATTTATAAAAGTATGATTTATTGTCTCTGTATGTGTGTGTGTTGTAAAATGCTCCAGCACCCTGCACTGGTTTGTGAGACGCTATAAAACAAATACATGTGAGAGAGGGGCTAAGGAGAGATGAGAGGCACTGTTGGAGGGTGATGGTGAGGGAATCATTGAACAGCCACAATAAATATTGCTGTATCCAGGTGCATTGTAAGGTCATCATTTACTATGCATTAAAAACGAATACAATTGAATATATAATGAAAAATGTGTTGTAGAATGCACTTTTTCCCCAAATTTTTTGTGGGGGAGAACCCCTTCTAAACCTCCTAGTAGTGATCAGGCTCACTCGCGATGCACCCTATGGGGGCTGGTCTGACAAAATTTGACAGGGCTGCTTTAGGTTCCCAGTCCGACCCTGCCCAACTCTAAATAGGGCTATATGTGTTTACAAACAGCTCATTGGTGTTAAACATTTTTTTGTTTTCTGTTTGGCACGGACTGGTTGAGGAACTGGACTGATTCTGCTGTTCAAATCTTTAACAAGTATTAAACGAGGTAGATCACACTGTGCTGACATGTTTGTACCAGTCCTCCCATTACCAGTGATTAATTTGAGCCAGTGGTTGCCGGTGGGGGCAACCAGCACTTATTTTTGGGAAACACCACTTATTTTTCCACATCAGACATTTCCAAAGTGCAAAAGAAGACAAGCATTTGCAATGCAATAGGTCTTGCATTACTGATAGTATGAGGTATTGGTGTTGCAAATAATAATGCAACGCCAATAGCTCATACTTTCAGTAATGCGAGACCTAGTGCATTGCAAATGATTGCATAGTGAGCCAGGAACCAGCATTTGTATGTCTCGCAAGCTGCTCCTAGAGCTCCCTAGTGAGCAAGGCACCAGCACTGCATGTCTAGGTGTAGTACCGCAAGCTGTTCCTAGAGGTCCCTAGTGAGCAAGGCACCACCACTGCTGGTCTAGGGACAGCACCACAAGCTGCTCCTTGAGGTCACTAGTGAGCATCATAAACGTTGAAGATATGGTAAATCCACCCTACCCATAATGCATTGCATGCAAGAGAGTACCACAGTACCTTCAATATATACAATTAATAGCTTTGAAATGTGACAAAACAATTATTATATTAATTCCGGATTAGGTTGTACTCTATGTGAAGCTGATAAAGGGAAATTTATAGAAGGTCTAATAAAAATGTGAGATGTGTAGGTGCAGTACACGCAAGCTGCGCATAGATGTCCCTAGTGAGCATGATAATTTTAGAAGATATGGTAAATCCATCCTACCCATAATGCCTTGCATGCAAGACAGTACCACAGTACATTCAATATATACAATTAGTAGCTTTGAAATGTGACAAAAGAATTATTATATTAATTCTGAATTAGGTTGTACTTTATGTGGAGCTGATGAATGGAAATTTATAGAAGGTCTAATATAGATGTGTAGGTGCAGTACTGCAAGCTGCGCCCAGAGCTCCCTAGTGAGCATCAAACTTTTTGTCACATATGGTATTCCCCTAATGCATTGCATGCGAGACAGTACCACAAGTACATTCAAACAGCTATGTCCATATATGCAATTAATTGCTATGAAATGTGACAAAAAAATTATTATGTTAATTCTGATTAGGTTGTATTCTACGTGGATCTGATGAAAGGCAGCCTAGAGGTCCCTAGTAAGCATCAAACCTTTGGTCACATATGGTACACTCATAATGTAATGCATGCAAGACAGTACCAGAGAACATTCAAATAGCTATGTCCATATATACAATTAATAGCTTTGAAATGTGACAAAACAATTATTATAATAATTCCGAATTAGGTTGTGCTCTATGTGGAGCTGATGAAGGAAATTGATAGATGGTCTAATATAAATGTGAGATGTGTAGGTGCAGTACCGTAAGCTGCGCCTAGATGTCCCTAGTGAGCATCATAAACTTTGAAGATATGGTAAACCCACCCTACCCATAATGCATTGCATGGAAGACAGTACCACAGTACATTCAATATATACAATTAGTAGCTTTGAAATGTGACAAAAGAATTATTATATTAATTCCTGATTAGGTCGTACTCTATGTGGAGCTGATGAAGGTAATGCATTGCATTGCATGCAAGACGGTACCACAAGTACCTTCAAATAGCTTTGTCCATATATACAATTAATAGCTATGTGATGTGACAAAACAATTATTATAATAATTCTGATTAAGTTGTACTCTATGTGGAGCTGATGAAGGGAAATTTATAGAAGGTCTAATATAAATGTGAGATGTGTAGGTGCAGTAACACAAGCTGCGCCTAGATGTCCCTAGTGAGCATCATAAACTTTGAAGATATGGTAAATCCACCCTACCCATAATGCATTGCATGGAAGACAGTACCACTGTACATTCAATATATACAATTAGTAGCTTTGAAATGAGACAAAAGAATTACTATATTCATTCTGGATTAGGTTGTACTCTATGTGGAGCTGATGAAGGGAAATTTATAGATGTCTAACATAGATGTGTAGGTGCAGTACCGCAAGCTGCGCCTAGATGTCCGTAATGAGCATTAAACTTTTGGTCACATATTGTACTCCCTAATGCATTGCATGCAAGACAGTACCACAAGTACATTCAAATTGGATTGTCCATATATACAAATAATAGCTATAAAATGTGAGAAAACAATTATTATATTAATTCAGATTAAGTTGTACTCTATGTGGAGCTGATGAAGGGAAATTTAGAGAAGGTCTAATATAAATGTTGGATGTGTAGGTGTAGTACCGCAAGCTGCGCCTAGATGTCCCTAGTGAGCATGATAAATTTAGAAGATATGGTAAATCCATCCTACCCATAATGCCTTGCATGCAAGACAGTACCACAGTACATTCAATATATACAATTAGTAGCTTTGAAATGTGACAAAAGAATTATTATATTAATTCTGAATTAGGTTTTACTTTATGTGGAGCTGATGAAGGGAAATTTATAGAAGGTCTAATATAGATGTGTAGGTTCAGTACTGCAAGCTGCGCCCAGAGCTCCCTATTGAGCATCAAACTTTTGGTCACATATGGTACTCTCCTAATGCATTGCATGCAAGACAGTACCACAAGTACATTCAAACAGCTATGTCCATATATACAATTAATGGCTATGAAATGTGACAAAGAAATTATTATGTTAATTCCGATTAGGTTGTACTCTACGTGGATCTGATGAAGGGCAGCCTAGCGGTCCCTAGTAAGCATCAAACCTTTGGTCACATATGGTACACCCATAATGTAATGCATGCAAGACAGTACCAGAGAACATTCAAATAGCTATGTCCATATATACAATTAATAGCTTTGAAATGTGACAAAACAATTATTATAATAATTCCGAATTAGGTTGTGCTCTATGTGGAGCTGATGAAGGAAATTGATAGATGGTTTTATATAAATGTGAGATGTGTAGGTGCAGTACCGCAAGCTGCGCCTAGATGTCCCTAGTGAGCATCATAAACTTTGAAGATATGGTAAACCCACCCTACCCATAATGCATTGCATGGAAGACAGTACCACAGTACATTCAATATATACAATTAGTAGCTTTGAAATGTGACAAAAGAATTATTATATTAATTCCTGATTAGGTCGTACTCTATGTGGAGCTGATGAAGGTAATGCATTGCATGCAAGACCGTACCACAAGTACCTTCAAATAGCTTTGTCCATATATACAATTAATAGCTATGTGATGTGAAAAAACTATTATTATAATAATTCTGATTAAGTTGTACTCTATGTGGAGCTGATGAAGGGAAATTTATAGAAGGTCTAATATAAATGTGAGATGTGTAGGTGCAGTAACGCAAGCTGCGCCTAGATGTCCCTAGTGAGCATCATAAACTTTGAAGATATGGTAAATCCACCCTACCCATAATGCATTGCATGGAAGACAGTACCACTGTACATTCAATATATACAATTAGTAGCTTTGAAATGAGACAAAAGAATTACTATATTAATTCTGGATTAGGTTGTACTCTATGTGGAGCTGATGAAGGGAAATTTATAGATGTCTAACATAGATGTGTAGGTGCAGTACCGCAAGCTGCGCCTAGATGTCCGAAGTGAGCATTAAACTTTTGGTCACATATTGTACTCCCCTAATGCATTGCATGCAAGACAGTACCACAAGTACAATCAAATAGGAATGTCCATATATACAAATAATAGCTATAAAATGTGAGAAAATAATTATTATATTAATTCAGATTAAGTTATACTCTATGTGGAGCTGATGAAGGGAAATTTATAGAAGGTCTAATATAAATGTTGGATGTGTAGGTGCAGTACCGCAAGCTGCGCCTAGATGTCCCTAGTGAGCATCATAAACTTTGAAGATATGGTAAATCCACTCTACCCCTAATGCATTGCACAGAAGACAGTGCCACAGTACATTTAATATATACAATTTGTAGCTTTGAAATGTGACAAAATAATTATTATATTAATTCCGGATTAGGTAGCACTCTATGTGGAGCTGATGAAGGGACATTTATAGAAGGTCTAACATAGATGAGTAGGTGCAGTAGAGGTCCCTAGTGAGCATCAAACTTTTGGTCTCATATGGTACTCCAAAATGCATTGAAATAACTGTGTTCCTATATACAATTAATAGCTTTGGAATGGAAGATATGGTAAATCCACCCTACCCATAATGCATTTCATGGAAGACAGTACTACAATACATTTAATATATACAATTAGTTGCTTTGAAATGTGACAAAAGAATTATTATGTTAATTCGGGATTAGGTTGTACTCTATGTGGAGCTGATGCAGGGAAATTCATAGAAGGTCTAACATAGATGTGTAGGTGCAGTACCGCAAGCTTTGCCTAAATGTTTCTAGTGAGCGTCAAACTTTTGGTCACATATGGTACTCCCCTAATGCATTGCATGCAAGACAGTACCACAAGTACATTCAAATAGCTATGTCCATATATACCATTAATAGCTATGAAATGTGACAAAACAATTATTATATTAATTTTGATAAGTTTGTACTCTATGTGGAGCTGATGAAGGGAAATTTATAGAAGTTCTAAAATAAATGTGAGATGTGTAGGTGCAGTACCGTAAGCTGCTCCTAGATGTCCCTATTGAGCATCATAAACTTTAAAGATATGGTAAATTCAACCTACCCATATGCATTGCATAGAAGACAGTACCACAGTACAGTCAATATATACAATTAGTAGCTTTGAAATGTGACAAAGGAATTATTATATTAATTCTGGATTAGGTTATACTCTATGTGGAGCTGATGAAGGGAAATTTATAGAAGTTCTAACATAGATGTGTAGGTGCACTAGAGGTCCCTAGTGAGCATCAAACCTTCGGTCACATATGGTACTATCCTAATGCATTGCATGCAAAACAGTACCATGAGTACTTCCCAATAGCAATGTCCATATAAATATATACAATTAATAGCTTTGAAATGTGACAAAACAATTGATATATTAAGTCTGGATTAGGTTGTACTCTATGTGGAGCTGTTGAAGAGAAATTTATAGAAGGTCTAATCTAAATGTGAGATGTGTAGTTGCAGTACTGCAAGCTGTGCCTAGATGTCCCTAGTGAGCATCAAACTTTTGGTCACATATGGCACTCCCCTAAAGCATTACATGCAAGACAGTACCACAAGTACATTCAAATTGCTATGTCCATATATACAATTAATAGCTATGAAATGTGACAAAACAATTATTATATTAATTCCGGATTAGGCTGTGCTCTATGTGGAGGTGATGAAGGGATGAAGGGAAATTTATAGAAGGTCTAATATAAATGTGAGATCTGTAGGTGCAGTACCGCAAGCTGCACCTAGATGTACCTAGTGAGCATCATAAACTTTGAAGATATGGTAAATCCACCCTACCCATAATCCATTGCATGGAAGACAGTGCCACAGTACATTCAATATATACAATTAGTAGCTTTGAAATGTGACAAAAGAATTATTATATTAATTCCGGATTAGGTTGTACTCTATGTGGAGCTGATGAAGGGAAATTTATAGAAGGTCTAACATAGATGTGTAGGTGCTGTACACGCAAGCTGCTCCTAGATGTCCCTAGTGAGCATCATAAACTTTGAAGATATGGTAAATCCACCCTACCCATAATGCATTGCATGGAAGACAGTACCACAGTACATTCAATATATACAATTAGTAGCTTTGAAATCTGACAAAAGAATTATTATATTCATTTCGGATTAGGTTGTACTCTATGTGGAGCTGATGAAGGGAAATGTATAGAAGGTCTAATATCAATGTGAGATGTGCTAGTGAGTAAAGTAATCACTGCTAGCGTTGTTTAGGACCAAGTGAGTGACTTGTCTGAAGGCCTTTAAGAAAATAGTGCTTTGAGATTATAAGTAAAACCTAGGGTGTAAAAACACATGTAATAGTGGATGTTTTCATGGGGAGTTGCAAAAAGAGACAGGGAGTTATTAAGGAGAGACTACAAAGTCAAATAACTAATGAAAAGCCACCATTTACAAAGGACAGGGACAGGAGCCAATTAAAAAGATGGGTGGGAAGTAGGCGGAGCTTTATTCACATATCCTGAATACAGCATGTCTCTAAGTAGGCGAGACCTAAAAAAAAAAAAACAAGGCAAAAAGATGAAGGAAAATTCAAACAAAGGGACAAAGCTGGACCTGCAAGAGTGAGATAAAGGAGCTGGAAGTATCTGGCATGAGATTAAAGAGGCCTAAGGTGAATGGAAGGTTACACAACTTTAGTATTCTACAAGCTGGCATTTAATTGCACTGGCCGCGGGCCTCTAAGCATTAGCTTTGGGCACCAGTACCCATTCATTTACAAACTAAGCATGGCCCATTACATTCTACTATATTTATTTCTCGACAATTCAAATTACATAGAGTACTGGACATTTCCTGACATGTCTGCTGCGTGTGGCACTTTTCAGTAGACTACGTTCCTTGATGGGTGCATAACATGTTGCTCCTACTAAATGTAGTGGGGTATAAACGCATAAAGGAACTGAAGAGAGCACTCTCTAAAAGAGTCACCGAATCCTGAACGGTAATGGATAATCGTTCATACAACAAAGTACGTTATATCATTCTTTGATTTAATTACTCGAGCATCAATATGATCTAGCATCCCAAATCTTTTCAGTCCACATGACATACTAATTATATTCTTTAACACAATTGGTGCACATAAGTCCAGACATCCATCTATTTTCACTAAGAACACAGTCCTGTTTCCATTTAAAGTTGATTTGTTTCTGAAAATAAATGCCTCCAGAGAAAACCCAGCCCCAGAGAAAACTCAGCCAACACGTGTTTTGTCAATCTTGACTTTTTCAAGGCAGGTAATTAGAAACATAACCGGTGTATTACAGATTCTTCTAAAACGCTGTCGCACTAGATCCATCCGAAAACATCAGAGAATTTCAAAGCTATATCTCATGTACAAAACCCGGGGCACTCCCGGGGTACTCTAGTCGAACACGATCGGTTTTCGAATCATTTCGTAGTATCTATCTCTACGTGGTGCCTTTCAGGAAAAAACACTCGGGGGCATATGTACAAGCCCCTATCGCCACCACTACGTCACTTTTACGGACATGGTGGTGGTGATAGGGGCTGCGCATTATGTACAAGGCAGCGTTAAGGAAGGCAGGCGGCAATTGGCTGGTGCGCGCAACATCATAGGCGCTGGTAGTGCTTCCAGGGTTCTGCCATGTGTTGACATCACAAGTTCTGCCCAAAAAAGGGGCTGCAAGGCAGCGAGTGGGTCTCAGTTTCTCGCTCGCCGCCTCGGTCTGTGGATGCCAATTCGCCCCCGGGACCCCTCCAAAGCGCCGCTCCGCTATCCACTCTGCATACAACATAGCGCAGCCATCTCCTGCTGGGGACCACCTGGGCTAGAGAGCTTGTTCTCGCTTGACCCGGGTACTTAGGTACTCGGTCACAGCTCCGGTGGGAGCCATTGCAGCTGTAGGTGAGGGGGCCGCAAAAGGAGGCCATTTTGATTAGCAAGCTGACCATGGGTTTTTTGTTGCCGGATGTTATAGCCTATTGAGGCTGCAGATTCAGTTTTAAACATTTTACTGGTGTAGGGTTTAAACAGATTGTGCGAGTTGATACTTCGCGGGCCAATTTTAGGTTGTGGCTGTATTTTTCCTTGATTTTAGCCAGAGCAGGCATTTTGGGCCATTTCAGTTATCTGTTGTGATTGGAATATTGGGGCTGTCTAACAGGTCGGGGGCAAGCAGGAGTGCACTGTTGTATTTTACTGGCGTAATTAAGTGTGCAGTGCTCTGAATTATTTTACTTGTTCAATTTAGCAGTTTTTGTGCTGTTTTAGTTCACTACTTTTGTGGTGGTTTGAGAACCTATTGTCATTGTTGATGTTGCCTGTTGGTGCTAGGAAAAGGTCCAAGCACTCACGGGCTGAGGAAGATTTCGAGACCCTAGCTCGTTGAATGGACACCATGGATGAGGTACTGGCTTTGTTGAGGGTGCAGGCCGAGGCAGGGCAGGCTAGCATCCCTTCTACACTGGCAGAGAGGCCTAAGAGATCAAGAGTGGCTCCTAGGGCAACATTTCCTCCGGTTCAGAAGTCCAAGGAATAAGGAACACAGAAGGGATTGCCTGGGCCTTTTGAGGGGAGATCCGAAAATACTGTCTGCAGTTAAACCTGGCCTGGTGGTGGCTCAGGGTTCTGGCCCAGCGGTGGTCATGCCTGATGCGCTGCCCCCTTGGCAGGTAGTACTGGTCAGGTAGTGTCTCAGGGTAATGTCTCAGCATTAGTGGTGCCTGCGGCTGGCGGGAGTATTGTGCAGCATTGTATCAGCTGCATGACATTTGGAGCGGCACCCGTGGTGGGCCCTGTCCAACCGGACTTGGTGGCTAACTTAGCCAGTGTTTTGCCATGGCTCTCCATGATTGGTATATTATCCTCCCCCTTGTTGGGGGAGCTCTTTCTGGTGTGGCAGAGTGGGAAGATTTGGATAGGGCCCTTGGCGGTACGGATAGTCAGTCAAGGAGTGCAGAGGACCGTTGCTCCAGTAGCAGGGGTTAGTGGGGGGCAACTGGTTAATGATGTGGTTCAAGTGCCTTCTGCCCCATTGGGAGTCAAGATGGGCAATTGGGGGTCGCTCCGACGGCAGGAGATAGTGTGGCCCCCCAGCCAGTGGGTCAGGGAGCTTCGGCTCTAGGCATTATTCTAGTGGGCAGTGCACCCGTGGTGAGCGCAGTGGTGACAGTGGCAGCTCCCCCTACTCAGTAACCCACCATTTGAGGTATGGGGACATTATTGCCAAGTATTGGGCTGGGGGATGTGCAATCTGAGCAGGAGCAGCTGGGCAGGCATGCCCTGACGGACATGAAGAAGAAATTTGGGAAAGGGATGTACGTGAACATTTTTGAGTTGCTTGTGGACCGGTCGGAAAAGGAGTGCTCTCACTCTAAAGACTGAAGCCATTGGGCGGACAGAAGGAGGGTGGAGGAAGCACTGGTGAACTGGGTTCAAGGTTTTTCAGTTTTCTAGGTTATTATGGCTGAGCGTTTTATTAATTTGGGTGCACAACTTGCATGTTATCAGAATACAATAGTGTGCGCTCATGATGAGTATGGGGGTGTGGTCTGGAAAGAGTATGGTAAAGAGTTCAGTAGGCTCAAGGCCACCAGGCCCACTTTAACTTGGGATGAGATTGATGTCATCACTTGGCTGCGTCTGATGCAACATCACTGCCCTGACCCTACCCCCAGTCAGCCCTTTCAGGAGAGTTCGGGGTCGGCTAGCAACCCCAGAGATGGGGAGGTAAAAATGGGGGCAAAACTGCCTGCAATTTCTGGTGTTTGCCGAGGGGGTAGTAACTATGTTATGAATGTATTTTATTATTTTGACTTAACTTTGCTGTATTTTGTACACACTTTTATGGCTATTGATAGCCAAAATAAAGGTATTTGATATTAAAGGTTCCTATTGGGACTTAACAAGCGATCCTGTATCTGACCCCTAGGGTCTTGTAAAATCAAGCATCGCTGCTCATTCTGTGGCTCTCCCACCCACAGTTTAAGTGCTTCAGGAAGTCCAAGGGTAAGGGTGGCAAGAAAGCAGGACTGATAGCCCCTATTTGGCAAAGCACACTCCCCGATTAATTTGTTGGCAATGGTCCTGTGGCTCAGTGTGTAAAATAATCACTCAGCATCCCAGGTATTGTATGAGGACTTCAGAGATGGATTCTGAATCCCAGCAGAGGGGTGCATGGGCATCTCTTATTGTAGGAATCAACAGTCTCTCTGGTCCAATCAGGGAGATCCTTGAAGAAATTAGTCTGGGGAGGGTGGCAGGCCCCTTTGATTCAGTCCCTCTCGAGGCCTTCGAACTGCTCCCCCTTGGGAGTAGTCCCCAAGAAGGAGCCTGGGTAGTACAGATTGATTCACAACCTGTCAGCCTCCAGGAGTCAGTCAGTAAATGAAGCCATTGATGGGGCCTTCTGCTCTGTTAAGTGTGCCTCCCTGGACCAGGCAATTCAGATTCTGAAAAAACTGGGACCTGGGACTCTTTTGGAAAAATCAAATATAGAGTCGACATTCCGCTTGCTTCCTGTGCATCTGCAGGATTTCTATTGTAGTGTAGTTCCTATAGTACCCCTGCAGACCTGCGCTTTTGGATAACATACACTGTGGGCCTGGTGGCAGACTGATTCTGAGCACCCCCACCGCGTATGTTAGCCTGTTTGCATTAGCTAGCTCACAGTGCCACTAGAATCTCCTTTTTATCAGAGAGATTAGTTTTTGGCAACCTCAGAACATGACAACCCTGATTCCTCAGACTCGTGGAAACAATGTACTACTTTTCGCTCAGTCACTCGTGCTTGCTCATTTAGTCTCAGAGAGTTACACAGAAGAAACAGTCGAGCGTGTTTACAATAAGAATTTATTGCACAGTTGTTCTTCTAGTATAAAATATATGTGCTGCGACGACTGTTAAACAGTAGCAGAGATATATGATCAGCAGTACAGTGAATAAAACGGGATAGTACAGTTCTACCATTTTGCAATAGTCATGAACATATACATGAATATAAAATGCATTTATAAAATAAAGCGCATACTCCTACGATGCCTGTCTGGATGTACCTAAGTGTACCTAGGATGTGAGTAGGTGCAAAAGAAGCCAAGAATCCCGCTAGGATTTAGTCAAACCCCATTACCTGAATAATGAGAGTGTGGGACCTCGTCCTGGTCTCGAGTTGGACACCCCGCAAGGGATGATTAGACTACTTCAGCTGGAGCGACTGCATGCAGGAGCCTCAGTGTGTCTGGTCAGTGTGTCGGCCTGGAAGTCTCGGTTTCCTCTAACCACTGATAGCAAGAGGTGCTGTATTTATACAGAAAAGTATAGGGCCCCTTTGTCACTTGTGTTAGCCATTGTTGGGTATTAAGATGACGTATGGGATGAACCGGTTATGTAGATGTTTATGCAGGTGGATCCTAGCCCCTGCCTGGTTTCCTGAAACTCTTCTGAATATTTAATCATACTGGATGAGCACATCGAAGATGGTATAGGAGGACATTGTTTGGGAAAAACCCTCCTTCTGTACCCAAACCACAGTCTAGATAAGGTTCAGCCCTCAGCGCCCGTTATTGTGGAGAATAGGGAACTAATGTTAAGTGAAAGATTATGCCTATATTAGGGCATCTCAAACCATGCCTATATTAGGGCATCTATATGAAACATAACACCCACTCCTCTTAATAGTCAACAATAATAAACAATGACAGCAAACTACTAAGTCATACTTGGTGGTAGCGCATATAATTGTCAGTGAGCCACATAAAAACATTTAAAAAATTTTAAAAGCATATTTAAAAACATTTCTAAGAGGGGAAAAATGTGTAGAGTCAGTTTTTGAATTTGTACTCAAGCTAAAACTCTAGCTGTGTTCATTTATAGAATTTAAAACTTTTACATGCGTTCTAGAAGGCCATGCTTTCTTTAGCGATAGTGTCAATTTAGTAGGAAATGTTCCAAATTTAATCAGAGTCGAAATGAAAAAGGAAACTCCGAATTCTTTCCCAGCACATGATGAGCCAATTGAAGATTAAGTGTCCTGACTGGGAGATGCAACATCACAGTCACTTGCTGTAGGGGACGGGAATTGTAATATTTCACACAGTGCGTCGATGGAGCACAGATGATATTCAGTACTGCCTATAGTTTGCATATCGGCAGCCGGTGCTGTAATCGATACCTCAGTGCTCGTAGTGCTAGTTGTAGCACTTGTGCTGGTGTCAGCGCTAGTGGTGGCTGAGCTGATGCTCACCCCAGTTGTAGCAAAAGGCACCTGCGGGTTTTCAAGGAATGCATTCGTCAGGATAGGAATACGATGGGGACACAGCCGAGCGTGGGACCTCAGCGGTTCCAGCCTCGTGTTCAAGTCCGCAGGCGTCTCTGACTCGAGTGTCAGACAAATGTCCAACACGCATTCTTCACCGCAAAACAGGCATCGAAGAACAGGTAAGATGCAGTCCATCCAGACTGGTCTAAACGATAAGAACCAAGAAGCACTCAGTTCTCGTAGGCGAGGCACGCCCAGATGTTGTAATATGCGCTCGCGGTATCTATGTCCCAGAAGAGCTTTCGCCATTTCGTTCGTGATTGGGCCGTCCATTGCGTATCAGGAAAATGACGATCAGGATTCCAGCTACTGAAAGCAGTATCAGAGGTAAACCTCCAAAGATGCTTCCAAATACGGAGTGTATAAAATTTGGGATAACTCCGAGGGCTGTTTGGAAGGTGCTTAGAAAACCTGACCCTATGGTCTTAAATAAGTGTACAATACCACTCGTATCAGACATGTTAAAGATACGACCCACCATTTCTATGAAATGAAAGGGGCAGTTTGTACGAATAAGTGCCTGTATCTCAGTCGAGGTCTTTGCAACTTGAAGATCAAAGGTCTCTCGAGCGGAGGTTAAGGGTACAGTTTGCAGTAAAAGCATGGCTTTCATTCTGCTCAAAGTGTCAAATTTTATAAAAGATATCTCTAGCGAAGGCCACAAAGGCGCCTCCCTGACTGTACTTGTTGGGGGAAACAATACTTGCATACAGCAAGTAACCCTGGCGTTCACAGTGACCAGATAGGCGATGCCCGGAAGCATGCCACAGCAACCTTGATCATTCAGCATCAAGCAGCTCCCATTCGAGAGTAACTCGAAAACTGGTGTGATCACGGCAGCTGGAGTTCCTTTCATGTGGCAAGACAGATTCGCCACCGAACCATTACAAGCTCCGTGTAAAATAATGTCCTGACACATGAGAGAGCTGCTTAAAACATTCCTGCAGTTTGTACCACTCAGGAATACTTCACGATCCCCGCTCCGGCATCGAAATCTATATGGTAATTCCCAGGATTCCTTAATGTATTCTTTACCCAATTTTTCATATCTGCCTGCCTGCCTTTGCTCAAGGCAATACTGAAACTGAAAGGTCGTGACGGGAGAGTGATATGGCCGTGGATTAGCCATTCTGTTGATGGTGATTCTGCCACTGTGAATGGTAGCCTGTCCAGTTTTTCAATACGCAGCATTGTATATTTAACTCCCCTTTGTGCCATTTCTATCTGTGTATTTGTTAGATTGTATTCAGAAAACAGAGACGTACTGTTTATAAAACGCCAAGGCACAAAGCCTGCACGCAAAGATTTCAGCGTCCAGCTTAATAACATAATAGAACGTAACTGAGATTGGTCGTGTGGTAATATGGCTAAATCCTGTTCCAGTATGTCGATAGCAGAAGATACAATGTTGCCCAATGAATATATCCTGGACGTCAAAGTTGTTAACCCATTATCTACCACAGCTAAAGCTTTTTCTAAGTTTATACGGTCTATTTCCCGTATTCTCTCTGCGGCCTCTTGTTGGGAAATCTTCCAGTTTTCATTATAGGCAGCATATATGAAATGTTTTTGACGTGTTTTCCTGGGTCCTAGTAAAAAGTCCCTAAGATCCATGTCAAGTGAGAGAAAAGATAAGTATTGTTTCACTTCTGCAAGTGTTGAGGTTTCTAGCCAACCGAGGCACAACTTCCCAACACTGTAGGATGTCACTACCCCTGGATGTTCTCTCTGTACATAACGTGGGTCTGGCCTATGGATACTGAGTCCCTCGGTGATGTTCAGGAATCGCTTATGACAGCTATTCGTGTCTAAGGGCCAAACCACCCACTGTTTCCAATTTGGGTCTGATCTATTGTACTCTAAGATGTCATCCACTTTTGCCCCTTCTTTTGTAGTTGAATTCTGCCACCCCCCATATGTCGGTGTTGGAAACCTAGAAGTGTTCAGGTCCTTGCTCTTGGCTAGTCCAAGACAGGATGTCTGTTGCACAGTATCATTTAAAAAGATCATCTGCTGTGGAATGAGGCATGCTCTAAATAGTGCCTCTGTACCCTGAACTTGCTAGTCCCTTGAACCCCAAACTGATTTTAAGTCAATTTCGTCTTTCCATAGGTTGAAACCCTGTTCAGACAATTGGGCCAAAAAGGAAGCAGAGTAAATCTGTTTAGTGTTTGTCAACATAATTTTCAGTGCTGATGTTGGTGCAACCTTGTAGTAATATGAGGCTGGATCTGTGGTGTTAAACCCTGAAAAGTATGAAAATTTCTGTGCAAACGTTTGTGAACTACTTTTTGGTGGTGTTGGGCAATGTTCCCACTGATGGTACTCAAAAACATTCCTAGGTGAAATGGATTTGTGCAGGAAATGATGACCATAATGTTGGTAACAGTACAATGTGTCATAATCTGAAGAACTCTCTAACATTTCATTATTAGATAATGCAGCAGTTTTCTCTAAATCAGACAACATGTTATTAACTGTTTCAGAGTCCCAATCATCAGAAAATGTACTTGAGGTAATGATATCACTTAATTAAATTTTAAATATATGATTAATTTTTAAAAGTTCGGTCGGACAGAATATGTTAAAATCAACCTTGTCCCATTCTATACCATCCAGTATAGGAAGTGCTGTAATGTTCACTGATGACAAGTCTCTTTGCTCACGATGTGATGATGGATGTGGCTTCAGTAGTATGTTGACCTTTTGGGCTGTGGAACTTTGTTGAAGATAGCGTCCATTAATAAGCATACTAAAAGTTAGTACTAAGCCAAGCCAGAAAAGAAAAACAATATCCCTGAAATTACCCAGAGTTCAATCCAAGGCGATACCAGGTATGTCTTTTTTAGAAAGTGAAGAAAGTTCTTTATTTGTTGCTTGAATGGTGTTTTGGCTGGCGTCGTTTCCGGCTCGCTTGGATCCAGAGAAAACGTATCAAAGTTCATGAAATAGCCAGAAGCAGTTCGATCAATTGTAGGAATTGCATCGGGATTAGTTGAAATGTTATTTTGCTCTTGACGAGGCATGTTGAAGTAGACTTCTGTATTAGGTCTAATTGCAACTTGTGAATTAATCTGATGTTCATTTTGAATTTGAATGTTTGGTTCAAGTGGAACAAGTTCCATAGCATTGTTGCTTAGTCCTTCATTCCTTACAGGTGGCTCTTCAAACGTGATGAGTCTTTCTGTTTGAACTTCTTGGATTGTAGCTAGAGGAGGGCGTCTGCTACTGTGGAGACCATGAGGCCTACTGCTTATTATTAGCCACATAGTGTGGTTTGATTAAGTTGATTGAGACAAATCTTTTCTCCTTTTTCCCGGCAAGACGCGGCAAAAGTACAGTTCTTGTTCCTTGTACTGCAAGGACTGGTACAGGTGTTCTGTATGAAGGTCCAAATTCCTTTTTGTCCGCAATTTTCTCTCTGACCAGATCCTCGACTTTTGGGATCCAGACAGGTCTTGCCGTGTCTGCCTTGACTTCCCCAGTGGCGGTCTGCTTTAGTCGGACATTGCTTTGTTTTACCCTAGATTCATTTAGATCCTGTAAAACAGCCAAATGATCATGGATATCAAATGGTTTTTCATCCGCCACTGCGTCTTCACAATCAAGATCAGGTACCCACATTCGTGTCCCAAAGAGGACTTCATATGGAGTGACACCCCCTAGAGAGTTTCTTGGCTGGTTGTTTAACGCCCGCTGTACCCCATAAAGGTGTTTGACCCAACTACCGCCCTTGCCTAATACCCTAGCTGTTAAAGATTGCTTTAAGTCCCGGTTTTTCCTTTCCACAACCGAATTTCCCTCGGGATGGTACGGAGAGGAGTACCGCAATGCTACGCCCATCCCTTCCATGGCCTCTTTGTAAGCCCGAGAGCTAAACGCGGGGCCGCGGTCAGAATGTAACGTGCTAACTGCGTATGTGCCGATAAAGACTCGCAAATCTTTGATAACAGTTCGAGCGTCAGCCGAGCGCTGAGGCCATACCCATAGGAATCTCGAGCAGGAATACACTGCAACCATGATATATTTGTAAGCCCCGTCTGTTTGTAAGGGGCCGCAGTGGTCCAAGTACACACATGCAAGAGGTTTGTCTGATTTTAATAATGGCTTCTGCGCGGGTTTTGCTACCGTGGAGCCTTTCATCTGCTGGCAGATGTCGCAATTCAAGATATAGTCTTTAGTTTGCTTAGTTAACCCTGGCCACCAATAGCGCTGTTTCAATAAAGAAATAGTCGCTGTAACGCCTGTGTGCGCAGAGCCCAAACCCTTGTGTGCTGCTAGTATTAAACCTTGCCTACGATCCATATATGGTATTACCCTATCCCCCACTCCAGGAATCTGAGCACATGGAATGTTACTTGCATCTAACTTGTAGGAGTATTTGAGTGGAAATTTTTAGGTACTGCTGTGCTGCCTTTGCGTGAAGCAATGACAGCTACCATAATCTCACCGTCTATTCTCGTTTTGGAACGAGGAGTGCAGCTACGGAAGCCGTGCGAACAGCCCCCTTTGCGGCTTCATCAGCCAATGAATTCCCTTCAACGTGAACGCCATCACGTTGATGACTCAGTGTATGGATCACGTGAGTCCTTGGTAGCTCGTTTTTCAACTCTGCTACCTGTTCCCATAGCATTTTATGCTTAATTGTGCCACCTTTCGCATCTTTAAACCCGTTTTGCTCCCAATGGTCTAGGTATTCATTATATAACTGAACACAGTAAAACGAATCACACACGATTAGTGTGGGGAATTCATGATCCGTATTTACCAGTGCCAGTATCAGTGCTTTTAACTCTGCCAACTGTGCCGTGCAGACTCCTAGCGATTGCGTTTTTGTGCAACTCGGATAGAACTTTCCATCCTGCATGTGACCTTTAACGATAGCACACGCTGCGCAGTATTGCTGCTTACTTCCTATGGCCGGTTGCGCAGATCCGTCAGTATAAATAATATATTCATACTGATCGAGAGGCAAGATTTCATTTGGTAGAGGATATTCGTGTTCATATTGCAGGAATACCTGTGTTTTTAAACTTGGATCAAATCTGTATTCAACGTCCGTTTCAGTAAGAGAATTAGCCCATTGTATCCATCTTGGATGTAAGGCTTTCGCATTTGGAATGCTAGCCTTTGTAACAGCTTCTATAGCTGGTACCGGGGTTACGACAATAATGCGTTTCCCCTGTGCGAGTGCTCTTTCTCTTGCTACAGCGGTCTGAACAGCTGCCAGGATTTTCTCTGTTGAAGTGAAACGCATTTCTGCATTTGTGTACAGGTTTGATTTGTATACGATTGGTACTGTTTCTCCTTCATTGAAGGTTAAGTAAGTGTACCCGCATTGACCCGCAATTATACGGATCACCAAGTGACGTACGTTTACGTGTGTTTGCAAGTGTTTGGAAGCTATCATGTCTTACTGGAGTGAACGAAGAATATTAGTATGTTCTTGTGTCCAATTTCTGGCTGAAAAGTCAGGTTTTATTAGGTCGTAGAAAGGTTTGGCCCTTTGTGCGTAATCTAAAATGTATGTTCTGCCGAAATTTAGGAATCCCAGTATTGATTGTAAATTTTTTAATGATTTTGGAGGCTGGAGCAGTGCACATTTTTCTAAAAAGTTTGCTGCTTGACTTTTCCCTTCACTTGACAGCTCATATCCCAAAAATAGGACATTGAGGTGGGCTATTTTTGATTTTTTAAAGTTAAATTTGTAGCCCTCAGTGGCAAATCCCATAATAATGGTGCTTAACCTGGTCAAGTGCCTCTCTAAGTCATCGTCCGTTAGATAAATATCATCCACATACGACAACACTTCTTCATCAAATTTTTGAAGTAACTCTGTTACCCTTCCTGAAAATACCCCGGGGCTATTCTCATACCCTTGGGGGAGTCGAAAAAATTGTCGCTGGGTCCCTAACGCTGAGAATGCGGTCAACTACCTGCTTTCAGGCGCTATATTTTGGCAGAAAAATCCATTTGAGATATCAAGTGTTGTTTTGTATTTTTTCCGCACAATGTTATTCATTAATGCGGCACTTTGTGCATTTTGGACAGCAAATGTCTTTGTGCATGAGTTTAAATGCCTGTAGTCTAAAACTAGACGATATGTATTGTTGGGTTTAGAAACGGGAAACAAAGGATTGTTCATTGGAGAGGCACATTTTTCAATGACACCCTGGTATTCAAGTTGATCTAAGATCTCCCTGACCTGTTTTTTAGCTTCTTGCTTTATTGGGTACTGCCTCTGAGCATTAGGTGAAACTTTTAACGGGATCACGTGGTAGGTTGAATCCTCATCCCACCCAGCGTGATTTTTGTACAGTGCTGGAGCTTGGGCTACTGCCCACTCCCGTGCATATGTATGTTTAAGGTGAATGGGAATATGGTCGGAAAATGCAGGAAAAATTATACTTTCTCCCCTGAGGCACTCCATTACGAATGCTGGCGGCCAATCTTGTTCGGCTAACAGGATGTCATACCCAGATGATAAGTTCTTCCAAAAGAGACCTTTTACTTTCCTGGGCTTGTCCCCCTCCATCCGGAGTGTTATTTCATGTAACTTATGTGGGACGCTCACCCTTTTGTCTGGTGTTTCCACTGTGATGTAATCATTCAAGTCCACTGTCACCAGAAATTCCTTCAGGTTCTGGCGAGCTATTGTTACTTCTGCCGCACTGTCTAGCAGAGTCAGAGCCCATTCCCCGTTCAGAAGTTGTGTCCTCAGAATTCTGGGCATGTCTGATTTTCAGACCAGCAACTTTCTTTTTCTTAAATTGAGGTTTTGATTTTGGCTTATCTTCTTTTTTGGAAGTAAAGTCTGAGCGCGCTGCTTGTCTCTGGACTGTGTGCGCTCCTCTCTGTGTTCTGACTGTCCTTCTCTCTCTGAGTTTTTCTTCGAGGCCTGAAAGGAACGAGAGGAACGTGTATCAGTATCCTGATACCTGTCAGGTTTCCTAATATTACCCCTATTCCTAAGGTTGTACCTCTTTTCAGAGGGCTCCTGTGGAGGAGACCTACCTCGGGACTGAGATCTGTTGTCTTTAAACTTTTGTTGTTTTTTATTATCCCACTTCTTTTTAGAAGAAGTCGGTGTCTGCTTAGAAGTGTCCTTTTCGGGACTGCCCATTAGTTGAGGTTTTACAGCTTTTCCCCCCAAACTATCCCTGCCTAACTGTGCATACACAGTTTCTATTATTATGGGTAGTTCATTCTCCTGTTCTAATGGAGAGAACTCCCGTAGGCGTTGTCAGATTGCCACTGATGCTGCTTCCCCTTTAATGTTAGCTAGTATTATGGCTGATACCTGGTCGTAGTTATTTAATAACTTCATCCCTAAGTTCAGAGCAGGCTCTGCTCCGTACTCATTTTGTATTTGTCTTAATACATCTGGTATCACTGCTAATGAAGGAATACCATGAGTTCTGGTATATATGGCAGCAAAGACTGTACCCCAAGAGGTACAATCCTCTAACTGTGGTGTAATCCCCATGGGCAAGCAGATTGTTAACATTCTGTGTTTTTCAAATGGTGTGGTATTTGGGAATACTGCTTCTAACTGGGTTATTTTCTGAGCTACCCAGAAAGGAATTTGTTCACGTTTCGTGTGCAATTTACCCATTACCGCGTGTAATGTTTGTGGAGTAATTTTAGTAGCTGTGCTCTGTGTAGGAGCTGCATTTGGTGTAATTACTGTTGGTTGGACCGCAAGTGTCCTCATGACGAATTGTGTCATGTTTCTGTAAAGTTTTATCAACTCTTTGTGTTGAAAAAGCAATTCATCATTTGGCATTGTGTCAATGTCAGGATGTGGTGCATAGGTCGCTAATATCGGCCATGTTGCTCCTGGTCTTCTTAATGGACCGAGTCTTGCTCTTCTTCTTGAGTGGGGTAGGGCGCCATTAAACCAGAAATTATGTTCCTGGTAGGTAAGCAGAATTTCAATCTCCTCAAACGGAGTGTAGACCGCTGGGACTTCTTCATGTATATAATAATGAAAAGTCTTTGTTATACCATTTTCTGCTGGGAATGTAACCCATGAATAGAACACCTCTGTTTGGAAATCTTCGTGTGCCTCTATCACGAAAATTACTATACCTCCTCTGGCTGGTACACCATGTTTGAGGAGTTTAAGTGTGAGAGTGTGTCTTACATTGGGTGCAATATGTATTGCATTGGCATCTTCCTCATCTGACTGACCTACTTGTGCCAGCGGGTCTAATTCTCTGTTTTCTGTGGTCATTGTGTTAAGAACACGGAATAACTGTCCAAGGAAATTAAGATAAGGTGTTTTGCACAATTTTGGGAACTAAATGTCCCTCAAGCTTGATTAACCAGCAGCCAATAAATAGGATTTCTCGCCTACTCAGCTGTGGCGGAGTTTGTGCACACCCACTCCAGACGTCTCTGGTTTTTGTGAGTAGGGGTCTCTGAGAATAAGCACGACTGAACTACTCAGATTCTACTGATAAATAAGTACCAAACCAACGTTGGTGGATCCATGTAGTGTAGTTCCTATAGTACCCCTGCAGGACCTGCACTTTTGGATAACATACACTGTGGGCCTGGTGGCAGACTGATTCTGAGCACCCCCAGCGAGTATGTTAGCCTGTTTGCATTAGCTAGCTCACAGTGCCACAAGAATCTCCTTTTTATCAGAGAGATTCGTTTTTGGCAACCTCAGAACACGACAACCCTGATTCCTCAGACTCGTGGAAACAATGTACTACTTTACGCTCAGTCACTCGTGCTTGCTCATTTGGTCTCAGACAGTTACACAGAAGAAACAGTCGAGCGTGTTTACAATAAGAATTTAGTGCACAGTTGTTCTTCTAGTATAAAATATATGTGCTGCGACAACTGTTAAACAGTAGCAGAGATAAATGATCAGCAGTACAGTGAATAAAAAGGGATAGTACAGTTCTACCATTTTGAAATAGTCATGAACATATACATGAATATAAAATGCATTTATAAAATAAAGCGCATACTCCTATGATGCCTGTCTAGATGTACCTAAGTGTACCTAGCATGTGAGTAGGTGCAAAAGAAGCCAAGAATCCCGCTAGGATTTAGTCAAACCTCATTACCTGAATAATGAGAGTGTGGGACCTCGTCCTGGTCTCGAGTTGGACACCCCGCAAGGGATGATTAGACTACTGTCAGCTGGAACGACTGCATGCAGGAGTCTCAGCGTCTCTGATCAGTGTGTCGGCCTGGAAGTCTCAGTTCCCTCTAACCACTGATAGCAAGAGGTGCTGTATTTATACAGAAAAGTATAGAGCCCCTTTGTCCCTTGTATTAGCCATTGTTGGGTATGAAGATGACGTATGGGATGAACCGGTTACGTAGATGTTTATGCAGGTGGATCCTAGCCCCTGCCTGGTTTCCTAGAACTCTTCTGAATATTTAATCATACTGGATGAGCACATCGAAGATGGTATAGGAGGCCATTGTTCGGGAAAAACCCTCCTTCTGTACCCAAACCACAGTCTAGATAAGGTTCAGCCCTCAGCGCCCGTTATTGTGGAGAATAGGGAACTAATGTAGGTGGAAGATTATGCCTATATTAGTGCACCTCAAACCATGCCTATATTAGGGCATCTATATGAAACATAACACTATCTGCTGGGTTTTCAATGCGAGGGCTCATTTTTTTTCCCCAATAAATGCATGCCTATAGGCTGCTCAGTCTCATGCTCCTATTTTGAGAAGTTCCGCACATTCCTGGAATCGGTCTTTAGGCAGAGGTCAGGCCATCAGTGGGTGTTACACTACCGCGATGATTTTCTCTTCCGGAGTCCTTCCGACATGGAGGAATGTGCTGAGGCCTTGCAGTCCTTCCGTGAGCTGATGCAGGACTTTGGGGTACCACTGGCCCAGGGCAAGACAGTGATACCAACATTTACCATTGAATTTCTGGGGATTGAGTTGGATTCAGTTCCTGGGGTCTCGAGGCTACCATTGGAAAAGGTTAACGCCTTTTCGCAAGCTTTGAGGGCATGTTTGGGAGCTAGGAAGGTCACCTTGCATCAGTTACAAATGTTGGTAGGGCAGCTGAATTTTTCCCTACGCATCATCCCCATTGGCCGCCCTTTTCCCTGTTGATTGCACTGGCTATATCTGGCTTGAAGGAGAAACAGAATCACACCAGGTTATCCAGTAAGGTCCGGCAGAATATGGGAATCTGGGTAGAATTTTTGCGGATTTTAATGGGATGGTGGTGTGTCCCAGCCCAGCGAAGACTAATGAGGAGTTGGGCCCGTTCACTGATGCTGCAAGAAGTGAAGGTTTTGGTGCTGTTCTAGACCCTGCAGGGTGTGTGCAGCGATGGCCCAGCGATTGGGTACGGTCTGGTCGCTAACATTGGTTTCCATGAGCTTTTTCCCATTCTGGTTGTGTTATCAATATGGCCTGAGCAATTTCACAGCCAGTCAGTCATATTCTGGTTCAATAATGTGACGGTGGTGGAATGCAGACAGCAATATGCAAAATGATCCTTGGATTGTTGAAGGAAATTGTATTACAGTGTTTGAAGCTCAATGTAATGTTTAAAGCCAAGCATGTCCTGGGTGTGTTGAACAATGCTGCTAATGCTTTATGCTTTATCTCATTTCAAGATGCAGGCTTTCAGGTATCATCACCCAGTACCCGCGGAGTTTCCTATGCCCTTCCCGGACCAATTGTGGCGGCTTGGTGCCCAAGCTTACCAACCTCGTGGCATCCAGTGTAGAGCCCAGGACAAGGTGTGCATATGCGGGGACCTTTAACACTTATTGCAAATTCTTACAATTCTTCCATGTCAGTCCTTGCATTCCTTGGGGTACCTAAGGGATGAGGGTGGTCAGTTTCATGCGCCAGATGCCATACAGTGGTGATATCATTCTTTGCAAAGATGTTGGGGCACACCAATGGGACTAAAGCCTTTTTAGTACAGAGGGCTTTGAGGGTTGGCAGCGGCTAGAGGGGACAAGCCCTGACTACAGACGCTCCATCAACACAAGCAAGTTGGCTTCAATTTTGACCACCCTTGGGACCATTTGTGGATTGCTGGATGAGATCCGCCTTTTGAGAGCAGCATTTGCACTCGCTTTATATGGTGCCCTCAGGGTGGGTGAATTAGTGGCTAAGAACAAGAAATATTTCGAAAGGGGGTTGCAGCAGGCTCCCAGGCAATTAGTATCCCTCACTCCAAGATGGATCAGGCTGGTAGAGGGTATCACATCCTATTGCACAGGGCTCCAGACAATGTGTACTAAGTATTCTGGAGATCTCACTAGCTTATCAGCCCCTGGCATCTGTTGCACCCTTCTGGTGTATGCAGATGGGTCGCCCCCTGACCAGATTTCAGTTCTGACGATTACTTAACGAGTCCCTGAGGTTAGCAGGGTGCGATCCTGCTGAATAGGGGTCTCATTCTTGAAGGATAGGTGCTGCCTTTGCAGCAGTGGCAATGGGGTCATGGGCGCGGCGGTGCATAGAATTGGCAGATGGTCTTCGGAATGCTACAAGCGTTACATTAGATGCACATGTAGTAAGGCCTACAACTAAACCCCATTTTCTTTCCCCTTTTTTCATGGGGACCTAGGTGGAAGGTATGGGGATTCGAGTCAGCCATGGATTTATTGACGACCTCTGTCAACGCAGAGGTGACAGAAATTACAGAAGTGCAGGTGCTGGGCCATTCTTACGTGCATTGGGCTAAGACCTTTTATGTTGCAAGTGGCTTTGCTGCAGGGAAGTGCATCAGGCAGGTTACCACCTGTCCTTTTGTGATCAAGGAGAGCTGTGTTTGGCCCATTTGAGTTCTTCGCTGGACAACATGTTACCCAAGGGGTATATGTCCCCTCAGGTCATTATAGTGCATCTTGGTGCACATTGGCAGGAAAGACTCATTTGAACTGGTGATCTCTGAATTTCATTGGCTCTCAAGGAAATTTCCGCATGCTGTGCTAGCATAGTCCAACATCATCCCAACATCATCCCAAGGTTGCAGTGGAGGGGGGGGTCTGTCGGTCTGAGCACTCAACAAATCGGTGAAGCAGGTGACTAATAAGATTGGTAAGCCCTGGCTGTTGTCTATCCCTCATGTCTGCATAAAAGGTGAGCATTTTTTCCTACAGGATGGAGTTCCCTTGTCAAAAATTGGTAATGAAATGTACTTGGAGAACTTCCTGGCCTGGTTTATTAATCACCCATGTGAACGGATTGGGGAGAGGGAAGCCAGATAGTGGGTGAACTACGCTGGCCTGTGGCTGGTGAGGTCATGATTGGGGGAACAGTTTGGGTCCATAGAAGGCATTCCCTTTTACTTTTAGACCATCATACAGTTTAGTCATGGTACCCGGCAAGGCGTGCTGGCTGTGAGTGTAATGTAGGTTGGAGGGGAGCAAGGGTTGGGAGCGATCAGTGGCATCCGGTCCTTCGGGCCAGCCACCTGCACAGATGCAATGGTCACGAAGATAGCACAGGCCCTTGGGAGTAGAAGCACCGTTGGGTGTAGGGGGTGCCCGAGATAGGTATCCTAGCGGGCAGATGGGCCCTCTGCACAGGCATACCATGGGGGAGGATAAGGGTGGATGGGTCCTCCCCTAAGGAGGGACCTATCCAGGTACATTTTGACTAGGAAGGGGAGGTTCCAGAGCAGGTGTCACCGGGACCAGTCATGATCTCACTCGAAGGCCAATTTGTGGATACGTAGGAACAATTTTAAATAAGGTCAAGAAATTAATGTATTAGCATCTCTTTTAAGGTAAGGCATCAACACATGTAGATAAAGCTGTAAAAATATGATGGGTTACTGCGTATTATCATAGGAATGTGGTGTTTTTTTCTTGTCATTGTTTATTGTGTAAATAATTACGGCCGGGGGTTTACGACCCCTAACCCAAAAGAGAAGAACTGGTTGTAGTGTCGGCCTGATGTGGGACGGACAGGACTGAAAGGTATCTGGTGGGGGGTTCAAGGGTAAAAATGACTAGAGGCCTCAGCGATACCAGGTCATATGGAAAAGGCTCCCCCAATTCGGGGGAGCCACAAACATGGCGGTTCCGCATGGCCGGAGCTGGGAGGTGGTGGAGTGATGCACCACCACCTCGCAGCAAGGAGGACGACAATTGGCTGGGGCATGGTGCGTGACACCAGAGGCATTTATAGTGCTTCTGGGGTCGCGCCAAAAGGTGACATCACAATCTCTGCCCATAAAAGGGGCTGCGAGGCCACGAGCATGTCTCTGTTTCCCACTCGCCGCCTCGGTCTACAAACGCCACCTTGCCCCGGGACCTCTTTAAAGCGCCACCTCACAAGAGTTTGTTTCCCCACTCACCATTGCCATATCACTCAGTCCTCGGTAGTGGGGATTGGGTAGGGTTGGCTCTCGGTTGTGCATGGGTAACAATGGGTATAAGACAAGTGTGTTTTGTTAATATGGCCGGGAAGGATAGACTTGTGTCATGCTAACTGAGGGTCTTTTTTCTTTCAGCTTATGTGCCTTGTCGTATTTATAGAATTGTGCATGGCCTAGGGAGATGTCTTGATTGGGGGGACAGTTCGGGTCTATAAAAGGCATCCACTTTTTGCTTTCAAACCATCATAACAGTGGCATCACAGGACCCTCCAAGAGCTGCTGGCAGCAAGTCAAATGGAGTTTGCAAGGGTGCCGGGGTTTGGATCGATTGGTGTCATCCGGTTCTTTAGGCTAGCCACCGGCGCAGGTGCAATGGGCACCAAGCTAGCACAGGCCCTTGGGGGCAATTTTGAGTGTATCGGGTGCCTGAGGTAGGTATCCTAGAAAGCAGATTGGCCCCCTGCACAGGCATACACTGGGAAGGGTCACAGGTGGGTGAGGTCCTCCCCTCTGGAGGGACCCATCCAAGTACATTTTGACTGGGAAGTGGAGGTACCAGAGCAGGAGTCACTGGGACCATTCATGATCTAATTCGAGGCCCAATTTGTGGATACGGAAGAGCAATTTTAGATAAGGTTAGGAAATAAATGTAGCCACACTGGTCCTCAACATCCCCTGCCTCAGCCACATCACCGAACACCTTCGACACCTCCACTCGCTCCCAGACAATAAGAGAATCACTTTCAACCTCTTCACACATGCCTACAAAGCTCTCCATGGCATAGGACCAGCATATTGGAACCACTGCCTCTCATTCCACGTACCCGCCAGACAACTTCGCTCCACCCAACTTGCCCTGGCCACCGTACCACAGATCCACAAGACCAGAACCAGGGCAAGATCTTTCTCCTACCTCGCCGCCAAGACCTGGAACACCCTGCCCCTCCACCTCAGGCAATCCCCGTCGCTGACCCTAATTGAGGAACGATCTCAAGACCTGGCTCTTCGACTGAATCTCCATGCCCAGACAGATCAGCAGCCCCCCTCACTCCCCTCAGCGTCTTGAGATTCTCACGGGTGAGTAGCTGCGCTATACAACCCCTAATTGATTGATGTAAATCATATATTGGAAATACAAATATCTTAGCATTGATTTTGCTATGACACACAGTATACATATTTCATTGTTTAGCAATACGTACTGGATAGAAAAATATACTTTGAGAAATACCACTACATTGCATTAAATCACATTTTTAGAATACATAAAATGTTATGTTATGTTAAAATTTCTTATAAAGCGCACGTACACCAGTTGGTTTCTTGGCGCTAAACTTAAGGAACTGTTGGGGCCCCCTGTATTCAATTGTCTGAAGAACTAGTTGTACGCTTGGGTGAATAGCCAAGTCTTAAGAAGCCTACGGAACCTTGTGAATTCAGTGCAAGTTCTTATGTCCAAAGGAAGAGTGTTCCATAAACTGGGTGCTAATACTGCAAACCTGCAGCCTCCCATTCGTTTCCGTCTATAGGGAGGAATGGCTAAGAGGCTCTTAAGGGCAGAGCGTAGACTACGTGCAGGTACGTATTTCTGAACGAGTCTGGATATAAATTTTGGGCTAGCACCATACAGAGTTTTAAAGATAAGGCAACCAACCTTAAATGCACATCTTTGTGGGATGGGAAGCCAGTGTAGTTCTTTCATGGTGGGAGTGATGTGTTCCCATCTAGGTTGTTGGGATATCAGTCTGGCTGCCTGGTTCTGTACCATTTGCAGTCTCTTGGTGAGATAAAGTGGTATGCCAAAATATAAAGAATTGGCATAGTCCAGATGTGATATCACCATAGCTAGGACCACCTGAATTAAGGCTTCCCGTGTGAGCAATCTCCTGATCTTTCTTATTTTCCTCAGTTGAAAAAAACAAGTGGAAGTTACTGCTCCTATCTGAGCTTTCATGGTGAGATCACTGTTAATGATCACTCCCAGACTTTTGGCTGAGGGAGAAGAATTGGGTGGGGAACCCAGTTCACTCGGCCAAAACTGTACATTCCAAGGGTTCAGGGGACCACCCAACAGAATCACTTCTGTTTTGTCCGGATTTAATTTTAGCTGGTTGTTATTCATCCAGTCGCGAATGTGCAACATTGTTGCCTGGAATTCAGATATCGACTCAGGTAAGTTGTTGATAGAGAACACCAGTTGCATATCATCTGCGTAGTTGTACGTGCATACTTTCCTGTTTCTGAGGGAATAAAGTAAGGGAAGGAGATAGAGGTTGAATAGATGGGGAGACAACGAGGAGCCCTGTGTAACTCCACATGTCGTTGCCATTTTAGGTGCAGAGAACTGGGAGAGATGCACTGACTGAGTGCGTTCCTCTAGAAATGACTCAATCCAGTTAGATGCCCTCCCCTTGATGCTGGCAGTCCTGACACGGTCGATCAGAATACCATGATCGACCGTGTCAAATGCCGCAGATAGATCTAGTAGCACCAGTACCTGGGGGGAGCCCTTGTCAATTTCTTTCCAAAGCGGGTCCAGAACAGTAAGTATCACTGCCTCAGTAGAATGGGCTGGGCGAAACCCTGCTTGATTTGGATCAAGATAGCCAGACTGTTCAATAAAGGTACAAAGGCTTTTGGCCACATGAGATTCCAGTATTTTTGCCAAATAGGGGAGCAAGGAAATGGGCCGATAGTTGGTCAGAACCCTAGGGTCCGCACCTGATTTTTTTAGTAAGGGAACCACAGTTGCTGCTTTAAATGCTTTTGGAACACAGCCCTGTGCCAGAGAGTCATTAAGAAGTGTATTATCAGGCCTGGAAACATGTATATTCAAGAGAGCATCTTAGTACATATGTAAATATTCAATGTACTACTTGTGTGGTATGTTGTTGTAATTAATGGCCTCTTCTGAGAGTGCTAAGAGTTTTCAACTGCTTGCCCTTCAATCGTTGGTTGGCCTGAGCAGAACAAGAAATGACAGACCCCTAAGACCAGACTCTAAGTAATCATCTCAAGGCTAGTGCATTTCTGGATAATTCGTCAGGTTTTGCCATTGTACCTACATGTTCACTGTTGAATGGGATCATTTCTATCACACTGAATTTCTATAGCTTCCTGCTTTGTCAATATGCCCAAAATATGGGACTGTAATCTCCATGCTTTCCTAGTGAAGGCACTCAGACATGGAACCCTTCCCAAAGATAATAAATAAATGAATGAATATTTGAATTTATGATTAAATGAATGAATGAACGAACCAATAAATAAATGTTATTTGTGTCTGATTTGTGTTCCTGTTGCAGACTTCATTGAACATTGTATGAAAACAAGCAACAAGCCGCCTTTCCCCACTTCTAGATACCGTGCACTCATCCAGCTTTATAGTGTAAAACAGTGACTTATCCAGTCCCCGCTGAAATAATTTTGTCTTACTCATAGTAGAAAGCGCCCTCTGGGCACGCCAAACATCATATACTGCTTTGCTTCCCGTTGTGAACACCTTCCATAAGGAAAGCATATGTAGAACTTTTTCAGTTTTTTTAAATCTAATACTATGTCTGTTCTTCCTTCTTGTACCACCATTGTTAGAAGTGGGCAGGATCGGAAGGACATGGCGTGCCCCTACTTAAAAAAATTATTTCAGTCCCTTCCCCTACTTCTTTGTTTCAAAAAAGCGTCCCAGGACTGCAGGAATAGTCCTACTTTAAAATAACAACTTTATCTTTCAGCCTGTGTGGTGCACATTGAGGAAGGCCTCTGCAGTGCCCACAACCTCCTCCCCCTTCCCCTCTGTATCTAGGGGCCTGCAAAGCAACACTGAAAGGGCCATCAGTCTTAAGATAGCGCGAAAACGGCTACCTCTGATGGCCCTGCTGCTGCCGTGAGCCCGTGATTCACACCTCATTTAGTGAGGACGCTACTTGCCTGCGCCCACTGTGACCAATACAATGGTCACATCAGGATACTTTGGTGTCCCCGCCCTTGACCTCCTCTGCCCTTTATTTTCGGGCTCACGCAGACTTGTAGAGAGCCTACAAGACTGCCGGACGCCACCAGGAAAAGAAGAAAAGGGCTTCACTGAGGAATTTGTGGCTTGCTGTAAATCTGCTCTCCACCCAGCCAGAACTGAAAAATAGGAGGACGGCGGCTGCTGTAGAAGAGGCCCTCAGCTGACCCAGCCCCACCAGCCTCTCCTGGAAATTGTTCTCCGTGCCTGCCCAGAGGTCCCCAGCCCCTCCTTTACAGCTCTGCTCTTTTCTCTGCACTGGGGCCTGCAAGAGGAGCCTGGACTGCCTCTGAACTCCACAAACATCAAGTAAGTTGGGAAAATGAAATACCTGGTGCATTTTTTTTTAAATAACAGGAAAATGTCGAATGTCTTATCTGCTGTTTTTTTATGTTATGATTTTAAATGTGTACCACTGCTCCGTCTGTGTTTAGGGATGTGGTCTTTTAAAACAAGCATTTGCAATGCAATGGGTCTCGCATTACTGAAAGTTTGACCTATTGGCGTTGCAAATAATAATGAAACACCAAAAGCTCAAACTTTCAGTAATGTGAGGCCTATTGCACTGCAAATACTTGCTTTTTTAGGCACGAGGAGACTAAGTGATTTGCCCAGAATCAAAGGATGCTTGAGCCTCCTGCCAGACCCGAACCTGGTTCCCCAGCTTCAGTCTTGTAGGGCACCGACATATGTTGATTATGGCTACTTCTAGAGTTGCCCCTCAGTAGCAGCATCGTTCACTCTGAAGCAAGGTAGAGGTCAGACAGACAAGGGCTGACAAAATACTGTAAATGCGAAAAAGAATCCGTTTCCAAGCACGTGAGCAGTGCTATTGCAAAGCCAACGTTGCAGCACCAGCCTGTGGTTCGTTGGTAAATTGCAACATCAGTTCAACTTGACTAGTGTACACTTCAATATTAGTTGCAAAGCGCTTTATACCACTTCTGCGGTTTCTAAGCATTATGTATCCAATTTAGCGATACTCAAATTAACCGACCTGGGAAGGATTAATTGGTTTTGTCAACGTGATCCATACACATGAGACGTCAATGACGAGTATTAATTCACTGAGGTATGTTGGCACATTAGAAATACTGTCCATAGTGCCTGCTAGCTGTTTCAGTGCGCTTTCAATCAATCAATCAATCAATCATGTCACTTATAAAGCGCACTACATACCCGCGAGGGTCTCAAGGCGCTGAGGGAAGAGGGGGGTGGTGCTGCTACTGATCGAAGAGCCAGGTCTTGAGGAGTCTTCTGAAGGCCAGTAGGTCTTGGGTCTGTCGGAGGTTGGTGGGGAGGGTGTTCCAGGTCTTGGCGGCGAGGTGGGAGAAGGATCTGCCGCCGGCGGTCGTTTTCCGGATGCGGGGGACTGTGGCGAGGGCGAGGCTGGTCGAGCGGAGCTGGCGGGTGGGGGTGTAGAAGCTGAGTTGTCTGTTGAGGTAGGCTGGTCCGGAGTTGTGGAGTGCTTTGTGTGCGTGGGTGAGGAGCTTGAAGGTTATCCTCTTGTTGACAGGGAGCCAGTGCAGGTCTCTCAGGTGGGGTGTGATGTGGCTGCGTCGGGGGATGTCGAGGATAAGACGTGCAGAGGCGTTCTGGATGCGTTGCAGCCGTCTCAGGAGCTTAGCCGTCGTTCCTGCGTAGAGGGCGTTTCCGTAGTCCAGCCTGCTGGTGACGAGGGCCTGGGTGACTGTTTTTCTTGTTTCGGTGGGGATCCACTTGAAGATCCTGTGGAGCATTCGGAGGATGTTGAAGCAGGATGAGGAAACGGCGTTGACCTGCTTAGTCATGGAGAGGGTGGGGTCGAGGATGACCCCTAGGTTGCGTACGTGGTCGGTGGGTGGCGGGGCTGTTCCCAGGGATGTTGGCCACCAGGAGTCGTCCCAGGCTGAAGGGTTGGAACCAAGGATGAGGACCTCCGTCTTGTCCGAGTTCAGCTTCAGGCGGCTGGTCCTCATCCATTCGGCGACGGCCTTCATTCCTTCATGGAGGTGGGCTTTGGCGGTGTGAGGGTCTTTGGTGAGGGAGAGGATCAGCTGGGTGTCGTCGGCGTAGGAGATGATGTTGAGGTTGTGCTGTCGGGCGACGTGGGCGAGGGGTGCCATGTAGATGTTGAACAGCGTTGGGCTGAGGGAGGAGCCTTGGGGTACGCCGCAGATGATCTTGGTGGCCTTGGATCGGAAGGGGGCGAGGCGGACGCTTTGTGTTCTGCCGGAAAGGAAGGATGTGGTCCAGTCCAGGGCCTTCTCTTGGATCCCGGCGTCGTGAAGGCGTGTTCGTAGTGTGTGGTGGCAGACCGTGTCGAAGGCGGCTGATAGGTCCAGGAGGATGAGGGCTGCTGTTTCTCCGTTGTCTAGCAGGGTCCTGATGTCATCGGTGGCGGCGATGAGGGCGGTTTCGGTGCTGTGGTTGCTGCGGAAGCCGGACTGGGAAGGGTCCAGGATGTTGTTCTCCTCGAGGTAGCGGGTCAGTTGTTTGTTGACGATTTTCTCGGTGACCTTCGCGGGGAACGGGAGCAGAGAGATGGGTCGGAAGTTCTTGAGGTCCTTGGGGTCTGCCTTGGGTTTCTTGAGTAAGGCGGTGATCTCGGCGTGCTTCCAGCTTTCCGGGAAGGTTGCTGTCTCGAAGGAGATGTTGATTATTTTCCGGAGATGGGGCGCGATGGCTGTACTGGCTTTGTTGAAGATGTGGTGAGGGCACGGGTCTAGCGGTGAACCGGAGTGGATGGTGTTCATGATCTCGCTGGTGTCCTCGTCGTTGATGTTGGTCCAGGAGAGCAGGCGGTTGGTGGTTGTGGGGGAGGGTCTCGGTGGTTGCCGGGGCGGTCGTGGTGTTGAAGCTGTCGTGGATGTCGGCGATTTTGCGGTGGAAGAAGGTGGCCAGTGAGTCGCACAGGTCTCGCGACGGCTGGATCTCGTTGGTGTTGGAGCTGGGGTTGGAGAGTTCCTTCACGATGTTGAAGAGCTCTTTGCTGTTGTGTGCGTTGTTGTCTAGGCGGTCTTTGAGTGAGGCCCTTTTGGCGGATCTGATGAGGTGATGGTGACTGCGGGTGGCGCTCTTGTGGGCGGCGTAGCTGTCCGCTGTCCGTTCGTGGAGCCAGATCTTCTCCAGTTTTCGGCATGTTCGTTTGGAGGCCTGGAGGTCTTCGGTGAACCAGGTGGCTTTCTTGCTGGTGTGGCTGTTGGGCGGATTCTTGAGCGGGGCGAGGGTGTTGGCGCAGTCGTCGATCCACTGTCTGAGGTTGCGGGCGGCGGTGTCGGGGTCGGAGGGTTCGGCGGGTGGGCTCAGGGCGAGGGTTGTGGTTAGCTGGTCTTCCGTGACTCTGCTCCAGCAGCGGCGAGGCATTTGTTCGGTGCGGTGGTGCGTGGTGGGCTTCCTGTAGGTGAAGTGGATGCAGTGGTGGTCAGTCCAGTGGGGTTCGGAGGTGTGGTTGAAGGAGACGTGTGGGCTTGCGGAAAAGATGGAGTCGAGCGTGTGGCCGGCGGCGTGGGTGGGTGTAGTCACGAGCTGTCTGAGTCCGAGGGTGGCGAGGTTGTCGATCAGGGTGGTGGAGTTGGTGTCCTTGTTGTTCTCGAGGTGGAAGTTCAGGTCCCCGAGGAGGATGTAGTCCGTGGAGGCGATGGCGTGTGTGCTGACGAAATCAGCGATGGAATCGCTGAACTGTGGTCGGGGTCCGGGGGGTCTGTAGATGAGGGTTCCTCTGAGGTGTGGATCTGGAAGTGCATGTGTTTGGCGGTGCTGAGGGTGTCGTCGGTGTTGGTTGCGACTCTGAGGGTGTTCCTGTGGACGATGGCGATGCCTCCTCCGACTCCGTTGGTGCGGTCCCTGCGGGTGATCTTGTATCCGTCCGGGATGGCAATGGCGATGTCGGGGGCTGAAGCGGGATTCAGCCAGGTCTCCGTCAGGAATGCGACGTCTGGGGAGGTTGAGTCGAGAAGGTCCCAGAGTTCGATGGCGTGTTTGCGGGCGGAGCGGGTGTTGAGGAGGATGCATCTGAGGTAGTTGGGTTCTTTCCTGGGCGGTGGTTTGGCGGGCGGGTGCTGGCGAAGCTGCAGTTCCGGCAGGTGAAGGGCCCTTGGGTGCGCTTCGGGGTGGCCTGGTAGCAGGCGTGATCTTTTCCGGGATTGAGTGCGTGGAGGGTGCTGGCGTCGTATCGGCGTCTGTTGATGTGGCGGGTGCGGGGGATGCCCGGACCAGGGGGTCTGGCGCTGGGCGCAGTCACGGCGCAGACGGGCGCAGACGGGCTTGCCTTAGGCGCGCCTTCGGCGCGCCAGCGGCGCGCCCGCTGCGCACGTCCGCTGCGCGGCCGCACAGCGGCCGCCATAAATGGGGAGGTGGGAGGGAGGAGGGAATGGGGCAGCGAATGGGCAGTGAGGGGCGGGGCCGCAGGGCGCAGCGGCGGGAAACAGGCACAGAAGGGAAAACGAGCACAATCAGGGCATCAAGGGGGCACAGAAAGGAAAAAAACGAGCACAATGAGGGGCAGCAAGGGGGCACAGAAAGGAAAAACTAGCACAATGAGGGGCAGCAAGGGGCCACAGAAAGGAAAAAACGAGCACAATCAGGGGCAGCAAGGGGGCACAGAAAGGGAAAAAAACGAGCACAATCAGGGGCAGCAAGGGGGCACAGAAAGGAAAAAACTAGCACAATGAGGGGCAGCAAGGGGGCACAGAAAGGAAAAACGAGCACAATCAGGGGCAGCAAGGGGGCACAGAAAGGAAAAACGAGCACAATCAGGGGCAGCAAGGGGGGCACAGAAAGGAAAAAACGAGCACAATCAGGGGCAGCAAGGGGGGCACAGAAAGGAAAAAATGAGCACAATCAGGGGCAGCAAGGGGGCACAGAAAGGAAAAACGAGCACAATCAGGGGCAGCAGCAGGGCACACAGACGGAGCTGTGTGGTGGGGGAGCGACCTACCAGTCAAGGTCAGGGGTCGCTTTGTGTTGGTTACAAGGTGGAAGCCAAGCGTGGCACACTCTACCACAAGGGTTGCACAAATGTGGAAGAGCGCATTTACTCAGGTAGAGAGGGGCACAGGCGTGGAGCTTTATTGGGAACCAGGTCAAGTGCCAAATCATGTGTAATTAACCTGCTGGATAATTTTGTACAGGTTTTGACAACATTTTACAGTGATAGTTGCACTGACGATCAGTTACAAATCCAAATTTGCACTGATAAATCAGCTAAACATAACATTTTATTTTTCTACCATTCGGATGGTCTAAATATTGGTACTACAATTCCCAGCATCCCAGCAAAACTACATGCCACTTGTGCAGATCACGGGGCCTGGTCCATAGTGTTTCACACCTGAGCCTCTGTGCTCAAGACAGCCAGTAAAGTGACTGCGCTGTCCCTGCTCAGTTCATGATGAAGCCTGCAGCTCGTGCTTAATTTGAGCCGGTGGTTGCAGGTGCGGATATTCAGCAGGGTGGTCCATGAGTTAAACACTCACCGCTGAGATCTGCAGGCCATTAGTCGTGCAGCATAATGACTCACTTTTAAAAACACACAAATCACAGCAGACTTCCTTGTAAACCCAGTCATTTTTCTGCAACAATAAAAGTCCTAAGATTGTTTATCTTCCTGCTGGAGAGAGATTGGAGTTTTGTTTGTTGGCAGTTTTGAGTTTTGACTTATGTAATGTAGCACACAGGGTTAATTTGCCTGCTGCAAGGAACGTGCACCATACAGATGGCAGAAATGTATTTAATGTTCCAAAGTTCTAATTAAAGAATGGGCAATGGTAAAGCTGGAACAGTAGTTTGCAGCTGTCAATAATTGATTAATGCTGTTTAAGCCCATATTTTATAGGGACCTCTAAAAAAAAGTTGTTTGTTTCTGTGAAATACACAAAACATTTAGAAACTTCATATTATTTAATGCATAAAGATAAAGTAACCATTGCAATACTTCTCAATTTTTGCTTCTAAATTGTCAAGCGCCAACCAGAATTGGAATCAATAGCTAAACTGCAGGTTAGTTTGGTCAACGATTGGCCCCTTTGCATATGAGAGATGACTGGTAGAAATTGCGATAGTATTATGGCAAAGTCACAGGACTGCAGACAGATGATTGCATTCTGCCTTTACTTCTATTCTGTAAGGCATGGCCCTAACAAATTGACAAAATTGTCTAGAAGTTAAAAAAAACATTATTATATTGCTTGTTAGAAAGTTTATGTTAACGGTGAAAACTTTAAAACATCTGCCAAAAAGATTACGCATAGTAAAGCACAGGCAGGAATTGTACAGGAAGGTCAAAAAGGCAAGTGGTCCTGTGTGAGGGTCCTTAGGAATAACATTAATGTGCTTACCTCAGAGGTCTACCCAGAGGCCTTCCTTTGTGTACCAAACTGCTCATGTGTATCATTCAGGCAGGAACCCAATTTACAGGATATTCAGGAAGAATCTGTGTCTTACACTAACAGTGGCCTGTGACGTTTATATCAAATAAGCATACATATCTGCAGTATTGCATTGAAAAAGGCTTTACAGTAACTAGACGGGACTGGCTATTCCAGGCATCAGGCGTTTCCCAGGGCGACTGGAAGGGTAGGGGGCCGGTTTAGTTTGTGGGGGACGGTTTTGTAGCAGTGCAGGAGTTTTTAAAACACTGCAAAGTTCTTTGTATATTCAGCAGGTTTCGGGCAACAATAAAAGTGCCAAGATAACTCTGGTGATCAATGTACCTGCTGGAGAGAGATGGGAGGGGAGTTTTGTCTAATGGCTGTTTTGACTCATCTAAGATAGCGCAGAGGATTAATACGCCTGCTGCAAAGAACATGTACTATGCATATCAAAGAGCAATATTTTATGTGCATAGCTCAGTGGGTTACTGCTTTTTGTTCACTTCCCGAATGAAAATATAATTTTGCCTTTTACTGTCAATATCTCTCTCGTTCTTTGTGAGAAGAAGAGTTGGCCAAGCAGGACAATTCAAAAGGTATCCTTTGCAGGACACTTGAATACATATGTACTATACTATGTTTGAGCAGCTAGCTGGCTGACATGAATATGAAGGAGCCCTTGTGGGTTTCCGTGAGTCAGATCATATTCTCCTGAAGAGTCCCTTTCTCTTCTGAGCCCTGCTTAACACATGTGTACAGGAGGAGCCCTGTATTCATGTCCTCAATGTTTGAGACAAAAAATACTCATTGATTTCTGAACAATGAGAGTAAAAGCGTTAAGGTAACATGTCATTCCTACTTATATTTGGCATGCTTTACATAATCCTGCATTCCCTATGAGTGTTTGCTTTTTCCAGAATGTTCTTACTTTTTATAGGCAGTGCATAATTTCAATTGAGTCACATCCAGGTGTTTATAATGGGGCAGAATTGGGTTGTAGCTGAAGACAGTGCGAGTTTCACTCAGTGGGGCAGAAGGGTGTTCGGGGGGGATAGGATGTGGCACTATGGCCAGAGCTACCGAATTTGGAACTGGGGAACCTGGTTCAGCCTTCATGACTAGTCCATCAGACCACTCTCCTGAGGGAGCACATTCCCCTACTAGACCTTATAAGGCCCTACTAGACCTTAGAAGCCCTGGTCTCTTAGCACCAGCAGGTGGACCCTACTGGTGGCCAGTGCTGGTTAACCTTGAAGCCCTGTCCACCACAATCCATACTGCAGTTCACCTCCAGTCTTGCGGGCAGGCCTACAAAGCAGCACACCCTAGAGCAGCAGTGACTTTGTCACTGAGGTCACAGGACCCTTGAGGCCAGTCCGTCTAACCCATTGGTGCCTCCATTGGCCTTGTTCCAGCAGTACTAATGCAACTCACCAGGGATTGGCAATGCAGGATTTGCATGCACACCAGACTAAGGGGCATGTTTACAAGGGCCTTGCGTCATGCTTGCACCTTGCAACGTGGTACATGCACAACGCAAAGCTCAAAGTCATATTTTAAAAGCCACGTAAAGCCACTTTGCATGTCTTTGAATGGCTTCATAAATATGGAGTAATGCAACGCAGCACAAACTGCTGCATTGCCTTACTGTGCGCAAGGGAGGTGTTGCTGTAGGTGTTGCGTGGGAGACTGGTTTTGTAACTGGGGACTGGTTTTGCAGCAATGCTGCAAAATCGGCCCCCAGTAACAAAACCAGCAGAACTGTGCAGCATAATGACTCACTCTTAAAAACGCATAAATCACTGCAGAGTTCCTTGTAAACCCAGTAGTTTTCCTGCAACAATAAAAGTCTCCCACGCAACTCCCACGGTTTTTGACGCATTCACAGATTTACAAGGACTTGTAATCCTGGGAATGCGTCAAATCTTGCGCTCCCCAGGGGAGGCATAACTAGGAGAAATATCATTATTTCTCCTTGTTTTTTCCTTCTTTCAAAGTGTGCTTTATTCTGCAGCACACATAGAACGAGGAAAAAGCCTCTCAAGATTGTTTTTGTACAGGAAGGTGCCCCTTCCTGTACAAAAACAACTCTGCATGCAACGGAGGCACCCTTGCACACACTGCCTCAGCTAACTAAAATGCTTTATGCCAGAACTTATCAACTTATTATGTTCCATGTCTGGTTTACCAGCTGCTATAAGATGAGCACTGCAGTAAGACATCTAGGGGGTTGACTTGGCCATTCAAGTAGTCCCTACTTTATTAGAAGGGGCAGGAATGGGCCGCAGAGCTCAATTGTTAGAACAGAGGTCTTTAAACCAGGATTTACTAGTGTCTTGCAGTTTTTTTTGTCCCTGAACTTAGTTATGGAACAATTTAAAATTGAGCAGTACCCATTCTGTAAATACCAGTGCAAAATGATCAGTATTTTCTAGAGAATTCATGTTAACTTTTATTTAACATTCCCTTCTTTAATTGAAGGATTTCTCAGATCGTGTTGTTGCAGACACTCACCAGAAACCGGAGGAGGGTGTTTCTGTTCTCAAACCAGAAAGACGGGTCATCATCAAACCACGGCACTGCAAGGCCAGAGAGGGATCAGGTTCACTGCTAGATCGGAGGCAAAGCAGTGTCACTACATAGGCCGCAAAGCACAGTTGTCACAGAATCTCAGAAGTAGGGGTGCTTCCTAAATCTCTTCCGCCTGCCACATAAGTTGCTGCTAATCCAGAAGCTTCGTAATATTCGACTTTCTTCAATTCAACGTCAAGTTTTAAAGAGGTAAAGAGCCTCAGCCAGGTTCTGAGACTATCCAATGTATTCCCTCACATTTATTGGGACCTGCTCATTGATACAAACAATGTAGCATTTAATTCCCCCATTATTCCATTGCATAAATGCATGTAAAAATATTTTTCAAGTAAATGCCTTAAGTGTGGGCTGACACATTTTCATTTACACCTTAGTTTTCATTGTCAAACGGCTAATATTCAATATAGTGTTTACTGGGTATTAAAAAATGACATGGACTCTTTCTTAAATTGTGTTGTGGAAAATCCCAATTCGTATCGACAGCCAGCATTTAAAATAAATCATGAGTTTTGGTACAGTGCTTATTTTAAAATGTATTTATTTACACAATTATTTATGTAGATGCTTCAGTGGCTGCAGAAGAAAAATGCTCCAGCCACGTCTGGTGAAACACACAAGTCCCCAGGCTCCAGATCGGAAGGACCAATGTCAAATGCAAATCAGGGTTTTGAAAGGCAAACAAGTGAAAGTGGCAGGATGCCCGAGAAGAGGAGAAGAGTCGATTCCGAAGATGAAGAATTGTTAGATAGCTGTGGCACTAACGACAGTCACATACTCCTCCAAGGAAATGTGGTGGAGAGTGTGGATTAAATTGATCACCCAGCCTGCTGGTCTTGGGAACAACTTGAAGTGAAACGTAAAGAGTATCTATGGCTCTTATTTTCCAATGGCAAGCTTGGATGTAAAGTGTGCAGGAAAGTAAATCTTAAAACAGAAACAAGTCAAGGTGTGCATTTTTCCATGGAATGAGTAGATTGCTTGGTCATCCCATATAGCCCTTCTAAAGACAAGCAGCAAATTTCTCTGTGGAAAAAAATATTTCGTCATAAGAATAGCTCCTGTCATCTTAAGGCACTAGCTATTTTAGAACAGAGGGCCCGTGAAAGTATTCCACAGTACAATTTGAAAATGCAAATGAAAGTACAGGAAGAGACATGCCGTGTATTCAGAACTGCATACAAAATAGGCAAACATGAGCGCCCTTTTTCTGATATGCCGTTGGATATTGATGTTCAAAAGATGAATGGTGCAGACTTGGGCAGAGTATTGCATTCAGATCACAGCTGCGCTGACATAATAGACCATATTGCTGCTACAATGAGGTCAAGGCTGATTCATTGTATCTTGCAGAATGAATCAAAAATAAGCCTCATGATAGATGAATCTACCACAGTTAGTAAATTGACCACACTAATTATCTGTGTAAGAGCATGTATTGATAAACATGATGAGCCACTGAACTTTTTCTTAGACCTTGTTGAGCTGCCAAGCACAGCAGCAGATATAATCTCAGATACCTTACTTGCATGCTTACAGAGACACAGTTTTACTGATGAGTATTTAAAAAGGCATTTGGTTCAGCTTGTAACAGATGGTGCTTCCAACATGATAGGTAGGAAATCCGGTGTGGCAACTCTTCTGAAACTGAAATATCTACAGTTGAGTGTATGGCACTATGCTAACCACAAACTGGAGCTTGCCGTGGGTGATGTTTGTAAAGAAGACACAGGCATTAATCAGCTCGAAGTTTTTTTTAATAAACTATATACCACCTACCATGCCTCTCCGAAAAATCAGAGAGAGCTTGTGGAATGTGCTTTGGAGGTAGAAGTAAGACTTCTGGCAATTGAAAAGGTGCTAGATGTACGTTGGGTGTCCTCAAGTGAAAGATCTGTGAGAGCTGTTTGGAATAACTACAAAGCACTTAGTAAACATTTCATGGAATCTTCCAAAGACTCAACGAGGAGTGACATTGAGCAGAAGAAATATGCTGGTTTAAACCGTTATTAACCTCCCTGGTGTTTGTTGAAAATATGGGCATATTATATGATGCTCTCGCAGATTTGGGTGACCTATCCAGAAGGCTGCAGCGGCGTGATTTGACCATATATGAGGCTGATCGTTCAATACAGATGCAGATTTTAGTTTTTGAATCAATGGCTGATTCACCTGGGCCCTTTGCTACAACTGCATTAAATGCTGCTGAACGGATGCAGTTTGCTGGTGTAGGAGTGCAACAGAACAAAGGCTGTGTTAGCATCAATAGGGCTCAGTTCTTTAGGAGCTTAGCAAATAACATGCGAAAAAGGATGACAATGACTAATGCATCAAATGTTTCTAGATGCACAACCACAAACAATGACGAAATAGAATACAAAGAGTTGGTACATAGAATGAAACTCCTACAACCAGTTTATTGGCCAGATCCAGTAGACATCTTATATGGTGAGGGAGAATTACAAAACCTTTGTAGCAGGTTGCATGTATTTGATACCAGGCAGTACATCATTGGTTTCAGAGAGTACAAACAAAATAGAAATTGCATCCCTGAAAGCCTGAAACCCTTAGTGCACATTATAGACACCTTTTGTACCTCCACTGCTGAATGTGAACGGGGCTTTAGTGTAATGAATGATGTGCTCACACCACTGCGGAACAGAATATCAATCAATCGTCTGTCTTCTATAATGTTCATAAAAATCATGGGGCCTCCTGTCATAAAATTTAAACCTGAATTTTATGTTCAGAACTGATTAGAAAAAGGGAGGAGAAGTGCCGATGAAAGAAACTGCATGGCTCGGAGACAAATGGCTTATGATTCCACTTATAAGCATATTTGGAACATTCTGTGATTGGAAACATGTCCCACATTGTAAATGTATTAAATGTAAACAACTTATATATTAAACCTCAAATAAACATGTTTATCAATTGTTTGAATTAAATAACGTTATAAGCTGTAACTGGTCAGTGAAATGCCAAACGTACAAAAAGTTGGTATGTTTTGCTATTTCTAGCCACACCTCTGACTCCGCCCACTGATCCAATCCTCTGTTTATTCCCGCCCCCTGATTCTCCGCCCACAGTTCCCCTACTTTTTTTTCCCCACTTCGACCACTGTGTACCACACATGCATACATTTGTTACAACTCCTACTCAGTCACACATCACCTTCACCGCCCGGCTGCCTGATAGAGACTGTGGCAGCACAGTGTGACCCTCTGCACCTCCTCAAGAGAACCATCAGAGCCCGGACATTTCTCCCCCCCACCCCCCCTTGGGTTCCTCTTCCCAGGGCTGCTGTGAAGCAGGAGCCCTCACAGGACTTTCCCCACGTTGCATGGATGGCTGGACTTCGTGCCCCCTGCCCGCCTGCTGTCGGACCGGGGCAATCTGGTGCACCAGAGCGCATCCCCGGACCCCTCCAGGTGGACAAGTGCTACCTTTTACCCATCGCCATGGGGGCACATTCAGGTCAGTGTGCATTCCTCCTCTCTCTCTCTCTCTCTCTCTCTCTCTCTCTCATATATATATATATATATATATATATATATATATATATATATATATAAAAGCAGAGATCTCATGAAAACAGATAAAAATGAAATAAATGCGTTTTTTTCCCTCTCAGCGAGATGTATAATATTATTTACCTCATCGCCTACTTTAAAAATGCATTGTACTTAAAAGCTGATTTTAAACTATCTATTTTTGGCCTAACATTATTGGTGGCTGCGAATTTATTTACGCTGAACTGGAATATAAACATGTTTCCAACTCTGGAGAAATACAGTTTTATTTCCGATGTTTTGGGTTCATTCCAGTACTAGAAGTTTTGTTTCTGTAAATCCATTTATTCTTGTTTTTCAATTTTAGAACCTTACAGGCTGGCTGTTATTGCCACCAAACTACATCTCCCATTGACTGCAATTTGCATTTACTGGTGTTTTTTCTTCAGATTTATTTTGGTCTCCTCTGGTCGGCTTACTTTGAAACTGTTTATCTCGGCAAGGGGAGTTTTTGCCCTGTGATTCTGCCTTTAAAATAGACCATATCCGCAAAAACACGAGGACCACAGCAGCTACATTTCCTAATAAGGAAAGGTAAATTTGAATACGTTTACATTTCAAATGTCTTCCAGGCTGCGCTCCAGACACTGCCTTTACAGGACTGTCTCCGGCCTGGAGCACCAGCAGTGGAGGCGAAGAGAGGTGTAGGGGCTCTACACTGAAGTGTGATTAAGGTATATAAATGCTTTGCCTCACCTAAAGGATCCCCTTCAACCTGCAGCTCCACCTCTACTCACCCATAGCATCTACAGAAGGGGCAGAGCTTCAGGAAGTCTAATCAGCAGCCATTTGCTAACAAAGGTGTTAATTGAATTTGTAATGGGAGCCCTTTCACCAAATGCTCATAATCAGCTGCTCCATTCCTGAAGGTCATTCGGCTGCTTTTGTCACTTCACTGGAACCTGCGCCCAATGCACAGAAGGACAAAAGGATGGTGGGGATAAAAGGAAATGGAAATGTAAGGGGGGCTGAAACAGAAACAAGGAAGGAGAAAAAAGTGAAAGAGCAAGCAATTAAAAAGAGAGAGAATGGGAGGGCAAAGATGACAAAAAACAAGGAAAAGAACTGAGTAAAAAAGAGGGGAAGAAAAGGAGAGAAGAATGAAGAGAAGTAACAGAGCAGAAAAACATGCAGTGGGATGTTTTAAAGAATTAATGTGGAACACAGTGGGCAATGCTAAATGGGTGGAAAAGAATATACTGCAGTTTGAGGGAAGGAATGAGAGAAATCAGAAAAGACAGCAACTAAGGGGAAATGTGAAAGGAGAGGCTGCAGACAAAAGGAAGCGGCTTAAAACAAAGGGAAGAAAAGGAGAGAAAAGTGAAAGTAATGAAAATAAAAAGGAAGCAGAGGGAAAATGCAGAAGTCCTATGTGCTACAGGTAAAATATGAGTGAGATACAAGCGGGGGTGATGCACCTAGGGCCCGATTCACAGATCTAACTTAAGACAAAATCCTAAACTTACTACCATTTTGGTATTCACAGAAGGCACTTACTCATTTTGGTATTCACAGAAGGCACTTACTTACTCATTTTGAGTAACTTACTCATTTTGAGTAACTTACTCATTTTGGTATTCACAGAACTGGCACACTCAGACCCAAAAAACCACCCCAAGCCCTTTGCTTAAGACCTGTAGGGTGGGTGGACAAAATTTCCTTGGTCCCCCCGGTGGTGCTCAGGTGTCAGTAAGAGGCTGGTTCTTCCTCTCCCGACACCTTATAAACACTCCCAACTCCCGCCCCTTCCCATTGCCTCTCTAATCCCACCCCCACCTTGTCCTTCCGGTCAGATGCTGAACACCCCAGGGGAAGACTGGTCTGCGACCTTCACTTCCCCTGGGGCCGCATCGCGCAAGAACCACACTCCACGCTGTTACTTGAAGCGTAAAGGCCATTTTATTAGGACAAGGTTGCAATCCTTTAGACTTTATTACATAGTACATAAATGCAATAAATATACTTTTCCCATCCCATACCGACTCATTCTCCATTCATCCTTCTCAAAACCATCTCACCTGTTTGACTCTTCCCCATTCACTTGGTGACCTCCTTCCTCTCCCCATTCTAACCTTCACTTGCCCTCCGAGCATCCTCCTGTTGAATTTCCTTCATTGCCTCCCGCGCCCGCTATCAGTCACCCGTGTACCGCTTCTCCCCGAGGGGTGGATCCGCCCGTATGTGACTCACCACCCTCCAAAGTACCGCCAACCAGGGAATCCCCCGTGGGGCGGTTCCCTGCCCCCCCATTTCTTGGGCACCTTTCGCCTCCTGTCAGCCGACCCTGCGGCACCCGGTGGACGCCCAATCCACCACCCAAACTTGTGTCCCATCTAAATTACCGTTGATGGGACAATCGTTGGTTGCGAAAGGTGCCAACCTATGCAGTACACCTTGTTCCCCAAGTACCTGTGCAACTAACGCATCCCCGCGTTGTGGCACCCAGTGGCCGACCCTCCACCACGCTGCATGCGTCTCGCACAACAAATAACATTTTGAGCCAATCCCGTCCGTGAAAAAATGCCCCCATTGTAGTGAACGACCATCCACCACCTTTACGTGCATCCCGTGTAAACAAATAACATTGTACGGGCCAAACCTTGTCTATGACAGGTGCCCCTTCCGCGGTGAACGACCATCCACCACCTGTACCTGCATCCCGATTAAACAAGTACATTTTTCGTGCCAATCTTCGTCCGTGAAAAGTGCCCCCATCGCGGTGAACGACCATCCACCACTTATATTTGCATCCAGTGTAAACAAATAACATTTTCCAGGCCAAATCCCGTCCGTGACAGGTGCCCCCCATCGCGGTGAACGACCATCCACCACCTTTATTTGCATCCAGTGTAAACAAATAACATTTTTTGGGCCAAATCTCGTCCGTGACAGGTGTCCCCCATCGCGGTGAACGACCATCCACCACTTTTATTTGCATCCAGTTGGAAACAAAGAACATTTTGCCGGGCCAAACCTTGTCCATGAAGGTGCCCCCCAAAGCGGTGTACGACCATCCACCACCTGTACCTGCGTCCCGTGCAAACAAATAACGTTTCTCGGGCCAATCCACGCCCATGAAAGGTGCCCCCCATCCTGGTGGACGACCATCCACCACTTAAAAACGTGCGTCCCGTGGAAAGAAATAACGATTCAGGGCCAATCCTCGTCCAGGAGGTGCCCCAACAAGACCGCCTGCTCGTCACCAGCAGGCCAGTACAGGGCAAGCCAGGTCAACAGCCCCCCGATCCCCTCTCCTGCAAGTCCCAATTCATTCACATGACCAAAGTGCCCCACGTTCCGTTTCATTGCACCACATCCCCTTCCAGGCATCATAGTGTAACGCCATACCAGAGATATCCCAGCCCACATCGTTCTCCCACATGTATCCTCGTAACGGGGCAACTCCTTATTTCTCGTAACACGATGTCAGCCGTACCGACAAAAACATCCCCCATTTTCATTCCCCATTTCCCCCATTATGGCACAGCCCGTCTGCACACGGGCTAGGTCGCCTCCTTCGCTGTCCAATGTTCGGGAGAATGGCCACCCATCCAGGCGACCGCCCTGGATCCTGCTCCACTCCCACTTCCTGTAGTAGAAAAGAATGATTAGTCCCGCATGAAGTACGTCCCCTGTCCCTTAGCCCCCGTTCGGCAGTCGATCCAAAGCCATTCGAAAACCCCCAGTCCAGTAGCCACCTCATCACAGAAACACCATCCCGTACACCCGTCGCCCTCAACCTGCATCCACTTACCCCCCCCAGGGCCCTCCTGAGGCCACCGCTGCTACAGTCCCAATATGTAGGAATCGTGCGTCACAGGGGGCAGCCTCACCCAAAGAGCCCGGCCCCAGTATGAGGCCTACACCAACCTGTAGAACCGATACTCCCCCATCCACATTTGGAAAAACAAACGCCCCCATCCATAGGCCTGCACTCTCTAACTACCAAGCTACGTGCCCCTGAAAACTGCCACCCACCGAAACCACTAAACCCATCCCAAATGCCCAGCACCCGGGCATACCTCAAATAAATCACCATGTCCTACCCCGTTAATGGAAGAAAGAGAAACATTGAAACACCAGGAATTGAACAGTTAACCTTGAGAGTAACAGTTTCCAACCTTAACCATTAGGCCACATGGACTCTCCTTCACAAGCGCGCCTCAAAGCACCTAGGCCACTCCGCTCGAAATTCATGTGCACCATTTTTTACCACCAAACACGCCAGGCGCTAAATCGCCTGCCAACACAAACCCCCGCCAACACGTCTGCCGTTCCTCATTGGCCGTAGCATTCCGACTCCCGGGTCAACACTAACGTACTCCCAGTGCCCCCTAACCCTTGAAAATATATATTGTCAGTGTCTGTCCGACACCGTACCGTGCGCTGGCTCCCCGCACCATGCCTTCCACACCATCCCATGCACCTACCCTGCCAGCGTCCGACAAAGGACCCCACCTGTCCATCCCCCTTTCAAGCCCCCTTTATATCGCTGTCCCCGTCCCGCTGCCAAGATGCTTGTGCCCAAACACCCCGGGAACCCCCCTCGCTTCCCAACCCAGCCCCCACCAAGTGGGGGCAGCCTATATGTCAAAAACCCGCCCCGCATCATGGGGAAGCCGTAACGCAACCCTCATGCCACCTAACCAAGAGCCCGTCATCTGTACATTTGCCGCTTCTGGCAGCCGTGCATGTCCCCGACCCCTAGTCAACGTAACACCGTTCGCGTGCTTCCTTGAACCCTTATGAACTCCATAGTCCACCCGACCCCCTGTCATAGAAACACCGGCTTCCTCTCATGCGACATCGAGCGCCATGGACCCATGGCCGCCAACTAACCGGGAAGGACTGCTGAGCCCTGTCATCCCCCACGTACACTCCTGCACAATGTCGTTGGGAGATACCGGTCCCCCTGTCCCCGGAGCGACCCCCCTGGCATAGGATGTCCTACACCAAAACACACCCCCCCACCTCAGTCTCTTCCGCCCCCACTCCACTTCGTAAGTGAACCGTACATAATGGCGCCAAATTCAACCGCACGCCCCAGCTGCGGGTTGTGCCTGTATACTGCGTGGACGCCCCCCCCCGGGCTTCGCCAAGTGTCACTGGCCTTGACCTGTCCCCCACATGTCGCAGCCCTGGTGGAAAAACCACCCCCATGCTACTCACCCTTCCACCGTGCCCCTGGCTGCTGCATGGGCAAGTGCCCAGCCCCTGAACCCCACACCATCATATGCTGCTCCGTCACCTTTGATACCCAGGACTGCTTGCGCGGCAACCGGCACCTCCGGCCCCCGGCGCCACCGCTCCTCCCGCTTACAGCTAGTGCACAGGGACCATTGGAAATTACCATTGCCTAATCTTCCATTTCAGAAACCAGTGTGCTCACTTCAGTCCCCCGGCACCACATTGTCCGTTTGGACCCATGCCTACCCATCGTTTGGTCCCGAGCAGTTCTCTGGCAGCCAGCTGCAGCAGCCCTGCATCACCGCCACTCCCCTCACAGCCCAGTGCATACTCCGGCCGACCATACGCAGTCTTTCCGTCCGTGCAGTACACCCCCTGCCCCAAGGCCTCAGCCATAGACCTGTACCTGAGTGTTCGTCCGGGACCTCCTCCTCCTGATCATGCGATGATGGTCCCCGGTGCCGTCGTGTCCTCCGCTCTTGTCTGCGGCCGTCCTCGATTCCTGCAGCAACAACGAACAGTCTGGTTACCTGGAATCCCCCCCCCCTCGGCACCCCACTCAGCCTCAGCCCTTTCGTACTACATCTTCCAGTCCACAACCCCAATCCCCGTCGCACACCGTCCCATTCCTCCCACCTCATCCATGTCAACAGACCCCCTACTCGCCCTCCACATCCATACCATCTTTCGCAAACTGTGTTCATAACTTCGTCAAACTCAGAACGTTGTCATGTTCGATGCGCGATCCCGTGACGGAGGGCAGGCCGCCGCGGACCCCCCTACTGCTTCCTGCCAGGGTCCTGAGGCTGTCGTGCGCCCCGCCGGCATCCCCTGTACTGCCGGCTACAATTACCGGTCTTGGTTCCCCCCCCACCAGGTCGCTCCAACCAGGTGGGCCCCGAGCACCACCGGGCCTCGTGCCGTGCAGGCAGTCCCTCACCCCTACTCGGTGCACCCCCGAAAAATGCCGCCTGCCACCCCCGACAGCGTCCCAGGGCCCGTCCCCCCCATGCAGCAACTCCAATTCAAAGACCAGCGCGCCCTCTGTGGCGTAGCCCCCCCTCACGTGCCCCCCGGCGCACCGGCCCCACCCCCAAAGCCCCCCCGGGGCCTCCCCCCTGACAGGGGTGCGTGACCACGGTGCGGAGGCCCAAACTCTACAAAGTCTGTCCGAGGCCCCCCCCGGCACCATGACATGGCCCATGGATATCTCGCTGCCGAGTGGCGCACCGCGTCCCCTCCCCCACCTCCCTCCAAGGCCCACCAGCTCCCTCCCAGTACCGGGAAGAGGTAACGCCTGAGCCCCCTATGTCGCCGCTGCCGCCCCCACTCCAACTCGCAGCCGGCCTCCGTGACCAGACGTGTCGCTGCGCACACCCCGCCCCCGCCACTGGGCCACCCCCCGAACCGCACCGGGCCTCGCACGCGTCCTTGCCGCCCTCCCTCCCCCCTGCGGGGGTAATGACGGCGTGCATCGCGGTGGCGGGCAAACGCTCAACCAGGCCCCGCCGCTTGCCCCCACGCCCCCACGCCCCCACGCCTCCCGGTTTCAGCCCTCATCAGCCAGGATAGCCTGACTCCAGTGGCATGGAGAGCACGGGACCCACGTCTGGGCATACCCGTCCTACTCGGGGTGACAAATGCAAAAAGAACAATTGATGGACAGAATGCAGAACAATGTCATACATTAACCCCAGTACAAAGATCTGGGCCAAATGCCCAGACGTGGGTCCCGGGCTCACTGTGCCACTGGATTCAAGCTATCCTGGCTGAAGAGGGTGAAACCCCAAAACCGGTCCTAGGATGCTTGTTTCCCGGTCCAGGGAGGACCTGGCTTGGCAGTTCGGGCTGGACTGTTCCCATGAGGCACAGGGTCAAGACTGATTTGCATATGGCCGGGTCTAAACTGGGGTGGCATGGTGAGCAAAAGAATGATGGATTTAACCCAGATCTCTTGACTGGGGGTGAATGTTTTGATTTGTTCTGCATTCCGTCCATCAATTGTGTGTCTTTTGCTTTCTCGCCGTAAGTGCGCCGGGATTGCCCAGACGTGGGTCCCGGGCTCACTGTGCCACTGGATTCAAGCTATCCTGGCTGAAGAGGGGTGAAACCCCGAAACCGGTCCTAGGATTCTTGTTTCCGGTCCAGGGAGAACCTGGCTTGGCAGTTCGGGCTGGACTGTTCCCATGAGGCACAGGGTCAAGACTGATTTGCATATGGCCGGGACTAAACTGGGGTGGCATGGTGAGCAAAAGAATGATGGATTTAACCCAGATCTCTTGACTGTGGGTGAATGTTTTGATTTGTTCTACATTCCGTCCATCAATTGTGTGTCTTTTGCTTTCTCGTCCTAAGTGCGCCGGGTTTGCCCAGACGTGGGTCCTGGGCTCACTGTGCCACTGGATTCAAGCTATCCTGGCTGAAGAGGGGTGAAACCCCGAAACCGGTCCTAGGATGCTTGTTTCCGGTCCAGGGAGGACCTGGCTTGGCAGTTCGGGCTGGACTGTTCCCATGAGGCACAGGGTCAAGACTGATTTGCATATAGTGAATTGGATGAGCTCCAACCACGTGGATGCTCCAAAATTAGCAGGAGAAAAAATCCCCATACTGTTATTTGCGGACGATACATTGATCATCTCCAAGACCCCAAGTGGACTATGGAAGGCCCTAAAAAATTTTGAGGAGTTCTGCTTACAGCGAGGTTTGGAGGTCAATGTGGCGAAAACAAGATTAATGGCATTTAATACACAAAGGGCCTTAAAGGGGGGATTCCAAATGAATGGAAGGCCGCTTGAACAAGTTAAAGAGTTCACTTATTTAGGGGTTAATATTCAGGATAACCTGAAATGGAACCATCAGGTTGAATTAGCATCTCTCAAACACAGGCAATTGTCGGGGGTGTTACACACAGAATATAACATCTCTTATACGAAACCCATTAGCCCAGCATTAGAGATCTATAATATGAAAGTTGTTAGTTCAGCCCTATACGGATCAGAACTCTGGGGGTGTGAGAACATATCTGTCCTTACATCCTCAGAAAACAGGTTCTTGAGGAAAATTACCAGGCTACCCCAAAGTACCCCAATGTGCCTGTTACTGTATGATCAAGGGAGGAAACCTATTGCGGCAATAGCCAAACTACGTACCCTTTTGTATTGGCAGAGAATATGGACTACACCTGAACTTGCAGGATATCCAGCAGGGTTTCAGGATATAATCAGGGCCGATACCTCTCACTGCATAAAATGGTTATGGGCGGTCAAAGACATTTTATCCAACATTGGCCTGATTTTATTGTGGAATGACCCGAGAAACTCTGCCTTCCCAACTAAGAAGGTTTTGAAAGATAAGTATTGGGAATGGGTTCAGTGTAACGCATACAGAACTAGTGAGCCTTCCTCCCTAACTGGCTAATTTTTGGAATTCAAAGTTATCCCGAAGTTGGAGTCATACTGGGATCAAATCACTAAGCCGCTTGATCGGAAATTGTATTTCCAGTTTAGGGTAGGTACACTGCCATTGAGAGCATTTACTGCTAGTTGGAACGCACTTAGTGATAAAGCATGTCCGATATGCAAGGATAGCGTAGAATCATTGGCACATCTATTATTTGTTTGTGCTGGATATGATGTTCCACGTCGTGTCTGGCTGTTACCAATTTGCAAGCTCTTAGGGACTAGAAGGGCTTGTGATGCCGAAAGAATTCTGCGCACTGATACAACAGTAACCATCGTTATAGCAATGGCTAAATATTTAGGGTGGGCGTGGGTATTAAGATCCAATTCCCAGCGACAAGCCTAAGAAAAGTGAGGTACTTACTTGAGTTACTCCGGTAGATGTAAGATTGAACCAAGAGTGTAAGTTGATTGGTAACACATTGAGAATTGTAAAATTTATCATGCCTAAAAGTAGGTTTTAACATAATCGATTTTAAAGACATTTGTAAATATTTTATCTTTTAAGGCTACTTTTGTATGATGTTTCATTCAGGCTATGTATTGCATTGTGGTAAATGTTTTATTTGTTTTCTATCTGTATTTGCTAAATGCTTTTATGACTCATTCAGTCGAATAAAGCTGTTTGACCTGATTTGCATATGGCCGGGTCTAAACTGGGGTGGCATGGTGAGCAAAAGAATGATGGATTTAACCCAGATCTCTTGACTGGGGGTGAATGTTTTGATTTGTTCTGCATTCCGTCCATCAATTGTGTGTCTTTTAATTCCAAGCATCACAGTCACACCAACATTCCACTGTCAACACTCACACTGGCTGAGCAGCTAGGAGATAGGTAAACTGGGATACATATGATTAAATAAGCAGGATATAACACAACTACTCTTGACACGTTTTTAGCCAGGACGGCAAACGTCTTGTTGAACGAAATTGCCTTGACCGAAAGGAGACTTTCATTGGAGCTGACCAATCAGTCTCAGAGCCCATTGCCTCTTGGTGACTCTTTGCAAATAGACGCCAGGCGAGATGGCACCCATTTTGATAACCGCTACTGATTTACCAAATGGAGCTGATGGTAACCAAAAGGAAGGTATATTTCTGTCCGAACCCCCGTTTAAAAGGAAGAAAGGAGGAGTAAAAAGCTGCGCAGATTCCCAAGAAGTGTACGGCCTCATTTGCCTTAAATCTAGATCATGTGGACTTGAGTCAGAATGTGTCAAATTTTTTACCTAAAATTGAAGATATGTTAAAGTCACTCTTGGCTCCCATTAATTCACGGCTGGCAAAGATAGAAGCCTTGCTCTATCAGTCCACTGAGCTGTATTCTCGATATCTATCTACTAATCGGGAAACAGCGACTGTGGAGATGACTGTGGGAGCAGGGCCTTCGCAGCAGGGCGGACCGGCCTTAACAAGTGGCTGTCAGCACTTAGACCGCAGAGGTAGCTCGCAGCTAAGGCTAGGGAATAAAAACCAACCACAAGAGGGTACACGATCACATTGGAGCCTGGGAATACCTCAAAATAATAAGGAGTAGGGGGGTGGTGCAGTTGTAGTTCCGCAAAGGTTGTTAGATGCCCATAAGATTGACCCCGGTATAACTCTGGGCCCGATTTACAGGGCCCCAACTCCCCCGTCTCCCTCCAAAGATAGAAGAGAGAAGTGACATTCTAGATCTGCTCCCTTAGTGGCCGTTCTGACAGGTGTCCCACCAGTTAAACAGGGTTCAAAGGAGTCAACGATAGATCTGCTACACAGAGTGACCCACTGGTTGGACAACTGGTTAGTAAAGGTGTGCCACTCAGCATCCCATGTTATGTTATGTTATGTTATATGTTATGTTATATAAACTTATATAGTGCACGTCTACCCATAGGTGTCTTGGCGCTTGCGGAGATATGAGCTACTAAGCTAGAGTATTACTGATTCCTTAACAGCCAGGTCTTAAGTTCCCTTCTAAAAGCGAGAAGGGTGGGTATGGTCCTGAGATACAGTGGGATAGAGTTTCACAGCCTAGCTGTGCAGTTAATGAAACTCCTTCCTCCCCAGTTCACTTTCCTGATTCTTATGGTGATAATCAATTTTGCATTGGTTGATCGTAGAAGTCTACTTGGTGAATGCCAGTTAAAAGCCCTCCACAGAAATGTCGGTCCTTCTCTGTGCAGGGCTTTGTGGGCCACACAGAGTGCCTTGAACTTAATCTGTTGTCCCACCGGGAGCCAGTGAAGCTCCCACATGCCTGAGGATATCGACTGCTATTTAGGGATATCCAAATTCAATCTGGCTACTGCATTCTGCACCGCCTGGATCTTACCAAGTAGTTTAACCTGGAGATTCATATATAAACCATTACAATAGTCCAGCTTTGATAAAATTAGTGAGTAAACAACAGTATTTCTGGTATTTCTGGGAATAAAAGGAAAAAAATTCTCAAGGTTCTGATGGTAAAAATGAGGAGGATACTACTTTGACACCTGGGCCTCATATCTCAGCTTATCATCCATGATAAATCCAAGATTTTTAGCTTTAGTCACTGGAGTGAGAGGCGAGCCCAAACTGTCTAGCCACCAGGCAGGAGACCATACTGGGGAGAGATTGCCAAACAGAATAACCTCTGTTTTACTCAAGTTCAATTTTGGGCAGTGTCTACTCATCCAGTTGTTTAGGGCGGTCATGCAATCGTGTAATCTTAGAGGGTAGTTGATATCATTATCTACAGCCAATGCAACCAGTTGGGTGTCATCAGCATAAGATGTTGGATTTAAATTGAAGCTTATAATTAGAGGGGCAAGTTCTGAAACGTAGATATTAAAGAGCGTTGGGCTCAGTGAAGAGCCCTGAGGGACCCCACATGGCAAAGTAAAGGGTGAGGATTTAAACTGACCAAGATTCAGAGTTTGAGATCGTCCTGATAGAAAGGAAGTTAATAACGTGAGAGCTTTATCTTTAACACCTATGGCTTTCATACGGTGGACCAATAATCCATGGTCCACCGTGTCGAATGCTGCAGATAGGTCTAGCAGGATGAGAGCTACTGACCCTCCACCATCCAGTGCCATTCTCATCTCTTCGTGGTTTTTATAAGTGCAGTCTCCGTACTGTGATTCGCTCTAAACCCAAACTGACTGGGGTCCAGAATTTGATTGTCTAGAATGAAATTGGATAACTCTACATTGATTATTTTTTCAACAATTTTAGCTGGCAAATGGAGTCTTGAGATGGGACGATAGTTTGCAGGCTCACTGGTATCAAGAGATGTTTTTTTAATGAGAGGGAGAATATTAGCTTGTTTCCAAAGTATAGGAAATGTCCCTTGCTTGAACATTTGATTGAACACTAATGAAAGATGAGAGGCGATCAGCTGATTTGCAAGCTTTAAGATCTTAGGGGGACATGGATCGTCCAGAGAACCAGATTTAGCAGCTAAAAAAGAGATGCTACTTGGCTTGGAGATGTTGGACTAAATTTTGTGATTGAAGAGTCATCGGTCACTTCCTGGTCATTAATATCCATGTTGATATTAGATTTGTCAAATAGGTCAAAGATATGGTCAACTTTTTTTCTAAAAGTCCGAGCAAGTGTATCACAAAATTCTCGATTATGGGTGATGGAATTATTTTTTGGGACTTATGTCAGTTTTGTTATAGCCTGGAAAATTCTTTATTGGAATTACCAGCTTTTTCAATTAATTGTGTATAGTAATGGCTTTTTCATTGATATCCATCTTTTTATAGTTTGCAAGAGCCACTTTATATCGTTTTTCGGATTTTTCATAGTGTTTACGCCACTTCCTCTCTTGCCTCCTACAGGCTTGTTTTTCGAGTCTCAATGCCTCGGAAAACCATGGAGCCGAAGGGACCCCTCTATGCTTGTTTACAGAGACTGTGGGAGCTAATTTTGCAAATGTAGATTCGAGCCATGAAGTATAATTCTTGGCTGAGAAATTAGCATCCCTACCTATGTCTGGTGGACTCTGCGCTAGATGTAACGTTAAAACCTCAGGGTCTATTTTATGCTAAGGCCTACTGGAAATCTTGATTGCTGGTTTAATAAAAGTCTGACAGGACGGGGGTAACTTATAATCAAAGAGTATCGCTTGGTGGTCAGACCAAACTAGTGGGAGTGTTCTAATATTGGAAATGGCAGGATTATTGGAAAAGAGTCCATCTAAAGTATGACCAGCTAGGTGCGTTGGGTCATTGATCAATTGTTTAAGACCTATTGCAGATGTCATATCTAGGAGATTTAACATATCATTATCTGTGGATGATTCTAAATGAAAATTAACATCTCCCAGAAGTGAAAAATAGTTGGATTGGAGGCCTAATTCTAGCAGTGAATGGAGACTGGCTAGGATTTTCTTTTAGGGCCAGGTGGTCAGTAGATTAGTATTCCTGTAAAAGTCTCTTGTTTGTGGAGTGTCAGTTTAAAAAGAAGAGCCTCACAATCTGTAGTGGGAATCTCTGAGCAGTGTGCATCTATCTCACTGCGGTAGATTAGAGCAAGGCCTCCACCTCTTTTTAGCGGTCTGTCCTGTCTACAGAGATCAAAACCCATAGGGACTGCAATAGTAAAATCTGGATCAGTTGCTTCCCTGCCCCAACTCTCTGTAATAAAAAGTGCATCTAGTTTCGCATCAATGATAAAATCAGCTATTTCATATTTGTGTTTTACCAGTGACCTGGCATTGATTACGGCAAACTGCAACTTTGTAGGTGTCCTAGGGGGCTCTGGGGTGTGGGTGAGATTGTGGTCTATCTAAAATGGCAAAGCACTGTGTCTCTTTGGAGTGCAATTTTACATGACAATGCAATTGTGTGCATGAGCTATGGTTAGGGGGGACGTAGAGCACACAGTGTATCACTTGAATATTGTAGGCATATCTTGCTTTTTCCCATACAAGGTCCAGGGTCTCTGGCCCTGGGCCCGGTCCAGGCGTGGACGGGCGCAGACGGGCTTGCCTTTGGTATGCCGGTGAAAAGACTGGGCCGCTAACCCCACTGGAAGCGTGCAAGCGTAGCACCGTAGTATTCCTAGTGAGAGGCTTCCCTCTGCAACAATCGGCCAACATTTGCGGCGGACCGGGGAAGATGAGAGTGGATCAAGTAAAGGTAAGAGAAGGCAGGATAAAAACTTTAATAAAAGAGAGAGGTCGAGTGACAAAATTAAATATAACAGGAATGACTGTTTTTTTAAATTATTAAGAAGCATATTTAAAACGTATTAAAACGTAAAAAGAGTGCAAATCTGGGAGAAGCTCACTATTTAGTATCAGAAGTGCAAACAGCAGTAGTCTCAGACAGCGTATTGCCGTCTATCCATGTTATCATGGCCAGAAGAGTGGGATGGGTTGGAACCACTATAAAAAAAAGACGGGGGGGGTGATTGCATTGTGGTTAACTTAACACACCCGACCCACACAAAAGCCATGATTCACAGTCATTATAGACAAGAATCTAAAACTAGAATTAAGGTTGTCCCGCTTCACTTTTTCTATCCTGTTGGGGTACAACCTCAAGGGTTCCAGAGTATAAACTTCGGTCTTTTACCAGCAAGGCCATTATAATGCCCTAATGTGAGCACAGCCATTCCCCTTGTAAACAGATTTTCCCCATTGAGGGATCTAGACAGTATTGATTGACAATCGGTCCCAATTGAGGGTGTGGATACAATAGGGTGCCCTCCATTATCTGGGGAGATCAATAATATCCCCTTAAAGCTTGTTCCTTCCCAACCTGGCCTATTGAATTTTAAACTAATGCCCTGGAATATTGCAGGATTGAGGGCTAAAAAAGATGAGGAGCAGAGGCTGGCTAAAATAAGGTCATGTCATATTGTGACACTACAAGAAACATGGGATACGGCTGACTCTTTTGTTTTAGATGTTTTTACCTCTTTTTATAAAGCTGCTTCCCCCTCCACTATAGGACGCGCTAAGGGAGGCCTACTTACTTTGATATCACTTAAATTGGCCTGCACGATGAAGAGGTTGTTGTGTCCATACCCCACTTGTTAGCAGTAGAATTAATTTTCTCCAAGCATCCCACCTTGGTGGTAATTAACTTTTATAATTCTTTTTGTAGGGAAAATGTTAACGAGCACATAGCCGCACTTGAGGGTTTTCTGGAGCATTATGGAGAGGAGAGTTGCTCCTCCTCTGGATTTATTATAATGGGGGATTTTAATGTCCATCACTGTCCTTCTAATTGTACACAAGGTAGGGGATCCTGGGACACCCTGGTTCCTTCAGCCCACTTTGAACATTCTGCCCAAGACTGTCGGCTAGAGAGCCTACTTGCCACTAATAATCTACAATGTCTTGAGCATACGGATGAGATAGATTCAGTTCCATCCTTTATTGGCAGGGGCTGTTGCTCGACCATTAATTTCATTTTGGTATATGCTCCTTTGCTTTCTGACATATTAAAAGTAAGCCCCTCCTGGAGTTGTTATAGTGACCATAACCCGTTGATTTTAGAATGGATGGGGGAGCTGGTCTTCCATGAGGCTGAGAAAAAGAGCCTTTCAAATAGGGATTTTAAACCAATGGATCAGGCCCGCAAAATTAGGTGGGGGAAGATAATGCCAGAGGCTTTTTTAACCAAGTTATACTTGGAGGGTGAAGAAGATATTAAACTGTGTCTTTTTAATCATACCGAGACCAGTGTGGTAATAAAGGCTTTTGGTAACCTGGTAAAGCGGATTGCAGAAAATCTAACGGGGAGAGGAAGGATAGGAGACATTAAGGGGGAAAAATGGTTCGACGTAGACTGCTCTAAAACCCATAAGGCTCTTATGCATGCATTAAAACATAAACCCAGGGATGTAGAAATGATCAAGGTATGTAGGAAGGCCTATAAATTGGCATTAAATCAAAGGAAAGAAAAGATACAGGAACAGGCATGGCAGGATCTAAATCAGGTTAGTGTACTGTCTAACAGTTCAAAATTTTGGAAAATCATAAATAGTTCTTGTTTTCTAGATCAACACTCCTCGAGAACAGACTGTGTCATCTCCGCTGATAGATGGGTTAGTCATTTCGAGAAGATTTATAGAGATGTGGACCTAGAGAAAAATGTTATTCCCTGGGAACCCAGTTTAGAGACGCATCCGTTATGCTTTGAGGTAGATGAAGTCCAGAAAGCGATCATGCCCACTTCAGGTCGAAAAGCCCCGGGCCTGATGTGGTCCCTGTGGATCTTTATAAGGCTGATCCTGGGACATAGGCAAAGATCCTAGCTAGGGTGTTTAATGCAGCAATGACGGGCGGCTCACCGCCATCATAGTCCACAGCGGTTATTTTACCTATTTTCAAAACGGGCGCCAGGGAGGACCCTGCTTGTTACCGCCCGATTTCATTACTTGATTCGGCAGCTAAAATCATGGGGAACGTGATTTTAGATCGCTTAAGAATATGGTTAGATGCAAGCAACGTGATTTCAGACCTGCAATATGGTTTTAGAAAAGGAATGGGGACGCTGGACCAATGCATAAATCTTCTTATGATGATCGGCAAATATACGCTCGCCAAAAAGGGACTTATGTACATGGCATTCATGGACTTAACATCCGCCTTTGATCGAGTGAATAGGTCGAAACGATGGCCCTTACTATTAAAAATTGGAATGGATGCCAATCTGGTGGCCTTCCTGCACTTGTCCCACTTCAATTTGACTGCCTCTGCCAGATACAATGAAAATGGTTTCCTTACAAAATCTTGGGAGGTTAAGCGAGGGGTGAGACAGGGATGTATGTTTGCCCCTTTTCTATTTACCTTATACATTAACAATCTGGGGGCTGCCCTGTCAACTGCTAGCAAAGACATCCCTAGAGCAGGCTCTAAACTCCTCCCTGCTCTCTTATATGCAGATAATGCAGTTTTATTTGCTAGGACACCAATAGGGCTGCAACGACTTGTAAATACTTTTATTGATTTTATGGTTTCACATAATATCCCAAAAGTTCCACATAATATCAACTGGTAACACAAAGCGTGACATGTCGCTACATTTCCTTATTTGGGTATTTTGTTTGATGAAGAGGGATGTTGGGTGGCTCAGCGAATACTCAAGAATACTCAACAAAAACACCCTGTCTAGAGCAGCAGGAGCGACTATGGACTTTGCCAGGAGACTGGGGAGCAAACCATTACAACCACTATTGAAGGTCTATAACGAGAAATGTGTCCCAATGGCAACGTATGGCAGTGAGGTATGGGGCTATAAGGAGGCCGGCGATCTGAAAATAAATATCTGCGGAAACTTTTAGCTGTACCCCCAGCACCCCTTCTTTTATGGTGCACGAAGAACTAAGGCAGGGTTACATTTCTGATCGTATAGCAGTGGCCCCTTTAATATGGTGGTTAAAAATATGGTCTAGCCCCACTCCTTCTCTGAACCAATTCATTTTAGAAGATTGTATGAGGCTAGATAGGGCTGCTGATGTTCCCTGGCTAGGTTACATCTCTCAGCAGCTAGTGAAAATAGGGCACCCTGAGCTCTTTACACATCCCAGACAGATGCACCCTGGAGAGCTGATAGATATTAAAAGACAATTTCTAACCAGGAGGAAAGGGCAAATAGTGAACTTAATAAACCCACGATAAGACAATATATAATATTAAGTCCTGGGACCCTAGGACAACCCTTTTGGTCTTATATTAAAAACTTACACCATCGTTTTCTTTTAATCAGATTTAGGTTTAAATACATACACTGGTGTCTCACAGTCCCCAAGGGTTTTACTAAGCCAGGGGCCCTAAAGCCCTGCTCTTGTGATGACTTCTCGGACCAAGATCTTTTACATTTTATGTTTTTTTGTGGTTTTTATAACGATCTCCGGATAAAATATATCCTACCACTTTTAAAACATTGTCATTTTGCACAAGTGAGACCAGCTCTGATATATGTGCAAACGCTGCCCTCATCTCTGATATGTTTTGGGGTTGCGAGTTTTTTAGCAGGAGCCTTATGGCGAAGGAAATATTTTGATCATGCACTGAACCGGGATCAGAAATGTAATGTTTTAGCGGGCATTGTTTTTAATTATGTGTTAGTACTGTATAAAATGCACTTTATCTAGGTCTATGATGGTGTAGCAGTCCTATCTTGATAATTCAAACATATATTAGGGCTTAGAAACCTATTCATGGCAATTGTATATGAAATATTGGACCTGCCCTTTTATTATGTATTGCATAGTTTTTATCCTTTTACTCCTGGTGTGTGTAAATGTGCTTTTATGGTCAAAACTGTCCGAATAAAGTTTTACTTGACTTGACTTGACTTGCAAACATACCTCAAGAATTATATAGGATACTTAGCAGCAGTATTGCAGAGTTAAACAACTTTCAAATGTGATTGGATGTGTTGATGGGACACATACGCTTATCTGTTCATCCCTCTGCTAGTGAATTTCTACATAGGAATCAGAAACCTCAAAAGAGATTTATTATAAAGGTGGAATGCAATGCATCCAATATAATTATAGACATTATGGCTTAATATCGAGCAGTAGTCATGATTCATACATGAATGCAATGCATCCAATATAATTATAGACATTATGGCTTAATATCCAGCAGTACACATGATTCATACATGTTCAAGCACTGTGTGCTTAATACCAGCTTGCCAGAGGAGCACCCAGACATGGTTTTCTATTGGTTATGTCTCATGTAACTTTTGTATATTTAAACATTTAAACGAAACATACATACAAACATTTAGCATTTTTATTTATTTTTATAGGTTACAGTGCCTAAGACATTCATCCATGGAAGTTAATGCCATCTCTTGCCTCTTTCTATTTTGGCAGTCTGTGCAGATGTAGTTCTCCTCGAACATTCACTCTCACTATTCGGGCTTTCTTTGTGCCTTCCTCTCGGAACCGTTCGAACAGAGATACTACTAATGATAGAAACTTTATCACGTTCAGCAGCTGGCAATTGCTCTTGTGCTGAAATGTGTAACATCTGCAGTTCTCTTACGGCTGTGGCCACTTAGACTAATCTCAGTGCCACATCTCCACTATAATCCCCCATTTACACTTGTGGTTTTACTATACATCTGACTACCAGAGATGTTGAACTGATCTACCAAAACCACCAAGACCACTTAGAAGTTCCCATTGCCTTCACCATTATTAGAGTGTGGCAACAGCCTCTGTTAAAGCAGACATCTATTGTGACATGTTCTAATAACTATCCTTTATGGCATTACATACATCATGGTAAACTTGTCTGATTTGAGATCCAAAACCACCAACCCTCTTATATTATTCACATTGAACTCCAAACATAGATGACTCAATCATTCTAAACTGTGCATATTTTGGAAACATTTTATATTTAGTGATCAGTAGTGCTTGGTTGTCTTAAACCGAATAATAGTCTAGATCTAATTTGTCTAGCCCTCACTACTGGCTGCGTTTGTTGCTGGTTTCTAGAATCACTAGCAGCTTGTTAGCGTAGGTTTCTTGGACAAACTACTCGCCAGCCTTTGCCTGTGTCCTGTGCTGCTGGCATCTTGGTGGGCGGGCTTGCACTGGGCTCATCCAATTCCATTTCTATGTTGTTGTTCCCTTTCTTCTGTTTCAACATTCAAGAGTGTAGGAGCGTCTGTAGGGAAATTAATTGCGTACTTTTCTGTAACTATTAAGTTCAAAATGTAAGACACATAATTTATTAATTTAAAAATAATATGCTGATTAATGATGATTTGCTACAATTATTACGGGAAAACTGAAGATTTTACTACAATATATTTTGATGGTGGCTAGAAATCTCTTAATGAATTGCTACAGTCTCTAAAGATGCAGAGTAAATTGTGTCTCGTGTATGAACTTCTGGTCAAATTTATAGTCGAAATCCCTAGTATAATTGCTGTGTTAGGACTACTTAAAAATTATGTCATTACGCTAATGTACACTTACGTGTAACTGCTGGTGGTGGCACAAAATGTGCTGCTTACTCCAGACAATGCCTCAGGCTGTTACATGGACTCAATGAGTTCTTCCATGGCAGTTGGTGCTGGGTCTATAGAATGACCACCTCCAGAACCTCCTGCTTCGCTCCTTCATGTTGCTAAATTTTTCTTTTGTTCTCGAGTGAAGCTCATACCATTTCTTTTTAAACTCATCAGTGGTACGACGTGTAACACTAACTGCATTGATGTTCTTCTGGATGTTCAGAGCAATTTTCCTTTTGCTGGCATCTAATACAATCAAAGAACTCTTACTAAATGATTAAGGGGCATATCAGCAACAACCGGCGATAATTATCGCTAAGCGCACTTAGCGCTAGGATAATTATCGCCGGCTATCGCTGGATGTTATCGCTGAGATAGCGCGCTATCAGCGACGCTTATGTCAAAAGCGATAAAAATACCAGCGATAGTGGGAATGCTGCTTTGCAGGGAACATCGCTGGATTTCCAGCGATGTTCCCTGCAAAGCGGCGATGACCTTGCTGATACGACCCCTTGGTCGTATCAGCATAATCCCCCCCCTATGTTAAGCATAGGTAAGTCAGGATTTTAGCAGACGTTAGTTTTTGGCGAAAACCACAGTTTTCGAAAAATCTAACGTGTGCTAAAATCCTGTGGGCTGCCTTGTAAATATCGCGATGTGAACATCAGCGATATTTTACAAGGTAGTCCATCCGGGGTACGCCCAGTGACGCCCACTTTGCATCTCATTAGAAATGCAAAGGGAGGCGTTGGGAAAAAGGGTGCTAACATGCGATTATGCATGTTAGCACCCTCTTGTTAATAGGGCGATAGTTTTATCTCCGCTTTTTTGGCTTTTTAAGCCAAACAAGCGGAGATAAAGCCCTTGTTAATATGCCCCAAATTTTCTTCCATCCTCCTCTTTTTGTGTACCTTTGCTTCCTATGATAGATTACGACTACGTGGCTGCTCTGCTCCACTTCTGAATCCTCTCCCTGGCTGCTTTGAGCATATGGTGTGCTACTTTCTGGTTGTGGTATTATAATATGTCATTATATTCCATTTTCTGTTACGCTGGTGTTACACAGGTGTAATGTTCGGTAATTTCGAATTGTGCTTGGTACACGAAATCCCCCAAATTACACTATTATGCCAAGTCGCATAATTACGTGCAAGCGCACAAGAATAATGCGAACCAGCAGCACTCAAGAGGCTGCTGTTTGTGGTGCTTGTATCTTTGTGCTATCCTTTAGAGTTAAATGTGTCCTTGCATCCAAAATGGGCACAAGGAGGCTTTTCACACTAAGATAAAACACCTAGGGGCATATTATCAAGAACGGCGTTAAAATTATCGCCGGTTTAGCGGCAGAAAACTGCTGCTAAAGCGGCGATAATGGGCTTGATAATATGCCCTGGAGAATTCCAATAGAAGCCCATGTTCACACCAGAACATGGACTTCTATTGGAATTCTCAAGGGCATATTATCAAGCCCATTATCGCCGCTTTAGCAACAGTTTTCTGCCGCTAAACCGGCGATAATTTTTAACGCCGTTCTTGATAATATGCCCCCAAATGCCAGTTTTGCATTTTGCATAATTACACATAATTTTACATAGTTTAACATAATTTTCCTAAATCCCATGTCATTATGCTAAAACAAATTATGCATTTTTGCACACTCCTTGTCATTAGTTGCAGTCGTTGCAACATTTGCAATTTACGACGCCCTTTGATTTGCAAATAGCAATTTGTTAATTTGCGATTGAAACTAATTCTGAAATGCACTGACGTTACTATACTAGGGGTCATATTTACAAGAACTTAACGCCACCGTAGTGTCAATTCTTTACGTTATGGCGGCTTTTTTTTATCGCATTATTTACGAATTGCCGCTAACTCCAGTTTGCGGCAAATTTCCGGCGTAAACGCGAATTTTCAAGATCGCCACCTCTGTTAGCGGGACATAACAAAAATGAGATGCAAGGTAGGCGTTCTCATGAAAAAACTGCCACTAAACACACAACGCAACATTTACAAGAAAATCCCAGTACGTCGATAACCCCCCAAAACTGAGGCTAACTCAAATTAGCTGCAGTTTTCTAACAGCAATACTTACCTGGTCTAAAAAATGGTGCACACACACCTGTATATAAGGAAGACAATCCTAGACCACCCTCATTGGCAACCTCAACAACGCCATGGAGCTACTACTTTTACAACTTGGAGCCCCAAGAAGACCACCACAGAGGCAGCGCTGCAGAAAAGAGCGGGTCTACCGCCAAAGGTTCACCCTCATCCACCTCCGTCCAGATGAGATGATGGCCCATTACAGGATAAAAAGGTCCTCCATCCTACGCATATTCAACCAGATAGCGCCAAGGCTGGAGGCCACATCCCAGCGCAACACTAACATCCCTCCCCAGACCAAGCTACTTGCTGTGCTGCACATGTTGGCCTCAGGCACCTTCTAACTCACCACTGCCAGAGTGACCAGAGTCTCCCAGGCATCCTTCTCCAGGTTTCTCCCCACTGTCTTGGATGCCATTATCAGCCTGACGCAGCAGCATCTACGCTTTCCCAACACTGCGCAAGAACAACTCGCCAACAAGCAAGGCTTCTATGCCATTGCTGGTTTTCCGCATGTGTTGGGGGCAATGGACTGCACCCATGTGCAACTTGTGCCTCCCGCTGACACTGCACACATCTACAGGAAGAGGAAGCACACATACTCAAAGAATGTGCAGGCAATTGTTGACCATCTTGGAGTGTGCACCAATGTCGCCGCAAGTATCCAGGCAGCGTCCATGATTCCTACCTCTTCCGACAATCCGTCATCAACCAGCGGTTCCAAAATGGCATCTATGGAAATGGACTGCTTGTTGGTAAGTACAAACTGAACACACCACACACCTCAAGTCACCCAATCATGTAACTCAACTAGGTGAGAAGGCACATGTAGCAAATTGAATTGTGCGTACATTGTAACTGGCATAAGTCAAAAAACAAGTATCCTCTTTTGGCCTCAATCACACAATACAATAACGACCAGCATGGGGGCCACTTGTGCGCCAAGTCTGGCCTGTCTCTATGTAGGCGATTTTGAGAATAAACATATTTACAACGAGCTGGCCCCTTTTTATGAGAATGTAGCGGGCTGGTACCACTACATTGATGACATTTTTTGCATTTGGGCAGGCAGTGTTGAACATCTGACTGAATTTCTGGCTTGGTTGAACTTAGGGGACCCTAATCCTAAATTCACGTCGCCCTATAGTAGATCCAGGATTGATTTCCTGGACATTACTATTAAAGAAGAGGATGGAGCACTGTTGGTGGAGCTCTATACTAAACCAACAGATAAAAATATCTTGCTTCATTATACAAGCTTTCACCCTAAATCCCAAAAGGATAACATCCCGTTTAGCCAGTTTCTTTGTCTTCGACGGAATTGTTCAAAGATTGAAGATTTCTATAAACACTCGGAAACTCTGAAAACCAAATTCAAGGAGAGAGGTTATCCTAAGAAGTTGATCTCCCACTCTTTTAAAAGGGCCAGATTTTATGATAGGGACATAAAAAAGTAGTGGAAACAAAAAAGAGAAAAAAGAGAATAATCGATTGGTAAAAAAGTAGTGGAAACAAAAAAGAGAAAAAAGAGAATAATCGATTGGTTTTTGTTAGCCAATTTTCGAACATCAGTAATCAGATCAAGAATGTGATCAATCGGAATTGGCACATTTTAAATGATGAAGAGGATGAAAATTTGGATAAGCCTTTGTTTGCGTTCAAGAGAAACAAAAATCTTAGAACGGAACTAGTCCACACGTATAGGGAAGAACCTCTGAGTTTCCAAAGCACCATATTCAATACTCCAGCGGTTGGAAATACATGTTGTGGTAATTGTAACGTCTGTGATCTATGTGTACCAACGAAAGAGATCAACCACAACGGGGTCTGTATAACCTCTAAGGCTTTGAATAATTGCTGCAGCAAAAATGTGGTGTACTTGATCTGCTGCCCCTGCGGGCTTGGCTACGTAGGGGAAACAGGCAGGGAAGTACGTACCAGATTACAAGAACACATGTCAGCTATTAGGATTAAGAAACCCGATGCACCTCTGGTGGCACATTTTGAAAAATTTGATCATGATGCTCTGGATATACGTTGGTTCATTTTGGAAAAAATCTGGATAGGGAAAAGAGGAGGTGACATGGTAAGAAAGAGGAAAGAACGAGAACAATGGTTCATTTCCAAACTCAATACGGTCCGTAAGGGACTCAACTCAAGAGAAGAGTGGGACCGATTAGTTAGTTAGAACATTGATTTCAGTCTTTATACATGATAAATAGGGTATTTAGGTCCAGACACATGCACTGTAGATGAACATATATCAGTTCCATAGTTAGTGGGGAGTCATAGTTCCTGACCTATTGCATTAACACATATTAAGGACGAGAATGTTAACAACACTAATTACAGTGTTGTACTAGTACTTTCACTCCTTATTATAGATGCCTAGCAATCCCGAAATATAGTGTAGTTTGATGTCTACATATTTAATAGAATGCATAAGAATTAGTAAAGGTAGTACTAGATAAAATATCTGAGTAACCTAAGGGTCTTATGACAGGAGACCTGAATAAATTTATTATAATCTTGGTTTAATGGCTGAACCAAATAATACACTTTAATGCACTGATTCCGAAATCAGATACTGATATGAGGTCCTACACTTGTATCTGTAATTAGCTTTTTAAATTGAGTATTGGTACGCACGCTGAGACTTTAAAACATCATTTTATAGACGGGGAAATCCTTTTCAGGATTCGAGATGCAGATTTGAGGATTCAATATGGCTCCATATAAGGGAGTGTGATTCGAGAACTTAGTTTCCAATTTTGAAGATTCTTGATATAAGATTCATCTTTTGTATCTATTCAAAGATGGCGTTTTCATTCTGCGTACGTATGTACTTAACGCTTTTGATGTATATTGAACCAAATAATATACTTTAATGTACTTATTCCTGTTGTTCCTCCGTAATTGGAAACCGATATGAGGTTTGACACTTGAAACTGGAATTAGCTTCCTGTACTCAGTATGGATGCGTGCACCAAGACCGTGAACGTCATTCTATAGACGGGAAAATCCGTCTTAGGATTCGAGTAGTGCAGATTTGAGGAATTAATCTGGCTCCACAAAACAGAGTGTGATTCGAGAAATTAGTTTTTAAATCTGAAGATTCTTGATATAAGATTTGGCCGCATAGGTTTTAAACCATGCTGTTTTATTTTGTATATCTATTCAAAGATGGCGTTCCCTTTTTACGTACGTATGTTCTTAATACTTATTGAAAAATAGGTGATTGGCCTTCGGGTGGTCACGTGTGACAGAGGTTGATGCATTTAAATGTGCTCCTCCCTATCCGTTTTTCTAACCGGAGGTGCGGTCCCCGTGATATTTGAAAAAAAGAAGGAAGGTAAGATCTATTGAGAGACCGCTAGCTGAATGCTTAGTCAATTTATGGGATCTCGATGAAGTATTCGGACACGAGGGTCAGTCCTTTATGCCGGGGTATTATTCTGCCTGTGAGAACGGTTCGGACAATATAAGGGAGCACTGTAATCCCTCTCGTGATATCGGGGGGTTGGCTACCATTTGGCATCCTCGACTAAAAGCTAGACCTTAACATTTTACATGGTCGAGTTTGCATAGGCAATGTGAGTTGTTTAGAGAGAATTTTACCTCTATCTCCGTACCCGTGATGTTAAACATATACATGAGAGTCTCAAATTAGAGGCGAATATATTTTCTTTTTTGGGCACAACATAGGGTACATCTATCTGTCTGTATTATATCTAGAACCTCGATAGATGGAGATTTGTTTTTTTATGAAATACACCCCATAGCCTGAGGTATGTCACCTTTGGTAAATGGTACGTGATGGGAAGGGTGCTTCTCTACCTGCTTTAGGAGACTTATCTACCATGGTGTAACGTATTGGGATGGCTCCTACAAAATCTGATATATAGCTATCTATTTGTAATACAGGACTATTGATGTTCTTGTGATCCTAATATCATAAAGGATCAGGGTACCGACCGGAGAGGACCATAATCACCTGCCCAACAGTCGTGAAACTAGAGTTGGCAGACAGAGAATGTGTTGGAGATAGGTATGTATTAGATTCCAATATATGGACAGTGGGTATAGACATATGGGGAATTTGTGATTTGAGATGAAGGGGTTGATCACTATTTCTATTATCTACAGATATTATTCCCTTCACCATTTCTGACTATTATTGGCACAGTGTGTCGTCAATCTCTTAAATACAGGTAACTATGCCCTGTTTTTCTAATCCAGATAGCGACGGGGATATCTTTAGATGCCCTATTCACAAAGGAACTGATTTTTGTCCATATAGATTATATATCGTGTACGGGACTGTGGACCAGAATTGATCGGCCATACGTCTCGAATAGCCCTAGAGTATACTGAGGACTCTTAAACGCTGGTCGGCTTCAGTATCAAATCTGAAAGGTATTATACCCTATGAGTTTTTTATACCTGGGTATCTGGTGAGCATGAGTGTGCATGTGACATTAGCACATGGTGTGCCTGTTGGTATAATTGGATTATTTGGGTAAAAAATTCTTTAGGAGGTAAGCCTGCCTGTGGTGATCAGTATCATCAGGATATAAATGTGGTTCACAATATGGTAATATTTGGGTTTAAAAATAAGATTTTTTATGTCTTATCTTTGTCTTTGTATTCCTTTGTCTTGTTTTGTGCATATGTATTATAGATTATACCATTGATAAACCGGGAGGTATCAACAATCCTGAAGAAGGTGGTTTTTACAGTGTGTTACCCACCGAAACGCGTCGATGCTCTTTGTGTGTAGACACTTGATTACTTGGATAACTGCCAGTTAAGGGAAAAAGTTTATGAATAATATTTTAACTGTGACAGATAATCCTGAAGTTACTGGTGATTCTATACAATGATATGAACTATTTTATGTCTACTGTTTTCTCCCGTACTTGTGTGTATTATGTTTTGAAATTGTAGCAAAAGTTTTTTACTTCTGTCATGTATGTGTACTTATAAAATATGCAAAGATTTCTTGAATGTTTTTAACATGATTATGTTTTAATTTAGCTGTTTTGATCATATGAAATAAATATTTTTGCCATATATATTCTTGATATTCGATACATTTATGTTCTCATGATGCGGGTTGTATAAATTGTATGGTTGTTATTGTATGGTGTGATTGAGGCCAAAAGAGGATACTTGTTTTTTGACTTATGTCAATTTGGTGCTCTACCTCTTTTGGTGTTAAGAGCCCCTCTCGTTTATTGAGATACATTGTAACTGGGCCAACTCTATACAAAAACATCTGATGGCAAAGAACAACATACATGTAAACAGTCCCAACAAGAGAGTAGTCTAGAAATACTCTCACAAACCACTAAGTCACTCAAGGAACACAGATCTTGCAGAACTCATCAGATAAAAATTTGCAAGGAATCAATGCAGCAGGTGCCACAAGACATATGCTTGCGCTGAGCTGCATCAATTCTGAAACAAAGCCATGCATCCGTTGTACAACAAGATGACAGATCACTCTGCTATCCCATGCACTGGTACACAATTAGCTGACATGCACCAACACAGGCAGCCATGCACCATGGTGCAAGGGTGCCTGCGTCATGGGGAGGAAAGTATTTCTGCATGAAGGGACACCTAATTGCAAAGAAACAATCACAAAAGTGGATTTCCCCTTCCTATGTGTTGGGTCAGAATGCAGCATGCAAAGAAAGAGCATAAAAATAATAGACATGTAAATCCTACTCCATGTTGCACATCCCTATGCCTCCCCTGGTGAGGCGTATCAATCTGATGCATTTCCAGGTATTCAACTAATACCAAAGGCGGAAATGTAGCCAAAAAATGTGTGTTGTGTGGGAACACCCACATCAACATCCATGGCCCACCCCCAACATGCAATCAATCAGTTTAAAAGATACCATATGCCCAGGACATGAATAGACATGTGCTTTGGCTTGACATGTCTCAGTAAGTAGAGTGCACCATGTAGCAATGCTGCTGCGTCTCAAACAGTGAGCCACCTGGGTGCAAGGGGGATGTAACTAAGCCGCATTGAGTACAACATTTAGCATTGAAGTGCTTCTGGTGCCAGCTACCCTCAGTACAATATCTCATAATGATGGATATTTCAGATGTACATACATAGTAATGTGCAAAAAGTCAAGGTGTTAAGGTACCCATACATCCTGACAGTTGGCATAGTGATGTGTAGGCTGTAAAGTATAGGCAATTCAATGTCAGCGATGCAAGTTGATTGTATGTACCACGACATGTGGAAGGAGAAAGTAGAAAGCCGCACAATGGACACAAAATCAAAAAGTCTACTCCGCAAACACATCAGGCTAAAATACTAATGGGCACTTTTCTCCATTTTCTGTTTCAGCTGATCAAGGTTATGCACTGTCATCATGGGTGATGACCCCCTTCAAAGTGCCCCACACACAGGCCCATAGAGACTATAATGTGGCACTGGGACGCATAAGGGCCATTGTGGAACGGACCTTTGGAGTCCTCTAATCCAGGTTTCGTTGCCTGGACATTTCGGGGGGAAGACTCCTGTACAGGCCAGATTTGGTCTGCAAAATAATACTAGTCTGTTGTATTTTGCACAATATCTGTGTAAGGACTAATACACCTCTGCCAGAAGACCAGGAAGAGCTGGACAATCCGGAGGATGGGCAGGATGAAGAAATTGATGCAAGCCACGCCACAACTTCAGCAGCTGAAACATCAAGGATGGATGCCATCATCCGGAACTTCTTTTCCTAATGACAACTCTTAAATGTCTTGTTTCACCCATAGCTTTGAACCACCTTGTGATTTAGCACAATAAAATATCACTACACCGATATCTTGTATGCTTGGTTTGTGACTTAAGAAGGGGAAAAATCATGTAAAGTTACGTCATCCAAACAACAGTGTCACACAGATCACTCACCTAGCAGGGGATATGACACAAACTAAAGTAAAACTGGGAATGGGCCAATGTTTTGGGCATCTGAACTTCTGACTGCGTATGGTTTCTCATAGAGAAATAAAAAGTGCTTGTTGTGTGATCTCCTGAGCACAATCAGGTCCCTTTACACACAAGAGCGTAGTACAACATACAATGTGTGTCTGATGCCTCATTGTAGCTGGGGCCACACAGCTCTAATCCATTCTAAATATTTGAAACACAATATCTCTGTGTAATATGTGCCACAGGAAAAAAGGTAAAAAGTCACAAAGATACATGACAATGGTGGACTGGATCAACTTTCGGGTGTGGAGGATGAAGAATTAAAGGATAGTAGAGCCAGACTATTGTATGTATCAATACAGTGCAAGGAATGCTTTTAACAGCAAGCATATCCATGTTTTCAACATTAGCAAGTGACACTACCTCCCTAGCTGACACATGTGTCACTGTAATGACAAATAAGCACATGTCTTACATCACTGGCACTGTGCATGATTCCTCATTCAACACTGCACTGATCTAACAATGCTATATTTTTATACACACAAACAATGACGCATAGGTCAGCCATGGGACAACTGGCAAGGCATCAGCAATCAACAACGTGTATGTAGGACTATAGACATGGCAATGCAATGGCAAGAAACTGTTGATCTCACATGCACAACAACATGAGTGTGGCATGGCAATGAATGTGGAGAATTGGCTATATCCTCATCCCATGACACTTAATCTGTGTTGACACCCCCAAGACAGAGAACAGACATACACATGAGTGAAGTGCAACAGGGAAACCAACAAGTACAGGCAAAACATGCAAATAACATACAACCAATTACATTAGGAATGTTTCAATGTCTTTTGTAAGATGCACCACGAAAAACATGGTAGCACTATGAAGTTGCATCACCTCTCTCTGGACTGCAACTACAAGTTCACAAACGCCAATGATGTGTGTAATCTAGGGATTAACCACAACTCCAAAATGCAAAATATCCCTACATCTCCAGGCACAGTTAAACACAAATACGACCATGCATCTAAAATGAAATGGCCATGTCACATATAGTTGTATCTCTCCAGGAAAGTACCAAATACTCTTGAACACACATCGTTGTGCTAGATGGCCATGCACCATGTATGGCATGTATTGCAGTCCAGTGTGGGCAACCAGCCCCTCTCCTCCCACCAGGTGTCTGCTAGACAGAAATCTCTATCCTGCTAGCACCAAGGTAAATCCACTGTACACCAAAGAGCTTAATAACTTGGGGTGAGGAAAAGCTGTACCACCCGGTTGCCTCCTGAATGGCAACTTTGGCAAGCAGATAACATGTTCCACAGTGCCCACTGAAATCTTGGTGGTACAAGCAGTGTGCCCACGGAATTCGGCCAGATACCATCCCTGGACCTCCTCCGCTCCACGCTCGACCGTCTTCTAACCTGAACATAGACACCCGGCCTCAAACCGCCACGCCCTCTCCGAATCAGTGACTCAGCCAGCTGAATCCTCTGTCAGTCCAGATTTCACAGGCCTGGGTACATCAGTGTACGCTGAGTATGCATGGGAACCTCCAGATGCAGGAGATGCAACTGGCCCTTTTTAGTTGCCTAGTCACAGGTCCCGTGCTACACAAGATTTGTGCAGGTCAAGGGCCTCAACCTCCACAGTGTACGGCCAGCACAACCTCCTCTGGCATGATGATGTTATGAGGTGCACCACAACATTGGCTGTCTCCCCTGTCACCCCAGTGTAGTGTTGGTGTCTGTCATGCAATGCAGACTACCCTTTGTTCTTGATCAGGAGCACCAAGAATTATCACTGCTACAAGGTGCACCAAGCGGGCTTTTCATGTTAGCAATATGTCTGTATCTGACATGCCAGACTTTGCCACGGGTAAGGGTGATTGCTGACGCATCAATGTCTACAGCCAGGGACCACAGGCTCGTGCATGACGCACGCACTGCCTCCATCGTCAGTTTGCAGTAACTCTGCAGCACCTGTGTCTACCACTCCGGGTCTCAGACAAAGGCACAGCGTGGTCTCAAGGTCATGGGTTCTGTCTGTGCTTCCAGGCATTGGACGCCATGCTGTTGCATGGAGTGCGCAATGTAAAGTGCTGCATTGTTGTTTTTCACCAACAATGTTCCAGTTTTCAGACATGAGGCACAAATTCTGCATTTCCTCTTCACCTGGGACTCTGGGTCTACATCATGTCTTTACATGGCTTTGTGGGGCTTGTTGACCTCTGCAGAATTTGGTCATGGCTGCTCCATTCTGTATTCTAGTGCATATTTTTCTTAATACCTCATCAGAGGTGTCTTTGTAAGCTCTTGTAGCCTTTAGAGGCATAAAAGTGATGGAGGGCTGATTTACATCAAATATTTAGACTGCTAACTGGCCAGCCGTCATTTATTTTTCTCTTTTAGCTTCAAGATGTGTATCGCTGTCACACTAGACTGATGGGCAATTGTGTCTGACACAAGCTTATCCTTACGCCATGTAACGATGTATTGTACATACGTCGCTAACATGACAATGGATCTGGACGATAGATACCGTCCCAAAATATTTGCTGCTTTGCAACCTCTAAAATGCGGAGCACAACATCTTGAAATCATGCCCATGAGTGCCTTTGCACAGCCTGTCGTAAATGTGCACATCTTTGCCTCCAGCAAAGTAAATACTCAAATGTGACTCTGTAGTCAAGCCTTCGCATTGTATGCTGCATCATAAATCTTCAATACAAGTAGTGAATGCCTGTTGTTCAAGTTCATGTGTGTTGAAAGCCTATTAAACTGGTACAGACATCACAGCAATGTGTAATGTAACAGTCTCATATGTAGTCACACATAAAACCATTATGACTACCACTGATGCATGCATTTTCTATCACACATGACAAAATATGGATATGTATCAATGTGAGGAACGAGTGCATGTCGACAGCTCAGGATTACTGATATCATGACATGACTGAAGTCACCTACACACCACAGATCAGACCCCATAGCCATATGGTGTTGTTAAGCATTCAATATCATGCAATATTGTACATTTGCTGATCAACTAGCACTTAGTGGTACAAAAAATTGCCACGTTTTCACATAAGCAATAATTTTTCTCATAACCGCCATGGAAATCACTCGCTAAATACATGTTACAACAATTAAAAATTCCCGCTTACTCCCTAGCCGGTAATTTTTTTCTCGCTGAGTCCAAAAACATGCTGCAAACGCCTAGGAAGTGATGTCATTCTGCATCCTGTTTCACTGAGGAGTACTGTACACTTTCACTTTCTCTTTTAACCACACTGTTAGGGGCTGATTACGATGGCGGGCGGAGGCACCACCGCAGTGCCGGCGGTGGCGGAAAATGTCATTTTCTGCACGCAGCAGCGGTCCTCACGCCCGCCATATTACAATGGGCAAACATAGCCCATTTCCTGTCCACCGCGGTGCGAAGTGAACCGCCAGAAAAATGCACATGCCACTGCGGCGGTGGGAGCCAATAGAGACCCACCGTCATGCGGAATGACGTCCGGACCGCTGTACAAATCAGGATGCCCCAAACAGCCCGTCACACCGCTGCGGAGAAACCACCCAACCAGAGACGGCGGAAGCACGACAGCAGAGCGCGAAACAAGACTCCCGGTCCCCTCCACCCGGTCCTGACCGCAATGGATCCAGCTCTACACGTCTTCCGAGGGCTGTACCTGATACACTACCAGCAAGTAATGCACCGTCGCGGACAACGCCGCAGGTACGCAATGATACAACTCTGCACACAACCACAACACACAGTTCCTGGGCTGATATACGGTTCCTGTCCACACCAGGCACTCTGGTGGGGACAGGACCACATCCACAAGTGTACCCACACATGTCCTACCTGTCACAAAATCACCCCTACACATCCAGGTCACCCATCAACCGCAAAATCACAGCAATCTCCCGGTCACGTCACCGCAGCGGTGAAGACGCGGGAAAACATGAGCACAATGTAGTAGGCAGGGCCAGTGCCAACCATGGGCAGTCCACAAAGATCATAGGGCCACAACTACACCCTTCACACACTACGCCCCCCACACCCATTAGGGGACATGCTGTGTGCCCCTCCTGTGCTCCCCCTGCACAATTAACCAGCCAGGTGAACCCAGACCCTGCACCACACACACCAAACAACCAGGGAGCCAGTCAGGGGCTGGAGAGGAACACACAGCACAGAAGCTCAGGGCCAGAAGAACCCTCCTCCCCACACCCACACTCCACACATGTCAAGCAAACTGAGTCCAATCACAAAATGAACACTCACACTGAATATGAACAATCATCTAACTGTACACACTGCTTGTCAAGTCACCCAGACACACCCCACACTGACACACAGCCACATACACATACCAGATGTCAGCAGCAATGGAGGACAAGAAATGGGCAAGACAAAAGTGAGGTGGACAGTGATGGGAAGACAAGGAGCTAGCCACAAAGCATGTGTACATCACATGCAAGAGAAGGAACATATCACAACACCCTTAGGCCAACAAATCACACATGGCTGGCACAGTGAGTGAAATTAAACCACAGTGACCTCTGTGCAACAACTTAGGGAAACAGCAAGGCAAGCCATGCATAGGCACAGGGATGATAGGAAGTGTCTGAAGTCAAACAGTGATCAGCCACACATCTGTCACAACTTACTTGACATGTGTATGTCATCAGCACAACACACAGGGCCCATTGACACACTCCATGACTGTCAAACACAAGTTGGATCCTTCACACATACCCCTCCTCCACCCACCTCACACCTGCACCACTCAACACCAGTGTTAAACACACAGAATGATGCAAATAATGTCCTGTGAATACACTGACAAACAATCACACTCCCTGGGGTGCATCCACAAACATCACACACACACACTCAGGGATGCCTGGCCCAATGCTAGCACAAAAACAATAGCCAAACACAAACCTCACAAACAACATACACAGAAGTCCAACAAGCCCAGACATGTGGAGACAAACAGTGGAAAGGCAATGGTAGCCCAGACAGAACAGGAGTACACAACATCATCACTCAGGACCAATGCACAGACACCATACCCCAACACAGACAAGAAGTGCATCATCTCAAAACAATCATGGACACAAACTGGGATCAATGGGCCAATAAGAAAACACAGACAGACATACCACACCACCCATCAAGTCAACATGGTGTTATAGTGTACCACATGCATGCACATGCACAATCCTGACAAGTGAAAGGTCAAATATAGGAGGATAAACCACCAAGGTGCTCTCAAAACAAGCTCAGGAACAACAATACTCCTAAGTGCATGTGACAGACACACAAGTAATGCACACTACACTTGCAACACACATCTGAATGTCTCACAATTCACAAACAACTCACACACAATGACATGCAAGCAAATAGAACATCACACACAGAGCATTTGTAAACTGAAAGAGACAACACAGGCCAAACACTGCACACATCCACATAAAACACACAACAGATGCACATGCGAATCCATCACATTGCAAACACAGCTGTACATCAGGGGATGCACACCAGGGAATTACAAGGCAACATACACTCACAGCACTGCATGCACAACAAGCAGTGTGTGCACACCAACCAAACCAGTAGCACACATATCTGAGTGCCACAACATGCACCCCCCACAACACAAATTACCACAGCACACAGACAACATCACACTCAGGAAGGGTAGCAGTACCTCAGCAAACACACATACAGTTTACCCATCACCCACAGATGCACAAATCTGGGACACCCAGGTGCAAACAACATGACCAGAGGACTGTGCAGCACAAACAGTTGCACTGCATATGAGCAACCCTGACTGCAAACCAGTACAAGAAAATCACACATAACCAATTGGGAAACTGTCCTGAGTGGCACATTGGTATTGTGCACAGATCAGCACCACAAAGCATAGTGTAACAAATGAAGTGGTGGGGAGGCACACACACTGGCAACCCAAGGGGATAGCTGACATAAGAGTGAAGTGGTGTGTACGTCAGTAGTGGACAAGTCAGGAGTGCACCATACACAAATAGATGGAGTGGTCACTCACAATGGGTAGGCATCAGAAGCACAGATAGGGGATGGTACAACTCCACATCCCACATGCCATACTGGAGCCAAAAATGCCTCAAGTGACAGCAATGCATGAGAAAACACATCCACAATGTCAGTGTGGCTGAGCAGGTCTACACAGTGAGCACAAACACTATCAAGACACATGGTTGATCAACAAAACACAACACTGACTTGCCAGTCACACACTCTGCATACTCACAACTGGCAGCAACAACAAGTAGGTGTCCCCCAGAAATGCAAGGACACACCAACACACTGCACAGTGCACAACCTACAACTCCCACATGTGCACACAATCACAAGCACAGGGCTGACTAATCAAACTAACAGGCACTCAACTCCTGGGTGACACATGTGTGCAGTTGCCATTGCAGGGGCACACACACATCAACACTACTGACAAAGTCACCCCTTCACACTGCACACTTCATGACCACCCAAGTGCACACATTTAAATGTACCCATGTGACTAGGATGACGGGCCATCACAAGATGACCATACACCAACACTGCTGTTCACACATCAAGAAAGATCACACAGATATGATGGACCCTGGCCAGCCTGCCTGCAATCCTGTGGATAGAATCCCACTCTGTGCTGGCAGTGCATCCAAACATGACATGTGTACAATTTAGCTAACCTGACCATAGAATGATTATGATAACAGTAGGTCATCACAAACAACCATCATTGCACCCCCAAGCTTCAGAGTCAAGAAGAACTGAAGTGCCTGTCACCTCTGCAAAACCCTGAAAAAGTGAAACAAGCCATTGGCAATGTTAAAGTGGCATACAGAGCATGTGTCACATTAAACCATACCCACACAGAAAACTCTTTATTTAGCAAGGACACTGACAAAGCAGACAACACGATTAACTGTCTTTAATACATATTACACAGATAGGCATCAAAAGTAGACAAGAGCAAGACCAGTGGCCAGTCCACAGTTCAAAGTAGGCACATGAGAACCTGCACAGGGAATGGGCAAACACAGTAATGAACAGCAAGGCCAGTGGCCAGTACAAAGTGCAAAGTAGGTACTTGAGAACCTGCACAGGGAATGGGCAAACACAGTAATGAACAGCAAGGCCAGTGGCCAGTCCAAAGTGCAGAGTAGGTAAATGAGAACCTGCACAGGGAATAGGCAAACACAGTAATGAACAGCAAGGCCAGTGGCCAGTCCAAAGTGCAGAGTAGGTACATGAGAACCTGCACAGGGAATGGGCAAACACAGTAATGAACAGCAAGGCCAGTGGCCAGTCCAAAGTGCAGAGTAGGTACATGAGGACCTGCACAGGGAATGGGCAAACACAGTAATGAACAGCAAGGCCAGTGGCCAGTCCAAAGTGCAGAGTAGGTACATGAGAACCTGCACAGGGAATGGGCAAACACAGTAATGAACAGCAAGGCCAGTGGCCAGTCCAAAGTGCAGAGTAGGTACATGAGAACCTGCACAGGGAATGGGCAAACACAGTAATGAACAGCAAGGCCAGTGGCCAGTCCAAAGTGCAGAGTAGGTACATGAGAACCTGCACAGGGAATGGGCAAACACAGTAATGAACAGCAAGGCCAGTGGCCAGTCCAAAGTGCAGAGTAGGTACTTGAGATCCTGCACAGGGAATGGGCAAACACATTAATGAACAGCAAGGCCAGTGGCCAGTCCAAAGTGCAGAGTAGGTACATGAGAACCTGCACAGGGAATGGGCAAACACAGTAATGAACAGCAAGGCCAGTGGCCAGTCCAAAGTGCAGAGTAGGTACATGAGAACCTGCACAGGGAATGGGCAAACACAGTAATGAACAGCAAGGCCAGTGGACAGTCCATACCTTAGAGTAGGCACATGTGTGCATGAGACCATGCACAGGCAATGGGTGAGACTGTACACTGCCATGGTCAGCACCACAGCTAGGGGGATAACAATGGGCAGTCCAGGCACCGCTGTGGGAGAGACAGGTGTGTGAGGGGGACTTTCCCTCAGACTTGGCTGTCAGTCTGACTGGGAGGTGGCTGCGTGTTGGGGCCAGTTGGAGGACTGGACCTGGGAGAGAGAGGACCAGCTGAGGTAGAGGCATCAGTGGCTTTGTGAGCCGGAGGGCTGCTTGGACCGGGTGGTGTGGTGGCACGTGGAGGCGGAGACATGCTGCTGTGAGACACAGTGTGGGTGGGAGAATGTGGAGGGGTGCCTTTCCACTTCTTGGGGAGTCAAAATGTTATTTTGGTCTTGGTAGGAGTGGGAGGTGGGGCGGCCACAACAGGCACACTCTCCACCAAAGCTGCATCAGGTGCAGCTGGTGGCCCTCCCTCTGGGGACCTGCTGGATCCAGCGGTACGCTTGGCCTGGCCTTGCCTTTTCCCCTCCATACCCTGTTGACCGGGTGAACCCCCTACAGTGCCCTCCTTTCCCTGCTTCACAGGGGTGTGGATGGGAGTTGAGGTTGTGGGTGAATCTGCCTTAGAGCTCTTTTTATGTGGACTCTTAGCAGGCACCAGCTTCTCAGCAGGCACAGCAACTGTCTGCTTTTCTTTGGGAGCCGTTTTTGGGACGGGAGTGTCCTTGGATGGGAATGCCTTGGAGGCATGTGAGCCTGAGGCCTGCTTCTTGGATTGATGCCCCTGAGTGTCCCCTGAAGGGCTTTTGCCTTTGCGCTCTGGGGTGACTTTGGTTTGTTTGGGTGATAGTGTCTGCGCTCTTGCCCGCTTGGGGTGCTGCTGTTGTGTGCTGTGTGTGCTGTATCTTGAGCCTGAGGTCTGTGGTGTGCGGTCACTCTCGTCAGAAGTAGCCACTGGCAGGGGGGTGGCCAAAGGGACTAGAGCTGGACTCTGAGCCTGTGACAGCTGAATGGCTGCCGTCACTGTGGAGAACAAAGACTGGACAGTCCTGTGTAGCCCACCCACGTCTGAATGAATCCCCTCCATGAAGGCAACCACCTGTGCCAACTTCTTCTCATGGTCTAGGAAGGCATTGAGGAGAGTTGTCTGACCCACACACAGCTGGCGCAAAAGGTCCACAGCCTCAACACTGAGGGCAGCAGGGGAGACAGGGGCAGGGGCAGTGGTGCCTGGGGGGAAGGACACTCTTCCCTTCTTACTGAGGCGAGCACGTGCAGCACTAGTGGAAGTAGCTGGGAGGGTGGGCACTGGACGCTGTGTGGTGGAAGAGGAGTAAGAGTTCCCGCTCCCTGTGCCCGCCAACATGGATGAGTCAACGCTGGCATCAGATGACGTTGAGGTTGGTGTCTCTGGCTGAGATTCCTCAAGCACACTCCTGTCCCCCTCCGAGGCGCTGGTCACATCAGTGTCAGTGTGCTCGTGTGTAGCAGTGGTGCCTGATGCCTCACCACTGGTGTCCATCCCTTGTCCTTCGGTGCCCACGGTAGATGCTGCAAGAGACAGAGACGTAGGTTCAGTATAGTGCCATTCACACAAACATCATATGCAAGCAAAGCACAAAGCAAGATGATGATACCCGCTATGTTGCACACCACCCTGTGCAGTCACATTGTGCAACCTTAATTCCTAAGTCAGAAATCGCATGGTATCATGCAAACTTGGCATCATTGACCCATGTGATGCCCACACAGCCAAATAGCTTGCCCGTGCCTAAGGTTAACCAGACATACAGATCACTCTGAGCATACCTAGGGCCCTGTGGGCGGAAAAGGTATACCTCCCAACATGAGGTCACAGTCACATATGGAGTCACCATAAGTGGCCAACACAGGTACAGACTCCAAAATCTCAGGTCTCAATGGCCATGAGCTCATGCCATCCACCATGTTGTACTTTGTGGCACAACCACAGTTGCACATTGGTGTCAGATGTGTAGTCCTCACAATTTAGAGGTCAGGCACAGCACACATTGATGAAAGCACACTCAGATGAGGCACACTGCCGTTCACTGCCAGGGGATGTCCCTGACTCCCCGAATGCAGCCGATGCCATAACGCCACAACTCAGAGTGCAACGTCCAGGCACATTACATCAATGACGTGAGAAAGTACATGTAGCGATAATGCATGACAGCTGCACCCAACACAGAGGCCACTTACAAGCCATTGCATCACACTAGCAACATCACACAGCACAGCACTGGCTCAGGGTTGGAATACATGCAGTCACTCACAACAAAAGTCACCCTTCCCAGAATACTCATCCCCAGCTTGCTGCTGATGGTCCTTCCAACGTGCATCCAGCTCTGGCTGTGTCACTGCCAAGATGCGTGCCATTAGTGGTGTCATGCTCCGGCGCGCCAACCTGCCAGTCCGAGGGAGCAGCCACAGCGTCATCTCTGCCACGTTTTTGCTCAGCCGGCAGATGTCATCCCACCTCTTGTGACAGTGTGTGTGTCGTCGGTTGGAGACACCCAGAGCCCGCACCTTGCGTGAAATGCCCCTCCATACAGCCTTACGCTGGTGGACTTTGAGCTTCAGGCATGGTAGACAAGAGGAGGAAATTTCAGTGACACTGGGTTGTGTACCACTATCTCCCAGTACAGGAGCATGCACAAACTCAGCACAACTTCACAGACATGTTTAGCAGAGACAATACAGCATGAGACATAGTACATTAGCATGGGATAATCATACCAAAATGCATGCAGGTATGAGGATGGACACAGTACCTGGCCATCTCATACACATGCAGAATGCCAGCACAGAAAGCAATGTGAAGGAGGCCCACATCTGCTATCCAGTTTGTGAGTGAGCAAGACATACATTAGATTGTAAGTAATGTGGCGGGGCAGACTCACTGTGTCCAACACTGCACACCCCTCAATGTCCTTGCCCTGTGAATGGCTCACTGTGTCATGGAGGTCACATTTCGGGACATGAACTCACAATCTCAGACCCCTTAAACAAGGTCTGTTTTATGCAATACACGGGCCTGAGATAGCCCTTTGATGGATAGTGTAGCAGACAACCCACATGTCTCACTCGGTCCATTCAGTGATGGGTCCTTGTGAAATTGAACAGGGAATATGCAGGCCAGGGTGGCTCACACTGAGGTTTAACGTGGGGCATCAGAAACGTCACATGCAGGGACAATATGAGAGGGCAAACAGTGCCTACACATGCGAGTAAGTACACATGATGATGAAAATGGAAGGGGGACGTTTCAACAGTACAACAATCTGCTGTGTCATAGGTGAATTTCCACCAAGAGTGTCAACCTCTGGCATTTCATTTTTTGTGCATAATGCTGACCTATACATGGTGGCAATATTAAGTCAGACACACTTCCATCAGTACCCTCTGGACAGAAACCCTTGGTAATGTCACAGATGAGCCTGTGAAGAACCTCATGGACCCACACATCCATTAACACAGGCAATTTCTGTCCTGACTCCAGCTTAACAAACTTGCTGTGTCACTGTATGGCTGCAAAAACAATGCATGTCCCTCCCATCCTGATGTGCAGCCAGGGAAATGTGTAAAATAGTCTACAAACCCCTTTCCCCTGGAGTCAGCATGCTAGGCAGTGTATGACACAAAGACACACTCTCAGGCACATACTGCAGCAGATCAACTTCATGTGTGCACTCCATACACTCTCACTTCCACTCTGAAACACTTACCATGACATATGGAGCACCATATAGTCTCCCATACTGTGTGAGCACCTCGTCCACCAGGACCTCCAGTTCCTCTGTGGTGAAGGGACAGGCCCTGATGTTCTCAGTCCCCGCCATCACTGGGTCCAGGAGACAGGAGCAGCAGCAGTTGGTGGTGAGGAGTGTCAGGCATCAGTGTCTGTAGACAGGAGACAGGAGCAGCAGCAGTTGGTGGTGAGGAGTGTCAGGCATCAGTGTCTGTAGACAGGAGACAGGAGCAGCAGCAGTTGGTGGTGAGGAGTGTCAGGCAGCAGTGTCTGGAGACAGGAGCAGCAGCAGTTGGTGGTGAGGAGTGTCAGGCTGCAGTGTCTGGAAGCAGTGGAAATGTGAGGCTCTCTCCCACACATATATAGCCCCCTGGGGTAGTTTCAGTGGTTCTAAGCTGCTGCAATTGGTGTTCCAAGTCCTCTTTTTTCAAATACATCCAATGACCGGCCCCGCGGTGGTGGAGCACGCCTACCGCTATTTTCAAAAATGCATTAGGCTACCGCGATTACGGTTCCCATTGGCTGTAAGGGCATGGGCATTGGCGGTGACACACCGCTGGGGCCAGGCGGTCGCTACCGCGATATGGCTGCTATCCATTGGTGCCAATGACCGTGATTCGGGTGGCGGAGCATGCCAACCGCCATTTTCCTATATGTATATCACTACCACGAGTGGTGCTTTGGCATTGGCAGTGACACACCGCTGGGGCCAGGCGGTCGCTACCGCGATATGGCTGCTATCCATTGGTGCCAACGACCGTGATTTGGGTGGCGGAGCATGCCAACCGCCATTTTACTATATGTATATCACTACCACGAGTGGGGCTTTGGTATTGGCGGTGACACACCGCTGGGGCCAGGCGGTCGCTACCGCGATATGGCTGCTATCCATTGGTGCCAATGACCGTGATTTGGGTGGCGGAGCACGTTGACAGCACCTATGGACACATCATGCTGTGTCAATGGCAATGGCCAGTTCTCAACAGTGCACAGTAGACACCTGATTCATGGCCCAAGATAGTGCACACAATACCAATGTAACATTTAGCTCACTGCTGACTACACATGCCATGTTGGTGTATATGATTGAAAACATTGGCATGTACTCCCTCACATGTCACTTGTGATATTGCTGGGCATGTACACAGAACAGTGTTGTGATGGACTCTCCAATGGGTACACATGTCAATGTGTGATATGGCTGAGCAACTCACAGTGATGAATGTCTGACTACACAATGTGCATATTTCACTGTCTACTTTGCTTGGCTCATGCACATACTTGATCTTAATGCACAGACTGTGCTCATTGTGTTGTTGATGTGTGCCCTGTTCGACTTACGCAAGAAGGTGTGGCAGGTACAGCAGCTAGGTAGGAGACAGTAGTGTTGCTGTTTCACACATATGCTGTATGAACTACTGTCAGTGCTGGTTATGCAAGATGTGGCCATATACCTTTTGGCATTCACATAGTCAGATATTGTATTGGATGTACTCACTGTGTGACCAGTGGACAAGTGTATGACTAGTGTAGATGAAGGTGTCCCTACATGTAAGTTGTGCTGTAAGCTGAGGTTTGATGCCAGTCATTGTTGGCGTTTTGTCAGTCAAAACGTAAGATGTTGGACACATCACATGGTGGATTGCAATGACATGTGTCCCCTTTCATCTCACCTAGGAGATGACCAAATGTGCATCATCCCTTCACAGTGCTGGCGGACATGGAGGATGAGGACGTCATACGGAAATTCCGTCTGGATTGACCCACCCTACAAGACCTATGTGCTCTGTTGGAACCCCACCTGAACGTATCCGACTGCTTTGACACCAACGTGTAAGGTGATGGCAGCCCTGCATTCCAGTACATGGTGTCCAGCGCAGGTGGGATGTCGCAGCCTATGTTCAGCATGGTGCTACGTGATGTCCTGTCTGCTATGATGACCTACAAGGACAGATACATCCATTTCCCCAGGAGGCATGAATTGGCGGCTGTGAAGGGTGATTTTTATGCCCTTGGGCACATCCCTAATGTTGTTGGTGCCATTGACTGCACACATGTTGGCCTGGTTCCACCACAGGCACGTGAGCACATCTACAGGAACAGGAAACATTTCCATTCCATCAATGTGCAAGTGGTGTGCCAGGCGGATATGATCATCTCACACGTCTGTGCCAAATTTCCTGGCTCGGCCCATGACTCGTACATCATGCGTAACAGCATTGTGCCACAGCTGATGGCTAATCTGCTTCCGGAGCGTGCATGGATTGTGGGTGAGTATGCAGAGTCAAGTAGCGTGCTGTGTGTGTGACATGCTGTCCTCTGCCACAGTTATATTACAAAATTGATCTGTGTATCTCACACCTAGGTGACTCTGCATATCCCAACCGGCCCTGGTTGCTGAGCCCACTGCGGAATCCCAGGACCCCAGGTGAAGTCCGCTACAATGATGCCCTTGGGAGGACACGTCGTGTGGTGGAGCGTACTTTTGGTCTCCTGAAGTCACGATTTCGCTGCCTGGACAAGACCGGAGGTGCACTGATGTACTTGCCCAAAAAGGTGTGTCAGATTGTAGTTGCTTGCTGCATGCTCCACAACCTGGCCTTGCGCAAGGAGATCCCCCTGCTCCTGGACGCTGATGAGCAGCCGAGGCCACCACCTGCAAACCCACCCATGTCCAGTGACGAGGATAGTGGAGAGGAGGAAGGTGTCGACCTGCGTCAACAGCTCATTAACCGCTACTTCCCTTGAAGGTGAGTGAAAACGTACAACGGGGCCATTGTCTGCTGATGTCGTTGTTGGTGAAAAGGTCTAGTTGGGCTTTGTGACTGCAGCCTGTTGTTGACTCTGTGCTGGCTGCTAATGTTTCTGGGACAGGGTAGTTTTGCACAGATACAGGATCTCTATGTCGGTTCTGTTGCTCATTGTAATGTGTGCAGATTGGAGTACCTTGATGACAAGTGTTGTGTAATGGCTGTGATGCCACCGCCTGACTAGTGAATATTGTTCTGTTGTGTTTTGCTAGGTCCCTTCAGTCTCTCCTTGCCTACAAACAATCCATGCTCCTGGTACATTGTAATCATGGTGAACATTGTACATCTTGTGATAAACATGGAGCAGACACAACTACATAGGTGTGTATGGAGTGTTTATTTACAATGGGTACAAGTGACAGGGAAGTGAATATTTACAAAAAGGTGAATAGTGAATCAATGAGTTGTCAGTGATGGAAGATGAGACAATCGAGTAGTCACCACATTGATGTGGTGACCCAGTCCAACAGACGGATGCCATTAACATGGCAGTGTGGGGAAGGACAGTCAACAAAGTCAATGCAATGGTGAAGAGGGGTGCCATCATGGCTGGCTCCTTGACTGGCGTTTGGCAGGTGCTTTGCCACGGGATTCTCCCTGCTGCAGGACCAGTGGGGTCTGAGGACTTCCCCCTCTCTGCGGCCGCAGGGGAGGATGTGGAACTGTCATCCTGCGGGCCACCGGAGGGAGGTGGAGGTGTTGTTTGGGCCGCAGTCCTGTCCCTCAGAACCACCACTAGCTGGCCCAAGAGGTCCACGATTTGGCCCATGTGGGTGTCTATGGACCTCAGCAGCAGGCAGAGCTCACAGGAATCTTCCTGAGCCTGGCCCGTTTGTCCCTGGGCCCGTTCATAGGCCCCAAGGACTCTGGTGATGTTGGCCAGGGCTTTGGTCCCAGTGTCCAGTTGGCTTTGACTCCCCCTTGCCCTCCCACCTGCCCTGCTGTCACAGACTTGTTGCCTCGCCACTGTACGCACCCGCCTACTCTCCCTGCCCTCCTCAGTTGGTGGGGTGGGGTGGTCATCCTCTGGGGCAGGGAGAGTGTTGCAGGCAGCACTGGTGGTGGTGGTGGTGGAGGCCGCACAGGTCTTTACAGCAGGGGTCAGCGTAGTTGTTGTTGCTGATGTGGTGGCGGTGGGGACAGTGGGGACCTGTTGCGCCCTGGCATGCCTGATGGGCCGGCTTCTTGATCCGCATCCTCAAAATCCAGGGAGTCATCATCAGAGATTCCATGTTACGGGGATGGAGACTGGCTCTGCAGGTTGGTGTTGTCATCCTCTGCAGTCAGTTCTTGGTCACCTGTGGGACAGAGGGGAAATGGTCATTGACGTGCACCCCTCACGCTTGGTGTTCAATGTATCTTATTTACAGGTTATGCACCACACAGTTTACTAGTTCTCACATTGTATGTCTGCACAGTACTGTGCATCATGACATGATGTGGAGGTACATACATTACTTATCCATGGTGTGACATGTCAATGGATACCATGCCCCACGTGCAGATTTTGTGATTACGAGGACATGTCATCTAACGACTAGCGGCACAACGACTTGATGTTAAGCATCTTTGCTGATTACTCTGCCTGGCAGGCGTTACATCTGAGCATGAACTAGCCATTGTTATCTCATGCATACCTTTGTCATGTCATGTGCTTTGCTTTATTTGTTCTACAGACCATGCTTGCTTTGTTTTCATATGGTCCTTCAAGCTCTGCCCCCATGGAACTTACAGATAGCATTCAGTGCTGTGCATGATTGTGCCCTGAATTTCTTCAAAATGTGATTTGGTGAGTCACACTTTGGTTTCTGTGACAGTTACATACGCTTAGCTGTCTGCACACTGTAAGTGGCTATTGGATCTGTGTCAATTTTGGTGGGATCTGAGGGCTGGTGTTGTCATATGGCTCCATGCTTTTTGAGAGGAATGGTGGGGTGCATGCACTGTCTACTTACCTGTTCTGGTGTCACATTGGGGTGGAATTTCTGACACATCTCTCTGGGTGTGTGTTTGAGTGCTCCATCCTGCTCAGGGGTGGGACAGGGGTGCCTGGTGGGAGTTGTAGTGCAGGCCTCCCACCCCCAAACAGCCCTCCCTGTGAAGATGGCTACCTACCTGTAAGTTTGTTTGTTGTAATACAATGGCGGCCACATGCTTCTGGCTGGGGGTGTGTGCTCCATCCTGCTCAGGGGTGGGACATGAGAGCATAAGATGGCTACCTCCCTGTTAGGTGGAGGAGAGCAATGCAATGGCTGCCACATGGTTCTGGGTGGGGGAGTGCTCCATCCTGCTCAGCTATGGGACAAGGGGGGCCTGGGTGGGGTAGTGGTGCTGCCCTCCAACCAAAATACCCCCCCTCCCTGTGAAGATGGCTACCTACCTTTAAGTTTGTTTGTTGTAATACAATGGCTGCCACATGCTTCTGGGTGTGGGTTTGGGTGCTCCATCCTGCTCAGGGGTGGGACAGGGGGCCTGGTGGGAGTTGTAGTGCAGGCCTCCCACCCCCAAACAGCCCTCCCTGGGAAGATGGCTACCTACCTGTAAGTTTGGTTGATGAGATACAATGGCTGCCACATGCTTCTGGCTGGGTGGGGGAGTGCTCCATCTTGCTGAGCTGTGGAACAAGGGGGCCTGGTGGGAGTTGTAGTGCTGGTTGCCTGTCCACATACAACCCTGGGAATGTAGCTGGCTACCTTTGGGGTGAATCAGATGGGGTGAATGTTACATCTGTGAGACCTGTGTTGGGTATTGTGGTGCAGATGAATGGGATTGGGCCTAGGAGGTGTAGCTTTGTAGTTGTGCAAGACAGTACATGGCAGTGTAATGGTATACATTTGTTTGTACTTACCAGCCTGCACTCCCCCGGCTATTCCTGTGAGACTCTCTGGATGCAGTATGGCAAGCACCTTCTCCTCCCATGCAGTGAATGTTCTTGGTGGAATGGGAGGGCCACCGCCAGTCATCTGAGCCAGCTGACGGTTCTTGTTGTTCTTCGCTTTCACCATCCTCTTCAGGTCATGCCACCGCTTCATGATTTCCTGCTTGGAGCACGGGGTGGACCCTACTGCATTGACCTTGTCGACTATCCTTTCCCACATTTATGCTCTGGTGGCTAACGGTGTCTGTTGGACCAGGGTACCAAACAATTGTGGTTCTACTCTGATTATCTCATCTGCCATGACTGACAACTCACTCTCTGTGAATTTGGGCATTTTCTTTTGTGCCATGATATGTGATGTGCAAATGGTTTGAGGTGCAGTTGTGAGGGTGGTGGGGGTGGTGTAGGTGGTGTGTGTGTGTGTTGTTGTGCTGGTGAGATGTGTGGTGTTTTGCCTATCCAATGTGCTGCAGGATTTAGTTCCTTCAGGGCTGGAGTAGTGCAAAGGATTCTGGTCAGGGAAGGGGCTGGTTTTATACTCACCTATGTGGTTGTGTCAAAATGGAGTATATCTGTCAGGTGTGTTGTGTGGGTTGTCCTGGGATTTGTATTTTTAAAGTTGCCATGGGGGTGTGTCATTGGGGTGTGTTAGGTGTTTTTGGGGGCAGAGCTAGTTTGATGTGTGCACTTGGTGGCCTTGTTTTTTTGTCGACCGCCATATTTGTCACAGAGCGTCCGCGGCAGTGGCAATGCAACAGCCCTTCCGCCGGCTCTCCCATTCATCACTGTTTGCGATTGCGGCGGTCGGAAACAGCGGATCGTCCCGCTGTCACCTCAATGGAATCCTAATTTTACGTGCGGTCACTCCGCTGGCCTCACGGCGGTTTTGTGGGTTTCTGCCGCGAATCCGACCGCCGCGGTCAGATTTTCACCAGCTCCGCCCGCTACCAGCGGTCTTTCGTGGCATCGTTCCGCCGCGGTCGGAATTTTGTGGCGGTTGATCCTAATCGGACCGCCGGTTTTGCCGTGGTACCAGCGGACGGTTGATTTCCGCTACCATGGCGGTCGGGGTGGTTTTCCGAACCGCCATCCTAATAGACCCCTTAGTGTCTGTGGAGAGCTGTGGAGGTGTTTGGAGTTGGGTGCTGGTGTTGGTGTGTAAGAGAGTGGTTTTGTATCAAGTATACTATCCCTACTGTCCTTAATAAGTCCTGTGCCATTGTATTTACATGTTTTTTGCGTCTTTGCGTCTTTGTGATAATCTTGTCGGGTGTCTGTACAAGGGCTATATCAGTGAGAGTTATCGTTTTTTGGGGGATTTACTTGGGTTTTATTTTTAATTAGTGTGTTTAGTTGGGCAAGGCACTAAGCATTTGTTAGGAGTTACCAATATAGACGCAGGCCACATGTATGCCACACTTTTAAATCTGCTCCAGTGTAATATGACATAGGTGTTGTTGTGTAATGCACATTGCAACACCCATTCCCATAGGTACACTTCACACAAAGTTCAGTGTGAAAGGCTGCATTATACACAATGCGGTGTCAAACCACATCAAGTGTCTGAACACACCCTTGTGAAAAATGCTCGGCACATATTGACTACACAACACCAGGAAAAGTGACGTTGTGACGGCAAATAGTTCCTTGTGGATGTGTCACTCAAGATTTAGGCGCAATATGATCATGTATACCTGCATGATTGTCTTGTAGTCCACAAGGCTGCAATGGTCATGTGATGTGTGTCAGACAGGCAAAGCAGATCCCTTCATGTATGCAACATGAACAGAAACATAAATGTTACAGGTCATCAAATTGAATGTAGATGAATTCAATTATGAACATGATACATGTGAAAAGTCACATCTAATACACTTTTTATTTTACATGTTTCACAGCTGGGAGGCCATTGATTACTCGGGGGGACATTGATGCCTTCATGGACCCACAAGCCACTGGTGAGTGCCTTCCGCATATATTTTGATTTTTGTAAGATGATAACATTTTAGGTGAATTCTCCTGGTTGTAGTTGAACACAGTCTGGGTGTGTATTACATGAACCTCACCTCTAGTGTGATGAGGCAGCAGTAATTTGAGATGTATGCACATATTTATGATGTAGTGATGGAGCACAGCATTAGCCTTCATGACTTTACGTTGCACATTCCCAGTTTGTTCAATTCATCACTGCACCGTACTAGCAACTATACGGATAATTTCAGTGTTTTGCCCTGTCATTTAGCATTTTTTGAAGCATCCCAACCATGTAGGCACTGTGCCACAATTGTGCAAGGGGGCCTGCTTTGGTGCTAGCCATAGCAAGGGGACACTGTTGTGTATGCGAATTAGTGTTTGCCCCTTATTATGCACCTTTTTTTGCCTAATTGCATTTGCAACATGTTAAAGCAGATTTGCAAAGATTTTGGAATTACAACACACTATAACATCCTTTTCAAAGGGTTCCCATCTTCAATCTTTTTCATCAAATGTTTGCTCCTATGGTATCCAGTGTGTCCCTACTTTTCATTTTCTTTGGATGCTGTGGGTGGTCATGCCAAGATAAATGCTGTATGAAACTGTCACACACTGGGCCAGAAATTTGAGTAATATCATGATATCAGGTGTGAAATCATGTCCAATTCACAAAGTGAAGATGCCTTTTGGGTATAGTATCATGTGTACATGGCAGCTTTGGTTCACGTTGCACGCCTACAGCTACATGAAATATGATTGGGTTAGTCTCATTGACTAAATTAGTCAGTGAATCTTGTGAAGTTACGGTAACACTTTCACTGAGGCCATAAATTCAAAAGGGGTATGTCACTCCAGTCAATGCAGGTGTGTTCCACAGTGTACATATAGAATAGGAACCATGTGAGTGATGTTGGTGTTGGGTATGACCAGACATGGAATCCTTGTACACCCGGGCCTGAGATAGCTGTCACTGATGATCAGTCCGTTGGCACACCAGTTGTCAGTGACAGGTATTACTCCAAATGGCAGTCTCATACACAAGATGAGAACTGGTATACGTGAGAATTTAGGATGAGTGGCATGACCCAGAGTCACACCTTCTTTGAATGAGTCGATATAACTGTAAGACATGGTTCACTGACAAAATATCGAAGTTAAAAATATAGAAGTGAAAAATATCGATGTAAAAGTATAGAATACAAAAATATCGACGGCCTATACTTAAACAGGTAAGTACAAAATTATTGAAAAAACAATATCGATGTAAAAAATATAGTTGTACAAAATATCGAATTTTATATATATATATTATTTATTATCTACTGGCGGTCGCCAGTAGATAGTTATAGTTAGGACCTAGTTTTCATAGGAAAAGCGTTTTTTCTTTTCCCAATAACTTTGGCACCGGTTGACGAATCTTCGCGAAATTTTCAAAACTTGTGGCCCGCTCCGGTCAGCTCCTATCCTGAAAGTTTCGGGGTGATTTGCCAAGCGGGGTCCGAGAAAAAAGGGGGGTCCCAAAACGTGTTTTCTCCATGTTATTTTCCATAGGAAACTTTAGACACGGCTACAGCCCGAACTGCTGAACGGAATTACACCAAATTTGGCAAAAAGGTAGCCCTTGGTTCAGAAAGAGCCCTTTTTGTTAAATGGTGTAAATCCGTTCAGTAGTTCCTGAGAAATTCAAAAGAAGAGGTCGGAAAATGAATTTCCCATGGGAAACTTTAGATACAGCTACAGCTCGAACTGCTGAACGGAATTACACCAAATTTGGCAAAAAGGTAGTGCTTGGTTCAGAAAGCGCCCTTTTTTAAATGGTGTAAATCCGTTCAGTAGTTGCTGAGAAAATCAAAAATAAAAGTTTCGATATTTAGAGGCGCAGTGGATCCGCGGACCCTCCCGACCACGAGCTTTATTCTAATTGGCTGTCAACACTCCAAACCAGGAAGTGTTGGCAGCCATCTTGTGACTCGGTAGAACCGAGTCACAAGAAAAGAGAAAAACAAACGCGAAAAACAAGAAAAAGGGGCAGGCTAGAAACACCCTGAACTCCTAGGCCTGCTCAGGGGGTCCCACAAGAACCCCAGGGCCCAAAAAAGCATTTTTTTTTTTTAAATCGGCCGAATTCGCGCTGGGTGTGCGAATCCAGCCGAGAAAATTTTAAAAAACGAAGCGCGGGCTCCCACGCTTTGTTGTATTGAAGCCCCCGGGTGGGCCAGGTCCCGGGGGCACTGAAAAAATGTGTGGGGGGCCCCCAATCCCCCACACTGCCCCGAGGACTGCCACCTCCCCGGGGCTTGATTTATGAGTTGCGGGCACGCAGCCCCGGGAGCGCCACCCCGGGGCTAATTTTTAAATGTGTGGGGGCCTCCAGGTCTCCCATGCCCCGGGGACCACCACCCCCGGGGCTTTTATTAATTATTTGACATCGAACAACAAAGCGCCTCGAAACAGGAGCGCCAAGATCCATCGGACAGCACTAGTGCTGTGTCTGTTGCCAGGTGCAGGGAGGGGGTTTCACGTGAGTGCTCTCGCGCACGCAGGTGTTCATGCCAAGTGTCCCAGAGGATGCGCACCGTCTCTAGGTGACGTCACAGTCTGAAGAGTCGTGGTCCTGAGACACGAGAGAGGTGGTGGGAGAAGGCGAGAGAGAGGGTGAGGGAGAGAGAGGGAAAGTGTGTGTGAGAGGGAGATAGAGTTTTTGGAGGAAGAACGTGTGAGGGTGTGTGTGCTTCAAAGTATGTGTGGTGTTTGAGGGAAGAGAGATGGTGTGTGTGAGAATGTGCGTGGTGAGGGAGAAGTGTGCGAGGAGATGTGCGTGCGTTCTGTGGTTCTCTGTGTGTGTGTGAGACAGGCGCAAGGAAAAAAGCAAGAGAGATATTGTGTGCATGTGTGTGTGAGAGAGAGGTGGGTGTATGAGAGGAGATGTGTGTGTAAGAGTGTGTGCGTGTGCAATTGTGTGTGGTTCGATATCTGTAGTGTGTGCGTGAGGAAGCAGAGATGATTTGCTGGATAGGGGTGTGCGTGCTTCTGTGTTTCGCTGCAGGTGTGAAAGAGACAAACGGCGGCCCTGAGTGATAGGGTGTGTGTGTTGAAGAGAGGGTAATTTTTGCGTGACCGACAATGGAAGTAATTGTGATTAAATGTACGTGTGTGTAGGTGTGTGTGTGGTTTGTGTGTTTACGTTCGTCTAGGAGAGAGATGGTATGCGTGAGTGTGTGTGACAGGGAGAGGGGAAACCGAAAAAGAGCCACAGACAGACAATGAGTGTGAGAAAGAGGGAGAATGAAAGTAAAGAGAACGTTGTAGACAGCGCCAAAAGGCCATCAACCCCTACACGTGAGCTATACATTTCTACAAACCAACCCAAAGCATAATCCAGCCGTGCGTTTGTGCCCCTTGAGCTGAGAGCACAATGATCTCACCAACTAAAACCTAAACAGGTTTTCAGATTACACTTCTCAGACTCATAAAATCTGGTCTCCGCCTCAATTTCAAATTTTTTAAGCTGGCACATTTTTCTGCGTTTGGGGACTCTGGCAGTCTGTTCCAATGACACCCCATGAAATCCATCTGTGCATTCATGTGTCTTTCAAGGAGCTATTCCAGTGTCCTCGTGGGCACACACGCTTCCTATACAATAATACAAAAAAAACAACTTGTTACAAACATTACAAGTCCGATGAGGCGTGGCGATCACGGAGCGTTTAACAACCTGCAAAGCACACACACACACACAAAATCAAAACAATGTGGACAGCGCTATCATTGTCTCCAGACAATAATATCGTGAAATTCTCGGATTCTAGGGGGTAAAATTGATCCTATGAAATGATAGCTGGCACGTCATATTGAATATGTACTGCATTTCACTGCAACAATGTTTGTGGCGTGCGCCTAGTTGTGAGTACACGAACATAGGCACACCCATACTACAAATAGCATACATGATACCCGTGTGAGGTACACACAAAATTCAGACATACAATACACCCACGCACACACGTACATATACATTTCGACATACCTCAAATTATCAAAAAGACCAATTTCTTCATTTCCGAACATTATTGATTTTTGTACACATATCTATGCATCTATCTATCTATCTATCTATCTATCTATCTATCTATCTATCTATCTATCCATCTATCTATCTATCTATCTATCTATCTAGCTATCTATCTATCTATCGATCAATGCAAATATATATAAATATGCTTTTGTGCAAATATATATAAATATGCGTGTGTGTGAGGGTATGTATATATATAGATAGATAGATAGATAGATAGATAGATGGATAGATAGATAGATAGATAGATAGATAGATAGATAAACTACCTTGCATGCAGACATTTTGGTTTGCATGTGACAATAAAAATTACATTGAGACGAAACCTATGTGACTTTTGTAACTTCTATCTACCCCGCCCCACTTCCATTCAGTAGAATTCCAATACTCAAATCTATGTCAATTAGCCAAGATTCAGGGAATACTTTATGTGAATTTGATCCAGAAAGAACCAGGGAAATAAACCGAAAAAACAACTTTCAGCTTGTGCTTAAATGACTATTAATTCGCTAGTGGGTGAAAGTTGGATTTCAAAAAAGACGCTGATCCCAAATTTTAAATTCGATTTTGAAACATACATTTATTTGTGTGTTTGTATTTCTGACGTTGTTTTACTTACAAAGTCAGTGACTGCTGTTTTCCATCAATTTTGTTTTGCATCTTTTTTGTCTGCGGGAATGCACAGCGGGGAAAAAGAAAATACACGTGCGGTTTAATATTATGTTTATATTTATTCATGTATAAAGGACAGGAAGACGGGGAGATTAAAACGCACACTATGGATAGTATCGTCCTGGTTTTATTCAAACTGTCCTGCATTATTACTGTATTTAATATCAGTGATGCTATAGGCATTCTTGTTAATAATCATTATTATCACAGTGCTCATTCAGCGGTAGTTCCTTGGAGGATGGATGGCCAACCAGCATTGTATCCACCAGGCCCCCCTCACCCCCTGGGGGGCAGGGCTCAAATTCAGTGTAAACGGTGATGAAGCGCCTTGAAACACCATGTTACCAGTTCCGAAGCGCACACAGAAGCAGCAGCGGCGTCCAAGGTCCCCCGGGGCCGGCAGCATCGAGCAGAAACCGGATAAGTACACCTACAAGGACTCAAGGCACGAGGCGGCGTTAGAAAATGTCACGTTACAAAGCGCTGTGCTCTGGGGACCGAGCTTTGTGGCTATTAGACGCTCGCCGGGCAGACTCTCCCACCGGAATGACCCCCGACAACCGCGCGAGGGAAGAAGGGACATTTACATACACAAGGAACTCACTTTCGGTTCCGTGCACGAAGAACCGAGGTAGAAACATAGTTGGCTAGATGAACGTATGCATGGGTGGATGGATCAGTGTTTAGAGCGATGTGTATGTGGGTGGGTGAATGGGGGGATGAGACGTGATGGATGTAGATAGATAGATAGATAGATAGATAGATAGATAATGGAGGGATGAATGGACAGATGGAAGAATAATGGGTGAGTGGCTTTGACTTGATGGGTAAATAAGCATATGGCACACTTGAGAAACGGAAAGGTAAATACAAGTTTGAGATGCACCCATATCTTCAAGAACATTTCAAGATAGATAGATAGATAGATAGATAGATAGACAGACAGACAGACAGACAGACGGATAGATAGATAGATAGATAGATAGATGTGGAGGCCACTAAGTGGCTGATCACACAAGAATTAAGTGTAGAGATGCGATGCGCCCTGCTGAGCCTTCACCCTCCCTCGGGACAGGCCCCCCCCCAAGTACCAGGGCTCAAGGCCCTGTGCAATGCCCTCAAGAGCCTTACCTGCTGGAAACACCGGATGTGACGCCTGTGGTGCTTCACAGCAGCAGCATATCAGCATCACATCTTTTTGGCATCACAAAACACTGAAGGTGAATTTGTAGAATTCCTACAAGTGAAAATATAAATAAAAAGGAGAACATCGAATTCCTTATTTTTAAAGAGAACAATTTCTGATATGAAGAAAGAAAGCTATTTGTTTCACACTGTATAAATAGGAAGTTGATTGAAGACATATTCCACCCAAGCAGCAGTTTCCAGGTTTGACCATGAACTTATGAGTACTTTCAATGAAGACAATTAATTAAGAGTTAATCACATGGAAGATAAAATACAGAGGACTACAACAGTATGCTAGATGGAGAGCTTTCCTTACGGGTGCCTCTTAGGGACATTACTGCATTGGATCTGTGTTTGCATGCCAAGCAGAGGGTCATATATATACATATATATATATATTCACTGAAAAAACCATAGGTTTTAGGGACAGTTATAGTTAGTTGGACATTGCACTCGTACAAAACCCGTGAAATTCCCCCATTATAGTTAGTTCAGGCAACTATAACTCGCGCCCCCGCAATGCACTTCTGATGATGTCACATATTACATCACTCATGACATGGTCAGTGACATCACTGATGACATCACTGATGACATCTCAAATGACATCACTGATGACATCATCCAGTGACTGTGTGTTTCTGTAAAGTTTAAATATTTTTAATATATATAGGGAAAGGCGTATTGAAGAATGAGTGGGTGTATAAGTGTCTGTATGGATGATTTAGTAGGTGCGTGACTAACTCTATAAGTGAGTGATTAAACGTATCTTACTGAATGCATGGGTTAGTGACTAAACTGGGTGAATGTCTGTATCCGTCTGTCTATTGCTGTGTAAGTGGCTGCATGGGTTTGTGAATAGCTACATGAGTGTCTGTATAAGTTATTGATTGGTTGTCTGAGTATCTGTATGGGTGCCTGAGTGTTTGTGTGGGTGGGGTGTGTGCGACTCTGTGCATAGATGTGTGAGTGGGTGATTCACTGGGTGGATGGTTTCAAGAGTGCATCTGTGATAGACTGTATGGGTGGGTAAGTGTGTGTAAGAGTGTGTTAGTGAGTGAATGTATGTCCCAGTGGTACATGTGTGAGTAACTACATATGTGAAAGGCAGTATATATGTGTGTTGGAGTATATAAATAGCTATAAGCGAGAGTGTGTGATTGTGAGAGTGACTGTATGGATGAGTGTGTGCTTGAATCAGTGATTGTATCAGAGCGTAAGAATGTGCTAGTATTTGTATGAGTAAGTGAGCTGGTGTGTGTATAACTGTATAAGTGAGTAAATGGCAGTGTGTTTAATTATTTGCATGACTGACTAGGTGTGTGAGTACCTCTATGGATGAGTGGCGGTGTTTGAGTGTCTATATAGGAGTATGAGTGCATATGATAGTCCTGTACTGAGTGACCGTAAGTATGAGTGACTGTACGGGTGAATGAGTGGATGTGTGTGTAGACCTAAGAATCAGTGAGTGGGTATGTAGTTATTGGTGTTGGAGTGTCTATGGTTTTGCGAATGGCAGTCTGTAATTTAGAGTGGGTGTATCAAAGGTTATATTAGGGTGTGAGGAGGTGCATCAGATAATCATGTGGATGATGTCATCAGTGATGTCATCAGTGATGTCATTTGAGATGTCATCAGTGATGTCATCAGTGATGTCACTGACCATGTCATGAGTGATGTAATATGTGATGTCATCAGCAGTGCATTGCGGGGCGCGAGTTATAGTTAGCTGAACTAACTATAACGGGGAATTTCACGGGTTTTGTACGAGTGCAATGTCCAACTAACTATAACTGTCCCTAAAACCTATGGTTTTTTCAGTGAATTTGTAAGGTTTTTTAAATGCTAATTTCTATCTATAACGTGCCTGAAACCTATGGTTTTTTCAGTGAATTTCAAAGGTTTTTTAAATGCTAATTCCTAACTATAACATGTCTCAAACCTATGGTTTTTTTCAGTGAATTTCAAAGGTTTTGTAAATGACAATTTTTAAATGTATTAATTGTTATATTTATTTTTTTGATACGGATTTACTACATTTTTTAAACTATTTATTTTGAGATATTTTATTTTTTAAATTACATTGTAATTACATTATACATTACATTACAAAATATACTTTCTCAGATTGAATTACTTTAGTTTAAATACTTTGCAAATAGGCAATAGACTTTTAAGTACAGTAGTTACAGTTGTTGCAATGGGCAACACAATTTCAAACACAATGCAACATTGAGCTCAATGCTGAATTTCTAGTTAAATGCAATTAGTTACTTTATGGATTACTTTTCTAACCACATGACTGGATCCTAGATTCAGTCCTGGGACATCTCCTGTAAACAGTTGAGTAAAAGCGTTTTGGTTACAGTAGTGATTTTTAAGGAATATTATTGTATTTTAAAAGTTGACACAGAAACTTTTTCACATAGAATCACCAATGTTATCCTATGGGAGGAAATTCACTTAGCAGGTAAGTAGTGTTATCATTACTTTTCTTACACAGTGGTGGATCCTGGATCCAGCACTGGTGCATCTCCTGTAAACAGTTGAAAGAATGCGTTTAAGTCATACAGGCGATTTTTAAGGAATATTTGTAGTTTGTGAAAATCGACACTGAAACTTTTCTGCTGAAAACCAGACAATGGATTCCTATGGAAGGAAATACAAGTTACTGGTAAGTACGGTTAGAATTACTTTTCAGGGTCAGTGCTGGGCTAAAAGATGCAGCACTGGGTTCTCTCCTGATAACAGGTGAGTAAATCGGAATTCGTAGTTCAGCTGATTTTAGAGGAATATTATAAAGTTCCAAAACTCCACACAGAAGAATTTCCAAGTGAAACCAGTCAATGTTAGCCTATGGAAGGAAATTCAAGTTACTGGTAGGTACGGTTAAAATTACTTTTCTGGATCAGTACTGTGCTCAAACATGCAGCACTGAGGTCTCTCCTGATAACAGGTGAGTAAATCGGAATTCGTAATTCTGCTGATTTTAGAGGAATATTTGTATGTTTAAAAATCGACACTTAGAAACTTTTTCAGCAAAAAGCAGGCAATGATATCCTATGGAAGGAAATTCAAGTTACTGGTAAGTACAGTTAAAATTACTTTTCAGGATCAGTACTGGGCTCAAAGATGCAGCACTGAGGTCTCTCCTGATAACAGGTGAGTAATTCGGAATTCGTAGTTCGGCTGATTTTAGAGGAATATTATAAAGTTCCTAAACTCCACACAAGAATTTCCAAGTGAAACTAGTCAATGTTAGCCTACGGAAGGAAATTCAAGTTACTGGTAAGTACGGTTAGAATTACTTTTCAGGATCTGTACTGGGCTCAAAGATGCAGCACTGAGGTCTCTCCTGATAACAGGTGAGTAAATCGGAATTCGTAGTTGTGGTGATTTTAGAGGAATATTTGTATGTTTCAAAAATCGACACTTAGAAACTTTTTCAGCAAAAAGCAGGCAATGATATCCTATGGAAGGAAATTCAAGTTACTGGTAAGTACGGTTAAAATTACTTTTCAGGATCAGTACTGGGCTCAAAGATGCAGCACTGAGGTCTCTCCTGATAACAGGTGAGTAAATCGGAATTCGTAGTTCGGCTGATTTTAGAGGAATATTATAAAGTTCCAAAACTCCACACAAGAATTTCCAAGTGAAACCAGTCAATGTTAGCCTATGGAAGGAAATTCAAGTTACTGGTAAGTACGGTTAAAATTACTTTTCAGGATCAGTACTGGGCTCAAAGATGCAGCACTGAGGTCTCTCCTGATAACAGGTGAGTAAATCGGAATTCGTAGTTCGGCTGATTTTAGAGGAATATTTGCACAATGGTGAAGGAAGAGGGTGGGGCCTGAGGTGACATGTCTGCAAACACACCCTGTGGCGCGTTTTAAGTTGGAGAATTAATTCCTCCTCAATCCCGAGGTTCCCTAGGGGCCAACTAGCCCACCAGATACCTCCAGTATGCGCCAGAGAGCTGCGTTGCAGAGAGGTGTTCAGAGGCCACGCCCCTTTTTACAACACTCTGCAACGCAGCTCCGTGGCGCTTACTGGAGGTACCTGGTGGGCTAGTTGGCCCCAGGGACCCTCAGGATTGAAGGGGATTTAATTCCCCATCTTAAAATGCGCCACGGGCCTGTTTGCACACATGTCACCTGAAGCCCCGCCCCTCCCTTCATCATTGTGCAAACGCGCCCGTGGCGCGTTTTAAGTTGGGGGATTAAGTCCCTTGAATCCTGAGGGTCCCTGGAGTCCAACTAGCCCACCATGTACCTCCAAAAGCGCCACAGAGCTGCGTTGCATAGAGGTGTAAAAGGGGCGTGGCCTCTGTACACCTCTCTGCAACGCAGCCCCTGGCGCATACTGGAGATTCCTGGTGGGCTAGTTGGCCCCAGGGACCCCCAGTATTCAAGGGGAATTACTTCCCTTCTTAAAACACGCCAGGGGCGCGTTTGCAGACTGCTGCAGGGAAGGGGCGGGGCCTCCGGCATGATGCCGTTTTTAATTTTATTTTCTTGTATGGGAGGGGGGCTGCATGGTCCCCTTTCCCTCGGCCACTTTTGGCCCCGGGGACCCCATCCCCCGGGGCCTGAGGATTTTTTAAATTTTTTTAAGATAAAAAAAACGGGAAGGGGCCGCGTGGCCCCCTTTCCCTGGGCCTCTCTTGGCCCCGGGGACCCCATCCCCCGGGGCATGCCCTCTTTTTTTTTCTATTTACATTTTTGGAGGGGGGGCTGCGTGGCCCCCCTCCTCAGGCTATTTAAGGCCCCGGGGACCCCATCCCCTGGGGCCCGCCTTAACGTTTTTTTGTTGTTGTTTTTTTAATTCTTTATGGGAAGGGGGGCTGCGTGGCCCCCCTCCCAGGCCACTAATAGCCCCGGGGCCTGGCCACTCGTTGGGGACCGTGGAGGGGTCCCCAATCCCCCCACGGTCCCGCCGGCTCGCCACATTCTGCAGGAGCCGGCATTGCTTTTCCATAAGGGAGCTGCTGACATGCAGCTCCCTTATGGAAAGCTAATCCTGCTTGCTTCATTGAAGCGAGAGCAGGTTCCATGAAGCAAAGCAAGTTTGCAATCACAGGACGGGAGCCGCGAGGCTCCCGTCCTGTGATTGCAAACAGCAGTGTCCCGGGGTATGCACCCCGGGACACTGCAGGAGCCGGCCCCTGGGGGTGGTGGTCCCCAGGGCCATCAAGGGCTCCAGGAGGGGGCCGCGCGGCCCCCTCCCTCCATTGGCAAAGCCCCGGGAGGTGGTGGTCCCCGGGGCTCGGGGTCCGTAACGGACCCCCATATTGAAATATTTAGTGCCCTGGGAGGTGGCGGTCCCGGGGCGTGTGGGGGCTCAAGCCCCCCCACACAGGTAATTTTATTTTTTTAAAAAGAAGCCCTGGGGGTGGCGGTCCCGGGGCTGCGGGAGGGCCGAGAGCCCTCCCGCACCATTATTTTTTTAATGCCCCGGGGGGTGGCGGTCCCCGGGGCTTGGGTGGCCTTAGAGGCCCCCCACATTATTAAATAAACCCCCCATGCCCCTGGGACTTGGCCCACCCGGGGGCAAATTAACCATTTTTTTTCTCGGCGGGATCCGCGCACCCTAAGCGCATACCGCCGATTTAAAAAAAATAAAAATAAATTGTTTGGGCCCTGGGGGTCCTTATAGGACCCCCTGAGCAGGCCTAGGGGGTCAGGGTGTTTCTGCCCTGCCCCCTTTTTGCGTTTTACGCAGTTGTTTTACTGCTTTCTTGTTCCTCGGTTCTACCGAGGAACAAGATGGCTGCCAACACTTCCTGGTTTGGAGTGTGGGAGGGCGGGCTCAGAGCCCTCCCGCAGCCCCGGGGACCACCACCTCCCCGGGGCTTTTTTTAAAATTGAACAACCTGTGTGGGGGCTCCAGCCCCCACACGCCCGGGACCGCCACCTCCCGGGGCACTAACAAGTTAAAATGAGGGTCCGTTTTGGACCCTCGAAGCCCCGGGACCACCACCTCCCGGGGCTGTGCTGATGTAGGGAGGGGGCCGCGCGGCCCCCTCCTGGAGCCCTTGATGGCCCTGGGGACCACCACCCCCAGGGCCGGCTCCTGCAGTGTCCCGGGGTGCCTACCCCGGGACACTGCTGCTTGCAATGACAGGACGGGAGCCTCGCGGCTCCGTCCCTGTCATTGCAAGCTGCTTTGGATATTGGAAGAGAGAGCAGGGAAACCTGCCTCTCTTCCAATATCCAAAGCACATTGCTTTCCACATGGGGAGCTGCATCTTAGCAGCTCCCCATGTGGAAAGGAATGCCGGCTCCCAAGGGACGCGGGAGCCGGGCGGGAGTGTGGGGGATTGGGGACCCCCCACAGTGCCCAACGAGAGGGCCAGCCCCGGGGATGGGGTCCCCGGGGCAAGTAGTGGCCCGGGAGGTGGGCCACGCGGCCCCCTCCCCAAAGTTTTCAAAAATAAAAAAATTTAAAAAAGGGTATGGCCGGCCCCGGGGGATGGGGTCCCCGGGGCCTTAAAATGGCCAGAGGAGGGGGGCCACGCAGCCCCCTCAAAATAATAAAAATAAATATAGAGGCCATGCCCGGGGGATGGGGTCCCCGGGGCCAATACAGGCCCAGGGAAGGGGGCCACGCGGCCCCTTCCCGTTTTTTTTTTATTTTGTAATTTAAAAAGGGGTAAGGCCCTGGGGGATGGGGTCCCCAGGGCCCAAAAACAGAAAAAAAGGAAGGGGGCTACACAGCCCCCCTTCAGGGGACAAAAAAACAACAAAAAAACGATCGGGCCCGCAGGCCCCGCCCCTTCCTTCACCACTCTGCAAACGCGCCCCTGGGCGCATTTGCAGAGGGGAACAATTCCCCTTGAATACTGGGGTCCCTGGGGGCCAACTAGCCCACCAGGAACCTCCAGTATGCGCCAGGGGGCTGCCTTGCAGAGAGGTGTACAGAGGCCACGCCCCTTTACACCTCTCTGCAACGCAGCTCTGTGGCGCTTTTGGAGGTATATGGTGGGCTAGTTGGACTCCGGGGACCCTCAGGATTCAAGGGGACTTAATCCCCAACTTAAAACGCGCCACGGGGCGCGTTTGCACAGATGTCACCTCAGGCCCCGCCCCCTCCCTTCACCATTGTGCAAATATTCTTCTAAAATCATCCGAAATACGAATTCCGATTTACTCATCTGTTATAAGGAGAGACCTCAGTGCTGCATCTTTCAGCCCAGTACTGGTCCTGAAAAGTAATTTTAACCGTACTTACCAGTAACTTGAATTTCCTTCCATAGGATATCATTGCCTGCTTTTTGCTGAAAAAGTTTCTAAGTGTTGATTTTTGAAACATACAAATATTCCTCTAAAATCAGCCGAAATACGAATTCCGATTTACTCACCTGTTATAAGGAGAGACCTCAGTGCTGTATCTTTCAGCCCAGTACTGGTCCTGAAAAGTAATTTTAACCGTACTTACCAGTAACTTGAATTTCCTTCCATAGGCTAACATTGACTGGTTTCACTTGGAAATTCTTCTAAGTGTGGAGTTTTGGAACTTTAAAATATTCCTCTAAAATCAGCCGAAATACGAATTCCGATTTACTCACCTGTTATCAGGAGAGACCTCAGTGCTGCATCTTTCAGCCCAGTACTGATCCTCAAAAGTAATTTTAATTTCCTTCCATTTCCTTCCATTTCCTTCCATAGGATATCATTGCCTGCTTTTTGCTGAAAAAGTTTCTAAGTGTTGATTTTTGAAACATACAAATATTTCTCTAAAATCAGCCGAAATCCGAATTCTGATTTACTCACCTGTTATCAGGAGAGACCTCAGTGCTGCATCTTTCAGCCCAGTACTGGTCCTGAAAAGTAATTTTAACCGTACTTACCGGTAACTTGAATTTTCTTCATAGGCTAACATTGACTGGTTTCACTTGGAAATTCTTCTGTGTGTGGAGTTTTGGAACTTTAAAATATTCCTCTAAAATCAGCCGAAAGACGAATTCCGATTTACTCACCTGTTATCAGGAGAGACCTCAGTGCTGCATCTTTCAGCCCAGTACTGATCCTCAAAAGTAATTTTAACCGTACTTACCAGTAACTTGAATTTCCTTCCATAGGATATCATTGCCTGCTTTTTGCTGAAAAAGTTTCTAAGTGTTGATTTTTGAAACATACAAATATTCCTCTAAAATCAGCCGAAATCCGAATTCTGATTTACTCACCTGTTATCAGGAGAGACCTCAGTGCTGCATCTTTCAGCCCAGTACTGGTCCTGAAAAGTAATTTTAACCGTACTTACCAGTAACTTGAATTTCCTTCCGTAGGCTAACATTGACTGGTTTCACTTGGAAATTCTTCTAAGTGTGGAGTTTTGGAACTTTAAAATATTCCTCTAAAATCAGCCGAAATACGAATTCCGATTTACTCACCTGTTATCAGGAGAGACCTCAGTGCTGCATCTTTCAGCCCAGTACTGATCCTCAAAAGTAATTTTAACCGTACTTACCAGTAACTTGAATTTCCTTCCATAGGATATCATTGCCTGCTTTTTGCTGAAAAAGTTTCTAAGTGTTGATTTTTGAAACATACAAATATTCCTCTAAAATCAGCCGAAATCCGAATTCTGATTTACTCACCTGTTATCAGGAGAGACCTCAGTGCTGCATCTTTCAGCCCAGTACTGGTCCTGAAAAGTAATTTTAACCGTACTTAGCGGTAACTTGAATTTCCTTCATAGGCTAACATTGACTGGTTTCACTTGGAAATTCTTCTAAGTGTGGAGTTTTGGAACTTTAAAATATTCCTCTAAAATCAGCCGAAATACGAATTCCGATTTACTCACCTGTTATCAGGAGAGACCTCAGTGCTGCATCTTTCAGCCCAGTACTGATCCTCAAAAGTAATTTTAACCGTACTTACCGGTAACTTGAATTTCCTTCATAGGCTAACATTGACTGGTTTCACTTGGAAATTCTTCTGTGTGTGGAGTTTTGGAACTTTAAAATATTCCTCTAAAATCAGCCGAAATACGAATTCCGATTTACTCACCTGTTATCAGGAGAGAACCCAGTGCTGCATCTTTTAGGCCAGTACTGATCCTCAAAAGTAATTTTAACCGTACTTACCAGTAACTTGAATTTCCTTCCATAGGATATCATTGCCTGCTTTTTGCTGAAAAAGTTTCTAAGTGTTGATTTTTCAAACATACAAATATTCCTCTAAAATCAGCCGAAATCCGAATTCTGATTTACTCACCTGTTATCAGGAGAGACCTCAGTGATGCATCTTTCAGCCCAGTACTGGTCCTGAAAAGTAATTTTAACCGTACTTACCAGTAACTTGAATTTCCTTCCATAGGCTAACATTGACTGGTTTCACTTGGAAATTCTTCTAAGTGTGGAGTTTTGGAACTTTAAAATATTCCTCTAAAATCAGCCGAAATACGAATTCCGATTTACTCACCTGTTATCAGGAGAGACCTCAGTGCTGCATCTTTCAGCCCAGTACTGATCCTGAAAAGTAATTTTAACCGTACTTACCAGTAACTTGAATTTCCTTCCATAGGATATCATTGTCTGGTTTTCAGCAGAAAAGTTTCAAAGTGTCGATTTTCACAAACTACAAATATTCCTAAAAAATCGCCTGTATGACTTAAACGCATTCTTTCAACTGTTTACAGGAGATGCACCAGTGCTGGATCCAGGATCCAACACTGAGTAAGAAAAAGTAACGATAACAGTTTTTAACTTCTAAGTGAATTTCCTTCCATAGGATAACATTGGTGATTCTATGAGAAAAAGTTTCTAAGTGTGAACTTTTAAAGTACAATAATATTCCTTAAAAATCACGACTGTAACCAAAACGCTTTTACTCAACTGTTTACAGGAGATGTCCCAGGACTGAATCTAGGATCCAGTAATGTGGTTAGAAAAGTAATCCATAAAGTAACTAATTGCATTTAACTAGAAATTCACATTGAGCTGAATGTTGCATTGTGTTTGAAAATGTGTTGCCCATTGCAACAACTGTAACTACTGTACTTAAAAGTCTATTGCCTATGTGCAAAGTAATTAAACTAAAGTAATTAATTCTGAGAAAGTATTTTTTGTAATGTAATGTATAATGTAATTACAATGTAATTTAAAAAATAAAATATGTAAAAAAAAATTGTTTCTAAAAATTTGGAAATCAGTATGAAAAAAATTTATATAACAATTAATACATTTAAAAATTGTCATTTACAAAACCTTTGAAATTCACTGAAAAAACTGTAGGTTTCAGACATGTTATAGTTACAAATTAGCATTTAAAAAACCTTTGAAATTCACTGAAAAAACCATAGGTTTCAGGGACGTTATAGTTACAAATTAGCATTTAAAAAACCTTTGAAATTCACTGAAAAAACCATAGGTTTTAGGGACAGTTATAGTTAGTTGGACATTGCACTCGTACAAAACCCGTGAAATTCCCCCGTTATAGTTAGTCCAGCTAACTATAACTCGCGCCCGCAATGCACTGCTGATGACGTCACATATTACATCACTCATGACATGGTCAGTGACATCACTGATGACATCAGTGATGACATCTCAAATGACATCACTGATGACATCATCCACGTGATAATCTGATGCACCTCCTCACACCCTAATATAACCTTTGATACACCCACTCTAAATTACAGACTGCCATTCGCAAAACCATAGACACTCCAACACCAATAACTACATACCCACTCACTGATTCTTAGGTCTACGCACACATCCACTCACTCACCCGTACAGTCACTCATACTTACGGTCACTCAGTACAGGACTATCATATGCACTCATACTCCTATATAGACACTCAAACACCGCCACTCATCCATAGAGGTACTCACACACCTAGTCAGTCATGCAAATAATTAAACACACTACCATTTACTCACCTATACAGTTATACACACACCAGCTCACTTACTCATACAAATAGTAGCACATTCTTACGCTCTTATACAATCACTGATACAAGCACACACTCATCCATACAGCCACTATCACAATCACTCACTCTCGCTTATAGCTATTTATATACTCCAACACACATATATACTGCCTTTCACATATGTAGTTACTCACACATGTACCACTGGGACATACATTCACTCACTAACACACTCTTACACACACTTACCCACCCATACAGTCTATCACAGTTGCACTCTTGAAACCATCCACCCAGTGAATCACCCACTCACACATCTATGCACAGAGTTGCACACACCCTCCCACACAAACACTCAGGCACCCATACAGATACTCAGACAAGCATTCAATAACTCATATAGACACTCATGTAGCTATTCACAAACACATGCAGCCACTTACACAGCAACAGACAGACGGATACAGACATTCACCCAGTTTAGTCACTAACCCATGCATTCAGTAAGATACGTTAAATCACTCACTTATAGAGTCAGTCACGCACCTACTAAATCATCCATACAGACACTTACACACCCACTCATTCTTCAATACGTCTTTTCCTATATATATTAAAAATATTTAAACTTTACAGAAACACACAGTCACTGGATGATGTCATCAGTGATGTCATCAGTGATGTCATTTGAGATGTCATGAGTGATGTCATCAGTGATGTCACTGACCATGTCATGAGTGATGTAATATGTGACGTCATCAGCAGTGCATTGCGGGGCGCGAGTTATAGTTAGCTGGACTAACTATAACGGGGAATTTCACGGGTTTTGTACGAGTGCAATGTCCAACTAACTATAACTGTCCCTAAAACCTATGGTTTTTTCAGTGAATTTCAAAGGTTTTTAAATGCTAATTTGTAACTATAACGTCCCTGAAACCTATGGTTTTTTCAGTGAATATATATATATATATATATTATATATATATATATTCCAAATGAAAATCACACAGTATCACAGGCGTGAAAACAAGCCACTCCAGCCAAACCTTTCAAGTAAGAAATTTATTCCAGGCAGCAAAGCAAATGTAGCATAACGCATTTCAATCCTGATCGGACCTTAATCATATGCAGAAATGAGGGTTGCCTTCACCTGGGTGATATATATGTAGGTTGTCAACACAAACGAAGGACTACAGAGTACATGTTCCTTGTACAAGTGCTATGCCTGATTTCCATCAGCCCATCAGACCAGATCGCAATTTTTTAGTCCAGTACTCCTTGAAATATCATGTTGATGCATTTTATCTCAGATAGTGTTCGAGTTACCAGCTAGTGGTCTGTATTTGTAACATTTCTGGACTTCACTGTCTGTTAGAACGGGGAGGGTTCAAATCCCCCACCCGTTGCTACCCAAGGTTAGAATTGGGGGTCCCCAGTTGGCTGAGGTAGGTACCTTAGTCCAAATAGGGACCCTTGCTTCTAAGTCAGGGAAAGGAAGGACACCTTCTCAGATAGCCCCTGCTCACCCTCTCGGTAGCTTGGCACGAGCAGCCAGGCTTATCTCCAAGGCAATGTGTAAAGTATTTGCAATCCCGCTCTCAGTAACCCAATGATGACACCACAAAGGGACTCCACACGAGTTTCATAAAAAAACAAGTATAAGTTTATATAAAAAGATATACGATGAGACCATACAATAAAAATCCAACATATGCGTATTTGTAATATTTCACCTGGCCGGTTATTAGGCCAGCAAGCCCTTGTAGGTTCTTGCAGTATTAATGAGCAATTCTCAATGATCCAAATGCAGTCCTAATGCAATGCTATGCAGTTCGTAATGCAAGAATCAGGCACTTCGCAATGTAAAAATAATGCAGTTCGTTATGCCAAAATAATGCGATGGGTAATGCAACAATCAGGCAGTTCGTAATGCAAAAATAATGCAATGCGTAATGCAACAATCAGGCAGTTCGTAATGCAAAAATAATGCAATGCGTAATGCAACAATCAGGCAGTTCGTAATGCAAAAATAATGTAATGCGTAATGCAACAATCAGGCAGTTCGTAATGCAAAAATAATGTACTGCGTAATGCAACAATCAGGCAGTTCCTAATGCCAACAACAATGTACTCCAGCACTGTTCACGGTGCTCTGGACGGACTCTATGCCACTCGTACTGACTCGCGGTCAGCTACTGCCAAAATATGCCCCCAACACTGGTCTGGTGTAAACAAAGTGCAGCTCCATACTCCGGCCCCGGTACTGCCACTCCTCGGCAAGTACTGTTATGTCCAGTATAGAGGCCCTAATGTAGACCTGTTCATACATGCCCTAAAATGGAGGTATTCGTATTTACCCTAATACGGTCATATTCGTACTTGCCCTATTACGGTCATAACTGTACATGTCCTATTATAGCCATTATAGTTCCTTATATAGGCATGATCTTTCACCTACATTGGTCCTCGCTAGTACACAATGAGCTCTGAGGGCTGAACGTTATCTATCCTGTGGTTTTGAATACAGCAGGGTTTTTCCCAAACACAGGCCCACACTGTACTCATCAATTATGCATGGCTCTCTAGGAATACACCACCTGCAAAATAGGTATGTACAAAGTTCACCCCTGACGTCTTCCTCAAGTCTAACAAGGGCCAATACAAACCATACGAAGCAACTAGAGTCTTCAGGGTATAAATACACCACATCTTACCCCGGTAAGGCAGAGGGAACCGAGACTTCCATGCTGACACACTGACCAGAGACGCTGAGGCTCCTGCATGCAGTCGCTCCAGCTGACAGCGGTCTAACACAGCCCTTGCGGGGTGTCCAACTCGAGACCAGGACGGGGTCCCACACTCTCTCTATTCAGGTATGGGGGTTCGACTAAATCCTAGAAGGATTCTTGGCTCTTAGGCTTTTAGACCTACACATATGCTAGGTACACCCAGGTACATCTAGTTAGGCATTGTAGGAGTACGCGCACTTTCATAATGCTTTTTATATTCATGTACGTATTCATGACTATTGCAATATGGTAGAACTGTTCTATCCCTTTGCTTTTATCGTACTGCTGATAATATATCTCTGCTATTGTCTGCTGATTGCCGCAGCACATATATTTTACACTAGAATAACAACTGTTCAATAAATACTTATTGAAACGCCCAGACTGTTTATTCTGTGTAACTCTCTGAGACAAACCGAATAAGTAAGCACGAGTGACTGAGCGAAAAGTAGTACACTGTTTCCACGATTCTGAGGAATTAGGGTTGTCATGGTCTAAGGTTGCCAGAAACTAATCTCTCCCCGATAAGAGGAGATTCTAGTGGCACTGTGAGCTAGCTAATGCAAATCAGGCTAACATAGGCGGTGGGCGTGCACAGAGTCAGTCTAACACCAAGTCCACAGTTTATGTTATCCAAACGTGCAGGTCCTGCATGGGTACTATAGGAACTACACGACATGGCACCGCCAACGTTGGTTGTGTACTTATTTAACAGTAGAATCTGAGTAGTTCAGTCGTGCTATTCTCAGAGAACCTACTCACAAAACCCCAGAGACATCTGGAGTGGGTGGGCACAAAATCCGCCCCAACTGAGTAGTATGAGAATACTATTTATTGGCTGTTGGTTAATCAAGCTGGAAGGACATTTAGTTCCTAAATTGTGCATAACACCTCATCTTAGTTCCCTGTGAACACTTCTTCCTCTAAACATGCCTGTTTCAGGGGATGAGAGAGTTGACCTGGGAGGAGAAGATCCTGAGGATGCAATACAGATTGCACCAAAATTCAGAAGGACAGTCACCCTAAGACTATTAGAAAATGGTGTACAAGCCAAGGGTGGCATTGTTATTTTTGTGATTGAGGCACACGAATCAAATAAAACAGAGGTATTCTATTCATGGGTTACACTCCCAGCAGCAAACGCAACAACAAATACATTTCACTACTATATAGAAGGAGATGCACCACGGGAATATGCCCCGTTTGAGGACATAGAGATTCCACTCACTTACCAGGAACATCATTACTGGTTTAATGGCGCCCTACCCCATGTACGAGAAAGAGTAAGATTAGGCCCGCTCGGAGGAGACGGGGCCACATGGCCAATACTAGCGGCTTACACACCGCATACTGGCATTAACACAATGCCACAGCCAGACTTACTAGTACAACACAAAGATTTAATTAAAATCTACAGAAACCTGACACAATTCGTCATGAGGACTTTAGCAATCCAACCTGCACCAGGTGCAGCAAATAGTACTCCAGCTCAGGGTACAGGAAATATAATTACTCCTCAAACATTACACGGGGTAATGGGCAAAATACCCACAAAACGCGAACAAATACCATTCTGGATAGCTCAGAAAATAACTCAGCTTGAGGCAGTATTCCCGAATACTACCCCCTATGACAAACACAGAATTCTAACAATCTGCTTCCCATGGGGATCACACCACAAGTAGAGGACTGCACCTCTTGGGGTTCAGTCTTTGCTGCCATATATACCAGAACACATGGTATCCCGTCATTAGCAGTAGTACCTGATGTATTGAGACAGATACAAAATGAGTACGGAGCAGAACCTGCCCTTAACTTAGGGATGAAGTTACTAAATAACTTTGACCAGGTATCAGCCATAATACTAGCTAACATTAAGGGGGAAGCGGCTTCAGTGGCGATCCACCAACGTCTAAGGGAGTTCGGTCCAATAGATCAACAACACGAACTACCCAAAATAATTGAAACTGCATATGCAGAACTAGGCAGAGACAGTTTAGGTGGGAAAGCATTAAAACCACAACTAATGGGCAGTCCTGAAAAGGACACTACAAAGCAGACGCCTACTTCTTCTAAAAAGAAGTGGGAAAATAAAAAACAACAAAAGTCTAAAGACAGCAGATCTCAATCCAGAGGTAGGTCTCCTCAACAGGAGCCCTCTGAAAGGACGTATAACCTCAGGAATAGGGATAATATTAAAAAAAACTGACAGGTATCAGGATACTGATACTCGTTCCTCTCGTTCCTTTCAGGGTTCATCAAAAAACTCCGAGAGGGAAGGACAGTCAGAGGAGCGTACAAAGTCCAGAGACACGCAACGTGCTGCGGACTACGCACCTAAGAAAGAAGATAAACAAAAATCAAAACCTCAGTTCAAAAAGAAGAAGGTAGCAGGTCTCAAGATCAGACATGCCCAGAATTCTGAGGACATAGCTTCTGAACGGGGAATGGGGTCTGACGATGCTAGACAGCGCGGCAGAAGTAACGATAGCTCGCCAGAACCTGAAGGAATTTCTGGTGACAGCGGAGTTAAGTGAGTATATCACGGTGGAAACACCTGATACTCGGGTAAGCGTCCCACATAAGTTACATGAGATAACACTCCGGCTGGAGGGGGACAGGCCCAGAAAAATTAAAGGTCTCTTTTGGAAAAATCTGTCATCTGGTTATGACATTCTATTAGCAGAACAAGACTGGCCGCCAGCATTCATCATGGAGTGCCCTAGGGGAGAAACTGTAATTTTTCCAGCCTTTTCCGACCTCGTTCCCATTCACCTAAAAAATGCATATGCGCAGGAGTGGGCGGTAGCCCTAGCTCCAGCATTGTACAAAAATCATGTTGGTTGGGATGAGGATTCAGCCCACCACGTGATCCCGTTAAAAGTTTCCCCAAATGCTCAAAGGCAATACCCTATAAAGCAGGAAGCTAAAAAACAAGTCAGGGAGATCCTAGATCAACTAGAATACCAGGGGGTGATTGAAAATTGCACTTCACCTATGAACAATCCTTTGTTTCCTGTAATGAAACCTGACAACACATATCGTTTAGTTTTGGATTACAGACATTTAAACACTTGCACAAAGACATTTGCAGTTCAAAATGCACACAGTGCCACATTAATGAATAACATTGTGCGCAAAAAATACAAAACAACGCTCGATATCTCAAATGGATTTTTCTGCCAAAATATAGCGCCTGAAAGCAGGTATCTGACCGCCTTCAGTGCGTTAGGGTCCCAGCGACAATTTTGTCGACTAGCCCAAGGGTATAAAAACAGCCCAGGGGTATTTTCAGCAAGAGTAACAGAGTTACTCCAAAAATTGGATGAAGAAGCATTGTCCTATGTGGATGATATTTATCTGACGGACGATGACTTAAAGAGGCACTTGACCAGGGTGAGCACCATTATTATGGGATTCGCCTCTGAGGGCTACAAATTTAATTTCAAAAAATCAAAAATTGCCCACCTCAATGTCCTATTTTTAGGATATGAGCTGTCAAGTGAAGGAAAAAGCCTAGCAGCTAACTTTTTAGAAAAGTGTGCGCTGCTCCAACCTCCAAAATCATTGAAGAATTTACAATCAATTCTGGGATTCCTAAATTTTGGTCGAACATACATTTTGGATTACGCAGAAAGAGTAAAACCTTTCTACGACTTAATAAAACCTGATTTTTCAATCAGACAATGGACACAGGAACATACAAATATCCTGCGTTCCCTACAGGAAGACATGATAGTTTCTAAACATTTACAGACACGCGTAAACGTACGCAACTTAGTGATCCGAGTAATAGCGGGTCAATGCGGGTACACTTATTTGACTTTCAATGAAGGCGAAACGGTACCAATCGCATATAAATCACACCTGTACACAAACGCAGAGATGCGTTTCACTTCAACAGAAAAAATCCTGACAGCAGTGCAGACCGCTGTAGCAAGAGAAAGAGCTCTAGCTCAGGGTAAACGCATAATTGTCGTGACTCCAGTACCAGCTTTAGAAGCTGTTACAAAAGCTAGCATTCCAAATGCGAAAGCCTTACATCCCAGATGGATACAATGGGCTAATTCTCTTACTGCAACTGATGTTGAATACAGATTTGATCCAAGTTTAAAAACTCAAGCATTTCTGCAATACGAACAAGAATATCCTCTTCCAAATGAGATTTTGCCTCTAGATCAGTATGAATACATTATTTACACTGACGGATCTGCTCAACCAGCCATAGGGAGTAAGCATGCTTACAGCGCAGCGTGTGCGATTGTTAAAGGTTGCATGCACAATGGAAAGTTCCATCCGAGTTGCACTAAAACGCAATCTCTAGGAGACTGCACGGCTCAGTTGACAGAATTAAAAGCACTGATACTGGCACTTGTAAACACGGAACACGAATTTCCCACACTAATTGTGTGTGATTCCTTTTACTGTGTACAGTTGTACAATGAATATTTACATCATTGGGAACAAAATGGGTTCAAAGATGCAAAAGGTGGCACAATTAAGCATAAAATGCTATGGGAACAGGTAGTGGAGTTGAGAGACGAACTACCAAGGGCTCACGTGATACATACACTGAGTCATCTGCGTGATGGCGTTCACGTTGAAGGGAATTCATTGGCTGATGAAGCCCCAAAGGGGGCTGTACGCACAGCCACCGTAGCTGCAATCACTCGTTCAAAAACGAGAATAGACGGCGAGATTATGGTAGCTGTCAATGCTTCGCGCAAAGGCAGCACAGCAGTACCAAAGAAATTTCCACTCAAGTACTCCTACAAGTTAGATGCACAAAACATTCCATATGCTCAGATTCCTGGAGTGGGGGATAGAGTAATACCAAATATGGATCGTAGGCAAGGCTTAATTCTAGCAGCACATGAGGGTTTGGGTTCTGCGCATACAGGCGTTACAGCGACTATTTCTTTACTGAAACAGCGCTACTGGTGGGCAGGGTTAACAAAGCAGACCAAAGAGTATGGGGTCGATTCCGATTCGGGCCGGAAAAAGCACCGACCGACTCGGAGCCGGAAATTATACTGACTGACACGTACCTGTGGCGCCCGACACGCCAAGTACGATGCAAAGCGTGCAAAATCCGACCGACACGTACAGAACCCAAGCCGAACGACCGAGCCGCACGGAAAACAGCAATCCGGACGGAAAAACACGCGAATCGAACCGACCGACACGCACCCGGAACAAATCCGACCGAAACGTACACGCGAACTCCAAACCGCAAAGTACGATGCAAGGCGCGAAAACCACGACCGAGTCGGACGGAGGACAAGCCGCACGACCGACACGCATACAAAACCGAGCCGAAGCAGCACAAAACACCGCGACCGACGCGTACGCAGCATAGAAAACTGCACAAACACAGCGTGTACGAAACGGAGAACACCGTACGAGACAAATGCAGGGTCCGACTCGGTCACAAGAACGTTTCCAACATGCACAGACAGTACAAAGGAAAAATCACACAAAAAAGGCCAAACAAGCAATTACAAAGCCAATAAATACTGGGGGTGGGGACAGAGAACAAAGACACACCCACAACTCCACCCATATAAAGGACACAAATCACAACCATGATCCTTTGCAAATGCCATTCCACTGCCAGCACCCAAGAGACAGCAACCACACACCCACAGCTCATCCCTCACACAAGCCACACACCATCAGCACACCAACAAATACCTACCTCACATACACCCAGCAAAACACACACTCACACACCCTCACCTGCACACCAACACACACATCACTCACCATCACCACCCATCACCATGCCCCCAAGAAGAATCACAAGTTCCTAGATTGTGAATTGGAAGTCCTGGTAGACGAGATCCTCAGGGTAGAGCCACAGCTGTTTGGCACACTGGTCCAACAAACCCCCATCTCCCAGAAAACCAAGATGTGGGAGAGGATCATCAACAGGGTGAACGCACAATCACCATGTCTGCGCACAAAGACCGACATCCAAAACAGGTGGTATGACGTGCGCAGGAGGGTCCGGGAGCTGCTCAAGAAAGACTACCTCCTGAGCCAATACACCGGCAGTGGCCCTCCTGCCAAGCCAGTATACCTCAGGCCCTGGGAGGAGAAGGTGCGGGCCATCCTTCCACCAGTGAGCGTATATGGACTAGAGAACATCCCAGAGCCTGGTGAGTACACAACAAATGTACACAATATTCTGCCACAAACACACACACATCACTGTCAAGGGGAGAGTCAAACCATGCACTCATAGCAATTACACAGCAACCAGAACAGAATCATCCCAAAATGTGTATGTCAGTCAGATAAACACAACACATGCCATCAAAAAAGTTACATCCAACTGTGCCATCACATGTACAAACACAACTACAACTACAGATAGGCAGTGGCACAAATAGAACTAAAAAACACATCCAGACATGTAGCCACCACAACAACACCAACACACAGTGAAGACCACTGAAAGGAAGGAATTCTGTGTATGCTGGCCAAGTCAGTGTAGCCAATAGCATCATGGGAGTCGTAGTCACACATATTGCCCCCCACAACTGTCCCATCAACACCACCATGAACCATGCGCACATCACAGGGAGTGGAGAAGGACTCACAAGATGGCTGACACTGGCAACTGCTGTGGGGAGCACAAGGCCCTGCTGGCAACTGTGCACCAACAAACAGCAGGACACCACTGACTGACATCCTGAGAGACAACTTCCACTCCCTGCAATGCAAGCACGTTCCATGGTGGGATATCTAGCTGGCTGGGTGGGAAGGAGGACTTGCAGCACTGACCATAGTCACAAGCACCTCCCCTCACACCCCCTCAACACAAACTCCACAGAACCCACCTGGTAGAATGCAATGCCTCCCATCCTAACTCAAGATCCCACAAAGAACCACCACCCTGGGTTATGTTGTGTGAAGCACAGGGACACTCTTGGGACTTTTAGCCAAACAACTGCCACGACAACACTCCCAGCCATCCTGTCAGCACAGCCAGCCCACCCCACAGGGAAGCAGAGTCAAAAGGAAGGAAGCATGGGCATGCTGGGAAGGGGGGTGGAGGAAATAGCATGATGGGAGTGGTAGTCACAGATATTGCTCAGCCTCACAACTGGCCCATCAACACCACCCTGAACCATGCTCACATCACAGGGAGTGGAGAAGGACACACAAGATGGCTGACACTGGCTACTGCTGTGGGGAGCACAAGGGCATGCTGGGAACTGCACACCAACCAACAGCAGGACACCACTGTCAGCCATCTTGCCATTGCCCTCACACCCACACACACTGAACTCCCCACAAAAGCAAGTAAGTATGGGAATGCTGGCAAGTGGGGTGGAGGCAATAGCATGATGGGAGTGGCAGTCACAGATATTGGTCACCCTCACAACTGGCCCATCAACACCACCCTGAACCATGCTCACATCACAGGGAGTGGAGAAGGACTCACAAGATGGCTGACACTGGCTACTGCTGTGGGGAGCACAAGGGCATGCTGGGAACTGCACACCAACCAACAGCAGGACACCACTGTCAGCCATCTTGCCATTGCCCTCACACCCACACACACTGAACTCCCACAAAAGCAAGTAAGTATGGGAATGCTGGCAAGTGGGGTGGAGGCAATAGCATGATGGGAGTGGCAGTCACAGATATTGGTCACCCCCACAACTGTCCCATCAACACCACCCTGAACCATGCTCACATCACAGGGAGTGGAGAAGGACTCACAAGATGGCTGACACTGGCTACTGCTGCGGGGAGCACAAGGCCCTGCTGGGAACTGTGCACCAACAAACAGCAGGACACCACTGACTGACATCCTGAGAGACAACTTCCACTCCCTGCAATGCAAGCACGTTCCATGGTGGGATATCTGGCTGGCTGGGTGGGAAGGAGGACTTGCAGCACTGACCATAGTCACAAGCACCTCCCCTCACACCCCCTCAACACAAACTCCACAGAACCCACCTGGTAGAATGCAATGCCTCCCATCCTAACTCAAGATCCCAAAAGAACCACCACCCTGGGTTATGTTGTGTGAAGCACAGGGACACTCTTGGGACTTTTAGCCAAACAACTGTCAGGACAACACTCCCAGCCATCCTGTCAGCACAGCCAGCCCACCCCACAGGGAAGCAGAGTCAAAGGAAGGAAGCATGGGCATGCTGGGAAGGGGGGTGGAGGCAATAGCATGATGGGAGTGGTAGTCACAGATATTGCTCAGCCTCACAACTGGCCCATCAACACCACCCTGAACCATGCTCACATCACAGGGAGTGGAGAAGGACACACAAGATGGCTGACACTGGCTACTGCTGTGGGGAGCACAAGGGCATGCTGGGAACTGCACACCAACCAACAGCAGGACACCACTGTCAGCCATCTTGCCATTGCCCTCACACCCACACACACTGAACTCCCCACAAAAGCAAGTAAGTATGGGAATGCTGGCAAGTGGGGTGGAGGCAATAGCATGATGGGAGTGGCAGTCACAGATATTGGTCACCCTCACAACTGGCCCATCAACACCACCCTGAACCATGCTCACATCACAGGGAGTGGAGAAGGACTCACAAGATGGCTGACACTGGCTACTGCTGTGGGGAGCACAAGGGCATGCTGGGAACTGCACACCAACCAACAGCAGGACACCACTGTCAGCCATCTTGCCATTGCCCTCACACCCACACACACTGAACTCCCCACAAAAGCAAGTAAGTATGGGAATGCTGGCAAGTGGGGTGGAGGCAATAGCATGATGGGAGTGGCAGTCACAGATATTGGCCACCCCCACAACTGTCCCATCAACACCACCCTGAACCATGCTCACATCACAGGGAGTGGAGAAGGACTCACAAGATGGCTGACACTGGCTACTGCTGCGGGGAGCACAAGGCCCTGCTGGGAACTGTGCACCAACAAACAGCAGGACACCACTGACTGACATCCTGAGAGACAACTTCCACTCCCTGCAATGCAAGCACGTTCCATGGTGGGATATCTGGCTGGCTGGGTGGGAAGGAGGACTTGCAGCACTGACCATAGTCACAAGCACCTCCCCTCACACCCCCTCAACACAAACTCCACAGAACCCACCTGGTAGAATGCAATGCCTCCCATCCTAACTCAAGATCCCACAAAGAACCACCACCCTGGGTTATGTTGTGTGAAGCACAGGGACACTCTTTGGACTTTTAGCCAAACAACTGCCAGGACAACACTCCAAGCCATCCTGTCAGCACAGCCAGCCCACCCCACAGGGAAGCAGAGTCAAAAGGAAGGAAGCATGGGCATGCTGGGAAGGGGGGTGGAGGCAATAGCATGATGGGAGTGGTAGTCACAGATATTGCTCAGCCTCACAACTGGCCCATCAACACCACCCTGAACCATGCTCACATCACAGGGAGTGGAGAAGGACACACAAGATGGCTGACACTGGCTACTGCTGTGGGGAGCACAAGGGCATGCTGGGAACTGCACACCAACCAACAGCAGGACACCACTGTCAGCCATCTTGCCATTGCTCTCACACCCACACATACTGAACTCCCCACAAAAGCAAGTAAGTATGGGAATGCTCGCAAGTGGGGTGGAGGCAATAGCATGATGGGAGTGGCAGTCACAGATATTGGTCACCCTCACAACTGGCCCATCAACACCACCCTGAACCATGCTCACATCACAGGGAGTGGAGAAGGACTCACAAGATGGCTGACACTGGTTACTGCTGTGGGGAGCACAAGGGCATGCTGGGAACTGCACACCAACCAACAGCAGGACACCACTGTCAGCCATCTTGCCATTGCCCTCACACCCACACACACTGAACTCCCACAAAAGCAAGTAAGTATGGGAATGCTGGCAAGTGGGGTGGAGGCAATAGCATGATGGGAGTGGCAGTCACAGATATTGGTCACCCTCACAACTGGCCCATCAACACCACCCTGAACCATGCTCACATCACAGGGAGTGGAGAAGGACTCACAAGATGGCCGACACTGGCTACTGCTGTGGGGAGCACAAGGGCATGCTGGGAACTGCACACCAACCAACAGCAGGACACCACTGTCAGCCATCTTGCCAGTGCCCTCACACCCACACACACTGAACTCCCCACAAAAGCAAGTAAGTATGGGAATGCTGGCAAGTGGGGTGTGTAGTATCCGGCTGGATACAGTCTAGTGTTTCCCTTGTGATGTGACCTACACTGTACACCCACCCACCACAGGCATCACCAGTCAGGTGACCCTGTTAATAAAAGGGGCCGGGCGCACGTGCCCTGGGCCATTGCCAGTACCCTACTATCTGTGTCAGTGTCTGTGTGTTCCTCACCATGGGGGCCTAGGGCCCAACATTACACTGGTGACGAGGGGGCTGTGCACGTGCGTGCAGCAGCCCAGCAATGGTGGAAAAGGGGGAGAGAGCTGCCCGTGTTGAGGGCACCCCCAGAATCCGGCGCGGAACGCGCCCGAAAGCCCCAGGGTGAAGGTGAGGTGACCGGGAGCCCACCCCGCACCTCGTGTGCCTGCAGTAAATCCGCCTCTGCGCAGAGGCGCCCGATAGCCCGCGGGGCGTGTGCGAAAGCCCCGGGCCTGCATGCAGGGGAGAAGGTGATCGGGTGCCCACCCCGCACCGATGTGAAGACCCGCAGGGGGAGTGTGAAGTGCCCCGGAGAGAAGAGCGAGCCGATCGGAGCCCACCCGCATCGGCCGCGACGACCCGCCAGGCAGGCGGCGAGCCTGGTGAGGAAAGTCCTGCTGCAGAGCGGGAGTCCAGCAAGGGTGATTTGGAGACAGCCGGTGTGCTTTACACACGACTCCTTTGGAGCAGCTGAGCGTGGGCTGGCGGGCTGCCCTGATCTCTCCCCGGCACCCAAGCCAAGCTGAGGGGATCGGGAGGCCCGTGGCAGGCCTACAAGAGACCGGTGCACGGCCAGAATGAGAGTGCACGAAGCACGCAGCATGAAGGAAGCTGCCGGGGCCGTTAAAGGAAAGCAACAGTGCCATCTAGTGGCCGTTTTGCGCCACTGCAGTTAGACACGAAAAGGCCTATAGTGGAAGGACAAGCCTGCAGCAAAGAGTACCCGGTTGCTGCAGCCTGCAAGCAGTGCCAACGGACAGAAGAAGCTCTTACTAGGAAAAATAAATAAAACAAAGTAAAGATGCACATATGGATTGCAACCTGAAAGGTGCCAGGGAAGAGGTCTCTCCATGTGTTTTTGGCTAGGAAAAGTGCCAAGGAAATACCAGCAGCAGAGCAGGACCGGCTGTTTGCAGCACAACATGATTGAAGGACAAAGAGCACTAGCAGAAAGGAACCCTGAAAGCAACACTGCATCCACCCCAGCGAGGAGTGTGCAGGACACTGGCAAGTAAGGAACACTGGACAGTGAGGACTGCCAAGTGCACAAAGTGAGTGCGCAGTAAAGCTGCCATGCCTGAGTGGTGCCAAGCCACGACACAGCGTTGAGATGCGGTGACACCTACTGGCCAGGGGAGGTCATCGCAGAAGAAAATGCAATCAGAGATGGAGACACTCAAGCAGCAGGAGCAGCATGGAACACCAGCATCAAGCCTGGAGATCAGAGGGGGCGCGACGGGCAGCATGAGCCCAGTGGCAGAACTACGCCACCGCAAGAAGAGCGCAGCATATGCGCCAAGTGGCGGAACGACGCCACCGCAAGAAGAGCGCAGCATACGCGCCAAGTGGCGGAACGACGCCACCGCAAGAAGAGCGCAGCATACGCGCCAAGTGGCGGAATGACGCCACCGCAAGAAGAAGAGCGCAGCATACACGCCAAGTGGCGGAACGACGCCACCGCAAGAAGAAGAGCACAGCATACGCGCCACGTGGCGGAACGACGCCATTGCAAGAAGAAGCGCGCAGCATACACGCCAAGTGGCGGAGGGACGCCACCACAAGGAAGAGTGGCACAGAAGTGGTACCGGGAACAGTACCGGAAGGACGCCACGGAAGTCAGAGACCTGGGAAGAGGTCAGGAGTCAATGACCGACTCAGAGGTCCAACAAGGAGGAGGACCGCGAAGAGGACCAGGATGAGGTCCGAAGAGAAGGACGACAAGTTTTGAACGGAAGTCAGAAGTGAGCCAACGAAAGAAGGCCGCGATGACAGGTCCAGTCTCAGAGTGAAGTGAGAGCGGTGTCCTAGGGGTAGGACCAGACCGGAGAGCCACGGGTGGAGTGCACGCCACCCGGGGAGGCCCGGTTAAGGCAGAAAAGAAGAGGAGACCGGACGGTGTCGCGAGGGAGAAGAGAGTGGCAGGACACCGCTCTGCAAAGGAAGAAAGAGCAGTGGCACAACGCCACCAGGCAGACAAACACCACAGGCGTGCTGGAGGAAAAGGAACAGGGCGTCAGCACAGAGAACTAGTGCCGTCAGCAAGGGGAAGACACGAACGGCAAACTACCTCTAGCCCACTCACGCCACAAGGCCGCCGAACACAAGAAGATCACAGCCTGTCTGCCCACTAAAGAAAACTAACATGTTATCACCATCCAGGTGCATCACCACCAAGGAGCATCGCACCACCCGAGGGAATCCACACATGCCCCACACCACCGGAAGTCAATGAGGCGAGCCACCCAGAAACCTTCTGTGCACCCCGTCAACCTACAGCCTGCCGAAGTCGAGCACAACCGGCCATTGGAAGATCCGCCCTTGGGGACTACACAAGACTGGGCCGTGGCCCTGTTGGGTGTTCCGCAGCGACCCCTAAGCGTGGCCTATGCAAAGGCCCGCACAGCCCACGCGGTCACGTGACAGTCCAGGGGACAAGGGCCTCGACGGAGTTTCCGTGCTATGGAAGTCCGAACAGGAGAGATGCGTCGGCACCAGCTCCACGTCAGGCGCGGGAATTAGGGAGGCCACGGTTGAAGACTGGGTACGAACAAGATCATCAGAGGAAGGCGCAGAACCCAAGTCCAGACGGCGAGGATGCCCAGACGGAGACACCACCACCGAAGGCTACATGAGCGACTAGGCTGTGAGTCCGTTGGCAGTTCCGCAGCGACGCCTTCGCGCGGCTCACACGAAGCCCTGCACGGTCCACACGGTCCCATGGCAGCTAACGAGAAAAGCCCTCCGAAAAGCTCCAGTGAGAGAGAAGTGCCCTTCAAGAGGCTCCAGTGAGAGAGGAGTCCGGGCGAAAGAGGCAAGTCGGACGTCGCTCAAAAGTCAGGGGCAAGGAAGGCCATCGAGTACGCCACCTCCAAAGGAAGGCCTCACTCCCAAAGATCATCTCCACCAGCTACAGGTTCTGACATCAACCGAAGCTTGAGGGCCGAGAGATCCTCCAGAGTGGATTTCGCCACAGTTCCAGATGCACCGACACTGAAACTTTGTACATACACTGTGACACCGCGAGATCAGGCGGGTCAACAAGAACATCGTCGAAGCAGAAGAAGACATCTTGACCCCGCGGTCCGAAGGTCCAGCGTCGGCTGGCGGACGGCCTGAACATCATCGTTTGTTCCATAGGCTTTGTTTTGTTTTATTACAGGTTGGACTCCTGTTTGTTCTTTTACCAAAGTTGGGGAGGGATGTAGTATCCGGCTGGATACAGTCTAGTGTTTCCCTTGTGATGTGACCTACACTGTACACCCACCCACCACAGGCGTCACCAGTCAGGTGACCCTGTTAATAAAAGGGGCCGGGCGCACGTGCCCGGGGCCATTGCCAGTACCCTACTATCTGTGTCAGTGTCTGTGTGTTCCTCACCATGGGGGCCTAGGGCCCAACATTACAGGGTGGAGGCAATAGCATGATGGGAGTGGCAGTCACAGATATTGGTCACCCCCACAACTGTCCCATCATCACCACCCTGAACCATGCTCACATCACAGGGAGTGGAGAAGGACTCACAAGATGGCTGACACTGGCAACTGCTGTGGGGAGCACAAGGCCCTGCTGGCAACTGTGCACCAACAAACAGCAGGACACCACTGACTGACATCCTTAGAGACAACTTCCACTCCCTGCAATGCAAGCACGTTCCATGGTGGGATATCTAGCTGGCTGGGTGGGAAGGAGGACTTGCAGCACTGACCATAGTCACAAGCACCTCCCCTCACACCCCCTCAACACAAACTCCACAGAACCCACCTGGTAGAATGCAATGCCTCCCATCCTAACTCAAGATCCCACAAAGAACCACCACCCTGGGTTATGTTGTGTGAAGCACAGGGACACTCTTGGGACTTTTAGCCAAACAACTGCCAGGACAACACTCCCAGCCATCCTGTCAGCACAGCCAGCCCACCCCACAGGGAAGCAGAGTCAAAGGAAGGAAGCATGGGCATGCTGGGAAGGGGGTGGAGGAAATAGCATGATGGGAGTGGTAGTCACAGATATTGCTCAGCCTCACAACTGGCCCATCAACACCACCCTGAACCATGCTCACATCACAGGGAGTGGAGAAGGACACACAAGATGGCTGACACTGGCTACTGCTGTGGGGAGCACAAGGGCATGCTGGGAACTGCACACCAACCAACAGCAGGACACCACTGTCAGCCATCTTGCCATTGCCCTCACACCCACACACACTGAACTCCCCACAAAAGCAAGTAAGTATGGGAATGCTGGCAAGTGGGGTGGAGGCAATAGCATGATGGGAGTGGCAGTCACAGATATTGGTCACCCTCACAACTGGCCCATCAACACCACCCTGAACCATGCTCACATCACAGGGAGTGGAGAAGGACTCACAAGATGGCTGACACTGGCTACTGCTGTGGGGAGCACAAGGGCATGCTGGGAACTGCACACCAACCAACAGCAGGACACCACTGTCAGCCATCTTGCCATTGCCCTCACACCCACACACACTGAACTCCCCACAAAAGCAAGTAAGTATGGGAATGCTGGCAAGTGGGGTGGAGGCAATAGCATGATGGGAGTGGCAGTCACAGATATTGGTCACCCCACAACTGTCCCATCAACACCACCCTGAACCATGCTCACATCACAGGGAGTGGAGAAGGACTCACAAGATGGCTGACACTGGCTACTGCTGCGGGGAGCACAAGGCCCTGCTGGGAACTGTGCACCAACAAACAGCAGGACACCACTGACTGACATCCTGAGAGACAACTTCCACTCCCTGCAATGCAAGCACGTTCCATGGTGGGATATCTGGCTGGCTGGGTGGGAAGGAGGACTTGCAGCACTGACCATAGTCACAAGCACCTCCCCTCACACCCCCCTCAACACAAACTCCACAGAACCCACCTGGTAGAATGCAATGCCTCCCATCCTAACTCAAGATCCCACAAAGAACCACCACCCTGGGTTATGTTGTGTGAAGCACAGGGACACTCTTGGGACTTTTAGCCAAACAACTGTCAGGACAACACTCCCAGCCATCCTGTCAGCACAGCCAGCCCACCCCACAGGAAGCAGAGTCAAAAGGAAGGAAGCATGGGCATGCTGGGAAGGGGGTGGAGGCAATAGCATGATGGGAGTGGTAGTCACAGATATTGCTCAGCCTCACAACTGGCCCATCAACACCACCCTGAACCATGCTCACATCACAGGGAGTGGAGAAGGACACACAAGATGGCTGACACTGGCTACTGCTGTGGGGAGCACAAGGGCATGCTGGGAACTGCACATCAACCAACAGCAGGACACCACTGTCAGCCATCTTGCCATTGCCCTCACACCCACACACACTGAACTCCCCACAAAAGCAAGTAAGTATGGGAATGCTGGCAAGTGGGGTGGAGGCAATAGCATGATGGGAGTGGCAGTCACAGATATTGGTCACCCTCACAACTGGCCCATCAACACCACCCTGAACCATGCTCACATCACAGGGAGTGGAGAAGGACTCACAAGATGGCTGACACTGGCTACTGCTGTGGGGAGCACAAGGGCATGCTGGGAACTGCACACCAACCAACAGCAGGACACCACTGTCAGCCATCTTGCCATTGCCCTCACACCCACACACACTGAACTCCCCACAAAAGCAAGTAAGTATGGGAATGCTGGCAAGTGGGGTGGAGGCAATAGCATGATGGGAGTGGCAGTCACAGATATTGGTCACCCCCACAACTGTCCCATCAACACCACCCTGAACCATGCTCACATCATAGGGAGTGGAGAAGGACTCACAAGATGGCTGACACTGGCTACTGCTGCGGGAGCACAAGGCCCTGCTGGGAACTGTGCACCAACAAACAGCAGGACACCACTGACTGACATCCTGAGAGACAACTTCCACTCCCCGCAATGCAAGCACGTTCCATGGTGGGATATCTGGCTGGCTGGGTGGGAAGGAGGACTTGCAGCACTGACCATAGTCACAAGCACCTCCCCTCACACCCCCTCAACACAAACTCCACAGAACCCACCTGGTAGAATGCAATGCCTCCCATCCTAACTCAAGATCCCACAAAGAACCACCACCCTGGGTTATGTTGTGTGAAGCACAGGGACACTCTTTGGACTTTTAGCCAAACAACTGCCAGGACAACACTCCCAGCCATCCTGTCAGCACAGCCAGCCCACCCCATAGGGAAGCAGAGTCAAAAGGAAGGAAGCATGGGCATGCTGGGAAGGGGGGTGGAGGCAATAGCATGATGGGAGTGGTAGTCACAGATATTGCTCAGCCTCACAACTGGCCCATCAACACCACCCTGAACCATGCTCACATCACAGGGAGTGGAGAAGGACACACAAGATGGCTGACACTGGCTACTGCTGTGGGGACCACAAGGGCATGCTGGGAACTGCACACCAACCAACAGCAGGACACCACTGTCAGCCATCTTGCCATTGCTCTCACACCCACACATACTGAACTCCCCACAAAAGCAAGTAAGTATGGGAATGCTGGCAAGTGGGGTGGAGGCAATAGCATGATGGGAGTGGCAGTCACAGATATTGGTCACCCTCACAACTGGCCCATCAACACCACCCTGAACCATGCTCACATCACAGGGAGTGGAGAAGGACTCACAAGATGGCTGACACTGGTTACTGCTGTGGGGAGCACAAGGGCATGCTGGGAACTGCACACCAACCAACAGCAGGACACCACTGTCAGCCATCTTGCCATTGCCCTCACACCCACACACACTGAACTCCCCACAAAAGCAAGTAAGTATGGGAATGCTGGCAAGTGGGGTGGAGGCAATAGCATGATGGGAGTGGCAGTCACAGATATTGGTCACCCTCACAACTGGCCCATCAACACCACCATGAACCATGCTCACATCACAGGGAGTGGAGAAGGACTCACAAGATGGCTGACACTGGCTACTGCTGTGGGGAGCACAAGGGCATGCTGGGAACTGCACACCAACCAACAGCAGGACACCACTGTCAGCCATCTTGCCATTGCCCTCACACCCACACACACTGAACTCCCCACAAAAGCAAGTAAGTATGGGAATGCTGGCAAGTGGGGTGGAGGCAATAGCATGATGGGAGTGGCAGTCACAGATATTGGTCACCCTCACAACTGGCCCATCAACACCACCCTGAACCATGCTCACATCACAGGGAGTGGAGAAGGACTCACAAGATGGCTGACACTGGTTACTGCTGTGGGGAGCACAAGGGCATGCTGGGAACTGCACACCAACCAACAGCAGGACACCACTGTCAGCCATCTTGCCATTGCCCTCACACCCACACACACTGAACTCCCCACAAAAGCAAGTAAGTATGGGAATGCTGGCAAGTGGGGTGGAGGCAATAGCATGATGGGAGTGGCAGTCACAGATATTGGTCACCCTCACAACTGGCCCATCAACACCACCCTGAACCATGCTCACATCACAGGGAGTGGAGAAGGACTCACAAGATGGCTGACACTGGCTACTGCTGTGGGGAGCACAAGGGCATGCTGGGAACTGCACACCAACCAACAGCAGGACACCACTGTCAGCCATCTTGCCATTGCCCTCACACCCACACACACTGAACTCCCCACAAAAGCAAGTAAGTATGGGAATGCTGGCAAGTGGGGTGGAGGCAATAGCATGATGGGAGTGGCAGTCACAGATATTGGTCACCCCCACAACTGGCCCATCAACACCACCCTGAACCATGCTCACATCACAGGGAGTGGAGAAGGACTCACAAGATGGCTGACACTGGCTACTGCTGCGGGGAGCACAAGGCCCTGCTGGGAACTGTGCACCAACAAACAGCAGGACACCACTGACTGACATCCTGAGAGACAACTTCCACTCCCTGCAATGCAAGCACAGTCCATGGTGGGATAACTGACTGGCTGGGTGGGAAGGAGGGCCGGCTGTCAACCAAATACAACCAATGCAGACCATGTTCACACCCCAACAAATACATAGAAATGCCCAAATAATGCAGGACAATGTGCCACACCAAAATCAACCCCTGACTGTGACGACTTAGGACAATGCAATGTACAGGCCCGCACCCAGAGGCACAGTCACAACTGTCAGGTGTGTCAACCATTGATGCCTGCAGAAACATAACTATACATTGTGTGTGGCTCCCAAAAACAGGTGATGATGGGGACACAGCAGCAGACGCTGAGGAGTCCCAGTCCCAGGCTCAAGAGGATGCGGAGCTCACTGGTGTCGTACAGCCTCTGCCCTCCTCGGACGAAGAAGACCAACCTGGCACATCCGGTGCAAGTCTACATGCAGCACCAGCAGGACCACCAGCTGCAGCACCAGCAGGACCACCAGCTGCACCCCCTGCACCCACCCCTCCAATGACTGTCACCACAAATACCATCCCTGCCCGACATGGACAGAACAAGGAGCAACACCAGCACAGGGACCCTGGACCAACCTGGGGCCATGGACACCACCACCACCACCAACCCCCAAGGTGGACCAGGGTCATCTGTGCGTGCCACTGCATGCACTGCACATGTCAGCAGGGGTGGTGGGAGGGGTGGGAGACAGAGGTCGCTGCTTGCAGAGGTTGCTGGTGTGCATGATGACCCACTACTGGTACGCATAGCTGATGCGTACCAGTCCAGCACCCGGAGACCTCAGCCAGGTAGTGGGGCTCCTCAGAGACATGAAACAGCAGCAGGCTGCCCATCATGCCCGCTTGGACTCTCACATGTCCCACGTGGAGTCACACATGTCCCGCGTGGACTCACACATGTCCGCGTGGAGTCCAAGTGGGATGCACTGCATGAGATGACGGCGGTGCACAGGGACATTTTACAAGGCCTCCGCCAGATGAACAGCAACCAGTCCACACCTCCCTGTGTGCCAACAACATCTGGTGCTGCCCAAACTGCAACTGCCACAGGGAGGGAGGATGACTCTGGCGGAGAGTCCCCTGCACCGCAGCAGCCTGTACTTGAGGGCCCCCAAGAAGAGGGTCATCCGAGGAGGGGCAAGTGAGAGGCCGATGGCCAAGCGCAACTCCCAGGAAGCCTGAACCTGTTCTGGATGTTCACCTTTGTGCACAGACTGTTCACCCTGTTGACAGCAACACTACTCCCACACATTGCATGGGAGTACAAGTTGGACCAATGTCTCAGACAACTGTGGCCCCGATACTGGGGATTTTGTCTACCAGGACTTTCAATTCACCTAGGAACTTCTGATTGCAAGATTTATGTACAGCACTACCCATCCTATGCACTATTCACACAAATGTATCACAATAAACACACTAATACACCATACTTGCCTCTGTTGTGATTCCAACGTGGGTGCTGTTATGGGGATGATGAACTGCAAAATTACACTGTGTATGCGAACTGCAACAGCAAGTACAACACAGGCATGTGAGTAAAGGCAACGTGACACATATGAGTGAGACACACCACCAGGGCTACACAACACATACACACCTAGGCCATCTGACTCATTGCCTACACTGATGTTGCCAGGAAAGACGGTGCAATGCACAGACACCACACCCATTCCCAGTTGTAGTCAAGTAGCCCACAGGTGCAGTAAGCAAATGGCAGTCAAATGTGTGACCACAGACAACGCACATCACAAAGTGAAGCACAGGTTTATTACACAGTTGCAACATGTCGTAACCACTACAGATGCAAGGTAACCCCACCTGGCAGCGGGCACACAGTCAACAACTGTAGACGGAAGGAAGTCCATGGGTGTGGCGCACATCACCTGTAGGGACACAACAGCTACCACCCTGGAAGTGCAATCACGTCGTCGGTGGACACAGTTGACCAAACGAATCTGAAAGTACCCTGTGAAGGACAGAAATGACACACAGTCAAAAGCAATGGAGAACAGGACAGAACAGCAAAACTCATGCACAATACATGTTACAAGATACCCACCCAGAACCAAGTTAGCATGTCAACACTGTTGGGGAGTACAACCCACCTGTAAGCACACATCGCAACACACATCCAGTCAAGTAGCCCATGGACACACTCCAACAGCACCAGAGCACCACCTACACATATCATGCCAACTCACATCATTGACATGACACCTCAGGATATTCACATTCAGCTAAAGAAGTTGGTGATGAGCTGTGTGCGGACATCACCCTCATCATCATCATCATCATCGTCACTGGCATCGTGGTCCAGGTTAGGATCCTCCACAGGTAGCGGATGTTGGTCATTGTCATCCTGGATGAGAGGCAACTCCTTCCGCACTGCCAGGTTGTGGAGCATGCAGCAGACGATGATAATCTTGCACACTTTCGCAGGGGCATATGGGAGGGACCCTCCGGTCTTGTCCAGGCAGCGGAAGCGGCTCTTCAGGAGACCAAATGTCCGCTCAATCACTCTCCTGGTCCGACCATGTGCCTCATTGTAGCGCATCTGGGCTGGTGTCACAGGGTTCCTGAGGGGTGTCAGCAACTACGGCATGTTGGGGTATCCCGAGTCACCTACGGACAGACAACTGCACATTAGCTGACTTGGAAAAGTGGGCGGAATACTACAGATCAGATCACACACAATGGCACAAAGTCAGTACACACCGACAAGCCAGGCACGCTGGTTCTGCATCTGTGCCATCATCCTGGGGATGCGACTATTCCTCATCATAAAGGCATCGTGTGCTGAACCAGGGAAACGGGCACACACGTGTGTGATGGTCATATCTGCAAGACACACCACCAGTGCATTGACCGAGTGGTAGTGCTTGCGGTTCCTGTAGGCCTGCTACTGGGCCTGTGGTGGTACCAAAGCCACATGTGTCCCATCAATGGAGCCAATGACATGCGGCATCCTCCCCAGGGCATAAAAGTCACTCTTCACGTCAGTGAGTCGTCAGAGTCTAGGGAAATAGATGTACCGGTTCAGGAATAGCAACATTGCCGCCAAAACATCGCGGAGCACATGGCTCAACATGGTCTGTGACATCCCACCAGCAGTCGCCACAGTATGTTGGAAGGTACCGGTGGCAAAGAAGTGTAGGGCTGCCATCACCTTCACCTTGGGGGTCAGCGCTGTAGGATACGGCCGGCCAGGCTGCAAATGTGGGGCCAACTGCACTGCCAAATCCTCAATCAGCTGCCTGGTGAAGCGGTACCGTCGGATGCTGTCCCGTTCCACCATCGTTGCCAGGTCTGGGAATGGTCGATGGACAGCAGGAGCCCTGCAGTGCAGAGGAGAAGTAAGCAAGATTGTCAGTCAGCCCACATATGCGGCATTGAACACACTCAATATCCCAACATACATCATTATGAGGCACAACTACATGAAGTGTGCAGTTCCGTAAGGACATGTATGGTACATACATGGCCAACATCTGTCATCACGGTCCAACAAGTGGCATCAATTAGTCCCAGGTTGGCCCATTGGATATCATGAGGCCGTGTCACAGTTCCCATCTCCTGCTGCCGTGTCACAATCACCCCCCACAATGACATGTGAAGACAGATGTGCCCCAGGCATCACAGCTCAACGACAGGTACATTCCCAGGGACCATGTATTGCCACATGGACACTGGCATTACATGGAGTATCATGTATACACCACAGCAAAACAACCATGACCCCCACAGGTAGTGGTCCCACTTGCCACGGCAGGACAGACATGGACGTCTGTGACACACACACGCACAACATCAAAGTCCATGCACACACAACGTGGATGTGGAGACTGTCTCCCATTGTGCACATGAAATCAGAGACATTGTAAACACTACATGCACACAGACTGTGGAGGACCATCACTATTGTGCCACTGGGACACCCTGGCTCAAACATACCATCCCACATGGGACTCACGGGGTATGTGACATGACATACACATACACCACCGTGAAATGTGACCATGGCACATGCACAGATATGAACAGTTGCACATCACAGTGGTCATGTACACGTAACACCCAGGATCCTGTCCCCATGAACACGTGCACAGCCTGGGGGTGGCTGCCCCCAGGTGACACCCACAGGACAACATGTACACCAACATACACACAATAGGAAATGCAGCCTTACATGCCTTATGATACAGCTTGGACAGGCTGTTGTGTTGTAGGTGTGCCCCTCACTCCTGGGAGCTATCTGTGGCTGGCATATGTCCATCTGAGACAGGCATGGTGACATATGCCAGTCACTTGTACAGGGATGCGTTGAACAGCAATGGACCGATCGGTGCCCCGGCCGGCCCATTGCATTCAATGTGTGCGGGTACGCGTTGTACCCATGCACGCGTTGTACTGCAATGGACCGATCGGTGCCCCGGCCGGCCCATTGCATTCAATGTGTGCGGGTACACGTTGTACCCCTGTACGCGTTGATCAGCAATGGACCGATCGGTGCCCCGGCCGGCCCATTGCATTCAATGTGTGCTGGAGTGCAGCGTTGTCGCCCTGTACGCGTTGTACTGCAATGGACCGATCGGTGCCCCGGCCGCCCATTGCATTCAATGTGTGCGAGTACAGCGTTGTGCCCCTATGCAGCGTTGTACTGCAATGGACCGATCGGTGCCCCGGCCGGCCCATTGCATTCAATGTGTCGTGGTATGCGTTGTACCCCTATGCGCGTTGATCAGCAATGGACCGATCGGTGCCCTGGCCGGCCCATTGCATTCAATGTGTCGCGGGTGCAGCGTTGTGCCTCTGTACGCGTTGTACTGCAATGGACCGATCGGTGCCCCGGCCGGCCCATTGCATTCAATGTGCAGTGCACGCGTTGTTACCCCTGTGCGCGTTGTACTGCAATGGACCGATCGGTGCCCCGGCCGGCCCATTGCATTCAATGTGTCGCGGTGCAGCGTTGTACCCCTGTATGCGTTGTACTGCAATGGACCGATCGGTGCCCTGGCCGGCCCATTGCATTCAATGTGTCGAGTGCAGCGTTGTACCCTATGCGCGTTGATCAGCAATGGACCGATCGGTGCCCCGGCCGGCCCATTGCATTCAATGTGTCGCGGTGCAGCGTTATGCCCCTGTACGCGTTGTACTGCAATGGACCGATCCGGTGCCCCGGCCGGCCCATTGCATTCAATGTGTGCGGGTACAGCGTTGTACCCCTGTACGCGTTGTACTGCAATGGACCGATCGGTGCCCCGGCCGGCCCATTGCATTCAATAGTGTGCGAGTGCAGCGTTGTACCCCTATGCGCGTTGTACTGCAATGGACCGATCGGTGCCCCGGCCGGCCCATTGCATTCAATGTGTGCGGGTACGGCGTTGTACCCCTGTATGCGTTGTACTGCAATGGACCGATCGGTGCCCCGGCCGGCCCATTGCATTCAATGTGTGCGGGTATGCGTTGTACCCCTGTACGCGTTGTACTGCAATGGACCGATCGGTGCCCCCGGCTGGCCCATTGCATTCAATGTGTGCGGGTACACGTTGTGCCCCTGTACGCTTTGTACCGCAATGGACCGATCGGTGCGCACCCATTCACAATGGGCTTGCCTGGCAACGGACGCGTTTTCGAATTTCGAACGAGTCGGTTGCTGGAAATTCAGTTGGTCACCCACAACAATGTTGCAAAATCATGTATGTCATGAAGTTGAAGATTTGAAGGATGCTGTGGGCGTGTATTGGTGCTGCTATTCCATGGATTGGCCAGATTCAGAAGATGCAAACGACTTGGACCTATCACTTTGGACACAAGGGACAGTATCTGCCTCTCCAGCACATATATATTGCTGGCTGTTCCCCTGAGAGCTCACTTGCCTGCACTACATGCTCCAGGACAACATCTGCCACTGCACTGCTGCTGTCTCTGCCCCTCTGGACCCTGCAATGGCACGTACTGTGGAGAGAGCCCCAGCCTTCAGCCTTGAGGAGAACCAGGCCCTGCTGGACAGCCTACTTCCACAGTACAGCAAGCTGTATGGGACACCAGGGGAGCAGGTGAGTGTTCTGTGCACTGCCTTTCTGAATGTGCATTTTGTCTGACTAGCAAGGCTGAAAGTCTGCACGCCACTGGCTAGCAGGCTCACTGAGTAGTTGTCACCCCCATAGTGTGTAGTGACATGCACTGGACAGGTATGGTGCAGTGACAGTGCATTTGAACAAGGTTTTACTTCCCATGCAATGATACCATGTAGTGACGTCTGGCAAACTGTCCATGGGCAGCGTTGCACTGCCTGTGTACATCATGTGCCCCTGTGAATGAGACATGTATATACAACTGTGTCATGCACGGATATGTTGCATGTGTAGTAATGGCCTTTTCACTTTGTCATCCTGACAGGTTAATGCCCATCGGAAGCAGGAGATCTGGAAGGACATCGTCCGGGCTGTCCGGTCCGTGGGGTCTACAAGCGCCGGATCCGCAACTGCCAGAAGAGGTGGCAGGACCTTCGGGGCTGGACCCGGAGGATTGCACGGGTCCAGCTGAAGCTGTCGCCTCCTCGCAGGAGGGCGGAACACGGACCCTGACCCCCACATGCTCCAGATCCTGGCGGTGGTGTTTCCAGACCTGGATGGGCAGCTGAAGGCCAGACAGCAGCAAGGAGGGGGTGAGTCAAAGACTGCACTGTGAACTCTGTGTTACATGCTTTGTGCCCTCCTCTGGCCTGGTTCAACTGCCACAGTGCAGCAGTCATGTTGTCCAGGAGCCATGTCCCTCTATTGTGCACTGCCCACTCCTCATCTGATACCCAGGTGTGGCCCTTACATTCAGGGAATTGTGTCACTTGGGACTGTGTCCTTGCAGTTTGCTTCACTAAAGGTGGGGGACAGCATCTGTTTCCCTAACTCTGTTGTGGGCATCATGGGTGGGTCCATTGTTCACACAACGCCTGTGTTCGGACATGTAATCTGCGTGTTGCTTTGATATGCGGTCCACTTGCTGAGCTGAGCCACCACATGTGCCTGGGGTATGTGGCACACGCCCATGCAGCGGGTGGGAACAATGTTTGGGCCCCAGGAGTGTGCAGATTACGTGTGTCACACATACATAGCCAGCTATCCACTGTCCAGGGCTCATCCCTCATTCATGTGGGGCAGGACAGTCATGCCTACTCCAGGCCATGCAATGCACTCTGTACTCACACTCCCGTGTATCAGCTGACACATTGTGCGCAGTGATTTGACCCCTCAGGTGTCTGCCTCTGTGTCAGTGTGCTGTGGATTAGTTGCCAGGACTGCTGGGGTGTTTCTTGGTAGGGGCTCAGCATGCCACTGGAGATGTGACCATAGGAGACGATACTTGTGTGTCACATAGGTGTTTGATCAGCTGCCCGTGCAGACTGGGGTATGCGAATGTGAAGTTCAGGCAGCTGTTCCCCATTCACAGCAGATTGTGAGGGGCTCAGGTTCAGAGGGTAGTGTCACAGGTCTCCCATATGTCCAATCGGTATGACCTGGACAGATGAGGGTTAAGATGATCTGTTGTGTGGGGGATGTACATGTGCACTTGTGCAGCTCCAGGACTTGCATTCCCCATGACCTACTATTGTGACACAGTGCAGAGTGTTGTTGTCTGGCTGCCAAGTCATACATCACTGAGACAGTGATGTATGACTTAGCAGTCATGCCTCCGCCATGGCATGTGTCTACTTATTGGTGATCCTGCAGGGGAGTGACATGTGCTACATGCACACCATTGTGGCGATGGCTATCAGGACATGGGTGCATCATGGTGTCTGTCGCTGGTATGCATCACATGCATTTCCTATTTGACTCTGGGCATCCCTTTCATCCGGAAACCTGTACTGACTCAGTGGCAAGAGTTGTGATGTGTGCATGTCCACATGCTACACCGTGTCCTCTGCACTGTCCAACTACTGTGTAGTTGGTGCATGTGTCCACACTGGGGTGTTGCTATCCAACAGACACCAGACAGATGGGTGCAAGGCCATGTGGGATGTGAGTGCCATGGTTGGCATCAGACTGACAATTGGCTTCTCCTGTTCAGTTAGGGCACTTTTAGCAATGTACAACTAATGATGCCAGGGCTTGCTCTGTAATGTGCTGTGCTCACAGTGGTGTGTGCGTTTGGTGCAGGTGACTGATGTCTGTCTGTTTCCCCATTGTTTGCAGATACATCCATGGCCACGGAAGGGGACAGCTCCACGGACCAGGAGGAGCCGGAGAGCCAGACTGGGTCAGCAGCCGAGGAGTGGTCGGAGGGACCCAGTGGCACGGAGGGCGAGGAGAGCCACACCGAGGAGTCCTCAGCACCATCCACCTCAGCTGAGGACCAGAGCAACTCGGAGGATGACTCCCTTATGGAGGCGGGTGTCAGCAGCCACCACACCCCAGCTAGTGTTGCTGTCCCCGCCACCACCAGCACCACCACCGCCCTCCCATGTGCTCCCATTCCCCAGGTCCGTGGAGGCTCCCATGTTCGGGAGCGTGTCTCCTTTGGGCCAGGCACCGCACACCCTGCCCCTGTGTCCCCTGCTGCCCTGAGTGAGGAGTCTGTGTACCTCCTTCGCCAGCTCCATGTAGGGCAGACAGCCATGCTGAGTGTCCTCCATGCGCACACCGCTCTGTTGACTCAGCTGGTGTCGTTCATGGAGGGCATCTCATCGGGCATGTCTGACCTACAGAGGGCAATAGGTCCATGGACTCCTCCCTGACGGCAGCAGTGTCCCTCCTCAGACAGTCCCTCACCCCTCCTGCCTCTGCTCCATCCACACTCCCCAGCACCTTACCCGTCCCAAGCACACACACACCGGCACAGGCACACACCAGCACACACACATCCAGCACACAGACACACACGCCACAAACAAAACGCACATGCACGCACAGTCAGGGGACTGAAACCAGACTCACAGGGGATGGGGCCCTGGAACACACACACGCATCCACGAGCACTGCGCAGTCCTCAGTTGCCTCTCCCTCCAAAACACCCTCCCTTGCCTCACCTGCAACCCCAAAGACCCAGCGCCTCTTCCTCAGTGACCTCGGCCTCTTCCCCTCCGATCCAGCTGCTCCAGCATCCAGGGGGAAGAGGAAGCCCACCCACACGGAGCAGAGTGCCCCTCGCCCCGGACACCCTCCCCCAGGCGCAGACAGACTGAGGCCCCCACCCGCAAGTCCCCCGGAATCGTAAGAGCAAGACCCCGCCGCCGCCCTGCAGCTCAGGCACCAGGTCTCCTTCCTCCATCCCTCAGGCCCCCACGCCACAGGTGCCCCCACCCCACCCAGCCCCAGGTTCCCCCACCCACAGATATACCATCCCCAAGAGGATCCGGCCTTCTCCCCCTGCCACTTGCTCTCCTGGCACCACACCCCCCGCTGCGCTTGTCTGTGCCACTGATGTGGTGAGGTGTCCTCCCCCTCTGTCCAGCCCACCTTGCCTGTTCCCCATTCTCCTCCCCTGGTGGTAGGCACTGCAGTGGAGTCCACTTCCACCCTGTCTGACTTGGGCACTGCAGTGGCGGACCTGTCCACTCCATCTGCAGGGTCCACTGCAGTCGTGCCGGCACCCACAACATCTGAGTCATGCCCCCCAGTTGTGCCGGCACACACCATGTCAGACACCTCCACTGCAGTTGTCAGTGGCTCTCCAGCACCCACCACCCCTTCCCTGCTTCCTCCTGGTGAGCCCTGATCCTGTCCCTGCGGTGCCTGGCCTGCCCTCCCGGTTGCCCCTCCTAGTGGATTGTCCCTGGTTTTGTGCAGGCATGCTTAGGGTGACATCTGCCACTGTCACCAAGTTTGGACTTTGACAATGGACTGGCCATTGGCCTTTGTGTTTTTTCTGGACTTTGTTTTCATTCCACACATATGCTGAATAAAGCAACTTTCTGTTCTCTAGTGCTTATGCTTCTGATGTACATGTTGTTGATGATGCTAACCATGCCCTTGCTGCAGTGATGGTGATATTTGGTCTCATGATAATGAAGTGTTACTGTGCAGGAACCCATGTGGTCCAGGGGGAATGTGTCCTATCCTGTGGTGTATCCATGTCATCCATAGCAGCATCTGAGGGTGTCATGTGTTCAGTATTTGGCAATGGGATTTCCTACTTAGATTAGCTATTTCACATCTGTGGCTTCCACCCCTGCACATCTGTTGTGCCTGCCATTGTTCAATTCGTCTACTTCCCTGACCATGTGGCCATCTCCACTGGACATGCAGGTTTGGGCATCAATGGGGAAGGACTCATCCGTGTAGTCAGTGCAACATTGCTATACAAGTGTGTTGGATCTGTGCTGATGATTCCGTTGGCACTTCCATGACCAGGCTGATGTGACGGGAGCCCTCATTTGGTGCTAATTGTTGATTGTGTGACCAAGTGCTCAGCTGACATGATGGGGCCCTACTGAGGCAACATATGGCACAGCTTTCCTCACACAGGAGTGGAGTCCCCTCATGGCAGTGTGTACTCCTGTGACATTGCCTGCGCCCAAGGTGTGTGTTGTATGTGCATGTCTGTGTGTTCACTTCCGTTTAGCTGTGCATGCTGTGTTCCCTAGTGTTGTACCTGTTTGTGATGCTTGCTGAGTTGACCTATGTTCCCCCAAAGTCTTCTCCCTGGGTTCTCTGTGATGTGGGTGCATGGCACATTACTGGTCATCAGGGTGTCACCCATAGGTGTGTTTGCTGTCAGGGCTGAGTTTGTGTGCAGACGCAGATGGGTCACAGTCAGGTTTCCCCTTGGCACTTGTTGTTTGCCCCTGTCATGTGATTTCCAGTTTGTGTTATCTTTCAGTGATTGTGACACGTTGTGTGTGTGACTGCTGGCACTCCTCAGGGTCCGGGCTGCAATGTTGGTTGTTGTCTATGTGTGTTCTTTGTGGGTGACCTTGGCTTCTTCATTGGTGTGTGACTGTGGCTGGGATCCCATTGGTTGGTGTGGTATTGCCGTCATGTCCATGTACAGCGTAGTGTGCAGTGTGTCAGACATTCAGGAGTCTTGTTGAGTGGCCATGTGTGATGTGTTTCTGCACCTTGGTTCCCACCCACCACCCTGGAATAGTCATGGGTGCATGTGCAATGTCACCAGTGCATGTGTGCTTCACTGCTGCACATTGTTGGAGGTCGAGGGGTGTGGTGTTGAGTGTGTGCAGATGAGAGTTGTTGCCCGGCTAGGCCCCTGCCTCCATGTTGGCCTTGGCTTACTGGCCATGCTGATTGATTTGTGCTTGTGTAGGTGTGATGGTAGTTTGTTGCTCAGGACACATGACTGTGGTTCACAGTGTGAACGACATTTAGCTTTGTCATCACAGTGGGATTGTAATGCAGCCCAGGGTCACCACATTGTGGGGGCCCTGGGGGTGGTGCTGTGGTGTATCTGTGTCTTGCTGTGTCAGTTGCTGTTCCTACGTGCCTGTGTGACATGTGTGATTTGTGCTCCCTCTCATCTGACAATGCCTGCTTGCCCACATAGGGGATTTGGATCCATGAGTTACCTTTGTGTGGCACTGTATGCACATCTGTATGATTGGTATTCAGGTCTCCTCATGTGTTGTGTGGTTGCCTGGGGACACTGGCACCCCCCTCACCTGTTGTGTATGATGTGCAGTGTGGGTCTGCCTGTTTGTGTTTGTGCATCTGCACCACTGCATTGGCATATCTTGGGTGTGCCATTGGCTGTATGTAGTTTGGTGGGTTTCCCCTGCTGTCCCTGGGACTCCTAGGTCATCGGTCAGCACAATGATCATGGTTTGTGTGTCCCATTGCTGCCATGGTATGGTATCTGTTCACCTCACATCTGCAGTCTCCACAGGGTATCTCCATTTGTGTGCCCATTGGTGCAAATATGTGGGTCTGCATTCTGATGGTCACTTCTGTCATTGTGTCATTGATGAATGTTGACAGTGTCAGCCCCCATGGGTGTTGTTTGTCTGCACATGGCCAAAGGTATGTCTTATTTGCACTGCAGTATTTGGCTCACCCAATTTATGTTGCAATGGGACACATACACTACTTTGCCACTGATGTGTTTTTTGTTCTGTGACCAGGAATCATCCATGCAGTTTGGCAGTTGCAGCTCTTTCTTTGTCAACACTTACCTTTTGGTCACTGTGATGATGGGGGTTTAGACCCCATTGCCACAATGTTCAAAAGGTGCTTCAGCTATGGACCCCACACTTACCTTTTGGTCACTGTGATGATGGGGGTTTGGACCCCATTGCCACACTGTTCAAAATGTGCTTCAGCTATGGACCCCACACTTACCTTTTGGTCACAGTGATGATGGGGGTTTAGACCCCATTGCCACAATGTTCAAAAGGTGCTTCAGCTATGGACCCCACACTTACCTTTTGGTCACTGTGATGATGGGGGTTTAGACCCCATTGCCACAATGTTCAAAAGGTGCTTCAGCTATGGACCCCACACTTACATTTTGGTCACTGTGATGATGGGGTTTAGACCCCATTGCCACAATGTTCAAAAGGTGCTTCAGCTATGGACCCCACACTTACCTTTTGGTCACAGTGATGATGGGGGTTTAGACTCCATTGCCACAATGTTCAAAAGGTGCTTCAGCTATGGACCCCACACTTACATTTTGGTCACTGTGATGATGGGGGTTTGGACCCCATTGCCACAATGGTCATGGCCTGCTTGCATTGTGGGGGCCACACACATATATGTGTGGCACATGTGCTAGGGGGTCACATTGTATGTTCAAAGTCATGTTCGGTGTTGTAAGCATTTGACACAGTCTACACACGCTTGTCATGGTGTTGGGGGATGTCTTTTTCTTGCATTCCCTAGGTTGTGGTGTGCTGGTTGTGTCATGCATTGTCCATCCTATGAGTGGGGGTGGTAGTGGTGGTAGGCATCCAGCCCCCGGGTGAGGGTGGTAGTAGTGGTAGGCATCCAGCCCCCTGGGTGAGGGTGGTAGTGGTGGTAGGCATCCAGCCCCCTGGTTGAGGGTGGTAGTAGTGGTAGGCATCCAGCCCCCCTGGCTAAGGGTGGTAGTAGTGGTAGGCATCCAGCCCCCTGGCTAAGGGTGGTAGTAGTGGTAGGCATCCAGCCCCCTGGGTGAGGGTGGTAGTAGGCATCCAGCCCCCCTGGCTAAGGGTGGTAGTAGTGGTAGGCATCCAGCCCCCCTGGGTAAGGGTGGTAGTAGTGGTAGGCATCCAGCCCCCCTGGGTGAGGGTGGTAGTAGTGGTAGGCATCCAGCCCCCTGGGTGAGGGTGGTAGTAGTGGTAGGCATCCAGCCCCCTGGGTGAGGGTGGTAGTAGGCATCCAGCCCCCTGGCTAAGGGTGGTAGTAGTGGTAGGCATCCAGCCCCCCTGGGTGAGGGTGGTAGTAGTGGTAGGCATCCAGCCCCCCTGGCTAAGGGTGGTAGTAGTGGTAGGCATCCAGCCCCCCTGGGTGAGGGTGGTAGTAGTGGTAGGCATCCAGCCCCCTGGCTAAGGGTGGTAGTAGTGGTAGGCATCCAGCCCCCCTGGGTGAGGGTGGTAGTAGTGGTAGGCATTCAGCCCCCTGGCTAAGGGTGGTAGTAGTGGTAGGCATCCAGCCCCCCTGGCTAAGGGTGGTAGTAGTGGTAGGCATCCAGCCCCCTGGGTGAGGGTGGTAGTAGGCATCCAGCCCCCCTGGCTAAGGGTGGTAGTAGTGGTAGGCATCCAGCCCCCTGGGTGAGGGTGGTAGTAATGGTAGGCATCCAGCCCCCTGGCTAAGGGTGGTAGTAGTGGTAGGCATCCAGCCCCCCTGGCTAAGGGTGGTAGTAGTGGTAGGCATCCAGCCCCCCCTGGGTGAGGGTGGTAGGAGGCATCCAGCCCCCCTGGCTAAGGGTGGTAGTAGTGGTAGGCATCCAGCCCCCCCTGGGTGAGGGTGGTAGTAGTGGTAGGCATCCAGCCCCCCCTGGCTAAGGGTGGTGGTAGGCATCCAGCCCCCCCTGGCTAAGGGTGGCGGTAGGCATCCAGCCCCCTGGGTGAGGGTGGTAGTAGTGGTAGGCATCCAGCCCCCCTGGGTGAGGGTGGTAGTGGTGGTAGGCATCCAGCCCCCTGGTTGAGGGTGGTAGTAGTGGTAGGAATCCAGCCCCCCTGGCTAAGGGTGGTAGTAGTGGTAGGCATCCAGCCCCCTGGCTAAGGGTGGTAGTAGTGGTAGGCATCCAGCCCCCTGGGTGAGGGTGGTAGTAGGCACCAGCCCCCCTGGCTAAGGGTGGTAGTAGTGGTAGGTATCCAGCCCCCTGGCTAAGGGTGGTAGTAGTGGTAGGCATCCAGCCCCCCTGGGTGAGGGTGGTAGTAGTGGTAGGCATCCAGCCCCCTGGGTGAGGGTGGTAGTAGTGGTAGGCATCCAGCCCCCTGGGTGAGGGTGGTAGTAGTGGTAGGCATCCAGCCCCCCCTGGGTGAGGGTGGTAGTAGGCATCCAGCCCCCCCTGGCTAAGGGTGGTGGTAGTAGTGGTAGGTATCCAGCCCCCCCTGGGTGAGGGTGGTAGTAGTGGTAGGCATCCAGCCCCCCCTGGCTAAGGGTGGTAGTAGTGGTAGGCATCCAGCCCCCCCTTGGTGAGGGTGGTAGTAGTGGTAGGCATCCAGCCCCCCCTGGCTAAGGGTGGTAGTAGTGGTAGGCATCCAGCCCCCCCTGGCCAAGGGTGGTGGTAGGCATCCAGCCCCTCCTGGGTGAGGGTGGTAGTAGTGGTAGGCATCCAGCCCCCTGGCTAAGGGTGGTAGTAGTGGTAGGCATCCAGCCCCCTGGCTAAGGGTGGTAGTAGTGGTAGGCATCCAGCCCCCTGGGTGAGGGTGGTAGTAGGCATCCAGCCTCCCTGGCTAAGGGTGGTAGTAGTGGTAGGCATCCAGCCCCCTGGGTGAGGGTGGTAGTAGTGGTAGGCATCCAGCCCCCCTGGGTGAGGGTGGTAGTAGTGGTAGGGATCCAGCCCCCTGGGTGAGGGTGGTAGTAGGCATCCAGCCCCCTGGCTAAGGGTGGTAGTAGTGGTAGGCATCCAGCCCCCTGGGTGAGGGTGGTAGTAGGCATCCAGCCCCCCTGGCTAAGGGTGGTAGTAGTGGTAGGCATCCAGCCCCCCTGGGTGAGGGTGGTAGTAGTGGTAGGCACCCAGCCCCCTGGCTAAGGGTGGTAGTAGTGGTAGGCATCCAGCCCCCCTGGCTAAGGGTGGTGATAGGCATCCAGCCCCCTGGGTGAGGGTGGTAGTAGTGGTAGGCATCCAGCCCCCCTGGGTGAGGGTGGTAGTAGGCATCCAGCCCCCTGGCTAAGGGTGGTAGTAGTGGTAGGCATCCAGCCCCCTGGCTAAGGGTGGTGGTGAGGCATCCAGCCCCCCTGGCTAAGGGTGGTGGTAGGCATCCAGCCCCCTGGGTGAGGGTGGTAGTAGGCATCCAGCCCCCTGGCTAAGGGTGGTAGTAGTGGTAGGCATCCAGCCCCCCTGGGTGAGGGTGGTAGTAGTGGTAGGCATCCAGCCCCCCTGGGTGAGGGTGGTGGTAGTGGTAGGCATCCAGCCCCCTGGGTAGGGGTGGTGGTGCGCATTCAGGCCCCTGTGTGCATATGTGGCATTGGTGATGGGCATCCCGCCCCTATGGTGCTGCTGTTGCTGGTGTAAGTATATTCTGCATCCCTCTGTGTGTGTGTGATGTGTTGTGTACGTGTTGTATGTGTTTTGTGGTTGGTGTCTGACTTACCTTCTGCGCCGTACGCGTCCGTGCCTGTTCTGGTAGTAAATGTAGAATATTGGTATGATCGGGACGAAGGGATTCATGGTTGGTTCGTGTCGTTCGTCCTGCTCGTTGCTTCGCGTCGTCCTCGTCGCTTCGCGTCGTCCTCGTCGCTGGCGTGTTCGTCTCGTAGCCGTGTATTGTGTTGTGGCGCGAATCGGAGCTTATGTGCGCCTCTTCCGGATGCTTTGACGTGCCGTGCGTAGCGACGGGTTCGGCGCGTACGGGAAGCGCTTCGTACTTGTTCGGCCGGACGGAGCTGCATTTTCCCTTCCGTGCGACTCGATTCTGCGTTTCCGGATTCGCCTCGGTCGGAGTACAGGACCTGGATTGGGTGAGTACGGCTCGGCCGGATTCTGTGCTGTTGTGCGCATCGTACTTACTCGTTCGGTGTGCTGTACGGATCGGTCGGGAAACAGGCATTCGCATGGCTTTTTTCCCGACCGAATGGTATTGGGTGCGCCTCCGACCGAGATCAGAATCGGCCCCTATGTCTTAAAGTGCGACATCTGCCAGCAGATGAAGGGCTCCACCGTAACACGCCCAACGCAGACACCGTTGCTAAAATCAGACAAACCTCTCGCATGTGTTTATTTGGACCACTGCGGACCCCTACAATCAGATGGGGCCAAGAAATATATCATGGTTGCAGTGGATTCCTGCTCTAGATTCCTATGGGTTTGGGCTCAGCGCTCGGCTGACGCTCGAACTGTTATAAAAGATTTGCGAGTCAAAATCAAATCAAATAAACTTTATTCGATTTTTAGTAGAAAAAAATCATAAAAGTTACACAATAAAGAATATACAATCTACTGTTTAAAAAGGCTAATACCTTACATATATACATCTTAAAATATCACTAAAATCTTAAAATCACATCCTTAATTACTCGGTGCCCCGTGTGTTCTAAAAATCAATCTGTCTCATGCTATGTTTCCCATGTAATACTTTTCCTTTTTTTCAAAATGGCCTTCAAGAGACCAGACATGGCTCCCACACAGTAAACATTGTCCAATCTTTGTAAGTAGAGGAAGGCAGGTCGACATTGTCTCCATCCCCCGCCCTTCAACATTGGCAAAATCCATCTAGATCTTTCTACTTTATAAAATTTACAAAATAAAATCACATGTATAGTCGTTTGGGGAGACATTTCATCACAGGGGCATCTACAAAGCTTGCTGTTCCAGTCATTTTGTATAGGGAAGCTAACTAAACGGTGGAAGTTGTCGAATCTTAATCTAGTGAGGACAAACCTATCATAACTTCCTAAGCAAGCACCATTCCAAATAAGGTTGAATGGTGGGACATACAAGAGTTATCTGATGTTTAATAACTGTATTTTTATACATTTCTGAAGCTGTCCTTAAAGATTCCAGGTGATCCTGACAAAGAGCTTTAAGCTCCTTCCTAGAAATTGTGGTCAGTGTAACAGGGTTTCTATAAAAATCAGGTTTTCCCATGTCTATTAAAAAGCTTCTGATGTACCTTAGCCATAAAATCTTGTTTGCGTAAGTTAAACTCATAGCATCACTTATAATCTCTCTATTTAACTGTGTGTGATATGACGTCCAAACTCTGTGCCATAACAACAATGGCTGCATCTTTATCAGGTCTGAAATGTATGGAATCCCCAATTCGCTATGGCAATTATAAACTGATGTACTCTGTGGGATTGCTAATATAAATCGTAAGAACTTATTTTCCTCTTTTTGTAATGTAGCCACGTCCTGATAGCCCCAGACACCAGCCCCGTACATTGCTACACTTATACATTTTGCTTTGTAGATTTTAAGGAGGATCCCCGGGGGTCTTTTACCCATTTTAATAGAAAAATTCATCAGTGCCCCAATTGACCTTTTAAAAAGAAGAGTTCTACTTTTGACCGCTGGACTCCATGATCCAGCATGATCCAGTAGTACACCCAGATAGGAAAATGTGTTGGTTGCCTCTATCCTAGCTTTTCCCACAGGGAGACTTTTGCAACTTTTTCTCCCTTTCCCACATGTCATCACAAAGGTCTTCTTAATGTTAAGTTTCAGGCCCCGGCTATCCATAAAACCAATGTATGCATTAAGAGCACTCTGAAGACCCAGCTGTGTTCTGGCCATAAGCACTGCGTCGTCCGCATAAAGAAGTGATACTATGGGCTTGCTGTTATAGTAAGGTGGATCTTTTGTCCTGACCGTTAACTCATCTTCCAATGCGTTAGTATATAGTGAGAAGAGGAACGGAGCCAGGACGCACCCCTGCCTCACGCCCTTTTCTACCGGAAATGACGCAGTGCATTCACCCCCAATTCCATGTCTCACTTTTGCCGAGGCCCCCTTATATAATTGCCTCAAAAACTGAACTAAAATAGGGTCTACCTTTAATTCCTGTAAAATGTCCCAGAGTCTATCGTGGTTTACGCAATCAAAAGCGGACGTAAGGTCCACAAATGCTACGTACATTTTCCCTTCTTTAGCTTGGGTGTATTTCCCTGATATCATTATAAAATTCAATACCTGCTCAATAGTCCCCAGCCCCTGTCTAAAACCATACTGCACTTTACTTAAGATGTTATTGTCCTCCGCCCAAGTTTGTAGTCTATTCAGGACTATTCTGCCTACTACCTTAACCAGGGAGTCCAAAAGGGATATCGGGCGGTAACAAGCAGGGTTATCGCGTTCTCCCTTTTTAAAAATTGGGATGATCACGGATTCAGACCACGTCTTGATGAAGCCCTTCTCGCAGCATGCATTCAGAACCTGTGTCAGCAAAGGGGACCATAGTGCTGGAGAGTGTTTAAATAAATCCATGGGCACTCCGTCTGGCCCAGGTGCCTTTCCACCTTTACTTTCATTAATAGCTGCCGTGACTTCATCTAGTGTTATATTTATCCCAATGGTCACAAAACTATCCAGCCCATCTTGTAACTGTAGATCATAATCAGTTGTGCAATTATCTGCCCCCTGGAACTATACACCCTCGAAAAGAATTTGATCCAAGACTCCTCGTCTATTGCAACTTCGATCCTGGGTCCCTCGTTATTTACAAAAAATGGAGCATTTACTGCCCGCCAGAACATAGTACTGTCCCTTTTCATTGAAGCCTCATAAAGCGAGTCCCATGCCTCTTCTTTTATTTCTTTTTCCTATTTTTCCTAGCCAGATTATAATTCTTTCTACATGCACTAATTTCCTCCTTATTTCTCCCATCTTTGTGGAGGGCGCCCTTCAGCATGTTATATGCTTTCGTACACTTTGTATCAAACCACCCATTAGTCCTTATTTGGGATGTCATCTTTTTTGCTCCTAGAGAGTTTTGGATCTCCAGAGTAATAGAGGAATAAGCCCTCAAAATATCACTATAGTCTGCACTCTCTTGTAAACATACCGTTAAATGTTCATTAGCATTAATTACAATTTGTTTCATCAATTCTTCAACTTTTATTTTTTTCCCCCATCGTAAAGAATAGCCATTTTGGCGTGCTAGGGTAATATTTTGTGACAGTGCCAGATAACTACAATTTGGTTGTTCAACTTTATGTGGAATAATTACACGGATGCTCAGAGGCAGATGATCGCTAAGGGTAATGGAGTGAATATTAAAGTTATCGAACCAGGTTGCGTATCTATTGGGAATGATTATAAAATCTATTAGCGAGGCAAAACCTCTGCCAATAAAAGTTGGAGCAAAATCGACGCATGGAATGCTCAGAAAGTTTGCAAAACCCAAATCATGTCCTGCCATAAAATCATTAAATGTATCTCCCCTTACATTATGTATAAAATGTGGGATATACATATCTTCTTCATCATGTAGCCCACACTGCCCTTTTTCCGAGTTACCACATATGCCAGTATTAAAATCCCCTCCACATATAAAAATCATATCAACTTCATCTGGTACCCTTAATTTGTACATCTCCTCGCTAAGCGAGTTTATAACCCTACCCAGTTCGTCCTGTTCGATGTTATTATAAAAATTCACTAAACATAATACTACCGGAGAGTTCAAATAAATGCCCAACAATTGATAATAACTCGTTGAACTAATCTTTTCTATTTTCCTAACCGTTATCAGGTTTGAAATATAAACACTCAGACCTCCTTTGTGTCTTCCATGCGTAGATCTAACAGCCGGAATATGGAACGTCTTATACCCATCTAGATTGATCTGTTTCAATAACCAGGTCTCCTGAAAACATAAGATGTCAAAACTATGTATAAAATCTAACCAAATAGAATTATTAATTTTTGATTGTAGACCGGCAATATTCCAGAAGAGTACCCTTATACCATCAGAAACACAAACAGTTGGACTATCATGAGTTGTACTTCCCTTGGTGTTTTCATTTATCTCACCATCATTATTAGCATTTATAGAACCTCCCACACTAGCTTCCACCTCTACTACCTTATTTGCCTCATCACTATAATCCTTTATCCTACTAGGGACAGGATTGCACTCCCCTTATCACGCTCTCGTGTCATCTCATTTATTTCTAGGGATGCAGTTTGTTCAGCATAATTATACTGGTCCCCAATAACCTGAAGTCAATCATTCTCATCCAGAGATTGGAGTGGCAAAAATCTATTAGAAACCTCTATACTGTGTACCTGCTTTCTCCAGGACTGTGCATGGAGATGCCTGTCCCGAATTTGGTTTGTAGGGCCAGGTTGGTAGAAAAAGCTCAAGGGATATACCCTAATACCTACTTCCAAATTATCACTATTGTTACCCAGCCTATGGAAAATTTCCCGGACCAGAGTAGGACTTCCTAATGAAAGTACTATACAATCCCCTTGCGTATTTTTTCCAATTGTTCCTACCCAAGCGACCCTTCTAACCATCTTAAATGCCGAAAACATATCTTGGACTAGACCCGTTCTTATTCCCAAGAAGTGTATGGTCCTATTTCTCAGTATTTCCCAGGTTTCCTTTTCTCCTTCAAGTAACGAGGGAACATTTATCAGAACCACTGAGTAAGGTTGCGCCGCAGGAGGCAAATTTAAAATTTGCCTATTATCCAATTGCTCTGGTAATGTTATCTTCTCTTTCCCTGTATTTAAACCTGTTTCCCTCTGTTGACTGTAATCCTGACGTGTATTCATCCTATCAATAATCCTAACTGGCTGTTCATTATTATTATCTTTAGTGTTCAGATTGCGTAAGTTAGGGATGTCACTCCTTCTCTCTGGATCTTTTATATTGTCCTTGAGGTCCACTATAGGAAGCCTATCTTGATTTTTAACCAATAATGCCAAGTCCAACTCTATTTTGGCTAGTCTTAATTCTACAGCCTCAAACGATTGTTTAATAAAATTACTTAGATCAACTAATTCATTCCCTGTATTGGTTACAGCCACGTTAAAATTCCCTTTCCCCTCCTTTTTTTAATTTTCCTATCCAAACCTTTATTTTTGGACTGTATCAAGTTACTATTCCCCTGTTTGTTCTCTGGTACCAGCATCTGCAGGTCTTGCCCATTTGGAACATTCTGTATCAAAACCTTTGGGCTACTCGGCCCTTTTTTTAATTTCGGGATGCGGCATTTTTTAGATGGTGGCGAACGCTCAGCATCCAGATCACTGATGATATTCTCTTCACCACTAGTCTGGATGCAACCGTTAGTAAGCTCCCTATTATGACTTCCCAAAGGCCCCTTCTCCCCCGCCTCTTCAAACTCCGTCTGTTGTAGGTTAATAGTTTTACTCGTAGTATCCGCTTCCTGAGAGTTCCCTTTAATGGACTCCTCAACCGTGGATATTTGTTTATCTAGTGCTCCAACCGCCCCCTTAAGATATTTCAAAATAGTTTTATTCACATCTGCCGATTTACTGCCAGGTTGTACTAGGCTCACACTTTGAATTTTCCTCTTCCCCATTTTGGTATCTCTTGACGTTAAGCTAATGATATATACTTCCCACTACACAGCACACCGTGTTTACTTATTATTTAAAACTGAACAATCAGGGGGAAAGGTCTTACATAATCTAACAGTTAAACATTCACTAAATGATACAGTCTTGATGAGCGCCCATACAGAACAATTCAAGCCAAGAGACCTGGCCCAGCCCAGCCTCCTCCGGACTCTGACGGGCTAAGACGGGCCCGTCTTGGCCCGGCCTTCGCCCGTGCCGAGCCCGCGCGCGTCCCGCGTTGCGTTGCCGGCTCTGTGCCTTGTAGCGTCCTCCAGGGAGCAGGGCTAAAGTGCGCTAGTGCAGGTTAGGGGCCAGGGACAGCGAAAAATCACCAGGAGCAGCTTGTTGCAGAGCGGATCCCGCCGTCGCGGTGCCGGCTCTGTGCCTTGTAGCGTCCTCCAGGGAGCAGGGCTAAAGTGCGCTAGTGCAGGTTAGGGGCCAGGGACAGCGAAAAATCACCAGGAGCAGCTTGTTGCAGAGCGGATCCCGCCGTCGCGGTGCCGGCTCTGTGCCTTGTAGCGTCCTCCAGGGAGCAGGGCTAAAGTGCGCTAGTGCAGGTTAGGGGCCAGGGACAGCGAAAAATCACCAGGAGCAGCTTGGTTGCAGAGCGGATCCCGCCGTCGCGGTGCCGGCTCTGTGCCTTGTAGCGTCCTCCAGGGAGCAGGGCTAAAGTGCGCTAGTGCAGGTTAGGGGCCAGGGACAGCGAAAAATCACCAGGAGCAGCTTGTTGCAGAGCGGATCTGCGAGTCTTTATCGGCACATACGCAGTTGGCACGTTACATTCTGACCGTGGCCCGGCGTTTAGCTCTCGGGCTTACAAAGAGGCCATGGAAGGAATGGGCGCAGCATTGCGGTACTCCTCTCCGTATCATCCTGAGGGAAATTCCGTTGGGGAGAGGAAAAACCGTGACTTAAAGCAATCTTTAACAGCTAGGGTATTAGGCAAGGGCGGTAGATGGGTCGATCACTTATATGGGGTACAACGAGCAATAAATAATCAGCCAAGAAGCTCTCTAGGGGGTGTCACTCCTTACGAGGTCCTATTTGGGACAAGAATGTGGGTACCTGATTTTGATTGTGAAGGCACCGTGGCGGATGAGAAACCATTTGATATCCATGATCTTTTGGCTGTTTTACAGGATCTAAATGAATCCAGGACACAACAAAGCAACGTCCACTTAAAACAGACCGCCACTGAGGAAGTCAGGGCAGTAACGGCAAGACCTGTCTGGATCCCAAAGGTCAGGGATCTGGTCAGAGAGAAGATTGATGACAAGAAAGAATTTGGGCCATCCTACAGTAAGCCTGTACCGGTCCTGGCAATCCAAGGCACAGGAACTGTACTTCTGCCGCCTCTTGCCGGGAAAAAGGAGAAAAGATTTGTCTCAATTGACCTAATCAAACCACACTATGTGGCCGATACTAAACAGTAGGCCTCGTGGACTCCACAGTAGCAGACGCCCTCCTCTCGCTACAATACAAGAAGTCCAAACAGAAAGACTCATCACGTTTGAAGAGCCACCTGTACGGAATGAAGGACTAAGCAACAATGCTATGGAACTGGTTCCACTTCAACAAGAAATTCATCTTCAAAATGAAAATCAACTTAACACCCAAGTTGCAATCAGACCGACTACAGACATCTACGTCAACATGCCTCGTCAAGAGCAAAATCCGATTTCAACAAATCCCGATGCAATTCCAACAATTGATTGAACAACTTCTGGCTATTTCATGAACTTTGATACGTTTTCACTGGATCCAAGCGAGCCGGAAACGACGCCAGCCAAAAAATCACTCAAACAGAAACTCACTGACTTTTTGAACTTTTTTAGAAAGACTTACCTGGTGACACCTTGTATAGAACTATGGTATATCACTGGGGTTTTCTTTTTTCTTTTCTGGCTAGGTTTAATTATAACCTTTAGTATGCTTATTAATGGACGATACCTCCAGCAGAGCTCTACAGCCCAAAGAGTCAATTTGATTTTAAAACCACACCAGTCTTGGCATCGTGAACCAAGAGACTTGTCTTCAGTGAACATCACAGCAGTTCCTATACCGGACGGTATAGTATGGGACAAGATTGATTTCGATATATTCGGTCCGACTGAACTTTTAAAGCTTAAACATGTATTTAAAATTTTGTTATGTGATATCATTACCACCTGTACATTTTCTGATGATTGGGACACTGAAACTGTAAACAATATGATGTCTGATTTAGAAAAAACTGCAGCATTTCCGAACAATGAAATGTTAGAAGGTACTTCAGACTATGATACATTGTACTGTTACCAACATTATGGTCATCATTTCTTGCACAAATCTATAACACCTAGAAATGTATTTGAATACCACCAGTGGGAACACTGCCCAACACCTCCAAAAGGTAGTCTACAAACCTTTGCACAAAAATTCACATACTTTTCAGGGTTCAACACATCTGACCCGAAGTCATTTTATTACAAAGTGGCAAAAACATCAGCACAGAAAATTATGTTGAATAACACCAAACAGATTTACTCTGCTTCCTTTATGACCCAGTAGTCTACACAGGGTTTCAACCTATGGAAAGACACTATAGATTTAAAATCAATCTGGGGTTCGAGGGACTGGCAAGTCCAGGGAACAGAAGCGCTTTTTAGAGCATGCCTCATTCCACAGCAGATGATATTCCAAAATGACACTGTGCAACAGACATCCTGTCTTGGACTAGCCAAGAACAAGGAAATAAACTGACCCGGGTTTCCTACATCATCACAGATGGGTGGGGGGCAGAATTCAACTACACAAGGGGTAGGATTAGATGACATTCTCCAGTACAACAGATCAGATCCTGATTGGACGAAATGGCTGATTTGGCCTATTGACACAAACACCTGTCAACTGAGATTTATGAATACAACCGAAGGGTTTAGTATCCATAGGCCAGATACACGCTATGTACAAAGACAACATCCAGGGGTTGTGACATCATATAGTGTTGGGAAGTTGTGCCTTGATTGGCTAGAGACCTCAACACTCACAGAAGTGAAACATCACTTAAACTTACTCACACCTGATGTAGACCTTAGGGATATCCTGCTAGGCCCAAGGAAAACACGTCAGAAACGTTTCATATATGCCGGCATTTATGCCTATTATAATGAAAACTGGAAAATATCCCAACAAGAGGCCGCAGAAAGAATACGGGAAATAGACCGTATTAACTTAGAGAAGGTATTAGCTGTAGTGGATAATGGGTTAACAACTTTGACCTCCAGAATTTACTCCTTAGGCAACATTGTGTCTTCGGCAATCAACATAATAGAACAAGATCTGGCCTTGTTACAACACGGGCAATCTCAGCTACGCTCTATTATGATGCTAAGCTGGACGCTACAATCTTTGCGTGCAGGCTATGTGCCCTGGCGTTTTATAAACACCACGTCTCTGTTTTCAGAATACAATCTTACTGATAAACAGACAGAAATGGCACAAAGGGGAGCCAAATATACAATGCTGCGTATTGAGAAACTGGAAAGATTACCATTTACTGTAGCCGAATCACCATCAACTGAATGGCTAATTCATGGCCAAATCACTCTGCCGGTCACTACGTTTCAGTTTCAATATTGCCTTGAGCAAAGGCAGGCAGGAAAATATGAAAAGATGGTTAAGGGTTACATTAAGGAAACTTGGGAGTTACCATATAGATATCGATGCCGGAATGGGGATCGAGAAGTATTTCTAAGCGGTGCAAACTGCAAGAACACTTTAAGCGGTTCTCTCATGTGTCAGGATATTTCACTACACGGAGCCTGTAGCGGTTCAGTGGCAAACCTATCGTGTCACATGACAGGGACCCCAGCGGCCATGATCACATAGGTTTTTCAGCTGCTCTCGAATGGGAGTTACTTGATGCTAAATGATCAAGGTTGCTGTGGGATGCTTCCGGGCGTCGCCTATCTGTTCACCGTTAACTCCAGGTTTACTTGCTGTATGCAAGTATTGTTTCCGCCACTGAACACAGTCAGGGAGGTGCCGCTATGGCCTTCACTGAACGTTTCTTTCATACAATTTGATACTCTGAGCAGACTGCAAGCCATGCTTTTACAGCAAACCGTGCCCTTAACCTCCGCTCGAGAAACCTTTGAACTTCAAGTTGCAAGGACCTCAACTGAGATACAGGTGCTTATACGTACAAACTGCCCCTTTCATTTCGTAGAAATGGTGGGACATATCTTCAATATGTCTGATACGAGCGGTATTATACACCTATTTAAGACCATAGGGTCAGGACTGTTAAGCACCTTTCAGAGAGTCCTCGGAGTAATCCCAAATTTTATACACTCCGTATTGGGAAGCGTATTTGGAGGACTCCCGCTTATCCTATTGCTGATTGCAGGGGTCCGATTCATAATACTACTGCTACGCAATGGACGGCCCAATTCCCGAGGGAATGGCGAACATGCTCCTGGAGCGGAAATACCGTGAACGCATGGTACAACTTCTGGGCATTTCTTGCCTGCGAGAACTCAATGCCTCCTGGTTTCTATCCTTTCGACCAGTCTGGGTAGACTGCATCTTACCTGTTCTACGGTGCCTGTTTTGTGGAGAAGAATGCATGTTGGATCTTTGTCTAACGCTTCCATCAGATGCGCCACCGGACTCAGATGCAATGCTGGACCCCATAAAGGCCCATGCTCTGCGTTGTCCCCAGAGGCTTCCAATTCTGATGAATGCATTCCTGGAGAATCCACAGGTGCCGTTTGCTCCTGCTGGGTTAGGTGACTCCTCCACAGGCACCCAGGTAACAACTGCCGCACAAGCTGCTGCAGCATCGACTGTTGGCAGTGCTACATTCCATCTATGTGCGATTGACGTTCTCTGTGAGTCGTTGGATTTGTCGTCTGCAGTAGCTCACACAGACAATGTTGTGCTTCCCAGCCAGGACACTTAATCTCGAATTGGCTCATCGCGTCCTCGGAAAGAATTCGGCTTCTCCACTCGTTTTCATAATAAGCGAGCAAATTTGGAACATTTCCTAAATTGACACTTTCGCTTGAGAAAAGCATGGCCTTCTTCCACTTTGAGTGAAGCAACTTATACAGAGAAACAAAATAGACATTTCTTTTTTTAGTGGCAATTGGAAACAGCTGAAAAGTAACATTTTTGAATTTTTTTTTAACAATTTTAAAACCATGTTTTTACTTGCTTTTAAAATGTTTTTAAATTGTCCAGATTTTAAGTATGGTCATTGTCATCCTGTTCGGAAGAGGAGTGGGTGTTATGTCCCGTATAGAGGCCCTAATGTAGACCTGTTCATACATGTTACATTATTTTTGCATTACGAACTGCCTGATTGTTGCATTACGCATTGCATTGTTGTTGGCATTACGAACTGCCTGATTGTTGCATTATTTTTGCATTACGAACTGCCTGATTGTTGCATTATTTTTGCATTACGAACTGCCTGATTGTTGCATTACGCATCGCATTATTTTGGCATAACAAACTGCATTATTTTTACATTACGAAGTGCCTGATTCTTGTATTACGAACTGCATAGCATTGCATTAGGACTGCATTTGGATCATTGAGAATTGCTCATTAATACTGCAAGAACCTACAAGGGCTTGCTGGCCTAATAACCGGCCAGGTGAAATATTACAAATACGCATATGTTGGATTTTTATCGTGTGGTCTCATCGTATATCTTTTTATATAAACTTATACTTGTTTTTTTATGAAACTCGTGTGGAGTCCCTTTGTGGTGTCATCATTGGGTTACTAAGAGCGGCATTGCAAATACTTTACACATTGCCTTGGAGATAAGCCTGGCTGCTCGTGCCAAGCTACCGAGGGGGTGAGCAGGGGCTATCTGAGAAGGTGTCCTTCCTTTCCCTGACTTAGAAGCAAGGGTCCCTATTTGGACTAAGGTACCTACCTCAGCCAACTGGGGACCCCCAATTCTAACCTTGGGTAGCAACGGGTGGGGATTTGAACCCTCCCCGTTCTAAAATTGTTGGTCAGCGGTGTGGGATTGGAACGTGTATTTGCAAATCCACTCACAGTGATTGGTGTACATCACTAGTTTAGCGCAGACCACGACGCAACCACATATTGTGTTTTGATATTTGGTTCTATTTTTGAGCGACCTTTAAGCCACACATCATGTCTCAGAGGAGTCAAGTAGCCAGTGAGGTTGCAGAATTGGAGTCCGACATTGAGGCATTGCTTACCTACAAAGTTGATCAATTGAGGCAATTCTGCAGAGCTTTGGGATGTCCCATGAAAAGTAGCGCCAAGAAGGAGGAGCTGCAAATGGCCTTGAGAGCCTGGTGGGAAGCCAAAGAGACTCAGGGGACAGGTGATGTTGAGGTGGATGAGGATGACCCAGGGAATGGATTTGGTCCACAGGATTTGCAAGTGGAAGGACCAGCCTCAGGGGCTGGTAGTAACCATTCAGGGAGGAGGTTTTCCCCAGAGGAGCTGGAGGAAAACCAAAGGGTCAGAGAGCATGAGTTGGAGGTTTTAAAACTTAAAGCTCAAGCAGAAGAAAAAAAGCTGCTCATTGAAAGTGAAAAGCGAGCAGAGGAGAGCAGGAACGCTCTCGCCTTGGAAGAGAAGAAGATTCTCTTAGCTCATGAGTTAAGCATGAGGGAACTGGACATTAAGGCTAAACAGGTGGGGTCCAGTTCAGATGGTGGCAGCGCACAGCCAGTGCCAAGTGTGGGTGAGTACAAGTGTGCACTGGATGATTGGGTGTTGGTTAGCATGGCAAATGATTTGAAGGGGTTGCTCAATTTGGCCCCCAGGGAGCCTAGGCTCAGTAATTATTTTCCAGGAGTGCGCCAACCCTTGTTAGGGTGCGAGCTCTTTGATCACCGGGAGCTTGCACAAGAGCCCGACCCCTGGTCATGGTTCCAAGGGTCTGAGGAGGCATTAGAGAGGGAAGAGAAGCAAAGAAGAGCCGTTAGGTCCCAGAGTAGTGGGGGGAGCATGCGGACTAGCACCCTGTCTCAAAGGAGAGGGAGTGTGAGCTGCGTCCGCAGGGGTTCACCACCCCACCTCCGAGACTGGAGGTTTCCTTAGAGGAGCACCAGGTAGGAGGCCTAGCGCCTTCTTGCCAGCTGTGTGAGGAAGAACACCTAGTGTCAGGAGGGCATGGGGCATCTGTAACCAGAACTCCCGCGGTCCTGAAGTTTGTGGGTGCCATTCCTAAATTGCAGGCACATAAATCTAAATGGAAGGTTAAGGGAGGAAAGTGCCTGGGATCAGGAAGGCATAGAACAGGAGGGTGTCCCTGCAGTAGCGGGCCTGCGTCCGTATTCTATCGCCCCAAGCAGGGAAGTCCATCAAGGTAGTTGATTGGTCTACCCTGGCTTTAGGCTGGGAGGGGGTTGTGTTGGACTTGGCCCTTTTTGGCTAAAGTTCCCTAAACGTTTTGCCTTCCCTCTAGACCTTTTTTCTGACATGGTGTTACCAGCTTAGATGCTTTGGGCACTTTGCCACTGCTGATCAGTGTCAAAGTGCAAGTGCTCCCTGTATAAAGTGTAATGGTATATTTGTCTTACTAAAGAAGTCCCTAGTAAAATGCACTATTTGTGCCAGGGCTGGTAATGCAAATGCTACTAGTGGGCCTGCAGCACTAATTGTGCCACCCACACAAGTAGCCCTAAAGAGAGAACTCAGGCCTGCCACTGCAGTACCTGCGCGCAGTTGCTAAAACTGCCAGGATGTCCTGACAAGTGCATCCACTTGCCAGACCTGACCCTTCCCTTTTTATGCACATCAGACACCCCTGTGGTAGGCCCAAGGTACACCCCTGGGCAGGGTGCAGTGTATGTGAAAGGTAGGACATGTACTGAGGTGTGTACCATGTCCTGACAGTGAAATACTCTCCATTTAGTTTTTCACTGTTGAAAGGCCATCTTGCCCATAGGACAGAATGGGGAGGCTGTGTAATATGTTTCCAGGCTATCGTCCCGTAGGCTTAAGATGGAGGGGTGAAGTTTAGTGTGCCTGATCTCACAATTTAATAGCACATCTTTTTGTGAAGGTGGTTTTTGCATTGTGTTTTTAGAAACCACACTTTTAGAAGTAGCTGGTTTTTTTGTTCTAACAATTCTGTGTGTCTCTGCCTGGTTGTGGATTGACTGTCTGGATTTGAAAGTGATAGGATCTGGGGAATGTCTTGACCCAGGGGAGGAGGTGAGACAGCAACAGGCTGACCTGCATCTGGTGTGTAGGGGGAAGGAGTAGCCCCTGGAGGTGAAGAGGCCTGGGCTGCCGCCATAAAACAATGGCTCCATCTCCTGCTGAGTGATTGAAGATCCAGACCCCCACTATCAAAGGGAGACACTCAGAACTGGTTTGGACAGGGGTCAGTGCCCCCCTGACCACAAAGACTTCAAATACACTTAGGGGTATAACTATGAGAGCTGAAACCCCTGAACTTAGGACTGATCAAGACTGTAAAGGATTGAAACTACTTTGTGGTCAAGAGGAACCTCTGCCAAGGAAGAAACAGCTGAAGAGACTGAAGGAAAGGACTGACCCTTGCTGTGTGTTCTGGGGCTGGCCTGCAGTTTGCTGATTTAACCAAGGAGAGGCGAAGGGACTTTGCTGTGTGCTGTGTCCCCCTGCTTGAAAGGACTTTGCTGTGTGCTGTGCCTGAAGTAACTTGTCCCCAAGGGCCCAAGGAGAGCTGGCTCTCTGATGTGGAAACTCAGGAACACAAACGTTTCCAGTGGAGTGTCTCAGCGACGCTGTGTGCGTGTGCTTTTTGCAGCCTGAGACCTTCGTAAGAACTGCCCCGTGATCGTGTGCACCCGGAGTCCAAGTGAGTCTCAGCGACGCTGTGTGCGTGTGCTTTGTGCAGCCTGAGACCTTCATGAGGATTGTCCTGTGATCGTGTGCACCCGGAATCCAAGTGAGTCTCAGCGACACTGTGTGCGTGTGCTTCGTGCAGCCTGAGAACTTCGTGAGGATTGCCCTGTGATCGTGGGCACCTGGAGTCCAAGTGAGTCTCAGCGACGCTGTGTGCGTGTGCTTCGTGCAGCCTGAGACCTTCATGAAGATTGCCCCGTGATCGTGGGCACCTGGAGTCCAAGTGAGTCTCAGCGACGCTGTGTGTGTGTGCTTCGTGCAGCCTGAGACCTTCGTGAGGATTGCCCTGTGATTGTGGGCACCTGGAGTCCAAGTGAGTCTCAGCGACGCTGTGTGCGTGTGCTTCGTGCAGCCTGAGACCTTCGTGAGGATTGCCCTGTGATCGTGGGCACCTGGAGTCCAAGTGAGTCTCAGCGACGCTGTGTGCGTGTGCTTCGTGCAGCCTGAGACCTTCGTGAAGATTGCCCTGTGATCGTGGGCACCTGGAGTCCAAGTGAGGCTCAGTGGCGCTGTGTGCGTGTGCTTCGTGCAGCCTGAGACCTTCGTGAGGATTGCCCTGTGATCGTGGGCACCTGGAGTCCAAGTGAGTCTCAGCGACGCTGTGTGCGTGTGCTTCGTGCAGCCTGAGACCTTCATGAAGATTGCCCTGTGATCGTGGGCACCTGGAGTCCAAGTGAGTCTCAGCGACGCTGTGTGCGTGTGCTTCGTGCAGCCTGAGACCTTCGAGAGGATTGCCCTGTGATCGTGTACACCCGAAGCTCAATTGAGTCTCAGCGACGCTGTGTGCGTGTGCCCTGTTGCAGCCTGAGACCTTCGACTTTGCCATCGGCTCGGACCGGCAACCCCAGAGGAGCGGTGCCGCCGGCCCGAGCCTGCCTTTGCCAAGGAGAGACTTCCAACCATCATGTCGGGGGTCCGTGTTCCACTGCCCGAGATCAACAAAGTCGCCCCGGAGGCCCAAGCCACGAGGAGAGGAGAGCGAGATCGCACCCCCCAGGTAACGCTCAGCGAGCGTGCGTGTGTCGCCGCCTGGGGCGGGGTGCGGTCTCAGAGAGAAATGCTCTCGGCCTTTCCCATCCTTGCAGCGTGAGCCCCCGCCCAAGTTAGAATCTCGGCCCGTACTGTCGTGTAGTTCCGATAGTACCCATGCAGTACCTGCGTGTGTGGATAACATAAACTGTGGGCTTGGTGTTAGACTGACTCTGTGCACCCCCACCGCCTATGTTAGCCTGATTTGCATTAGCTAGCTCACAGTGCCCCTAGAATCTCCTCTTATCGGGGAGAGATTAGTTTCTGGCAACCTTAGATCATGACAACCCTAATTCCTCAGAATCATGGAAACAATGTACTACTTTTCGCTCAGTCAATCGTGCTTACTTATTCGGTTTGTCTCAGAGAGTTACACAGAATAAACAGTCTGGGCGTTTCAATAAGTATTTATTGAACAGTTGTTATTCTAGTGTAAAATATATGTGCTGCGGCAATCAGCAGACAATAGCAGAGATATATTATCAGCATTACGATAAAAGCAAAGGGATAGAACAGTTCTACCATATTGCAATAGTCATGAATACATACATGAATATAAAAAGCATTATGAAAGTGCGCGTACTCCTACGATGCCTAACTAGATGTACCTGAGTGTACCTAGCATATGTGTAGGTCTAAAAGCCTAAGAGCCAAGAATCCTTCTAGGATTTAGTCAAACCCCCATACCTGAATAGAGAGAGTGTGGGACCCCGTCCTGGTCTCGAGTTGGACACCCCGCAAGGGCTGTGTTAGACCGCTGTCAGCTGGAGTGACTGCATGCAGGAGCCTCAGCGTCTCTGGTCAGTGTGTCAGCATGGAAGTCTCGGCTCCCTCTGCCTTACCAGGGTAAGATGTGGTGTATTTATACCCTGAAGACTCTAGTTGCTTCGTTTGGTTTGTATTGGCCCTTGTTAGACTTGAGGAAGACGTCAGGGGTTAACTTTGTACATACATATTATGCAGGTGGTGTATTCCTAGAGAGCCATGCATAATTGATGAGTACAGTGTGGGCCTCTGTTTGGGAAAAACCCTGCTGTATTCAAAACCACAGGATAGATAACGTTCAGCCCTCAGAGCTCGTTGTGTACTAGCGAGGACCAATGTAGGTGAAAGATCATGCCTATATAAGGAATCATGACTATAATAGGACATGTACAGTTATGACCGTAATAGGGCAAGTACGAATATGACCGTATTAGGGTAAATACGAATACGTCCATTTTAGGGCGTAATGCAACAATCAGGCAGTTCGTAATGTCAACAACAATGTACTCCAGCACCGTTCACGGTGCTCTGTACGGACTCTATGCCACTCGTACTGACTCGCGGTCAGCCACTGCCAAAATATGCCCCCAACACTGGTCTGGTGTAAACAAAGTGCAGCTTCACACTCCGGCCCCGGTACTGCCACTCCTCGGCAAGTACGGGCCGCGATTCTAACTTGAGCGGGGGCTCGTGCTGCAAGGATGAGAAAGGCCAAGAGCGTTTCTCTCCGAGACCGCACCCCGCCCCAGGCGGCGACACACGCACGCTCGCTGAGGGTACCTGGGGGGGTGCAATCTCACTCTCCTCTCCTCGCGGCTTGGGCCTCCGGGGCAACTTCGTTGATCGCGGGCAGTGGAACACAGACCCCCGACGTGATGGTTCGAGGTCTCTCCTTGGCAAAGGCAGGCTCGGGCCAGTGGCACCGCTCCTCTGGGGTTGTCGGTCCGAGCCGATGGCAAAGTCGAAGGTCTCAGGCTGCAACAGGGCACACGCACACAGCGTCGCTGAGACTCACTTGAGCTTCGGGTGTACACGGTCACAGGGCAATCCTCACGAAGGTCTCAGGCTGCACGAAGCACACGCACACAGCGTCACTGAGACTCACTTGAGCTTCGGGTGTACACGGTCACAGGACAATCCTCACAAAGGTCTCAGGCTGCACGAAGCACGCGCACACAGCGTTGCTGAGACTCACTTGGACTCCAGGTGCCCACGATCACAGGGCAATCTTCACGAAGGTTCCAGGCTGCACGAAGCACACGCACACAGCGTCGCTGAGACTCACTTGGACTCCAGGTGCCCACGATCACAGGGCAATCCTCACGAAGGTCTCAGGCTGCACGAAGCACACGCACACAGCGTCGCTGAGACTCACTTGGACTCCAGGTGCCCACGATCACAGGGCAATCTTCACGAAGGTCTCAGGCTGCACGAAGCTCACGCACACAGCGTCGCTGAGACTCACTTGGACTCCAGGTACCCATGATCACAGGGCAATCCTCACGAAGGTCTCAGGCTGCACGAAGCACACGCACACAGCGTCGCTGAGACTCACTTGGACTCCAGGTGCCCACGATCACAGGGCCACCTTCACGAAGGTCTCAGGCTGCACGAAGCACCCGCACACAGCGTCGCTGAGACTCACTTGGACTCCAGGTGCCCACGATCACAGGGCAATCCTCACGAAGGTCTCAGGCTGCACGAAGCACACGCACACAGCGTCGCTGAGACTCACTTGGATTCCGGGTGCACACAATCACAGGACAATCCTCACGAAGGTCTCAGGCTGCACAAAGCACATGCACACAGCGTCGCTGAGACTCACTTGGACTCCGGGTGCACACGATCACGGAGCACTTCTTACGAAGGTCTCAGGCTGCAAAAAGCACACGCACACAGCGTTGCTGAGACACTCCTCTGGAAACTTTTGTGTTCCTGAGTTTCCACATCAGGGAGCCAGCTCTCCCCTGGCCCTTGGGGACAAGTTACTTCAGGACACAGCACACAGCAAAGTCCTTTCAAGCAGGGGGACACAGCACACAGCAAAGTCCCTTCGCCTCTCCTTGGTTAAATCAGCAAACTGCAGGCCAGCCCCAGAACACACAGCAAGGGTCAGTCCTTTCCTTCAGTCTCTTCAGCTGTTTCTTCCTTGGCAGAGGTTCCTCTTGACCACGAAGTAGTTTCAATCCTTTACAGTCTTGATCAGTCCTAAGTTCAGGTGTTTTAGCTCTCATAGTTATACCCCTAAATGTCTTTGAAGTCTTTGTGTTCAGGGGGGCACTGACTCCTGTCCAAACCAGTTCTGGGTGTCTCCCTTTGATAGTGGGGGTCTGGATCTTCAATCACTCAGCAGGAGATGGAGCCATTGTTTTATGGCGGCAGCCCAGGCCTCTTCACCTCAAGGGGCTACTCCTCCACCCTACACTCCAGATGCAGGTCAGCCTGTTGCTGTCTCACCTCCTCCCCTGGGTCAAGACATTCCCCAGATCCTATCACTTTCAAATCCAGACAGTCAATACACAACCAGGCAGAGACACACAGAATTGTTAGAACACATAAAACCAGCTACTTCTAAAAGTGTGGTTTCTAAACACACAATGCAAAAACCACCTTCACAAAAAGATGTGTTATTAAATTGTGAGTTCAGGCACACTAAACTTCACCCCTCCATCTTAAGCCTATGGGAAGATAGGCTGGAAACATATTACACAGCCTCCCCATTCTGTCCTATGGGCAAGATGGCCTTTCAACAGTGAAAAACGAAATGGAGAGTATTTCACTGTCAGGACATGGTACACACCTCAGTACATGTCCTACCTTTCCCATACACTGCACCCTGCCCAGGGGTGTACCTTGGGCCTACCATAGGGGTGTCCGATGTGCATAAAAAGGGAAGGGTCAGGCCTGGCAAGTGGGTGCACTTGTCAGGACAACCTGGCAGTTTTAGCAACTGTGCGCAGGCACTGCAGTTGCAGGGCTGAGTTTTCTCTTTAGGGCTACTTGTGTGAGTGGCACAATTAGTGCTGCAGGCCCACTAGTAGCATGTGCATTACCAGCCCTGGCACACATAGTGCATTTTACTAGGGACTTCCTTAGTGAGACAAATATACCATTACACTTTATACAGGGAGCACTTGCACTTTGACACTGATCAGCAGTGACAAAGTGCCCAAAGCATCTAAGTTGGTAACACCATGTCAGAAAAGAGGTCTAGGGGGAAGGCAAAAAGTTTAGGGAACTTTAGCCAAAAAGGGCCAAGTCCAACAATGTCCATAATGCATTGCAGCTGAATGTCAAAATGTGGTAGATTCCTTCTTTGTGAGCTATTTTCACGAGCCTAGGTAAGTATCAATAACACAAAAATGCCACAACATGCCTCAAGAGGATCAAGTTCCATGTAGTGCAAAATGGCAAACATTGTCTTACTTTGCTTCCAAGGCATTTCCCCTCGTGCTTTTGTTTTATTCACGATCAACGTGTAACTGCCTGTTACTCCTTTGGGTTTGGAAGTGCAGGGGTAAAGACTCCCTCGCAGACTCTGGCTGTCTCTCAAGTGTTCACAGAAATCTTCAGCCCGCAGGCCTCCTCGAAAAAAAACGTAGCAGAGCCTCCCGTGTTTTCAAGTGGTTCCAACTCAGCAGAGTCTTTCCTAACATGAAGAGCAGCCTATTTGTTTAGGATATATGTATAGTTAGTTCATGTTTAGTTTAAGCTGTCTTGGGCCTGTCTACAGATGTTCCTTAAGGGGGGAGGTTGGTTAATGTTTAATATCTGTTGTTATGTGTATAGTTTACGGTAAGGTAGTTAGTTTAGTGTTTATATTGATTAGCATAAGTTAGATTAGTGTAGGTTAGGATAGGTTATTAGTATAAGGTTTAGGTTAGTTAGTATATTTTTATGGAATACATTTTTATTGGTTAGTGATTTGTGGTGTCACTTATGTTTAATGTGATTTGATGTACTGGTGAGTTAGAAGTTGGTTACAACAGATTCATTTCCCACACAATCATTTGAATATATCTAAGTATGGTCATGATGTCATCTTCTAGGGAAAGGCTACTGTCATACTGCTGTTGGATTGTGATTTGAAAACATGCATGATATTTAGGCTAGCAAAGTTAACTTTTGACATTGCATAGGGATAGTCTGCTGATTATGGGGCTCATTACGATGGCGGGCGGGCGGACATCAGTCCGCCCGCCATCGTTGCAGTTCTGGGACCGCCCGCCGGTAAAGCGGTGGTCCGGCTGTGTGTATTAGGATGTGCCCACCACTATGGCGGGCGCATCCAGGGCCCTGATCATTGCGGACGGTGCTGCTGGCTGCAGCACTGTCCGCAATGCCAAAATACCACGTAGTGCATTTCAATGCACAACGTGGCAGGCACCACACAGTGCCTGCCACCTTGTGCATGGAAATGTAGGGGGGTACCATGGGTACCCCCCAGTGCACACACACCCTCCCCACACACAGAGAGGGCCAGCAACGGGCCCCCGAACCCAGCCTCCGCCAGCCTTTCCATGGCGGTTCCACCGCCATGGAAAGGCTGGCTGACGCCAGCATTGTAATCTGGCGGGCGGTGCCTGCTAGGCACCGCTGCCATTTTACCCATGCTGACCACTCCTCCAGGCAATAGTGACAATTGCCTGTGGCGGAAGCGTGGATGGCGGTCTTTGTGACCGCCGCGGTCACAAAGCGATTCCCCCTGCCATCCTAATGTGGCGGGGAAACGGGAGTCAGATGGCGGAGGGACCGCCACCGCCGGCCCGGCGGTGGCGGTCCCTCCGCCATCCTAATGAGCCCCTAAGTGTTAATCTTATGAGGAACTTACGGAGTTGAAAAACACACTATGCTTCATCATCTTTGTGAATATGGTGAGGGATCTATCTTAAAATGTGGCATGCAATGACACCCATCACAACAACCATTGTCCACCCCATTGACAATGAGTACATCTTGAAAGCATGCCTTGTTAGCAAGGCAAGGTAAAGCCACTTCATGTGGCTTGACACTGACTTGAATATTGAACCAAGTCCCTATCCACATCCTGAACATAGGGAAATGTAAAGTTCCAGCGACGCACAGGGCTAAGCAAAAACTAGCCATTTGACACAGATGAATGTTACCACAGGGTTTTCAGTTGAAAAGATGTACCATCCACATCTTCTTCCTCTGATGTGTCTGGTGCCTCCCGTGAGGGTGATGGTGGATTGGCAGCAGCACAGAGAGCACCAGACACATCAAGGGCAGAAGAGGTGTATGGTGTTGGTGCAGCAGCATTCATCTGTGTCAACAGATGAGGCATCACTGCAGTGATGATGAGCTGCAGGGCTTGCAGGACTCCAGCAACGTCAATGTGATAGGCAGCCATGGCAGCCAAGTGGCAATCCTGCTTCCACTCCATGTTCTCCATGATCTTGCGCATTTCCCCCAACTCTTTGGCCACATCGCTGGTTCCACTTTGGCAGGACATTTGTTCTTGTCTCTGAGTCAGGACACCAGCAATGTCACCCATGGAATGCTGGAGGGCTTGGAGCGGACTGTGGGTGCCTCTGATGGCTTCTAGGTGGTCCCTAATGGGACTAAGGCACCCACTGATCCCATCCAGTTTGGCTGCCAGGCTCTCCAACCCCACCTGCACCTGGTCTGCCATCTCACGCTGGACTCCTACTGCACTACGTTGAAATTGTATCTCTGGGTCCTCAGAGTCCAGGTTGATAGCTGTAGTGGTAGGTGGTGCCTGCTAGATGTTTTGGGTGGCAGGTAGCACCTCCACGATGCTGCTGGATGGCCCTGCTTCTGGAGATGGGCTGCCTGTGGAGTCGAGCAGCTCTTGGATGGTGTCCTGGTCGATGGTTGTGAGCTCTTCTTCATCTTCATCATTGAAGATTGAGGAAAGGCTGTTGACCCAGAGGTTATGTTACTTCCTCTGCAATGTAAAAGGCAGATACTGTTGTATGTGTATGTCCACTTTGGGCAAGCATTTTGACAGTTGACAATCAGAGTGCATAACACTTTCCATTCTCATTTGTTACATGATACACCAATTACACGCAGCTTTGTATGTCAATGTACTAAGTCCCAAATGTTACATTTAGGTTGGCAATTGATTTGGACAGTTGCCCTATATGCCAACAGTGAGGGGCATATTAATGGGCCCCTGCTGCACCTGTTACATCATCTGTTTAGACCTTCCTGTGGTGCAGGTTTATTCACCTTATTAACAATACAGGATTAATTTACTTCATGTGGCTTAACACTGCATTGTGGGTAAGTCGCCCTTAAATAGTCAAGTTTGTGTATGGGCATGGGTCACTAGGTTTGGATGTGGAGATTAGACTGCACCCCCCATTGATGTTGGCACTGCCACCTATTTTGTAGTGTGGCATGATGAGGAGGACACTCATGCACTTGAGACCTGGGATACAGTGATGTTCACATTGAGATGACAAGTAGATGTGCTTGAATTCCCCTAATCTGAGAAGTATCTATGTGTTTCAAGGTGGGCAACACACATTGACACAGGTCAATCCCATGAATGGATGTTAATGTTCAGGGAGGAACACCTTCCTGTTCATTAAGAATCCTTCCCTCTATCCAGACACCCTTACACTTTAGTGCAAGGGTGCCTGTGTTGATGCAAGGTAGCTTCAATACCCACAGGTACAATACCAAACGCAGGGGTGCATTTACAATTTGGATTGGTCCTGGAACATGATTTATAATGTAGGTGAAGCATTCTGTTTTCAATTATAACTTGAACACACACTTGACCTTTCTGTGGTTCAGCCACATATGAAGTCACTAACTTCTACATTTTTGGTTATGTGTGTATCACTGACATCCTTTGTGTAGCATTGTTTTTGTTGTAGGCGTGGAGCATGATGTGAGTCAGCTTCGGTATGTCTGCTGTACACATGTATGTGTCCAGTGATCCCTCTGTGTGTTTAAGCTGCAGGTGACGACAAACAACTGACTGCCACACAGTTATGTGAGCATGTTGACAAATTTTTTATAAATGTGGCTACTAGTCTTGCTTATTTACTACCTACCTATGACTGAAAGATGGTGCTTTGTGTTAGTCGGTGACACATATCATTGCAGCTTACCAAGGAATGACTTTCTTGTGTTGATGGTGTGATTTCACAAATTATACTCCATTGACAAGATTTTAAATGGACATGGTCCCACAAAAACTCTAACTGTTCAAGGCAGCATGTGTCTACAGACACAGGACTAGGCTATAGTTAGGATGTGCGTGCCCTCCCCTTGTGTTTTCCACAGCAGTGGCAATGGTAATTTAATGCAAGCAGGAATACATACGACTTTGAGGCAAGCTTCTATGTTTGGTGCATTGTTGCACAGCAGAGCTTTGTGGGACATCACAGGGATGAGTACATGAACGATACATACTGTTGGGCTCAGGGTAATTGGATGCATTTGTTACTGGAAGGATGTTTACAGGCATAAAAAGTTGTGCATTTGTTCACGGCCACAGTTAACTTTACCTAAGAGCCAGTTTCCATGCATGCCAATGTGTCTTTGACTTCCAAACTCAGGGCCATGTTGACAATGACATACTGCAAACTAAACAACACAAGAAGATACTTTAATGTGGATGACTGCATTTTGAGGAAAACTGTCAAGGCAATGTGTAGCCAAATAACATGCATTATTACAACCTTGTGAATGAGGCCCATTCTCACCCTTCACTTACCATGCACGGAACAGGGAATGTGTGGTTTGTGCAACCAGAACAGGCATGTTGGTCTTTTAAGGTACACATTCCTACAATGCTGAGTTCTGACACTGTACTTTGAAATGCAGATCCCTTTTACTTAGAGGTAAACAGCACCTTGGTCCTCCAGTATGTGTTTTTGTGACAATCTGGAATGTGCCCATCATTGACACAAGGTGCTTGCAAGAGAAGTGCAGCTTTTCATGTGGGCAACAAGCGTGAGTCAACTTAAAGAAGTGATCTGCAACATTTTTAGATGTGGTTGTGTGTGCTGCATTCAGCTGCACACATAAAAGCAGCAGTTAAGCCATTACAATGGCTCGTGGCATATTTCCAAGGCACTATCGCAACTGGACCATCAACATTTTTTGTTTACTGAAGGACAGCATGCTTCATAATATTTACATGGTAGTGTTGACCTACTTAATGTGGAATGGCAACACCTTGTGAAGGAAACACACTTTCATTATGTACTTGGGGTCATATGTACAAACCTTTAACGTAACGCAGCGTTAGCCTTCTTTGATTGACACAGCACTCAGCTACTTCTGAAAATCAGAGTTCAGACGTATTTACTACATTATGTTGAAGCATGACATTTCGGCATGCACGTGCAAAAATGTAGCTGGCTAGCCCAAACGCAGACACTCATGCACCATTGTGCATGAATGCCTGCATTTGCACTAGGCAACTACATTTATCACCAGTGCATGTTGTAACACAGGACTGAGCCATATTGTTGTACATACAGATCAGTGCTGCGTTTCAAAAGTGGCAGAGGGCTACGTTGAGCCAAGTGGGCTAACCCAACGCCCAGTCAAGTTCAAGTTCAAAAGTCTTTATTCGGCTGTATTCCAGCCATAAAAGAATGCATTATAAAACAACATTTCAGCAAAGATTACAAATATAAATACAAGAACACGATGACAATAATCCGTGACTTTGGCAATTTCAGTTGTCAAAATATCAATATCATAAATAATTAATTCCACGGGGAAACATCTTAAAAACCAGGGCACAAAATGTGAATAAGTTTATAGAATCATTTTCCAACAATGTCCCGTAACCGCACGGCGGAAGAGATGTACCTATAGTTCATTAGACAGGTAAATTCATCTTTTAAAAGCTGGAGGTGATATAATGCAGCCCGACACTGTCTTATATTTAAAAGTTTTAAAAGAGGTATAAAAAAGGCACGCCTTGGAACAGTATAAAGTTTAAAGAAAAACATGAAATGTAAGGTGCTCTGGGCTGACTCTGAGTCACATGGACATAGGTCCAATTTTGCGTCACAATATACATTGCGTGGATATGAGACCAAGAAGTGTGAAATGCCAAACCTGAACCTTATAAGGTAAAATAATTTAGCGGGAGTAAAATAGAAAGAGAGATAAGGCTCAAGGCCTGGGGTACAGACTAACAATGAATGTTCTACAACCCTCTTTTTTGCCATCTCCCGTATTCCTCTATTCAAATATAAGTGTGTTAAAAGATCTCTTTTCAACTTTACTTTTGACAACTTGGCAGTATTCCCTGGATTGTAAAAACAATCAGCCAGCCCCATGGTCTCTAGCTGGTCTTTTATGTGACTAAGCCAAGGTATTTTTTCACACACTCCAGTTTTAAACAGTCTAAGATAACAGCACGATTTAGAACTGCTTCTTCCTTTGCCCAGATGTTATGCCATAATAATAGCGGGGCTAATTGTATTCGAAAAGTCAGAGGAGTCAAGCCAAGTTCCCTATGACAAATGGTGGCGGCGGTACTTTTGGGGACTGTCAACAGACGTTTTATAAACATATTCTCTACTCTTTGTAGGCCCTCTGCGTCACAAAATCCCCAGACTCCAGCACCATACAAAGTGACGGCGCATGAGCGGGCTTTATAGATATTAATAAGCCCAGTCACTTTGCTTGTTCTTATGGCCCAGAGTTAGGGGACACAAGAGTGGTCAATTGTCATTATATATATGCATGTGTGCTGGATTGCAAGTCACTTACACCACCATTATGTGTCATTATATGTATTTGTTAAGGATGCCAACAGCTCAAGGGGCATGTGAATGGAACCCCAAGTACCTGTGTATCTGTAATTTGACCTGCACACAGTGTGGCTGGGCACTGAGACCTATTTAGATGGACAGAAGCAACATTACTCCCCCACCCCAACACCTCACCCCCATGTCCCTGTTTGTTACTCCCCCACCCCAACACCTCACCCCCATGTCCCTGGTTGTTACTTACCCTGTTGCTGATGTGGCTGGTCATAGTCAGCATTGTCCTGTCCCTTGACTCCAACCACTGACTCCTCACAGATGACATGCAGACACCTGTTCGTCCAAGGCATCTAGCTCCTCCTGTGGGACTGGACTCCCACCTGCAGTGCTGTCTGTCGATTGTTGGCCAGTTTCTGCTTAGTCTTGTGCTCGGCATCATACAAGCGCTTCTTAAAGTCAGCCACTGTCCTCTTGACTTCTGCTACTGTGTTCACCTTGGTCACAATGGACTGCCAAATGGTATTTTTGGTCCCCAATGACACCCTGGAGCTGACGAAGAGCTGGTGTTGATTCTCCGTCAACTCCGCAATCAGGATCTCATTTTTCTCCTGACTGAATCTTATTTTCCTCTTCCTCTTCCCCTGGGACTCTGGATGGCCATCCTGCCTGTTAGGGGGGTTAGGTGGGTTGTTGTCTGGTGCTGAACTGGGTCCAGGCTGCTCCATTTTGCTTTCAGGTAGTATTTTCTTTTTTTTGTATTTCGTTGGCTTTTTGTGTTTTTTTTTAACAAGAAACATAGAAAATAGTGACGTGTGGCTGACTAATGTTAGTTTTCTGGCCGGTAATTGGGCGGCTGTCACTTTTTTCACGTTAACGTCAAGATTTTTATCGCCGTGATGCTAGTGTTTGCGGCAACAATCGTCGCTGCGAGCTGATTCTATCGCCATGTACCGACGTATTGTAAATAAGTCACTAACATGGCAATAGTTTTCGGCGATACACGGCGTAATGAAAATTGCCGCTAAGCAATGCTAACTTTGCCTAGCGGCAATTCTTGTAAATATACCCCTGGATTTTGCAAATTGAAATTAGTGATTCGATATATTTCAATAAATACGAATTGTGGATTGCGCCTATGTACATCAGACCCATAGTTCTTTCACAAATGCACTGATATCTGTCAGTCAAATCCGAGAGGAAACTCTAGAGGGCACTGGCATCACTCAATTTGCCCTCTGACCTCCTTGTTTATCTGTGGACGCTGCCTGCTGAGGGTCTGATTGACAACTGTTCTAGCAGCTCTTCTGCTGCTGCTCAGTTCCTGTAAGACCAGTGCTGCTGTCCATTCAAAGAAGCAGGGCAGTGTGCACAGAGCCATTGCACTAACTGCTAAAACAGCAGCTGGCTTAGAAATGCTTGACAGGAGTATAAAAGGCCTCAATTTGTGGGTTATGGGAGGGGGCAAGCAGGGACGTCTTAAGGATTTTGGAGCACCTGGGTCAAACATATTTTGGGGGCCCTTGTTCAGAACAGCTTTGAATTTATGATCCAGTTTCAACTCTGTCATGCCCTCTTGTGCCAGGTCACTGACAGTGCACAGTCACACTGGTTCAAATTCTAAATGTGTTTACATCTGATATTCAGGGATGGATAGTGATGTGTGCTTTCAATATTGTAACACAGCTGCAGCTCACTAATATTACTGCAAATGATCTCTGTGACACCCTCCCATTTCTCACATGTGAGGTACTGTTTTCACCTAAAAGAAACTTTTTTTATGGATGGTGCATGAAACATAAACCCAACATTTGTCAGAAAGATGTCTGTCTGAGACTCTCACACATTACCCACATTAAAAATAAATTAAAGGAAAATGCTATTTACAACAATCTGTTTATGAATTATTCAAGGTCATCAGGCCCAGACTCTGTCAGGGGGCCCCCTTAAAGGCTGGGGCCCTGGGACAGAGCCCACTTTGCCCATGCCTTAAAACGTCTCTGGGGGCAAGGCATGTTGCAAGTCAGATGCAAGTGAGTTAAAAGGTGTGCGTGTGTGTGCTTGTGAGTTCATGTGCATGTATGTACGTGTGTGGGCACCAATACTCTTGGAATTTTGGGAGCTTCCATTGCTGAAAATTGCCAAACCCCTGGATAAATTTACTGCATAAAAATTGCAATTTGCTCTTGGAACACAAGTGTACTATAACAGGAATAGGTCGTTATTGGTAAGTGTACTTACAGGCAGAGTTTACTGGGGATATTTCGGTATGTTCCAATGACTGTGAAGTGTTATATTTTACAGATACATAGACTGTAACTCTATTTTTAATAATATGTTTGTTCTCTGTACTAACCTTGCAATCTGAAAAAAGCAGACTCATCCTGTGAAACACATGCCAGCTATATTTGCGCAGAAGTGAACAGTTTATTTGAATGGATAATGAAAACTAAGAAATCTACAAGAGTGATGTAAGAAGATGACTATGCAAACAAAAGAAATAGCACTTTCAATAGTTTGTTACATTATATCACTTTGATTTGACTTAATTGTAGATACTTTATGACTAAAGGGGGGCACCACGAATGTTTTCTTTTGAAAAATGTGTTGTAAAATGCATTATTTTTCGTCATTTTTTAAAGTTTTCCCCCAGAATCCCACTAGACCCACTAGAATGAAGGGCTGGTCTGACAGATCAGTTTCTGGGCTGTTTATTGGCTGGTTTTATGAACTAGTGGGCCGGTTTTTACTGTTGATTTGTCTGGCATACATTACCTGACGCAAGCACAAAAGCAGACCGTCTCGCATAGCTTGCAAGACAACTATACAGGTTGTCTTTACAGGTTTAAAACTGACTTGATTTGCAAATGTTGCCCACCTTCTTAGCTATCGGATTCGTTTCTGTGGGGCACTTTCAGTTGAGTGCCTGGGCCTATTTTCTCACCCGTCCGACACTGTTGAAGACACTATTTTTTAACAAAACCAGACGCCACAGGCAAACTCTCTGACAGTGGCCTCTTCACAACTTCTTGCCCACGTCTATCAAAGTACCTTCACCCACCCTAACATGCAGGGCAGCTCTGGCCTTCACTTTCAGTCAGGTGTCACATAGGTCCAGGTTCGTGCCTTTCAACTCAGGCTCCCCCTACACGGCCCCTCAGTTGTTTTTTTGCGCTCCCCGGCATCCTTTATTCACAATTTCATATGCCTACTTCTGCACTCTTACTGTTCTCTCTATCCACAGTTCAATCAAGAGCTGGTATTTGACCAGCACTGGAGAATGTGCAGTGAAATTAGGGCACAAGAATTTTCAGTTCACATTTTTCACCCTTTAACAGAAATGCTCATACATGCCATGAGTGTTGGTGAACACATTTCATGTCTAGAAATGCATTCGGAATTTAGACAGAATATTGGAAACAAAAATTTTGTGGGACAAAATATTGTGTCAAGAATATGGATGACAAAAATATTGTGAAGGTAAGTTTCTATAGGTAGGCAAAGTTTTACCATATATAATTCTACACATATGTATCTTGATGATATATATATATCTTCAAGGTACATAGATTTGGAGTTAAGAATAGTAAATCTATACTTACCTATTTCCACTTAACCTTCTTGATATTTTGATCCTCAATAGTGTTGGCACAATATTCTGTCCACACAATATTTTTGTTTTCTATATTCTGTCAGTGATCCAATGCATCCATTAATACTTCCATGGTTATCCATAATATAGACTCCCTTAACCACTGATGTCAGCACGTGCATTTTCCTGTTCCCACATTGCTCTTGGAATCCAATGCATAACTAAAAACTGGGGGGCAGATTTACAAGCCCCCTGCGCCACCAGTACGTCACTTTTTGTGACGTACTGGAGGCGCATTCCACTTCTCCATATTTACAAGGAGAGGAAAAGCCACCCTGCGTGACTTTTACTGTCCTTGTAAATATGGCCCCTATGCACGCAGCACTTTGTGTGGAAGGGGCGTTCCATGGGTGTTGCTGTGGGTGTTCCCACGCAACACCCATGGAACCAGACACATTTCCAGATTTACGAGGAATCGTAAATCTGGAACTGCGTGTCAATGTTACGCCTCCCCAGGGGAGGCGTAGCGAGGCGCAAGGAGGAGAAATGTATTCATTTCTCTTCGTTTTTTTTCCCTGTTTCTATGCGTGCTGCATTCTGCAGCACACATTGAAAGAGGAAATCACCTCTAATGATTGTTTTTGCTTAGGAAGAGTTCCCTTCCTGAACAAAAACAATCATTGAAAGAATGCTGTTTTTCAACTTCTATGTGTGCTAATGCAGCACACATAGAAGTTGAAAAACGGCATTTCAGATTGTTTTTGTACAGGAAGGGAACCTTTCCTGAACAAAAACAATCTCCCCACGACGCAGGCATCCTTGCACCATGGTGCAAGGGTGCCTGCGCCGGCGCAAGGCAGCTGTTTGTGAGCCAGCGCAGGGGGAAGCACAGAGATGCGACATATTGTTGTAAATATGTCGCATCGCTGTGCTTTCCAAACTAACGCAGCACGGCGCAGCAAAATGACTTGCTGCGCCGTGCTGCGTTAGTTTATTGTAACTCTGCCCCTTTATATGTGTCCAGGCCCTCCTTGTACATGCAGGTGGAAATGCTCTCACACAGCATCATGGGGCAAACTGCTCATTGCAGGTGTGCAATTACACTCATGAATGCATCACATCACTGTTACAAGTGACAAGTTGCATATATTTTAGAAGGTTGACAAAAGTTGCCATGCAAACAGACATTTTATTTGATGCTGCATATTCAGTATTTGGAATAATTCCTCCACTTGACCAAAGGTTTATATGATTTCACAATGTGTTCCTGATAAGTTTGGATGTTTTATTCAGTTGCGGTTCAAGGATTTTTGGAGTTTCAGTGAAAATATTTGAGCATTTGTGTGCTTTCCCCAGTTAAAAAAGGCCATTTGTGAGTCCACTTTTTAAAATCGCTCACCCTCTTGTGGCCTTTTTTGGTGGTGCCATAAGGCATCTGCCTACAGTAGCTGAGTGGAAACGGCCTGGGTTGCATTAAAACATGGCTACCCGTTATCCTGTTTTAGACTCCATAATAATCTGATTCTGTCAGAGAGGTAGAATTGGACTCTTCCTTAGGCATTTTAAATTGCATCAACCAGGCAATATGTATTACTTTCCCTGAAGTCTCATGGTGTTGTTACATTAAGTCTGCTGCTAGGTCAGGAAAACAATGAACTGGGTATCTTCGTAGTCATCCTTGCTCCTGATAAGTGTTTGAATCAATAAGACTCAATGAGATGCGTTTTGGGCATGTTGACAGGCAGCTGTTACGATGAAAGCGTTATGCCACAGCCCCCAAGTGAACCTGCTGATGTGAGTTCCAAATATAAAATAGGTGCTACTGAGATGCAGACCTTTACACTAGTGAATGGACAAGGGAAAGTGGCTTTACACTGGTCTGTTGCAGTCCCGCATTGAAAATGGTGGGGCTTATTTATGAGCCCCTGCATCACTTTTGCGCCGCCGTTGAGTCACTTTTTGTGACGAAGCGTAAAATATGCGCAACGTTGCGCCCTATTTACAATGTGACGCATCTAGGCAGATGCGTCACTTTGTAAACCCCTGCACTACATTATACCTGCGTCAGGTATAATGTATGCAGGGTGGGCATCAAATCTTCGTAGAAGTGGCGCAGGTCCTTTCACATGGGGCTTGCCCCATGTGAAAGGAACATTGCTGGAGTTGCGTCACGCTTCCGATACAACTCCAGCAATGCGTCAGTTTTGCGCCGACAGATACGTCAGTAATACTAACGTATTCTTCATTCCTTGCGACATGATGCGTCATACAATAAATATGACGCATCAATCATGTCGCAAGGAGGGAGTAGTGAAAACTGTTGCATCGCTGTTTTCACGCAGCGATGCGTCAGTTTTCATAAATGAGGCCGTGTGTGTCCAAGGAGGGTGAAATCATGTGCTTGGTGCGGGTGATCCTATTAATGCCAATGGAGGTGAACAGTTTTGGAGGGTGAGGGCAGGGGCGTAACACAGGCCCCCGCAGCCCCCGCAGTGCGGGGGCCCCCAAGCTCCAGGGGGCCCCCTCAGCACAGCACTTCGGCCAGAGAGCTCCTGATAGAATCCAGAGGGGGCCTCTCCACGTACCTTGCAGGGGGCCCCCCTCAATTATCGTTACACCACTGGGTGAGGGAGTGTGCAGGACGCTTGCTCCCATAATTTTTATCAGACCATCACTCATGTTGGGAGAGTGGATATAACTATATGGTGTTTGGCACCCTCCACATGAGGGTGCCTTAAGAGGGCTGAGGTTTTTATGTCGGCAGAAATTGCAGGTCTAGTGGATCAATGTATTAATACGCCCACTCCAGGGATCTGTGACTGACAGCAAGGCCAATAAACTGAGTAGGGTAAAGATTGTTATCGTGAATTGGGCTACGAGCACCCTTGGGAGTGGATATGCACTCTAGAAAGACACCTGCTACGTTATGGAAAGCCCTCTTGTGTTACATAAGCGTGCTGTATGCCGCTGTCTCTTTAAAGGTTCTTCATCCTCCATTAAAAGTGAGACGAAGGTTGGCCTAGGGGATTTATTTTAAATCTGGACAAAGACCTAGTCACGACAAATTTAGGAAATCGTTTTCAGTTGTTGATGCCACATATGAAAATATGTTATGTGAGAAAGATCATATGCGGAACCAAATAAATAAGCAGTGGAATTGGTGTCGTTTTTCTTCTAGAAGCTAAGAGAGAATCTCATTTCAATGTTTAAGTCTGCAAAATAATTCAAGAAATAGTAGAGTACCTGCTCTATGCTCTGATGCAAGGATTTTCAGAGCCCCATTTAAAATGAGCTTTTTTTTTTTTATTTGGACTTTCCCTTTCATTGCAACAAGGCCATTGCTAAAGCTATTTATCGTCACTTGGGGCCCTCTTATGGATTCTTGTGGTGGGGCAATAGGACAGCTTTGTAGAGAGGCCTTAACGTAGTACTAGCACTCTGTTGTTCCACAAGAGAACAATGAGAACAAGCAGCTATCCTCCCAACTCTGGAAGGAAAGACTTCGAGGTCTGAGAACTTCCTACGGAAAGGTGTAAACAATTGATCTATGTAGCAGACCATCTTTGGTGGTAATATTTATTGTCTCTGTCAGTGTTTGAAGTCCAAGTTGGATAAATCGCTATCGAAGTGTGGCATTGCTCTGCACTAACGGCTTGAGGGTAATAACGAAAATGTTGCCAAAAATAGCAAACTTACTATTACCCTCTATAGGTGGAATAATCACATATTTTGAGTTTGATGGATATCTTCCCTTCCTTTGTCTCCCCCATCAGCTTCACCAGTGATGCCACAAATGGGAATCACGCCGATACCAAAGGGGATGATGGACGGAGCGCTTGAGCTAATCAAACACTCACCCCCAGTCAACTGATCTGGGTTTAATCCATCATCATTCTTTAGCTCACTCCACCACCCCAGTTCAGACATGGCCATATGCAAATCAGTCTGACCCTGTGCCTCATGGGAACAGTCCAGCCCGAACTGCCAAGCCATGTCTTCCCTGGACCGGAAACAAGCATCCTGGGACCGGTTTCTGGCTATTCAGCCGTAATCAGCCAGGCTAGCTTGAATCCAGTGGCAAAGTGAGCAAGGGACCCACGTCTGGGCATACCCTGCCAACTTAGGGCAAACAAAGCGATACCAAAGGGGATGATGGACGGAGCGCTTGAGCTAATCAAACACTCACCCCCAGTCAACTGATCTGGGTTTAATCCATCATCATTCTTTAGCTCACTCCACCACCCCAGTTCAGACATGGCCATATGCAAATCAGTGTGACCCTGTGCCTCATGGGAACAGTCCAGCCCGAACTGCCAAGCCATGTCTTCCCTGGACCGGAAACAAGCATCCTGGGACCGGTTTCTGGCTATTCAGCCGTCATCAGCCAGGCTAGCTTGAATCCAGTGGCAAAGTGAGCAAGGGACCCACGTCTGGGCATACCCTGCCAACTTAGGGCGAACAAAGCGATACCAAAGGGGATGATGGACGGAGCGCTTGAGCTAATCAAACACTCACCCCCAGTCAACTGATCTGGGTTTAATCCATCATCATTCTTTAGCTCACTCCACCACCCCAGTTCAGACATGGCCATATGCAAATCAGTCTGACCCTGTGCCTCATGGGAACAGTCCAGCCCGAACTGCCAAGCCATGTCTTCCCTGGACCGGAAACAAGCATCCTGGGACCGGTTTCTGGCTATTCAGCCGTCATCAGCCAGGCTAGCTTGAATCCAGTGGCAAAGTGAGCAAGGGACCCACGTCTGGGCATACCCTGCCAACTTAGGGCGAACAAAGCGATACCAAAGGGGATGATGGACGGAGCGCTTGAGCTAATCAAACACTCACCCCCAGTCAACTGATCTGGGTTTAATCCATCATCATTCTTTAGCTCACTCCACCACCCCAGTTCAGACATGGCCATATGCAAATCAATCTGACCCTGTGCCTCATGGGAACAGTCCAGCCCGAACTGCCAAGCCATGTCTTCCCTGGACCGGAAACAAGCATCCTGGGACCGGTTTCTGGCTATTCAGCCGTCATCAGCCAGGCTAGCTTGAATCCAGTGGCAAAGTGAGCAAGGGACCCACGTCTGGGCATACCCTGCCAACTTAGGGCGAACAAAGCGATACCAAAGGGGATGATGGACGGAGCGCTTGAGCTAATCAAACACTCACCCCCAGTCAACTGATCTGGGTTTAATCCATCATCATTCTTTAGCTCACTCCACCACCCCAGTTCAGACATGGCCATATGCAAATCAGTCTGACCCTGTGCCTCATGGGAACAGTCCAGCCTGAACTGCCAAGCCATGTCTTCCCTGGACCGGAAACAAGCATCCTGGGACCGGTTTCTGGCTATTCAGCCGTCATCAGCCAGGCTAGCTTGAATCCAGTGGCAAAGTGAGCAAGGGACCCACGTCTGGGCATACCCTGCCAACTTAGGGCGAACAAAGCGATACCAAAGGGGATGATGGACGGAGCGCTTGAGCTAATCAAACACTCACCCCCAGTCAACTGATCTGGGTTTAATCCATCATCATTCTTTAGCTCACTCCACCACCCCAGTTCAGACATGGCCATATGCAAATCAATCTGACCCTGTGCCTCATGGGAACAGTCCAGCCCGAACTGCCAAGCCATGTCTTCCCTGGACCGGAAACAAGCATCCTGGGACCGGTTTCTGGCTATTCAGCCGTCATCAGCCAGGCTAGCTTGAATCCAGTGGCAAAGTGAGCAAGGGACCCACGTCTGGGCATACCCTGCCAACTTAGGGCGAACAAAGCGATACCAAAGGGGATGATGGACGGAGCGCATGAGCTAATCAAACACTCACCCCCAGTCAACTGATCTGGGTTTAATCCATCATCATTCTTTAGCTCACTCCACCACCCCAGTTCAGACATGGCCATATGCAAATCAGTCTGACCCTGTGCCTCATGGGAACAGTCCAGCCCGAACTGCCAAGCCATGTCTTCCCTGGACCGGAAACAAGCATCCTGGGACCGGTTTCTGGCTATTCAGCCGTAATCAGCCAGGCTAGCTTGAATCCAGTGGCAAAGTGAGCAAGGGACCCACGTCTGGGCATACCCTGCCAACTTAGGGCAAACAAAGCGATACCAAAGGGGATGATGGACGCAGCGCTTGAGCTAATCAAACACTCACCCCCAGTCAACTGATCTGGGTTTAATCCATCATCATTCTTTAGCTCACTCCACCACCCCAGTTCAGACATGGCCATATGCAAATCAGTGTGACCCTGTGCCTCATGGGAACAGTCCAGCCCGAACTGCCAAGCCATGTCTTCCCTGGACCGGAAACAAGCATCCTGGGACCGGTTTCTGGCTATTCAGCCGTCATCAGCCAGGCTAGCTTGAATCCAGTGGCAAAGTGAGCAAGGGACCCACGTCTGGGCATACCCTGCCAACTTAGGGCGAACAAAGCGATACCAAAGGGGATGATGGACGGAGCGCTTGAGCTAATCAAACACTCACCCCCAGTCAACTGATCTGGGTTTAATCCATCATCATTCTTTAGCTCACTCCACCACCCCAGTTCAGACATGGCCATATGCAAATCAGTCTGACCCTGTGCCTCATGGGAACAGTCCAGCCCGAACTGCCAAGCCATGTCTTCCCTGGACCGGAAACAAGCATCCTGGGACCGGTTTCTGGCTATTCAGCCGTCATCAGCCAGGCTAGCTTGAATCCAGTGGCAAAGTGAGCAAGGGACCCACGTCTGGGCATACCCTGCCAACTTAGGGCGAACAAAGCGATACCAAAGGGGATGATGGACAGAGCGCTTGAGCTAATCAAACACTCACCCCCAGTCAACTGATCTGGGTTTAATCCATCATCATTCTTTAGCTCACTCCACCACCACAGTTCAGACATGGCCATATGCAAATCAATCTGACCCTGTGCCTCATGGGAACAGTCCAGCCCGAACTGCCAAGCCATGTCTTCCCTGGACCGGAAACAAGCATCCTGGGACCGGTTTCTGGCTATTCAGCCGTCATCAGCCAGGCTAGCTTTAATCCAGTGGCAAAGTGAGCAAGGGACCCACGTCTGGGCATACCCTGCCAACTTAGGGCGAACAAAGCGATACCAAAGGGGATGATGGACGGAGCGCTTGAGCTAATCAAACACTCACCCCCAGTCAACTGATCTGGGTTTAATCCATCATCATTCTTTAGCTCACTCCACCACCCCAGTTCAGACATGGCCATATGCAAATCAGTCTGACCCTGTGCCTCATGGGAACAGTCCAGCCCAAACTGCCAAGCCATGTCTTCCCTGGACCGGAAACAAGCATCCTGGGACCGGTTTCTGGCTATTCAGCCGTCATCAGCCAGGCTAGCTTGAATCCAGTGGCAAAGTGAGCAAGGGACCCACGTCTGGGCATACCCTGCCAACTTAGGGCGAACAAAGCGATACCAAAGGGGATGATGGACGGAGCGCTTGAGCTAATCAAACACTCACCCCCAGTCAACTGATCTGGGTTTAATCCATCATCATTCTTTAGCTCACTCCACCACCCCAGTTCAGACATGTCCATATGCAAATCAGTCTGACCCTGTGCCTCATGGGAACAGTCCAGCCCGAACTGCCAAGCCATGTCTTCCCTGGACCGGAAACAAGCATCCTGGGACCGGTTTCTGGCTATTCAGCCGTCATCAGCCAGGCTAGCTTGAATCCAGTGGCAAAGTGAGCAAGGGACCCACGTCTGGGCATACCCTGCCAACTTAGGGCGAACAAAGCGATACCAAAGGGGATGATGGACGGAGCGCTTGAGCTAATCAAACACTCACCCCCAGTCAACTGATCTGGGTTTAATCCATCATCATTCTTTAGCTCACTCCACCAGCCCAGTTCAGACATGGCCATATGCAAATCAGTCTGACCCTGTGCCAGATTTACTGTCTAATCTAGAGTCTATCACTAAGGTCCTGAGTACGAGTCGGACTGCCAGACTCACGGAGGCGCAGTGGTGGCAGTCCAGCCACCGCTGCACCGGAGAGCCAAACGCCCCATTACGATTAGGGCGGTTGGACCGCCATTGCAGCGCGTATGCCGGCAGGGACCCGCCGTTCCCTGGCAGGGGCGGGGCATTGTAGAGGCAGCAATATGCTTGGCGGGACCACCACCGTGAGACTGCAAAAAAAAGCCTGCCAGACACAAGAAATACTCGTAATCTGGCGGGTGGCCCGACCACAGGTTTAGTATTGCTTGAGCGACCTCCTGCACCGAGTTTGGAGGTCCGACCGCTGCAGAACTGTGTCCACCCCCACCAGCAGCCCACGGTGCTGGCAGTCCAAAGACCACCGTATTACGAGTTGACCAAGGGGCAGGCAGTGTGGAGGCGGGGATCTTCGGGCGGTGGTGAGTACTTTTTCCAAATATGACGACGCCTGTGTGTGTATTTCGACTGCATATGTGCCAGATGCACACAAAGCATAAAATATGTGGAAGAATATCGTATAACCATTACAGGGGTTCAGCCCATATGTGAGCTGTCCTGGCAATTGGTATACGGTATGAAAGAGCATCACCTGTATATCACCGCACACCGGGTCATAATCCTCCGGGTGAAAATCCTACTGTGAAGGGGGACCTGAAGACAGGGTTCCACATCGGACTCTGCCTGGAAGAAGAAGACAGGGGCGAGTAGGCACCCCAAATCCTTTGTCACTGCCAGCTTGAAGCAGGCAGACGCACCGCTGTGGTCCGCTCATGGATCAGGCAACTCATAATACACATGGCGGTGGAGCTCCCCGTACCGCCCTACGGTGGCTGCCTTTCCCTGATCGCGAGCCCAGCGGCCGGTAGTCTGCTGGCTGTCTCGGTGGTCCAGTGGAGGTCTTCCCAAAGCCAATCTGCCTAACTCATAATACGGCAGTCGGACCGCCGAGCTCTCTGGGCTTGGACAGCCACTGCTGATACGGCAGTCCACAGGACTGCAAAACTCATAATAAGGCCCTAAGTATAGCAAATGTGCCTCCATGAAAAGTCGCAATGGAAAGACTTGCAATCATTCTTTTGAAAAACTTCCCACCATGTTGAAGAAATGTGAGTAGTGGTAATATGCCCTACTTTGAGGGTATATTTCTAGCGCCAACATATTCTGCTAGCAGAGGAAGGCATTGGTGATTTTCCAGTAGAGGATTCTGCCAATGGACTCTTCTTTTAGCAGATTTAGGGGCCGATTCCGATCTCGGCCGGTAGGGCTCCGAATCGGATTCGGCTTTACCGGATCCGATTCGGAGCCCTATTTCCCGACCGATTCGTACGTGCGTCCGGGCGAGCGAGTACGATGCGTGCGCTCGCGAAATCTCCGACCGACTCATTCGCAGGACCCGACCGCTCCGACCGACTCGCACGGGGACGACTTGCACCGCGCTATGGAGACGTTCCCCGGCCAGGTAAGTACGATGCGCATCGCGACCGCTCCGACCAACTCGCGCAGTCCGGCTCCAAGGAGCTGTCGGAGCCGCACTTTGGGGGTCCGTGTCGGACCCCCCTGGAAGCGTAGGCACGCGAGTCGCACACAGGGGGGAGCCATGGGTTCCCCCTACACGTGCATGTACGGTGCGACCCGCATCGACGCGAACACACTGTAGGGGGCGCCCTTGTTCGCGTCGTGCCCATTGAGTCAATGGGAGCCCGTGTACGCGTCATACGACTGGCTCCCATTGACTTCAATGGGAGTCCGACCGAATCGAGTCCGATAGCATATGTGCGCATCGTACTCGTTCGGTCGGACTGCTAGAGTCCGATTCGGTCGGAAATCTCTCCGAGTCCGGCTCGGTCAGAGAGATTTCCGGCCCGAATCGAAATCGGCCCCTTAGTCTATTTGGCAGAGAAACCTGTACCACTTAGATCTCAAAAGGGCAAATTTCTCAAGACTGCGCAGTTCACTCATGCAAAATTACACAAACTGATGCAAAGTCTTGATAAAGGATTTACTTTCCAGGGCAAAACTTTTTTGTGCTGGAAACATTTTCCCAGAAGTAACGCTAATAGTGCTTTCCACTGATTTGTGTTACTTTACCTCAAGGGGGTGTTCCATGGGTACTAGATGGGTATTCCTATGTTACCATCCATGACTTTTGACACAAAGCAATATCTACTGAATCTGGTAAACAGTAGTTTGCACCAAAAAATATTGTCTCCTTGAGCCAGGCATTACCAAGGAGAAAATAATTCATTTCTCCTAACTTTTCACAAATTGCATGTTTCCTACACTGTGCATCACATACAATGTGTGAAAACTTTTACAGTTAGCCTTGCATAGTATTTTATACTGGAATGGAAACCTTCTGGTACAAAACTATTATAGACATCACACACTTTAACACTATTGTGCAAAGGTGTGTACTTGGCTCTAGGAAGCCTGCTTGGCCACCAGTGATGAGGAAGAAAGCAGGAGTGCCAAATCTTGGTAGATATGATGCTCTTTCTCCATAGCGCAATGCAGCAATTTTGATTGCTGCACTCATAGCACTTTTTTAAAATTATGTGTACCCCAAAATATGGAAAATATTCCCATACAACCATGAAGAAAAAAGTAAACCTGTCCCAATAACCAAACTCTAATTGAGAATTTAGGTATCAATGCATCTTTTAAGATGCTGATCAATTACTGTATAATACCTTTTATATTAAGTGATGGATTGACGCAGTTAAACCGTTTCTAACTGACCTCACTGTTAATGTATATACACCTAAGTCCTAGGGTGTTTTTGATATTTCTAATAGGACAAAGATCATAAAATGGCCAGTTAGGAAAAGATTTGTCTTGAAGACATTATTCTTATTACAGAAGACAGTGGGGGATGTATAATTCTTTTTAGTCTATAATATCATCTGTACATCTTTTTGCGATTAATTTAGATGCATCGCTGGTCAGAATAATTTTCTTTGAAAGATAAGAAGTGATATTTCAGATTGCAGGGCTGCTAGAAAACACTTAAACAAGTGTCCGAGGATGTTGCTAGAGATCCTCCTAACCAGATCTACAGCTCAATTATATGCCGCTCGCCAAGCTCACAAATATTTGGCCACCAAGGTAAGGAAGAATAAAAGGGTAAATTGCTTTCCGCCCATATGTCTAATAATATCCACCTATAGTTGTGGTATTTTAGATGTAAACATATATATATATTCTTGTTGGGTTTGAAGTGGAATCTTAAGATGTCATGCTGAAATGTGGGGGTGGACAGATTCTAAGAGGTGGTTGGAGAGGTAGTGGCTGAGCTGCAGTAGTGCCTGTCTGCTACTACTTAATTGTTATTACTGACCTGTGAAACAATGAAGATCCCTGTGCAATGAAGGCTCAGTTTTTCCTTGTTATACTGGCAATGCGCTAAGGGAGAGGATCTCCGCACTCCTGGAAGCTACTTCGTTTGTTGATCATGATCAGGCTGCTCTTCCTGCTGTTTTGGTGATTTGAGGATCAGTGGAAATCCTTCTGGGAACTTTGTCTGTACTGCCATACTGCTGTGAGTCATTTGAAACTGACTCAAATCTGCTCTGTTTCCGACACTAGTACAGGAAGTATTACTTCTATTTCCTATAGAAAACTGAGAGAATCCGGCGGGCCATTTTGGATGGTTGGGCAGAAGGAAGAAAACAAGGCAACTTCCTTTAAAAACATGCAATTCTGCATATGTGGCGGGCATTTTTGATGGTTGGGCAGGAGGAAGAAAACGAGAGCAATTTCCCGTAAAGAAAGTGTTCATCGTGTATTTCGCAGCCTTTTTAGAAGTTGTTTTCAATTTATTCCACATATGCTAGATGATATACAATTGTGATTTATCAGAATATTATCCTTGTGCTTATGTTGCTCATATAAGCATAATATGTTTTTATTAAGACATATGCTTATGGTGACAGGCACATTAACAGTGTTAATTATACAATTACAATAGATTGCCTGTTTACGGTGACAGGCACATCAACAAGAGTAGATAAAATTCATGCTCTATTTTAGCAGTACAGAGGATTTTCCTTTATATTGAGGTGTCAGTTCTTAGTTTTTGCATGTCCAGAGATACTTCAATTTGACTGATAGTTTTTAATATTAATTGTTATTAATTGTATTTTGTCATAATTTCTTCTATTGCTCCACCTCAAGTGTTTCTTCAATGTTCTGGTGAATTTGCAATGTCAAGGGAAGATTGGCTTGAAGTATTTCTGGCTTTTGTGGAAGTTCTTGAAGGGGATGAATGTGATCCAACTTAGAAATTAGCCTTGTTAAAACATTGGGTAGTGCAGGTCTTAACGAATTAAAAAATCCTCCTAAACTAGAATCTAATATCTCAGCTGGGTTGGATTCATTTGATTATGCTGTTAAACAGCTTAGTTTGAGGTTTGGCAAAAGTGTGAATGTAGTGATGGAACGCTATACATTTTATTCACGAACACAAAGTGAGGATGAAACCATTGAAGAGTATTTAGCACTTTGGCCTCACAAAGTAATTTTGAACATATAAACTGTGAACAAGTTTTGAGGGATCAGATTCTTATGAGGTGTAAAAATAAGAAGGTACAGGAACGTCTTTGGATTCGTTCTTATCTTGCATTGAAGGAAACTGTGAATATTTCCAAGGGAATAGAGAAATAAGAAACATTTGTGCAGGAGATCAGAAGTATTTATTTATTTATTTATCTTGAGTTTTATATAGCTCTGGCTAGACCCGTAGGTATCAGAGCGCTTTACATAAGGCACAGGGAGTTGCAAGTTACACATTTTACATAGGTTACACAATGAGGATAACAACAGTGGTACAATAAATTACACAAAAAATTACACATTAAAAACGGGGTGGGGAAATGAGAATACTAGAGGATGGCAAAACAGAGACGCTGGGTGAGGCGTCTCTGAAAAGCAGTGGGATAGCAGTAAAAGCGGCAGATAGTAGGAGACAAGAACAATCTAAGGGGCAGGGGAAGGAAGAGGGGGGATAGAGAGAAAGGGAAAGGAAGGCAGATAAGGACAGGAAAGTGAGAGTGAGACAAAACGAGAGAGGGAAGGAAGGCAGATAAGGACAGGAAAGTGAGAGTGTAACAAAGCGAGAGAGGGAAACAGAGATAGTAACGAGTTCGACAGCGAGGAGTAGGTCAGAGGCACAGGGGAGACCATAGAAAGGTCGCCCGGCTGGGACAGAGGAAGAGCTCAGAGATCGCTAAGATGGCGGATCAGGAAAAAGGGAGTAAAAGAAGCAAGTCATAAAATGGCGGGGAGCACAAGGGTCCAAGTCCGAAAGTCAAAGGGAGAAATAAAATTTCCCAATAACAAGAGGAGCAAATCCATCAGAGGGCTACCAGAGGGGGAAACGAGCCAGCGAGTCAGGAGGGAGGAAGGCAGTCGGCCCCTAAGTCACAGCCACACCGTCCATGAGCAAAGGCTCGGGGCAGCGGGGGCAGCAGTGTCCAATCCGGAGACCAGGGGTCAGGGAAGAAAGACCACGGGCGCCAAGGAAGCTGTCCGCAGAACGGGAGGCAGCAAAGTCTAGAAACAAAGTCCAAGGAAGTAGGAGGCGGCGTCTCTACGGCACAGTAGCAGAAAGAAGGGCTCAAGAATAGCCACGGAGAGCGTGTAGATTTCAAACCACCGCTATGACTCAAATCGGCCCCAATGTCTGGCGAGGAGGCGAAGCAGCAGCAAAGCCAGAAGAATAGGAGGGGGCGCCTCTCCGATACGGTTTAGGAACGAAGGGCTCAGAGGAGCCACGGAGAGCGGCGCCGGCACACTCTCACCTCCGCCATGTCCCCAAATCGGTCCAGATGTCCTACGAAGGGGAAAAGCAGGTGGGCTGGCTGTAGGGAAGGGCAGCGGCAATCGGACCCAAAGACAGGATGGGGAGTCTCCGCCCGGCTCTTCAGCAGCCCTCCGGGGAGACCAGCGAGGCATCGGCTACGAAGCGAAGAGGTCTGTCCAGTGCTTCAAACCAGGAAATGAAGAGGAAAAGGTGGGGGAAGACAAAGACGAGCAGCGGAGTTAGGAGGGGAGCAATGCCCGATGCCCGGCTGGGTAGGTGTCGGCCGTGGCGAGATACCTGGGCCAGACTCCCCTATAGCTGAACAGTGCGGCTCCACCGGACAGCGGCCATGTTGGCTCTGGAACTCCGCGGGAGAAAGCCTCAGGCGCCAACTCCGACGAGTATCTCGGGCTCACAAGCGCTGGAATGGAGCATCGAGGAGCATCACAGACCACAGATTGAGGACCGAAACCCAGGTGAGTGGGTTTATCCCTGGGGGAGGTGGGAATCCGGGGATTTTAGCCAAAAAGTATGAACATTGAAGTCAATATTGTTGGCTATAAATATCCTGGGGATTGCAATAGCATGGAAAAGAAGGAGAGAAAGGCACACGCCTGCAAAACGTTTGACAAGAACGGGCTACAATGTTATTGTTGTAGGAGTTATAATCATTTGGGGAATTTCAAAGGGTGTCCAGCTATTGACAAGGCATATGCAAAGTGTTCACTTTGCCACTGGATTCAAGCTAGCCTGACTGATGAGGGCTGTTAGCCCGAAACCGGTCCAAAGATGCTTGTTTCCGGTCCAGGGAAGACATGGCTTGGCAGTTCGGGCTGGACTGTTCCCATGAGGCACAGGGTCAAGACTGATTTGCATATAGCTGTGTCTGAACTGGGGTGGCGAAGTGAGCTAAAGAACGATGATGGATTCAACCCAGATCTGTGACTGGGGGTGAGTGTCTGAAAAGTTTCAGCGCTCCGTCCATCATCTCCTTGTGTTTGCTTTGTTTGCTCAAAGTTGGCAGGGTATGCCCAGACGTGGGTCCCTCGCTCACTTTGCCACTGGGTTCAAGCTAGCCTGGCTGATGAGGGCTGTTAGCCCGAAACTGGTCCCAGGATGCTTGTTTCGGGTCCAGGGAAGACATGGCTTGGCAGTTCGGGCTGGACTGTTCCCATGAGGCACAGGGTCAAGACTGATTTGCATATAGCTGTGTCTGAACTGGGGTGGCGAAGTGAGCTAAAGAACAATGATGGATTCAACCCAGATCTGTGACTGAGAGTGAGTGTCTGAAAAGTTTCAGCGCTCCGTCCATCATCTCCTTGTGTTTGCATATGCAAAGTGTTCCCAAAAAAAAAAAATTTGAGGATTTGGGTAGTTCTGATGATTGGCTTAATCGAAAACAAGTTTTCTGTGCGACTGATTGTAGAATCCAAAGAAAACCTGCCATCTTCTTACATTAAATTGGATGCTATTAGCAACCACATGATGGTGGATTCTTGTGCATGGTACTCCATTATTGCACATTTATAGCTCCAATCTTTATGGCCAGGTATAGAGTTATTACCCACAGAGGTGATTCCAGGTTGAAATACTGCTCATCGCATCAAGATTGTTGTTTTTCTTGGTCCCTTCTTGAGCTTGAAGGAAATATTTTGTTGCTGACAAAAGGGAATCCATTTTGAGGTGGTCTCATCAGGAGGATCTTGGGATTAGACGTAATCCACATGCTTTTCCACCAGTTTATTAAGTTAATGGTGATGATGAGAAAGTGTTATGTTAGAGTCCATAGCCAAGACCTTTCCTGAAGTTTTCACTAGACAACTTGGGTTATATAAAGGATTTAAGCATAAAATAATCCTTAAAGAGAATGCTATTCCGCTAAGACATAAGGATAGGAAAGTTCCAATTAATTATAGAGACAAATTAAAGAGCTTACTCAAGGATTTGTGTGATGAGAACATTATTGAACCCATTGAATTTTAGCCATTGGTTTTTCCGATTGTGATTTCTATAGAATCCTCAGGAGAGTTGCGGTTGTGTGTAGACCTACGGAATGTAAATGAAGTCATATGGATTGATCAACATCCCTTGCCAAATATCCATGAGTTAGTAACCATGCTATCAGGAGCTACTGTTTCCACAACTTTAGTTTGTATCACCAGGTGGTGTTAAATAAAGACACAGAGGGCTAGATGTATGAACAATTCTAATAACTATTAACAAATAGCAATTTTTTTGCAAATCGCTATTTGGTAATGGCTATCACTAATGTACCAAGTGGCTATTTTACCCCTATTCATTAAATTGAGATTCGTAGTGGGCCACAAATAGACCTACCTCTTGAATATTAAGGAATTAGGTCGCAATTTGTGACCCACTAAAATTCGCTGCCATCACAGGGATGGTGGCCTGCTGGGGTCAGCAGATCACCATGTCTGTGATTGCTTTAAAATAAAAATAAGCACAGCCTGTTTTCCTTTAAGGAAAATGGGATGTGTTCAAAAAGAAAAAAGTTTCATTTTTTAAGAGTAGGCAGTGGTCCCTCGAACCACTGCTTGGTCTGAAAAAATGTTATTCAACCATCTCAAAGGGGAAGGAGTCCCTATGGAAAGGAACTGACCTTTGGAATGGATAAGTGCACTTTTGCTAGCAGCAAAGTAGAGTATTTAGGACATTGCATTTCAGCTGAAGGAATCACACCAAAGCATGATCATGTGAAAGCCATTCGTGATGCACGAACTCTGGAAACCAATGAAACCAATTTCTTTTCTGGGTTTGACTGAGTTTTATGCAAAATTTGTACAAAACTATGGCCCTCATTACAATGGCCATCAATGGTCATCAGTCGGACCACCGACTGCCATCGTAACAGGCCGGTGACTGTTCGACAATGAATTGGCGGTCCCACCTGGCCTATTATGATCAGACCGCAGTGCAGGCGGTCACAAAGTGCTTTTTTTCTACTGTGGCTTGTGCTGCGGCCCAGGAAAGGGCAAAAACACAAGACACAGTAGAAAAGGGTACTTTATGCACATCCATGCACTGTGTGCCAGGCATCACGTGGGGGGGACACTATATGTGGCCCACAGGGGACGGGGGACCTGCTTAGGACCCCCAAAGTCTGTTTCCATCTACCTTTTCATGGAGGTAGGAGCGCCATGGAAAGGCAGTCAGAAAGTGATATCCTAATCCCTACAGTGGTGTCTGCACAGGCATGGCCTCAATTGTAGGGATAGGAGTCCAATCTTGGAATCTGTTGGAGGTGGTAGTCCTACCCACGGACCTCTGCAGTCCGACCGACTGCATCAAAATATGGCGGTCGAACCGATGCCCTGGATGTCGGGCGGACCGCCACCAACAGGCCGTCCACCCGCGATCCAAATTATGGCGTATGCTTCTAAAGTTGAAAATCTAAGGAGGTTTCTGAGGAAGAATGTGACATTTGAGTGCTGTGTTCTCCAGGATACTGCTTTCAGATCTCTGAAGGAAGAAATAACTGCAGCACCTTGTTTGAAGCCTTTTGTTGCAGAGAAAGAGTGTGCAATATCTGTTGATGCGAGTGCTCTGGGGTTGAAGGAGTTTTGATGCAGAAGGATGGAAAGGAAGAATGGGTTGTTGCATATGCTTCTAGGACATTGAGGGAAGCTGAACATAATTATTCTGCTATAAAAAAAGGAATTGGTAGCATCTACATGGGCTTCTGAACATTATAGAACTTTTGTTTGGGGCACACATTTTTCATAATGACAGGTCACAAACCCTTAGTGAATATTCTGTCTCTTGATGGGGAGGGGGGGAGGAGGGGATTTTAACTGCACAGTTGAGTGGACTAGCAAATAAGTTACAAGCTTTTTATTAGAGGGTGGGGTATGTTCCTGGTCACAGGAATGTACATGTAGATTGCATGTCATAGATGCCTAGGGGAAACCCTGATGATGAATTAAGCAATGTTGCTGAGTCTGAAACATCTATTTCAGAGGAATAATGGGAGAGAGAAATGTGGAATTGAACAAAGTAATTGAATATTGTTCTACTGGTTGGCCTGAGGAAAATGAGTTGGGTGCTTTTGTTAAAATTAAGGGTGAGTTAAGTGTCTCTAATGGAATTGTTTCAAGAGGTGACAAAATTGTCGAATCTAATAGTTTACGAGGAGGAATACTTGAGTTGTGCCATAAGGGTCATCTTGGAATGCCCTCTACTAAAAGACGTGTAAGGGAAATATAATGGTGGCCATCTATGGAAGCTGTTGGGTTAGGCTTTGTAATTCTTGTGTGAATGGTGACAAAATGGCTAAGGCTGTTAAGGTTGAGTCTTGTCCAGTGGCTGTCCCTGAAGTGAAACAGACTTTACAACACGGCTTAAAGCGCGTGTTTTGTTTCAACGCAAGCTGAACACCGCTTGCCTTAGCCACACATTTGGCTGAACCATGCATATGCCTAGTTAAGGCAGGCAGCGTTCTAGCTGCTGGTGGAAAGTGAGAGGAACCGGAAAGGAGGACCTGCGTGTAGGACGGTGACATGATGAGGTAAGTTGGGCTGGGTAGTAGGTTTCAAGGTTTTAAGGGAGGGGGACGGTATTAGGGCTCAGGGCGGAGAGTAGGTTTTAAGTGAGGGGACAATTTTAGGGCTCAGGGCGGGGGGCTGGGGTCAGGGATTGGTTTCAAGGTAGGGGGCAGAGGTTTAGGGCTCAGGGCAGGGGGGGGCGGAAGGAGCAGTTTCCAGGGTAGGAGGGGCAGTATTAGGGCTCAGGGCAAGGGGGGTGTCAGGGTAGGTTTTAAATAGGGGACAGAGTTTTAGGGCTCAGGGCAGGGGGGGTGGAAGGGGCAGTTTCCAGGGTAGGAGGGGCAGTTTGTTTTAGGGCTCAGGGCAAGTGGGGTTGGTGTAGGTTTTAAGTAGGGGGCAGAGTTTTGGGGCTCAGGGGGTGAGGGGTAGTATTCAGGGCAAGGGGGACGTTTTTAGGGCAGGGGAGTCGGGACAGTTTAAGATTTAAGAGGCAGGGTCATTTTAGGGCTTGGGGGAGTCAGGTTATAGGGCAGGGGCCAGGATTTTAGGACTCAGGGTGGGGGGAAAGGGACGTGAACTTTACCACACATCCCTTTACCAAACATTCCTTCACCACGGAATTGTGTGGTAAAGGCATGCATGGTAAAGGCATGTGTGGTAAAGGAATGCGTTGTTGAGACGCATTTGTTGTTCGGGCTGCATGGTAGAGGCACGTGTGGTTCAACCATGTGTGCCTCTGTCATACAACCGTCCCTGAGGAACCTTGAAGACAAGTTGGAATTGACATTATTGGTCCTTTTAATATTCTGCCCAGGAAGGAAGCTTTTGGAATAGTTTATGTTGATTATTTTTCTAAATGGCCAATGGTTAGAATAATGGAAAAGGTTGAAACTAACATTATGATTGCTTTTTTCAATGTTTTATTCTCAGGAAGGTGTTCCTGACAGTTTGGTATCAGGTAATGGTCCACAATTTTCTAGTGAGTGCTTTGAGGAATTTCTGAAGACTTTGGATGTTGTACATAAAATAATTTCAGTATATCATCCCGAAGCTAATGGCCAAGTTGAGAGGTTCAATAGAGTAGTTAAGGAATCTTTGCAATTGTCTTGTGATTCTGGTCTTAATTGGAGGAAGTGTTTGCAGTCTATGTTATTGGCTTATCGCACCACACACACACAGTGCATCCTGCAACTGATCATACACCTTTCCAAATCCTACATGGTTTGTATCCCAGTGTTAAAATTGTGCCCTTGATGGTTAAAGAAACGGAGAGGGAAAAAAATTATTCCAAACCAGGAAACTAGTTTAGATCACATGCAAATGGTGAAGGAGAAGATGAGAAGGAAGATGAATTCCAAGAAGAGATGGCTATCTAAACTGGAAATTTGTGTGGGGAAATTGGATAGAACTAAGAGACCGAAGAGTTAAGACAATGGTCTTCAGGTTTTCAAAAGAGCTGTGAGAGTGGAAGGTGCGAAATATTAACAGAGTTTCAGTGTGGCGGGGTCCTGACTTCGCTGAGAAAAAATGGGAGTAATGGGGATGGTAGCAATGTGTTCCTTGATGTTGGAGTGCTCAAAACATTGTCTCATCCTATAACTTTGAATGATTCTAGTTGTCCGAATGATTCTGGTTCAACTGCACTTCCGGATGGTGTTGATGTTGGAAATGAACAGTTTCCTTCTGTTAGGAGGAATGGTGTTTTGAGATGTGGTGCACGGGAAAATATCATCCTAAGAAATTGAATGGATTTGTATTATGGGTAGGTTAATGCATGTTTTGTATGGCTTTAATTGTAAGATATCTAGAAGAGTTGTTTATTTTTTGGCTATCTTTTCTGTTATTGTTAATTTGTATTTAGATTTTTTAGTTCTTGATTTATTTTTATATAAACAAAGGGGATGTGTGGCATTATAGATGTACACATATATATATTCTTGTTGGGTTTGGAGTGGAATCTTAAGATGTCAGCTGGAATGTGGGGAGATTCTGGGAGGCTGTTGGAGAGGCAGTATTGAGCTGCAGTAGCGTCTGTCTGCTTCTACTTAACTGTTATTACTGACCTCTGAAATAAAGAAGATTCCTATCAATGAAGGCTTGGTTTCTCCTTGTCATAATGGGTATAATAATATCAATATATAGGTTAATTATAAGCAAGCTGTTGATTACATTTGGGAAACTCGGAAGAAAATTTATGTTTTACAACTTTATTCCTCTTCTATTTCAAATTAATCAGCGGATGACACTGTTTTTGTCTGCTGGAATGGATTTGAGCTTCAAATAAGAACACATTGAATCCCTCATTGTGACTTTAGATCCCTTAAGAGCCCTTGGCCCTAATGCCCTTGAGGTTGAGGTGCAAAAGAATACCCTTAACTTTTGGGCATGAACTGGTACGCCTCTTCTGAATGGGATAGTAAACTCAGCGCATACTCTGACAAGCCAGAAAGACCTGTTAAAGACGAAGCTGGGAAGACAATCATGGGTAATGAACTCCAACAATGAAGATGGGTGGAGCACTTTAAAGAATTGCTGAACCAGCCCATGCCGCAGTCTCCACCAGACATACAGCCAGCTGACAAGGACTTGCCAATTGACTGCAGCAGACCAACCAAGGAAGAAATACAGCAAGGCATCAAACATCTGAGAAATGAGAAGGCAGCAAGACCCAGCGGCGGTGGCACAGGTAAACGTGGTGGGGTGGGCCGGGGGCCAGGCGGGTGGGAGGAGGGAGTCAACAGACGACAGAATAGGTATAATTAAATAAATAACTAATACATATTCCGTCTTCTGTCGGTCTCCCCCCCACCGCGCCCTGCCCCGCTCACCGCGTTTACCTGTGCTGGCCGCTGCTGGCAGGGCCTGACAACATTCCTGCAGAACCACTGAAGACAAACATTGACACTTCAGTAGACGTGCTCTACCCCATGTTTGGAGGGATCTGGGAAGAACAAAAGGTGCCATGAGACTGGAAGGAGGGATATCTGAGATCCCCAAGAAAGGTGACCTGAGCAACTGCGCAAAGAACAGAGGGGTAACTCTTCTATCAACCCCAGGCAAAGTGTTCAACAGAGTCATCCTGAACAGAATGAAGGAGCAAGTCGATGCTCAGTTATGAGACCAGCAAGTTGGCTTCCGCAAAGATAGATCCTGCACAGACTAGATTGCAACACTGCACATCATCATTGAGCAGTCAATGGAATGGAACTTCCCCCTCTATGTCGTCTTCATCGACTATGAGAAGGCATTCAACAGCGTGGACAGAGAGATTCTTCGGAAACTCCTTTGCCACTACGATGTGCCAGATAACCTTATAAGAATCATCAGGAACTCTTACGAGGGAATGACCTGCAAGATAGTCCATGGAGGACAACTTTCAGAAGCCTTTGAAGTGAGGACCAGAGTCCACCAGGGCTGTTTGCTCTCAGCTTTTCTCTTCCTGATGGCCATAGACTGGATCATAAAAACATCCACAGCAAAGAAAAGAAATGGGATCCAGTGGACAACTTGGACGCAGCTCAATGACCTGGACTTTGCAGATGACCTGACCCTACTCTCCCATACCCTTTGCAGATATGAGAGGAGCCCGACAAAGTGGCAGCCACATAAGCACAACCTAGCCTCAACATCCACAGGGAAAAAACCAAGATCCTGAAGGCTAACACGGCCAGCACAACTCCAGTCACTATTGCAGGCGAAGCACTGGAAGAGATTTTGGCCTTCACTTACCTGGGCAGTGTCATAGACAAACAGGGCGGCACAGTTGCTGACGTCAAGGTAAGAAATGGCAAAGCAAGGGTTGCCATTATTCAGCTAAAGAAGATCTGGAGTGTCAAGGACATAATGCTGCAATCCAAGATCAGGCTTTTTAACACCAACGTAAAATCATTCCTCTGTTTGGAGCAAAAACTTTGAGGACAACAGTGACTACCACCAACAAAGTCCAGTCCATCATCAATACCTGTATGAGGAAAATCTTCCCAATCCACTGGCCAAACACCATCAGCAACAACGACCTTTAGCAGCAGACTTTCCAACTCCCTGCTCATAAAGAAATCATGAAAAGCCACTGGGGCTGGATAGGTCACACCCTCCACAAGCCTGCATCAAACACTACCAGGCAAGCCCTCATCTGGAACCCTCAAGGGAAAAGGAAAAGAGGAAGGCCATAAAACACCTGACGTTGTGGCCTTGAGGCTGACTGCAAGGAGATGAGTTAAACCTGGAGTCAGATTGAAAAAAAAGCCCAGGACAGAGATGGCTGGAGAGTCCTGGTTGATGGCCTATACCCTAGGAGGGGTAGTAGGCATGAGTAAGTAAGTAATACTCCGACAAGGTGGTATCCTGGTCATTGCAAACAAAGAGTTGAATTTGAGATGACAAACTAATGAATGATAGCATTATTAGACTACAATGGAAAGGTGCTTGCTAAATCAGCATTGCTGCTGATGAATTACTAGTTTATTTATTAATTTAGTTTGCAGTTTTTAATAGTGCAAACATGACCTACTCAGGTGTCTGAGAGCTCTAAGAGTAGCAGTTTCTACAACCAAGAGGCAGTTTATAGAAATCTTTTTCATGTATAACAAAAGCAGAGAATGTTACAGGTTCACTGCATGTGGTACCAAGTTGAAATTAATGTTTTTACTAATGTTGAAGCGAAACTTAATTTCTTACAAAGTTTATAAGTCCCTCGTTCTTCTTTCTCATCTCCCTTATGGTCAGCTGGCAGGCTCGCCCTCACCCACATGACGTCCAGGCAAGGGAGTAGCCTGAAAATTAAAATACCCCTACATACTCCATACCACTAATCATACTGAGCATGCAATGCAAGCAAACCTGACACGCTGGAAAGTTCCCTTCATTCTTTCCTTCTCCTTCCATCCATCAGTCCATCCTTTCACTCTACTATCTATTAATCCATTTATTTGTCCATCCTTCATCTTTCCATCCACCGATCCATCCATCCTTTCACCGTTTCATGTGTACATGCATCCTTTCATGCAATTACCCATCAATACCTCCATGTATCCATCTACCCATCCTTTCACCCATCCATCCTTTCACTCTTCCCTAGGTGTCTATTCTTCATCCTTTGATCCATTCACCTTTTCATCTAAGTAGTCTTTTACTATTCCATCCATCCTTTCACCCTTCCATTCATTCTCAAGCTTCCTTTCACCCTTCCATGCAACCTTTGACCTTTTCTTTCATGTTCCGGTCGCCTTTCCTTCATTTCTCCATCTGTTCTTTCATTCCACCCATATTTTGTCTTTTACCTTACATCTGCTTTGTTTTCTCTCTTATGCTCACTTTTTCTATTTGTCCTTTTCTGTAATTTTCCCTATTGTCATCACTTCATAATTTCTCGTTCTGATTTATTTGCTGCGCATGTAAGCCCATCTCCCACACCCACCTGTCATGGTACTCCCTTGCAATATGGTTTATGAGCACCTTTTGTGCAGGACTGTGGACAAAAAATGGCTATAAACATCTAATTAACGTTTAGTGTAACCCAGTTAACCCACCCATGGGGCCCCAGGGGAGCCCCCGTTTAAGCTGCTTAAGTGTGGTCTTCACTTCGCCATTGTCCAACTTTTGCGGTGTTTCAAGCTCGAGTTCTGTCACAAGCAGTCTAGTGTTCATCAAAGTGTTTGGTTGAAGCTGGCCACTACCTGCATTATTAGTCATTTGATATTTGACTCTTCTGTCCAGTAATAAGGGGGTGCAGGATACCCAGTTGTATAGTGTGCCCTCTAGCTGGGCTCTTACGTCAGTTGCCTGAGACCTCCTTCTGTTACGCCTTGCCTCATACCCAAGGTCACTAGTATTCTCGGCAGGGGAACCCCAAATGTTGCAGCAGAGTTACCTAAATTATGCGGCAATAAAGGGTAAATTATGTGGCATAATGCAGCACATTTGTTTATACTATTACTTCATCATTATGCAATTTTTACAGATGGTAATACTTTCTGGGCAAAAAATGCACCTCATTGGTACCAGTTTAATAACCAGATACAGAAAAAAACAATCAAAAGATGACCAGTTAACCTTTGCACAAACCCACGTAGCCATGTTTTCAATAACGTTTGATGCGTTTGAGGTAGAAACTATTTTTTTGTTGTTAAAATCTGCAGATTATGCAGCAGATGATGGATTATATGGCAAAAGCTGCAAATTCATAATTATGTGAAAAGGGCTGTGACCACAGAATCGCATAATTCCAGTGGCCCTGCTCATAACTCATTGTTATGATGGAAAACAGCACTTTACACAGTCGGGTTCATACACACTGAAATATGTTAGCGTGAGTACTAATTGATTCTTGGTCTATCTTGAAAAGGGTCTCCTGTCTTCATTGCCGTTAAATCGAGTTTAACTGTGTCTTTGATACGATGGAAAGGGACACTTTATGACACAAAATAAGCAATCCTTGCATCAGTGTTGGACTGCTCAAACTGATCATGATGGTCCTACAATGTAACAATGGGGGCAGGGTACAGTTTAGCCATGATGCTCTCATTCTGAAAGAAGCAACACTTTCTGTGACTTCCAGCAGGGCCATACCCTGTGCATTTATTTAATTTATATATGCGAGACCTCCTTTCCTTGTTGGATACAAAAATCCTCTTTCTGGCTGGGTCTAATGCCTTTTAAAGTGCTGGCATTTGCAGATGATGCAGTTTTAGTCGATTCACCGCCTTTAAACTGCAGCTCATTTTCAGTATGTTAGAAATGTTCAATCAAAGTTGACTGCAAAACTCACTAAAGCAATACAATGGCATTTTTCAAGGCCAATTACAAATTCCGTTGACATGTTGCAGGCAGTTTTATTGCCCCATACGACAACTCAGCTGGAAGAGGTCATTGTAAAATTATAGTTTTATCGCATACATGTACAGTATCTCCAACATAAGTTTCAGGGTTTTCCAGGAAACGCTAAATTAATCTTTTCCTGTAGTTGCAGAAAGAGTTGTAATTACAGGCTGAATGTAAATCGTTTAAGACATAATTTTTAAGATGTGCAGTAGTACTCTATATGCAGTTATCAGGTTTGAAATCTGGAAAACTAAAACTGTAGTCCAAAGAGAAGGGTCTGCTTTAAAGCTTGTGTTTTTTCTCATACACTTTTTTGGCCTAAAGCCAGGGCAACTGTAAAATTCATTCTGGGAGACTATTTGTTTGGCCACACAGAAAATGCAAATGCCAGTTTATTACCAAGGGCCTTATTACGAGTTTGGTGGTCACATGGACCTCCTTACCGGTGGTGGCAGTCTGAGCGTGGAGAGCTCGCGGTCTGACTGCCGTATTTTGAGTTGGGTGGATAGGCATTGCGAAGACCGTGGCTGGACTACTGAGACTGCCAGCAGACTGCCGACTGACAATTTAGCGATCAAAGAAATACAGCTGCAATAGGGCGGTACAGGGGAGCTGCTTCGCTGTCCGTATTACGAGTTGCCTGTTCCATGAGCAGACCACGGCAGTCCGACTGCCTGCTTCAAGGTGGCGGTGATGAAGAATTTGTGGTGAATACCCACCACTTTCTTATTCCTCCAGGCAGAGTCCAATGTGGATCCCTTTCTTCAGGTCCCCCCTTCACACAGGATCTTCACCCTGACAAAATGAGTCAGTTTGTGATGATCTACAGATGAGTCGTTTTCGTATCGTATACCCATTGCTAGGACTGCCCACATATGGGCTGAACCCCGGCAATGGATATACAATATTTTTCCACATGCATCATGCATATGTGTGCATCCGACACATATGCAGTTGAAATGCACATACAGGCATCAATATATTTGGAAAAAGTACTCACCACAGCTACAGGATCCCCACCTCCACACCGCCGGCACAATGGTGAACTCATAATACGACGGTGATGGGCTTGCCAGCACCATGGGCTACTGACAGTGGCGTACGCAGTTCTACGGCGGTCAAACCACCAAACTCATAATAAGGCCCCTAATCTATGTGATAGATTTGAGATTGAAAATATTTGGCAGGATACATCCACTTGGAAAAGTGTTTTTAAAGAGCAAATATCTATCAAAATGCATGAATTTAATTTTCTAGAGATCTTCACTGTGCAATGAAAAGCAAATTGGCCCGGGCTTTGAACAATATTTAAGCATGGTTTTTTTGCCACACATTGTTTCTGAATCTTTGTGCATCAGGTTTCGGGGCTCCCCAATAAAAAATGTGCTAATGCAGATTTTGGGGTTACAGTGTAGTTTGTGTTGCCAGTACGAAGAATCTTTAAAACGTTTGATATGTATACGTCCAGCGTTTGAAGGTTCATGTAAAGCTAAACTGAAGAACATTTTAAAAACATTCAACATCAGGACGGTGATTGGAGTGAGAGAATGATGTTACTAGGCGGTACATGCCTGATGATTTCTAAGAGGCAAGGTGATTAATGATGTTTTTAATTTCTGTATAGAGGATTCCCCCTCTAATTGATGTGCTCAGTACATGTTGATTACTGATTTTTAATGGAATATTTGTTTAGCCTTCATTTTTGATTATTGGTGTATTTGTTTTGCAATTACAATAAACATGAACTTACATTTTTATTGAACAAATATGTACTGTTAAAGGCATGGAATTTAATATTCACATTTAATTAAGCCGGAGAGGGATTGTTCGGTTTTCTCCTATCCCTTTCTTCATACCATAGAGTAGAACCCTTGCCTTTGTGTGCATCTGCCTGAGATGAATCTTCTCAGAATGTGTTGTTGAAAAGTTTGGCGAAACTGTAAAAAGAGTGCAGCATGTTCTCTTGGACCTTACAATTCATTTAAGAAGTTTGCAATGGCTTATCATCACCCTCTTCCAATCATTTCCCATGCAAAGGGGTATTTAGACAAAATATCGTAAACAAAATATTGTGATACAAAAATATTTTGTCAAGAATATTAGGGTGTCAAAAATATCTTCAACAGGAATATCAAAGGTAAAAATATCATTTAAGTGTTGTTTTTAATATCGTTGTAAAAAGAACAATTTAGAAAATATCGCTGTATGTAATATAATTTGTAAGTTTTAATTAGTTTGTAGTTCATTGTGTGTGTATGATTCTATATGTTTATTTATTTTTATTTGTGTTTTAGTAAGACAATTGATTAGTTATGAAATTGTTGAAATGTTTATTTTTAGCTTGTTAATGTTTATAAATAATGGTTTTATAATTATTTTTAGAAGAGGAATGTTGGGTGTTTAGAGGATAAGGGTGGGGAGATTTCTAAAAAGTGTATATTTTAAAGTAAATTTTATGTTAATTATTTTAAGGGCCTGGGCGGAGTTCGCAAAATTTCACTACGCGGAATTCTGCGGAGTTACTGAAAAACTCTGCCAAATTCCCCGGAGTTCTGCGTCGGGTTGAGTATTGCTAGGCCACTCCTTTGCCAACAAGCCAGCATGCAATAATGTCCGAGGCGATAAGAAGTACGAGGAGGCGAGGGGGGGAGGGCACTCCCTAAACGTCCTCTGGTACTAGCTGATTGTATTCACGCTAAACTAGAAGAAGGCAATACTTCTGCGGAGCTCACAGAATTTCAATTTGCGGAATTCCGCAGAGTTACTGAAAAACTCTGCCAAATTCCGCGGAGTTCTGCGTCGGGCAGAGTGTTGCTAGGCCACTCATTTGCCAACAATTCAGCATGCAATAATGTCTGAGGTGATAAGAAGCACGAGGCGGCTTGGGGGGAGGGCACTCCCTAAACGTCCTCTGGTACCAGCTGATTGTGTTCATGCTGTACTAGAAGAATGCAATACTTCTTGGAGTCCTCAGCACAGTGGCTTTTGAGTTACAGATCTATGCAAGCACGCTCACGTCATGCCTGGAGCAGTGCACTGAAGAACTGCATTAATTACAGATACAGATTCATTAATTAGTGGACATGTGCAGCAGGCGCAGCAGGACACACCTGCCCGTGGGCACAATTTCCCTAAGTAATGCATGCATATGTGCGAGTACAGAGAGATTAATGTACACACCGCCTGCTCTTCCTCGGTACTATATTTATACAAGTGAGTCCTCCCGATATTATTTATCACACACACTCTGCCCCCATGTCCTGCATGCACTCTCTCGTACAGTATTACCTGACAGATCATCCTGGGATTCTATGCAAATCACTTATGTCCCTGGGCTTAAAAATATGAACATGACCTTATGTAATCTAACTGGTACTCTTATAAAGTGCTCCAATTTCTTTGGGTCCAGTTTGCGCTATATAAAACTGCATAAAAATAAACATAAAATTGAAGTGCTCTTACCTTGTACTACTCGGTACACTTTCCTCCACAGGCACCACAGTGTGCTCCTGGTGCTCCCTGGATTCTCAGCACACAAGGCAGAGGGCCCGCTGTTCCTGCTTGCAGTAGAGGCGCAGGGGTTCATGGTGCTTCGGGCAGCAGCAAGCCTGCCACCACACCAGCTGTTTCATGAGCTCAGCTTGGACATGTTAGCAAGGTGTCGGTTCGGCCACAGCTTCTTCCAGCGGGATACCTTGCGGTTCTGCGAGCGCCGGAGTTGCACTGCAGGCCCCTGCCAGGTCTGGTTGATCCAGGATCAGCAGAAGCTGTGGCCGCACTCCATCCACACCGGTTCACAGAAGTGCTCCAGGCAGATTGTGCAGGCAGCCTCCTCCTGCAAGCTGTGCAAGGGGTCCAGTATGGTGGTGGTGGCAACAGAACACCAGTGTTGATTCAAACAAAACTGTGAGCGAGGCATGGTTGGCTCTAACATAAGCTAAGTGTATGGGAGAACTACAGGTGCACTAGACCACCCACTATCCATGATTAACGTGGCAGCCATCTTGGATTCCCTATAGTTACTCTCTGAAGGATATTGAGGAACACCTCCACTATGAGCTTGGTACCACCAGCAAGGGTTGAGCGCTTGCAGGTAAACTGTGCTCCACTGGCGGCTGGCAGAGTTTTGCCACACTCCACGCTCCAAGTGAAGTGCAGAGTGGGCAAAACTCTGTGAACTTCGCCGGTGGAGCGGAGTTTACCGCCAACCCCTAATTGTTTTATTGATATGTAAATAAACATATTTTAATTTTTTAATTTATTTTGCTAAATTAATATTTTTAATACATTTTAATTTATAAGCAATTAAAATATATATTAATTGTATTTAGGGCTCCCGGTTTTATGGTATTTATTTTTTTAACATTTCCGTCTGTATTTATCCATATTTATTTTTTGGGCCATATTATTGGTATATATTCATATTTATTTTGTGTTTTGTGAAAAGATGAGGTGGTAACTGGTATATTTCCACATTTATTTAACGGATAAACGTGTACTCATACTTTGATGTCTGTCAGGCTTTAGCACATTACACAGCCAAAAATAATAGAATAATAAGCCTACATAAAAAACAGCATACTAGCACAAATACATGTTGAGATATGCAGTAATTAAGGCAAATCTCATTGAGTTTGGTAACTCCCCATGCTGCCATTATGTACAGCTATTGGCCTGAAAGTCATTAATCTCAGCATGGAGGCCCACTCAAAAAAAGCCAGGTTATCTGTATTTCTCTGGTTTTAAAAATAAATACAGACAGGAAACGCAATGTTTTCTGTCTGTATTTATCTGTAAAAATCTGTGAAAAAATGGAAAACAGGGAGCCCTTATTGTATATTATATGTAGAAATTTAAATATAAAAAAGTATTCAAATATTTTAAAATGTAAAACTATATAACAACGTCTTTTAATAAAGTAAAAAAATTAGACTTTTTATATAAACATTTTAAAATTTAATTTTGTTTTATTTCATTTAAATAATACAAATGTTGGCTTTGCGCAGACTAAAACTGAGACCAGAGTGGAATAGATTGGGAGTCCGGTCCTGCAGGCAGGCTATCATTGCAGCATTGAACCCGGAGAACACTGCTTTAAACATAAGTTTCACAATCTTTATCCACCTTGCATATCGCAAGCTTAACCAGCAAACTCCAGGCCCTGTACTAAAATCAAGGAACGTGCACAGGTGACTAAAATAACGGTATATCTACGAAGCAGCATCCCAGCAAAATCTGTGTACTCTGCCCCTGCCTCGATAAGGAACGCGAACTCAATGACCTGTCATCGACTATTGATCACTGACTGTTGTCACTCTGAACTGTACATTAACTTTGGGACACTTTTTTACAATTTGGTGCTTTATCTGTAGTTTTTAGAAGTAACCTCTATTTTCCTTTTTTATTATTATTAATTGTTTTTAACGATACTATGTTGTCACGTGGTTTTAAGTAAGTGATGGTTACCTTGTATTAGAAGAAACTTTATATCAACTACTGTATTGCTTTATTTCAATTGAGAATGATGGGTGGACCCTAGTGAAAAAATAATTTTAACGTTTTTCTACGTTTCGACTTTTTACATGTGGATTGTAATGATTTAATTAATCAAACAATAAAATATATATATAAATGTTGTACATTTTTTTAATTAACCATTTTATATTAAAAATATATTTGTATTTTTTTAATTTAACAGTGTGTTTTATGATTGTTAGTTTTAGATTATTATTGTTTTTAATTTTATGGTTTAAAGTTTAGGAATGGTAGTAACTATTTGAAAAATATTTTAATTATTTATAGTGATAAAAATATTTTTTATATGTTAATGTTTCAATATGAATATAAAGGTTTGCAGTTTAGGTTAGTGTACTTTTAAATTACATTTTAGTTTTTTTTGTGTGAATATGGAGTATTGATTGTGTTTATCAAATGTTTAATTTGCATTACCTTGAATAAAATGTTTCAGATTGCAGTGGTAAAAGTAAATATAATCTCTTTAGCGTACAACACTTTCTTCAAATAGGCATAGATTGGAGCGGGAATAGTAAATGTCACTCCTTTAGTGGCCAAAACCTTCCCTAAATTGGTATAGAGTGGAGTGGGATTAGTATATGTTACCTTTTTAGTGTCCAACACCTTCTCTAAATTGCTATAGGGTGATGTGGGAATAGTAAATGTCACCCCTTTAGTGTCCAACACTTTCCCCACATTGGTTTAGATTGGAGTGTGAATAGTGAATGTCACTTCTCCAAACTGGTATAGATTTGAACGGGAATAGTAAGTGTTACTCTTTTAGTGTCAAACACCTTCCCCAAATTGGTATAGAATGGAATTGACTAGTAAATGACACCCTTTTAGTGTTCAGCACTTTCTTCGAATTGGTTTAGATTTGAGTGGGAATAGTAAGTGTCACCTCTTTAGTGTAAAACACTGTCCCAAATTTGATTGAGATTGGAATGGGAATAGTATTTTTCACCCTTTCGGTGTCCAACAACTTTTTCAAATGGGTATAGATTGGAGTAGGGATAGTAAATGTTACCCTTTTAGTGCCCAACATCTTTCCCAAATTGGTATAGGTTGGAGTGGGAATAGTAAATGACACCTATTTAGGGGCCGGATGTGAGTTTGACGGTGCGGCAGCGGGACCGCCCCGCCGCCACACCGCCAAACCCGAGTGACAATCGTCCGCCGTATAATTACTTTTTTAGTCATTGGCGGGCGATTCCTTTGGTGTTCCCACGGTGGTGACAATAAAATAGGCACTGCAAGGGGAATGTCATAAACAGTTCCAGCATGGCATGGAAGGAAAAATCCATGCCCTGCTCGAACGCCTGTGCATGCACACAGGGGGGCAAATGTTGTGCCTCCCTGTGTGCATCCACATAGCATGAGGCACAAGGGGGTGTGAGACACAAGGGGGCCCTGTATGGAGGCAGAACCGCCATGAAAACCCTGGCAGAGAGGAAACTCGTAATATGCTTGGAGGGACCATGGTGGTCCCGCCAGCATATGTATGCCTCTGGACTGCCGCGCCACAGCCAGGAACGGCGGTTCCCTGGCAGAGTCAGAGGTCCCAGGGCGGCACGACCACTAAGGTTGTAATATGGCAGTCGTAAGACCGCCAATGCCTCCCTACCACGAGTCTGGCAGTCCAGGGACTGCCAGACTCATAATTAGGCCCTTATTGTACAGCACTTTCCCAAATTTGTTTATATTGGAGTGGGAATACTAAATATCACTCCTTTAGTGTCCAACACTTTTTTAAATATGGTTTATTTTGGAGTGTGATTATTTACTTTAATAATTTTAGTCTGAAATCCTTTGTTTTAATTTTATTTTTATGTAGTAGATATAGTTTTTGTTATTTAATTTGTATTGTTGGTGTATAGAAATATAATTTTAGAAAGTTAGCTGTATGTTTTCAAGCAATAATATCATTAATAATTAAATTGTTTATCAAATAAAGGCATGTGACACATTTTTCACAATTTATGTATGTTTCCAAAGTTTATTTAATGTATATTTCTACATTTTTAAAGATATATATTCAAGCTTAAAATAATAAACATTTATATAGTTAAAAAATAAAATATTTTTACTGATATTTATTATTTAAAAAATAACAATTATATTTAACTACTATTGCATGTTGTACATTTTCCACTTTGTTTTCCATTGTTTAACACTTTTTAACATTTCTTAAATTTTTATAAACATTTTTTTAATATATTATATTAATTGTATAATTTTTATTCTATTATTTTATTTATAATTTTCAATTTTGTAACATTTTTACCATATTTTTATACAGTTTCAGTTTCAGTTTGAATTTCAGTTTGAATTTTATTGTTTAGTTAATTAAAACCTTAACAATTATAGCATAAATAAAACAGATCACAGGGGAATTTATTGAATAAGACAATTAACTTAACTTCACATTAGGCCGAATTATTTGTGGGGTGAATGGGCCAATGTAAGACCATATTGTCGAAAGAACTAATACATGATGCTAACAAAGCTAAAATTACAAGCATCGACCCCGATTTGTTCCTATGGCACCTTCCATATGAGGGTTGTTAATCCATGTACAAAAGATAAATTAATCTGTGTGAAAGGAGCAGGGATAACCTGGGTTGCAGTAATTGCTGTAATTACTAAAGTGCATTTATGCCATATGTAGTTATCCCTTACAGAACCTGATGAAATTTTACGGTCATTTTTAAGACTTATAAAACCTTGATTAGGCCTTAAAAACTGTTTGTGCCTCGTGTTCAGCTCAAGGATAACCTGGATTTCTGTGATTATAAAGTGCATTGTGCTGTCTAAGATAGCCACAAGGAATCGGACGTCCTTTCTTAACAAAGCATTCTTAAGTTGTTGCCTTTTATTTATCTTCTGGCAAGACTAAAGTGCCTCCAAGCATTATATCATCGTTTGATTACTGATCCCTTGCAGAACCTAATAAAACTTCTAAGTCAATTGTAAGACCTACAAACCTAGTTTAGCCCTTAAAAATTGTTTTTGCCTCGTGTTCTGTTCAGATGTATTGATCACCTAACTCTTGCATAAGAGCAATGCTAATCATACAATTTAGGGCCTCATTACGATGTCGGTCGGAAACCATTCCAATGGACTCCTTGTCGGAATGGTTTCCGACTGACTCAGGTTCGGGGAGTCCGGCCCACCGTTTACGATGGTTCCGAACACCGTTCGGTTGGACTCCCATTGACTTCAATGGGAGCCTGTGTTCCGACCAACAACACAGGCTTCCATTGCAAAAAGGGGTGGTTGCAGAAAACCTTGCACCCTGTGGCGGGCACCTCATGGTGCACACTGCATGGTTGGAAAGAGGGGACCCATGGGTACCCCACGGGCCCCAACTGGAGGCCTCCTGGTGAAAGGGGACCTGCTACAGACCCCCAAAGTTGGTTTCCGACAGCCGATCCGTGTCGGACAGACCGAGTTGGAACGGTTAACAGAATCCGACATCGTAATCGGTAGGTCGGAAATTTTTCCAAGTCGGTTGGAAACAAGGCTTCCGACATGGGTTCGGTCAAACTGAACACCATTCGGAGCCTTTCCGACTGACATCGTAATGAGGCCCTAAATGCTGATGGTATTCTAAGATGCCTTGTGATGAAATAACTAATCGTGCTCCTAATTATTTTGTTTCTAGCCCCTTTCAAACCATGTTATAAGTTCACAATCAATTGTAAAACTTTACTTAACAGTTAAAACTTTTGTGAGCTATTGAGGTAATCAAGTAACAAAGAGATTACAGTACTAATCGTTGTGCCCATTTAGTTCTTACAAAAGGAAAGGGCAAATTTTGTCATTTAAGTCTATCTTTGTTCCCGCTGATGCACGGTTGCTTTTGCTTGATGGAGCAGATGTTTCGCTGTATTCACATATTTAGCACCTCTCCCCAGTACCATATGTGAACTGTTATTAAAGCAAATAAAGAATGCCTGCGTGCAAGTCCATACGTACTTAGTCGGTCAGAAAAACTGGTTTTAGCAAAAGTCTCCATTCCAGGTCTGATGCGGGGCAGCAGCACAACAAGTGAGTCCATGTTTCTTGGCTTTTGTGGCATAACTTGTAGGCTTTGTTGATGCCCAGTCCAGGCCACCGTGGATTAAAATCCCAAATAGGAAGAGCAAGTATTCTCATGAAGAGTATCTGAGTCCTAGTCACTGCATTAATTGAGTCCAAGGAATAGGGTTGTGGTTTCCCCACTTGATAAGAGTCCTGTAAAGTCTGCGCCACCATGGAACTTTTCACCGCTTGTACATCTTGCTCCCATGATATAAGTTTTACTTGTCTGCTGATTGCTTTCTTCCAAATCGAGCATGGAATATCGTCCTTCCCTATGGCAGCTTCTTCAATATTAAGTAACAGGATCGCTTCATTTAGTTGCCGAACCACAGATTCTCAGGGCTTTCATAAGTATTTTTTAAAAGACTTTTGATGGTGTTCATGGGCCCCTTCCTACACTTAATGTAATATATTTTAGCAAGGATGCCTTACACTCAAGAGATTGTGTTGCTAGTTCCAGCTCTAGTCTCACCCTGCGACGATGGGTGTATCGGGTTTGCTGTAATATTTTCTTATATGCTCTACTAAGCATAGTTCCAGGGTGGCATAGAGTACCCCAGGATAGGCCTGATGGCCATACTGTAAGATTGGGGGTAATGTTGCCTTCATTACTCTTAAAATAGGGGCCGCCGAGGCGCTGCTTAGTACTCGGTTAAGTTAACAAATCCCGTAAGTAATGGCGGCCGCCTTCTTTTTAAGGTCGTTTATTTGAGCTGTGGCTGAACCATTTTTGCTAAACCATATCCCTAAGTACTTATAGTGCCTGGCTGTTGAGATGCTCTTACCACCCAGATGTCGCGTCGCCGTCTTCTTACGCCTGTAGCTGCCATATATTAAAACTTTAGTTTTTGCCTGGTTCACCAATAGATGATTGTCCTTGTTGAATCTGCTCAATGCATCCAAAGCCCTTTGTAATCCACAATTGTTATGATCCATGGAAAGTATGTCATCAGCGTATTGAAAAGTTTGCAAAGTGGCTGAGCTTAATTTGGGTGGAAGGAAGCAATTTGCCTGTAGTGCATTCCCTAGATCTGCCATGTACAGATTAAAAAGCATGGGGGTCAAAATGCATCTCTGTTTTAACCCCTGATTAGTGTCAACTTTCTGTGTGACCATGAAAGAACCTGTTTTCACCCGTACCTGCATCTCTGTGTGTAGGGAAATTATTTCATTTAAAAAGTTTGAAGGTATTCTCCATGCATCCAGCTTTCTCCAAAGGGTGGCCCTGTCCACCCTATTGAAGGCCGCACTGTAGTCTATAAAACAACACAGTAGAGGAAGGCTGTTCTTCTGGAGTGCATAGTGCCTGAGGAATGATAGTGCTTGGATATTGTCTATAGTGGCTGATCTGGCCTGAAGCCTGACTGCAAAAAAGGCAGGAGACTCTCCTCAGCTACCCAGCCTTCAAGATGATCTAGAAGGGTTCAGGCATAAGCTTTTGCCTCGATGTCCAGTAAAGCAACCAGTATGTAGTTTGCAGCAAGCAACTGGTCTCCATTTTAAAATATGGAGCATAAGTTGGATCCTCTCCGACCTTCAGGAATATTAGTTCTTTCGAAGGAGTGGTTGTACAGCGCTGACAGCACCCTGGCCCAATTTGTGTGCGCTACTTTGAATAGACCAGCTGGAAGGCCATTCGGGGCTCCATCTGATTTCAGCTGTTTCAGTATTTTCTCTACCTTCCAGGAATTTGTTAGATTTCCTGTGACTAGCTGACTCTTCTTCCTGTGGTGATCCACCACTTCAGTCTGGTCATCTAACTTGTGTGGCTTGAGCTTGCTGACAGGCAAATTGCTTTCCGGAGGTAAATTCGGGGATGTGGATTCAGTCAGACCAGTGCTTGTTGTAATGGCCGACTGATCCACGTACAGCTCAACAATATACTGTACCCATGCTGCTCCTGAAACTCAATTCTCCCTGGATAGACTCCCGTTTTTTTATTTACTGATATGGGCCCAGAAACATGCCTGATTGGAGTCTTTCAACAACTGAAATACTGTGGCTCATTCCTTGTCCTGCCTTTCCTTCTCATGCTCCCATACAGTATTTTTATGTGCCGATCTGACCCATTTAAATGCATCAACTGTGGTTTTTGAAGGATTTAACAGGTGTGCCCTCTGGGCTTTGCGGAGAGATCATTTTGAAAGGGTGATTACTTCACTATGGAAACCTGGCTTTACCTGCTGCCGATTCTCCTGTGGGAATCTGGACTTATGGTCCTGGCCCAGCAAAAAAATTCTCAAGTCCTCCATGTGTATTCCCCACTCCGTCAGGACACATTCGGGTTGCTTTGAATGTAAAGTGCATTCCAGTGCCTCTATCTAGGTGTCTACCTTGTGACTATAGTTGAACCGCCACTTGACTCTCCTCGCTAGCTTCACAGTCTCTTCTCCCGTTAAAGTGTCCATCTGACTGATGTTATCTGCTGATTGTGCGGATAGATTTAAAATGCATTTCAAAGGGTTGTGGTCACTCTCTATGTTTTACAGTTTAATACTTTTTTACATTTTTTCAACATTTTCACACCATTTCCCATTCAGTTCTATGAGGAATTGGTCCTTTCTTTAGTTTCATTTAGCGACAATTTTTTTTACCGCTAACTTCAATTTTGTAGTCTATTTGTGTTATGTTTAGTTTATTTTCCCAGAACCAGGTCGCGGTAAGGTGCTGCTGTACATTGAAACAGGCAAGTTCTTTTTAAGTATATTTTAGGGTTTTTAGGGTGAGAGGGTTAGGTTTGAGGTCTAGAAGGCAATTATAGTGTTATTTGTGGGTTTTTTGTATATTTAAATGTATTAATAGTAGTGGGTTTCACTAGTTTGGAGTTTTGGGTTTTCGTATACTGTTTTAGTAATGTATCGTTATGAAGTGTTCAATTATGTTACTTATTTTTTGACGATTAAGGGGCCGATTCCGATCTCGGTCGGAGGCGCACCCAATACTATTCGGTCGGGAAAAAAGCCATGCGAAAGCCAGTTTCCCGACCGATCCGTACAGCACACCGAACGAGCAAGTACGATGCGCACAACAGCAAAAATCCCAGCCGAGCCGTACTCACCCAAACCAGGTCCTGTTCTCCGACTGAGGCGAATCCGGAAACGCCGAATCGAGTCGCACGGAAGGGAAAATGCAGCCCCGTCCGGCCGGACAAGTACGATGCGCTTCCGTACGCGCCGAACCCGTCGCTACGCACGGCACGTCAAAGCATCCGGGAGAGGCGCACATAAGCTCCGAATCGCGCCACAACACGATCCACGGCTACGAGACGAACACAGCACCGACGAGGACGACGCGAAGCGACGAGGACGAAGCCAAGCGACGAGGACGACGCGAAGCAACGAGAAGGACGAACGACACGAACCAACCATGAATCCCTTCGTCCCGATCATACCAATATTCTACATCTACTACCGGAACAGGCACGGACGCGTACGGCGCAGAAGGTAAGTCAGACACCAACCACAAAACACATACAACACGTACACGACACATCACACACATACACGGGGAATCTGAATATACTTACACCAGCAACAGCAGCACCATAGGGGCGGGATGCCCATCACCAATGCCACATATGCACACAGGGGCCTGAATGCGCGCCACCACCCCAACCCAGGGGGGCTGGATGCCAACCACCACAACCACCCTCAACCAGGGGGGCAGGATGCCCACCACTACTACCACCCTCACCCAGGGGGCAGGATGCCCACCACTACTACCACCCTTAGCCAGGGGGCAGGATGCCCACCACTACTACCACCCTTAGCCAGGGGGCTGGATGCCTACCACCACCCTTAGCCAGGGGGGCTGGATGCCTACCACTACTACCACCCTCAACCAGGGGGCAGGATGCCTACCACTACTACCACCCTCACCCAGGGGGGCAGGATGCCCACCACTACTACCACCCTCACCCAGGGGGCAGGATGCCCACCACTACTACCACCCTAGCCAGGGGGGCTGGATGCCTACCACTACTACCACCCTTAGCCAGGGGGGCAGGATGCCTACCACTACTACCACCCTCACCCAGGGGGGCAGGATGCCCACCACTACTACCACCCTTAGCCAGGGGTGCCAGATGCCCACCACCACTACCACCCTTAGCCAGGGGGCTGGATGCCTACCACTACTACCACCCTCACCCAGGGCGGGCTGGATGCCTACCACCACCCTTAGCCAGGGGGCTGGATGCCTACCACTACTACCACCCCCACCCAGGGGGCAGGATGCCTACCACTACTACCACCCCCACCCAGGGGGCAGGATGCCCACCACTACTACCACCCTCACCCAGGGGGCAGGATGCCCACCACTACTACCACCCTTAGCCAGGGGGCTGGATGCCTACCACTACTACCACCCTTAGCCAGGGGGCTGGATGCCTACCACTACTACCACCCTCACCCAGGGGGCAGGATGCCCACCACTACTACCACCCTTAGCCAGGGGGCTGGATGCCTACCACTACTAACACCCTTAGCCAGGGGGCTGGATGCCTACCACTACTACCACCCTCAACCAGGGGGCAGGATGCCTACCACTACTACCACCCTCACCCAGGGGGCAGGATGCCCACCACTACTACCACCCTTAGCCAGGGGGCAGGATGCCCACCACTACTACCACCCTCACCCAGGGGGCAGGATGCCCACCACTACTACCACCCTTAGCCAGGGGGCAGGATGCCTACCACTACTACCACCCTCACCCAGGGGGCAGGATGCCCACCACTACTACCACCCTCACCCAGGGGGCAGGATGCCCACCACTACTACCACCCTTAGCCAGGGGGCTGGATGCCTACCACTACTACCACCCTTAGCCAGGGGGCAGGATGCCTACCACTACTACCACCCTCACCCAGGGGGCAGGATGCCCACCACTACTACCACCCTTAGCCAGGGGGTGCCAGATGCCCACCACCACTACCACCCTTAGCCAGGGGGCTGGATGCCTACCACTACTACCACCCTCACCCAGGGCGGGCTGGATGCCTACCACCACCCTTAGCCAGGGGGCTGGATGCCTACCACTACTACCACCCCCACCCAGGGGGCAGGATGCCTACCACTACTACCACCCCCACCCAGGGGGCAGGATGCCCACCACTACTACCACCCTCACCCAGGGGGCAGGATGCCCACCACTACTACCACCCTTAGCCAGGGGGCTGGATGCCTACCACTACTACCACCCTTAGCCAGGGGGGCTGGATGCCTACCACTACTACCACCCTCACCCAGGGGGCAGGATGCCCACCACTACTACCACCCTTAGCCAGGGGGCTGGATGCCTACCACTACTACCACCCTTAGCCAGGGGGGCTGGATGCCTACCACTACTACCACCCTCACCCAGGGCGGGCTGGATGCCTACCACCACCCTTAGCCAGGGGGCTGGATGCCTACCACTACTACCACCCCCACCCAGGGGGCAGGATGCCTACCACTACTACCACCCCACCCAGGGGGCAGGATGCCCACCACTACTACCACCCTTAGCCAGGGGGCAGGATGCCCACCACTACTACCACCCCCACCCAGGGGGGCAGGATGCCTACCACTACTACCACCCTCACCCAGGGGGCAGGATGCCCACCACTACTACCACCCTTAGCCAGGGGGCTGGATGCCTACCACTACTACCACCCCCACCCAGGGGGGCAGGATGCCTACCACTACTACCACCCCCACCCAGGGGGCAGGATGCCCACCACTACTACCACCCTCACCCAGGGGGCAGGATGCCCACCACTACTACCACCCTTAGCCAGGGGGCTGGATGCCTACCACTACTACCACCCTTAGCCAGGGGGCTGGATGCCTACCACTACTACCACCCTCACCCAGGGGGCAGGATGCCCACCACTACTACCACCCTTAGCCAGGGGGCTGGATGCCTACCACTACTACCACCCTTAGCCAGGGGGCTGGATGCCTACCACTACTACCACCCTCACCCAGGGCGGGCTGGATGCCTACCACCACCCTTAGCCAGGGGGCTGGATGCCTACCACTACTACCACCCCCACCCAGGGGGCAGGATGCCTACCACTACTACCACCCCACCCAGGGGGGCAGGATGCCCACCACTACTACCACCCTTAGCCAGGGGGCAGGATGCCCACCACTACTACCACCCCACCCAGGGGGGCAGGATGCCTACCACTACTACCACCCTCACCCAGGGGGCAGGATGCCCACCACTACTACCACCCTTAGCCAGGGGGCAGGATGCCCACCACTACTACCACCCTCACCCAGGGGGCAGGATGCCCACCACTACTACCACCCCCACCCAGGGGGGCAGGATGCCCACCACTACTACCACCCTCACCCAGGGGGCAGGATGCCCACCACTACTACCACCCTTAGCCAGGGGGGCTGGATGCCTACCACTACTACCACCCTTAGCCAGGGGGGCTGGATGCCTACCACCACCCTTAGCCAGGGGGGCTGGATGCCTACCACTACTACCACCCCACCCAGGGGGCAGGATGCCTACCACTACTACCACCCCCACCCAGGGGGCAGGATGCCCACCACTACTACCACCCTCACCCAGGGGGCAGGATGCCCACCACTACTACCACCCTTAGCCAGGGGGCTGGATGCCTACCACTACTACCACCCTTAGCCAGGGGGGCTGGATGCCTACCACTACTACCACCCTCACCCAGGGGGCAGGATGCCCACCACTACTACCACCCTTAGCCAGGGGGGCTGGAAGCCTACCACTACTACCACCCTTAGCCAGGGGGGCTGGATGCCTACCACTACTACCACCCTCACCCAGGGCGGGCTGGATGCCTACCACCACCCTTAGCCAGGGGGCTGGATGCCTACCACTACTACCACCCCACCCAGGGGGCAGGATGCCTACCACTACTACCACCCCCACCCAGGGGGCAGGATGCCCACCACTACTACTACCCTTAGCCAGGGGGCTGGATGCCTACCACTACTACCACCCCCACTCATAGGATGGACAATGCATGACACAACAAGCACACCACAACCTAGGGAATGCAAGATTAAGACATCCCCCCACCACCATGACAAGCGTGTGAGCAGGCTGTGTCAAATGCCTACAACACCGAACATGACATTGAACATACAATGTGACCCCCTAGCACATGTGCCACACATATATGTGTGTGGCACCCACAATGCAAGCAGCCCATGACCATTGTGGCAATGGGGCCTAAACCCCCATCATCACAGTGACCAAAAGGCAAGTGTGGGGTCCATAGCTGAAGCACATTTTGACCATTGTGGCAATGGGGTCTAAACCCCCATCATCACAGTGACCAAAAGGCAAGTGTGGGGTCCATAGCTGAAGCACATTTTGACCATTGTGGCAATGGGGTCTACACCCTCATCATCACAGTGACCAAAAGGTAATTGTTGACAAAGAAAGAGCTGCAACTGCCAAACTGCATGGATCATTCCTGGTCACTGAACCAAAAACTCATCTGTGGCAAAGTAGTGTATGTGTCCCATTGCAACATAAATTGGGGGAGCCAAATACTGCAGTGCAAATGAAACATTCCTTTGGCCATGTGCAGACAAACAACACCCATGGGGGCTGAGACCGTCAACAGTCATCAATGACACAATGACAGAAGTGACCATCAGAATGCAGAACCACATATTTGCACCAATGGGCACACAAATGCAGATACCCTGTGGAGACAGCAGATGTGAGGTGAACAGATACCATACCATGGCAGCAATGGGACACACAAACCATGATCACTGTGCTGACCGATGACCTAGGAGTCCCAGGGACAGCAGGGGAAACACACCAAACAACATACAGCCAATGGCACACCCAAGATATGCCAATGCAGTGGTGCAGATGCACAAACACAAACAGGCAGACCAACACTGTCATCATACACAGCAGGTGAGGGGTGGGGGTGCCATTGTCCCCAGGCAACAACACAACACATGAGGAGAGCTGAATACCAATCATACAGATGTGCATACACTGCCACACTAAGGTAACTCATGGATCCAAATCCCCTATGTGGGCAAGCAGGCATTGACAGGTGAGAGGGAGCACAAAACACACATGTCACACAGGCACGTAGGAACAACAACTGACACAGCAAGTCACAGACACACCACAGCACCACCCCCAGGGCCCCCACAATGTGGTGACCCTGGGCTGAAGAAAAATACCACTGTGATGACAAAGCTAAATGTCGTTCACACTGTGAACCACAGTCAGGTGTCCTGAGCAACTAACTACCATCACACCTACACAAGCACAAATCAATCAGCATGGCCAGTAAGCCAAGGCCAACATGGAGGCAGGGGACTAGCCGGGCAACAACTCTCATCTGCACACACTCAACACCACACCCCTCGACCTCCAACAATGTGCAGCAGTGAAGTACACATGCACTGGTGACATTGCACATGCACCCATTACTATTCCAGGGTGGTGGGTGGGAACCAAGGTGTAGAAACACATCACACATGGACACTCAACAAGACTCCTGAATGTCTGACACACTGCACACTACGCTGTACATGGACATGACGGCAATACCACACCGACCAATGGGATCCCAGCCACAGTCACACACCAATGAAGAAGCCAAGGTCACCCACAAAGAACACACATAGACAACAACCAACATTGCAGCCCGGACCCTAAGGAGTGCCAGCAGTCACACACACAACGTGTCACAATCACTGAAAGATAACACAAACTGGAAATCACATGACAGGGGCAAACAACAAGTGCCAAAGGGAAACCTGACTGTGACCCATCTGCGTCAGCACACAAACTCTGCCCTGACAGCAAACACACCTATGGGTGACACCCTGATGACCAGTAATGTGCCATGCACCCACATCACAGAGAACACAGGGAGAAGACTTTGGGGGAACATAGCTCAAGTCAGCAAGCATCACAAACAGGTACAACACTAGGGATCACAGCATGCGCAGATGAATGGAAGTGAACACACAGACATGCACATACAACACACACCTTGGGCGCAGGCAATGTCACACGTGTACACACTGCCATGAGGGGACTCCACTCCTGTGTGAGGAAAGCTGTGCCATATGTTGCCTCAGTAGGGCCCCATCATGTCAGCTGAGCACTTGGTCACACAATCAACAATTAGCACCAAATGAGGGCTCCCATCACATCAGCCTGGTCATGGATGTGCCAACGGAATCATCAGCACAGATCCAACACACTTGTATAGCAATGTTGCACTGACTACACGGATGAGTCCCTCCCCATTGATGCCCAAACCTGCATGTCCACTGGAGATGGCAACACGGTCAGGGAAGTAGACAAATGCAACGATGGCAGGCACAACAGATGTGCAGGGGTGGAAGCCACAGATATGAAATTGCCAATGTAAGTAGGAAACCCATTGCCAAATACTGAACACATGACACCCTCAGATGCTGCTATTGATGACATGGATACACCACATGATAGGACACATTCCCCCTGGACCACATGGGTTCCTGCACAGTAACACTTCATAATCATGAGACCAGATATCACCATCACTGCAGCAAGGGCATGGTTAGCTGCACCAACAACATGTACATCTGAAGCATGAGCACTAGAGAAAAGAAAGTTGCTTTATTCAGCATATGTGTTGAGGCCAAACGAAGTCCTGAAAAAGAGCAAAGGCCAATGGCCAGTCCATTGTCAAAGTTCAAACAGGGTGACACTGGCAGATGTCACCCTACGCATGCCTGCACAATACCAGGGACAATCCACTAGGAGGGGCAACCGGGGGGCAGGCCAGGCACCGCAGGGACAGGATCAGGGCACACCAGGGGGAGTCAGGGAAGGGGTGGTGGGTGCTGGAGAGCCACTGACAACTGCAGTGGAGGTGTCTGACATGGTGTGTGCCGGCACAACTGGGGGGCATGACACAGATGTCGTGGGTGCCGGCACAACTGCAGTGGACCCTGCAGATGGGGTGGACAGGTCCGCCACTGCAGTGCCCAAGTCAGACAGGGCGGTAGTGGACTCCACTGCAGTGCCTACCTCCAGGGAGGAGAATGGGGAACAGGCAAGGTGGGTTGGACAGAGGGGGGACACCCTCACCACATCAGTGGCACAGACAAGCGCAGCGGGGGTGTGGTGCTGGGAGAGCAAGTGGCAGGGGGAGAAGGCCGGAGCATCTTGGGGATGGTATATCTGTGGGTGGGGGAACCTGGGGCAGGGTGAGGTGGGGGCACCTGTGCAGTGGGGGCCTGAGGGATGGAGGACGGAGACCTTGTGCCTGAGCTGCAGGGCGGTGGCGGGGTCTTGCTCTTAGCACTCCGGGGGACTTGCGGGTGGGGGCCTCAGTCCGTCTGCGCCTGGGGGAGGGTGTCCGGGGGCGAGGGGCACTCTGCTCCGTGTGGGTGGGCTTCCTCTTCCCCCGGGATGCTGGAGCAGCTTCATCGGTGGGGAAGAGGCCGAGGTCACAGAGGAAGAGCTGCTGTGACTTTGGGGTTGCAGGTGAGGCAAGGGAGGGTGCTTTGGAGGGAGAGGGAACTGAGGACTGCGCAGTGCATGTGGATGCGTGTGTGTGTTCCAGGGCCCCATCCCCTGTGAGTCTGGCTTCAGTCCCCTGAATGTGCTTGCGTGTGCGTTTTGTCATTGGCGTGTGTGTCAGTGTGCTGGATGTGTGTGTGCTGGTGTGTGCCAGTGTGTGTGTGCCTGGGATGGGTAAGGTGCTGGGGAGTGTGGATGGAGCAGAGGCAGGAGGGGTGAGGGACCGTTTGAGGAGGGACACTGCTGCCGTCAGGGAGGAGTCCATGGACCTATTGCCCCTCTGTAGGTCAGACATGCCCGATGAGATGCCCTCCATGAACGACACCAGCTGAGTCAACAGCGCGGTGTGCGCATGGAGGACACTCAGCATGGCTGTCTGCCCTACATGGAGCTGGCGAAGGAGGTACACAGACTCCTCACTCAGGGCAGCAGGGGACACAGGGGCAGGGGGTGCGGTGCCTGGCCCAAAGGAGACACGCTCCCGGACATGGGAGCCTCCACGGACCTGGGGAATGGGAGCCGATGGGAGGGCGGTGGTGGTGCTGGTGGTGGCGGGGACAGCAACACTAGCTGGGGTGTGGTGGCTGCTGACACCCGCCTCCACAAGGGAGTCATCCTCCGAGTTGCTCTGGTCCTCAGCTGAGGTGGATGCTGCTGAGGACTCCTCGGTGTGGCTCCCTCGCCCTCCGTGCCACTGGGTCCCTCCGACCACTCCTCGGCTGCTGACCCAGTCTGGCTCTCCGGCTCCTCCTGGTCCGTGGAGCTGTCCCCTTCCGTGGCCGTGGATGTATCTGCAAACAATGGGGAAACAGACAGACATCAGTCACCTGCACATAACGCACACACCACTGTGAGCACAGCACATCACAGAGCAAGCCCTGGCATCATTAGTTGTACATTGCTGAAAGTGCACTAATTGAACAGGAGAAGTCAATTGTCAGTCTGATGCCAAGCATGGCACTCACATCCCACATGGCCTTGCACCCATCTGTCTGGTGTCTGTTGGATTGCAACACCCCAGTGTTGACACATGCACCAAGTACACAGTAGTTGGACAGTGCAGAGAACACGGTGTGGACACATCACAGCTCTTGCCACTGAGTCAGTACAGGTTTCCGGATGAAAGGGATGCCCAGAGTCAAATAGGAAATGCATGTGATGCATACCAGCGACAGACACCATGATGCACCCATGTCCTGATAGCCAGCGCCACTATGGTGTGCATGTAGCACATGTCACTCCCCTGCAGGCTCACCAATCAGTAGACACATGCCATGGCGGAGGCATGACTGCAAAGTCATACATCACTGTCTCAGTGATGTATGACTTTGCAGCCAGACAACAACACTCTGCACTGTGTCACAATAGTAGGTCATGGGGAATGCAAGTCCTGGAGCTGCACAAGTGCACATGTACATCCCCCCACAACACATCCTCTTAACCCTCATCTGTCCAGGTCATACCTATTGGACATATGGGAGACCTGTGACACTACCCTCTGAACCTGAGCCCCTCACACTCTGCTGTGCATGGGGAACAGCTGCCTGAACTTCACATTTACATCCCCCAGTCTGCATGGGCAGCTGATCAGACACCTATGTGTCACACAAGTATCGTCTCCTATGGTCACATCTCCAGTGGCATGCTGAGCCCCTACCAAGAAACTCCACAGCAGTCCTGGCGACTAATCCACAGCACACTGACACAGATGCAGACACCTGAGGGGCAAATCACTGTGCACAATGTGTCCTCTGATACACGGGAGTGGGAGTACAGAGTGTATTGTATGGCCTGGAGTAGGCATGACTGTCCAGCCCCACATGAATGAGGGATGAGCCCTGGACTGTAGGCAGCTGGCTAAGTATGTGTGACACACGTCATATACATACTCCTGGGGCCCAAACATTGTTCCCACCCGCAGCATGGGTGTGTGCCAGGTACCCCAGCCACATGTGGTGGATCAGCTCAGCAATTGGACCACAGATCAAAGTAACACGCTGAATACATGTCAGAATACAGGCATTGTGTAAGCAATGGACCCACCCATGATGCCCACCACAGAGTCAGGGAAACAGATGCTGTCTCCCACCTTGAGTCAAGCAAACTGCAAGGACACAGTCCTAAGTGACAGAATTCCCTGCATGTAAGGGCCACACCTGGGTATCAGATGAGGAGTGGGCAGTGCACAATAGAGGGACATGGCTCCTGGACAACATGACTGCTGTACTGTGGCAGTTCAACCTGGCCCGAGGAGGGCACATAACATGTTAGACAGAGTACACAGTGCAGTCTTTGACTCACCCCCTCCTTACTGCTCTCTGGCCTTCAGCTGCCCATCCAGGTCTGGAAAGACCACCGCCAGGATCCTGAGCATGTGGGGGTCAGGGTCCGTGTTCCGCCCCTCCTGCGAGGAGGCGACAGCTTCAGCTGGACCCGTGCAATCCTCCGGGTCCAGCCCCAAAGGTCCTGCCACCTCTTTTGGCAGTTGCGGATCCGGCGCTTGTAGACCCCCACGGACCGGACAGCCCGGACGATGTCCTTCCAGATCTCATGCTTCCGATGGGCAGAAGCCTGTCAGGATGACAAAGTGATAAGGACATTACTACACATGCAACATATCCGTGCATGACACAGTTGCATATACATGTCGCAATCACAGGGGCACATGGTGTACCCAGGCAGTGCACGGCTGCCCATGGACAGTTTTCCAGAAGTCACTACATGGTATCATAGCATGGGGAGTAAAACCCTGTTCAGAAGCACTGTCACTGCACCATACCTGTCCAGTGCAAGTCACTACACACTATGGGGGGTGACAACTACTCAGTGAGCCTGCTAGCCAGTGGTGTGCTGACTCTCAGCCTTGCTAGTCAGACAAAATGCACATTCAGAAAGGCAGTGCACAGAACACTCACCTGCTCCCCTGGTGTCCCATACAGCTTGCTGTACTGTGGAAGTAGGCTGTCCAGCAGGGCCTGGTTCTCTTCAAGGCTGAAGGCTGGGGCTCTCTCCACAGTACGTGCCATTGCAGGGTCCAGAGGGGCAGAGACAGCAGCAGTGCAGTGGCAGATGTCGTCCTGGAGCATGTAGTGCAGGCAAGTGGGCTCTCAGGGGAACATGCAGCAATATATATGTGCTGGAGAGGCAGATACTGTCCCTTGTGTCCAAAGTGATAGGTCCAAGTCGTTTGCATCTTCTGAATCTGGCCAATCCATGGAATAGCAGCACCAAAACACGCCCACAGCATCCTTCAAATCTTCAACTTCATGACATACATGATTTTGCAACATTGTTGTGGGTGACCAACTGATTTTCCAGCAACCGACTCGTTCGAATATTCAAAAACGCGTCCGTTGCCAGGCAAGCCCATTGTCAATGGGTGCGCACCGATCGGTCCATTGCTGTTCAACGCGCACAGGGGTACAACGCGTACCCGCACACATTGAAAGCAATGGGCCGGCCGGAGGCACCGATCGGTCCATTGCTGTTCAACGCGCACAGGGGTACAACGCGTACCCGCACACATTGAAAGCAATGGGCCGGCCGGAGGCACCGATCGGTCCATTGCTGTTCAACGCGCACAGGGGTACAACGCGTACCCGCACACATTGAATGCAATGGGCCGGCCGGAGGCACCGATCGGTCCATTGCAGTACAACGCATCACTGTACATGTGACTGGCATATGTCAGCATGCCTGTCTCAGATGGACATATGCCAGCCACAGATAGCTCCCAGGGAGTGAGGGGCACACCTACATCACGACAGCCTGTCCAAACCTTATCATAAGGCATGTAAGGCTGCATTTCCTATTGTGTGTATGTTGGTGTACATGTTGTCCTGTGGGTGTCACCTGTGGGCAGCCACCCCCAGGCTGTGCACGTGTTCATGGGGACAGGATCATGGGTGTTACGTGTACGTGACCACTGTGATGTGCAACTGTTCATATCTGTGCATGTGCCATGGTCACATTTCACAGTGGTGTTTGTGTATGTCATGTCACATACCCCGTGAGTCCCATGTGGGACGGTATGTTTGAGCCAGGGTGTCCCAGTGGCACAATAGTGATGGCCCTCCACAGTCTTTGTGCATGTAGTGTTTACAATGTCTCTGATTTCATGTGCACAATGGGAGACAGTCTCCACATCCACGTTGTGTGTGCATGGACTCTGATGTTGTGCGTGTGTGTCACAGACGTCCATGGCTCTCCTGCCATGGCAAGTGTGGCCACTACCTGTGGGGGTCATGTTTGTTTTGTTGTGGTGTACACATGATACTCCAGGTGATGCCAGTGTCCATGTGGCATTACAGGGTCCCTGGGAATGTGCCTGTCGTTGAGCTGTGGTGCCTGGGGCACATCTGTCCTCACATGTCACTGGGGGTGACTGTGACACAGCATCATGATATCCAATGGGCCAAACAGGGACAAATTGATGCCACCTGTAGGACCGTGTTGACAGATGTTGACCATGTATGTACCATAAATGTCGTTCCGGTACTGCACACTTCATGTAGTTGTGCCTCATGATGATGTATGTTGGGATCTTGAGTGTGTTCAATGCCGCATATGTGGGGTGACTGACGATCTTGCTTACTTCTCCTCTGCACTGCAGGGCTCCTGCTGTCCATCGGCCATTTCCAGACCTGGCAACGATGGTGGAACGGGACAGCATCCGACGGTACCGCTTCACCAGGCAGCTGATTGAGGATTTTGCAGTGCAGTTGTCCCCACATTTGCAGCCTGGCCGGCCGTATCCTACAGCGCTGACCCCCAAGGTGAAGGTGATGGCAGCCCTACACTTCTTTGCCACCGGTACCTTCCAACATACTGTGGCGTCTGCTGGTGGGATGTCACAGACCATGTTCAGCCGTGTGCTCCGCGATGTTTTGGCGGCAATGTTGCTCTTCCTGAACCGGTACATCTATTTCCCTAGACTGCGACGACTCACTGACGTGAAGAGTGACTTTTATGCCCTGGGGAGGATGTCGCATGTCATTGGCTCCATTGATGGGACACATGTGGCTTTGGTACCACCACAGGCCCAGGAGCAGGCCTACAGGAACCGCAAGCACTACCACTCGGTCAATGCACTGGTGGTGTGTCTTGCAGACATGACCATCACACACGTGTGTGCCCGTTTCCCTGGTTCAGCACACGATGCCTTTGTGATGAGGAGTAGTCGCATCCCCAGGTTGATGGCACAGATGCAGAACCAGCGTGCCTGGCTTGTCGGTGTGTACTGACTTTGTGCCATTGTGTGTGATCTGATCTGTAGTATTCCGCCCACTTTTCCAAGTCAGCTGATGTGCACTTGTCTGTCCGTAGGTGACTCGGGATACCCCAACATGCCGTGGTTGCTGACACCCCTCAGGAACCCTGTGACACCTGCCCAGATGCGCTACAATGAGGCACATGGTCGGACCAGGAGAGTGATTGAGCGGACCTTTGGTCTCCTGAAGAGCCGCTTCCGCTGCCTGGACAAGACCGGAGGGTCCCTCCCATATGCCCCTGCGAAAGTGTGCAAGATTATCATCGTCTGCTGCATGCTCCACAACCTGGCAGTGCGGAAGGAGTTGCCTCTCATCCAGGATGACGATGACCAACATCCGCCACCTGTGGAGGATCCTGGCCTGGACCACGATGCCAGTGACGATGATGATGATGATGGTGATGGTGATGTCCGCACACAGCTCATCACCAACTTCTTTAGCTGAATGTGAGTATCCTGAGGTGTCATGTGAATGATGTGAGTTGGCATGATGTGTGGGTGGTGCTCTGGTGCTGTTGGAGTGTGTCCATGGGCTACTTGACAGGATGTGTGTTGCGATGTGTGGTGACAGGTGGGCTGTACTCCCCAACAGTGTTGACATGCTAACTTGGTTCTGGGTGGGTATCTTGTAACATGTATTGTGCATGAGTTTTGCTGTTCTGTCCTGTACTGCATTGCTTTTGACTGTGTGTCATTTCTGTCCTTCACAGGGTACTTTCAGATTCGTTTGGTCAACTGTGTCCACCGACGACGTGATTGCACATCCAGGCTGGTAGCTGTTGTGTCCCTACAGGTGATGTGCGCCACACCCATGGACTTCCTTCTGTCTACAGTTGTTGACTGTGTGCCCGCTACCAGGTGGGGTTACCTTGCATCTGTAGTGGTTACGGCATGTTGCTACTGTGTAATAAACCTGTGCTTCACTTAGTGATGTGCGTTGTCTGTGGTCACACATTTGACTGCCATTTGCTTACTGCACCTGTGGGCTACTTGACTACAACTGGGAATGGGTGTGGTGTCTGTGCATTGCACCGTCTTCCCTGGCAACATCAGTGTAGGCAATAAGTCAGATGGCCTAGGTGTGTATGTGTTGTGTAGCCCTGGTGGTGTGTCTCCCTCATATGTGTCACGTTGCCTGTACTCACATGCCTGTGTTGTCCTTGCTGTTGCAGTTCGCATACACTGTGTAATTTTGCAGTTCATCATCCCCATAACAGCACCCACGTTGGAATCACGACAGAGGCAAGTATGGTGTATTAGTGTGTTTATTGTGATAATAGTGCATAGGATGGATTGTGCTGTACATGAATCTTGCAATCCCAAGTTCCTAGATGAATAGAAAGTCCAGGTAGACAGGATCCCCAGTATCGGGGCCACTGTTGTCTGACACATTGTTCCAACTTATACTCCCCATGCAATGTGTGGGAGTAGTGTTGCCATCAACAGGGTGAACAGTCTGTGCACAAAGGCGAAAATCCAGAACAGGTTCAGGCTTCCTGGGAGTTGCGCTTGGCCATCAGCCTCTCACTTTCCCTCCTCGGACGACCCCTCTTCTTGGGGGGGGCCCTCAAGTGCAGGCTGCTGCGGTGCAGGGGACTCTCCGCCAGAGTCCTCCTCCCTCCCTGTGGCAGTTGCAGTTTGTTCGGTACCAGATGTTGTTGGCACACAGGGAGGTGTGGACTGGTTGCTGGTCATCTGGCGGAGGCATTGTAAAATGTCCCTGTGCACCGCCGTCATCTCATGTAGTACATCCCACTTGGACTCCACGCGGGTCATGTGGGAGTCCACACGTGACATGTGGGAGTCCACACGTGACATGTGTGACTCCACTTGGGACATGTGGGAGTCCAAGCGGGCATGATGGGCAGCCTGCTGCTGTTTGATGTCTCTGAGGAGCCCCACTACCTGGCTGAGCTCTCCGGTGCTGGACTGGTACGCATCAGCTATGCGTACCAGTTGTGGGTCTTCATGCACACCAGCAACGTCTGCAAGCAGCGACCTCTGTCTCCCACCCCTCCCACCACCCCTGCTGACATGTGCAGTGTGTGCAGTTGCACGCACAGATAACCCTGGTCCACCTTGGGGGTTGGTGGTGGTGGTGGTGTCCATGGCCCCAGGTTGGTCCAGGGTCACTGCGCTGGTGTTGTTCCTTATTCTGTCCATGTCGGCAGGGATGGTATTCGTGGTGACAGTCGTTGGAGGGGTGGGTGCAGGGGGTGCAGCTGGTGGACCTGCTGGTGCTGCAGCTGGTGGTCCTGCTGGTGCAGCATGTTGACTTGCACCGGATGTGCCAGGTTGTTCATCGTCCGAGGAGGACAGAGGCTGTACGACGCCAGTGAGCTCGGCATCCTCTTGAGCCTGGGACTGGGACTCCTCAGCGTCTGCTGCTGTGTCCCTATCATCACCTGTTTTTGGGAGACACAAACAATGTATGTCATGTTTCTGCAGGCATCAGTGGTTGACACACCTGACAGTTGTGACTGTGCCTCGGGGTGCGGGCCTGTACATTGTATTATCCTAAGTCGTCACAGTCAGGGGTTGATATTGGTGTGGCACATTGTCCTGCATTATTTGGGCATTTCTATGTATTCTCTGGGGTGTGAACATGGTCTGCATTGATTGTGTTTGGTTGACAGCCAGACCTCCTTCCCACCCACCCACCCACCCAGTCAGTTATCCCACCATGGAACGTGCTTGCATTGCAGGGAGTGTAAGTTGTCTCTCAGGATGTCAGTCAGTGGTGTCCTGCTGTTTGTTGGTGCACAGTTGGCAGCAGGGCCTTGTGCTCCCCACAGCAGTAGCCAGTGTCAGCCATCTTGTGAGTCCTTCTCCACTCCCTGTGATGTGAGCATGGTTCAGGGTGGTGTTGATGGGACAGTTGTGGGGGTGAGCTATGTCTGTGACTACGTCTCCCATCATGCTATTGCCTCCACCCCCTTCCCAGCATGCCCATGCTTCCTTCCTTTTGACTCTGCTTCCCTGTGGGGTGGGCTGGCTGTGCTGACAGGATGGCTGGGAGTGTTGTCCTGGCAGTTGTTTGGCTAAGAGTCCCAAGAGTGTCCCTGTGCTTCACACAACATAACCCAGGGTGGTGGTGCTTTGTGGGATCTTGTGTTAGGATGGAGGGCATTGCATTCTACCAGGTGGGTACTGTGGAGTTTGTGTTGGGGGGGTGTGAGGGGAGGTGCTGGTGACTATAGTCAGTGCTGCAAGTCCCCCTTCCCACCCAGCCAGCCAGCCAGATATCCCACCATGGAACGTGCTTGCATTGCAGGGAGTGTAAGTTGTCTCTCAGGATGTCAGTCAGTGGTGTCCTGCTGTTTGTTGGTGCACAGTTGGCAGCAGGGCCTTGTGCTCCCCACAGCAGTAGCCAGTGTCAGCCATCTTGTGAGTCCTTCTCCACTCCCTGTGATGTGAGCATGGTTCAGGGTGGTGTTGATGGGACAGTTGTGGGGGTGAGCTATGTCTGTGACTACGACTCCCATCATGCTATTGCCTCCACCCCCTTCCCAGCATGCCCATGCTTCCTTCCTTTTGACTCTGCTTCCCTGTGGGGTGGGCTGGCTGTGCTGACAGGATGGCTGGGAGTGTTGTCCTGGCAGTTGTTTGGCTAAGAGTCCCAAGAGTGTCCCTGTGCTTCACACAACATAAGCCAGGGTGGTGGTGCTTTGTGGGATCTTGTGTTAGGATGGAGGGCATTGCATTCTACCAGGTGGGTACTGTGGAGTTTGTGTTGGGGGGGTGTGAGGGGAGGTGCTGGTGACTATGGTCAGTGCTGCAAGTCCCCCTTCCCACCCAGCCAGCCAGATATCCCACCATGGAACGTGCTTGCATTGCAGGGAGTGTAAGTTGTCTCTCAGGATGTCAGTCAGTGGTGTCCTGCTGTTTGTTGGTGCACAGTTGGCAGCAGGGCCTTGTGCTCCCCACAGCAGTAGCCAGTGTCAGCCATCTTGTGAGTCCTTCTCCACTCCCTGTGATGTGAGCATGGTTCAGGGTGGTGTTGATGGGACAGTTGTGGGGGTGAGCTATGTCTGTGACTACGACTCCCATCATGCTATTGCCTCCACCCCCTTCCCAGCATGCCCATGCTTCCTTCCTTTTGACTCTGCTTCCCTGTGGGGTGGGCTGGCTGTGCTGACAGGATGGCTGGGAGTGTTGTCCTGGCAGTTGTTTGGCTAAGAGTCCCAAGAGTGTCCCTGTGCTTCACACAACATAACCCAGGGTGGTGGTGCTTTGTGGGATCTTGTGTTAGGATGGAGGGCATTGCATTCTACCAGGTGGGTACTGTGGAGTTTGTGTTGGGGGGTGTGAGGGGAGGTGCTGGTGACTATAGTCAGTGCTGCAAGTCCCCCTTCCCACCCAGCCAGCCAGATAGCCCACCATGGAACGTGCTTGCATTGCAGGGAGTGTAAGTTGTCTCTCAGGATGTCAGTCAGTGGTGTCCTGCTGTTTGTTGGTGCACAGTTGGCAGCAGGGCCTTGTGCTCCCCACAGCAGTAGCCAGTGTCAGCCATCTTGTGAGTCCTTCTCCACTCCCTGTGATGTGAGCATGGTTCAGGGTGGTGTTGATGGGACAGTTGTGGGGGTGAGCTATGTCTGTGACTACGACTCCCATCATGCTATTGCCTCCACCCCCTTCCCAGCATGCCCATGCTTCCTTCCTTTTGACTCTGCTTCCCTGTGGGGTGGGCTGGCTGTGCTGACAGGATGGCTGGGAGTGTTGTCCTGGCAGTTGTTTGGCTAAGAGTCCCAAGAGTGTCCCTGTGCTTCACACAACATAACCCAGGGTGGTGGTGCTTTGTGGGATCTTGTGTTAGGATGGAGGGCATTGCATTCTACCAGGTGGGTACTGTGGAGTTTGTGTTGGGGGGTGTGAGGGGAGGTGCTGGTGACTATAGTCAGTGCTGCAAGTCCCCCTTCCCACCCAGCCAGCCAGATAGCCCACCATGGAACGTGCTTGCATTGCAGGGAGTGTAAGTTGTCTCTCAGGATGTCAGTCAGTGGTGTCCTGCTGTTTGTTGGTGCACAGTTGGCAGCAGGGCCTTGTGCTCCTCACAGCAGTAGCCAGTGTCAGCCATCTTGTGAGTCCTTCTCCACTCCCTGTGATGTGCGCATGGTTCATGGTGGTGTTGATGGGACAGTTGTGGGGGGCAATATGTGTGACTGCGACTCCCATGATGCTATTGGCTACACTGACTTGGCCAGCATACACAGAATTCCTTCCTTTGAGTGGTCTTCACTGTGTGTTGGTGTTGTTGTGGTGGCTACATGTGTGGATGTGTGTGTTAGTTCTATTTGTGCCACTGCCTAGCTGTAGTTGTGGTTGTGTTTGTACATGTGTTGGCACAGTTGGATGTGACTTTTTTGATGGCATGTGTTGGGTTTATCTGACTGACATACACATTTTGGGATGATTCTGTTCTAGTTGCTGTGTAATTGCTATGAGTGCATGGTTTGACTCTCCCCTTGACAGTGTTGTGTGTGTGTTTTGTGGCAGTATATTGTGTACATTTGTTGTGTACTCACCAGGCTCTGGGATGTCCTCTAGTCCATATATGCTCACTGGCGGTAGGATGGCCCGCACCTTCTCCTCCCAGGGCCTGAGGTATATTGGCTTGGCAGGAGGGCCACTGCCGGTGTGTTGGCTGTTGATGTAATCTTGCTTCAGCAGTTTCCGTACCCTCCTGCGCACGTCATACCACCTGTTCTGGATGTCGCTCTTTGTGCGCCGACATGGTGATTGTGCGTTCACCCTGTTGATGATCCTCTCCCACATCTTGGTTTTCTGCGACATGGGGGTCTGTTGGACCAATGTGCCAAACAGCTGTGGCTCTACCCTGAGGATCTCGTCTACCAGGACTTCCAATTCACAATCTAGGAACTTGTGATTCTTCTTGGGGGGCATGGTGATGGGTGGTGATGGTGGGTGATGTGTGTGTTGGTGTGCAGGTGAGGGTGTGTGGGTGTGTGTTGTGCTGGGTGTATGTGAGGTAGGTATTTGTTGGTGTGCTGCTGGTGTGTGGCTTGTGTGAGGGATGAGCTGTGGGTGTGTGGTTGCTTTCTCTTGGGTGCTGGCAGTGGAATGGCATTTGCAAAGGCTCATGGTAGTGATTTGTGTCCTTTATATAGGTGGAGTTGTGGGTGTGTCTTTGTTCTCTGTCCCCACCCCCCAGTATTTATTGGCTTGGTAATTGCTTGTTTGGCCTTTTTTGGTTGATTTTTCCTTTGTGCTGTTTGTGTATGTTGGAAACGTTCTTGTGACCGAGTCGGACCCTGCATTGGTCTCGTACGGTGTTTTCCGTTTCGTTCACGCTGTGTTTGTGCAGTTTTGTATGCTGCGTACGCGTCGGTCGCGGTGTATTGTGTTGCTTCGGCTCGGTTTTGTATGCGTGTCGGTCGTACGGCTTGTCCTCCGTCCGACTCGGTCGTGTTTTTCGCGCCTTGCATCGTACTTTGCGGGTTGGAGTTGGCGGGTACGATTCGGTCGGATTTGTTCCGGGTGCGTGTCGGTCGGTTGGATTCGCGTGTTTTTCCGGCCGGATTGCTATTTTCCGAGCGGCTCGGTCGGTCGGCTTGGTTTCCTGACGTGTCGGTCGGATTTATCGCGGCTTGCATCGTACTTGGCGTGTCGGGCGCCACTGGTACGTGTCGGTCGGTATTTTTTCCGGATCCGAGTCGGTCGGTGCTTTTTCCGGCCCGAATCGGAATCGACCCCTAAGTGTGATGCATGTATATTTTTGGGATTGTACTGTGTTTTATGGGAGCGGCATCGTAATGTGCCCCTAAGTCTCTTTTATTTTGTTTCTTTTGGGTGGGAAATTTGATATTTTATTGTTTGTGTAAATATTATCTGATTGCTATTTGAAATTGTGTGGTGTATGTGTTTTAATTGTTTTATGTGATGATTGTGTTTGTTTTTTTGTTTTTTAGTTGGTGAAGGTTACATTTTTTTGTTTAAATAATTTACATATAATTTGATTATCTTAGTCTTCATTAACATTGTATTGTATTTAATTTGTAGGCTGATGCAATAAAATGTTGTATTCAATATTTAAATAACAATGATTTGCCATGTTGGTTTAGATTTTGTGATAGTGTTTTGGACTTGGGTAGGTTACTATTTATTTTATAATATGCTTTTGTCTTTTATATCTAAGTAATCTACTCCTTTGTTATTTATGAAGCTTTTGAATTTGGAAAGTAGCATCTTGTACATTATTTTGGTTTATTTGATAAGCTTACGGGAAATTTGGCTAACAGATTGCTCCATTCCTAGTTGTTGGTAGCTTTGCTTTTATGGTAATGCTTCTATAAAATTATAGAGGGTAGCCTAGTGTGGAATGGAAGGCATTGTGCCATCCCTCCATTGTGTTGTTTGTTTTGACTTCCTGTGCCAAAGTGCTGTCCTAGACATTCCACCATGGTATTTGGAATTTGGATTGCATCTGTGTTCTAACTTAGGTGTCTTTGAAATAGTCAATCAGGGCTCTTGGTTTGTCTTTGTTTTGTTGTTAGAAAGTACTTTCTGTTAGTAAATTGCAGTGGTTTGCTACCTCTGTGACAGGGACATAGGCTAGTGCTATCATTTTATAATTTGAAAGGCAAAGTGACTGTTTGTAGAATATTTTACACATAGTGCAGATTGTTGGTGGTGTCTCCATGTGCTTTGATTGAAATGATAGAAATAGCCTTTTATGGCTGTTAATTTTTACAGTGGTTTGAATCATGGCTTGCTCAAAGTCAATGATTATTTGTTGAGGGTAGTAGTTATTTGTTTTATGTTTAATGTGGTTTAAGAGGTTTTTGTAAGTGCTGCTTTGTTTATTTGGTGGTAGGGCATATATAAAATGGATATTTGTGTTCTGATATTCACCATGTATTGTGTATATCTAAGTGAATGGTTTGGAACAGATTTTGAAGCTCCTGTCAATGGTTACTCTCTCCACGTTTTTGGGACGAGAGACTGGTCCTTCTCACTGTGACAACTGCACCAGCTGCACTGAACACACGCTCAGCATCACAATGGCACAAGACAAGCCAGATAATTTATTGCCAGTCTGCTGAGCACTGGCCATTGGTGCCTCTTCCCATACCAATACACCAATGGGTTTTGTTCCAGATAGACATCTCTTGGGTCATCCAGATAGGCCTGGACCATCCTCTCAATAGTCATTGGTGCTCCAACTTGTACGACCTCTTTTGCCTTCGCCTCTGCACTGGATGTAAGCCCTGACTTTATAAACCAATCAAATGCAGATTTGGGGGCTGATGCTCCTGTTCCTGTTGTTGCTGGTGTTCTTGTTGTTGGTTTTGGCTGCTGTGAGCCAACATCATTGCCCTCAGGCTCTATGGAAGTTGAATACTGCACCCCAGAACTTCTGCCCGGGAGTGGTCCTCTAATTCCCAGCCATTCTTTTTCTAGGTCACTGGCTTGCTCAGCAATCCATGTCTTGTAGTTTGATACATCACTGTTCCAAAAATTAAATGAAAGTGGGCAGTAATTGTTTGTACTGTGAATCAAGAATTGTGACACAGATGTAATATTTGGATGACACAATGTCTCGTTGCAGCCTTGTACTGAAGCGAAGGATTAAACTCTCCGCCAACTCATATGCATCTTGATTTCACCCACACCTGCGTACATTTCAGACACCTCCTTTAGCTGTTCATGTAGCATATGCAACAACGGGATAGCTTGGCCCAGGGTACTGCCCTCCTTGCTGACTTCCCGTGTGAAAACCTAAAAAATAATTAGCATCTCTACCAGGCATTTGACTAGGCCCCATCAGTCCGTCTCAATGATCATACCTAGGCTTTCCTGTTTTCAGTTTCTATTTTCGGTAAATTCTGGTGGGGTTTTTCCAGTGTTTTCCAGTGATTTCAATACCTTAAAAAAACAGTGCTTTTCAGTGGCTACTCATTTTCACGCCAGTAAAAAACAGCAGAAACAGTGTTTTACCGGTGTTTATGGAACACAATGCGCCCTTCCTGGCAAAATACTGGGGAATCCAGATGCCTGCCCGCATGGTGGGGATGTTTACAAGCAAATAGTCGAGAAAGGGGTATTTTGGGGGTCATGGTAGTAGAAATGGGTTTGGGATGGGTCAGAGAGTGGAGGTAGAGGATATATTGTGAGAGGTATAGTGTGAGAACTAGGGTAGTGCACTGGAGAGAATGGTAGAACGAGGTAAGGGAAGAGTCAGAGCGTGGAGGTAGAGGATATAATGAGAGAGGTATAAGGTGTGATATATAGAGTAGTTCATTGGAGATGCTGAACTAGGTGTAAAGAAATAAATATAAAATACATATGTACATGGACGGTATATATGCATAAGGAAGGTAATATATCTTCTCTGTCGTTTTTTCACTGGCTGGCACAGAGAGCCTGGGGTTACAAGATTAAGCGTACTATCTATTTTAGAAATTAGTGTGGGTGCAGAACTGTTGGTGCAGAAAATCAGCCAGTTACTGGGGTCAAAATATCTCACATGGTGAGCAGCAATGCCAACCCTATACCAAGTATGGAAGCAAAGACTCAGTAATGCTGCAGATGCGCCAGTGATTGACAGCTGGCATCTGCTAAACAGGAGTGTCCACCATTGGTTGAGAAGGCCCAAATTAGTCAAATCTTCAGGACATACACATAAAATAAATGAAACCTATTCACCTACTGAAAAGTAGTCCTGAAAATGTGCTATGAATCTGGTTGTTGGACACTCTTGTGCTAAGAAATGCCCTACTAGCGATGCTCTATGGCAAGATAAGGTTTGCTTTTGTTAACATCAAAAAAGCATGTAGGGACATTCTAGGAGGCATTAGCTTTTGATATGGAAATATAGGTGGCTAATCAAGCCACAGGCCACTATATTGAGAAGTGAAAATTCAAGGGATCAAAGTTAAATACACCTCCAGGTAACAACCTAAAAATAATCACCTTTATTTTTTGGCAATATTTAAGAACGCATGTTCATCATAAAATCTGGATGACAGAAAAAATTGCGGGATACTAAAAACAAAGGGAGAGGTGTCGTATACGAATCCAATATACGCCTCGTGATTATCAGGCTAAACATCACACTAAATCTGACAAAAATTAAAAGAAACGCATGGGCTGTGGTTAACCTGATACAAGAAAGCGCCTCAAAAGAGAACACATTATCTGTTTTAGTGGGGTTTAGTCCTGAGGGGTGGGGTCCAGGATTTGAAAATCAGAAGAGGCACAACACAGTTTAAAGATCAGACTGTGCACATTGTTTTTCAGAATGAGGGCTGGTTCCAATGTACCATACAAATCACAAAACTGGTTATGTTGGCATTAAGAATATGCACGAAAATGCACACGTGGCCAGCTGCTGGGATAACAATTGGGGAGGAATGCTCTAAAAGAGGGTTGAGACCTCTCCAGGCAAAGAGTCATACTCTTCTCCCTAGATACAAAGAGGCCCCTTTAGAACTCAGCATGCAAAAAGCTCACATAGCACAAACCTGAGCTCCTGCACACATACAGGCTACCCGTGCACCCCAGCCCTGGCTGCACTGTTTATCGAGCAAAAGGGAAACAAACAATACAAATCCCACAAAAAGAGCCAGTGCCAGGCAGCTGGGGAGATTCTGTTACAAAACACTTCCCAGCACGACATGTCCCTTTTGCAACTTATGAAATCAAATGAATGTGGGGGGTGCTTGCATAAGTCTCAATGCAATTCGAAGCTAAATCTGATTACAATGAGATTTGCGGTAGGACTGACCCATCTGTGCCATATGAGCCCCTTCTCTTCGGCAGAGATTCTGAAATCCTGAATGAAATGCATTTTAAATTTGACAGCTTTTTTATAAACATAGGAGGGCTGTACTATGTGCAACAGACAAGTATTTTCCAGGATCTTCAATATTGGGTTCACTCCCCCTCCCCCCATGCCTCCCCCCACCCCATTGAGGGTCGGATTGGGTGATAGGCCGGTGCCTCAGGGTCACCTCTGGCAGGTTTTTTTAGGACCTCAGTCAACCAGCCCATAGAACAGGGGGTGGGGAAGAGTACAGCAGCGTCCGTTGGGCCATCTTCACCTCAGTCACACTCTCCCCTCCATCTGAGCCAGGCTGGGGGGCAGGTGTTCCTTGGGCCATTCACACCTCGGGCCTCCCATGTGTGGGACCGGCCCAGCAGCAGTGTTTATCCCTCCCTGCCAGGCCACCACATGCAGGCCATAGTGGGTGGGGGAGGAAGAAGTATGCATGGGCCTCGCTGGGGCCAGGTATTTTCGCCTCAGCCCCAGTTTTTTTTAGGCCTTGCTGGAGGGAGTGTGCCTTTGCTTAGGCCTCGCTGTGACCCAACAGAGTCCCAGAATTGGCTAAGCATCCTGTGATTCTGGGCAGCTCAGTTAATCTCACACAGCCTTGTTTTTGTAAAAACAAGCAATTTTTATATTCCATTGCTATTCCTAACAGTTGTTGGACAGAATGTTTGTGTAACAACACTGTGCACCACGATGTTTTATGATCCACAATTCCTTAAGAAGGTGGTTTTTAAGACACTGGCTACTTTGGCCTAGATCTGGGGTAAAATAAAAAAAGTTATCAAATTCTTATGTTTCGTCCATTCAGTCCTTTGAAAAGCAGCTTCAAAATACCAGATATAAATGGCACCAGCAAAGTATAACTCAGTTACACCTGCTTTTAAACTCAACAATCACGTTATTCAAAGAATTACCGAGGAAATTACGATTTCTTCAAATACCTATAGTTTTTCCGAAATTATGACCCTTACTCTTTCTATTGCATCTAGACACTTTTATATCTTGTGTTTGGTGCAAATCTATAATCTATTTCTGCTTTAAAAGACACATTTACTGAGTCTAAACTACACACTACAACTCTTTGCGCGTTGAAGTGGTCACAGGGGTCACCAGAATCTATATTCCCTGATCAGATTGTATCTGTACTCCACATCTGCTGTACTAAGAGCATAATTATTTTGCATGTTATACAGTTTTTATATCACCTGATATAAAATTGTACAATTCTATTAAACAATATCCTCGTACTAATGCCCACAAGCCGAAAATGTTCACATGTTCGCTAAACGTTTTTAGGGCCTCAGTCAACTACTCACAGAACCTTCCCTGCTGTCCCACTCCCCTGTCGTGCTGACAAACTGAGGTGGGGAGGCGGGGGTTGGGGGGAGTACAGCAGCGTGCGTTAGGCCATCTTCGTCTCAGTCACACCCTCCCCTCCATCTAAGCCAGGCTGGGGGCCAAGTGTTGCTCTGGCCGTTGGGCCTTTCACACCTCAGCCGTGTGGGACCGGCCCATCAGCAGTGTTTCCCCCTCCCCGCCAGGCCACCACATGCAGGCCATAGTGGGTGGGGAGGAAGAAGTATGCATGGGCCTCGCTGGGGGCCAGGTATTTTCACCTCGGCCCCAGTGTCTTTTAGGCCTTGGTGGAGGGGGTGTGCCTTTGCTTAGGCCTCGCTGTGGCCTGACAGAGTCCCAGCATCGGCTAAGCATCCTGTGATTCTGGACAACTCACTTAATCTCCCAAGGTCTAAAATAAAACTAAATTTGATCTTTTGTAATGTAATTGGCACACATGTAAATCGCTTTAATGCCTTTGGGCCAAGATCACACTTTAAAAATACACAAAATATCTGGCTAGATTCTGCAAAGGCCTGGACGTGATAATTAAAGAGGACTCCTGTAAACATCCATATTCTTTTTATTTTGCTTTTTGGCTCAGTTATGACTCATTCTGTCAGGTTTACTACACATTTTCATGCCAGCCAGAACATTAAAATGCCATTCAGTCTGGTAAAAAAAAAGGCGATCCATAAAGGGACGATCTGGGAATGCGAACCACTTTTTCTGGAGTGCCCGGACCTAATTGTAATCCCAATCCAACCCATCCCGTCATTCGCTGTTGCAGCCAGCTAAGGTGTTGCTGCCAGTGCCTTGCAGATGAATGTGCCTCTTCCCTCATACAACTACGGGAAGTGTTGCAGAAGGGCTATTGCATTAATTGCACATGGATCTCGAGATCTGGGTGAGCCTCCTTTGCATATTGAAAAACAAAGAAAACTGCATGCAAAAAAAGTACATAAATGCTCTACTACCTTTCAGAGCATATGAGGGCAGATAATTCCCTCGCTATCTGGCAGCCCGTGGGGCGCTCTGCAGATTTGTGGGTAGAGGTGACGCGCAGAGTGAGGGTGGGAGTGAGGGTGGTGAAAAGTGAAGTAAAAAGGGCTCTCTTTTAGAACTTGCCTGCTGAGTCTTGGAACACCGGCGGTCGCCGTCTCGTAGTTGTCTGCTGTGGTGAGGTGTGTGGGGCCAGGCTGCCCAGGCATAGTCCGGACATCAATTTCAATAGGGCCTGACCCCACCCACCAACCTTGCCAACCAATGTTTCTCCCCTAATTAAATGGGGGTGAATCATATAGTTTCCTGCTGTTTGCTTCCAGATTGCAGTTTCCCGTACAGTTCTGTTTTGTACTGCTTTGGCTCCCTCAAGTGGCCAAGCAGTGCAACAAATGTCAAAAATCAGTGACACTCAGTTTAAACCGGGTCAGCTGATTTTTGATCCGGTAGGGTACTGTCGGGCACAATCGGGTTAAACCGATTTCCAGACAGCCTAATCATACCTTTCACAGTTGCATCCCCTCTTTTCATGACATATTCATTGATCAGTCTGTACTGCTCAAACAGATGTTGCAACATGTAATAAGTCGTATTCCACAGTGTTGGCACCTCCTGTATGAGTGCTTTAACTGGCATTCTAGTATCATGCTGAATGATCCTGAACTGCTTCCGGGCTTTAAAAGAATGGCTCAAATGAGTGCAGATTCTTCTGCAGGTGGACAGTATGTTGCTGACTCTGTCTTCTTTTTTGAGAAAGTCCTGTACAATGATGTTAATGCAGTGTACCAAACACAGGATCCTGAAATAGCCATCATCTGACATGGCATTAACTATTTATTTATTTAATATTTATTGGATTTCTAAGGTGCAGCTTCCACCTTACAGGTATCATGGCACTATACACTTCATCTAGACAAAGCCAGCAGTGAGAGTAAGGCTAGAGACTGAAACAGCCAGTAGAATTACTTGGGGAAAAGCCAGGTCTTCAAAGCCTTCCTAAAGCACAGTAGATCTGTAAGAGCTCTAAGAGCAGCTGGCAGCATATTCAAGAGTTGAGAGAAACCTTAACTGTAAAGGCTCGCCCGCCTTGTCTAGCCTTGCAAAATCTCTTTACACAAAGGAGATTGGCTGAGGCTTAGCAAAGACACCGCCCTGGAGTGTATTTCTTTAAGCTCCGTTACTTAGGCACAGGACCAAAGCCCTGTAGGGCAGTAAAGACAATACATAAGGATTTTAAATCTATCCTTTGTTTCAGAGGGAGCCAATGTAGTTCTTTCATTGCCTTAGATGCAGAAGGTCTATGAGGTATGTTTAATGCCAGTTTGGCAGCAGAAGCCTGTACTCTGTATAGTCTATTAAGAAGGTAGCAGGTGTGCCATGGAGCAGTGCATTACAATAATCCAGCCTTCTCAAGGTAACACTGCACGCTATAAGGGATTTGACTTGAGAATGTAGCAGATGAAAAATCTTTCTGAGTTGTCGCAAATGTGTGAAACATGTCCCGGCTACTTTGTTTACATGTTGCTCCAGGGACAGTTTATCATCAAATGTTGGGGGGGAGGATGTGGCCTAATGGCTAGGGTGGTCGATCTCAAATCTGGGGAACCGGGTTCGAGTCTCGACAATGAAGCTCAACATCCTGAGATTCTGGGCAAATCACTTAATCTTCCTGTGCCTAACAAAAATGAATGCGTCCTTGTGTAACGCAACTGGTGTTCATGTACAGCGCTCCGATACCTGATACCTTCGGGTCAAGTTCGCGCTATATAAAATGTAATCCCAAGATTATGAGCCATATCAGATAGGAACAGCTCTTGTTCGGTGCGGAGTGGCCAGAAGTTGATGAGAAGTGTCATGGGGATTTTATTCAGCGGGCACCAGAGGAATTCTGTTTTATCCCCATTAAACTATATTACTTCCATCGTTCATTGCAACAAATCCAATGTTAAGTTCTCTGGGCGGCAGCCATTCAAAGACCTTGTTGTTAAAGTCAAGCAAGATGTTTGCAGCTGTGATTTCTCCATGGCAAACATGGCTACTGTTGCATACTTTTGAGCACCATTAAAATGTCAGCAGTGTCAACCCCTGCATATATAACTTCTCTAAACCCCACAAAAGAGATCCAGTGTACAGTGATGCACATGTAATCAGTGGCTTGGCAACTGGTCCACATGTCTGTCATCAGGTGGATAGTGTGATAGGCACTCTGCTGCAAACGTTGTCCAACCAATTCCAGCACATTGTGATGTAGCACTTGTTAGAAATGGGATTTTTGGTAGGCTAGGGCGTGGGCCAAAGTCAGGCAAAAACCACCACTCTAGTCAGGATAAGGGAGTTACACGTCTAAAATAACCCCTGCTCACCCCCTTGGTAGCTTGGCACGAGCAGCCAGGCTTATCTTAGAGGCAGCATATAAAGCATTTGCACATAACCAACAGTAATACAGTGTACGCACTACAAAAGGACAACACACCAGTTTAGAAAAATATCCAATATTTTTATATAATTAAAACAAGACCAAAAACGATAGAAAGCCACAATACTATACTTAAAAGTTCACAGTTCAAAAATATGCTGATTAAAAAGAGTTCCTTGTGTGGATAGCTCCGTCCAGGCTACCACGGCGTCGTGAACACACAAATCCAAAAACAGTTCTGGCTGACCGCGGGGTCGCAGGCCAGCTACGGTGTCGGGAAGACCCACAAACAGTACCTTTCAGAGATGCAGGGCGATGGGGCCCTTGAAGTCACTCGCGTTGCAGGTCGAGCCCCTATCTGATGGGATCAGGAGCGCTGGCACCAACAGGCGTCGAGTGCTGCGGGGCGAAGGGCAGCGGTGCGGCGTGCGGTGCCCCCAGGTCACGGTGCGAGCAGCGGCTCGGTGGCGGCATCAGATGGTGTCGTCGGTGAGACCAGGGTCGCGGTGCGAGATGGAGGCGGTGCTCGTCACGGTGCTAGCAGGTCACGGTGCAAGCAGCGGCGTCATCGTTGCTGAAGCGCTGTCATCGGTTGACGAGCGGGAGTCGAAGGCACCGGCGTCGGTGGGCCAAGGCTGCGGTGTGGGATGAGGGCGGTGCATCGTGTAACTTACGAGCAGTGTCCCCGAACCACGGTGCAAGCAGCGGTGTCGATCTCGGCGGGAAGTGGCGGCGTCAGGGAGACCACGGCGTCACTGTGTAGCGAGGCGGTGCTTAGTGCTGTGCCCACAGGTCGCGGTGCGAGCAGCGGCTCGGTGATGGCGTCAGCAGGCGTCATCAGTGAGACCAGGGTCGCAGTGCGGCATTGCGGCGGGGCCCTCTGCGGTGCCAAAGCTTCAGCGCGAAGCAAGGCGGTGCGGAGTGCGGGGCCCACAGGTCGCGGTGCGAGCAGCGGCTCGGTGATGGTGTCAGTGGCATCGTCAGTGAGACCAGGGTCGCGGTGCGGCGTTGCGGCGGTGCCCTCTGCAGTGCCTTTGGGACACGGAGTCGGCAGCATCGTCGTCGACGTCGTCGAGTTGCTTTTCTTCTGTTGCAGCACAAAACACACAGTCCCCAGTGCTGAGGGCAGAAGAGCTTGAAGTCTTTGTTGTGCCTGAGACTTCTTGAACAGGGGGCAAGCTCTACCTCAAGCCCTTGGAGAGACTCACAAATTAGGTTGCAGAAAGTCCAGTCAAGGCCTTTCACTGCCCAAGACAGAAGCAGCCACTGCCGGTCAGCCCAGCAAAGCACCCAGCAAAGCAGTCGTTCCTTTTCGCAGCTTCTCCGGCTCTTCTTCTTGGCAGTCTTCTTGTTCCAGATGAGTTCTAAAGTTCAGGGGTCTGGGCCCCATTATTTGTATCCAAAAATCCTTTGATCTTTCAGGCAGAGGGTGTCTGTGCCCGGCCAGAACCAGTTCTGCCTTCTCTGGTGTGATTTCCTGGCAGGAGGTGGAGACGGCATTGTCAGAGGCAGACCAGGCCCTTTGAGGTGCAAGGAAATCTTCTCCCCCTTCCCCCATCCCAGCCCAGGTCTATTCAGCCCTTTCCTGACCTACCTAGACTATCTGGAGCCCCTCCGGCCCCCCAGCCTTCTATCATCCAAAACCTAGACAGGCAATCCACATTCCAGCAGAGGCACACGGGATGACTGAGCAAGAAAATACCTACTTTCTAAAAGTGGTATTTTCAAACACAGAATGTAAAAATCACCTTCACTAAAAGATGCATCTTTAGATTCTGAGTTCAGGCATACTAAATTCTATTTTCTTTCCGAATTCCCTGGGCCAGTTATGTTTATAAGATGTTATAAACAAACCTCCCATTCTATCCTATGGGGAACTGGTAGCCTTGCAATAGTAAAAAACGAAATTGGCTGTAATTCACTATCAGGACATGCCACACACACCAGGGCATGTCCCACCTTTCACATACACTGCACCCTGCCCACAGGGGTACCTTGGGCCTACCTGAGGGGTGTCTGACATGTAAGAAAAGGGAAGGTTAGGGACCGGCCAGTGTGTGCACTGGCCAAGTCGACATGGCAGTTACAAACTGCGTGCAGACTCTGCAATGGCAGGTCTGAGTTACCGTTTTCAGGGCTACTCACAGGGGTGGCACAACCAGTGCTGCAGGCCCCGAGTAGCATTTGATTCACCAGCCCTGGCACACGCAGTGCACTTTACTAGGGGCTAACAGGTAAATCAAATATCCAATCATGGAAACACCCATCCATAACACAATTTACACAGAGAGCATATGCACTTTAGCACTGATTAGCAGTGGTAAAGTGCCCAGAGTCCTAAAACCAACACAAACAGGTCAGGGAAAAATAGGAGGAAAAAGCAAAATGTTTGGGGATAACCCTGCAAAAAGGGCCATTTCCAACACAACTGGAACAGCAACTCTGGCAAAATAGGTCCAACTTGGAACCTTGCATTTTGGGCAAATGCCACAAATTCTAGAAAATCCACTCCTTCCACAAAAGAAAAAGGGAGGAGGACCAGCGCTAACATTTTAGTCAGCTTCCCGTTGTACAAACGTCCCATTGGTTGGTTGCATTCATACTGCTCATTCTGTCTAAACATGCCAGGAATAGTAGCCTGGATTTTTTTCTTTTCTGGTGCCACTGATGCAGGCGACTTCTTGAGAGAAGAAGGTGGTAGACTCAATGTGCGTCTCAGCGGAGCAATCATTGTTCGCTCTTGCCTTGGTGTCTTGACCTGACTCTGAGTCTTGTGCCATTGCGATGTTGCCGATGTGGGAAATACTACTGCACTGCTGGGGACAGGGCTGATTTGCGTAGCGAAAACGTCACCCTCTTCTTCACCTTCACCTTCCACCATGATCAGAGCAGATTCCCTGCTCTCACCAAGTTCACCATACCCCATTCGCCTTTGTTTTTGCTACTATGCACCTCCCAGGTGATTTCGTGGTGTTTTCTCAAATGGGTTGTTTGGCCTCCGCTACCATAGTTTGCACCAAGCTTACCTCGACAAACACATGCATTGCAAATGGAGCATATGGCAATGTTCGCCTCCTGCTTACTAACCGTAAAGCAGTCCCAAACTGGGAAGGTCCACTTTCTGACATTTGTGCCACTGCCAATGTCCGAAGAAGTGGCAGTAGGTGGGTGTTTCGATGTTTACCTCTCTGCAGTGCCTACATCTACTGAGGTGGTTGTGGATGTAGGTCGCAGGGGCCTTGCAAATATGGAAGCTGGCAGTGGTGGTATCTGTGCTACATCCCTCAGAGCAAGTTGAGATGAGGGTAACGTCGGTCCCCTCTGGGATTGGGCTAACATCCATGATGACTGGGTCATCATCATCCTCCTCTTCTTCATCCATAACTCTAAGGCTTTCAGGAACCTTCCTTTTTCCTAGCCTTTCCTGGCATGTCTCAGACTGAGGCAGGATCCAAGTGGAATCTTGATCATCAGAAGGGGGGATTGGAGAAGAAGATGGTGGAGTATGCTTCCCTTTTCTTGCTGGAGATCTGGAAGACAATGGATCTTCTGAGAAAGGAGCTTCTTCTACTTCCTCAGAATGAAGCTCAATATCCTAGAGTACTCCTACTTCAGGAGGAAATACTATTGCTGGCTGCTGCTGTTGCTGTTAACTTAGCTGAGTTTACAGCAATGATTGGGTACTACTTTGCAAAATTGATAACTCCAATTCAATGTCACTGCTCGTCGGCATTGCCGGGATTATAGTGACTGCCTCTGTGACAGACATGGGGTTGGGCCTATGTTGGGGCCATTGCTGGGAGAGCGCTGCTCCCAGCTTGCTCCCAGGAGGCTGATGGGGCAGGCACACAGCGTTGTCTGAAAAAGGTCTGGGGCGACATACCAGTGGTGGTAATCTCCTTTTTATCACTCGCCACTTTCTTGGTAGCACATTTCTTTGGGGCCATCTTGAAGCTGTCAGTTGTTAGTGTCACTTTGCTTCACAAGCTGGAGAGATGTCCATGTTGTCTGGTCACTCGCCATGTGCACAAGTCTTCTGTCTGGCAGTAGTGTGGAGGATGTCTCTTCTCTAGTGCACCTAAAAGCAAACAAGCAGGAAGAACGTCAGTAAAAATTGGCATCGTTGCAGTTTGAACTAGCAGTACAAACAATATCATTTAGTGGGGTTACTTAAGTTATACAGACTTTCAAAAAAATATATATTTCTTTATTGATTTTCAGAGGAACATATGAAACTCTGTTTACAGTAGGAGCATACTATAATGTATAGCATCAGCACAATGTTTAGTCCTGTGGCAACAGTGAAAGGGGCAAGAATACAGTAATAGTACAGTGTATAATGTTACGCCACACATTTGATAAATTACGCAATCAGGAGCAGAAATTGTAGGCCCTGCAATAAACATCAAGAAATATTCCAAACAACAACTAAAGGAGAGTGAGAGTCATAGTTTACATCTTGTAACCATCATTGACTGTGTGGGTTGCTACGGATCTACCCTGTGCGTGTACAGGGTGACAATGTGGTGTAAGAGCATCAGTGCACTGATGCACCTTACTTATGTCTTGAGTGGGGGGTGATGCTGGGAGGCCGGGGTTAAGAGCATCACAGGGTAATGGGACGGTTCCCAGTAACTTACGGTACCTGCCCATGTCCTCTCCTGTGGCAAGTTATAAATACTTAACAACAAAACAGTGTATCCATTCAAAAGTAAAACCACACCAACAAAAACATTCATTTACAATCAGGAAGGCTAAGAAAGAGCAACGACATACGGATATAACTGTTCGCTTTATGTGCATCAAGAATGGATGTGGCACTCAGGGAGGTGCAGGTGACAATGGAAAAATCCTTAGAAAAGTAATGCTGTTGTGCAGCTGGGTGCCTATAGCAGACAGGGGTTGAAGGATGTTGGGAAAATGTGAAAACAAAAATTGCTAAAAAAAAAGAATCATTTAAAAAAACATTTATTTGAAAAATAATTTACAAAATAAAAAAATTGAAAAAATGAAAATTGAATAAAAAAAAGTATGTGAAATTTTTTTTTTTAAATAAAAATGTAAAACATATAATTGCCGATGTACTAGGGGTCTACCATGAGAAACCCATTGGTATTTGGGAGGCAAGGACTGATGCAGGTGAAATGCAAAAAAGTATGTAAATAATATAAAACACTGTTCATATAGTACATTCAGTATGAGCATTGAGCTACTAGGCCTTAAGCATATTATTAAACTGATATCAGGGGCAAGTAAAAAAAAAAATAGCACAAACAAAAAGACTTAAGCCTCGACATACAAAATGGCTTTGAAAACTGAAAAAAGGATGTTTGCACAAACTGGCCACATGGTCAAACAACAAGCAAGGATGCATGGCCACAGCAAAGAACCAGTGGTGGCTCCTCCGCTAAGGCGGAGGAGTGCCGCCCCACTGCCAGAGCAGCAAAGAAAGGAAAAAATAAAATGATAATAACGGAATGTTATTATCATTTTATTTTTTCCTCCTGCTGCGGCAGTGCATGAGGGGGCGGGGTGGAGCTGCAGGGGAGGAGTGGTAGACCACTCCTGTGCACAATGACTGTTTGGTCGGCCCTTTTGGGCCACCCAAAACAGTCATGCTAACTTCCCTGTTCTCCATGCAGGCTCCATTACAGCCTGCATGGAGAACATGCCCACCCCTCCAGCCCCTGGCTGAGTGCTGTGTCACGGCGCTCAGACAAATCACAACGCTGCATTGCTTGGCTTAGGTGTAAGAGCCTGGCTGCCTGCTTCCTGTTATGACCTGGAGTCAGACACAGGCAAGCGGGAGAGAAGACGTGGGACTCAGCGGCAGCAAGGTAAGTTTTTTTAACAAATATTTTATTTAAAAAGCAGCCTGCGCCCCGACCCGCGCCCGCCCCCCCATCCGCGAGCCTTGCCGGCTGCCCCTGCAAAGAACACATGCAGGCCTGTGTCAAAAGCACACTGGCTGCCTAGACAAAATGGCCGCCAGCCACATGGTCAAGCAACAACAACCAGCAAGGAGGCATGGCCACAATAAAGAACACATGCAGGCCAATGGCAAAAGCACACTGGCTGGCTACACATAATGGCTGCCAGCCACATGTTCAAACAACAACAACCGATAAGGAGGCATGACCACAACAAAGAACACATGCAGGCCTATGGAAAAAGCACACTTGCTGGCTACACAAAATGGCCGCCAGCTACATGGTCATACAACAACCAGCAAGGAGGCATGGCCACAACAAAGAGCACATGCAGGCCTATGGCAAAAGCACAATGACTGACTACACAAAATGGCCACCAGGCACATGGTCAAACAGCAACAATCATCAAGGAGACATAGCCACAACAAAGAACACATGCAGGCCTACGGCAAAAGCACACTGGCTGCCTACACAAAATGGCAGCCAGCCACATGGTCAAATGACAACAACAACCAGCAAGGAGGCACGGACACAACAAAGAACAAATGCAGGCCTAGGGCAAAAGCATACTGGCTGCCTACACAAAATGACCGCCAGCCACATGGTCAAACAACAACAACCAGCAAGGAGTCATGGCCATAATATAGTACACATGCAGGACTATGGCAAAAAACATACTGGCTGCCTACACAAAATGGCCACCAGCCACATGGTCAAACAACAAGCAGGAGGCATGGAAAACAAAGAACACATGCAGGCCTATTGACACTGACTATACAGAATGGCCCCTGGCCACATGGCATGGGGAACAAAAACTAATGATGGTCTGTGGCAAACACACTCACTCACTGGCCAGATAAAAGAGACATGGTAACAAAGGAGAAAACAGCATTAATTCAGCAATGCCAAAAACGAAAATTAACTGGGCTAAAATATTTTACAACACACAGCCTCCAAAGGCATCAAATATAGTACACCACTTATACATTGTCTGCAAAAGAAAATGTGATATATCCCCCCCCCAAAAAAACACATTTTGTAATTTAATCCAATGCCATCCATGGCCTAAATGAAGTTTTAAAAAAAACTAGGCCCCCACTGAAACTGCCTATACAAAATGGCCTATACAAAATGGCCCCTGACCACATGGCATGGGGGACAAAGAAAAATGGTGACCTATGGCAAACACATTCACACACTGGTCAGCCAAACACAGGAGAAAACAGCATTAGTTCGGCAATGCCAAAAGCAAACATTAACTGGGCTAAAAAGTTTTACAAGAACACACATACTCCAAAGGCATCAAATATATTCCCTCACCTTTATACTGTTTGCAGAAAAAAATGTGAAATACCCCCCCCCATAAAACAAATTTTGTAATTTAACCCAATGCCATCCATGGCCTAAATGAAGTTTCAATTCAACAGACACCACAAAAACAGTAGTTTCATGCACCCATGACTAGAACTGGGGCTACTGGCCGGAAGGCCCATTGGCTGACTAGGCCAATTAGTGAATTAAATGCATATTGCAAATTTATTTTAAAAAACATGGAGAAAATGTACTGAACTGTGCAACATTTTTCCTTTACAAAAGAAGAACAATTACATGCAAAAAAAAAAAAATAACTAGGCCTTTACTGAACTACAGACCACCCACCACAATAAATTTTAAAGATCAAATTAAAGTACAAATACATCCTACTTTCATGCTCTCTATTAAACAAACAACACCCTTAAACAACAGTTTTTGAACTTACTTATGATATCACAAAAACAAAGTCCTCAAATCCAATGGTATATATACAGCAGACAAACAGAGTGACCCTTCCAGCTCCAAATCCAAATAAGAAGTGATCAGGAGGTGGAAAAAGTACTGGGAGGAGCCTGATGGACAGGATCAGAAAGTTGGAGTCTCTGGGGCACTTCCTCCTTGTTGAAAAAATCAAAGTACAATAAAAAAACAAAATGAACGGTGCATTTGAGAAGTTTTTCAACTCCAAATTGTTTTTTTGGGGAGATTTAGCTGCTTCTCAAAGAAAGAATCTTCTGCAGGTTGCAGCCGCTCGCGCTAAATCGCGCTCGCCTAAGTCACCAAAAAAGTACCAGAAGTCGCTGACATGGCCAAAAGCCGCATCAGCGGCTGTAAAATCTTACAGGAGCTTTTGGGCGGCTAGAAAATCTCATGTGTACTCACGAGCACCCGGCAAGTCTCGTCACGCTCCCCGCTCGTGAAATGACATGATGAGCTCGCCAATGGAAAAAGAATTCTGCTCCATTACGGAGCACAGAGTTTAACGGTAACTCCACGTTCTCCGTGGAACGCAGAGTTGCCGAATTCCGCAAACTTCGCGAGCAGAGCGGCGTTTTATGCCCAGGCCTAGGTGTGATCTCTTACATCAATTACAACTTCATCTTTTGTAGCTGCATGCATTAGAATAGCATTTGGCACATTTCCAATTTATATTCTCTGTTGATGCACTTTCTTGGGTGTAGGTGTAGCCCATGTGATTGAGGGGCCGATTCCGATTTGGGCCGGAAATCTCTCCGACCGAGCCGGACCCGGAGAGATTTCCGACCGAATCGGACCCGTGCAGCCCGACCGAACGAGTACGATGCGCACGTATGCCATCGGACTCGATTCGGTCGGACTCCCATTGAAGTCAATGGGAGCCTGTCGTACAACGCGTACGCGGGCTCCCATTGACTCAATGGGTGCGAGGCGGACAAGGGCGCCCCTACAGCGTGCTACGCGGTGAAGCGACTCGCGCCGTACACGCACAGGTAGGGGGACCCATGGGTCCCCCCTGTGTGCGACTTCGCGCGGCTACGCATACAGGGGGTCTGACACGAACCCCCAAAGTACGGCTCCGACTGCTCTTTCGAGCCGGAGTGCGCGGCTCGGTCGGACTGCTCGCGGCACGCATCGTACTTACCCGGCCGGGGAAGGTCTCCATTACGCGGTGCGAGTCGTGTCTGAGCGAGTCGGTCGGTGCGGTTAGACCCGGGAACGAGTCGGTCGGAGCGGTCGGGACGCCCGGACGAGTCGGTCGGCGATTTCGCATCGTACTCGCTCGCCCGGACGCGTGTACGAATCGGTCGGGAAATAGGGCTCCGAATCGGATCCGGTTAAGCCGAATCCGATTCGGAGCCCTACCGGCCGAGATCGGAATCGGCCCCTGAGTAACTGCTTTGCTTTCTGTAAGGTAATGTACTTTTCTGCCACGGTCGTTATATCTGAAAGTACTGTAGTAGTATAAATATACACAATATATTAATGATTATGTGTTTGTTATTTACATGTAAAACTAAGCAACTACTTCTATTTTATATACTTACATGTATAATCTGTTTAGATATTTCATGCTGATTTGCAGCTTTTCCTTTGGTGGCGTTCTAATTTAGAGCAGGTACTTTCTTTTCTGTTGTGTGAAAAAACATGTTAGTTTCATGTTAAATGTTAACTTGTTGGTAGTTTGTTGAGAATGAAGGATTTATTTTTACATGCTATTTGGGTGAGTTTCTAATTTTCTAATTATTTATGTATACTTACTTTCTTAAATCTTTTTTACTGGTTTCTGACAACATAGAAGTTGGAAGGTGTTTTATTAATTAATTCACATTTTACAATAATACGTTTTAATTTAAAAATAAGTTGTAGTTACTGGATTAGATAGTTGTTGAGTTGTATACATTTCTTCTTTAATGGTCTAGTGAGAGAATTCAGCAAAGCTTCCTCATCTTGCAGAGTTTGTTGTTTTTGAAGTATTTAGGCCCTAATTAGGTGTTGTAGGTCGGTGTTTCAGGACACCAAGTACCTCTGTCTTTACATGCTAAAATGCATATAGTCATTTCACAAAAGTGAAAATGAAAATTTAGCAAGCAGTGAGAGAGGTGATGATTTTGGGATCCTCCCTAACCTAGGGAGAGAACCAAGCAGATGCCTTGAAAACAAAGAGCACATCTTGCTGAACGATTCGGTGGTGGTCCCATCCTCTTAGGACCACCCCAAGCACAGTTATGGGCAAAAATACAATCCCAACCAAAGGCCCTGCAAAGCATTATGGGACGAGATTAGAAGTGGGCAGTGAATATTATAGTATCCAATATCAAAATAATTCTACAAAGAGCTGCAGTTCAACTAGTCATTACTAGGTGTCCCTCACGAGTCAAATGCAAAAGCATTGAAATTATTACATCAAGCTGCAGTTCCACTAGTCGTTACTAGGTGTCCTCACGAGTCAAATGCAAAAGCATTGAAACCCTTTCATGAAGCTGCAGTTCCACTAGTCGTTACTAGGTGTCCCTCATGAGTCAAATGCAAAAGCATTTGACTTGAGGGGCACCTAGCAACTACTAGTTGAACTGCAGCTTGATGTAATAATTTCAATGCTTTTGCATTTGACTCGTGAGGGACACCTAGTAACGACTAGTTGAACTGCAGCTCTTTGTAGAATTATTTTGTGAGGAATGTTTTTGCCTGATTTCCGTGTTTTTCACGGAGTGCGTAATTAACAAATCTCCACAAACTCCGGGAGCGGAGTTCGTTGCCCAGGCCTAATTATGATGGCGCGGTCGCAAACTCCCATTTCTCCGCCCACAGCACAAGCTTCCATTGAGAAATGGGAGTTTGAGTTTGTGTAAATCCCTGCACTGTGTGGTCCTGCCACACAGTGCAGGGATTGTGGCCCCCAATCGGAGGCCGCAGGGAGAAAGGGGCACTGCTAGGGGCCCCCAAAGTCACTTTCCGACAGGCTTTTTATGTTGGAAAGCCCAGCATGTAAAGCCTGTCTGAAACCGACATCATAATCCCGATGGCAGAAACGCTGTCCGTAGAGATTATGTTGAGGTTTCCTGTTGGCCAACAGAAGCCAGCTGGAATGACCGGCTGTTTTGACTTCTTCTGACCGCCTACATCGTTATTAGGCGGTCGGAAGTCAAACCAGGGATGTCGGTCGGAAATCCTCCGACCTGTGGTCAGAGGCTTTCCGATCAACATCCAAATGAGGCCCATAGTTGTTTAAATTAGTGTGCCTTTTGCTCTGCTGATTTAACAGGTTTTCTGTTTTTTTCTGGTTTTATTGGTTAATGTTGTTTATAATTTGATTTTACTGGTTGATTATTTTTATCAGTTATGTCCTTCTATGGTAATCGCTAATTTAGGTTTTATTTATAATGTATGATATACAGTTTGATGGTTTTGAATATAAATGTATTTATATATAGTTATTAATATTTAATATTTAGGTTGCTGTCTAAGTGTTTTGAGTTATTGCTAATTTTTGGGGGGATTGTATTGTTATGATTTTTGGTATATCATTTTTGGGGGTGAATGGCAAATATTTTAGTGATGTAATATATCTATATTTCATTTAAACGTGTATAAAATGTTTTAGGTGTATTTCCAATAATTGTTTTTGATAAAACGTGATATTTTTAACAATAATATTTGTGTTCTAGATGTTTGTTGTTTCACTAGTTAGGTATAGGAAGTCAATATTTTTGTTATCATTTTTTATTCTCTGATATTTCTGTGTTTCGATATTGTATACATCAATATTATGTTAATGATCCTACATGGGATTGACTTGCTGAGAAATGTATTGAGATAGTATTCTTGTGGTCCTTCTACCAACTCAGAAACGCTGGTAAATTTCCATCACCACAACCTATGATGACAAAGGATGTGGCAAGATCACATTCATTTATCTATACTCTTGCTGGTAGATGTAGATCATGTGCCATAACAGACCATCGGCCAGCGTAGCCTTTCGCCAAAACAGACATTTGATCCTGACTGCATCTCATGGGTCCTGCTTTGCTGCTTCTAGTAAGTTACTGTGCGTTCTCTTCTTTGACAGAAGAAACTCAATGCTTTAGTTTTCAAGCTAGTAACATGTCTCTGTTCAAAATCACACAGAGATTCCTTGTCACTTAGTGGTGATAGGGGATTGGTTTCATTCCGACTGCCTGATCCCTTATTGTTAAGCTGATCAACAAAGGATAGGATGAAAGCAATCACACCTGTATGGTTTTTCTTTTCTTCTTTTTGAATGGGCTTAGTATTAATGAGTTACTTGAAGTAGTGGCTGGTGTTTAAATTGTGTACGAGTATGAGGGTGTGTGAGAAGGGTAAGAAAAAGGAAAGAGGAGAATGTCAGTGAGAGAATATTGTGGTGAAGGAAAAGCTCGAATGTTTGTAGGTAAAGTTTGACTGCAAGAGAAAGATGTGAGAGAGTGCATCTGAAGAGAGATGGATAGTAAACAGAGTCTGTGGGACAGAGAGGAGGATCTGAGGGGGGAGAATGGTATGTTGGTACACACACATCTCTCATAATCTTGTCAAGAGCACACCAGTGCTCAGACTGGGATTGGTGTAGTCCCTATACAGACTTTCATGCTCCCCGTCTGGACTCCTCTATACTACACGTGAGATCAGATTCAATAATCAGTAGGGTCACATTGATCCAGCGCGATATTAGCAAACAGCATTCATACACTAGATACTCACTTGGGCCCATACATTCATACTACGCTAATACTTACGCTGGGTTTTATCAGTTGTTACTCTCTATCAAAATCCCTGCTACCAATTACCTTCTGATTGAAGAGTAATGACTTACCAATGAATCCTTTGCTAATTGGGAAATTTAAAATGAGTGACATTCATTATAGTACATAATCCTGAAATAACCACTGAGTCAGGAAGTTTTAAAATGTTTATCTAAAGATTTAGCAGAGTAAAATACAGAGCAACATGGTACTTAATCGCAATACCCAAGATTAAGCATAGAAATGATTATTGCTAATCAATGACGGTGTTTAAAGAAGAGGAGAAGATAGAGACAGCAGCGCAACTAAAGGTTGCATTATAATTACCTAAGTGCGAGAACCAAACCCCTTAGCCAAGGAGTTGAAAGGATAGGACCCAGGAAGGATGAAGAGCAAAGACTTCCTCCAGGATCAGGACCGGTGACCTCTCTACAACGACGCCTGCGTCGTTCCCCTCTCTGATACTCGGCTTCTCCTCGATTCTCCCGTGCCTTCCTTCTAATGGACTCCGCCGCCCCCTCCTCAGGACCTCTTCTGGACAGGGATTCACTCTGCAATCGATCAGCTTAGCGGTCTGGAGCTCTTCCTGTCAGCATCTCCGCTCTCCTGTGCTTCAAGACTTCTGACTCTCGACCCTTAATTAACTAATTCTATATCTATTATACCCTTCTACGCCCATGTATCTCCCCTTAATGTTGCTAAAATATGGGGCCACTACTTTTGATTGGACAGGGACAGGAGGTGGATTCTCGCACCATGTTGATTTGGCCTAAATTGTAAAGCCTATTGTCTTTACGTTCCCACCCCTTCAAATTAATACATTCGCTTTATTTCCCACCCGTCACATGACAAATGTAAACCAATTTTCATAAACATTGTATCGATGTGTGACAGGAAAGCACTAGTAAAACATCTTCGGCCATCAGGTTACGGCCTTGGACTTTGTCCAGGTTGACTTCATTTGGCAGGCACACAAGACACATGCGCAGAACCATTTGCCTCTCGAGTTTCAGGTCACCAACCCAGGCCCAAGTTTACGAACTAATAAAAGTGCAAGAAGAAAATATTAGAATCACAAATAAAATGTTTCACTGTATACCCACTATTTCTATTCTATTCCCAATTAATTATATATTCTATCCTGCGTTAGTAGCGTTAGGAAATGACAATTTAGTAATGACATGAGAGCAAGCTGAAGCATGTGAAAACATCAAGCAGCCATTTTAATGCACACTGCGCAGAAGCAGAAGTTTCCCACCAAGCAAAGAAAGACGTCACACCATGTGATATGGTTGCGACATGCGCATTGAGCTTTCCCGCACATAGCGGCCATTTTGGATTACAGACAAGCGTTATTCATTAGTAAAACACATAGGCAAGCATCTTTTTCTTTTGTGTCGTGAATGCAAAGGTTAGTATTAACAATACAAGTTTAATAAATTAATACTGGGAGGAGGATTGAATACAAGCAAGTTTCATTTATGAAACCTTGCTCCATCAATCCCCTCTCTGATGGCGTTTCTGAGCCTTCAAAAACATTACCCTCAATCAGATGCCAACTTCTAGCAAATTACTTCATTCTCATCTTTACTCTTTCTATTTTTACAATCTCCTTTCAATTTCTTGTATAATTCACTTCTCCATTCTTCAAGTTCGATTTCATCTACCTTTCGTTTCTTTCCTCTTCCTGTCACCTTATACGTTCCATTCTTTTTACAGCTTTTGCACCATATTGTTATTGCCAAAATTATTATTGCTATCCCTGCTAAGGGTACTAATATTTGACCTATAAGTCCTTTCCCTATATTAGCAAACCAGGTTCCAATTGACGAGATTCTATTTGTCAATCTTTCCCATACACTATCAACTTCCAGTGGTTTAAGTTCTTTCTCAAGTTTAGTTATATTCTGTATATATGTTCCAATTTCTGCACTTTTATCAGGAATATAAGTGCAACAATGTTTCATCTTCAATAATTTACAGACTCCGCCCTCTTTTGCCAATATAATATCAAGAGCAAGACGATTTTGCATCACCATAGATCTAATCGCAACCATTTCTGCATTAATCATTAGAAACCCTCCAGCAGTATCCGTTGATAAATGATCAACTACTGTAGACAATTTACATATTTTCCTTGAGTTCAGAATTATTCCCACTGAAGGTATCAATGCACCAAATATATCACCTACAATTTCTGAAAAACTAGCTCTTTTACTACGTATTAATTCGCTATTGTTTTCATTGCTCTCAGTGTTTCTTTTTACGTGGTATATCTTTGGAAATACTATTCCAAAATAACAACTTCCATACCACCGTGCAGGAAGCCTAAAGTAAGCCTTATTCCCACACACATAATATATTCCAGGAAAAACTGAATCTGTTCCTCCTTTGAGTCCCCAACCTCCAAGAATTAAAAAATTGTGTTCACATTCACTGGTACCGATGAAAACATTGTTATAATATGAAGACAAATTTTCCCTGTCTTTACGAAATCCAGAGCCATAGCAGCTTGAGCCTTGCCAGGTGTGTAACTACCTTCTTTCTCAGCCCAAGGTGGTAAATGAGCCTTATGCTCAGAAGCTTTCTTTTGAAAATCTTGTCTTCTATCTTCTACTAAATTCAAAAATATCTTTTCTTCTTCAAGTAAAGAACATGTTAGATTGTGTCTATGTGCATGTGTTATGTCTATTGATTTCATTGTTAAGAAAATTCTCCCATAAACTGTGCGTCTTGACTACTAAGCACTGGGTTCATACTCTTGCGAATCGGAACCTCAGAAAATATCACATCTAAGTTTGAATAATAATACTGAAGTTTCCCTGTTCTATAAAATAAACTAGACAAAACACTACATGATATGCCATATGTCAGTGGTAAGTGATGGTATGTTAATCCTTCTGCTACTGATTCGGGTAACTTCATACAGACGTAACAATTACTAACTTCCATTGTGTCTACATATTGAAACAATAATTTTGTGAAAACGTTTAAACTAGTGTTGTTGTCAGCTACTTCATGATGAATTTCTGTCTCATCTTCTGCCCTTAATTCTACTCTATTGCCCTTCATGTTTGCTGTCCTCCCTTTAGTTTCATTATTAATCGTTTTATCTACTATCATAAGGTAAGGAACTGCTACAATCAGGACTAACCATACTATAAGCACAATTACTAGACTACATATGCATATTGCACAGCATCTTCTACAACATTTCTGTTTTGGTCTCCCAGTAACTCTATCGTCAGGCATTTTTCGACAAGGAGGATTGCTCTTCTTATCTTTTCTTCTTTTCTTTAGCTTGTTCTTTTGCTTAGTCAGGGTGGTCTTGTTTCTTCTTCGTATGTCAATTCTGCACTTGTTCCTTCGCCACCACTGTCACTTGACTCTGAGCTTTCAAAATCTTCAAGAATGATATAATGTTATTCACAAGTTTCAGTCTCTTACTTCTTCTTTTCTCTGTCTTTTTCTCTTGATCGGTTTGACTTGATACTTCAGGTACTTGATCTGGATCTTCACTTCTGGTTGTTATGTGGTACTTTACTCTTTTAATGACACTCGGCCAATGATCTCCTTTTCTTGTTTTCTTTGTTGGCAATGTTTCTTTATTTTCGTCTTCAGAGATCTCGTTATTTTCACTGCTTAGTACTGCTTCATTTTCTTCTATTACTGTTTCTTCTGTCTGCTCTTTTTCAGGTCTGATTTGTTTCTCTTCAGCAGCTCCACTATGAGTTTCCAAATTTTGACCTTGTTCTTGATTTAATTCTTCAAGTTCATGTCTTTCGAAATTTTCTTCTTCTTTGTACTCTTCTTGATCTGACTTGTTCTGATCAGGTCTTATTGCACTGTGAACTTCTGCAGCCTGACCGGATTCTTCTAGACCTGTCTGTCCCTGTTCAAAGTCTATTAGGTCTTCACTGTTTTGAGTCCAGTTTCCTTTCCCTATCTGACCTTGTTCAGGATTTCTTAATGTCTTTTCTTCTTGTTCCTGAACTGCTTCTTCTTCACCTATCTGATCTTCTTCAATTTCTTCCAATTTCGCTTGACTTCTTGTTCTGTGATATACTTCAGGAACTTCTACTACCAGTATCCAGTCCTGACCTGTGCTCGGTTGTTCTTCTGCAGCTTCTCTCGAATCTCGAGCCTGAGATTCTTCAGCTGGGCAACCTTCAGCTTCCTCAGTGATTGATGCTGACTGAGGATTTTCTTCTTCAGGGTCTGGTACTCTTTTGGTGTGGCTTACATGAATCCAATTAGGAAATCCGGCACACTTCACTGCTGTATTCGTTGTCAGTATGACTTGACATGGTCTGCCCGATCTAGGTGATAGACACGTTTCTCTGGTGTGATTCTTCACTACCACCCAGTCACCAGGATTCAGATCATGATCTTGCTCGGGCTGCCTGGAAACTGCGTCTTCTCCAACCTGATGAGAGACAGAACGCACTAGGTCAGCCAATCCCTTGCAATAGTCCAGAACCATATCATCAGATATATTCAGTAGTTTGTTTGTGGGAACATGTGTTTGTCTCATTGCTCTTCCCATCATTATTTCGTGGGGACTCAATCCTGTGTTTCTGTCAGGTATGCTTCTGAGTCCCATTAAAACAAGTGGCAATGCATCTGGCCACTCTAATTATGTTGAGGCACACATCTTTCCCAATCTTGACTTTATAGTGCCATTCAATTGTTCAACCACTCCAGAAGCTTCTGGACGATATGCACAGTGCAGTTTCTGTTGGATTTGGAATGCTTCACAGATTAGTTTGATCACTTCGCTGTTAAAATGTTTTCCTCTATCTGATTCCAAAGTTACTGGAAAACCAAACCTAGGAATGAGCTCTCGTAGCAACAGTTTCGCAACTGTAATGCTGTCATTTCTCCTAGTAGGGTAAGCCTCCACCCATTTTGAAAACAGGCACACTATGACTAGTACATATTTCAGCCCTCTACATGGTGGTAACTGTATGAAATAAAACTGAAGTCTCATAAATGGACCCTCTGCCTTTCCAATTTTCCCAAATCCAATTACTGTCTTCCTCCCCGGATTATGCATCTGGCAAGTTAGACATCTCTGGCAAAGACTCTCTGCAACAGCTCTGAATTTGGGATTGTACCAATTTTGTCTGAACAGCCTAATCATTGCATCTCTCCCTATGTGTGTGTCTCCATGATGCATTCTAGCCATTTGTGAAAGTAAACAGTCTGGCATGACGGGTCTGCCATCAGCACTGATCCATACTTCATCATCTCCTCTTTGGGAGCAACCCACTTTGATCCACAAATTCTTCTCACTTTCATCAACCTCATCTTGTAATTTCTTCACCTCATTCCAAGTTTCAGGTGGCATATACAGCATAAGTTGGCAGCTGATTCCCATTCTTTCCACCCTCTTATTGACTGACATTCTGGTTTTGGCACAATGTTGAGCCACCAGATCTGCATACCTGTTGCCGACTACCACCCAGTCATCTCCTGACTGGTGTGCGGCACATTTCACCACAGCCAATTCTTTTGGTGATTGTATTGCTTCTAGCAATTCCCTTACAAATTGTCCATTTTTAATGGGGGATCCTGAAGAAGTCATGAAATCCCTCTGCATCCATAGTTGGCCAAAATCATGCACAACCCCGTAACCATATTGGCTATCTGTAAATATGGTCACTCTCTGATTCCTCCCAATTTTGCAAGCTTTTATCAACGAAATCAATTCAGCTACTTGTGCAGATTTGACTCCTGGTAAATAGGATGCTTCAACTATTCCAGTTAATTCACATACCGCATAGGCAGCAGTTAGTTTACCATCTTCATGTCTTTGACATGAACCATCAACAAATAGCTCCCTGTCTGGCTTTTTAAGAGGCTGTTCCTCTATATCTGGGCGTGGTTTTGTGCATAATTCTGTGATTTGTATACAATCATGTTCATCGTCTTCATCATCTTTAATTCTCTCATGACGTGGGTCTGGTAGTAAGGTTGCTGGATTTATTATAGTACACCTTACCATGTTCACATTTTCAGCACCCATTATTATTCTTTTCATATTTAGTCAGCCGACTAGGAGTAAGATGCTGAGTTCGGGTTCTTGTCAACAGAATGACAACTGCATGTGGAACATACACTTTTACAGGGTGTCCCATCACAATTGACTCACTTTGTTCAATGCTCAAACAAGTAGCCGCCACTGCTTTTAGGCATCCTGGCAATGCGGCTGCTACTGGGTCCAATGTAGCAGAAAAATATGCTATAGGACGTCTTTCTAGTCCATGTCTTTGAGTTAGGTTAGAAAGTGCACAATTTTCTCTCTCATGACAGAACAATGCAAATTCTCTCTTATAATCAGGCATGCCTAAGGCAGGTGCTGAACATAGTGCATTTCTCAATTTTACAAAAGCTTCTACACTTTCATCCTCCCACTCCACAGTGTCCTTTGCTTTCTTTTTCGTCATGTTAATTAAAGATTTCGCTAGTAGGGAAAATCCTGGTATCCATTGCCTACAGTAACCTACTATTCCTAGAAACATTCTTACTTGTCTTTGGGTTACAGGCATTTGCATTTTCTTAATTAATGTTACTCTTTCAGAGGTTACTCTTCTTTTTCCCCTCTCAATTTGGTGTCCAAGATACTTAACAGCTGTTGTACAAAACTGCAACTTTTCAGGTGAGACTTTATGCCCTTCTTCTGCCAAAAGATTTAATAATGCTATGGAATCAACAACACAGTCCTCTCTGGTGTTCGATGCCACCAATAAGTTGTTGATGTATTGCACTAGGACTGAACTTCCTGGCATCACTAGTTTCTCGAGGCACTTTTTCAATATTTGATTGAAAATGGAAGGACTTTCTGTGTACCCCTGAGGAACACGATTCCATACATAGACTTTGTTCTCAAATTTAAATGAAAATAGATACTGGCTGTCTGGATGTAATGGTATTGAAAAGAACGCTTGACACAAATCAATTACTGTGAACCATCCTGCACTCCACAGAATCTGGTATAGGATTACTGCAGGATTTGGCACTATGGGACAACATGGTTCCACAATCTTATTTATTTTTCTCAGGTCCTGAACAATCCTATATTTTCCACTAGGTTTCTTTAATCCCATTATTGGTGAGTTACATGGGCTACTCATTACTTCTTTTAAGATATGTTGTTCTACCATTCGATTTATTTCTTCAATGACTCCTGCTTTTACTTCTGCACTCATTTTGAACTGTCTGGTATTTGGGAAAATTGCACCTTCCTTTACAGTAATTTTAACTGGATCTATTTTAGCCATAAGTCCTACTTCTTTTCCGGTGAAATCCCATACTATGGGGTTTACTGTACCTTTTAATTCTTCTGGCAACTCATCTCTTGTTATTAACGAAAACATCTCATCTACTTGTGTACCTTGTTTTGCAATCATAATTTTATATACATGGTCTTCATCTGGTGTCTGAACTGCCACACCATCCGGTGTGCAGAAAATGGTACAATTCATTTTGCACAATGAATCCCTACCTAATAAATTTACTGGGCTAGAATCACACACTACGAATTGATGCATTTCTCTGAAATTTCTGATTTTAACTTCCATGAGCTCGGTAAGAGGTGTTCTAATCCTTTGATTAGCTACCCCTATTACTTGGAAATCTTCACCAGAGAGAGGAAGGTCTGGAATGTCTGCTGTTCTCACAGTAGACCGGGTAGCAACAGTGTCCAAAAGGAAAGTAATATTATTACCTTTCACATTCCCTTCAACATATGGACCTGACTGATCTACCTGTAAGGATGCGCCAAGTATGCACTCCTTCTTCCCCTCTCCTAGGCACCGTCATGGACTGAATTGACAGAAATCGTCCTGCAAAAGAAATTGTGAGGTCATATAATCATTCTTACCACTTCCTCCTTGATATCCGATGTCTGTACCATGCTTTGCTCTGCTTACATTACCCTGAATAGGTGCAGGTGGCAACTGACTCTGAGGATTTACACCCTGCTGTGAGTCATTCTGCGTCTGTGGATTTAAATTTTGATTTGGACCATTATTATTCCGAATCTTTTTACATTCATCCTTCCAATGCCCCAATTTTCCGCATCCATGACAAGGAAATTTCTTTTTGGCTTCTTCTCTACTCATTCGTCCTTTAAATTTTCCACCATTTCCAGTATCACCATTCGTTCCAGAATCTTTTCCTTGATTTTCACTTGGATTTTCCAAATTAATTCCCTGTTTCTCAGCCATTTTCACCTGAGCCCACATCACTTTTTCCTGCAATTTCTTGTGTCTATCCTCAATATCGTCTCCACAATATTTTGCATACTTCAGAATCTCATCAATGGGCTTCCCTTGCCAACACAGCATATGCTGTTTAATAATTTGACAAATTTCTGGCTTTAAAACCGTAAACAAACCGATACACAAACTGACTCATGTTCTTGTCTCCAATGTCCTCAAATCCACTATACTGTTTAAATACCTGCAATAGACGCTCATAGTAGGAATGCACCGATTCATTAGCTTCTTGGGTAGTTCGATCTATTTTCACCCAATCTGTTTCTTTCGGTGGTATTTTCCCTTTCAGGTAAGTTATCAGCTGCTGATACTTTTTCATCACATCATTTGACGGAGCACCTGTTTTCGGATCTCTAGGATACTTGTCACTAGGCCAATCAACTGTAATTTTACAATCGGTCCACAAATCGGCAGGTACCACTATGTCAAACAGGCCATCCAAATCCTTCAACAATACCTTTGACACCTTCACAAACCTGTCAACCTGCTTGTACCATTCAATTGGTTTTTCTCTCAACTTTGGAAAATCATTCGTAAATGACAAAATATCCTGTCTGCTCCATGGGACATGTACATATCCTCCTCCCGCAACTTCTCGCATTGGATACATTTGATCTGCTTTCCCTGTTTCCTTCATCATATATTCAGATGCTGTTCTACTTGTTCGTGCTTCTTCCTTTTTCTTGGCCCACCTAGTTCTCCATCTATCTAGGTCTCCCCATTTTTGCAAAACTAACATTAATTCTCTTATTTGTAATCTTCTTCCAGAGGCATTCATATTTTCTAAATCTTTGTCTGAAAATTCTGCTCTATAGGGTTTCTGTAGTACCTTTGATCTCCCTATTTCTATTCCCATCTGTAGTGCTAAATTGGATAATTTTTCATGAAATAACCTTACATTTCTGGTGATACTTCTGCACAGGAACAGTAATTCTTCTTCATCATAGGTATTTAAGCGTTCTAGTCCTACATTTCCTGCTATTATTTCTTCTAATTCGACTTTCAATTTATGAATGTCCATTATTTTCGGAGGTGTACACTGTTTAACTGACCCTTGTACCCATTTCTCTAGATCTTCAGGTGTTACTATGGTGGCACTTTTTGCTCCCGATGAAGTTATTAAACTTACATCTTTTGAACCTCCAGGTACATCTTTTCTTGGAGTGCTATTTACAGTACCTCGAATAGGCAAGTCCATGAGTGATATTGTGGATTCACAGTCACTAAATTGATCCTCAATTATAACTGGAGCTTCATTTTTGGAATTATTCACAGAAGTAGGTGCAAGTATCGGTGGAGGACAGCTTCCCTGAGTACCATATAATGGAACTACTGGACCAATTGTTACAGGTATGGTCAATGAATCAGGATGTACTTTTATCTGAGTTATTTTCTGTATTAATTCTGTTCTGGTTTTTTCTAGGGCTTCTTTTTCTTTGTCATGAAGTATTCTACTAGGGGTGAATTCATGCATTACCTGTGGCACTAATGGAGTTTTTATCAGTGGTGCACTTGGGGTGCATCCACTTGTTCCTTCCTGATATGGTGGGGGGTTTCTTAATATTTCCTCCATAAATTCGTCTTCAGACTCCTCATTTCTCATTAAATGTTTTGTCTTTTCTGTGCACTTACTTCCTAATTTCTCCTCTGCTGAAAACAATGGATATAATCCTTCTGTAATCATTGCCCTTCTCCATTGTTTCATCTGACCTTCTCTAGACTCATGTAGGTATCTGGGGAAAAATCCTGGATAACCCCTTCTACTCCTAGATCGGTCCCGCTCAAATGCCTCGTTTCCCATTCCTCTAAGGCTTCGTATTGAGTTAATCTAGGTCTGGGTTCTAAGTCATTCATCCTCAATCTCAAATTTTGAAGAATTCTTCCATTGAAGGTACCATTCTCGGGAAATGCTAGTATTCCATCATTTTTGGTATATTCTATCCAATTCTCCATCCATACACAAGTATGATAACCTCTCTCCATCATCATGAATGAAGCGGGTGTTTTAGCTGGTGGAATGATAATTCCTTCTCTAGTTTTGATTGGTTTATCCTTTTTAAAATAGTTCTTTATCTTTTGCAGAAAGGACATTTTTCTCTTTTCTCCGTACATTCTATCTAATCTTCGGTGTACAAAATTATATTCTGCAAAACCTAGGAATCTCCTATCCGGACGTGTTCCTGTTAAAGTCGGATCGCGTTCTAACATGCAATCTTTATCCACTAAGATTTTAGCTTCTATAATATCAACCAATCAAGTGTCTGCTAACTTTTATTTCTAAACCAATCCTAACGCGGCCTTTTCGGTGACGTTTGTCTGTCAACCCCTCCTTTACAATCTGCGTTTCTCTGTCCCTCGCTGTTTTAACCAATCCCAGCGCGGCACCTGTGACGTCAGTACTGCTCCTGACTACTGACCCCTCCTTTACAAAAATCGTTCCACACCCGCTGATTCAACCAATCCCAGCGCGGCGTTTGTGACGTCAGCTCCCTCTCCGGCAACTGACCCTCCCTTTACAAAATCGTACGCAAACTTTATTTTCTCTATAAATCTTAATTAAATTTCAGTAACAACATAAAACATTCGCTATCGTGCCAGTTTCTCTAAAATAGAAAAGATAGTTTTTCTCTCACACTTAGTAAAACTTTTCCGTTTACTAAACATACACTACGAGTAAAACCCTTCCGTTTACTCTTCACACAAGCTCCAGAAGTACCTGTTACTTCTCCAATGTTACCCTTTCTAGGTGATATAACATCAAAATTTCACCAGCGTACTCTTTTGCTATTACTCACACGCATAGAGTCCCTAACAAGTACTGAAAGTCCTGCTTAACTTTTCAGTACTATTTCTGCCTGACAGATAACCTCACTGCAGTATGGCTTCCACTTACCAACCGCTATTCTTTCCCCGGGGATTCTGGACAACATAAAACAAACTTTGAATACACGGATGTTAGTTCATAAAATATAAAATTCTCATTACCCAATTAACAAAGAGTAACCATCCTCTGATTACCAGAAAACTGATCCAGCGCGATATTAGCAAACAGCATTCATACACTAGATACTCACTTGGGCCCATAAATTCATACTACGCTAATACTTACGCTGGGTTTTATCAGTTGTTACTCTCTATCAAAATCCCTGCTACCAATTACCTTCTGATTGAAGAGTAATGACTTACCAATGAATCCTTTGCTAATTGGGAAATTTAAAATGAGTGACATTCATTATAGTACATAATCCTGAAATAACCACTGAGTCAGGAAGTTTTAAAATGTTTATCTAAAGATTTAGCAGAGTAAAATACAGAGCCACATGGTACTTAATCGCAATACCCAAGATTAAGCATAGAAATGATTATTGCTAATCAATGACGGGGTTTAAAGAAGAGGAGAAGATAGAGACAGCAGCGCAACTAAAGGTTGCATTATAATTACCTAAGTGCGAGAACCAAACCCCTTAGCCAAGGAGTTGAAAGGACAGGACCCAGGAAGGATGAAGAGCAAAGACTTCCTCCAGGATCAGGACAGGACCGGTGACCTCTCTACAACGACGCCTGCGTCGTTCCCCTCTCTGATACTCGGCTTCTCCTCGATTCTCCCGTGCCTTCCTTCTAATGGACTCCGCCGCCCCCTCCTCAGGACCTCTTCTGGACAGGGATTCAGTCTGCAATCGATCAGCTTAGCGGTCTGGAGCTCTTCCTGTCAGCATCTCCGCTCTCCTGTGCTTCAAGACTTCTGACTCTCGACCCTTAATTAACTAATTCTATATCTATTATACCCTTCTATGCCCATGTACCTCCCCTTAATGTTGCTAAAATATGGGGCCACTACTTCTGATTGGACAGGGACAGGAGGTGGATTCTCGCACCATGTTGATTTGGCCTAAATTGTAAAGCCTATTGTCTTTACGTTCCCAACCCTTCAAATTAATCCATTCGCTTTATTTCCCACCCGTCTCATGACAAATGTAAACCAATTTTCATAAACATTGTATCGATGTGTGACAGGAAAGCACTAGTACAACATCTTCGGCCATCAGGTTACGGCCTAGGACTTTGTCCAGGTTGACTTCATTTGGCAGGCACACAAGACACATGCGCAGAACCATTTGCCTCTCGAGTTTGAGGTCACCAACCAAGGCCCAAGTTTACGAACTAATAAAAGTGCAAGAAGAAAATATTAGAATCACAAATAAAATGTTTCACTGTATACCCACTATTTCTATTCTATTCCCAATTAATTATATATTCTATCCCGCGTTAGTAGCGTTAGGAAATGACAATTTAGTAATGACATGAGAGAAAGCTGAAGCATGTGAAAACATCAAGCAGCCATTTTAATGCACACTGCGCAGAAGCAGAAGTTTCCCACCAAGCAAAGAAAGACGTCACACCATGTGATATGGTTGCGACATGCGCATTGAGCTTTCCCGCGCATAGCAGCCATTTTCGATTACAGACAAGCGTTATTCATTAGTAAAACACATAGGCAAGCATCTTTTTCTTTTGTGTCGTGAATGCAAAGGTTAGTATTAACAATACAAGTTTAATAAATTAATACTGGGAGGAGGATTGAATACAAGCAAGTTTCATTTATGAAACCTTGCTCCATCAACATTCTCAATAAGAATTACAGACATGGGTGAACTAACAGGCAAAATCTATGAAATAGGCCATCAATAGTTAGCAGCAAAGCATGCAATCGTATTGTTAGACCTGACAGGCTTAGAGTGGTCTTCCCCCAACTTTTTGCCATCTCCTCCCCTTTTCTGACTTTGTTTTTGTTGGTATTGTGACTCTGGACATTTTACCACTGCTAAACAGTGCTAAGGTGCTTGTGCTTTCTCCCTTAAACATGGTAATATTGGTCCATCCCCAATTGGCCTATTTAATTTTCCTATAAGTCCCTTCTAAAGTGGTACTCCATGTACCCAGGGCCCGTAAATCAAATGCTACTAGTGGGCCTGCAGCACAGATTGTGATACCCACTTAAGTTGCCCTTTAACCATTTCTCAGGCCTACCTTTGCAGATCTTGTGTGTGCAGTTTACACTGCCATGTCAACCTGGCAAAATACCTAGCTGTGGATTTTGGACCCTAGCTCAGCTGGCACCTAGGGAAACCTAGCAAACCTGCACATTTTGGAAAACTGGATACCCAGGGGAATCCAGGAAGGGTGACTTGTGTGGCTCTCACCAGGTTCTGTTAACCATAATCTGTTTCAAACATCAAACTTTGTAAAAACAAAAAACATTTTCCTCACATTTCTGTAATGGAAAGTTCTGGAAACTGCGAGGAGCCACAAACTTCCATGAGCCCAGTATTCCTCCAATTCTCTAGATAAATATGGTACCTCACTTGTGTGGGTAGGCCTAGTGCCCGCAACAGGAAATGGCCCAAAACGCATCATGGGCACATCACATTTTTCCAGTGAAAACTGACCCTTTTTTTGCAATGTGCCTATCTGTGGATTTTGGAGCCTACCTCAGCCGGCACCAAGGGAAACCTAGCAAACCTGCACATTTCTGAAAACTAGATACCCAGGAAAATCCAGAATGGGGTGACTTGTGTGTCTTTCATCAGGTTCTGTTAACCATAATCCCTTGCAAACCTCAAACTTGTCAAAAAACACATTTTCCTCACATTTCTGTGATGCAAAGTTCTGGAAACTGAAGGGAATCACAATCTTCTAGCCACCCAGCATTTCCCCAAGTCTCCCGATAAAAGTGGTACCTCACTTGTGTGGGTAGCCCTAGTGCCCGCAACAGGAAACGGCCCAAAATGCAACATGGGCCCATCATGTTTTTCCAGTGAAAACTGACCCTTTTTTTGCAATGTGCCTAGCTGTGGTTTTTGGACCCTAGCTCAGCCGGTACCTAGGGAAACCTAGCAAACTTGTATATTTTTGAAAACTAGGCTCCCAGGGAAAATCAGGATGGGGTGACTTGTGTGCTCTCACCAGGTTCTGTTACCCAGAATCCCTCACAAACCTCAAACTTTGTAAAAAAAACCACATTTCTTCACATTTCTGTGATGGAAAGTTCTGGAATCTGAGCCACTAACTTAAACCCACCCAGCATTCCCCCAGGTCTCCCGATAAAAATGGTACCTCACTTGTGTGGGTGCCCAAAGCAATCACACTAAAAACGTATAAAAAATAATTGTGCTTTTTTTTACTCGCAATGATATCCCCTCAATCTCTACACAATTGTGGCCCTTCTCTGTCACAGGCACTTGGCCCACCCACACAAGTGAGGTATCATTTTACTCGGGAGACCGAGGTGAACGCTGGGTGGTAGAAAATGTTAGCTGTTGCGGTGAACCCTCACAGAAATGTAAGGAAAATGTGATTTTTTTTTAGCTAAATTTGAGGTTTGCAGGGGATTCTGGGTAGGAAAACGTTGGGGGATCCACGCAAGTCACACCTCCCTGGACTCACCCAGGTGCCTAGTTTTCAGAAATGTCTGGGTTTGGTAGGTTTCCCTAGATTTTTTCTGAGCTTGGGACCAAAAATGCAGGTAATTCCCTTGTAAAAACAGGTAGTTTTGTGTAAGATCATTTTGATGTCTCCACAATATGTTTTGGGCCCTTCCCTGTCATAGGCACTTTGGCCACCCACACAAGTGAGGTACCATTTTTATCAGGAGACTTGGGGGAATGCTGGGTGGATGGAAGTTTGTGGATCCCCTCAGATTCCAGATCTTCCCATAACTTTAATATGAAGAAAATTTGACTTTTTAGCTAAATTTGAAGTTTACTGGGGAATCTGGGTAAAAAAAACATGGTGAGAGCCACGCAAGTCATGTACTCCCCTAGGTGTCTACTTTTCAAAGATTTGCAGGTTTGCCTAGGTGACGGCTGATCTAGGGCACAAAATACCCAGCTACCCATATTGACAAAAAATCTAAAAAAGAGTTCCTACTAAAGGCCATTTTACCGCCACAAATATAAATCTGGTACTATTATGTTAAAGTTAATCCACCACTTACACTGGTTGCTTTTAGCTTCAAAGCACAAATACTATCAAAGTATCTAAATATTGAAACCAAGCCTTCTGAAGGTGAGCCATAAAGCCCTTCAAGGCACCAACCACTTTATGGTCCATTCACGCACCATTCACGCACCACACACAAGACTTTCAAACCGCCGGCCACGGGCCCAATCAAACAGATCACTTGCACTCACATCAACATACTGCTGCCATGCAAGTGCCCATCACACTCATACGCCACAGGATGGAATGAGTTTGACTGCATTTTACCACCTGTCAAGTAGCCCCCTCCTTCTTTCTGAACCTTTACTAATGGCTCCCATGACAGCCACATGAGGCTCAGGAAGACATGTCTTTTATGTGCCTTTAGCGCACTCACTGTGCTAAATCCAACTCCTTCCAGTTTGTGGATGCAAGTTGGGAGGTGTCTGAGTATGCTGCATGGTCATTCCTTGAACTGAGCAAACATATCTACCTTTGAAAATAAGGCAAACATGCTGGGAATTTTCTAAAGTTTTCTAAAGAGAACATCATAAACTATGAAGAACGGTAGAATGTGAAACACAGGGTAGTCTGTGACAACGTAGCATATGTCCCATCTACCGTTATGTGAAGTGCTGTGACTGTAATGCACTTATCATACGGCAAATTGAACATCTAAGTTCTGACGGAGGATGAACATGGCAAGCAGGTAAAGCATTGACCCATACGTACTATAGTAATTCAATGTGACTGTGGCACCAATGGATTTGAATCAATAGATGAAGATGAAGTCATGACACATGTATCTGTACTACCTTTACTATCTGTCTTCTACCTATGTAATATTCCTGGGATAGCACACCTACTGTAAGTTTGCTTACCTGTTTGTGTGTCTGTCCTCATCAGAGTCCTGACTGATCCTGTATAATTGTCACGTGAACCTATACTAATGCCTTCCGTCCCTAGCTACTTGAAGCTCGAGAAAACGTGTCTGTCATGCGCTATCAATGCACTCACTGTGCTATATCCAACTCCTTCCAGATTGTGGATACAAATTTGGGGAGGGGGGGTCATAGTATTCCGCATGGCCAATTCCTCGAACTGAGAGAGCATATCTCCCTTTGAAAATAAGGCAACCATGTTGGGGAATATTGCCTAAGTTCCCTAAAGTAATAAGCCAAACAAATGTCCTGTGGGACTCATTCATCAACACTTTTACTTTGACAGTGTGAAAACTCAATGACTAACTTGCATCATTCCCAATGTTATTGAAAAAGTGTACAGGCACATTATCTTGTATGATGATTGTTTTGACATCTTATACCAAAGATGGAAAAACAGACATCATAGAAGATATTGTGTCCTGTACCCCTTTTCAATAACATGGTTATGATACAAGTTACTGATTGAGTTTGCACTCTTTCAAAGCAAGTAGAAATGTTGGTGAATAAGTCCCATTGGCTATTTGTTTGACTTAATATGCCTATTCCAGTTCTCAATGGCAATCAGGGTGGTCCTTGTGTAGTATACATAAATTCTCTAACAAGCACTTCAAAATCAAGGCAAGCCTTTAACATTTTGCCAAACAGGGTACTCTGTGACAACGTGGCGCATGTTCTGTCCACCAGTATGTGCAGTGCGGGGACTATAATGCACTTGTCAATTGGCGAACAGAACACCTACCATGTTCTGAGAGCAGATAAAGGTTTCAAGAATTCCATGATTTCCTGAAGTAGAGGAACTAAAATTCTGTGGCTGCTTGCCTAGTGAAGTAGTGGCCCACGGGCAGTAGGTATCCATTCACTGCAATTGAAAGGTTTACCTAATGGCAGCTCCACCTCAGTCAATTTCCCAGTACTTTGCTTTAGTATGATACAACATAAAGTAAGTAGGAAAACACAAGGCTGGCTGAGATGGGCATTGGGGACAGTAAACACGACTATCCTGCCTCTTTCCCTGCTTTGAGCACACTTTACAACGACGACATGGTCGCTCCTTTTTGGGTGTTACAGGAATTTTATCAGCAAAGTGTCGCTCCTGCAGCCTTTCCACATCCTCCAGAACATAAGAAGTGGAGGCTGCTGCTTCTGTAGCAGTGAGACTTTCAATCACAGACAACTGAAAGTCAAGAACAGACATGAGTCTTCCTGTGGTTGTCTAATGGTAAACAACATACGCATCGTATATTGCCATCTGGATCAGGTGGGTAAACAGTTTCTTATACCAAGTGCTGGTTTAACGACTCGCATTGTATGGCTGAAGAACCTGGTCGTTCTTGTCCACTTCGCCCATGTACTTGTTGTTTGTAATCAAGTATACGGGTGGGCTTGTGAACTTCGGCCATCTGACCCCAAACCGTGATGGGGGAAGTACTCTCATCATGAATTGTAGTGAGTACCTACACATCATGCCTCTCTGAGAACTTGACTGCGAGCAGTTCGTTGGAACGTAACGCAGTGCTCTGGGATTTCTGGACCTTCTTGTAAACAAGTCCTGTAGGAATCCTTTGCGGCGACAACAAATTGTACCACAGGCCACAGTGCTACCTTTGTAGAGCTCACTGAACAGCTCTTCTCCCTATAGAAACTTTCCACATAAAGGTTATAACCTTTGTGAAGGAGTGGCTGGACAAGCTCCCATACAATCTTTCCTGTACCCCCTAGCATGAGAGGGCAACCTAGAGTTTAGAGTTGAGTCCTTCCCTGTATACACTCTCAAGCTGTAGACATAGCCAGTCGAGCTCTCACACAGCATGTCCAGCTTGATGCCATAGTGAACTCGTCTGCTCGCAATGTACTGTCTGAACAGCAGCCACCTTTTATACAGGATCACGGACTCATTGATGGCTATATTCTTTCCAGCAATATAAACCTCTGGAAACCTTGCAGACAAATGTTCCATTACAGGCCGAATTTTGAACAACCTGTCATGTTCTGGATGGGCATGGGGCAATGCAGCAGAATTGTCATTGAAATGCAGAATGCACTGCAAGAGCAAAAAACAATCTCTGCTCATGTATGGTAGATGATGGGGGTTACCCAATCCGTGCAAGTAGACCAGTAGGAAAGCAAGGTTGTTTTATGTACTATCCCCATTTTGAGTGTAAGGCCCAAAAATATCTTCAGCTCCCCTAATGAAGAGGGAGTTCACTTGTGTGCCCTAGAATGAGCCTTCATGCTCCCTCAGAAATTGTTTGGCACGCAAATTTATTTGCTGCACAATTTCATCAAGGAAGTCAAAATCCAAAAAGAGATGGATGTAGTCAATTGGCAAAACATTTGCTGTATCTACTTTATATCCAACATCACCAGTGAAAGGCAGAATTTGGGGCTGAACTAAATTGGGAGGCTGCCAAGAGAGCCCTCTATCTGTGATTGCCGCTGCACATGCCTTCTCTCTGGGTTGGTCTAACCTGCTACTCTTGTCCCGCTGCAGAGACTGTGCTTGCAAAGGGACAGAACGTCTGTTAACGTCTTCCTCAGAATTGCTGGATGATGAGTCATCGGATAGAACTGTGCTAACTGAAAAATCTCTCCCAGATTCTGCTCTATTGTCCTCTCCCTCAGATGCTGTCTCAGTATCTGATCCTGCCACAGAGCTGAACTCCAGAACCAGATTTAGGGCCTGGGCATCATTCATCCAACGATACGCTATCTCTGCTAGTGCCTAAAACCTTCCTTCTAAAACACTATCCTAAGTAGAAGGCAAATAGGTTGTTGGTTTCAAATAGTAGGTGGGTGTGTGCGTCTAGTGATGTGTGCAACAGGTCAATAATGATGAAGTCACCTTACCTTGCCTTTCCAAAATCAGCAGACTCTCCAAAGACAATAAAAAAGACAAAAAAGACACAGTATTACTTCACCTTGCCACATACCCATCATCACAGCCTTTAGTGCTGGTGGCACCTAGTGCAACAATCATTTTGGTGCCCCCCTCCCATGACCTCCAATAAACATCTGTTATTCTGCACCAAGATGCTCACGGGTAAACGTGCACTTTACAAATACACATTATGGCCTCCTTGGATTCCCTCACTACCACCCAGCAAATGTGCTCCTCATCTCGCCATAGCCCCTCTCTCACATACATTTCATTTGTTTAAAAGCGTTTGTAACTCCTGTCTTTACTAATCCACTTAGCTATCCACATAAAATACAGATCTGTTCTTTGCAGCAGGCCCTCTCACTACTTTATGGCATAAAAACTGCCACTAGACAGAGCCCGATATCTCTCTCCCTAGCAGGAACATAATCACAAGCATTATCTTGACATTTTTATCGCTGCCTGAAAGCTGTGTGTGTGTGTATATATATATATATATCGAAACAAAGATTACTTCAGCCAGAAGAAACCAGAGGGACACAGGGGGGAGGTCAGGAAGCTTTCTTTGTAGCAGCAGAGACGGCATGACGCGTTTCAGCAATAGTGCCTTAATCATATGCCTAATCATCTCGGTAGTCGGCACCAGTCACTTTCAAGTATTCCATCTCACTCCCATTGGTGGGAGCCCAGCTATGTCGAAAATTACGTAGGAGCCTCATCGTAGCCTCACTCTCCAGACTACGGTTCCCAGAAGGCACCATCTCGGCCTGCAAGGTAAGCTTCCATCGACATCTTAAAACCCAAAGTGAGTGCTGGGGATTCTCTGACAAAGTGTGAATGGGTGCAGATTAAAATAATGTCCTGATGTTCACTATATATATCCAGGGCACAAGTCGGGGGTACACGCAGGTACACGGTGTCCACCCAATATTTTCACAGGGTGGACACCATCCCCCCTGCCAAGAAGTTGGGCCACACAGAAATATGCTGAACTTGTCCCGTTGTAAGACACCGGGACACGTTCAGCAGCACCTGTACGTTGTCTGCTTTCAATAAATTTCCATCAGCAACGTGCACGCAGCGAGGGAGCTATTTTTGCACCTCCAGCTGGGCCAAAGTTAAGGGGCCATCAGGCCTCTTTTTGTTTGAATATCCTGACTGAAGGCGGCCTGGAACCTCACACTTAAATGTAAATTCAACGGAGGGGAAACAAAGGCACACAGCATGTTATCTCTTCACAGGTACTTAAGAGAGGCATGCTTTTGCCTTTGTTCATTCCCTGTATATAAGAGATGTATGCACTTTAAGAATTTCAGATGTGTGGGTCTGTCCCAGTATTTACACAAATAACAATTTCAGTAGCACATTTTATTTCTTTTATAGCGCTACGCAACCCAATGCAGGGAATCAGAGCTCTTTACATAACATACACATTATACATTGACAATAAATCATGTACATGTGTAAATCAATGTACAAGATGAGTTGCATGAGACAGGGTTACAAGGTGTAGGAGTCATATGTCCTTCATAGCTCACTGTGCTATATTACAAGGTTTACAATTTATGAACTGCCGGAAACAAAAGGATCTCTGTGTTAAAAGCAGTAACCCACTTTACTATCTACATAAAATAAAAACTGTCATCTGTATGTTACGTGATGTGCTTTGCAGGAAACACATTAACCTTACATTACTTTGATTAAAATCTGGGACTTCACAAAACATAGATCTCTCCAACAAATGCGTTAAACTTCAGAGTTATCTCACCATTATTACTATTCCCTGAGATTTACAGGGCACCTTTACAACAGATGCCATAACCCAATCAAATATTTTAAAATGTAGACTTTGCAACCAATTTGATCTACTGCCATGCTTCTCCTTGTTGCCAATTTCTTTGTGGCAGGGCTTAAAAAAATAAATGTATTAGTTGAGGCCCAGATTTTGCGTTGGGATTGCGCCACTTTTTTGGCACAACCCCGACGCCAAATCTCATTTGTTAAATCTCATAATGAGCTTAAATGTACTCATGATACACCTGATAATCATATGTGTGAGGTCTTAATATCTGATGTCACTTCTTGTGATGTCACCTCTTGTGAGGTCACTTCCTGTGATATCACATGCAATGTCACCAGTCGTGACGTCATCTGCATATATATACTCCATATATATATATATATATATATATATATATATATATACATATATATATATATATATATTCACTGAAAAAACCATAGGTTTTAGGGACAGTTATAGTTACTTGGACATTTCACTCGTACAAAACCATAGAAATTCCCCCATTATAGTTAGTTCAGCTAACTATAACTCGTGCCCCCGCAATGCACTGCTGATGACGTCACATATTACATCACTCATGACATGGTCAGTGACATCACTGATGACATCTCAAATGACATCACTGATGACATCACTGATGACATCATCCAGTGACTGTGTGTTTCTGTAAAGTTTCAATATATTTAATATATATAGGGAAAGGCGTATTGAAGAATGAGTGGGTGTATAAGTGTCTGAATGGATGATTTAGTACGTGCGTGACTGACTCTACAAGTGAGTGATTAAACGTATCTTACTGAATGCATGGGTTAGTGACTAAACTGTGTGAATGTATGTATCTGTCTGTTTGTTGGTGTGTAAGTGGATGCATGGATTTGTGAATAGCTACATGAGTGTCTATATGGGTTATTGATTGGTTCTCTGAGTATCTGTATGGCTGCCTGAGTGTTTGCGTGGGTGGGGTGTGTGTGACTCTGTACATAGATGTGTGAGTGGGTGATTCACTGGGTGCATGATTTCAAGAGTGCATCTGTGATGGACTGCTTGGGTGGGTGAGTGTGTGTATGGGTGTGTTAGTGAGTGAATGTATATCTCAGTGGTACATGTGCGAGTAACTACATATGTAAAAGGCAGTATATATGTGTGTTAGAGTATTTAAATGGCTATAAGTGAGAGTGTGTGATTGTGAGAGTGGCTGTATGGATGCGTGTGTGCTTGTATCAGTTATTGTATAAGAGCGTAAGAATGTGCTAGTATTTGTATGAGTAAGTGAGCTGGTGTGTGTATAACTGTATAGGTGAGTAAATGGGTGTGTGATTAATTTTTTGCATGACTGACTAGGTGTGTGAGTACCTCTATGGATGAGTGGCGGTGTGTGAGTGTTTATATAGGTGTATGAGTGCATATGATAGTCCTGTACTGAGTGACTGTAAGTATGAGTGACTGTACGGGTGAGTGAGTAGATGTGTGTGTGTAGACCTAAGAATCAGTGAGTGGATATGTAGTTATTGGTATTGGAGTGTGTATGGTTTTGAAAATGGCAGTCTGTAATTTAGAGTGGGTGTATCAAAAGTTATATTAGGGTGTGAGAAGATGCATGAAATTATCACATGGATGGTGTCATCAGTGATGTCATTTGAGATGTCATCAGTGATGTCATCAGTGATGTCACTGACCATGTCATGAGTGATGTAATATGTGACGTCATCAGCAGTGCATTGCGGGGGCGCGAGTTATAGTTAGCTGAACTAAGTATAACGGGGAATTTCTATGGTTTTGTACGAGTGAAATGTCCAACTAACTATAACTGTCCCTAAAACCTATGGTTTTTTCAGTGAATTTCAAAGGTTTTTTAAATGCTAATTTCTAACTATAACGTGTCTGAAACCTATGGTTTTTTCAGTGAATTTCAAAGGTTTTTTAAATGCTAATTTCTAACTATAACGTGCCTGAAACCTATGATTTTTTAAGTGAATTTCAAAGGTTCTTTAAATGCTAGTTTCTAACTATGCCTACAGAGGTAGGACATGTGAAGAAAGAAGAAAAAACGCACAGAAAGAAGCAAAAGAAATGCAGAAAGAAGCAACAGAAGTCCACAAAGACGAAGAAAAGTGCAGGAAGAAGCAAAAGATGTGCAGAAAGAACCAACAGAGGAGCAGAAAGAGGCCTTGTTGCAAAATCATCCTGTGCCCACAACTTTTTAAGATGGGTACTGGTGGTAACTGACTCTGACTAACCAGAGCCAGTGCTATGCTAAAAGACACTTAGAATACAGTGAAAACACCTACATACACTAGGGAACACTATGCGTTGGGGTACCCCTGTGATTAGCATGAGCTCCTCTGTAAGTCCCTAGTACATAATAGGGCAGGGAGATTAAAACTACCTCTTAAAACGCGCTACAGGGCGCATTTGCACAGTGGTGAAGGGAGGGGAGGCCTGAGGTGACATGTGTGCAAAAGCGCCCCGTGGCGCGTTTTAAGTTGCGGGATTAAGTCCTCTTGATTCCTGAGGGTCCCTGGGGCCCAACTAGCCCCCCAGGTACCTACAGTTAGGACCACAGAGCTGAGTTGCAGAGAGGCGTTCCGAGGCCACGCACCTTTTTTCACCTCTCTGCAACGCAACTCTGTTGTGCTTACTGAAGGTACCTGGTGGGCTAGTTGGCCCCCAGGGTCCCTCAGGATTCAGGGGGAATTAATTCCCCAACTTAAAACGCACCACAGGGCGTGTTTGCACACATGTCACCTGAGGCCCCGCCCCCTCCCTTCACCACTGTGCAAACGCGCCCCGTGGTGCGTTTTAAGTTGGGGGATTAGGTCACCTTGAATCCTGAGGGTCCCTGGGGCCCAACTAGCCCACCAGGTACTTCCAGTAAGCACCACAGGCCTGCGTTGCAACGCCTGTAACAAATTGTGCAGTTGTGTTTAGGTAGTGAAGGGGGTCGTGCTGGGGGTGGTGTTTCAGGGTTTAGGGCAGTGCAGTGGTGTTCCGGCAGTGTAGGGGGTCGTGCAGGGGGGTGGTGTTTCAGGGTTTAGGGCTGTGCAGTGGTGTTCGGGCAGTGTAGGGGGTCGTGCTGGGGGTTGTGTTTCAGGGTCTAGGGCAGTGCAGTGGTGTTCGGGCAGTGTAGGGTGTCGTGCTGGGGGTGGTGTTTCAGGGTTTAGGGCAGTGCAGTGGTGTTTGGGCAGTGTAGGGGGTCGTGCAGGGGGTGGTGTTTCAGGGTTAAGGGCAGTGCAGTGGTGTTTGGGCAGTGTAGGGGGTCGTGCAGGGGGTGGTGTTTCAGGGTTTTGTGCAGTGCAGTGGTGTTCGGCCAGTGTAGGTGGTCTTGCTGGGGGTGGTGTTTCAGGGTTTAGTGCAGTGGTGTTCGGGCAGTGTAGGGGGTCTTGCTGGGGGTAGTGTTTCAGGGTTTAGGGCAGTGCAGTGGTGTTCGGGCAGTGTAGGGGGTCATGCTGGGGCTGGTGTTTCAGAGTTTAGGGCAGTGCAGTGGTTTTCGGGCAGTGTAGGGGGTCATGCTGGGGCTGGTGTTTCAGGGTTTAGGGCAGTGCAGTGGTGTTCGGGCAGTGTACGGGGTTGTGCTGGGGCTGGTGTTTCAGGGTTTAGGGCAGTGCAGTGGTGTTCGGGCAGTGTAGGGGGTCGTGCTGCGGGTGGTGTTTCAGGGTTTAGGGCAGTGCAGTGGTGTTCGGGCAGTGGGGGTCGTGCTGGGGCTGGTGTTTCAGGGTTTTGGGCAGAGCAGTGGTGTTCGGGCAGTGTAGGGGGTCGTGCTGGGGGTGGTGTTTCACGGTTTAGGGCAGTGCAGTGGTGTTCAGGCAGTGTAGGGGGTCTTCCTGGTGGTGGTGTTTCAGGGTTTAGGGCAGTGGTGTTCAGGTAGTGTAGGGGGTCTTGCTGGGGGTGATGTTTCAGGGTTTAGGGCAGTGCAGTGGTGTTCGTGCAGTGTAGGGGGTCGTGCTGGGGGTGGTGTTTCAGGGTTTAGGGCAGTGCAGTAGTGTTCGGGTAGTGTAGGGGGTCATGCAGGGGGTGGTGTTTCAGGGTTTAGGGCAGTGCAGTGGTGTTCGGGCAGTGTAGGGGGTCGTGCTGGGGCTGGTGTTTCAGGGTTTAGGGCAGTGCAGTGGTGTTCGGGCAGTGTAGGGGGTCGTGCAGGGGGTGGTGTTTCAGGGTTTAGGGCAGTGCAGTGGTGTTCGGGCAGTGTAGGGGTCGTGCTGGGGCTGGTGTTTCAGGGTTTAGGGCAGTGCAGTGGTGTTCTGGCAGTGTAGGGGGTCTTGCTGGGGGTGGTGTTTCAGGGTTTAGGGCAGTGGTGTTCGGGCAGTGTAGGGGGTCTTGCTGGGGGTGATGTTTCAGGGTTTAGGGCAGTGGTGTTCGGGCAGTGTAGGGGGTCTTGCTGGGTGTAGTGTTTCAGGGTTTAGGGCAGTGCAGTGGTGTTCGTGCAGTATAGGGGGTCGTGCTGGGGATGGTGTTTCAGGGTTTAGGGCAGTGCAGTAGTGTTCAGGCAGTGTAGGGGGTCGTGCAGGGGTGGTGTTTCAGGGTTTAGGGCAGTGCAGTGGTGTTCGGGCAGTGTAGGGGGTCTTGCTGGGGGTGGTGTTTCAGGGTTTAGGGCAGTGCAGTGGTTTTCGGGCAGTGTAGGGGGTCGTGCACGGGGTGGTGTTTCAGGGTTTAGTGCAGTGCAGTGGTGTTCGGGCAGTGTAGGGGTCGTGCTGGGGCTGGTGTTTCAGGGTTTAGGGCAGTGCATTCGTGTTCGGGCAGTGTAGGGGGTCGTGCTGGGGCTGGTGTTTCACGGTTTAGGGCAGTGCAGTGGTGTTCGGGCAGTGTAGGGGGTCGTGCTGGGGCTGGTGTTTCAGGGTTTAGGGCAGTGCAGTGGTGTTCGGGCAGTGTAGGCGGTCGTGCTGGGGCTGGTGTTTCAGGGTTTAGGGCAGTGCAGTGGTGTTCGGGCAGTGTAGGGGGTCGTGCTGGGGCAGGTGTTTCAGGGTTTAGGGCAGTGCAGTGGTGCTCGGGCAGTGTAGGGGGTCGTGCTGGGGTGGTGTTTCAGGGTTTAGGGCAGTGCAGTGGTGTTCGGGCAGTGTAGGGAGTCGTGCTGGGGCTGGTGTTTCAGGGTTTAGGGCAGTGCAGTGGTGTTCGGGCAGTGTAGGGGTCGTGCTGGGGCTGGTGTTTCAAGGTTTTGGGCAGAGCAGTGGTGTTCGGGCAGTGTAGGGGGTCGTGCTGGGGGTGGTGTTTCAGGGTTTAGGGCAGTGAAGTGGTGTTCGGGCAGTGTAGGGGGTCGTGCTGGGGTTGGTGTTTCAGGGTTTAGGGCAGTGGTGTTCGGGCAGTGTAGGGGGTCTTGCTGGGGGTGATGTTTCAGGGTTTAGGGCAGTGCAGTTTTTGTTCGGGCAGTGTAGGGGGTCTTGCTGGGGGTAGTGTTTCAGGGTTTAGGGCAGTGCAGTGGTGTTCGGGCAGTGTAGGGGGTCATGAAGGGGGTGGTTTTTCAGGGTTTAGGGCAGTGCAGGGGTGTTCGGGCAGTGTGGGCGGTCGTGCAGGGGCTGGTGTTTCAGGGTTTAGGGCAGTGCAGTGGTGTTCGGGCAGTGTAGGGGGTCATGCTGGGGGTAGTGTTTTAGGGTTTAGGGTAGTGCAGTTGTGCTTGTGTAGTGTAGGGGGTCGTGCTGGGGGTAGTGTTTTAGGATTTAGGTTAGTGCAATGGTGTTTGGGTAGTGTAGGGGGTCGTGCTGGGGGTAGTGTTTAGGGTTTAGGGTAGTGCAGTGGTGCTTGTGTAGTGTAGGGGGTCGTGCTGGGGGTAGTGTTTTAGGGTTTAGGGTAGTGCAGTGGTGTTTGTGTAGTATAGGGGGTCATGTTTTAGGGTAGTGCAGTGGTGTTTGGGTAGTGTAGGGGGTCGTGCTGGGGGTAGTGTTTTAGGATTTAGGTTAGTGCAGTGGTGTTTGGGTAGTGTAGGGGTCATGCTGGGGGTAGTGTTTTAGGGTTTAGGATAGTGCAGTGGCGCTTGTGTAGAGTAGGGGGTGGTGCTGGGGGTAGTGTTTTAGGGTTTAGGGTAGTGCAGTGGTATTTTTGTAGTGTAGGGGGTCATGTTTTAAGATGCAACGCTCCAATACCTGACCAGTCTGCACTACATAAAACTGCAAAAAAAAAAAAAAAAAAAAGTGTTTTGCACACTTTTGTCATTGGGCTATATGTGGGCTACATCTGGGTAATATTTGTGCTACATTTGGGCTCTTTTTTCTCTGGTGGCCATCTTGGAAGACTTCTTTGTTATGAAGTTTCCTAATTTCCTCATTTACTGCAGTCTCCTCAGTAGGAAATGCTTTCAGTTTTTACTTTGATTCCATCAAGAAGGCATTCAGATGTGTCTCACATTTGGCATAAATTCAGAATGTTAGCACTCTAGTTGCTCATTAGATCACTGTAGTAAAGCTACTGCTCACCAGGGAGTTAACTGGAAGTCTGCTGCTGGTATTGAAAGTGATTGTTTCAGTCTGCATATCAGAATTTTCTAATGAAATAGAAGAGGATTTGAGATCTCACTTAAAACATGCCCTAATTTTTCTTTCTGCAGCACTAACCATAATTTCTATTTCAAAAAGAACCCCCTCATTTTGTTCCTTTTTAAATTAAATGTTTTAAGTGTTACCGCTTTATTCCAATTAAGATGGCTTCAGGTGTGCCATACTTTTGTCATAAGTAAGGCTGTTGGCGCTCTAGTTTTCTTTAGAACACTCTGGGAAGCTGCAGTGGAACACAAAGGCATCAACTGGCAGGCTGCTCCTGTTGAAATATAACAGGAAGATATTTGAGATCACACTTGAAACATGTCCTAATTTTTCTTTCTACAGCACTAACCATAATTTCTAGGACAAAATGAACCCCATCATTTTGTTCCTTTTTAAATAAAATGTTTTAAGTGTTACCAGTTTATTCCAATCAAGATGGCTTCAGGTGTGCCATACTTTTGTCATAAGTAAGGCTGTTAGCCCTCTAGTTGTTCTTTAGAACACTCTGGGAAGCTGCAGTAGAACACAAAGGAATCAACTGACAGTCTCTGCCCTTGTTGGATGTACATGTTTTACTGAGAATGTCAGACTTCATTCTCACATGACTGAGAAAGATAATGTGAATTTACAGAAAATATGCTCTCATTTTAGCTTCTGGAGCACCTTCCAAAACTCTATGGGACAAGCATGTGAAAATAGTTTTCTCTCAAACATGATTCATGATATCCCAGCAGAAGGTTTTTCACAGGGTAAAATCACCTTAGAACACACCACAATTCCTGAAATTAGTATGGTACCATCAACAAATGAATTCTAATGTAACTAAAGTCTGTTAGTACCCTTTATAGTTCTCCTTTTGGTAACCCTCAAAATCTTTGATTCACTACAATGCATTTTAACCCCTTCAATGCTTATGACGAGCTGGACTCGTCATGGCACACAGTGGTCGTGTGCTCATGACGAGTCCAGCTCGTCATATGACCCACCCACGGGGGAAGCGCTGGCGCTCCCCCCGTGGGAATCCGATCGCTGGTTTTTTTGGGGGGAAGGCAGGGGAAGGGCTTCCCCTGCTTTTCCCCGCCCCCTCCCCTCAATGACGTCAGCGCGCAAGGCGCGCTGACGTCATTGGGGGTTTCCCTTTGTTCCCCGACACGCTGGAAGCCATTTGCTTCCAGCGCGTCGGGGAATAAGGTGAGTTTTGGCTCCGGGGAGGGGGGGTTTGAAACAAAAGAGGCATCGAGGGAAAGGAAAGGGTTTTCCTTTCCCCGATGCCTCTTTTGTGCATTCCTGCTGCACGATCATGCGATCGTGCAGCAGGAATGCCCACTAGACACCAGGGAATTTTTTTTTTTTTAAATAACATGAAAATACTGTTTTGGGGAGCGGCCCCTTGGGCAAGGGTCGCTCCCCTTTTGGGGGCCATATGTTTTTGGTGCTCTGCCCCCCTGGGGGGGGGGCAGTTTTTTTTATATAGCGCGGGCTTTACCCGAAGGTGTCAGAGCGCTTCACAATAGTGTAAGCCTACTACAAAAGCAAGCGTTACATTACATGAGGAAAAAGTGACAATTGTGCAAATAAAATAAACAAGATACAAAAAGAGGTATGCGTTACAAGAGGAAAAAGTGACAGGTGTGCATGATACATGAGATACAAAATACAAATAGAGGTATAATACTGCAATAAGTGGCAGTCACTCAGAACACACTGGGAAGGCACTTCTATAGGCATGGAGTACAGAATTTCCTATAGTGGAAGAACTTCCTTGAGGGAGTAGAGAGGGCGTGAATTAAACAGGAGACTTAAAATGAAGGGTACACAAATCCAACACAGCACGCAAGGGTGAGGAATGTACAGGAAAAAGTACAAATTTACAATGAAGAGCGAACTTCCTAGAGGGGGCTGAGAGTGAAAGTATTAGTTCTGAAAGTGTCTTTGTAAGAGAAGAGATTTGAGGTCAGCTTTGAAGATCCGGGTAGAGGAGGTGGCATGGAGCAATGGGGGAAGCGAGTTCCAGATTCTCACCGGATTGCGCCATCGATCTTTCCCTTTTGAAGACGGGGGGGCTCAAGCAGAAGCTTTTCCGCATTGCGAGAAGGGCGAGAGCCACCGGACAATTTCAATTTATTCGCCAGGTAACGAGGGGAGGACGTGTGTAACGCTTTGTGTGTGATGCAGGCAGTTTTGTAAATAGATCTTGCCTCGATCGGAAGCCATCGAAGAGAGGACAGGATAGGAGTGATGTGGTCGCTTCGTTTAGACGCTGAAATGAAGCGAGCTGCTGAATGGAGGATGGATTTGAGAGGGGAGCGGTGGGATTTGGGTAGGCCCGTCAGAAGAGAATTACAATAATCCAGTCTTGAGAGAACCAGAGATTGTACCAAGGTTTTTAAGTCTTTCTCCGGGAAGAACCGACGGATCCCCCATAGAAGGCGCAACTGGTAACGTGCGTTCTTAGCAATAGAGTTGATGTGGGAGATTAGGTTGAGTCTTTTGTCAAGAATGACACCTAGGGATTTAGCGCTGTCGACAATGATGGGTTTGTTGTTGAGTAGGTTCAGCTGATCCATCCAAGATTGAACAGGAGGAGGTGAGAGAGAGGTAGAGAGGAGGAGGAATTCAGTTTTGGCGGGATTCAGAAGGAGTTGGTGAGCTAACATCCAGTTGTGAATAGAGTTGAGAGTAGAGTTGAGTAGTGAGAGATCGTGTGCGGAAGATAAAGGTATCTTCCCACTAGTCCACCAGGCATTTATTTGTGGAGAGTGACCCTTTGGGCAAGGGTCACTCTCCTTTGGGGGCAATATTTGTGGCTGTGTCTGCCCCCCAGGAGGGCAGATCACCATGTTTTTTTTTAAAATTGGGCCCACTAGACCACCAGGGATTTGTTTGAGGGGAGTGGCCCCTTGGGCAAGGGTCGCTCCCCTATGGGGAGCATTAATTTGGCCGTTTCTGCCCCCCTGGGGGGGGGGCAGATCGGCTGATTTTTTTGTATGGCCACTAGGCCACCAGGGATTTTTGTGGGGAGTGGCCCTTTGGGCAAGGGTCACTCCCCTTGGGGGCATTGTTTGTGGCTGTCTGCCCCCATGGGGGGCAGATGTCGCCATTTTTTTTATATTTGGCCCACTAGACCACCAGGGATTTGTTTTTGGGGAGTGGCCCCTTGGGCAAGGGTTGCTCCCCTCTGGGGAGCATTAATTTGGCCGTTTCTGCCATCCTGAGGGGCAGATCGGCTGATTTGTTTTTTTGTAGGTCCACTAGGCCACCAGGGTTTTTTATGTTGGGGAGCGGCCCCTTGGGCAAGGGTCACTCCCTTTATGGGAGGATGATTGTGGCCATTTCTGCCCTCTTTGGGTGGCAGAATAGCAGTATGTTTTTAGGCCCATCTGCCCCCAAGGAGGGCAGAAGCCACTAGACACCAGGGTTTTTTTAATTTTTGTGTTGGGGAGTGGCCAAAAGGGCAAGGGTTGCTCCCTTTTACGGGGGTGAATATTTTATTTATACTCTTTGGCCCACCTACCCCTTAGCTTGGCTGGTGGATTGTGTGTGGACTGGTGCATTATTTGCATATGTGATTGTAATAGTTTTTTTCTCCTTTTTATTCTAGTGTGAAACTTTTGATTCCTGTTTGCGGTTTCGGCAGTGGTTGTTCTGCAGTTTTGCGTAATTGCATTTATTTGGTAAGAAAAATATTTTTGTTGTGTGTACTCCAAATGAGTATTATTGTCATGCATGAATGAATTTTTTTGTAAGTGGTGTCATAATGGCAGCATATTTGTTAGTGTTCAGAGCATGAAATTCTTTGCGATGTTTTGCATTGTCTTATGTGTAATTTTTTTTTCTTCTTTTTTAGTGGGATATTGTTGATCCTTACTGTGTCTGTGCAGACTGTGGTGGTGAGTCTAGCTGCTTCTGTCACATGAGTGATATAGTGTTGGAGTATATAGGTCTTTGTGATAAAGCTACATTTTGTTTATTTCTTTTTTTTACAAAGGGTTTGTTGTTGTTGACTTGTTTGACAAGTAACCTTTATTAGTAAGCATTATGGCTAGCCGTAGAATGACTGCTCAGCAGGTGGTTGGTTTGCTTCTTGAATCTTCCTCTGAGCAGGATTATGAGACTGACAGTGCGTCTGAGGGAGAGGAGGGAGGGGAAGATTCAGGCAGTGAGTTTTCTCTCCACATGGAATCATCGGATGATGAAGGTACTCTCAGTGCAGATGAAGTGCCTGTTTTAGAGGAGGATACTACTGTGCCGATGGTGCAAGAGGCATCTGGATTGCAGCCTGGGGCTGCTAGGCTTCCTACTGGAAGTGCTGGACTCTGGGTTGATCCAAACATGGTGCAGCCGGTGTTGCCTGCCTTTAGTGGTTATGCAGGGTGTAGAGTGGATTGTGAACATTATTTGCCTATACAGTATTTTCAGTTGTTTATGGATGATGTATTTTTGGGTGAGATTGTTGAGCAGACTAATTTGTATGCTGAACAGTTTTTGAGGGACAACAGTGCCAGACTTAGGCCCCATTCTAGAGCTACCCAGTGGAGTCCCACAAATCTGGAAGAGATGAAGAAGTTTTTGGGTTTGACTGTTTTGATGGGTTTGATAAGGAAGCCGCCCATGGGTTCATATTGGTCTACCAGTCCCTTGATGGCAACGGCCATATTTCCTGCAGTTATGACTCGTGATCGGTATTTACTTTTGCTTCGGATGCTGCATTTTGTTGATAATGGTTTGGCGTAGCCACGAGATCACCCTGAATGTGACCGTCTTTTTAAGATTTGGCCTGTTCTTGATCACTATGTAGATCGATTTTCAGAGATCTATACTCCAGGGAAAGAAATATCTATTGATGAGTCTTTGGTCCTGTTCAAGGGCCGTTTGGTTTTTAGGCAGTACATTCCTAGCAAGAGGGCACGCTATGGAATTAAGCTGTATATGTTGTCTGAGAGTAGGACAGGATATGTTTTTAATTTGCGTGTTTACACTGGTAGGGATTCCACTATTGACCCCCCTGGTTGTCCGTCCACTTTTGGAGTTTCAGAGAAAATTTTGTGGGATCTTGCTAGAGGACTGTTTAACAGAGGCCACCATTTGTACCTTGATAACTTCTACACTGCTGTGCAATTGTTTAAGGAATTGTTCAAAGTGGACACTTTTGCTTGTGGCACAATCCGCTCTAACCGTAAAGGTTATCCAAAAGAGCTTGTTTGCAAAAAACTTCAGAGGGGACAGTGCAGTTCCTTGCGTAGTAATGAACTACTAGCTGTGAAATTTGTGGGCAGGAGGGATGTGTACATGCGGACTACCATCCATGATGAGAGTACTTCACCTGTGGTTGTTTGGGGTCAGATTGCTGAAGTGCGCAAACCTGTGTGCATTTTAGACTACAATAAGCACATGGGTGGTGTTGATAGAGTAGATCAGAGGTTAGAACCTTACACTGCTATTCGTAAGGCTTACATTTGGTATAAGAAGTTGGCTATCCATCTCTCCAATTTAGCAACTTCACTTTTTTCACACATTTTTGTGTGGTAAAGTTGTGGCATCACCGGGCTGACACAAATTTCCTACCACCCAGCGTCCCCCCAGTTCTCCCGATAAAAATGGTGCCTCACTCGGGTGTGAGGCCCAAGTACCCGCGACAGGCAAGGGCCCACAACGTATTGAGGCGACCTCAAAATGGCCTTTCACAAAACGACCTGGTTTTGCAAGGAGGGTCCCATGACGTTTTGGCCTGGGGCTCGGCGGCCACCTAGGGAAACCTACCAACCCCACACATTTCTGAAAAGTAGACACCCGGGGGATTCCAGGGAGGTATGGCTTGCGTGGATCCCCCAATGTTTTCTTACCCAGAATCCCCTGAAAACCTGACATTTTGCTGAAAAAAACACTTTTTTCACACATTTTTGTGTGGCATCACCGGGCTCACACAAATTTCCTACCACCCAGCGTTCCCCCAGGTCTCCCGATAAAAATGGTGCCTCACTTGTGTGGGAGGCCCAAGTACCCGCGACAGGCAAGGGCCAAAAACGTAGTGAGGCGACATCAAAATTACCTATCTCAAAACCACCTGGTTTTGCAAGGGGGGTCACCTGGGTTTTTGGCCCCGTGCTCGGCGGCCATCTAGGGAAACCTACCAAACACACACATTTCTGAAAACTAGACACCCAGGGGCTTCCAGGGAGGTATGGCTTGCATGGATCCCCTAACGTTTCTTTACCCAGAATCCCCTGCAAACCTCAATTTTAGCTGAAAAAATCACTTTTTTCACACATTTTTGTGTGGGAAAGTGTGGCATCACTGGCCTCACACAAATTTCCTACCACCCAGCGTTCCCCCAGGTCTCCTGATAAAAATGGTGCCTCACTTGTGTGGGAGGCCCAAGTACCCGCGACAGGCAAGGGCCCAAAACGTAGTGAGGCGACATCAAAATTGCCTATCTCAAAACCACCTGGCTTTGCAAGGGGGTCACCTAGGTTTTTGGCCCCGTGCTCGGTGGCCATCTAGGGAAACCTACCAAACCCACACATTTCTGAAAGTAGACACCCGGGGCTTCCAGGGAGGTATGGCTTGCGTGGATCCCCAACGTTTCACTCCAGAATCCCCTGCAAACCAAAATTTTAGCTGAAAAAAATCACTTTTTTCAGACATTTTTGTGTGGGAAAGTGTGGCATCACTGGGCTCACACAAATTTCCTACCACCCAGTGATGCCCCGGGTCTCCTGATAAAAATGATGCCTCACTCGTGTGGGAGGCCCAAGTAACCGCAACAGGCAAGGGCCCAAAATATTTTTTGATAGGCAATGTTGATGTTGCCTCAAAACGTTTTGTGTCCTTGCATGTCGCGGGTACTTGTGCCTCCCACACAAGTGAGGCACCATTTTTATCAGGAGACCCGGGGGAATGCTGGGTGGTTGGAATTTTGTGTGAGCCCAGTGATGCCACACTTTCCCACACAAAAATGTGTGAAAAAAGTGATTTGTTCAGCTAAAATAGAGGTTTGCAAGGGATTCTGGGTAAGGAAACGTTGGGGGATCCACGCAAGCCATACCTCCTTGGAAGCCCCCGGGTGTCTACTTTTCAGACACGGGGCCAAAACCCAGGTGACCCCCCTTGCAAAACCAGGTGGTTTTGAGATAGGCAATTTTGATGTCGCCTCACTACTTTTTGGGCCCTTGCCTGTCGCGGGTACTTGGGCCTCCCACACAAGTGAGGCACCATTTTTATCGGGAGACCTGGGGGAACTCTGGGTGGTAGGAAATTTGTGTGAGGCCAGTGATGCCACACTTTCCCACACAAAAATGTGTGAAAAAAGTGATTTTTTCAGCTAAAATGGAGGTTTGCAGGGGATTCCGGGTAAGGAAACGTTGGGAGATCCACGCAAGCCATACCTCCCTGGAAGCCCCCGGGTGTCTACTTTTCAGAAATGTGTGTGTTTGGTAGGTTTCCCTAGGTGCCGGCAGAGCTAGGGTTCACAAACTACAGCTAGGCACTGTGCCAAAAAAGGGTCATTTTTCACTGCGAAATTGAGGTGTGACCACGTTGCGTTTTGCGCCGTTTCCTGTCACGGGCACTAGGCTGACCCACACAAGTGAGGTACCATTTTCCTCGTAAGACTTTGGGGGGCGCGGGGTGGGCGGAAATTTGTGGATCCACGCAGATTCCAGAACTTTCCGCCACAGAAATGTGGGGAAAATGTGTTTTTTTGGACAATTTTTTAGGTTTGCAAGGGATTCTGGGTAACAGAACCTGGTGGGAGGCAGTCAAGTCACCCCATCCTGGATTCCCCTGGGTGTCTAGTTTTCACAAATGTATAGGTTTGCTAGGTTTCCCTAGGTGCCGGCAGAGGTAGGGTTCAAAAACTACAGCTAGGCACTTTGCCAAAAAAGGGTCATTTTTCACTGCAAAATTGAGGTGTGACCACGTTGCCTTTTGCGCAGTTTCCTGTCGCAGGCACTAGGCCGACCCACACAAGTGAGGTACCATTTTTCTCAGAAGACTTTGGGGAACGCGGGGAGGGTGGAAATTTGTGGATCCACACAGATTCCAGAACTTTCCACCACAGAAATGTGGGGAAAATGTGTTTTTTTTGACAATTTTTTAGGTTTGCAAGGGATTCTGGGTAACAGAACCTGGTGGGAGGCAGTCAAGTCACCCCATCCTGGATTCCCCTGGGTGTCTAGTTTTCAAAAATGTATAGGTTTGCTAGATTTCCCTAGGTGCCGGCAGAGCTAGGGTTCAAAAACTACACCTAGGCACTTTGCCAAAAAAGGGTCATTTTTCATTGCGAAATTGAAGTGTGACCACGTTGCGTTTTGCGTCGTTTCCTGTCGCAGGCACTAGGCCGACCCACACAAGTGAGGTACCATTTTTCTCATAGGACTTTGGGGAACACGGGGTGGGTGGAAATTTGTGGATCCACGCAGATTCCAGAACTTTCCACCACAGAAATGTGGGGAAAATGTGTTTATTTGGACAATTTTTTAGATTTGCAAGGGATTCTGGGTAACAGAACCTGGTGGGAGGCAGTCAAGTCACCCCATCCTGTATTCCCCTGGGTGTCTAGTTTTCAAAAATGTATAGGTTTCCCTAGGTGCCGGCAGAGGTAGGGTTCAAGAACTACAGCTAGGCACTTTGCAAAAAAAGGGTCATTTTTCACTGCGAAATTGAGGTGTGACCACGTTGCGTTTTGCGCCGTTTCCTGTCGCGGGCACTAGGCCGACCCACACAAGTGAGGTACCATTTTTCTCGGAAGACTTTGGGGAACGCGGGGTGGGTGGAAATTTGTGGATCCACGCAGATTCCAGAACTTTCCACCACAGAAATGTGGGGAAAATGTGTTTTTTGGACAATTTTTTAGGTTTGCAAGGGATTCTGGGTAACAGAACCTGGTGGGAGGCAGTCAAGTCACCCCATCCTGGATTCCCCTGGGTGTCTAGTTTTCAAAAATGTATAGGTTTGCTAGGTTTCCCTAGGTGCCGGCAGAGCTAGGGTTCAAAAACTACACCTAGGCACTTTGCCAACAAAGGGTCATTTTTCACAGCGAAATTGAGGTGTGACCACGTTGCGTTTTGTGCCGTTTCCTGTCGCAGGCACTAGGCTGACCCACACAAGTGAGGTACCATTTTTCTCGTAAGACTTTGGGGAACACGGGTTGAGTGGAAAATTGTGGATCCACGCAGATTCCAGAACTTTCCACCACAGAAATGTGGGGAAAATCTGTTTTTTTGACAATTTTTTTGGTTTGCAAGGGATTCTGGGTAACAGAACCTGGTGGGAGGCAGTCAAGTCACCTCATTCTGGATTCCCCTGGGTGTCTAGTTTTCAAAAATGGATAGGTTTGCTAGGTTTCCCTAGGTGCCGGCAGAGCTAGGGTTAAAAAACTACAGCTAGGCACTTTGCCAAAAAAGGGTCATTTTTCACTGCGAAATTGAGGTGTGACCACATCGCGTTTTATGCCGTTTCCTGTCGCAGGCACTAGGCCGACCCACACAAGTGAGGTACCATTTTTCTCATAAGACTTTGGGGAACGCGGGGTGGGTGGAAATTTGTGGATCCACGCAGATTCCAGAACTTTCCACCACAGAAATGTGGGGAAAATGTGGTTTTTTTGACAATTTTTTAGGTTTGCGAGGGATTCTGGGTAACAGAATCTGGTGGGAGGCAGTCAAGTCACCCCCATCCTGGATTCCCCTGGGTGTCTAGTTTTAAAAAATGTATAGGTTTGCTAGGTTTCCCTAGGTGCCGGCAGAGCTAGTGATGGAGCAAGGTTTCAAAAATGAAACTTGCTTGTACGCAATCTTCCTCATAGTATTAATTTATTAAACTTGTATTGTCAAAACTAAACTTTGCATTCACAAACACAAGAGGGACAGAAGCTTGCTTATGTGTTTTACTAATGAATAACTTGTCTGTAATCCAAAATGTCCGCTAAAGCGCGGGAACCTCAATGCGCATGTCGCAACCTGATCACATGGTGTGACGTCTTTCTTTGCTTGGTGGGAAGCTTCTGCTTCTGCGCAGTGTGCACTAAAATGGCCGCTAAATGTTTTCACATGCTTCAGCTTGCTCTCATGTCATTATTAAATTGTCGTTTTCTTAATGCTACTAATGCAGGATAGTATTATAATTAATTGGGAATAGAGTAGGGAAAGTGGGTATACAGTGAAACTTTTTATTTGTGATTTTAATATTTTCTTCTTGCACTTTTAGTAATTCGTAAACTTGGGCCTGGGTTGGTGACTTGAAACTCGAGAGACAGATGGTTCTGCGCATGTGTCCTGTGTGCCTGCCAAGTGAAGTCAACTTGGACGTCTTCCACGGCCATTACCCATTGGCCGAAGATGCTGTACTTCATGTTTCTGGAGGACAAAAATGATACTTTTCCCCTGTAAATTGTATAACATTTGTCGTGAGACGGGTGGGAAATAAAGTGAATGTATTAATCTGAAGGGGAGGGAACGTAAAGACAATAGGCTTTACAATTTAGGCCAAATCGATATGGTGTGAGAATCCACCCCCTGTCCCTGTCCAATCAGAAGTAGTGGTCCCATATTTTAGCAACATTAAGGGGAGGTACATGGGCGTAGAAGGGTGTAACAGATATAGAATTAGCTAATTAGCTAGAGCTGACTCTCAGAACACGCAGAAGAGCTCCAGACTGCCATGCTGATCAGTTGCTGACTGAATCCCTGTCCAGAAGAGCTCCAGACTGCCATGCTGATCGGTTGCTGACTGAATCCCTGTCCAGAAGAGGTCCTGAGGAGGGGGGGGCGGAGTCCATTAGAAGGAAGGCACGGGAGAATCGAGAGAAGTCGAGTATCAGAGAGGGGAACGGCACAGGCGTCGTTGTAGAGAGGTCACCGGTCCTGTCCTGATCCTGGAAGAAGTCTTTGCTCTTCATCCTTCCTGGGTCCTATCTTTTCAAACTCCTTGGCCAAGGGGCTTGGTTCTCGCATTTAGGTAACTATACTGCAACCTTTAGTTGCGCTGCTGTCTCTATCTTCTCCTCTTCCTTAAACACCGTCATTTATTAGCAAAATCATTTTTATGCTTTTTCCTGGGTATTTCAATCAAGTACCGTGTTTTCTGTATTTTACTCTGCTAAAACTTTAGATAAACATTTTAAAACTTCCTGACTCAGTGGTTATTTCAGGATTATGTACTATAATGAATGTCACTCATTTTAAACTTCCCAATTAGCAAAGGATCCATTGGTAAGTTATTATTCTTCAATGAGAAGGTAATTGGTAGCAGGGACTTTGATAAAAGAGTACATCTGACATCCAGCGTAAGTATTAGTGTAGTGTGAATGTATGGGCCCAAGTGAGTATATGGTGTATGAATGTTGTTGGCTAATATTGCGCTGGATCAGTTTTCTGGTAAGCAGAGGACGGTTTTTGTTACTCTTTGTTAATTGGGTAATGAGAATTTTATTTGTATTTTTATGAACTAACATCCGCTTAAATTTTTGAGTTTTGTTATATGTTGTCCAGAATACCCCGGGGTAGGTAAAAAGAATAGTGGGTGGCAAGTGGAAGCCATACTGCAGTGAGGTTATCTGTCAGGCAGAAATAGTACTGAGAAGTTAAGCAGGACTTTCAGTACTCGTTAGGGACTCTATGCGTGTGAGTAATAGCAAAAAGGGTACGCTGATAAAAATGTGATGTTATATCACCTAGTAAGGGTAACTTTGGAGAAGTAACAGGTACTTCTGGAGCTTGCGTGAAGAGTAGACGGAAGTGTTTTACTCGTAGTATATGTATTAGTAAAAGGAAAGGTTTTACTAAAGTGTGGAAGAAACTATCTTTTTCGAAATTAGTGGAAACTGGCACGATAGCGAATGTTTTATGTTGTTACTGAAATTTAATTAAGATTTATAGAGAAAATAAGTTTGCGTAAATTTTTGTAAAGAGAGGGTCAGTTGCCGGAGAGGGAGCTGACGTCACAAAACGCCGCGCTGTGGTAGGTTGAAACAGTGGGTGTGGAGAGACACTTGTAAAGGAGGGGTCAGTAGTCAGGAGCAGTACTGACGTCACAGGTGCCGCGCTTGGATTGGTTAAAACCAGCGAGGACAGAAAAGAGCAGATTGTAAAGGAGGGGTTGACAGAGAAACGTCAGCAAAAGGCTGCGCAAGGATTGGCTCGGAAATAAAAGATAGCAGACATTTGATTGGTCGAAAATATAGAAGCAAAATTCTTAGTGGATAAGGATTGCATGTTAAAACGTGATCCGACTTTAACAGGAACTCGTCCGGATAGGAGATTCCTAGGTTTTGCAGAATATAATTTTGTACACCGAAGATTAGATAGAATGTACGGAGAAAGGAGAAAAATGTCATTTTTGCAAAAGATTAAGAATTATTTTAAAAAGGACAAACCAATCAAAACTAGAGAAGGAATTATTATTCCACCAGCTAAAACGCCAGCATCATTTATGATGATGGAGAGAGGTTATCATACTTGTGTATGGATGGAGAATTGGATAGAATACACCAAAAATGATGGAATATTAGCATTTCCCCAGAATGGCACGTTCAATGGAAGAATTCTTCAAAACTTGAGATTGAGGATGAATGACTTAGAACCTAGACCTAGATTAACTCAATATGAAGCTTTAGAAGAGTGGGAAACTGAGGCGTTTGAACGTGAGCGATCTAGAAGTAATAGGAGTTACCCAGGATTTTACCCCAGATATTTACGTGAGTCTAGAGAGGGTCAGATGAAACAATGGAGAAGGGCAATGATTACAGAAGGACTGTATCCATTATTCACAGAAGGAGAGAAATCAGGAGGAAAATGTACAGAAAAGACAAAACATTTAATGAGAAATGAGGAGTCTGAAGACGAATTTATGGAAGAAATGTTAAGAAATCCCCCACCATATCAGGAAGGGACAAGTGGATGCACCCCAAGTGCACCACCGAAAACTCCAATGGTACCACAAGTAATGCATGAATTTACCCCGACTAGAATACTTCATGACAAAGAAAAAGAAGCCCTAGAAAAGACCAGAGCAGAATTAATACAGAAAATAACCCAGATAAAAGTACATCCTGATTCGTTGACTATTCCTGTAACAATTGGTCCAGTAGTTCCATTATATAGTACTCAGGGAAATTGTCCTCAACCCATACTTACACCTACTCCTGTGAGTAATCCCAAACCTGAAGCTCCAGTTATAATTGAAGATCAATTTAGTGACTGTGAATCCACAATATCACTTATGGACTTGCCTATTCGAGGTTCTGTAAATAGTACTCCAAGAAAAGATGTACCTGGAGGTTCAAAAGATGTAAGTTTAGTAACTTCATCAGGAGCAAAAAGTGCTACCATAGTAACACCTGAAGATCTAGAAAGATGGGTACAAGGGTCAGTTAAACAGTGCACACCTCCGAAAATAATGGACATTCATAAATTAAAAGTTGAATTAGAAGAAATAATAGCAGGAAATGTAGGATTGGAACGCTTAAATACCTATGATGAAGAAGAATTATTGTTCCTGTGCAGAAGTATCACCAGAAATGTAAAGATATTCCATGAAAAATTGTCCAATTTAGCATTACAGATGGGAATAGAAATAGGGAGATCAAAGGTATTACAGAAACCCTATAGAACAGAATTTTCAGACAAAGACTTAGAAAATATGAATGCCTCTGGAAGAAGATTACAAATAAGAGAATTAATGTTAGTTTTACAAAAATGGGGAGACCTAGATAAATGGAGAACTAGGTGGGCCAAGAAAAAGGAAGAGGCACGAACAAGTAGAACAGCATCTGAATATGTGATGAAGGAAGCAGGAAAAGCAGATCAAATGTATCCAATGCGAGAAGTTGCGGGAGGAGGATATGTACATGTCCCATGGAGCAGACAGGATATTTTATCATTTACGAATGATTTTCCAAAATTGAGGGAAAAACTAATTGAATGGTACAAGCAGGTTGAAAGGTTTGTGAAGGTGTCAAAGGTGTCAAAGGTGTCAAAGGTATTGTTGAAGGATTTAGATGGTTTGTTTGACATAGTGGTACCTGCCGATTTATGGACAGATTGTAAAATCACAGTCGATTGGCCTAGTGATGAATATCCCAGAGATCCGAAAACAGGTGCCCCGTCAAATGACGTAATGAAAAAGTATCAGCAGGTGATAACTTACCTGAAAGGGAAAATACCACCGAAAGAAACAGATTGGGTGAAAATAGATCGAACCACCCAAGAAGCCAGTGAAACAGTACATTCCTATTATGAGCGTTTATTGCAGGTGTTTAAACAGTAAAGTGGATTCGAGGACATTGGAGACAAAAACATGAGTCAGTTTGTGTATCGATTTGTTTACGGTCTGAAGCCAGAGATTTGCCTGATGATTAAACAACACATGCTGTGTTGGCAGGGAAAACCCATAGATGAGATTCTGAAGTATGCAAAATATTGTGGAGACGATATTGAGGATAGACACAAGAAATTACAAGAAAAGGTGATGTGGGCTCAGGTGAAAATGGCAGAAAAGCAGGGAATTAATTTGGAAAATCCGAGTGAAAATCAAGCAAAAGATTCTGGAACGAGTGGTGATATGGGAAATGGTGGAAAATTTAGAGGACGAATGAGTAGAGAAGAAGCTAAAAAGAAATTTCCTTGTCATGGATGCGGAAAATTGGGGCATTGGAAGGATGAATGTAAAAAGATTCGGAATAATAATGGCCCAAATCAAAACTTAAATCCACAGACACAGAATGACACACAGCAGGGTGTAAATCCCCAGAGTCAATTACCACCTCCACCTGTTCAGGGTAATGTAAGCAGAGCAAAGCATGTACAGACATTGGATACCCAGGAGGGAGTGGTAAGAATGATTATATGTCATCACAATTTCTTTTGCAGGACAATTACTGTGAATTCAACTCATGACGGTGCCTAGGAGAGGGGAAGAAGGAGTGCGTACTTGGCGCATCCTTACAGGTAGATCAGTCTGGTCCATATGTTGAAGGAAATGTGAAAGGTAATGATATTACTTTCCTTTTAGACACTGGTGCTACCAGGTCTACAGTGAGATCAGCCGACATCCCAGACCTTCCTCTCTCTGGTGAAGATATCCAAGTAGTAGGGGTAGCTAATCAAAGAATTAGAACACCTCTTACAGAACCAATGGAAGTCAAAATAGGAAACTTCAGAGAAACGCACCAATTTGTAGTGTGCAATTCTAGCACAGTGAATTTATTAGGTAGGGATTTATTGTGCAAAATGAACTGTACAATTTTCTGCACGCCAGATGGTGTGGCAGTTCAGACACCAGATGAGGACCATGTATATAAAATTATGGTTGCAAAACAAGGTACAGAAATAGACGAAATGTTTTCGTTAATAACAAGAGATGAGTTACCAGAAGAATTAAAAGGTACAGTAAACCCAATAGTATGGGATTTCACCGGAAAAGAAGTAGGACTTATGGCAAAAATAGATCCAGTTCAAATTACGGTAAAAGAAGGTGCAATTTTCCCAAATACCAGACAGTACAAAATGAGTGCAGAAGTAAAAGCAGGAGTCATTGAAGAAATAAATCGAATGGTAGAACAAAACATCCTAAAAGAAGTAATGAGTAGCCCATGTAATTCACCAATCATGGGACTAAAGAAACCTAGTGGAAAATATAGGATTGTTCAAGACCTGCGTAAAATAAACAAGATTGTGGAACCATGTTGTCCCATAGTACCAAATCCTGCAGTAATTCTATACCAGATCCCTTGGAATGCAGGATGGTTCACAGTAATTGATTTATGTCAAGCATTCTTTTCAATTCCATTGCATCCAGACAGCCAGTATCTTTTCTCATTTAAATTTGAGAACAAAGTCTATGTGTGGAATCGTGTTCCTCAGGGGTACACAGAAAGTCCTTCCATCTTCAACCAGATACTGAAAAAGTGCCTGGAAAAACTAGTGATGCCAGGAAGCTCAGTCTTAGTCCAATATATCGACGACTTATTGGTGGCGTCGACCACCAGAGAAGACTGTGTTGTTGACTCCATAGCATTATTAAATCTTTTGGCTGAGGAAGGGCATAAAGTCTCACCTGAAAAGTTACAGTTTTGCAGGACAGCTGTTAAATATCTGGGACATCAAATTGAGAGGGGAAAAAGAAGAGTAACCTCTGAAAGAGTAGAATTAATAAAGAGAATGCAAATGCCTGTAACCCAAAGACAAGTGCGAATGTTCCTAGGAATAGTAGGCTACTGTCGACAATGGATACCAAATTTTTCCATGTTAGCTAAGCCCTTAATTAACATGACGAAAAAGAAAGCAAAGGACCCTGTTGAGTGGGAGGATGAAAGTGTAGAAGCTTTTGTAAAATTGAGAAACGCACTTTGTTCAGCACCTGCCTTAGGCATGCCTGATTATAAAAGAGAATTCGCATTATTCTGTCAAGAGAGAGAAAATTGTGCACTTTCTGTCCTAACTCAGAGACATGGACTAGACAGACGTCCTATAGCGTACTTTTCTGCTACATTGGACCCAGTAGCAGCCGCGTTGCCAGGATGCTTAAAAGCAGTGGCAGCAACTTGTTTGAGCATTGAACAAAGCGAGTCAATTGTGATGGGACATCCTGTAAAAGTATATGTTCCACATGCAGTTGTCATTCATATTGACAAGAACCCAAACTCAGCATCTTACTCCTAGTCGGCTGACTAAATATGAGAGGATAATTATGGGTGCTGAAAATGTGACCATGGTAAGGTGTACAATAATAAATCCAGCAACTTTATTGCCGGACCCATATCATGAAACAAATAAAGATGACGAAGAAGATGAACATGATTGTGTACAAATTACAGAATTATGTACAAAACCACGCCCAGACATAGAGGAACAGCCTCTTAAAAAGCCAGACAGGGAGCTATTTGTCGATGGTTCATGTCAAAGACATGAAGATGGTAAACTAACTGCTGCCTATGCGGTATGTGAATTAACTGGAATAATCGAAGCATCCTATTTACCAGGAGTAAAATCTGCACAAGTAGCTGAATTGATTGCTTTGATAAAAGCTTGCAAAATTGGGAGGAATCAGAGAGTGACCATATTTACAGATAGTCAATATGGTTACGGGGTTGTGCATGATTTTGGCCAACTGTGGATGCAGAGGGATTTCATGACTTCTTCAGGATCCCCCATTAAAAATGGACAATTTGTAAGGGAATTGCTAGAAGCAATACAATCACCAAAAGAATTGGCTGTGGTGAAATGTGCTGCACACCAGTCAGGAGATGACTGGGTGGTAGTCGGCAACAGATATGCAGACTTGGTGGCTCAACATTGTGCCAAAACCAGAACGTCAGTCAATAAGAGGGTGGAAAGAATGGCAATCAGCTGCCAACTTATGCTGTATATGCCACCTGAAACTTGGAATGAGGTGAAGAAATTACAAGATGAGGTTGATGAAAGTGAGAAAAATTTGTGGATCAAAGTAGGTTGCTCCCAAAGAGGAGAAGATGAAGTGTGGATCAGTGCAGATGGCAGACCAGTCATGCCAGACTGTTTACTCTCACAAATGGCTAGAATACACCATGGAGACTCACACATAAGGAGAGATGCAATGATTAGGTTGTTCAGACAAAATTGGTACAATCCCAAATTCAGGGCTGTTGCAGAGAGTCTTTGCCAGAGATGTCTAACTTGCCAAATGCATAATCCAGGCAGGAAAACGATAATTGGGTTTGGAAAGATTGGAAAGGCAGAGGGCCCATTTATAAGACTCCAGTTTGACTTCATACAGTTACCACCATGCAGAGGACTAAAATATGTACTAGTCATAGTGTGTCTGTTTTCAAAGTGGGTGGAGGCTTACCCTACTAGGAGAAATGACAGTATTACAGTTGCAAAACTGTTGTTACGTGAGCTCATACCTAGGTTTGGTTTCCCAGTATCTTTGGAATCAGATAGAGGAAAACACTTTAATAGCGAAGTGATCCAGATAATCTGTGAAGCATTTCAAATAAAACAGAAATTGCACTGTGCATATCGCCCAGAGGCTTCTGGAGTGGTTGAACAATTGAATGGCACTATAAAGTCAAGATTGGGAAAAATGTGTGCATCAACATCATTAGAGTGGCCAGACGCATTGCCACTTGTCTTGATGGGAATCAGAAGCATACCTGACAGAACAACAGGATTGAGCCCCCACGAAATAATGATGGGAAGAGCAATGAGACAAACACATGTTCCCACAAACAAATTAGTAAATATATCTGATGATATGGTTCTGGATTATTGCAAAGGATTGGCTGACCTAGTGCGTTCTGTCTCTCATCAGGTTGGAGAAGACGCAGTTTCCAGGCAGCCTGAACTAGAACATGATCTGAATCCTGGTGATTGGGTGGTAGTGAAGAATCACACCAGAGAAACGTGTCTATCACCCAGGTGGAGCAGACCTTGTCAAGTTATATTGACCACCAATAGAGCAGTGAAGTGTGCAAGATTTCCTAATTGGATTCACGTAAGCCACACAAAGAGAGTACCAGACCCTGAAGAGGAGAATTCACAGACAACACCAATCACTGAAGAAGCTGAAGGTTGCCCAGCAGAGGAATCTCAGGATCGAGGTTCGAGAGAAGCTGACGGAGAACAACCGAGCACAAGTCAGGATTGGATACCAGTGGTAGAAGTTCCTGAAGTATACCACAGAACGAGAAATCAAGCAAAATTGGAAGAAATAGAAGATCAGATAGGTGAAGAAGAAGCAGCTCAGGTACCAGAAGAAAAGACAATAAGAGAACATGAGCAAGGTCAGATAGGGAAAAAATTGGACTCAAAACAGTGAAGACTTAATAGACTTTGAACAGGGAAAGACAGGTTTAGAAGAATCCGGTCAGGCTGCAGAAGTTCACAGTGCAATAAGCTCTGATCAGAAGCAGTTAGATCAAGAAGAATTCACTAAAGAAAAAGGGGTTGATACAAATGAACATAAAGAAATAAAAAAGGAACAAGGTCAACATCATGAAAGACATTGTGGAGCTACTGAAGAGAAACCGATCAGACCTGAAAAAGAACAAACAAAAGAGGCAGTAATCAAAGAAAACAAAACAGTATTGAGCAGTGAAAATAATGAGATCTTTGAAGACGTAAACAGAGAAACAGTGCCAACCAAGAAAACAGGAAAAGGAGATCATTGGCCAAGTGTCATTAAAAGAGTAAAATACCACATAACAACCAGAAGTGAAGATCCAGAACAAGTACCTGAAGTGACAAGTCAAACTGAACAATAGAAAAAGTCAAGAAAAAGAAAAAGTAAAAGACTGAGACTTGTGAATAACAAATTCAAGGGTCCTGACTGGACTTATATCATTCTTGAAGATTTTGAAAGCTCAGAGTCAAGTGACAGTGGTGGTGAAGGAACAAGTGCAGAACTAACATACGAAGAAGAAACAAGACCACCCAGAAGTGAAGATCCAGAACAAGTACCTGAAGTGACAAGTCAAACTGAACAATAGAAAAAGTCAAGAAAAAGAAAAAGTAAAAGACTGAGACTTGTGAATAACAAATTCAAGGGTCCTGACTGGACTTATATCATTCTTGAAGATTTTGAAAGCTCAGAGTCAAGTGACAGTGGTGGTGAAGGAACAAGTGCAGAACTAACATACGAAGAAGAAACAAGACCACCCTGACTAAACAAAAGAATCATCTAAAGAAAAGAAGAAGAGATAAGAAGAGCAATCTTCCTTGTCGAAAAATGCCTGATGATAGAGTTACTGGGAGACCAAAACGAAATTGTTGTAGGAGATGCTGTGCAATATGCATATGTAGTCTAGTATTGGTGCTTATAGTATGGTTAGTCCTGATTGTAGCAATTCCTTAAGTTATGATAATAGATAAGAAGATTAATAATGAAACTAAAGGGAGGACAGCAAACATGAAGGGCAATAGAGTAGAATTAATGACAGAAGATGAGGCAGAAATTCATCATGAAATAGCTGATAACGACACTACTTTAAATGTTTTCACAAAGTTATTGTTTCAGTATGTAGACACAATGGAAGTTAGTAATTGTTATGTCTGTATGAAGTTACCTGAATCAGTAGCGGAAGGATTAACATACCATCATTTACCACTGACATATGGCATCTCATGTAGTGTATTAACAAGTTTATTTTATAGAACAGGTAGGCTACAGTATTATTATTCAAACTTAGATGTGATATTTTCTGAGGTTCCGATTCGCAAGAGTATGAACCCAGTGCTTAGTAGTCAAGATGCACAGTTTATGGGAGAATTTTTCTTAACAATGAAATCGATAGACATAACACATGCACATAGACACAATCTAACATGTTCTTTACTAGAAGAAGAAAAGATATTTTTGACTTTAGTAGAAGATAGAAGACATGATTTTCAAAAGAAAGCTTCAGAGCATAAGGCTCAGTTGCCACCTTGGGCGGAGAAGGAAGGGAGTTATACACCTGGTAAAGCTCAAGCTGCAATGGCTCTGGATTTCGTAAAGAAAGGGAAAATTTGTCTTCATAGGTTAAAGACTGATTATAACAATGTTTTCATCGGTACCAGTGAATGTGAACACAATTTTTTAATTCTTGGAGGTTGGGGACTCAAAGGAGGAACAGATTCAGTTTTTCCTGGAATCTATTATGTATGTGGGAATAAGGCTTACTTTAGGCTTCCTGCAAGGTGGTATGGAAGTTGTTATTTTGGAATAGTTTTTCCAAAGATATACCACGTAAAAAGAAACACTGGAAGCAATGAAAACAATAATGAATTAATACGTAGTTAAAGAGCTAGTTTTTCAGAAATTGTAGGTGATATATTTGGTGCATTAATACCTTCAGTGGGAATAATTCTGAACTCAAGGAAAATATGTAAATTGTCTACAGTGGTTGATCGTTTATCAACGGATACTGCTGGAGGTTTTCTAATGATTAATACGGAGATTGTTGCGATTAGATCTATGGTGATGCAAAATCGACTTGCTCTTGACATTCTATTGGCAAAAGAGGGAGGAGTCTGTAAATTATTGAAGACGAAACATTGTTGCACCTATATTCCTGATAAGAGTGCAGAAATTGGAACGTATATTCAGAACATAACTAAACTTGAGAAAGAACTTAAACCACTGGAAGTTGATAGTGTATGGGAAAGATTGACAAATAGTATCTCGTCAATTGGAACCTAGTTTGCTAATATAGGGAAAGGACTTATAGGTCAAATATTAGTACCCCTAGCAGGGATAGCAATAATAATATGGGCAATAACAATATGGTGCAAATGCTGTAGAAAGAATGGAACATATAAAGTGACAGGAAAAGGAAAGAAGAGAAAACTAGATGAAATAGAACTTGAAGAATGGAGAAGTGATTTATACAAAAAGTTGAAAGGGGATGTGAAAAACAGAAAATGTAAAAATGAGAACGAAACGAATTGCTAGAAGTTGGCATCTGATTGAGGGTAGTATTTTTGATGGCTCAGAAACGCCATCAGAGAGGGGATTGATGGAGCAAGGTTTCAAAATGAAACTTGCTTGTACGCAATCTTCCTCATAGTATTAATTTATTAAACTTGTATTGTCAAAACTAAACTTTGCATTCACAAACACAAGAGGGACAGAAGCTTGCTTATGTGTTTTACTAATGAATAACGCTTGTCTGTAATCCAAAATGTCCGCTAAAGCGCTGAAACCTCAATGCGCATGTCGCAACCTGATCACATGGTGTGACGTCTTTCTTTGCTTGGTGGGAAACTTCTGCTTCTGCGCAGTGTGCACTAAAATGGCCGCTAAATGTTTTCACATGCTTCAGCTTGCTCTCATGTCATTATTAAATTGTCGTTTTCTTAATGCTACTAATGCAGGATAGTATTATAATTAATTGGGAATAGAGTAGGGAAAGTGGGTATACAGTGAAACTTTTTATTTGTGATTTTAATATTATCTTCTTGCACTTTTAGTAATTCGTAAACTTGGGCCTGGGTTGGTGACTTGAAACTCGAGAGACAGATGGTTCTGCACATGTGTCCTGTGTGCCTGCCAAGTGAAGTCAACTTGGACGTCTTCCAAGGCCATGACCCATTGGCCGAAGATGCTGTACTTCATGTTTCCGGAGGACAAAAATGATACTTTTACCCTGTAAATTGTATAACATTTGTCGTGAGACGGGTGGGAAATAAAGTGAATGTATTAATCTGAAGGGGAGGGAACGTAAAGACAATAGGCTTTACAATTTAGGCCAAATCGATATGGTGCGAGAATCCACCCCCTGTCCCTGTCCAATCAGAAGTAGTGGTCCAATATTTTAGCAACATTAAGGGGAGGTACATGGGCGTAGAAGGGTATAACAGATATAGAATTAGCTAATTAGCTAGAGCTGACTCTCAGAACACGCAGAAGAGCTCCAGACTGTCATGCTGATCGGTTGCTGACTGAATCCCTGTCCAGAAGAGGTCCTGAGGAGGGGGCGGCGGAGTCCATTAGAAGGAAGGCACGGGAGAATCGAGAGAAGTCGAGTATCAGAGAGGGGAACGGCACAGGCGTCGTTGTAGAGAGGTCACCGGTCCTGTCCTGATCCTGGAAGAAGTCTTTGCTCTTCATCCTTCCTGGGTCCCATCTTTTCCAACTCCTTGGCCAAGGGGCTTGGTTCTCGCATTTAGGTAACTATACTGCAACCTTTAGTTGCGCTGCTGTCTCTATCTTCTCCTCTTCCTTAAACACCGTCATTTATTAGCAAAATCATTTTTATGCTTTTTCCTGGGTATTTCAATCAAGTACCGTGTTTTCTGTATTTTACTCTGCTAAAACTTTAGATAAACATTTTAAAACTTCCTGACTCAGTGGTTATTTCAGGATTATGTACTATAATGAATGTCACTCATTTTAAACTTCCCAATTAGCAAAGGATCCATTGGTAAGTTATTACTCTTCAATCAGAAGGTAATTGGTAGCAGGGACTTTGATAAAAGAGTACATCTGACACCCAGCGTAAGTATTAGTGTAGTGTGAATGTATGGGCCCAAGTGAGTATATGGTGTATGAATGTTGTTGGCTAATATTGCGCTGGATCACTAGGGTTCAAAAACTGCAGCTAGGCACTTTGCCAAAAAAGGGTCATTTTTCACTGCGAAATTGAGGTGTGACCACGTTGCGTTTTGCGCCGTTTCCTGTTGCAGGCACTAGGCCGACCCACACAAGTGAGGTAACATTTTTCTCGTAAGACTTTGGGGAACGCGGGGTGGGTGGAAATTTGTGGATCCATGCAGATTCCAGAACTTTCCACCACAGAAATGTGGGAAAAATGTGGTTTTTTTGACAATTTTTTAGGTTTGCGAGGGATTCTGGGTAACAGAACCTGGTGGGAGGCAGTCAAGTCACCCCATCCTGGATTCCCCTGGGTGTCTAGTTTTAAAAAATGTATAGGTTTGCTAGGTTTCCCTAGGTGCCGGCAGAGCTAGGGTTCAAAAACTACAGCTAGGCACTTTGCAAACAAAGGGTCATTTTTCACTGTGAAAATGTGGTGCGTCCATGTTGCGTTTTGCGCTGCTTCCTATCGCGGGCACTAAACCTACCCACACAAGTGAGGTACCATTTTTTTCGGAAGACCTTGGGGAACGCGGGTGGGTGGAATTTTGTGGATCCATGCAGATTCCAGAACTTTCCACCACAGAAAAGTGAGGAAAATGTGTTTTGTTTACCAATTTTTTAGGTTTGCAAGGGATTCTGGGTAACAGAACCTGGTGAGAGCCAGTCAAGTCACCCCATCCTGAATTCCCCTGGGTGTCTAGTTTTCAAAAATGTATAGGTTTGCTAGGTTTCCCTAAGTGCCCGCAGAGCTAGGGTTCAAAAACTACAGCTAGGCACTTTGCAAAAAAGGGTAATTTTTCATTGTGAAAATGTGGTACGTCCACGTTGCATTTTGAGCCATTTCCTGTTGTGGGCACAAGGCCTACCCACACAAGTGAGGTACCATTTTTATCGGGAGACTTAGGGTAACATAGAATTGTAGAGCAACTGTTATTACCTATTGACTTTCGATGCATTTCTGCCTTCCAAATGAAAGACAATGTGTAAAAACTAAGTCATTTTGAAAAATGACCTATAATTCTCATGCTAGTATGGGTACTCCCAATTTCGTAAATGTGCAAATATCTACTGTTTCTAAAATCTACATTTTGTTCCCATTTCAGAAATACATAGGTGTCTTTCATAACAATTTTTCCATGTATACATTTTCCCAAAATAATTGCTATATACCCGGTTCATAATAAAAAACCATTGCAAGATGCTGCTCAGTTATTGGCTCTGGGTTCGTCGGGTTCTTGGTCAACCTACAAGTGCTATATATCCCCACAACCAGAAAGGTCCAGCGGATATAATGGTATATTGCTTTCAAATAGCTGTCATAATTAGAAGAAGTTACAGGTGAAAACGTTGACACAAATGGCTGTTTTTTTCAACTAATTTTCAATTTTGTCCTCATTTAACTGTTAGTTTCTATAAGGAAAACTTTAAGGATCTACACAAATGACCCCTTGCTGAATTCAGAATTTTGTCTACTTTTCATAAATGTATGGCTTTCTAGGATCCATTATTGGTTTCATACCCATTTCTACCATTAACTGGAAGGAGGTTGAAAGCACAAAAATAGCAAAAATAGGCTATGTCCCAGAAAAATGCCAAAACTGTGTAAAAAAAGTTGGTTTTCTGACAAAAGTCTGCTTGTCCCTGAAAGCTGGGAAGATGGTGATTTCAGCACCACAACCCCTTTTTGATGCCATTTGCAGGAAAAACAAGATGCTTTCATCTGTAGCCCTTTTTCGCATTTTTCCCAAAAAAACAAAATATTGCTGTATTTTGGGTAATTTCTGGGTCCCTCCAGGGGAATCCACAAACCCTGGGAACCTTTACAATCCCCATGATGTTAGAAAAAAAGGACGCAAATTTTGCGTGGATACCTTATGTGGTCAAAAAGTTACAGGGGCCTAAGCGCGCACTACCCCAAATAGCCAAAAAAAGGCTTAGCACAGGGGGGGAAAGGCCTAGCAGCGAAGGGGTTAATGGGGTACTATCATGTATATTGGTCCCAAGATGGCTGCCAGCAATTCCAGGATGAAGTGCTGATAGCCAATCAGATCTCACAATGACATGTGTGGTTAGGCTCCGCCCAGATATATATGTGATTTTACTTTTGATTTTCTCAGGAACTACTGAACGGATTTACACCATTTAACCAAAAGGCATGACTCTGAACCAAGGGCTACCTTTTTGCTAAATTTGGTGTAATTCCGTTAAGCAGTTCGGGCTGTAGCTGCGACTAAAGGTTCCTATGGAAAATTGCATGGGGAAAACACGTTTTGGGACCCCCTTTTTTCTCGGCCCCCGCTTGCCGAATCACCCAGAAACTTTCAAGATAGGAGCGGACCGGAGCGGGCCATAAGTTTTGAAAATTTTGCGAAGATTCGTCAACCGGTGCCAAAGTTATTGGGAATAGAATGTTGCGGATTTCCTATGGAAAATAGGTCCTAACTATAACTATCTACTGGCGACCGCCAGTAGATAATATATATATATATATATATATATATATATATATATATATATATATATATATATATATTCACTGAAAAAACCATAGGTTTTAGGGACAGTTATAGTTAGTTGGACATTTCACTCGTACAAAACCATAGAAATTCCCCGTTATAGTTAGTTCAGCTAACTATAACTCGCGCCCGCAATGCACTGCTGATGACGTCACATATTACATCACTCATGACATGGTCAGTGACATCACTGATGACATCACTGATGACATCTCAAATGACATCCCTGATGACATCACTGATGACATCATCCAGTGACTGTGTGATTCTGTAAAGTTTAAATATGTTTAATATATATAGGGAAAGGCGTATTGAAGAATGAGTGGGTGTATAAGTGTCTGAATGGATGATTTAGTACGTGAGTGACTGACTCTACAAGTGAGTGATTAAACGTATCTTACTGAATGCATGGGTTAGTGACTAAACTGTGTGAATGTCTGTATCCGTCTGTTTGTTGGTGTGTAAGTGGATGCATGGATTTGCGAATAGCTACATGAGTGTCTATATGGGTTATTGATTGGTTCTCTGAGTATCTGTATGGCTGCCTGAGTGTTTGTGTGGGTGGGGTGTGTGTGACTCTGTACATAGATGTGTGAGTGGGTGATTCACTGGGTGCATGATCTCAAAAGTGCATCTGTGATGGACTGCTTGGGTGGGTGAGTGTGTGTATGGGTGTGTTAGTGAGTGAATGTATATCTCAGTGGTACATGTGCGAGTAACTACATATGTAAAAGGCAGTATATATGTGTGTTAGAGTATTTAAATGGCTATAAGTGAGAGTGTGTGATAGTGAGAGTGGCTGTATGGATGTGTGTGTGCTTGTATCAGTTATTGTATAAGAGCGTAAGAATGTGCTAGTATTTGTATGAGTAAGTGAGCTGGTGTGTGTATAACTGTATAGGTGAGTAAATGGGTGTGTGATTAAAGTAGTAAAGTTAGGACTCTCTTTACTACTCCTAAACTGAGAAAAATCCTAACTTTAAGACTTTCGGTATTCACAGAAGGCATTTAGGAGTCCTAAAGTTAGGAGTCCTAACTTTACTACTCCTAAACTGAGAAAAATCCTAACTTTAAGACTTTCGGTATTCACAGAAGGCATTTAGGAGTCCTAAAGTTAGGAGTCCTAACTTTACTACTCCTAAACTGAGAAAAATCCTAACTTTAAGACTTTCGGTATTCACAGAAGGCATTTAGGAGTCCTAAAGTTAGGACTACTAACTTCTGTGAATACCGAAATGAGTAAGTTCATTCTGTGAATACCAAAATGAGTAAGTGTATTCTGTGAATACCAAAAGTACTAACTTTACGTTTTTGACGTAAGTTAGTTCTGTGAATCAAGCCCGGAGTGTCTATGGTTTTGAGAATGGCAGTCTGTAATTTAGAGTGGGTGTATCAAAAGTTATATTAGGGTGTGAGAAGATGCATGAAATTATCACATGGATGATGTCATCAGTGATGTCATTTGAGATGTCATCAGTGATGTCATCAGTGATGTCACTGACCATGTCATGAGTGATGTAATATGTGACGTCATCAGCAGTACATTGCGGGGGCGCGAGTTATAGTTAGCTGAACTAACTATAACGGGGGAATTTCTACGGTTTTGTACGAGTGAAATGTCCAACTAACTATAACTGTCCCAAAAACCTATGGGTTTTTCAGTGAATTTCAAAGGTTTTTTAAATGCTAATTTCTAACTATAACGTGTCTGAAACCTATGTTTTTTCAGTGAATTTCAAAGGTTTTTTAAATGCTAATTTCTAACTATAACGTGCCTGAAACCTATGATTTTTTAAGTGAATTTCAAAGGTTTTATAAATGCTAGTTTCTAACTATGCCTACAGAGGTAGGACATGTGAAGAAAGAAGAAAAAACGCACAGAAAGAAGCAAAAGATGTGCAGAAAGAACCAACAGAGGAGCAGAAAGAGGCCTTGTTGCAAAATCATCCTGTGCCCACAACTTTGTCAGACGGGTACTGGTGGTAACTGACTCTGACTAACCAGAGCCAGTGCTATGCTAAAAGACACTTAGAATACAGTGAAAACACCTACATACACTAGGAAACACTATGCGTTGGGGTACCCCTGTGATTAGCATGACCTCCTCTGCAAGTCCCTAGTACATAATAGGGCAGGGGGATTAACACTAACTCTTAAAACGCGCTACAGGGCGCGTTTGCACAGTGGTGAAGGGAGGGGGCCTGAGGTGACATGTGTGCAAACGCGCCCCGTGGCGCGTTTTAAGTTGCGGGATTAAGTCCCCTTGAATCCTGAGGGTCCCTGGGGCCCAACTAGCCCCCAGGTACCTACAGTTAGGACCACAGAGCTGAGTTGCAGAGAGGCGTTCCGAGGCCACACACCTTTTTTCACCTCTCTGCAACACAACTCTGTTGTGCTTACTGAAGGTACCTGGTGGGCTAGTTGGCCCCCAGGGTCCCTCAGGATTCAAAGGGAATTAATTCCCCAACTTAAAACGCACCACAGGGCGTGTTTGCGCACATGTCACCTGAGGCCCCGCCCCTCCCTTCACCACTGTGCAAACGCGCCCCGTGGAGTGTTTTAAGTTGGGGATTAGGTCACCTTGAATCCTGAGGGTCCCTGGGGCCCAACTAGCCCACCAGGTACTTCCAGTAAGCACCACAGGCCTGCGTTGCAACGCCTGTAACAAATTGTGCAGTTGTGTTTAGGTAGTGAAGAGGGTCGTGCTGGGGGTAGTGTTTTAGGGTTTAGGGTAGTGCAGTGGTGTTTGTGTAGTGTAGGGGGTCATGCTGGGGGTAGATTTAGGGCTTAGTGCAGTGGTGTTTGGGTAGTGTAGGGAGTCGTGCTGGGGGGAGTGTTTTAGGGTTTAGGGTAGTGCAGTGGTGTTTGGGTAGTGTAGGGGGTCGTGCTGGGGGTAGTGTTTTAGGGTTTAGGGTAGTGCAGTGGTGTTTGGGTAGTGTAGGGGGTCGTGCTGGGGGTAGTGATTTAGGATAGTGCAGTGGTGTTTGGGTAGTGTAGGGGGTACTGCTGGGGGTAGTGTTTTAGGGTTTAGGGTAGTGCAGTGGTGTTTGGGGAGTATAGGGGGTACTGCTGGGGGTAGTGTTTTAGGGTTTAGGGTAGTGCAGTGGTGTTTGGGTAGTGTAGGGGTTCGTGCTGGGGGTAGTTTTTTAGGGTTTAGGGTAGTGCAGTGGTGTTTGTGTAGTATAGGGGGTAGTGTTTTAGGGTTTAGGGTAGTGCAGAGGTGTTTGTGAAGTGTAGGAGGTCGTGTTTTAGGGTTTAGGGTAGTGCAGTGGTCTTTGGGTAGTGTAGGGAGTCGTGCGGGGTAGTGTTTTAGGGTTTAGGGTAGTGCAGTGATCTTTGGGTAGTGTAGGGGGTCTTGCGGGGGTAGTGTTTTAGGGATTAGTGTAGTGCATTGGTGTTTGGGTAGTGTAGGGGGTCATGCGGGGGGTAGTGTTTTAGGGTTTAGGGCAGTGCAGTGGTGTTTGGGTAGTGTAGGGGGTCGTGCTGGGGGAGTGTTTTAGGGTTTAGGGCAGTGCAGTGGTGTTCGGGTAGTGTAGGGCGTCGTGCTGGGGGGAGTGTTTTAGGGTTTAGGGCAGTGCAGTGGTGTTCGGGTAGTGTAGGGGTCGTGCTGGGGGGAGTGTTTTAGGGTTTAGGGTAGTGCAGTGGTGTTCGGGTAGTGTAGGGGGTCATGCTGGGGATAGTGTTCTAGGGTTTAGGGCAGTGCAGTGGTGTTCGGGCAGTGTAGGGGGTCGTGCTGGGGGTGGTGTTTTAGGATTTAGGGCAGAGCAGTGGTGTTCGGGCAGTGTAGGGGGTCGTGCTGGGGGTGGTGTTTCAGGGTTTAGGGCAGTGCAGTGGTGTTCGGGCAGTGTAGGGGGTCGTGCAGGGGGTGGTGTTTCAGGGTTTAGGGCAGTGGTGTTCGGGCAGTGTAGGGGGCGGTGCAGGGGTAGTGTTTCAGGGTTTAGGGCAGTGCAGTGGTGTTCGGGTAGTGTAGGGGGTCGTGCAGGGGTGGTGTTTCAGGGTTTAGGGCAGTGCAGTGGTGTTCGGGCAGTGTAGGGGGTCCTGCTGGGGCTGGTGTTTCAGGGTTTAGGGCAGTGCAGTGGTGTTCGGGCAGTGTAGGGGGTCGTGCTGGGGCTGGTATTTCAGGGTTTAGGGCAGTGCAGTGGTGTTCGGGCAGTATAGGGGGTTGTGCTGGGGCTGGTGTTTCAGGGTTTAGGGCAGTGCAGTGGTGTTCGGGCAGTGTAGGTGGTGGTGCTGGGGCTGGTGTTTCAGGGTTTAGGGCAGTGCAGTGGTGTTCGGGCAGTGTAGGGGGTGGTGCTGGGGCTGGTGTTTCAGGGTTTAGGGCAGTGCAGTGGTGTTCGGGCAGTGTAGGGGGTCTTGCTGGGGCTGGTGTTTCAGAGTCTAGGGCATTGCAGTGGTGTTCGGGCAGTGTAGGGGGTCTTGCTGGGGCTGGTGTTTCAGGGTTTAGGGCAGTGCAGTGGTGTTCGGGCAGTGTAGGGGGTCATGCTGGGGGTGGTGTTTCAGGGTGTAGGGCAGTGCAGTGGTGTTCGGGCAGTGTAGGGGGTCGTGCTGGGGGTGGTGTTTCAGGGTTTAGGGCAGAGCAATGGTGTTCAGGCAGTGTAGGGGGTTGTGCTGGAGGTGGTGTTTCAGGGTTTAGGGCAGTGCAGTGGTGTTCGGGCAGTGTAGGGGGTCTTGCTGGGGGTGGTGTTTCAGGGTTTAGGGCAGTGGTGTTCAGGCAGTGTAGGGGGTCTTGCTGGGGGTGATGTTTCAGGGTTTAGGGCAGTGCAGTGGTGTTCGGGCAGTGTAGGGGGTCGTGCTGGGGGTGGTGTTTCAGGGTTTAGGGCAGTGCAGTGGTGTTCCGGCAGTGTAGGGGGTCGTGCAGGGGGTGGTGTTTCATGGTTTAGGGCAGTGCAGTGGTGTTCGGGCAGTGTAGGGGGTCGTGCTGGGGGTGGTGTTTCAGGGTTTAGGGCAGTGCAGTGGTGTTCGGGCAGTGTAGGGTGTCGTGCTGAGGGGTGGTGTTTCAGGGTTTAGGGCAGTGCAGTGGTGTTCGGGCAGTGTAGGGAGTCGTGCAGGGGTGGTGTTTCAGGGTTTAGGGCAGTGCAGTGGTGTTTGGGCAGTGTAGGGGGTCATGCAGGGGGTGGTGTTTCAGGGTTTAGGGCAGTGCAGTGGTGTTCGGCCAGTGTAGGTGGTCTTGCTGGGGGTGGTGTTTCAGGGTTTAGTGCAGTGGTGTTCGGGCAGTGTAGGGGGTCGTGCTGGGGGTGGTGTTTCAGGGTTTAGGGCAGTGCAGTGGTGTTCCGGCAGTGTAGGGGGTCGTGCAGGGGGTGGTGTTTCAGGGTTTAGGGCAGTGCAGTGGTGTTTGGGCAGTGTAGGGGGTCGTGCTGGGGGTGGTGTTTCAGGGTTTAGGGCAGTGCAGTGGTGTTCGGGCAGTGTAGGGTGTCGTGCTGAGGGGTGGTGTTTCAGGGTTTAAGGCCGTGCAGTGGTGTTCGGGCAGTTTAGGGGGTCGTGCTGGGGCATGTGTTTGAGGGTTTAGGGCAGTGCAGTGGTGTTCGGGCAGTGTAGGGGGTCTTGCTGGGGCTGGTGTTTCAGGGTTTAGGGCAGTGCAGTGGTGTTCGGCCAGAGTAGGTGGTCTTGCTGGGGGTGGTGTTTCAGGGTTTAGTGCTGTGGTGTTCGGGCAGTGTAGGGGGTCTTGCTGGGGGTGGTGTTTCAGGGTTTAGGGCAGTGCAGTGGTGTTCGGGCAGTGTAGGGGGTCTTGCTGGGGCTGGTGTTTCAGGGTTTAGGGCAGTGCAGTGGTGTTTGGGCAGTGTAGGGGGTCGTGCTGGGGCATGTGTTTGAGGGTTTAGGGCAGTGCAGTGGTGTTCGGGCAGTGTAGGGGGTCTTGCTGGGGCTGGTGTTTCAGGGTTTAGGGCAGTGCAGTGGTGTTCGGGCAGTGTAGGGGGTCTTGCTGGGGGTGGTGTTTCAGGGTTTAGGGCAGTGCTGTTCGGGCAGTGTAGGGGGACTTGCTGGGGGTGATGTTTCAGGGTTTAGGGCAGTGCAGTGGTGTTCGGGCAGTGTAGGGGGTCTTGCTGGGGGTAGTGTTTCAGGGTTTAGGGCAGTGCAGTGGTGTTCGTGCAGTGTTGGGGGTCGTGCTGGGGATGGTGTTTCAGGGTTTAGGGCAGTGCAGTAGTGTTCGGGCAGTGTAGGGGGTCGTGCAGGGGGTGGTGTTTCAGGGTTTAGGGCAGTGCAGTGGTGTTCGGGCAGTGTAGGGGATCGTACTGGGGGTGGTGTTTCAGGGTTTAGTGCTGTGGTGTTCGGGCAGTGTAGGGGGTCTTGCTGGGGGTGGTGTTTCAGGGTTTAGGGCAGTGCAGTGGTGTTCGGGCAGTGTAGGGGGTCTTGCTGGGGCTGGTGTTTCAGGGTTTAGGGCAGTGCAGTGGTGTTTGGGCAATGTAGGGGGTCGTGCTGGGGCATGTGTTTGAGGGTTTAGGGCAGTGCAGTGGTGTTCGGGCAGTGTAGGGGTCTTGCTGGGGCTGGTGTTTCAGGGTTTAGGGCAGTGCAGTGGTTTTCGGGCAGTGTATGGGGTTGTGCTGGGGCTGGTGTTTCAGGGTCTAGGGCAGTGCAGTGGTGTTCGGGCAGTGTAGGGGGTCGTGCTGGGGCTGGTGTTTCAGAGTTTTGGGCAGAGCAGTGGTGTTCGGGCAGTGTAGGGGGTCGTGCTGGGGGTGGTGTTTCATAGTTTAGGGCAGTGCAGTGGTGTTCGGGCAGTGTAGGGGGTCTTGCTGGGGGTGGTGTTTCAGGGTTTAGGGCAGTGCTGTTCGGGCAGTGTAGGGGGACTTGCTGGGGGTGATGTTTCAGGGTTTAGGGCAGTGCAGTGGTGTTCGGGCAGTGTAGGGGGTCTTGCTGGGGGTAGTGTTTCAGGGTTTAGGGCAATGCAGTGGTGTTCGTGCAGTGTTGGGGGTCGTGCTGGGGATGGTGTTTCAGGGTTTAGGGCAGAGCAGTAGTGTTCGGGCAGTGTAGGGGGTCGTGCAGGGGGTGGTGTTTCAGGGTTTAGGGCAGTGCAGTGGTGTTCGGGCAGTGTAGGGGGTCGTGCTGGGGGTGGTGTTTCAGGGTTTAGGGCAATGCAGTGGTGTTCAGGCAGTGTAGGGGGTCGTGCTGAGGCTGGTGTTTCACGGTTTAGGGCAGTGCAGTGGTGTTCGGGCAGTGTAGGGGGTCGTGCTGTGACTGGTGTTTCAGGGTTTAGGGCAGTGCAGTGGTGTTCGGGCAGTGTAGGCGGTCGTGCTGGGGCTGGTGTTTCAGGGTTTAGGGCAGTGCAGTGGTGTTCGGGCAGTTTAGGGGGTCGTGCTGGGGCATGTGTTTGAGGGTTTAGGGCAGTGCAGTGGTGTTCGGGCAGTGTAGGGGGTCTTGCTGGGGCTGGTGTTTCAGGGTTTAGGGCAGTGCAGTGGTGTTCGGCCAGAGTAGGTGGTCTTGCTGGGGGTGGTGTTTCAGGGTTTAGTGCTGTGGTGTTCGGGCAGTGTAGGGGGTCTTGCTGGGGGTGGTGTTTCAGGGTTTAGGGCAGTGCAGTGGTGTTCGGGCAGTGTAGGGGGTCTTGCTGGGGCTGGTGTTTCAGGGTTTAGGGCAGTGCAGTGGTGTTTGGGCAGTGTAGGGGGTCGTGCTGGGGCATGTGTTTGAGGGTTTAGGGCAGTGCAGTGGTGTTCGGGCAGTGTAGGGGGTCTTGCTGGGGCTGGTGTTTCAGGGTTTAGGGCAGTGCAGTGGTTTTCGGGCAGTGTATGGGGTTGTGCTGGGGCTGGTGTTTCAGGGTCTAGGGCAGTGCAGTGGTGTTCGGGCAGTGTAGGGGGTCGTGCTGGGGCTGGTGTTTCAGGGTTTTGGGCAGAGCAGTGGTGTTCGGCAGTGTAGGGGGTCGTGCTGGGGGTGGTGTTTCATAGTTTAGGGCAGTGCAGTGGTGTTCGGGCAGTGTAGGGGGTCTTGCTGGGGGTGGTGTTTCAGGGTTTAGGGCAGTGCTGTTCGGGCAGTGTAGGGGGACTTGCTGGGGGTGATGTTTCAGGGTTTAGGGCAGTGCAGTGGTGTTCGGGCAGTGTAGGGGGTCTTGCTGGGGGTAGTGTTTCAGGGTTTAGGGCAGTGCAGTGGTGTTCGTGCAGTGTTGGGGGTCGTGCTGGGGATGGTGTTTCAGGGTTTAGGGCAGTGCAGTAGTGTTCGGGCAGTGTAGGGGGTCGTGCAGGGGTGGTGTTTCAGGGTTTAGGGCAGTGCAGTGGTGTTCGGGCAGTGTAGGGGATCGTACTGGGGGTGGTGTTTCAGGGTTTAGTGCTGTGGTGTTCGGGCAGTGTAGGGGGTCTTGCTGGGGGTGGTGTTTCAGGGTTTAGGGCAGTGCAGTGGTGTTCGGGCAGTGTAGGGGTCTTGCTGGGGCTGGTGTTTCAGGGTTTAGGGCAGTGCAGTGGTGTTTGGGCAATGTAGGGGGTCGTGCTGGGGCATGTGTTTGAGGGTTTAGGGCAGTGCAGTGGTGTTCGGGCAGTGTAGGGGGTCTTGCTGGGGCTGGTGTTTCAGGGTTTAGGGCAGTGCAGTGGTTTTCGGGCAGTGTATGGGGTTGTGCTGGGGCTGGTGTTTCAGGGTCTAGGGCAGTGCAGTGGTGTTCGGGCAGTGTAGGGGGTCGTGCTGGGGCTGGTGTTTCCGCGTTTTGGGCAGAGCAGTGGTGTTCGGGCAGTGTAGGGGGTCGTGCTGGGGGTGGTGTTTCATAGTTTAGGGCAGTGCAGTGGTGTTCGGGCAGTGTAGGGGGTCTTGCTGGGGGTGGTGTTTCAGGGTTTAGGGCAGTGCTGTTCGGGCAGTGTAGGGGGACTTGCTGGGGGTGATGTTTCAGGGTTTAGGGCAGTGCAGTGGTGTTCGGGCAGTGTAGGGGGTCTTGCTGGGGGTAGTGTTTCAGGGTTTAGGGCAATGCAGTGGTGTTCGTGCAGTGTTGGGGGTCGTGCTGGGGATGGTGTTTCAGGGTTTAGGGCAGAGCAGTAGTGTTCGGGCAGTGTAGGGGGTCGTGCAGGGGTGGTGTTTCAGGGTTTAGGGCAGTGCAGTGGTGTTCGGGCAGTGTAGGGGGTCGTGCTGGGGGTGGTGTTTCAGGGTTTAGGGCAATGCAGTGGTGTTCAGGCAGTGTAGGGGGTCGTGCTGAGGCTGGTGTTTCACGGTTTAGGGCAGTGCAGTGGTGTTCGGGCAGTGTAGGGGTCGTGCTGTGACTGGTGTTTCAGGGTTTAGGGCAGTGCAGTGGTGTTCGGGCAGTGTAGGCGGTCGTGCTGGGGCTGGTGTTTCAGGGTTTAGGGCAGTGCAGTGGTGTTCAGGCAGTGTAGGGGGTCGAGCTGGGGCTGGTGTTTCAGGGTTTCGGGCAGTGCAGTGGTGCTCGGGCAGTGCAGGGGGTCGTGCTGGGGGTAGTGTTTCAGGGTTTAGGGTAGTGCAGTGGTGTTCGGGCAGTGTAGGGGGTTGTGCTGGGGCTGGTGTTTCAAGGTTTAGGGCAGTGCAGTGGTGTTCGGGCAGTGTAAGGGGTCGTGCTGGGGCTGGTGTTTCAGGGTTTTGGGCAGAGCAGTGGTGTTCGGGCAGTGTAGGGGGTCATGCTGGGGGTGGTGTTTCAGGGTTTAGGGCAGTGCAGTGGTGTTCGGGCAGTGTAGGGGGTCGTGCTGGGGGTGGTGTTTCAGGGTTTAGGGCAGTGGTGTTCGGGCAGTGTAGGGGGTCTTGCTGGGGGTGATGTTTCAGGGTTTAGGGCAGTGCAGTGGTGTTCTGGCAGTGTAGGGTGTCTTGCTGGGGGTAGTGTTTCAGGGTTTAGGGCAGTGCAGTGGTGTTCGGGCAGTGTAGGGGGTCATGCTGGGGGTGGTGTTTCAGGGTTTAGGGCAGTGCAGTGGTGTTCGGGCAGTGTAGGGGGTCGTGAAGATGGTGGTGTTTCAGGGTTTAGGGCAGTGCAGTGGTGTTCGGGCAGTGTAGGGGGTCATGTTAGGGGTGGTGTTTCAGGGTTTAGGGCAGTGCAGTGGTGTTCGGGCAGTGTAGGGGTCGTGCAGGGGCTGGTGTTTCAGGGTTTAGGGCAGTGCAGTGGTGTTCGGGCAGTGTAGGGGGTCGTGCTGGGGATAGTGTTTTAGGGTTTAGGGTAGTGCAGTGGTGCTTGTGTAGTGTAGGGGTCGTGCTGGGGGTAGTGTTTTAGGGTTTAGGGTAGTGCAGTGGTGTTTGTGTAGTGTAGGGGGTCATGTTTTAGGGTAGTGCAGTGGTGTTTGGGTAGTGTAGGGGGTCGTGCTGGGGGTAGTGTTTTAGGATTTAGGTTAGTGCAGTGGTGTTTGGGTAGTGTAGGGGTTCGTGCTGGGGGTAGTGTTTTAGGGTTTAGGGTATTGCAGTGGTGTTTGTGTAGTGTAGGGGGTCGTGCTGGGGGTAGTGTTTTAGGGTTTAGGGTAGTGCAGTGGTGCTTGTGTAGTGTAGGGGGTCGTGCTGGGGGTAGTGTTTTAGGGTTTAGGGTAGTGCAGTGGTGTTTGTGTAGTGTAGGGGGTCATGTTTTAGGGGTAGTGTTTTAGGGTTTAGGATAGTGCAGTGGTGCTTGTGTAGTGTAGGGGGTCGTGCTGGGGGTAGTGTTTTAGGGTTTAGAGTAGTGCAGTTGTGTTTTTGTAGTGTAGGGGGGACATGTTTTAAGATGCAACGCTCCAATACCTGACCAGTCTGCACTACATAAAACTGCAAAAAACTAAAAATAAAAAGTGTTTTGCACACTTTTGTCATTGGGCTATATGTAGGCTACATCTGGGTAATATTTGAGCTACATTTGGGCTCTTTTTTCACTGGTGGCCATCTTGGAAGACTTCTTTGTTTTGAAGTTTCCTAATTTCCTCATTTACTGCAGTCTCCTCAGTAGGAAATGCTTTCAGTTTTTTACTTTGATTCCATCAAGAAGGCATTCAGATGTGTCTCACATTTGCCATAAATTCAGAATGTTAGCACTCTAGTTGCTCATTAGATCACTGTAGTAAAGCTACTGCTGACCAGGGAGTTAACTGGAAGTCTGCTGCTGGTATTGAAAGTGATTGTTTCAGTCTGCATGTCAGAATTTTCTAATGAAATAGAAGAGGATTTGAGATCTTACTTAAAACATGCCCTAATTTTTCTTTCTGCAGCACTAACCATAATTTCTATTTAAAAAAGAACACCCTCATTTTGTTCCTTTGTAAATTAAATGTTTTAAGTGTTACCGGTTTATTCCAATTAAGATGGCTTCAGGTGTGCCGTACTTTTGTCATAAGTAAGGCTGTTAGTGCTCTAGTTGTTCTTTAGAACACTCTGGGAAGCTGCAGTAGAACACAAAGGCATCAACTGGCAGGCTGCTCCTGTTGAAATATAACAGGAAGATATTTGAGATCACACTTGAAACATGTCCTAATTTTTCTTTCTACAGCACTAACCATAATTTCTATGACAAAATGAACCCCATCATTTTGTTCCTTTTTAAATTAAATGTTTTAAGTGTTACCAGTTTATTCCAATCAAGATGGCTTCAGGTGTGCCATACGTTTGTCATAAGTAAGGCTGTTAGCACTCTAGTTGTTCTTTAGAACACTCTGGGAAGCTGCAGTAGAACACAAAGGAATCAACTGACAGTCTCTGCCCTTGTTGGATGTACATGTTTTACTGAGAATGTCAGACTTCATTCTCACATGACTGAGAAAGATAATGTGAATTTACAGTAAATATGCTCTCATTTTAGCTTCTGGAGCACCTTCCAAAACTCTATGGGACAAGCATGTGAAAATAGTTTTCTCTCAAACATGATTCATGATATCCCAGCAGAAGGTTTTTCACAGGGTAAAATCACCTTAGAACATACCACAATTCCTGAAATTAGTATAGTACCATCAACAAATGAATTCTAATGTAACTAAAGTCTGTTATCACCCTTTATAGTTCTCCTTTTGGTAACCCTCAAAATCTTTGATTCACTACAATGCATTTCAATGGGGTACTATCATGTATATTGGTCTCAAGATGGCTGCCAGCAATTCCAGGATGAAGTGCTGACAGCCAATCAGATCTCACAATGACATGTGTGGTTAGGCTCCGCCCAGATATATATGTGATTTTACTTTTGATTTTCTCAGGAACTACTGAACGGATTTACACCATTTAAGCAAAAGGCACGACACTGAACCAAGGGCTACCTCTTTGCCAAATTTGGTGTAATTCCGTTCAGCAGTTCGGGCTGTAGCTGCGACTAAAGGTTCCTATGGAAAAATGAATGGGGAAAACACGTTTTGGGACCCCCCGTTTTTCTCGGCCCCCGCTTGATGAATCACCCCGAGACTTTCAGGATAGGAGTGGACCGGAGCGCCCCAACAAGTTGGAAACTTTCGAAGATTCGTCAACCGGCGCCAACGTTATTTCAAATAGAATGTTGCGGATTTCCTATGGAAAATAGGTCCTAACTATAACTATCTACTGGCGACCGCCAGTAGATAATATTGAGAGAGAGAGAGAGAGAGAGAGAGAGAAAGAAAGAGAGAGAGAGAGAGAGAGAGAGTGTCTCTCTCTTTTTCTATATATAAATTTTTTAGGTTTTATAGATGTGGTTTCACTGGGCCGATTGCAGGCCCCTGGAAAACAACACATCTATAAAAAAAATATTAACCTCCACAGGGGTGTCGGCCAGTAAGCAGTAGGCAAATTCACAGTTTTTAAAAAAATATATTTTTTATTATATTTAAGCCCAGGGGGCCTTAAGTTGAATTTTTCTACAAAATTCCAACATTTCTGGTTTTATCCGAACAAAGTTGGTATGTTTCACGGCAACGGATGAAAGTCCTTTTTGAAGAATGCTCTCTTCAACTTTCAAAAGAGGCATTTTTGAAAATTGGAAATAAGGGAAGTCATTTGTTTTTGTAGTACTCCCGGCGAGTTGTCATCTCCCATAGCTGATTTATGTATCTGTTTCTTCCTCTGCCTCTTTGGCAGCCTCTCTCTAAAAAAGTCAGCTGATTCCTTATTTGTTGATTTTGGTTGGAAGACTCTTCCCCTGGATTGGATTCTCCTGTGAAGTATGAGGAGGTGTTAAACTTTTAGAAAGTTGCCATTTCTTGCTTTAGCCATTTGGTGCTTGTAGCCTGTCTCTGATCACGACTGGGTGTAGTTGCCAGTTGGGCTATGTGTATTCCTCCTAGACAGCCACACACAATCGGGACGAGGGCAGGAAGGGAGGACATCTGTGCACTTCAAAGGCATGTCTTTGCAGTATCCCTCACTTCAAAGGCACCAATGGGTATAAGATCTGGACCTTAGACACCACCACTTCAGTACACTTCTGATATTTGTGGATACTCTAGCAGGAAGAAGGATGCTGTGCTGCTGAAGGACTGCCACTCTGCTGGACTGCACTCAGCTTGACTCTGCTTTGCTGTACTGATCTGCTGCTTGTTGCCTTTTTCCCAGGGTGAGAAGGACTGGACCTGCATCTCTTGAACCCAGAGCACAGAGTGACTCCAAAGGCTGGTTGTTTGGCCTCCTGATCTAAAGCCTCAGGAACATAATAGGCTTCCTACCTCTGCACCTGGACTCTGCGATCTGTGAGTCTGCTCTGCCAAGTGGTGCTACCTCAGTCCTGGACCCTAGGAAGCGGAACTGACACATCTCTGCTGAGCAACACATCCCCAAGCAGAACAGATGCATCTCCTCAGCTGAGATACACATCCCTGAACAGAACCAAAGCATCACCGCTACTGCATGGATTGCACCCGTCACAAAAGACTTGCATCACTGCCGCCTCCCGCTTCATGAGATGATGCAACACTTTTGGGACCACCGTTACATGAAGCTCTTCCTGGGACACCCTCCTCACATCCTTTGTCGAAGTCATCAATGCATCTCCTTAGCTGTGTCTCACGTCCTCAACAGCAGACTTCACATCACTAGCCTTGTCGACAGGATTCTCTACATTGATGCATCAGGACCTCATACCACAGCCTCGCCGCATCTTGAAACTGATGCATTGCCTCTGCTGTGCGACACATCTTCAACGCAGATCCAGGCAACGCTCCGCAACCATGATTTAAGGTACTTTTTTCAGTGAGCCTAACTGGGTCCATGTAGCCGGTTCACACTCCATCGCGGTATGTCTGAACTTGTGACTTTGGCCCCATCCGGTGCGGCCAGATATCCCCAATAGAGCTTTGTGCTTTTTGGAGCAATTTTTCACTATAAACTTTAAAATTCAATAACTCCAGTTCTACTTATTGCAATTTTGTCATTTTAGTCTTGTTTTTTTGTTTATTAAAGTCAGATCTATATTTCTAATTTGGTGTGGAATCATTTTGTGTGGTGTTTTCATGGTTTTACTGTTTGAAGTGTTGCACAAATACTTTACACACTGCCCCTAAGTTAAACCTGACTCCTCTGTGCCAAGCTACCAGAATGTGAGCATAGGCCAATTTAGGGTTTGTCTGCCTCTTACCCTGGCTAGGATTGTGATTACTGCTTGACCAGGGCTTACACCCCAGTCAATCAATAATCCAGTTTCTAACACATAAGTACAAAGAACTCGGCAAAGTTTAATAGAAAATTCAGCATAGATACGCCTTGTAAGAGTGGGAAATGGGAGTAGCTGTTTACAGAGAAAAGACATGTCCTTTTATAGGACTTTAGACAAAGGTTTTCATACATTACTACACAAGTGCATGGTTCTCAGGATATGCACTAATTAGGAGCAAGCAAAAAGAAACATATTGCAGTTCACTGACAGAATATCGACCACAAAAATATAGATGTAAGAAATATCGAGGTAAAAATATAGAATGCAAAAATATCAACTCCTTATACTTAAACAGGTAAGTACAAAAATATTGAAATAAATATATAGTTTACAATAATATAGTTGTATTAAATATCTAATTTAAAATATATATAATTTAAAATAAACATAAAAGAAATATTAACTTTCATTTTTTTTTAAATATATAATTAAATGTATATTTGAACAAATACAACAAACGTCTTTTAAAAAATGTAAACACACACAAATATATATATATTTATATATATAATTATACATATATAAAAAATATAAACTAACATTTTAAATAATAATATAATTTAAAAAATCTTAAATAGCATAATATTATCAAAAATATATGTAAACATATTTAAATATACCAAAAACATAAAATGTTAAAAAAGGGAATCAATTCAAATAAAAATTAAAATTAAACAACACACATATTTTACAATTTAATTAAAAATAAGTTGCAAACAAAAAATATTGCAAATTATATTATTATTATAATAAACCAAACACATAATTATATAACTTGCAACATAAAATAAATTATTACAAATTAAAATAAATATATTTACATTTCCCACCACATTAAAAAGAAAACATTTTTCTACTAAATAAATATAAACATAATTACTCCCACCTAAAACAACACAACAGTAACAGAATATTTTACACCACACAAAAATAAGATTTACTATTCAAACTACAATAAATATAAAATTACATAAAATATAACATTACAAAATACTACAATTTACTATTCCCACTACACTTAACACAACAATAAAATGTATAATTAACAAACAAAAAAGAAATTCCCACTCCAGTCAGTGCAACAGTAGGGAAAGTGTTGGATTGTGGAGGGGTAAAATTCACTATTCAAACTCCAGCAGTGCAACAGTAGGGAAAGTGTTGAATTGCGGAGGGGTAAAATGTACTATTCCCACTCCAGTGAGTGCAACAGTAGGGAAAGCGTTGGATTGCACAGGGCTAAAATGTACTATTCCCACTCCAGTCAATGCAACAGTAAGGAAAGCGCTGGATTGCAGAGGGGTAAAATGTACTATTCCCACTCCAGTCAGTACAACAGTAGGGAAAGTATTGTATTGCTGAGGGGTAAAATTTGCTATTCCCACTCCAGTCAGTACAACAGTAGGGAAAGTGTTGGAATGCGGAGGGGTAAAATTTACTATTCCCACTCCAGTAAATGCAACAGTAGTGAAATTGTTGGATAGCGTAGGGGTAAAATTTACTATTCCCACTCCAGTAAGTGCAACAGTTGAGAAATTGTTGGATTGCGGAGGGGTAAAATTTACTATTCCCATTGTAGTCAGTGCAACACTAGAGACAGTGCTGGATTGCAGAGGTGTAAAATGTACTATTCCCACTCCAGTCAGTGCAACAGTAGGGAAAGTGTTGGATTGCGGAGGGGTAAAATTCACTATTCCCACTCCAGCAGTGCAACAGTAGGAAAAGTGTTGAATTGCGGAGGGGTAAAATGTACTATTCCCACTTCAGTGAGTGCAACAGTAGGGAAAGCGCTGGATTGCACAGGGCTAAAATTTACTATTCCCACTCCAGTCAATGCAACAGTAGGGAAAGCGCTGGATTGCAGAGGGGTAAAATGTGCTTATTCCACTCCAATCAGTACAAAAGTAGGGAAAGTATTGGATTGCAGAGGAGTACAATTTACTATTCCCACTCCAGTCAGTACAACAGTAGGGAAAGTGTTGGATTGTGGAGGGGTAAAATTTACTATTCCCACTCCAGTAAATTCAACAGTAGTGAAATTGTTGGATAGCGTAGGGGTAAAATTTACTATTCCCACTCCAGTAAGTGCAACACTAGAGAAAGCACTGGATTGCTGAGGTGTAAAATTTACTATTCCCAATCCAGTCAGTGCAACAGTAGGGAAAGCGCTGGATTGCGGAGGGGTAAAATGTACTTTTCCCACTCCAGTCAGTACAACAGTAGGGAAAGTGTTGGATTGCGGAGGGGTAACATTTACTATTTCCACTCCAGTAAGTTCAACATTAAAAACAAACAAAATATTTTCAACAAAATAAAATTATTTTAACAACAAAGTAAATAAAATATATAAATATGTTGAAAATATATATATATATATATTTAAAAATGTTAAAAAGTAAAACCATATTATAATGTTAAATACATATCACAAATACCTAAAATATTTTCAGTAATTAAATATTCATTATTAATTAATTATAATGAATGTACTTCCCACAATATACCCACACAAAACACACAACACAATTAATTATTACATTAATAATTATTATTCATTTTTAAAAAGTATTAATTACTTAAAATTGATTTACTTCCCACCCCATGCCCCTACAAAACCCAGAACCACATCTAAAATGTAAAAAAATACATTTATTTGCACAATTAACATAATTAATCATCAATTAAACAAATAATATTAATTAAAAACCAAATTATAATTCATTAAAATTAATTAACTTCCCACCCTTTACCCCTATAATCCCCACAACCCACACCTAAAATTGAACTTTAAAAACATTAATTACACAATTAAAATAAATTTCCAATTAAATAACTAATAGTATTTAACAACTAATTATAAATTAAGTAAAATTAATTTACTCCCACCCTTTACCCCTATAAACCCAAAACTCAGACCCCAAAAAAATGTAATAAAGAAATTAACATAATTAATAATCAATTACTTAATTAATATTAATTATCAACTAATTATTTAAAAATAAATTACTTCACACCCTTTGCCCTTATTAACCTCAAAACCTGCACCTTAAAAGAAATTACACAATTACCATAATGAATTATCAATTAAGTAATTAATACTAATTAACAACTAATTATTAATTAATTAAAAATAAATTGCTTCCCACCCTTTACCCCATTAGCCCCACAACCCACACCTAAAAAAATTACACAATTACCCTAATTAGTTATCAATTATTATTAATTAAAAACTAATTATTTATTAATTAAAACTAAATTGCTTCCCATCTTTTACCCCTATAAACCCCACAACCCACAAATAAAATTTTCCCCAAAAAAATTAAAAGCACAATTAGCACTATTAAATATCAATTAAATAAATATCATTAAATTAATAAATGATCATTCACTTATTATAATTAAATGACTTCCCACCCTATTCCCCTATAAACCCACAACCCGCTACGGAACTAAAAAACGCAAAATTAAATTAAATTAAAGGTAATAACTACTAGAAATTTAACACATATATTAAAAAACATAAATAATACTTATACAAAACAATTACATGACATACATTTAAAATATATACTAAAATACATAATACTAATTTAAAAATCGATATTTTAAACAACTATATTTTTGCAAACGATATTAATGACTTCTATATTTTTAAAATCGATATTACTTACCTTCAAATTGATAATCTTGACAATGATATTCTTGCACTCGATATTTCCATTCCACGATATTTCCAACTCGATTTTAATGTAGTTCGATTTTTTTGCCTCGATATGCTGTGTCATTACCACATTTTACTATATAGAATACGGTTGAGGTTTCTCTCATAGAACTATTGCATTGAATTCAGTCATGCTCTCAGTTTATTTCAACACTATTGTTGATACTTTGTACATGTGATAGTCTGAGACAGTTGGGATGTCCTTGGTTAGGTACAGCGTGGTGAGAAGCTCCTGGGAACGCTCACTGTCTTCTAGTGCAAAGCTCACAATTCTTTCTTTAGAACAGAGAAATACCAGTACTAGTCATCACGTGCTGTACTCCAACATCATTTCATGATGGAGGATAACGTAAACACGAACGTTAGCATAAGCTCGGTTTCTAATACATTTTTAGCTGGAAAAGGAAAACACCTTTCACAGGTAGGAGAAGAATGTGAGACTGGAAGATGTGTAGCTCTGTTAAAAGATTGTATGGCAGAAGATAGTAAGACAACAGGAAGAGAGTAGGACATGCATGTGGGTGAAGTGGCCTAGAGGATAGTGAAAATGGATGAGAGAGACCAGAGTGTCAGGGGATGAAGAGAGCTGGAACTTGCAAATGAAAAGGGTGAGTAAGAAGCATGAGAAAGGCATGTGTAAGGAGCGTATGTTTAAGAAGAGATAAGGTGTAAGAAAGACATGATGTGTAAAAGACAGGGGAAAGCACAGGCAAAATTTGGAGAAGAGAATGCTAAATAGATGCCTCAGCTGCCACCAGTGCTGAATGTCATAATACTAGAACAAGCAAGAAATGCAGCACCATTGCTAGAGGTGTGTATACCAAAAGATTCTTTCACATAGAGTGGCAAAATCCTTGCATTTGCCTGAGGTGTTGGAGACAGAGACATAAATGTGCTGTAGGAAGAAGTAAGAGAGGACATAAGTGTGAGATAGTGGAGGTGAGAGAGGGGGAAATAAGAAGAGTGTGACAATGAGTGTATAAAAGAGTAATGTGGGAGAGAAAAGCACAAGAGAGAGGCAGACCTGAAGAAACTAAGGGCCATATTATCAAGAACGGCGATAACATTATCGCCGCTTCAGCGGCAGGAAACTGCCGCTAAAGCGGCGATAAGGGGCTTGATAATATGCCCTATAGAATTCTAATAGAAGCCCAGGTTTGATGTCCTTCACACCGGAACCTGGGCTTCTATTGGAATTCTATAGGGCATATTATCAAGCCCCTTATCGCCGCTTTAGCGGCAGTTTCCTGCCGCTAAAGCGGCGATAATGTTATTGCCGTTCTTGATAATATGGCCCTATGTGAGGGAAGGGAGGGTGAGAAGATGAATGAAGATACCATAAGAAAATCAGAAGAGAGGAAAACTGTAGAGGTGAACTGGAAGGAGGAGGGAAAAAGAGAAAGAGATAAAGTGAGGATATTAGACAATGGGTGGACATAGAAAATAGATGATGAGAGATCAAGTGAGAGGGGCAGTATCTTAGAGGGATACAGGAAATATAGAAAACAAGAGCAACATCAAGGCACATTGTTTTTGATTTTATATTTAAATGGTCCTTCTGGGCACCAAACTTCTACTCATTACACTCCATGAGGTGGAAAGTTCTCTGTTTAGGTGTACCAAGGCCCTGGGGCTAAGGTTTATTGGCAAATGTTCATATGATAGTAGCAGTAGTATTTACAAGAAATGACATCAGTTAGAACTCAGGATATGACAACACAGAAGTTGCAGCAGTGACCGCAGGACTCAGACTCACTGACATAGGTCTTTCAGAAGGTGACAGAAACATCACTGAAAGTATTACGAGTGAATGCAGGAGTCAGAATCAGAGGAAGCATGCTAACACGGAATGAATCCTGAATGAGAGTAATGAGAGCACTCACATATTCACTCACTAATTCACCTATACACTCATCTCTGTGGATTAAGTACCTGCACCAGAGATCTGTGTGTAACCTATATGCCACTAATACCTTAATTGTTTATGTTCTCTTAACGATGGAAGCTTTCACTACTGCTGTCAGGCTCAACCTGCTCTTTAGGGGAAGGAGCTTGAATTGCGGCTACCTTCTGTGACCAAGAGCATCATGTTGTGCTGCCGCCATGTTGCACATGTTCTGCAAGGAAGCACAAATGCACTGCTGCAGTCTGATTTGCACCAGTCCTGTGAGGGGAAGCTTTTGCTGCTGTTGTCCAAACTGTACCTGTTCTGTGAGAAAGGGAAGCTTGCACTACAGCACCTGTTCTGTGAAAAGTGGGTGAATCCACTGTTGCTGCTTTATCTTTAACTGTTCTATGAGAGACAAGAACTTGCAGTGTTGATGCTTGAGGTGTACCTATTTTATGGAAGAAGGGAAGCTTGCACTGTTGCTGCCTGTACCTCTTCTGTGTATGAGACCAAAGTGTGTGTGCCTCTCCTACTGCTGCTGCTATCAGTATTTACCTTTTCTTTGTGATAGGGATTTGTGATTGGGTTAAACAGCCCCGTGAGGGAGGTGGCGGAGACAGCCTTTCAGGTGCCTGTTTGAGCATTCCACCATTAATAGACCGACTTTAAAATTCCTCAAAAACCAAAAGGCATGCTCGAAAGGCCTAATGGCCTAAAACACTGAGAGCCTACTTGGGACCAAGTAAATGATAGCCAGTAGATGGGGGCAGCCCTGATCCTGATCAGCTTCTTGACTACCACAGTCAGGTGCACATAGTGGTTGGCAGTCTTTTGCCTTTACAAAAGGTTGTTTTGCTCAGGCATAATCTAGGCTTTGCTTTCAATCACAGACCCCTGAAAAAACAGTTTGAAACAGAATCCTAGTAATATACACGAGTGCATAGTAATTTTGACAGATTCACAGAGGTGAATTAAGGTGGTGCCTTTTGCTTCTACGTCTGAGGTGGATACTATGGATGGTGAGATGTTGATAGATGAAAATGTTTGTGTGGTAACTCAAGGGTCAATTCAGGAGGACGAGTGGAAGAGAGAGCAGGAACAGGATGAGATCCCGAAGAAGTATATATATATATTGTTAAGAGGATGGTCAAACAAGAAACTCTTCAAACTAGAACTTCCCCCTTTCTTTGAGGTGAAGGAGAGGGTGTTGATGTTCGGTGGGACTAGATTTGTGGAGCCCACCAAGCTCAAATGCAAAGTTATTGATTTAGCACATGAATGGCACTTTGGGGTTGTAAAGGCCATAAAGAGTCTTTGTGCTGATTTTTGGTGGCCTGGTACGGACATGGAGGTACAAGGGGTCATTAGGAGGTGTGGTGAATGCGAGGTCGGTGATAAAACATACAAGCCACATGTTCAACCTTTGGTGTATAAGAAACTTCCCTTGGGACCATGGAAAGATATTTTTGTTGCCATTGTGGGAGCACTCAATAGTGAGGCAGTCACTCTCTATTTGATTTTGAGAGAGATATGTTTTCAAGGTGGCAAGCTGTATCTTATGTGAGATATATCACATCTGGAACAGTCATAAAATTCTTGGAAGAGTTATTTCGACATGAGAGTTTTCTTAGTGTGTACCTATAGATAATGGTGTGCACTTATTTTCTAGGGCAGTAGAAGAGTTCATGGAGTGTTGCGGGATCTACACAAAAATGTTCTTTGTATAATGGCATGATGGTTCGTTTCTACCAGGCATTAAGGGAGGGCATATAATTTGTGAGGGCAAACAGATTGGACTGGAAGAAGGTTTTACAGGAGAGATTAGCAGCATACAGTTTATACCTACATTCTACCATGAGTAAGATTCCTTTTTAGCATTTGTATTGCAGAAGACACCACACTAGATTGATCCCTGGTTGGATGAACTTGGAAAAGGTTGGATGGGTGTCTCAGTGATGGATGTGTGGAGAATTGCGGAAGTTAGGTAAATGATTGAATGGAAACAGTACTTTAATGGGTCAAAGAATGTGAAGCTGGTGCAAGTTCAGGTAGGTGACCTCGCCAACTGGCAGCCCAGGAATGGTCAAAACACACTGAACAAGACAGGTATGGAACTTTTTCAATAATGCAGTGAAAACCATGGATGGGTGCATTTGGAATCTGAGCAGGGTGATGGTACTTGGCAAGTTGTCTGAGAAGAGCGGTCAGGATGGGACGATGCCCTGTCAGGAAGTTGGAGATCTGGATTCACCAAGGTCTCATAATAGCGCTTGTTCAAGCAGAAGGGTTAGCAGAAAGTATCTTTTGGACAAGTGAACTCGGAGGAACCCAAAGTACTTGAAGGACTATGTTTTTTTTATTTGTTGTCCTGATATGTGTTTTGTTTAAGGGTGTGGGTAGGGTACCTTCTGTTTTCTTTGTACCTTTTTCTATTTCCTCTCCTTAGTATTGATTTGATTATTTTCAAGTGTTCACTCCTGTTGTTGTGCACATGGCATGATGAGTGGTGTCTTGACTTTTCAGTTTTTCTTATCTGTGGGACTTCCTCTGGAATCCTATTACTTAATGACGTCTCCTAAGATGTTCAGTTGCTAGAATCAGTTGGCGGCTGAGGTTGAATGGAGAGCACATCAGTTCCCACTCTGGATTGCTGGCCTGCTTTGTCACAGAACTACTACATCCCAAATGCAGAATCGGACTATTATTGATGCACTAAGACTCACTGTTGCTCCCGCTATGGAAAGAAAAATGCTTCAAAGAACAGTCGAACAGTTATATTTTAATGTGATGACTCATGGGAATAAGAACACTGATAAAATGTGGTCATAGACACCTTGAATCCTTTGTGAGCCATGACTGACCAAATCAATATTACTACTTCCTTTTACAGCAAGAAGTTATGGAGACATGTTGCATTCATTTTAGTTTGTGACCACGGGCATTGCAAACAATTGCCTTGCATTACTGTTGCTCTTTCCTTGTCTTTGTAAGACCAGATGTTCATGTTTGCTGGTGCAGTATAAACAATTAAAAGAAATCGAGAAAGGATTTAGAATGTGACATTAAACACTGATTTTGCTCGAGGCTATCAGAGCCACAAAGTGGGCCCTTAGCAGTGGACACAGACCTGCTAACTCACAAGGTGCCACCATGTGTCTTTTTTTGACAGAACTCCAGCCACCTACTAAAGAGACATAATCATATGGTGAGCACTATGGTGAGCTGGAAACCCTTATGCAGAGTAATTTATTTTCTGGCTCAGTATGGAGGCTCTGTATTGTTATACTCTACTGGGGAGTTTGCAATCTCCCCAGAATATGGAAAGCATGCTTGGATAGCTTTCTGCTTTTGGGGAACGGTAGGTGTGGCGGCTCTGCTCCCCACCTGTCCCTGTCCATTGTCAACGTTTTCAAGATACCTTTCTTTTCCTCCTCCATTGGTGGAATATATGACAAAATTGGACGATCTGCGATAAAATGCAAGAACTCCCAAATCATCTAGTTAAGTCCTTTTTTCTGTGCTAGATCTCATGATAAATGGCTGCAGGTTTGTTTGTGTTTTATGGTGGATGTAATTTCATCTCCCACCATTGAAAGCAACGCAGGTGCCCCGGTCAATGATATAGCAGAAATTTGACTGCTGATTTTCAAACTTGTCAGAGGTTTGGGGAGCCTTAATTTGACCTTTGGTTTCCAATATCTCTCCAAAAGGACAAAGAGTGCGTCCAGCAGAAAAGGTTTTGAGAACGCGCACCACGTTATACTACAGTCACCTCATTTAAATACAGTTGCAGGGGTGAAATCACGACAGAGGATTAACCAAGATGGCGCTCAATGCGTGTCCTTGCGTGAACTCTGCGCGACGTCACCTCCCCCGCAGGCCCTGGGCCTAGGGAGGACACACGGAAGATTGTCCGCCTCCTGCAATGCTCCCCTTTGCTTTCTACGCACATCTCAAGTCGCGAGTTTAACATGAAAAAGGGCCTCTACTGTACTCTTTCCAACACAGAAAGCAACAAACCCTTCATTTTCCGGCACGTCAGGGGCGCGCAGCTTGAGCCAAATCTCTTCTATAAGAGTCTCCGAAAGGGTCGTTGATCCGTACAAATAGCTGCGGCTGAAAGAGATCTGTCTCGGTTTCCGCAACATCGCCTGCACATTTTAAACCGTGGCCTTGTTGGGGACAATTTTACAAAGACTGAATAATATATTTCTGTATGTATGAAGTCACAAACTTTTTTCACCCTTGGCAACGATTTATGGGAAATGTTCCAAATTTATAAAGGTTTCGCTGTTGTGGTGTTGTCACTTTTGCATAAGAAATGTAAAACAGTTCATGTAATTCCATAGTTATTTGAAACCAGTAAAATGTTTCTGCATAAGATTACACTTGGCAGACAACAATGTGCTGCTGAAGAATGTTATTGTGTACAGAAAGCTCCACCAAGGGTAACAACTCGCAAAAAAACACAAATCTGCAACTGTTTGGTTGATTGAAATTTATAGAGCACTCGAGTGCCCAACAGGTGTATTGGCACTCAATTGAAATTATGCATTGAAACGTTTGTTTTCAGAGGTAAACTTGCAACAACAAAAAATCTACATATATTTTTTAGCACGGCATGGATAACTTGGAGTGAAATGTATCTCTCTTTGTAGAGAAAATGGCCTCGCCATGTTGAAAAAACACTTAGGGCCCCATTACGATGGTGGGCGGACTTTGTCCGCCCGCCACCGTAACGGAAAACGGGACCGACCGCCAGAGGTGCGGCGGTCCCGCCAGGCCAACATTGCGGCGGGCGATGATGTAAGCAGCACCCGCCGCAATGTTAAAGTCCATATTGTGCATTGCCATGCACAACGTGACAGGCACCGCGCGGTGCCTGCCACCTTGTGCATGGCAATGAAGGGGGGTACCTATGTACCCCCCAGTGCAGCCACCCACCCCCCCGGGGGCCTGCAATGGGCCCCCAAAGTAATTTCCCGCATGCCTTTCCATGGCGGAGTCTCCGCCATGGAAAGGCATTCCCACCGCAGGCATCATAATATGGATGGCGGTGCCTGCAAGGCACCGCCACCATATTATGGGCTTTTTCCGCCCGGCCGGCAGAAAAGCGGCGGACGGTCTTTCCGTCCGCCGCGGTACCCCTCGACATACTAATATGGCGGGGGGTAAAACAAGAACAGATGGCGGGCGGATCGCCACCGCCGGGCCGGCGGTGGCGATCCGCCCGCCATCCTAATAGGCCCCTTAGGTACAGGCAAACCAGGAAACTTTGTAAACCTCATGAAGGATAAAAATCAGGATCCTCCCAAAACGAGTGCTGATAGAAACAAGCATTTGCAAAGTCAATAGATCTTGCCTAGGCACCATTTGGCTTTGCCAATGTCTTTTGGCGATGCTGTACAGCATGGGTACTCACAAACATTTTGCCAGCGAGTTGGTGGTTGGGCGAGGAGGTTCGGTTGATTGACGGTAAGATGTGTGTAGGGAAGCTTAGCATATACACCTAGTGGCTGAATACAACAATGTGAATCCAAAAAAACGAGGATTATTCCTGGCTTCCCCAATTTACCAATTTGTGTGATCCTAGGCAATTGTTTTATTTCACTTTCCCTCCTTTTTCTTTATTATCACATATAAGAGGACCTCGAAATACATGGCTTCAGGATGTGCGATGTACAAAACCTTCTCCTGTGTTTGATTTAATAAACTATAATGTTGTTCATGTATAATAGGAACCCAGCCCACCCAAAGAGCACACTTAACAACTGACTTGCCTCTTTAGTTCACTATTGGCATTGTTGTCAGGGTAGAGGGAAGAAATAATGTTTCTAAATTCATGTTTGAAACCCATAACTTTTAAATTAATACTTCCATATTCACTGATATAACCAGTTGTACTAAGATGAAAAGGTTCTGCATGTTAATTAAATACACTTTTGAATTTTGAAAAGACTGTCATATTTTCACACCTTTGCTGCAAGATACGTTTAAAAATGAAGGTGTTTCTAAAGTAAAGTCGTGCAGGTTTCCCTAGTTACATCCTTTCTTTAACACCAATGAACCTTTAAGTAAATGCTTGCCTGTTTATTTAACATATTTTTATTGTTAGTGCTAAATCGAGAAAACTCCAGCCCAGTGCTCCTGTTGACCAGGGGGCTGCATGTAAAGGTCAGGAGGGCCGCATGCGGTGCCCAGGCTGTACTTTGAGTATCAATGCTGTACAGCATCAGCAGAAAAGCATCTGGGCCGATGCTGTGCAGCATCAGCCTAAAAGAAAAGAAAAAAAAGATGCAATGGGGCTACCGCTACTAATGGCCTTGTCATTTCTAGGCAGGTGCATGTGTGATAATGAATACACATGCATGTGTCATCGCATAAGCACATGCATGCATCACCACACATTCATAGCCTACAAAATGACACAGGCACTTTTTTTTTAACTGTTCTAAGATAGATAACGAAGTAAAAAAAGAATGAAATTGGAGGAGCAAAAGTCACTTATTTAAAAAGCAAAGGCTGGCAGCAACTTGCTGCTTTGTCCTCCCCCCAAAAAACATTTAAAAAGGACTGCAGGGTGGGGTGCAATGGATGAGTTGGTTGGGGAGCGGATGGGGGAGAAATAAATTAAAAATAAAACTTGGTGAGGAGAGGAAGAGAAAAGGAGCACACAAGGGAGAGAGCAACATGGGGCAGGGAAGAAACACATGAGAGAGAAACACTGCACCTGTAGGCTGGGGAGTTCGGTGGAGGAGAAGCACACAAGAGGAAGAGAGCAGCAAACAATGGAAAGAGCAACACAGAGCATGGTGGGCAGAGCTGGCACTTGCTCAGATAGTGCCTGGGGGGAAAGAAGTTTGGCACCCTCGCTGCTGCAGCTGGTGAACACAACAAGGCAGCAGGGAGTCCTTTCCACAGGTCTGGCCCTGGCTGGCTATCTCAATGATTTCTCTCTGAACACAAACATTTCCTCCTTCCCCCACCTTACCTGAACCACCCACAGCTTAGATCAGGCTTGAGCCAAATTGTTTGTTGGAGTGGGGTGTGGAAGGGGCATTTGTGTTTGGCAGCAGGCGGCAAAAGGTAGATTACAGGGCAAGGAAAGGGGTTGATAAGGTCTTAAAAACAGTGGCTACTGTACGTTATAAATGTGCATTAAAGGTAATCACTGGAGCCAAGGCAGAGGGACTACTGTTTGCAGGACCTTAATGCCAAGACCTTCATGAGCCACTCCATTGTTTGGCGCCCTGGGCTTGGGCCCAGCCCGCCCACACCAAAAGCCAGCTCTGACTGTGGAGAGAGAAGTAACAAGGGAGAGAGATGGAAAATATTTGCACTAGAATGGAGTACTTAACTAAAAAGTAAAAAAGAATTCTCTAAAGTGAGCAATAGAAGAATACAAGTCAGCCAATCAAAGGATGGTCAAAAGGCTACGCTCCAGGGAGGGATAAACACAAGAAGAGGAAGGCAAGTCAGCGTAAGGCAAAGAATAAGAAGCAAGCAGATAAGAGTGACAGTAGAGTCAGCCAATGATAAGCAATTGCTGGCGTAGGCATTAGGCATTGCACCACAAACTACTATCTTGGCTCTTTATATCGTTAATGAAGTCACTAGTACTCGCATTTTCAACATTGAAGAAGATGAAATGCTTAGGCCAACCAGAATTACTACTTTTGACCTCCAGATTAGATTAAAATATATTTAAAGCGCTCCTTTGGCCAACTGAACTTTCTCCTCGACGTTGATGTACTATGCATGTTGTGGAATGAAATATTACAACAGTTGGAAATCTTGCATTAAAACTAACAACTGAGCGCAACTAACATGGTTCTTTGCTGCCCTCTAGCGATAATAATGAAAACTCCCTCCACATTTACTACAGACTTCTGCTGATGCGATAAGCACAAAATAATTTCTTCTTGTTAGTACATTTTCAAAATTTAGCGCGTTGTTGTCGACACACAAAGGGATGCCAGTCTAACATTAACTCACCCGTCATTGGCACAACGGCTAGATCAGAACAATCTGTGAAAGCAGAGACAATGAGTTGCTTACTTATCCTGGCAATCTACGATTCATATAAAATGGATTCTACCTCAATAATTCCTTGCTTAAATGCATGTACTTGTTTTAATTTCAACTGTCTTTTTTTTTTTTTTGCAACATTTATTTATTAGTTTAACACAATCGAACCAAAAACCAAAAAATGCAAATGTACAATCGTGCAGTCATCGTGTAAAGGAAGAAAAGAGGGGAGGGAAGGTGACAGTAATATAGGATAGAATGTGGCGTGAAGATCTGCAGTGCACACAACAGAAATCACCTTGCCTTCACGCCAAAAAAGGCCTCATAGAGATACACACATCCTCTATAGTGATGTCTAGAGATGAGACCTAAGTTGAAGGAGTGGTAGAAACTATCAAACTAACAAACTTACACCCAACCTTCCACTCTCCCAGATGAGCATGTAACAGGACCCTCTACTTTCAGTTTCAAGTTCAAGTTTCAAGTTTTTTTATTTAATGCTTTGGAACTCAGAAGAGTTCCACATAAAAGAAGATCATACTAATAAATGCAATGGGCCCAATTCACAAAGGAAACAATCACTTTTGAGTAAGTTTGCTACTTTTTGGCATTCACAAAGGTAAATTTAGCCCTAAAGTCTAAGGGGCATATTCACAAGGACCCATCGCCGACTTATCGCCACCTCAATGCAACAAAAGTGGAGATAGAATTAACCCCCCATTCACAAGCGTGTGCAAACTGCAGACATCGCCAGTATTCCCGCGATAACTTCCCCCAAATATATCTCCACGGGTGACACCACCAACTAACCCTAATGCGATGCAGAGTAGGCGTTCCCGTGCAAAAAAACACGAAAACACCACTACACCACTTTTACAACGAACTGCCAGATCTGCGATGCGAGTCAAAACCATGCGATAAGCCGCGGTAGCAGCAGGTATTTAACACCTGCCTCTTGCTGGTGTAAAGCAGGATGACTACCTGCAGCAGGTAACGGAACCCCGCACACAGCCACACCCGAAGAACAACCGACGCCATGGAGCTACTCATCATGCAGCTCGGAGCCCCAACAGGGCCACAACACCCACCGCCACCACCCCCAGGACCGCCACCACCCGCAGGACCCGGACCCGCACCCCCCCCCGCGGACCACCACAGAGGCAGCGCAGAGTAAGGCAGCGGACCTACCGAAAACGCACCAGTCTCACAGACCTACCGCCCGAGGAAGTCATTGCCCACTACAGGCTCAAAAGGACAACCATCCTCCGCATCATGACCCACATCGCCCACAGGTTGACGGTCCCAACACAGCGGACCACCAACATCCCTCCACAGACAAAGCTGCTGCCTGTGCTGTACCTGTTGGCCTCTGGTATCTTCCAACCAACAACTGCCAGAGTCGGAGGAGTCTCACAGCCAGCCCTATCAAAGTTCATCACACCTGTCCTGGATGCCATCATCAGCTTCATACCCCAGTACCTTCACTTCCCCCTCACTGCGCAGGAACAGCTGGAGACCAAGCAAGGCTTCCACGCCAGTGCTAGCTTCCCACACGTGTTGGGGGCCATTGACTGCACACATGTCCCACTTGTGCCCCCTGCGGATACCGCACACCACTACCGCAACAGAAAGCACACGCATTCCATCAATGTGCAGGCAATAGTGGGCCACCGGGGAATAATCACCAATGTCGTCTCAAACTACCCAGGCAGTGTGCACGATTCCTACATCTTCCGACAGTCCATCATCAACCAGCGCTTCCAGGATGGCACCTATGGAACTGGACTGCTCGTTGGTAAGTACCAAATCTACACACCACACACCTCAAAGCCACCATCACACAACGCACAACTGTGGGAATGCACACGTGACCAAACCACATACGACACGTCAATCAACATGCCCACCTACCAGACACGACAACACAACTCCATTGGGATCCTGGGCTTCCCATGTACACAATCCAGCTATATCATGGCACCACAGCCACACAACAGTTGAACGTGTGGAGATGAGGAAAGCAGGCATGTGCGAAGGATGCAAGTGACCCATGAATGGGAATGTACACAACGACAAGTGAGGCGTGAATGTGCTGGACAGACCTGGGTATGCAAACCACAGATATGTCCATGCAGACATCAACTGTTGGTGTCTGGGGAGAAGTGAACAGTGGACACAACCATGTCACCCCAGGCCGTGGGTCAGATCGCGGAAATGTCGCTCGCTGCGTCCCCCCCTGTGTGCGTGAGCGTAGTGGGTTGGCCCGGATTACGCCAGGCCTGCACAGGGGTGTGGACAAAAACCCCGTGGCGCATAGCGTCGTGCACTCCTGGAAAAGCCAACGTCACTGCCAGGGCGGCGCCTCTCAATCCGCCACGAGGCCGATGCCGTGAGCAGCGGGGCCTGCGAGCCTGTGTGCCTGCTGCGCCCCAGGACGCTGATACCCAGACCAGGCCTGCCCGCCCCAGCGCTCCAAGGCCGCACTGCCACCTGCCGACACTGTTGTGTGTCAAAGAGGGCTCACCACGTGCCCGTGCTTGCTCCAAGATCCATGCCCGCGACCTTGGCAGCCTCCTCAGGCCATCGCTGTGCTCCATGACACAGGCCCCAAGGAGTCCTCATTCGTTGACATACTCCACCGCTGCAGCCGGGCTACACTGCAGTCCAGTATGTACCACATCTTGAACTGAGTCATCATGTATCAATGTTAGAGTCCATGCCAGTGTACGCAGGGTGAGGAGTGAGAGGAAGATGCGTCTCAGTCCGGTGGAAACACGGATCACCGTTACGGAGGAGGTCAACCAGTAGCAAGCACTGACCTGGTGCCACTAACCCTGTGCGCCATGAGTGACCGCCAGCCTCCGGCCGAACATCGTTGGTGTCTGAGCCTGTGGCCTGGGGGTTTCCTTCAGCAACGGGCAGGTACGGACTTGGTGTTTGGCATGAGTCTGTGGCATTCATATCCGCCATGTTGCCGAACACAGCTGGCATGTGCCCTCTGCATCATGCCCTGGGGGTACACCTCCCATTCTCCCCCGAGACACTCCGCGGAAACCACCTCGGATACATACGAGACCCTGCTCTGCCCTCATGACCCTACCCCAGTCTCCCGCAAGTCAGCGTCCCGTGGCGGTAGGCCTGAGTCGGCCGCTGTGCATCCGGGGCCACTAACTCTGTGCGACTCCCTTGTTGTTCGGACATTGCATTTCTGAGTGCCTGATGACTGTTGGAGTTGTTGCCAGCACCAGCTACTCCCTGAGGGCTGGCTTACACTCACCCCACACACAGCCAGCACATGCGTCACTGGACTAGTGGGCTTGCCATCACATCATGCCGAACCAAGTATTGACTCTTTTCTCTCTGCACTGTCACAGGTGATCAAGGATATGCACTTTGCCCTTGGATGATGACACCCCTCCGAGACCCAAACACACCCGCCCAGAGGCAGTACAATGCGGCCCACATACTCACCAGGGGCATCGTTGAACGCACATTTGGCGTGTTGAAGTCACGTTTCAGGTGCCTGGACGTCACAGGTGGAAGGCTCCTGTACAGCCCAGCCATCATGTGCAAGATGATCGTTGCATGTTGTGTGTTGCACAACATCTGTGTACGCACCAATGCCCCATGGATCCAAGTTCCAGAAGTACCGGACAATGATGAGGACGATGGGGCAGGTGGCCCACATCCCACTGCAGCTGCGGCAGGAATGGCCCGTAGGAACACCATCATTAACAATTTCTTCTCATGAGCACGTCACATTGTGGCTATCCCTGGCAATCATGGGACAGTACAAAATGTCCACAAGCACAGCATGTCTGAATAAATGTTATTTGCAGGTTTCAGGTTGTACTTGTACATTGTCATGTCAAAGTTTCCTGCTGTGCCAGATGTGATTGGCCATGTTATGCACATATGCGGCACCAGTTGTGTCCTGTGTTCTGTTGTGGAGGTGTTGCTGTTAGTCCCAGGATGTTGTCAATGTCGAGGTGCACTTATTCTTATGTGCGTATGCTGCACGGTGGGTGAGTCGCTCCTGCGGCTCTGATTTGGCTGCCACTTATCCCTTTCATGGGGTGTGCCTTTCAGTTCTGTGCTTCCACAGTGATGAGATGTTGCAGAGACTTGGGTAACTTGTGCTCTTTGTCGAGTTGTGGCTCTTGGGCATGGTCTGTCCGCAGATGTGTCGTTGACGTTAGGGGTTGTTTGTGCAGGTGGTTGTGTCCGAGTGTGACCTGATCCTTTTCGGTTGCGGTCCGCACCCAGCCACCTCAGTGTCGTGCTGTGTACATTGTCATGATGATTGGCCTGCAGCCAAGCTACTCGTCATGTGGTGTCTATTGCATTGTCAGTGTGGCTGACGTATGTGCATGTTTGCTGTGTTTCGCACGTGTGGATGTGTTGGTTGTGTGATTGTTGATGTGTTGGGTGGGTGACCCTTTGGGCACATGGTGTACGTGGGACTACTTGTTGTTTGTGTGTGTGCTGAGGTGTTCCCGTGGGATCAGGGACATGGTCCAGAGTCATTGTGGGTGTGCAGTGTGCTCTGCTGGATTGGGCAAGTGTGCCATTGTGCCCATCTCCCCCCATCCCCCCACTCCCTGGTCGGTACGCCCCCTGTTGATGTGGTGTCGGGTCATTTTGGACAGTGTCCAGATCCCCAACTCCTGTCACCGTCTCCCGACTGATGACTGTGGCCACCATCTTCTCCATGTCATTCAGCTCCTGCTGTTCTGCTGGCCCCCCTCCTCCGAGGTGCGTAGCTGCTTTCGTGATGGCAGCGAGTTTCTGCTTGGTTTTGCCATTCACATCAGTCCTGTGCCTCTTGTCCTCTTCCATTGTCCTCCTCGGCGCTGCGACGGCATTCACATGGTCCGAGATGGTGTGCCATCTTTGCCACTTTGCCACTGGATTCAAGCAAGCCTGGCTGATGACGGCTGGAATGCCAGAAACCGGTCCTAGGATGCTTGTTTCCGGTCCAGGGAAGACATGGCTTGGCAGTTCGTGCTGGACTGTTCCCATGAGGCACAGGGTCAGACTGATTTGCATATGGCCATGTCTGAACTGGGGTGGTGGAGTGAGCTAAAGAATGATGATGGATTAAACCCAGATCAGTTGACTGGGGGTGAGTGTTTGATTGGCTCAAACGTTCCGTCCATCATCCCCTTTTGTATCGCTTTGTTCGCCCTAAGTTGGCGGGGGTATGCCCAGACGTGGGTCCCTTGCTCACTTTGCCACTGGATTCAAGCAAGCCTGGCTGATGACGGCTGGAATGCCAGAAACCGGTCCTAGGATGCTTGTTTCCGGTCCAGGGAAGACATGGCTTGGCAGTTCGTGCTGGACTGTTCCCATGAGGCACAGGGTCAGACTGATTTGCATATGGCCATGTCTGAACTGGGGTGGTGGAGTGAGCTAAAGAATGATGATGGATTAAACCCAGATCAGTTGACTGGGGGTGAGTGTTTGATTGGCTCAAACGTTCCGTCCATCATCCCCTTTTGTATCGCTTTGTTCGCCCTAAGTTGGCGGGGGTATGCCCAGACGTGGGTCCCTTGCTCACTTTGCCACTGGATTCAAGCAAGCCTGGCTGATGACGGCTGGAATGCCAGAAACCGGTCCTAGGATGCTTGTTTCCGGTCCAGGGAAGACATGGCTTGGCAGTTCGTGCTGGACTGTTCCCATGAGGCACAGGGTCAGACTGATTTGCATATGGCCATGTCTGAACTGGGGTGGTGGAGTGAGCTAAAGAATGATGATGGATTAAACCCAGATCAGTTGACTGGGGGTGAGTGTTTGATTGGCTCAAACGTTCCGTCCATCATCCCCTTTGTATCGCTTTGTTCGCCCTAAGTTGGCGGGGGTATGCCCAGACGTGGGTCCCTTGCTCACTTTGCCACTGGATTCAAGCAAGCCTGGCTGATGACGGCTGGAATGCCAGAAACCGGTCCTAGGATGCTTGTTTCCGGTCCAGGGAAGACATGGCTTGGCAGTTCGTGCTGGACTGTTCCCATGAGGCACAGGGTCAGACTGATTTGCATATGGCCATGTCTGAACTGGGGTGGTGGAGTGAGCTAAAGAATGATGATGGATTAAACCCAGATCAGTTGACTGGGGGTGAGTGTTTGATTGGCTCAAACGTTCCGTCCATCATCCCCTTTTGTATCGCTTTGTTCGCCCTAAGTTGGCGGGGGTATGCCCAGACGTGGGTCCCTTGCTCACTTTGCCACTGGATTCAAGCAAGCCTGGCTGATGACGGCTGGAATGCCAGAAACCGGTCCTAGGATGCTTGTTTCCGGTCCAGGGAAGACATGGCTTGGCAGTTCGTGCTGGACTGTTCCCATGAGGCACAGGGTCAGACTGATTTGCATATGGCCATGTCTGAACTGGGGTGGTGGAGTGAGCTAAAGAATGATGATGGATTAAACCCAGATCAGTTGACTGGGGGTGAGTGTTTGATTGGCTCAAACGTTCCGTCCATCATCCCCTTTTGTATCGCTTTGTTCACCCTAAGTTGGCGGGGGTATGCCCAGACGTGGGTCCCTTGCTCACTTTGCCACTGGATTCAAGCAAGCCTGGCTGATGACGGCTGGAATGCCAGAAACCGGTCCTAGGATGCTTGTTTCCGGTCCAGGGAAGACATGGCTTGGCAGTTCGTGCTGGACTGTTCCCATGAGGCACAGGGTCAGACTGATTTGCATATGGCCATGTCTGAACTGGGGTGGTGGAGTGAGCTAAAGAATGATGATGGATTAAACCCAGATCAGTTGACTGGGGGTGAGTGTTTGATTGGCTCAAACGTTCCGTCCATCATCCCCTTTTGTATCGCTTTGTTCGCCCTAAGTTGGCGGGGGTATGCCCAGACGTGGGTCCCTTGCTCACTTTGCCACTGGATTCAAGCAAGCCTGGCTGATGACGGCTGGAATGCCAGAAACCGGTCCTAGGATGCTTGTTTCCGGTCCAGGGAAGACATGGCTTGGCAGTTCGTGCTGGACTGTTCCCATGAGGCACAGGGTCAGACTGATTTGCATATGGCCATGTCTGAACTGGGGTGGTGGAGTGAGCTAAAGAATGATGATGGATTAAACCCAGATCAGTTGACTGGGGGTGAGTGTTTGATTGGCTCAAACGTTCCGTCCATCATCCCCTTTTGTATCGCTTTGTTCGCCCTAAGTTGGCGGGGGTATGCCCAGACGTGGGTCCCTTGCTCACTTTGCCACTGGATTCAAGCAAGCCTGGCTGATGACGGCTGGAATGCCAGAAACCGGTCCTAGGATGCTTGTTTCCGGTCCAGGGAAGACATGGCTTGGCAGTTCGTGCTGGACTGTTCCCATGAGGCACAGGGTCAGACTGATTTGCATATGGCCATGTCTGAACTGGGGTGGTGGAGTGAGCTAAAGAATGATGATGGATTAAACCCAGATCAGTTGACTGGGGGTGAGTGTTTGATTGGCTCAAACGTTCCGTCCATCATCCCCTTTTGTATCGCTTTGTTCGCCCTAAGTTGGCGGGGGTATGCCCAGACGTGGGTCCCTTGCTCACTTTGCCACTGGATTCAAGCAAGCCTGGCTGATGACGGCTGGAATGCCAGAAACCGGTCCTAGGATGCTTGTTTCCGGTCCAGGGAAGACATGGCTTGGCAGTTCGTGCTGGACTGTTCCCATGAGGCACAGGGTCAGACTGATTTGCATATGGCCATGTCTGAACTGGGGTGGTGGAGTGAGCTAAAGAATGATGATGGATTAAACCCAGATCAGTTGACTGGGGGTGAGTGTTTGATTGGCTCAAACGTTCCGTCCATCATCCCCTTATGTATCGCTTTGTTCGCCCTAAGTTGGCGGGGGTATGCCCAGACGTGGGTCCCTTGCTCACTTTGCCACTGGATTCAAGCAAGCCTGGCTGATGACGGCTGGAATGCCAGAAACCGGTCCTAGGATGCTTGTTTCCGGTCCAGGGAAGACATGGCTTGGCAGTTCGTGCTGGACTGTTCCCATGAGGCACAGGGTCAGACTGATTTGCATATGGCCATGTCTGAACTGGGGTGGTGGAGTGAGCTAAAGAATGATGATGGATTAAACCCAGATCAGTTGACTGGGGGTGAGTGTTTGATTGGCTCAAACGTTCCGTCCATCATCCCCTTTTGTATCGCTTTGTTCGCCCTAAGTTGGCGGGGGTATGCCCAGACGTGGGTCCCTTGCTCACTTTGCCACTGGATTCAAGCAAGCCTGGCTGATGACGGCTGGAATGCCAGAAACCGGTCCTAGGATGCTTGTTTCCGGTCCAGGGAAGACATGGCTTGGCAGTTCGTGCTGGACTGTTCCCATGAGGCACAGGGTCAGACTGATTTGCATATGGCCATGTCTGAACTGGGGTGGTGGAGTGAGCTAAAGAATGATGATGGATTAAACCCAGATCAGTTGACTGGGGGTGAGTGTTTGATTGGCTCAAACGTTCCGTCCATCATCCCCTTTTGTATCGCTTTGTTCGCCCTAAGTTGGCGGGGGTATGCCCAGACGTGGGTCCCTTGCTCACTTTGCCACTGGATTCAAGCAAGCCTGGCTGATGACGGCTGGAATGCCAGAAACCGGTCCTAGGATGCTTGTTTCCGGTCCAGGGAAGACATGGCTTGGCAGTTCGTGCTGGACTGTTCCCATGAGGCACAGGGTCAGACTGATTTGCATATGGCCATGTCTGAACTGGGGTGGTGGAGTGAGCTAAAGAATGATGATGGATTAAACCCAGATCAGTTGACTGGGGTGAGTGTTTGATTGGCTCAAACGTTCCGTCCATCATCCCCTTTTGTATCGCTTTGTTCGCCCTAAGTTGGCGGGGGTATGCCCAGACGTGGGTCCCTTGCTCACTTTGCCACTGGATTCAAGCAAGCCTGGCTGATGACGGCTGGAATGCCAGAAACCGGTCCTAGGATGCTTGTTTCCGGTCCAGGGAAGACATGGCTTGGCAGTTCGTGCTGGACTGTTCCCATGAGGCACAGGGTCAGACTGATTTGCATATGGCCATGTCTGAACTGGGGTGGTGGAGTGAGCTAAAGAATGATGATGGATTAAACCCAGATCAGTTGACTGGGGGTGAGTGTTTGATTGGCTCAAACGTTCCGTCCATCATCCCCTTTTGTATCGCTTTGTTCGCCCTAAGTTGGCGGGGGTATGCCCAGACGTGGGTCCCTTGCTCACTTTGCCACTGGATTCAAGCAAGCCTGGCTGATGACGGCTGGAATGCCAGAAACCGGTCCTAGGATGCTTGTTTCCGGTCCAGGGAAGACATGGCTTGGCAGTTCGTGCTGGACTGTTCCCATGAGGCACAGGGTCAGACTGATTTGCATATGGCCATGTCTGAACTGGGGTGGTGGAGTGAGCTAAAGAATGATGATGGATTAAACCCAGATCAGTTGACTGGGGGTGAGTGTTTGATTGGCTCAAACGTTCCGTCCATCATCCCCTTTTGTATCGCTTTGTTCGCCCTAAGTTGGCGGGGGTATGCCCAGACGTGGGTCCCTTGCTCACTTTGCCACTGGATTCAAGCAAGCCTGGCTGATGACGGCTGGAATGCCAGAAACCGGTCCTAGGATGCTTGTTTCCGGTCCAGGGAAGACATGGCTTGGCAGTTCGTGCTGGACTGTTCCCATGAGGCACAGGGTCAGACTGATTTGCATATGGCCATGTCTGAACTGGGGTGGTGGAGTGAGCTAAAGAATGATGATGGATTAAACCCAGATCAGTTGACTGGGGGTGAGTGTTTGATTGGCTCAAACGTTCCGTCCATCATCCCCTTTGTATCGCTTTGTTCGCCCTAAGTTGGCGGGGGTATGCCCAGACGTGGGTCCCTTGCTCACTTTGCCACTGGATTCAAGCAAGCCTGGCTGATGACGGCTGGAATGCCAGAAACCGGTCCTAGGATGCTTGTTTCCGGTCCAGGGAAGACATGGCTTGGCAGTTCGTGCTGGACTGTTCCCATGAGGCACAGGGTCAGACTGATTTGCATATGGCCATGTCTGAACTGGGGTGGTGGAGTGAGCTAAAGAATGATGATGGATTAAACCCAGATCAGTTGACTGGGGGTGAGTGTTTGATTGGCTCAAACGTTCCGTCCATCATCCCCTTTTGTATCGCTTTGTTCGCCCTAAGTTGGCGGGGGTATGCCCAGACGTGGGTCCCTTGCTCACTTTGCCACTGGATTCAAGCAAGCCTGGCTGATGACGGCTGGAATGCCAGAAACCGGTCCTAGGATGCTTGTTTCCGGTCCAGGGAAGACATGGCTTGGCAGTTCGTGCTGGACTGTTCCCATGAGGCACAGGGTCAGACTGATTTGCATATGGCCATGTCTGAACTGGGGTGGTGGAGTGAGCTAAAGAATGATGATGGATTAAACCCAGATCAGTTGACTGGGGGTGAGTGTTTGATTGGCTCAAACGTTCCGTCCATCATCCCCTTTTGTATCGCTTTGTTCGCCCTAAGTTGGCGGGGGTATGCCCAGACGTGGGTCCCTTGCTCACTTTGCCACTGGATTCAAGCAAGCCTGGCTGATGACGGCTGGAATGCCAGAAACCGGTCCTAGGATGCTTGTTTCCGGTCCAGGGAAGACATGGCTTGGCAGTTCGTGCTGGACTGTTCCCATGAGGCACAGGGTCAGACTGATTTGCATATGGCCATGTCTGAACTGGGGTGGTGGAGTGAGCTAAAGAATGATGATGGATTAAACCCAGATCAGTTGACTGGGGGTGAGTGTTTGATTGGCTCAAACGTTCCGTCCATCATCCCCTTTTGTATCGCTTTGTTCGCCCTAAGTTGGCGGGGGTATGCCCAGACGTGGGTCCCTTGCTCACTTTGCCACTGGATTCAAGCAAGCCTGGCTGATGACGGCTGGAATGCCAGAAACCGGTCCTAGGATGCTTGTTTCCGGTCCAGGGAAGACATGGCTTGGCAGTTCGTGCTGGACTGTTCCCATGAGGCACAGGGTCAGACTGATTTGCATATGGCCATGTCTGAACTGGGGTGGTGGAGTGAGCTAAAGAATGATGATGGATTAAACCCAGATCAGTTGACTGGGGGTGAGTGTTTGATTGGCTCAAACGTTCCGTCCATCATCCCCTTTTGTATCTCTTTGTTGCCAATGACAAGTTGGAGGTGACGTACAGTTGGTGGTGGTGTTCTGTCTCATCCGTGGCGATAGTCGGGTTTTCCTGGGGACTGTACCCCGTCTTCCTCTTCCTCTTCTCATTGCCCTTCCATGGGCCCTGGATTCCTGGGTGTTCCTCCGTGGGGATTGTGGAGTTCATGTTGTCCTCTGCAGTAGGTCGGGTGCATCCGTGGTACTCCGCTGTTGATTTAATTTTTAGTGGCATTTTCCGTATGCTGTTCTTGTGCTTTTTCCCGCATTACGCGTGGGTATTGCTGGCCTCTCGCTGGTTATCACTGTTTTCTTATCGCGTTTGGGCCCATCGAGTCTTTTTACGCATTGGGGTTTGTGTTTTTATCGCCGTGGCGGTGGTTGTATCGTGGACTTTGGCCACGGTTTCAGGAGGCTATCGCATGGTACCGCCGTGTTGTGAATTCCACGTTAACACAGGGTTATTTTCCCGCGATGGGCTGCGATGTGTAAAGTTGCGTTCACATTTTTTGGAGATGTTTAGCGCACGTTCTTGTGAATATCCCCCATACTGTACTACTTTTTGGTATTCATAAAAGTAAGCTACTACTAGTAAAGTGAGACTTTTGGTTTACGTTTACCTTTGTGAATACCAAAAAGTAGTAAACTTACTCAAAAGTTTAAGGGCCTGATTCACAAAGGGCCTCCACATTCGTGGAGGAGGCTCTGCACTCAGGTAGAAATATCCACAATGAGAATTCTCAATGCAGATATTTTGCCCTGAGTGAGGAGACTCCCCCACGACTGCTGGGCCTCCACCATGAGTGTGGAGGCCCTTTGTGAATTACATCGTAGTGGTAAGTTAGTTTAGGTTTAGTGTTTTATTCTAGTATTACTAGTGTTATGTGCTAGTTGAGGATACGGTTGGGTAGTTTGATAAGTGGGTGGGGGTAGATGTTTTGTCTGTGTTCATAGAAGAAAAAAAAATCTTTTGATTTAACATAAAAATATATATATATTTGTTTAGCTCTTCATGTTTGGTCAAGTGGCTTCTCCACTTGACCAAATTGTGTGACCCTGGGCAATTGTTTTATTTCAATTTCCCTTCTTTTTCTTCATTATCACATATAAAAGGAACTCAAAATACATGACTTTAGGATGCATGCTGTTCAAAACCATCTCCTGTGCTTGGATGTAATCACTAATGGCATTGTTGTCAAGGTGGGGGGGGAGCATGAATGTTTATAAATTCATGTTTGAAAACAATCACTTTAAGAAAAATACTTCTGAATGCACTGCTGTAATTTGATTTACTAAGGTGAAATATTTCTACAGGTCAATGAAATACACTTTTTGAATTTTGAAAAGACTATTGTATTTGTACACATTTGCTGTCTTTAAAAATGAAGGTATGCCTAAAGTTAAGGACCTGGGGGCATATTAGCAAGACCCACGTTAAAATTATCGCCGTTTTAGCGGCAGGAAACTGCCGCTAAAACGGCGATAATGGGCTTGCTAATATGCGTTATAGAATTCCAATAGAAGCCCAGGTTAGATGTGCAGGACATCTAACCTGGGCTTCTATTGGAATTCTATAACGCATATTAGCAAGCTCATTATCGCCGTTTTAGCGGCAGTTTCCTGCCGCTAAAACGGCGATAATTTTAACGTGGGTCTTGCTAATATGCCCCCTAGTTACTTCCTTTCCCTAACTGCAATTAACCTTTGAATAAGTGCTTGCTGTATATTTTTTTTTAAAATTCATGTTAGTGCTCAGTCGAGTAAACAGCAGCCCAGTTTTGCTGCTGCCCAGGGGGCCGCATATAAAGGTAAGGAGGGCCGCATGCGGCCCCCGGGCCATACTTTGAGTATCACTGCTGTACGTGATGCAACATATATTGTACGGATTAATGAAGTAAAACTATTGTGACTAATCTAGGATGTGTTTGGAACCACACTGATGCCTGTCACTTACACACTCTCCCTAGCACCGATTTTTAGTAGCATTGATGTTGTTTCCTGGCTAGTATGCATGGTTGTATCAGCCTCCTGGCCCAAACCAACAGTTAGTCTTAACATTGACTCATCGACTATTGTTGCACTTCACGTATTTGACCTTCGATTACTACTTGATAGTTTTGTAGTTATGGATCACATGTACTATTTAGCCTGCACTGTGCATATTAATGTCAGGATCTCAGACTCATATATTTTAGAGGTCAGATAGTGACTTCAGAGTCAGCACAACTACCATGGACTACTTACTCCACTCATGACCAGTAATCCAACATGCTGATGTGTCACTATGTTTATGTACACATCAACCAAGGAGCAAGGTGCAACTGGCAGTCCTTGGGGCAACAACACCAACATACTTAGTGAGCCATTGGATGTCCAGACCCAGTCCAAGGGGGATACATGTCATGGGACATGTTGAGGAAAGGAATGTTCCAGTGAGGAGGAAGATCCAATTGCCATTATGAAAGAAAGTCCACATAAACAGTCCGCAAAGGGATCAGATCAACAACTCTGCAAGCTAATGGAGAACAGTACCGGTTGAGAGGTACACTTACATGGGTATTAGCACAGGGCATAGGGAAATTGGCCATATGGCACAGAGATTTGCTATCAGGTGGTTATCTTTTGCAAAGAACTGAAGTACATATCTTCCTCCTCTGGTGTGTGTGGTGTTTCACTTGAGGGTGGTGTTGAAGGTCCCGGAGTCGACGGAGGCACACACACATCAAGGGCTGAAGATGTGGACCCCTGGTTTCCAGCAGCATTTGCCTACGCCAAAAAGTAAGGCAGCAAAGCACTGAGAAGGGCCTGCTGGTTTGCCACCACAACAGCAACATCGCAGTGGTGGGCACCCATTGAAGCGATGTAGGAGTCCTACTTCCGCTCCATGGACTCCAGGATATTCAGATTGCCCCCAGCTTGCTGACATCCTCGCTGGTTCCACTTTGGCAGGGCATTTGCTCATGCCTCTGCCTCATTACACCAGCGATGTCTTCCAGGGACCGGTCCAAGCCAGAAAAGCAGAGAGTAGGTGCCTCTTACAGCTTCCAAGGAGTCCCTATTGGGGCTGAGGCACCTACGAACTCCCTCTAGGGAGCCTGCCATGGCCCCCATCCCCGCCGGCACCTCATCTACCATTTCACGCTGCACTCCTACCACACAAAATTGGAAAACTGTTTGAGGGTCCTCAGAGTTCTGTGCTAGGGGTGGGCTGGCAGGTGGTGTTTGATATGTGAGAGGTAGATCATGTGGAGACCCTGCAATGCTGTTTACCCTTCTCGAGGCCAGAGAGGGTGTTTGGATGGAGTCGAGGATTTCCTTGCGGGTGTCTTGAATGAGCCTCAGCAGTCTGTCATCCTCCGCAGGATCCAATTCAAGGACATGCAGCTGGTCAGGAGTAGATGCTTCATCCTCTGGAATGGAAAAGATTTTATGTTGACGGTGATCCTTGTCAGTTGTTCACAAGAGTCAAAAGGTTGTCAATCATGGCCTCATTTACAAGCTTATGACGTAGGTAAGTATTACAAGCATCCTGCCGTGCATCCCTACATCAAACAGAACAGGGCATTATGCCCCATATCTGTGATATACTGTGCATTCCTGTCCTCTTCCATGGGGCAGTTGTACAAATGCCTGCCATGCACCAACCGCAGGCACCCTTGTGCCATGATGCAAAGGTGTCTGAGTTGTTGGGGTGGTTGTTTTTGTGCAGGTAGGGGCACCATCCTGACCTGAAACAGGAAAAGAAGGCCATTTCCTCTTTCTCTTTGTGCTGCTGAATGCAGCATACATGGCAAGAGGCAAATTGGTGGTGGAATGATGTGATATCTCCTTGTTGTTCCTCCTCTACACCTCTCCTGGGGAGGTGTCTGATATTGGGGCATTTCCAGGTGTATAGCTTTTCATGCCATGACATTTACCTGGGTACACCCATGAGCCCCATGGCACGCCTCCCCATCATAGTGTGAGGCAATCAGCTACTTACACTGCGTTGGCTCTCTTCATGTCTACACGGACATGAAGAGCCACACAGGGTGGCTTTATCAGGCCTTGTACATATGGGTAAGGCGAGTGCGCAGCAGCAACAGCCTTATAAGTGAAGCTCCTGTGGTGCACTGGGCTTGTGTATATGCCCCCAAGTAGTTGGGCATCTTGACAACACTACTATGCACAAACAATTGGTTTCCCCAGCACACGCGTACTCGCTGGGACGACGGAAGGCTGCACGAGCAAACACTCGTAAGGCGGTAAAACGGATGACAACAAATAATAAGGGATAATACAGATACGATTGGGAGAGAAAAACTATTGAAGACAAGGAACTATTTGGGGAAATCAGGACGGAATTTACAACCGGTTAAAAGATAACACTAAACATATCGGCGAAACAGCCCTGAGGAAGTCGCGGCCACTTGCCATGGGCAACGAAACACGTGTTGGCTAAAAAGAGGCAAAAAAAAAAGAACTAAACAAGAACATATGAGAATAAACCTAACAAATACAAAGAAGGACAAGAATTGTTGATATCTGTTATTTATATAATACATGTTGACATTAGCGTGTGCTGGGGAAACCAATATTTTGTACAAACTGGGTGATTTTGATTGTTCAACTGGGGAGTGGGTGATCTCTCCACCTCAAAGCATCGCACATAAATAAGTTCACAACAACTTTCAAGTGTACTTCTGTAGAGCGCCACAGAACCTTCTGCAAACCTCACCCACGCTAGCGTAACACTACTATGCACATTGCACCAAATTCCCCATGGAGCCAGCATTCCCTGTGACCATTACTCTGCCCTTTGCTCCTGTGGAAGTGATGTGGCTTGGGAAAATATTTAGTTATGTACCTGCAGTCAACATTTTCATAGTACACCACAGCACTGGTGCTTGTTGTGGTGTCTCACATGCACATTGTGCATTCATGTTGCCAGGGGGTCTGTACTTCACAGATGTCCTCTACACAGCTTCACTCCTTGATAAACAGTAGGATTCTGTAAGGCCACGGTCTTAGGATGGTTTTCTGAGTGGTGGATAGTGATGTGATTTAAGTGCACATACAACTCCAAATTAGTAGGCAGTGGGCACAGTGTCACTCTGAGGGGCTGTGCCCAGTGAAGCCATTTAAATTGCTAGCACAGACTCTCACAAGATTTAATAATTGGGTGAGTAGTTTATCTCCAGACTATCGCACATTCCCTTGGACATGTACATGTCTCCTCTGGCACTTCTTATTTTGGACCAGGGACACAACTTACTGCCACACACCGATGTAACCCAGATCCTACATTGAGCCTCATGTGCCGAAAACACCAACAATATGCGTGCCTATATCCAATGGACTGACATGGCAGCCTGTATTTGTGGGCTGAGGCTCAACCGGAACCGCACATGGTAGTAGTGCTGCTATTGGTGACATGTACCTAGCCCGGTTCCCCACACATATAGGCCTATTCACCTCAGCCTCACACCATCCCCTACTCAAAGGTCTTTGTGGTGCCAAACAATGTTTTCCTAAACCTTGACTGATCACTGTTATACATCCTTTGACTTTGACATATGTGGCATGGTGAGACACTTTACCTCCGGACTCCCTCCTGCCACATGCTCAATCTTCCACCAGGGCCACATGACATGTGGGTATGTAGTGCCCCAATGGCCTCCTTTCTGTCATGCCTACCCAACTACAAATCAGGTGTGACACTGTCAGACACAGCAGCGCATGTGCAATAGTGAGGTAACCTTGCTGTATGCGTGTGCCTTTTCACATCCTTCCTATGCAATGTCTTCAGCCACATCCACACACACTGGCAGTTTTATCAGCTCAGCCAGCACCTACAATGCACTGCACTACCAAATGACCCCCAGGAACAAACACTGGGCCTCATCGATGAGGTATTGGCACAGGGCTGCACCGCAAGGATTTTTGTGGCGCTGCCCTGCGCCAAAACAATAAGTGCAGGAAAGCACCCTCTCTATGGGATACGGTGCATTCCTGTCCTTTCCCCTGTGCTGGCACACAAATGGCTGCCATGCCCCTACGCAGGCCACCTTGCACCATGGTGCAAGGGTATATGCGTTGTAGGGGTTATTGTTTTTGTGAATGAAGGGAAACCTTCATGCACAAATACAATCATAAGAGCTCTTTTCCTCTTTCTATGTGTGCAGCAGAATGCAAAGGGACAATGATGAGAGAATAAGGTATTTCCCTTGGTTGTCCCTACTTTACAGCTCCCCTGTGGAGGCATAGGAATCAGATGCATTCCCCGATTAACAAGACCTTGTAAGTTTGGGAGTGCATCAGATTCCATGGATGTTGCATGGGAACACCCAAAGCAACTCCCATCGAACGTCCCTTCCATGCAGTGTAATGCCTGATAGGGGGCCATATATACTAGGCTAAGGAAAGCCATGCTGGGTGGCTTTTCATGGCCTTGTAAATATGGGATATGCCATTGTGCTGCTGGTGCATCACAAAAAGTGACACATAGGTGGCAAAATCACCTTGTAAATGAGCCCCACCACGGTTTGTTTGGACACACATGGTCCTCTGGTGTGCATTGCTTGCATTCACCCCCACACCCAGGTGTTTTTTGCTAGTCCAGTGTGTCCCCATACCATTACTTTTCTTGATGGGCCAGAGGCTCGCAGTGCAGACCCATCACTTGGAGGGCAGTCTGAGCCACATGAGTGTAGAGTAAGGCAAAGCAGCACTTTGCACTGCTTTGCCTTAATCCAATACTATGAAGCCATTCAACACCACACAGGATGGCTTAGCATCCTAACACAAATATGACTGAGAAACCAGCACCACCAGAGTGTTATGAAAAGTGAGATTCACAGCAGCCCAGGCCTCTGGTGACTGAGGTCAAATGTATCTTTGCTTGGTATTGTGTGACTTGTTGTTCGGGTGACTCATGTTGTACATCCAAGTACAAGTGGCGGTTCACAGAGGTGAATGTGGACTGGTGCTGCACTTCACACATGTCAGTGCTGGAATGAGCTGTACAACATGTAACTGGCCAGTGTGACTAACATATATATATATATGGGGCCTCATGTACATGCCCATGGCGCCGCCAGTGCATCACTTTTTTTTTATATGTACCAGTGGCACAGTGTGCATGTTCATATTTATAAGGCCACATAGAGCCACTGTGTGTGATTTTCCATGGCCTTGTACATATGGGGCCCTTTCATGCATTACTCTGCATGTAAGGGACGTTCCATGGGTGTTGCTGTGGGTGTTCCCACGCAACATCCATGTAACCTGACACATTCCCCAATTTACAAAGTGTAGTTAACCTGGGATTCATAAAAAGTCTACGCCTCTGCAGGGCAGGCGTAGGAGTGGGACAATGCAGAGGAATACTTTTATTTCTCCTCATTTGTACTCTTTCTATGTATGCTGCACGGTGCAGCACATATAGAAGGAGCAATATGCCAATACTGATTATTTTTGTGCAGAAAGGTGTCCCTTCCTGCACAACAACAATCATCTGTGCAATGCAGACACCCTTGCACCATGGCACAAGGTATCTGCATTGGCACACGGCTGCTGTTTGTGCACCAGTGCTGGGGAGAAGGACAGGAATGCACTATATCTTGTAGATACAGAGCATTCCTACCTTTTAATTTTGAGGAATGGGACCGCAAAAGAAAGGCTTGCTGCACTGCCATGCGTTATGATATAGTAAATGAGGCCCATGATGCTTACCAGCACATGGCCCACATACTTGCCCTTTGCTCTGCACAGAGAACAGTGGCACAGTGGAGTGCTGGGATGTAGCTAGCTGGACTTCCTGACATGAGCTTTTTCCCCACATTGCCCCTTTTTGCGACTTACCCTGTCGGTCTTGATGTTCCTCAGGGGCTGCAATGTCTTGTCCTGGAAGTCCTGCCACCAACTCCTCTGGAATGACAACTGCCACCCACTCCTCCAGGTCATCCAGCTCGTCCTGGCGCACTGGGCTCTCTCCTCCAGTCTGCAGTGCTACCTTCAGGTTGTTTGAAAGTTTTTCCTTCGTCCTGCGCTTTATGTCATGCCAGCAACTCTTCAAGTCAGTCACTGTCCTCTTCACTTGGTCCCCACTGGTGACCTTGGCCAGTATGAACTGTAAAATAGCTTCTTTCTTTGATAATGGCAATTTAGAGGTGACAAACAGCTGGTGTTAGTGGTCTGTCACCTCCGTGATCAATATTTCATTCTCCTCCTCAGTGAAGTTGGATTTCCTCTTCCTCTTCCCCAGGAAGTCTGCCTGGACATCCTGGCAGGTTCTCAGGTTGTTGAGGTTGTTGTCCTGGCTGCTGGTTGGGGTTGTTGTCCATGGCTGCCTTCAGTGTATTTTAATTTAAAAAAAAATTAATTTGCATCATTTTTAAAGCATTTTTTGACGTTTTCACTCAGGGCAAAAGTGTCACAACGGTTGTTTGGCTTGCGGTACATGACGCTAATCTGCCTTATGACACTTTTGCGGCAGATGAGTCAGTTATTGCAGCACCAGAGCACCGGCGCCAACATCATTTTGTTTTTATGTTGGTCTCAGTTTGCAACATGGTGCGCCATACAGTAAATGTTGCGCATCCATGTCGCAAAATAATGACGTTGCATTTCGTAAGGGATTTTGACGTATCGCTGCGCTGCGGCAGCGATGCGTCATTTCATGTAAATGAGGCCCTCTGTGTTTTGGGGTTTTTAAATGATAGTTTTTGTTTTATTTCAACACCTAGTTTCAACACCTTGTTTTTTCAATACATTTCTAGGGTTTTTTAAGATATAATGATATTACCATGTCTAACTGTAACATCACATTAACCTTTGTTTTTTCTGTGAATTTCTGAAGCTTTCTCAATGTAATGTACGATTTTATTACCATACGTAACTATGATGGCACTTTAACCTTTGTTTTTTTCACTGAAATTCTGGGCTTTATTCATAATATTTACCGAACTGCCCCACTGAGGACAGCTTTTGGTCGAGTGCAGTGGTGGGTTGCCCACAGGGCTCGGTCTCTGTCCAGGCCCAGCACCCAACTTTTTCTCATACCCAACCCCCACAGTGTATGGCTGAAGGCTGTGCACGCAATGGGGTTGGCACTGGGCAGGGTCTGTGCACCCCATCACCGGTGGATACCCAACTTCCTACTGTGTGATGTCTTTTGCTGTTTGTTGCATGGGGATGGACAAAGGGTCTGGACACAAGCCAGATCATGCACCCAACCCTTCACAGGTACACAATGCCTTGCGGGAGCAGGGCTCGGCCTGTGCCCAGGCACTGCACTCCAACTCCTCATAGGCACCAGACACCCGGCAGAGCGTAGCCTTCAGCTGTTTGCAGTGAGGGGGTTGGGTATTGGACGTGGCCTCCAGCCAGGCCTTGTGCCCAACCCCGAGGACACCAATACCCCCACAGACCCCACCCCAGAAGTATTTTTATTGTTTTTATTAACATAATTTTGCATTACTGTGGTACTCCCATTCCTACCGTGATCAAGCGTCACATCCTTGGTACTGCAGGAATGTGCAAGCTTCAACGAGTGAAGCTTGCAGAGTCCTGTGGTACATCTCTCACTTGAGTACAGCGGTACCCCACAGGAGGCCTCACTAGGGCCCGCAAAAGAATTGCTATATCCGTAGTGCAACATTTTTTCTATTTTTAGGACTCTGGATTCTGGGAGGAGTCTGTCACCCCCAGTGGGAGCCATGAGGTCACGGAGTTCCTTCCCTGCCCCCACAAATGTTTTTTTAACTAATTCAGGACACGAGGACTGAGTCTCCGTTTCCCGTAATGGTGAGCTCAAAATTTTCCTTCAAGTTGTAGCCAGCTAATCAGATCATTCCTCACTCCTGTTGGATAGGTGATAAATATATACAATACATGTTAGGCAGGAAACCTTTCTGAAACACTATGATTTGTCTTTTATTATATAACAAGAGGTACAAAAATGCATCCTGTGGAACATAATATTTTTGGCCTAGCTCTTCCATAAAGTAATAATGTTAAAAACTGCCTTGATCATCTATGTTAGAGTTTATGTTGGTTTAGTAAATGGATTTCTCGAAATCCAAGTTCTCAAGATATATTCATTTTGTTTAACTTGTCTGCAAAGTGGGTTGTACATTGTGGGGCAGCGCATAAACAAGATAGGAATTCACCTGCACCACTAAAGGTATATTTTGAATGTGTTCTAATCTAGATTGATGTTTATTTGTTTATTCTTTGGTGCACAAAAGTAAACACGGTGATCAAGGGTGGTTACCACTGGTTGATAACCTACCTTAGTGTGATTGATAGTGTTATAAGGGTACTGATCCCTTCTCTTTAGTGAGATTGACTTCTTCCTTCTTATTTAGGTAAAGCAGTCAAGAAAGTTCGATGATCTGACTTTAGGAGCAGCTCGCTGCTCACCAGCCTGTGCTTGCTGACTGGCCCTCTAGCTCCAAAGCCATCCTGAGCCCTCCTCTCATACTTTCACAGGCCCTTAAAGTTTGTAGTGGGAGCCCCAAGACAGCCACCTCAATTTTGTAGCCCCAGGTTCTCTGTGCCCTAGTAGCCCAGAAAGCAACAGACAAAGAAGGTGGTAAGAACACAGACTTTGTGCTGTGTACTCTTAAAGCTGCTTTTTCCTCTACCCAGGACTGTTTAAAGGTAAATTTACCTTTTGTTTTCTGTGATTTTGTATATAAAGCTGCTGTTTTTTTCTGCCCGTAACTGTTTAAATTTCTCTCCTATATTTTTCACCTATACTGTGCTAGGGCCTGTTGAAGGCCATCCACCTCCCATCCCTTTATTTTACCAAGGTAAACAGGCAAAATACACCTCAGAGACTAACCAGAGTGTGTTTAAGAGACTGTTTAATCTGCTATATGGTTTAAACTGTGTTTGTAACGTGTATGTAGCTCTCATTTTTTGGCAAAAAAGTTATGTAACTGCGCGAATAGCAATTGTTTTTTGTGACTTTAGATTTGAGCCTTGCAGGTTTGAACAGAAACTGGATTGAACCTGTCTGTATCCAAGGAGATTCTGACTTCAGGAGCAGCTCCATGATCCCTGCCCACCAGCCTGTGTTTAAGGTAACATTCGCCTTATATAAGTTTCCTACTGGTTGCTGCATCTGGGCTCTGATTGGTTCCTAGGTCTAGGGTTTTTATTGGGCTTAGGACTTAGGGTTACAGTTCTGATTGGTTGATAGGTCTGGGGTTCCAATTGGTTCATAGAGGAAGGGTTTCTATGGTACTTAGGGCTTAAGTTTAGAGTTCTGATTCACTGAAAGTTCTCAGGTTCTGATTGGTTCCTAGTGCTAAGGTTTTTTTAGGTCTTAGGGTTAAGCTTTTTATTGGTTGCTAGGGCTAGGGCTGTGATTGATTGAAAGGGCCAGCTCTCCCATTGGTCCTAGGGCTTAGGGCAATGGTTCTGACTGGTTATGGTTAGGGATAGGGTTTCCATTGTCCAACAGGCACCTGACCCAGGGCTATTTAACCTTAGGACTCAGGATGTCTTAGCCAGGACATCGAGGCTAAGGGGGGGAGGACCAGGGTGGCTGCCTGTTTGGACCTGTTTGGAAAAGATTGGTCCTAGGGCCAGAAATGCTCCCCTTTTTACCATTTACCAGCCACCACCTTAACTCATCAAGACCCTCAGACATATTAACACATTCACAGCAAATGCACTCTACTGATATACTACAAACAAACCCTATCCACATATCAATGTCTCAACAACCACACCAAAACCCACAAACCACACCTTTATTACCCTTCTACCCCCTTCTACCCTTTCTATAACCCTTCTACCCCCAACTACCACACAGTGGTACATTCACTCTCACACAAAACACCACTCTGTCATATACAACTAACAAATCCACACATCAACAACACAACATAAAGCCACATTATGCATAACTTTAATCAATTCAGACAAGCACTCCCTGTTCATAGAAAGCACCAGCTCTACCCTCTACTTGTTCCTAACAGACCCCTTTCTGTCACAACCAAACCTATACTCAGCCCTCTATCATATCATCCACCAACACCCTCTTCCTCTTTTTACCAAAAACACACAAAACAATCCTTACGCTTCACTCCACCACACATATTACCTCTTCCAGCTATCAAATCTAACTAAACACTCATAACTCTTGTCCATCTCTTCTCACACACCACATACACTCTTTTCCACAACACATCACCACCCCCTTTCCCATTCAACTTCCACTCACCAACAGTACTTTGCATTCAAATCCTTCTCAGAAAACTACTACATCAATATATCCTCTCACTGTTCCACAAAACAAAACATAGCACACACACCAGCTCATCAAAATCTCATACACACACAATTTCATAATACATTCTGTCACAAATTAGAAACATACAGCCACTCCCACCCTCATGACTACACAAATAATACAAATCCTAAACCATCATTAATCCCAAATGTTCTATCTTCACCAACACCTATCACAAATATGCCAACACAACAACTCTCATTCACCCGCTTCTCATCCATTGCACATTATAGAGCCTTAAAACATGACCCACATGCTCCACCACCACCCCTAACCCATGCACATTCCAACCTAAACAGATGCAAACAAAATAAACAACATGCCACTCTTTACAACTTCACATCTCCATGTCTGTTACACAACAAGCTTACTCCACAGAAACAACACAGCTCACCAACTCACTCTCAACAACCTTCTCCATCACCTACACATGCAAACCCACCAAAATGCCCTCTAAGCCTGGTGGACGAGGAATACGATATAGAAAAACAACACTATTGCTATCCTTATACAGTTGATACTAGCACTAATGACACACATGCTACAATTTCAAAAGATACTGCTCAATTCTAGAAAAAAAAGTCACACAACCACCAAAATACAATCTCTATACTGCCTAATAATAAATGCTCGATCACTCTCCAAAAAATGCACCACATCAAGGACCTACTCACTGACACACAACCTAACTTACTCTTCATAACTGAATCATGGTTGGGAGATGACATGGCTCCAGTGTTGCATGAAGCCATTCCTCCAGGCTATCAAACTATCACAAAAAATTGTATAGGTAAAAGAGGAGGTGGGCAAGCTGTTATATTCAAGCAAACAATAAATCTCACCAAAGCCAACAACGTTTCATACAAGGCTGTGAGGCCCTCATCACCAGACGCAACCCTATACCAACTTCTTCCTGTAACTTCCTCCTCTTTTACAGACCATCACCTAGCAATGCAACATTCCCAGACATGTTTCTAGACACAGTTTCTAACCTTATAACACTGCACTACAACCTATGCATTCTTGGTGACTTAAACATTTGGTTTGATAAACCCAATAGGTCCCATCCAAAAACTATCATCACTAGCCTAGTCACACTGAACCTACATCAAATCATACAAAAACCCACACACATCGCTGAACACATCCTAGATGTCATGTTTGGAAATCCAGAACTCGTTACCATTCAGAGGATCGCTCCAGTCACATGGTCAGAACACAATTCGGTAGCTTTCCAACATAAAACACCACAAATCAACACACCTAACACCATCTTACATGCATCCACCTAACGACAGTGGAACACGCTCAATTTTGAATACTTAGAAGCACAACCAACATCCAACACACATCTAGATACAATAAATTCCATTCAAAAACTTTATGAGTGGCTACAGGAAGATTTTGATATCCTAATACCACTAAGAACAACAAAAAAGCACAAAAGAAAACAAGCACTTTGGAGAAATACAGAATTAAAAAAGATAAAACAACAAATTAGAAAGGTGCAATGCACCTAGCTCAAAACAAACTGCAATCAAGACAAACTTCACCTAAGCAAACTAAACAGGATATACAAGCCAACAATAAAAAAAGCTAAAAACAGATACTATTCAGACAGAATTCTAAATTCTAAATGAGCAAATAAAGAATTTTATGAAATTCTCACAGAATTTCATAAACCTAGACACGTTGGACTCCTATTTAACCCCTTCTGTGCTCATGACGAGCTCAGCTCATCATGCTGCGCAGTGCTCGTGTGCGCATGACGAGCTGAGCTCGTCATGAACCCGCCCACTCAATGAAACGCCCCGCACAGGGCGAAAATTGGCCGCGCACCGAAGGGGTTAAAGCAAATGAAAACCACCAGCACCAACCCATTTACAAATATTCCCTCCAAGAGTAGGCTAACCTAGCCTCTGCATTCATTCAAACGAATATCACAAAGTGAATTTATGGATCGGGTCAAAGCAAGCAGTCCAGGCAGCTGCATTTCTGACCCTTGTCCACCACAAATCTTCAAGAACATTCTTTTAACCACCTCATCTGCCTCACCAGTAAGAAGAATCATCAATCATTCTTTAACTAAGAAAACTAACCTGGTCCCGCATGAACCCAACTACTACAGAACAATCACAAATGGATCTTTCCTGGGCTAACTGATAGAAAGAGCAGCATTCGCTCAGATGTCCCAATTAGGTGAAGATGACTCCATACTTTCAGACTACCAAACAGGATTTCACCTAGGAAGAGGCACAGAATCTTCCCTCATCACCATCTAGGATGACCTTAAAAATAAAGTAGACTGGAATGGGGTTGCTGCACTACTTCCCTTGGACCTCTCAGCTGACTTTGATACAGTTGACCATTACACTTTAATACAAAGACTCTACAAAGCCGGCATAGAGAGGGCTGCTCTTGACTGGATCACATCCTACCTTCAAAACAGAGCGAATATCATCCATAATCCCCCTTTCTCATCCAAACCATACTTCACCAAATCTGGGGTCCATCAAGGCTCTATCATCTCACCCATGCTTTTCAACATCTACATGAAGACATTACCGACAATGATCAATGAATTTCAGCTCCCTTGCTACATTATGCAGATGACACACACATGCTCTTTAAATTGCAAAGCCCCAAAGACATTGGAAACTCAAAAATCTTCAGTTGCCTCAGAGCTGTTGTCCATCAATCAATCAATCAAGAAAGCATAGCAAATATCTATATGGGCATGTGTGAGGAGCAGCACATATTTAATGATCTTGTGCCCTTCTGCGAGAATGTCAGAAGCAGGGTAAGGTTTTTTGATGATATTTTCTTTATCTATCTGGAGAGGAAGAACAGCTAGGTGAATTTATTCTGAGGCTGAATGCTAGTATTAGACATCTAATATTCTCAGAGAAATACAGCAGATATAGAGTGGAAGTTCTAGATATTTGGATTGTAGGAGTACAAGACCATATAGAAATAACACTCTATAGGAAACCGACAGCCAAAAATACTCTTCTCCAATTCGGCAGTTTCCACCCCAACTGCCAGAAGGACCCTGTCTCATTTGGGGAATTCTTAAGGATAAGAAGGAACTGCATAAGAATGGAAGATTATATGTGAAACGGGTAAGAACTGAAGAAGAGATTGACACAACGAGGATATCCAAAGCGATTCATTAGACAGGCCTTTAAGAGACCCAAGTATTGCAACCGAGATGCACTTTTTGAAGAGCAAGAAAAAGGGAGGGAGATAAGGACAAACTAGTCTGTGTCATTAATCATTCTAATCTGAATTTTCAAGGTGAAGAAGATTTTTGAAAAAAATGAGACCATTCTAAACATAAATGAAGAGAACCAAAGACTGGAAAAACCTATGTTTGCCTTCAGGAGGAACACGAACATCAGGACAAACTAGTACACTCACATCTCAAATAGAAAGAAGGGATAGGACAAAGTATCATCACAGGAGCTGCCGTGATAAAAGGGAATCATCGATGTTGCACATGCCTATCGAACAGCCATAGTCACTGAGAAGTGGCGATACAATGATTACTTGATTATTCTTAATGACTTGACCAACTATAGGAGTTGCGGGCGCGGCAGTGGTCCAAGGGGATGAGCCAGTGGCAGTGGTGGGCGATGGTAAGTCATATTGGGAAACAGCCATTACAACACAGCTGTTTCCCCGCATACCATTACAACACAATCGTTACCATGCATGCGTTGTAACAATGCATAGTCATTACCACGCATTTTTTTACAACGCATGTGCTTTTACCACGCATGCCTTTACAACGAATTTCGTTGTAAAGGTGTGTGTGGTAAAAGCACATACCTTGTATAAAAATATAGGCGATCCAAGTCGTTGTGAGGAAACAGAGGCTCTTCCGTTTCCTCACAACGACGTGCACCATCCCTCAGATGACCAGAAGGAACCAGGAACCAAGAGGAGAGAAGAACCACGAGGAGAGAGCGGTAAGGGGGATTGGGCCTGGGGTGGGGGTTACTTTTTTAGGGTAAAAGGGGGTCGGTGGGGTGTGTGTGTCGTGCAGGGTACTGTTTTAAGGTTTAGGGTAGGGTCATGGGGTCATGCAGGGTAGTGTTTTAGGGTAGGGAGAGGACTGGGGGTCAGGGGGGTCATGCAGGGTAGTGTTTTAGGGTTTAGGGTAGTTTCGGGGGGGTCGTGCAGGGTAGTGTTTTAGGGTAGGGAGCAATGTTCCCTCTAATTTCTTTCCTCTGTGTGCGGCAGTGTAAGGTCTCTGTGCGCTGCAGCCAAGGCTATGTGCGCCAGGAACCAGACCGCACATGTGGGAGCAGCGACCAATGTTCCCTCTAATTTATTTACTCTGTGTGCGGCAGTGTAAGGTCACCTTACAGGAAAGAGTGGTTGGTTGGATAAAATCTTCAATTCCTGAGAGACATTAAAGAACTCAGTCACAGCTCTAACTGAGTAAGAAGCAATGCACAAGCCCTGATCCTCTCTCACCTGGGTGGTGGCAATGTTCTTCTCACCAGCTTCCATCACTCCGCATTCGCTCCATGACATTGCATCCACCGCCCATCTCATCACGGGGTTCAATATATATCACATCACAGCGAGAGTGATGAATCTGCAAATGCTGTCCATCAAAGACTGCATCGACTTTAAGGCTTGAACCTACAAATCAGTAACAACAGGTCCACTGATTCACCTGCTTGAAAATCATGACATTGGAAGACTTCAGATCGAGAAATGCAAGAATGAAAACTGGGGACAGTGTACGCACCAGGACCTCCAAGAAAACCCCTTCTGGATTTCAGGCTCACCACATCACTCTCGAAGTTCAGAAAGGAACTAAAGTCTTTTCTCTTCAGTGATCACCTCATCTGGCATCGATAAGGACCTCCTAGCTCTTCTGTCTATGAGCCCAACTATGAAGAAACTCTGTCCCACTTAACTCTCCTTCCATCGTACACTCTGACTTGCTCCCTAGTCTCCACGTGAACTAAAATGGTTTCACTTTCCTATTACTATGTAACGCACTGCACTGCTTTTCACGTTTTCTTCAATTTTTGGAGGACTCGTTCAGACATAAAATTGATACATATTTTGTGGAGACGAGGAGTAAGATGAGGTAGACAGTAAAATACCCAACGGTATAAATACAGTTGAAGAGACCATCATATACAAGGGGAAGCATTTCTATAGATCAGGATTTGTTGAGGAGAAGCTCAGAATGTGTAGTAAATGCCTGGAACGTCTTTGCAGCAAAAGTAGCAAAATAATAACAAGCATTGGCAAATCCAATATGTCTTATTTTTACGGCCTCTTTGCCAAAACCTTTTAGCTATGCTATTCAGCATTATCAAGATGCTGTGCAGCAGAATGGAAAGCTAAAAAATGGAAGGTACTATTATGCAGCCATGCTATTTTGTAGGCACGAGTATGCTGCATTGCGCATGCATGCCTACAAAATGTTTTATGTTTACAGATCTCAGATGGAATAGTAGATTTAAAAAAAATAGAATAGAAGTAGCACTAAAGTGCTTTTAAGTTGGAAGGGGGGGGAGGAGATAGCCTGGGGGAGCATGAGTGTGGAGGGAAGCAATGGGAAGCGGTTAAGGAAGATATCACTTGTGGCAGAAGAACAGAAGTGTAGAAGCAAAGTGGTGGAGTAGCACACGAAGATGCGTGAAACACATAGAGGGCAACATGAAGCATAGCAGAATATGGAAGAGAAGTACACGAGGGAGACAACTGGAAAACACATGCACTCTCATGGAGTGCTGAACCAAAAAGAAAAATTCAGTTCCCGAAAAGTAAGTGGTTGAAGGAAGTAAAGATGCTATGTTCCAGGGGGAGGGAAAACAGGAAAGGAAGGTAAGCCCACACAAGGAAATTAATAATGAGTAAGCTGATAGTGGAAATAAAGCCAACCAATGGGAAGCAGTGGGCAGCATCTAAGACCACTGCAAGTTTACCATAGGTCTTTTCACAATCAGACAGATTGAGCTGTGTGGTAGGCGAGACCCAAACAATCCCAGATCTGGCGAGAAAGCAAGGTCTGTAGATTTATAGTAGGCAGCCCTTATGTGCGTTAAATACCTACTTTTCTGTGCATCTGCCACCCTCCGCAGCAGGGTCCACTGAAAAGTAAAGCAATTGTGACATATTATACAACACATATGAGGGCTTAATGATATTTCAAACAAAGGTGTAGATCCAGATGCAAGGAGGAGGGATCCAAGTGAAACAGTAACATTCTCATAGATTATGGGACCATCTGTGCTTCTGTGTTTATTTATTTGCATGCTGTTGTGGGTTTTGCCAAAGCTCTCCTTAGTGGTTTGTTGGGCACACTAAATTCCTTGCGGTCTCCTCGAAAGCAGGCAGCCATATTGGATCCCTGACAGTGTGGTGCTTGTCCGTGTCTCCAAGCGGAGAGTCTCGAAAAAGATGGCTTGCCATCTTATTAGCGCTGGGTTCAGTGCTTAATTTGAGCTGGTGGTTTCCAGTGTTGGCACCAGCACCTACTTGTCAACACCAGCGCTTGTGACAGTATGCCACAAGGTGGCAGTGTCTGGCTAATTTAGAGATGACCACAACAACAGTTAATTATTAATTCAATATACGTTGTAAACTATTATTACCTGCCGCCCAAGCCATTCTTAAAGCTTTGGGGGCCTGTAATAGTCCGAATTGTCACACTTGTAGGAGTAGTGTGATGGTTAGTAGTTGTGTTGTTACTCTAATTGGCAGCATGGTTGGGGCAATGTGTGGTGCAAGCTGCAGTGGCCTTTTGACACCTGTTTCAGCAATGAGAAGTTCTAAAAAATATCTTGAAACTGCTCCAAAACCCCTGAAATAGAAGAAAGTTAACACTTCCTTTATAATAGCCACTAATTCTCTGCATATTTTGAGGCAGTCTATCTTATAATGGATATAGTACAATTTTGAAACAATGTATATATATTTAGAGTGGCTTTAGTTGGAGATTGGAACATCATAGCATTATAACACAGAAGCCACTATCCCCCACTGTGCCAACCAGGACAAAATTATGTTTCTCTCTAGTTACACACAAAACATTTGCAGTTATTTCATTAACCAATTGAGGTTTCATAATGTTAACATAAAATAATGTATTTCCCATAAATGTCTTTAACTTGTGTGATTATTCATCTTTCATTTTGGTGTGTGTTTTTTTTGTACATAGTTAGCTAAAAGAAAAGATGAACAACATAGCTATTGAATATTTTCCCCTGTATCTATTTTGTTGTGAGACTCAGGCTGCATTTGCTGCTGGAGCAGTCAGAGTTAAAGCCCATTACACCCTAAAAACCTCTGCAGTTTCAAATTTCAGCAGATATGCAAGACTGGCTTCAGAGCAGGGCATCTGAGCTGTATATTTCAAGCGATGCTGACAGTATAGCTTTTACAGCTGCATGGGGCTGGAGATTGCCACATATCTTTCATAGCCATTAATATATTAATATCATTCATTCTCCTTGTGAAACACAAAATAATCCCCCTCCCCTTCGTTCCCCATCCCATATGGGTCTGTGCTCCCGGCCTGAAATATATATTAAGGAAAACATGGGCTGAACGCTGTAAACTACCAGGAAGAGTGGCCCAGTATGTTTAAGTAGTACGTGCTGAAGAGATCAGGTAAAGACAGTGCTGTCATTAGACTCTGAGTACTTGACTCACCGGATTGCTGTCTGTCCATAAGAGTCTGGGAGTGTGTTTTCCAGGCTCAGCACTTCGCTGGATTGCTTTATCACGAGGTGTGAGACTGGTTGGGGCTGAAGGTCTTCAGCCAGAATGGGCAGGGAAAGGGGCTAGGGCTGCAGCAGCAGGCGGCAGTTTAAGTTTGTGTCCCGGTCGAACTCAAAGAGAGTCACAGGCATCAGTTTTGCTCTCCTCAATCGAGAGTGTCACTAATATGTGAATATTAAAACTATAATTTATGCTGCCGGCGAAATCCAGGTTCAGTGCGGGCCTGCAAGGACTGTAGAGAACAATCACATGGCTGTCCCTGATGCAGGTAATCAGCATCCTGCGCCTCCAACGCTGCCTTCCCTCTCCCCCCTCTGACCACCTGCCGTCACCAATCAGTGCTGTATTTACTGATCGCACGACGACCGACCGTGCCAGTCAGTGAGTGTGTGACACTGCATGATGCAGTCTTCTCCCAGACTACTGACTCGTCCCTCGTGGCCCGGCCTCACAGTCTTTGCGCCCGCGGCCCTCGAATCACCACGATGATGATGCCTCATATTATCAAAAGAAATCCAGCAAGTCTACAGGCAGGACGTGTGCTTTTAGAAACACCTAAAAGCACACGTCATGCTTGTAGACTTGCTGCCTTTCGTTTGTTAATAGGGCACAGCTGCGGGGCAGATTGTGTGCCTTTGTGAAAGTATTCATGTTAATTGAAGCGCACACGGGCGCTGTGATTAACATGATTACTTTCAAAAAGCATACAATCTGCCCCACAGCCGATCCCTTTTAAACAAAAGAAATGCAGCAGGAGCCACTTGCTGACAAACTTCGGGTGGTCTCCCTTCGCCTTTCGCGCCACACGCATTTTAAATGTGGTGGGTCGAACTGTCCTCAGCTGCGTGTGCGCGCTTCGCATATTACACTGTGCGCTCTAGGAGACATAGGTGCGCGAGCGTGCACATTACAGGGAACAGTGGTAGGGAGAGGACTGGGGGTCTGGGGGAGGGTCCTGCAGGGGGTAGTGTTTTAGGGTTTAGGGTAGGGCTGGGGGGTCGTGCAGGGTAGTGTTTTAGGGTAGGGAGAGGACTGGGGTTTGGGGGAGGGTCATGCAGGGGTGGTGATTTAGGGTAGGGAAAGGATTGGGGGTTGGGAGGGGTCATGCAGGCGTAGTGATTTAGGGTTGGGAAAGGATTGGTGCTCGCGGGGTCCTGCAGGGGTACTAAATTAGGGTTTAGGGTAGGGCAGGGTAGTGCAACTTACCTTAGATACTTTTACCAAGAGTATACCTTTACCACGCATGCCTTTGTGTTGTAGTGGCATGCGTGGTAAAGGCATATTCGTGGTAAAAGTATGCATTGTAATGGTAGGTCATGGTGAATGACTACTTGTAGTAACACCCGCGTTGTAATGACACACGTGGTATTATTACGCGTTGTAACATGTCATATTCGTCATATTGATTGCTCATTGACAATTAATCTACTCACCACAAGGGTTTACTCTGTTGACTTGTGAACAACCCACTTTAGCAGAGACAGCGGGAGTTGAGTATTTAATGGCCTCTTCCATCTGCAACTCAGCAGACAAATTTTCATAATGGACTTTAACTCTGATGGGTTGATGGAAAAGGAAAAGAAGGATGGAAGGAGAAACGATGGGTGAAATGTAATATGAGTGAAAGAGAAGGATTCGTGGGTGAAAGGATGCATATAGGTGGGTGATAGGAGGGATGCATGGGTAGGTGAAGAATGGATGAAAGGGTATACGGGTAAAGGTATGCCTGCCTGGGTGGGTGAAAGGGTATGGGTGAAAGGATGCCTGCTTGGGTGAGTGAAACAAATCCTCGGAAGGGTTGGATGAATGAATGGGTGAACAGATGCATGGGTGGGTAAATGTATGTTGGCGAAAGGTTTGTTGAGACTGAGAGCCATGCTTGAAATGAAATTAAATTAAATGAAATGAGGAATTTATAAAGCGCTACACTGACCCGAGGGTATCTAGGTGCTAGTATGTTTGGATAAATGGATTTATGGTAGATGGTTTTCAATGGTGAAGTCTGGATGAGAGAGTGTAAAACTTAAATGTTGAGCAGCAAAGCCAAGGGTGAAGAATAAGAATACTAGAATAACAATGCAATGATGAATGGATAAATGCTTGGAATGAAGAAGAAACAAGGGACTAGGGAGTTCCTCTGGAGGGGCTTTCTTCTCACCAACTTTACTTGCTTGGAATGGTTTTATCAAAACTTTGATTCAAAGGGTTGAGGTGGTATTTCTGACTACTCCCTTGACTCACAGTAGATTTCAAGTGAGACATATATTATGTATCCTACCCAGCCATCATCAATTCATCATCACCTCCCTCCCTCCCTACTCATGGCAGTTTGCCAGTGACACCCAAGGTGACCTAACGGCTGTATGGTTTAATTTGGTGGCACTGCATTGTTGGCTGTGTAGTGTGCATCTGCTTCAGTTAATGAGTCATTTACAAAGTCCATGGCAATGCAAAAACAAGGTGTGCTTCACTGCTTCCCTTCCCTCCCAGTGCCCACTTAGTAATTTCCTAGTACATAACTCCTTTATTCTTTACTAAGCTCTGTCCTAGGCTTCCAAAAGTTTGAAAAATATTCTTTGTATGCTCCACATTTTTCTGGCCAAATGATATATTTAAGGATTACGCCTGTTCAAATTTTTTGCTTCAACATTTGCCAACCACAGTGACTCACTATAGCCAAAGCTTGGGCACATGATGATGATCAGTAAAATGTCTACCTACCCGGCCTAATCCCTCTAACTTACTATGCAGTAGAATAAGTTATTAATTCCTTTCCTTACTGCCAAGCAAATGTATTTTGTTGGAAAAAAGTAATTTGAAAGTGTGGTGATGGAGGGTGAGGCCAGAGAGTAAAGTGAGACTAAGAGTAAGTGCCTTGACTTTTGCGGATGGGATAGTCTATGACAAACATGCCAAATACAATATCCTGTTGCTTAATTCTATCAATATACTGTAGTGCATCGATTTTCCCACCGTCTACTTACAGCAGACAGGTGGATGTCTGCATGATTAATTTTAGTATGTCACGTAACGTATATCATTGATAGTATTATTCATCTGCCTTGTAGTCAGGGTAAAATTGAAATGCAAATTGTCTATATCATCTGCCCCATCTGCAGACAGTAGCAAAGTAATGCGAGAATGACTAGGGCACCAGCTGAGTTAGCATGCCTCCATTAACTTAGCAGCACAAGAGAGAGGAGAATACTTATGTACTCCATAGTGTATAATGTCTGAAACTCTAATCACATCAAAATCCAATGGCCTGAGGATACCAGCAAATGTACTGCTACTGTACCACTACATAATTGTATGTGTTGTGCTAAGAGCATTGTTTACAATTTGTCTTTTCTTTTTCTTGATAAAACTGCTCCAGCTATCCAACCAGACAGGAGAGAGCAGCCCGGCTATGGCAGAGGAAACAGGAGGCCATCAGGGCTGAGTATCAGAAGCTGGTGCCCTGGAGGAGGAGGAGGAGGAGGAGGAGGAGGCAGCAGCAGCTGTAGATGCCCAGGGTCCCAGCCAGACCCATTGCCTCCAGTCCACCGGCACCGCAGTCGGATGGCAGCCACCCGCTGCACTTCCATCACTGCTGCCCCCCACTCAGACTGCATATTTTAGCACTGTGTCCTGCAGAGGCTAGTGCACATGGAAGCCAGGCAGGAACGCATGGAGGGGCACCTCAAGAAGCTCCTACTAACAGCCTGCCAGCGTTAGTGCCCTCTTCTGCTCCTTTTGTAATCATTTTTTTCGTGGGTGGGACTTGTTGGGAGAGGGTGGGAATGTGGGAGTTGTGAGTGGGACATTTGGATTTTTTTATGGAAAATTTTAACTTTGGAGTCGGACTTACATGGGCACAACATTTTTTGGTTTTGGGATATTGGTTGCGGGGGGGAGAGTTGTTTGGTAAGAGGGGTGGGCCAGTTGTGGGTTTAGTTTTATATTGTTAAGGAAATAAATAATTTAGAATTTCAATCTTTTTTGGGGTGTTTTAGTTCGTACTGCTGCCTTTGCAGCAGCCTGTTTTTAAAATCTGCTGATAGTGTATAACAAATTAGTTATTCTGTACCCTTGTGCTACTACTTTCCTTGTCTCTGAAGTCTGCAACTTTTATTGACCCCTAAGGAGTGTGGGGGGATTTTAAATTGTCTTTATAGTACAACAACGTCTCTTACCTGAATAGATAAAGTGAGGGCTGCATGGTTTCCCAAGGTGCCATTGTTGTGGTGGTAGTAGTAGCATGTTAGCCATTAACAGTGAAGGCATCAGAAGCAAGGTCTCCCCCCACTCCTTCCTATGCGAACTCAAACTGTAGGATAAGGACTATTCATTGCAGGGAACTAAATGGAAATAAACACTAGGTTAATGGGTTATACATTATTATAGCATAGCTTTACAAACAATTAAGACAGTCACCAGACTAGACTGCTAGCACACAAGACAGCAAAGAATACCTGATAGAGAAAATATAATAGGCAATGCTAAATTGAATTATTCAGAACATTGGTGAGCTAGTAAAATACAGTTACAAAATGAAGTGTACTCAAACTCTGAAGTGGACAAGGGTAAGCTTTGACGCAAGTGCAACAAGGTGCCTGAATGATGATGATGCTGGCAAATGATGTTCTTCTGAAAATATCGAACACTATTTTTATACGTGGGTGGATAAATGGGGCCAGTGTGGTCTATACTTAGAGCTGAAGATCCTGCACTGAGTTGGGGTTGCTTTCACCACATCCGCCCCACAAAGTGTGTGATCAATTAACGGTGTAAATTATTAAGTCACACTTCAACAAATCACACAGGCTGGGGGAAGAGGGTTAGGGGTTCGATGAATGGATGGGAAGGGGGATTTGGGAAAAGGTCTGGCAAAGACAAACACTACACAAAGACAACATTCATCTGGGCAATGAGCAACCAACCATCATAAATCTGCCATGGGAGGAAAAGGAACGAAGGAATGAGTACAGGTTACTTAAATGCAATGCAAACCAAACAGTCCACTACCCGCAGAGAGACCCAAGTTACATTATTTCTAAATGTTCCGTTACCTAGCTTTAAAAGATAGCAAATACATGACAAAATATGTAGGAGTCAAGCGATCAACACACACAGTTCTAATGATTATTAAAAGGAAAAATGGTACTGTATTGTCAAATTGGGAGTTGCATCTGCAATCTTCTTGACTGTACGTCAATCATGGGTGCCTGGTGTTGCGGTCTGGTAAGGTAAGTGTGGGTGTTATGGTGCTTTTCCAGTTTGGCCCAGGATAAGAGAAGACCTGCGGATTTTAAAACAAAAATTATATTGTAGAATCAAGGAGAAGGTCAGAAGGTAAACTTCATGGACAGTTCACCGAGAAGACTCACAGGCAACACAAGAGAGAAGAGAAGAATAATCCTCTTTGCACGCATTCATTTTATGAGTGATGTGTGAACAATTAGGTGAGAGCAATTTACAACCAACGGTCACACAAAAGTGGCTGCATGTAACTATCGGTATCGGTCTGATCAAACACACAACTTTCATGACCATCAATTCATCATCATCAAAATCATAAGAATAATATGTAGCCTAAAAACAAGTGCATAATGTGATGATCATTCATGACCACATGCCTGTCTCCAGTTGCCTACAACAGCAGGCCCCACACCCAACCACCACTTAGCTTCAAATTTGAGCCACACAGCACTGAGCACAAACACCCAGCAACATTGCATTTTCACAAATCAAGAAAAATCTACGCCCTGCCCTCCCCACCACTCGGCAGAGTTGGGTAGGCCACTTTAAAGTCATCAACAAATCGGTTGGTTTCAGTGAAGTTGAAAACTTCTTTCTTCTGGTGGCAATTCTTGGAGTAGTCACTCCCTGAGTCCTTCCCTGAGTCCTTCCATCATCCTCCTGACTCTGAGTAAGGTGTCCAACTCTGCACCGATTGAGTCCCGACTCAAATGAAATAGATCGACCTGTAGTACAATGCTGTTGATGCACAACAAGAGAAGCATTGAGTCATTTTTTGTGTAGACTAGATTTGTGTTTGTTTTACCTTAAGGGACTGGTCTGGTCACTTTGAGGACTGTGAAGCAGAATACAAAGCAGTGTGGAGTGGATCCAGTGAACAAATCTCACTAAGTATCAAAGGGGAAGGAATAATCACCTTCAGGAAAAAAAATGATCAGCTGTTGTAGGCCACCATTACTGTAAATCATCACAAACACATTCAAGCATATTAGTTACAGATAAACAAATACCCAGTGTTACTGCCTGCCACCACATGAATCATCTCAACACACTCACAAACAACAACCACTCAGCATGCAATGCATGCCATTTACCTGTTATTCTAATTCAGGTGTGGTCACTGTGGTACATTGCCAATCCATTGTTTCATGAAACAGACATTGGCCAGTCTTATAAATCAAAAATGTGGAGCAGTCCAACTAGGGGATTAACTAGGAAAGGATTGATAGGCATGGGATGAAGGCAAGCACACATTTGTATCTCCAATGCCCTTGAGGGAAATGGGTTGTGGAGGGCTTCTTCACTGCAACTGGTGCAACCCCAATCCTGCAATAAAATGTGTCTAAGAAGGTGGGGCTGCTTTAGTCAGCCAGACACAACAAATACAATAAAATAATGCTCCCCTAGCTATATCTTTTATTTTATTTATTTTATTTTGGCATCAAAGCAGATCAGCGATAGAAAGAGAAACTTTTATGATTGGTGGCCCAGGGACAGGGCAAATAGTCAGGGAAATAGAATTTGTCCTCAAACTGAGGTGGTTCACCTAGAATCAGGTCAGCTAACACACTACTTCCATGACATGAGTCTCCCTCATCTTCTTCCTGTCATACTTCAGGTAGGGAGTAATCCGGTGGTATAAAGTGCTGATTCATTTTGATCATGGTTAATGTCTCCATGTTTTAGGGCGAGAGACTGGTCCTTCTCACTATGACAACGGAACAAGCAACACTGAAAATACGCTCAGCGGAGACACTGGCAACCGGGCAAGCCAGATAATTTATTGCCAGCCTGCTGAGCACTGGCCATTGGCGCCTCTTCCCATACCAATACACCCATGGGTTTTGATCAAGCTAGACCTCTGTTGGGCCATCCAGATAGGCCTGGACCATCCGCTCAATAGTCATTGGTACTCCACCTTGCTCTGCCTCTTTTGCCTTCGCCTCCGCACTGGACTTAAGCCCTGCCAGTAGAAACCAATCATATGCAGATTTTGGGGCTGATGCTCCTGTTCTTGTTATATCTGGTGTTCTTGTTGTTGGTTTTGGCTGCTGTGAGCCAACAGCACTGCCCTCAGGCTCTGAAGTTGAAGGCTGCACTGCAGAACTTGTGCCCTGGAGAAGTGGGCCTCTAATTCCCTGCCGCTCTTTTTCTAGCTCACTGGCTTATTCAATAATCCATGTTTTGTAGTTTGCAACACCCACGTCTGAAAAAGGAATGAAAGTGGGGAGTAGTGGTTTGTACTATGGAAAAATAATTGTAGCACAGATGTAATGTTTGGATGACACAATGTCTCTTTGCAACCTTGTATTAACAGATAAGCGAAGGATTAAGCTCTCCACCAACTCATACGCATCTTTCTTTTCCTTTACACCTGCGTACATTGCAGACACCTCCTTTAGCTATTCTTGTAGCATGTGCAACTGCGGGATAGCTTGGCCCATGGTACTGTCCTCCTTGCTGACTTCCTGTGTAAACACCTTAAAAGGAAGCAGCATCTCCGTCAGGCATTTGACTAGGCCCCATTGGTCCATCTCAATGATCATGCCTTTCACAGTTGCATCCTCTCTTTGCATGACATATTCATTGATTGGTATCTACTGCTCAAACAGACGTTGCAACATGTAATAAATTGAGATCCAATGTGTTGGCACCTCTTGTATGAGTGCTTTAACTGGCATTCTATTATCACACTGAATGACCCACAGCTGCTTCCAGGCTTTAAATAAATGGTTGAAATGAGTGTAGATTCGTCTGCAGGTGGACAGTAAGTTGCTTACTTGGTCTTCTTTTTTTAGAATGTGCTGTATAATGATGTTGATGTAGTGCTCCAAACACAGGACTCTGAAATAGCCACCATCGGTCTTGGCCTTAACTATGTTACTGCCATTGTCCGTGGCAACAAATCCAATGTTAATCTCTCTTGGTCACAGCCATTCAAAGACCTTTATGCTAAAGTCTTCCAAAATGTTTGTAGCAGTATGGGATTTCTCCATGGCAAACATGGCTAATGTTGCATGCTTCCGAGCACCATTAAAAATCTCAGGAGTGTCAACACCTGCGGATATCTTTTCTGTAACCTTCACAAAAGAGATCCAGTATGCAGTGATGCACATGTAATCAGTGGCTTGGCAACTGGTGCACATGTCTGTCGGCAGGTGGATAGTGTGAACAGCACTCTGCTGCAAAGCTTGTCCAAGCAATTCCAGCACATCATGATGTAGCCCTGGAACAGCAACTCTGGTGAAATAGGACAGGCTAGTAACCTTCCATTTTGGGCAGATGGCTGCCACAAATTCTAGAAAACCAACCCCTTCCATAAAAGAAAAAGGGAGGAGGTCCAGCACTGACATTTTAGCCAGCTTCGCGTTGTACAAATGTGCCGTTGGGTTGGTTGCGTTCGTACTGCCCCTCCTGCCTAAACATGCCGAGAATAGTAGCCTAGATTCTTTTCTTTTCTGATGCCACTGATACAGGTGAAGGTGACTTCTTGAGAGCAGACAGCGGTAGGCTCAATGTGCATTTCATGGGGCAGTCACTGTACTCTCTTGTGCCATTGCAATGTTGCTGATGTGAGCGATGGGTACAGGGCTGCTTTCATAACGAAAATGTCTTTCTCTTCTCCACCTTCCACCTTGATTGGATTGGATTCCCTGCTCAGCCTTTCACCTCCTTCACCAATACCACTTGCAGTTTTTTGGCCGCTAAGGTGCACCTCCCCCTGGATCATGTGATGTTTTCTCAAATGGGATGTTTGGCCTCCGGTACCATAGTTTGTACCAAGCGTACCCCAACTAACACTTGCTCCACAAATGGAGCATATGGCAATGTTCACCTCCTTCTTGCTAACCATAAAGAAGGCCCAAACTGGGGAGGTCCACTTTCTGACGCTGGTGCCACTGTCAATGTTGGATGAACTGGTGGTAGGTGGGCGTTTTGACATTTGACTCTCTGCAGAACCTACTTCTACTGAGGAGGGTCTGGATGTAGGTCGCTGTCAGGACTTTGCAAATATGGCAGCTGGCAGTGTTGGGGGTGGTGTCTGTGGTGCCACATCTCTCACAGTGGGTTGGGATGGGGTAGCATGGGATGTGGTCTCCACTGGGTATGGGCTAACATTCATGATGACTGGCTTGTCATCATCCTCTTCCTCTACATCCATAAGTCTAAGGCTTTCAGGATCCTTCTTTTCCCTAGCCTCTTGTGGCGTGTCTCACTCTCAGACTGAGGAAGGATCCAAGTAGTGTCTAGATCTTCAGACGGGGGCTTGGAGAAGAAGATGCTGGAATAACCCTCCTTTTTCTTGCTGGAGATCTGGAAGACAATGGATCTTCTGAAAGAGCGGCTTCCTCTACTTCCTCAGCATGAAGCTCAATCTCCTGAACTGCTCCTACTTCAGGAGGAACTAATAATGCTGGATGCAGCCATTATTGTCCTGTCCACTTATCTGAGTTTCCTGCAACCATTGGGTACTACTTTGCGAAAGACATAAAGTCAATTTCAACGGCACTGCTCATCGTCATTAGACTGGCTGCCTATCTGACAGACATGGGCTTGGGCCTAGGTTGAGGTGGGTCCACTGATGCGGGGGTGCTGCTCCCAGGAGGCCGGTGTGGCAGGCACAGGTTTTATCCCCGTAAAAGGTCTGGGTCGACATACTAGTGGTGGTAAGCTCCTTCTTCTTATCACTGGCCACTTTCTTGGTAGCACCTTTCTTTGGGGCCATCTTGAAGCTGTCAGTTGGCAGTGGCACTTAGCTTCACAAGTTGAAGAGATGTCCGTGATGTGTGGTCACGCGTCATGTCGTGCACACAGGCCTTCTGTCTGGCAGTACTGTGGATGATGTTGTCTCTTGTGCACCTAAAGCAAACAAGCAAGAACATCAGGGAAACATGGCATTGTTGCAAGTTCAATTAGTAGTACAAACAAACTAAATCATTTAGTGTGGTCACTGGTTACTTAAGTTATTATAAATAATTAACAATACAGTGTATCCACTATCCATTCGTAAACCACACCTACATAAACTTTCATGGTGTGTACACTCAGGAAGGATAAGAAAGAGCAACAACAACATACACAAGTAACTGTTTGCTTTATGTGTATCAAGTGGGATGTGGCACTCACTGAGGTCCAGCTGACAAATGATGACAATGGAATAATCCGTAGGCAATGAATGCTGTAGTGCAGTGTGGCTGGCCTGGTATATGATGTCCACTAATGTAAGTGGGCACCTTGAACCAGTCCAGACAACCCTTATGGTGATATAAGAGGTCTTAGACAATCACAGAAAGCTCTCTAAGTGGTAGCTGTGGAGAGCAGCCTTCAGGCTTAGTCTCGAAGGAGTTTAAAGCAGCTTGTTTTACCAGAATACAATCTTATAGTATAGATTAAATGAAAGAGAACCACACAAGGTATTTATAAAAATGTGTATTTATTATATAATACTCTCTAGTACGTTACAGTATCTCCCACAGGGAGATATACACAAAGCACACAATACTATAGCAAAGAAATCACAATGAATAGCACTAATACACAGTGGGCCCCAAGGGACGACCAAACCATATACTAAGAAAGTGGTATAAGAACCACGACTCGAGTCAGGACAATGTCGAGAGGCTGTACAATCGCTGGGGACCCAAGGTACCTCCCAAGGTGTGTAGACAGGGACCCCACGGAGGACACGTGCAGTGTGAGAACACGACTGCGGGCTCCGCACAACTCTACGTGTAAGTTGCAGTTGGATTTTTAAATATTAAGGACCCTTCCCAGTGGGCCCTGAGGAAACCCCATGGCAGACAGAAGGTTGGAGAGCCACCCCACCCACTGGATACCCTAGTACCCACGTTACCTACACCATGGAAGCTGGGTGCATAGGTGTGAAGTGGTTTCAGAAACCGCTCTCGAACCCAATAGAGGACTTTAGGAAAGTGCTGCTGCTTGAAGAGGAGAAAGTGTCCGTGTGAATCCAAATGTGGATTCTGGATGAAGAGTACCTGAAAGCAGAGGGGACAGAGTCTGGGTAACTTGGGAGTGACCAGGGGCTCGGTAGACGAATGCCCACCAATGTCAGGTGATTCAGGATAGATGCTGATGACCTTGACTCTGCAACTGTGGGGACCAGGCGATGCTGAGGATGACCAGGAGCCAGATACCAGCTGCCCCATGAAGGATGTCGAGTGCTGGGGGGGTCAGTGTCCAGCAGGAGCACCAACAAGCCTTGGCAAACACAACCCATGCAGAAGGTCAAGAAGATGCAGGAAGAGGACCTGCAAGGTCCATGAGACTCACCACAAGCAGGGGAGTCAGGGCAAGCCCAGAGCAATCAGGGGAGCCCAAAGAAGATGTAGTTGACCCTCCACAGGACCCACAGGTTGAAGACACTGGAGTCGCAGGAGGACCTCGTGCAGCTTTACAAAACAACAGGCCACGGAGCACACGGTGTGAGGTGCTTGAAGATCTTTGCAGGACAAGTTGCCAGAGGTTGGGGCTACTTAGAGCCCAATGCAATTGTTGCAGAATTGGCAACAAGCATTTGAACTTGCAAAAGTATACCGTACACAGGGGTTTGGGTATTGCAGCCCCCACGAGGGATTCTGGCCTCAAGCTCAGTGAGAGAGCAGCTCTGGCCTTGAGGGACGTAGAAACCCACCTCCTGTGTTGTTGAACCCTTTGGAGTCCGTAGGAGCTCGGGATCAGCAGACTGGTCAGCAGTGTTGCGGTGCCTGCGAATGCAGGGGAGTAACTCCTTCACTCCAAGAGAGATTACTTTGGTAGTCATTGATGCTTCACAGGCCTTGGAAGGTTCCTGTATGATGCACAGGCATGGACGATGCAGCAGACTGGAAGGGAGATGAAGTCAGGTCCAAACAAAGTCCAGCGAAGTCCAGAGTGCCCAGACGGTAGAAGTGCAGTGGTATGTGTTCTGACTCTTATCCCACAACGAATCTAGGGACCAAAACTCAGGTAAGCTCTTAAGTACCCTAAGGAAAGGGTTGGGACGATTCAGGGGACCCTCCCAGGGGAGGGTCTGGACAGGGGGGAGTTTACTCCCATGTCCTTTGTCCAGTTTCATGGCAGAGCGACTGGTTTGAACTGGACTATGCACAGGGACACCAAATGTGCCCCTCATGCAGACTTTCAGGTGCTGGCAAGTGCACCCACCCAGCCCCAATACACTAGATCCTGTCTGGGAGGTGGTCACACGTCCCTGTGACAGGATGCCTGTTGTTCCACCTTCCTCTGCTCGAGCTTGGCTCAGCAGCAGGAGGGCAGAAATGTGTCTCTGGTCGGCAGCAACCATTTTGTGCTGTCCGGGTCAAGAAGGCTGGTACCGGGAACACTGAGAGCCTAACGGAGGGCTCTTCCCGTGCTTGGAAACATACCTCCCACACCATTTACGGTGTGGGGTTATGATTCCAACATGTTTGATACCCAACATGATAGGATTCGTTGCAGCCAGTTTCAAGATGGTCATCGCATAATTACGCGGTGCCCCTCTATATAGTATATGGCTGTATCATTGACAACCCAGGAGAATGGACTCCGTAGGCTGCAGGGGTGTCCTGTTCATGCAGGGGCACCCTCTCACTTAGTACCAAGCCCCTTGCCCTCAGGATTGTAAAGGCCTGCTATAGGGGTGACTTATAGGTTTTAAGTGCAGTGCCCCTTAGATATAGTAAACCTATATCTTTAGTAAATGGTGCATGCACCAATGTACACAGGCTGCAATGGCAGGCCTGTAGCTCCATTTTGCTTGATCTATCATGGGTGGCATTATGCATGCTTCAGCCCTTTGGAGACCATCCTGAGAAAGGATTTCTCAGTACTCAACAAAGATAAATATAGAGAGGCTATTAGAATTTATAAAGCTGAAATAAAATCGGCTCAGGCTCTCTACTTTGAAGAGAAAATTACATCAGCCTCCAACTCCCCACGCGAAATCTTTCGCATCGCTAAATCACTTCTCCAATCCCCCGCCTCTCCTATCCTATCCGAGGATACCTTATCCCGCTGTAATCAAATGGCAGAATTCTTTTTCAATAAAATACAGGATATATATTCCGCTTTCCCTCAGGCGATAGTCCATCAAAATGTAACATCTATGGACATTACGCCCCAAGATAGAGAATGCTTATTTGCTGAAATTCCCCCCCTGAATCTGCCCAATCTTCGAGGGATACTCAACCAATTAAAATCTGGCTCGCCTATGGATTCTTCCCCCCCCACCATCCTCAATCTAGTCGCGGAGACCGTGGCCCCAGTGATTCTTGACTTGATGAATGCCTCATTCCTGACGGGACTTGTCCTCCCCTCTTGGAAGCGGGCAATGGTCAAAGCACTGTTAAAAAAAACAATCTGGATCCTGCAGTGTGGGGGAATTACCGTCCCATTTCACTACTGCCAGGAATTAGCAAAATTGCAGAGAAGCACCTCAACTCTGCGCTTTCTGCTTTTTTGGAAAATAATAACTGTCTCCACCCTTCGCAGATGGGATTTAGACCTCAACGAGGTACGGAGACCGCTCTCCTGGCAGTAGTGGAGGAATCCAGAAAAATCCTAGATGACGGAGGCTGCGCTGCTATTATTCTCTTAGACCTCGGCGCAGCCTTCGACACGGTCAACCACCAGTTGCTGATCCAGAGACTTAATGATGTGGGAGTGGTCGGGACAGCTCTGAAATGGTTGCAGTCTTTTCTGGAGGATAGATCTTTCGAAGTCTTCGAGGATGAAATCTCCTTAGAACGGATGCCTCTTAGATGTGGGGTCCCTCAGGGATCTTCCCTAAGCCCCACACTATTCAATATCTATATGAGGTCCCTGGCTGAGGTGGTTCTACCTTTCGGAATTCAGATTGTCACTTATGCCGATGACACCCAGTTGGTGGTCTCCTTCAATCAGCTGGACAGCACTGGACATGGTCTAACAAGGTGCCTTGAAAAGGTTTCAATATGGATGGAATGTTCTTATTTGAAACTTAACGGAGCAAAGACGGAGTTGATGTTCCTTTGCAACTCTGCCCCCCTAATATAGGACCATTCTGGCCCAGCTGCCTTGGCCCAGCCCCTTCTCCCAAAGGCCAGATTAAGAGTTTGGGCGTTTGGCTTGACCGGAACATTGATCTCAAGGTACAAGCACGGAAGATTGCAGCCAGCTGCTATGGGATCCTAAGGATGATACGTAAAATCCTCCCTTTGCTACCTTTTGTAGCCAGAAGACTGCTGGTGCAAGCATTGATCCTTTCCCGGCTTGACTATGCCAACGCCCTTTATTTAGGAGCTCTATGCTGTACTACAAAAAGTTGCAGATTGTGCAAAACTGCGCAGCACGTTTGCTCCTGAACATTCCCAACTGTCTTTCGGCTAAACCTGCCCTTGTGGTTCTTCACTGGCTTTCTATTCAGGAGAGGACCCAATTTAAGGCCTTGTGCATGGCATACAAAGCACTTTCAGGCAAGGGACCACCCTTCATCCGATCTACTATTCTGCCCTACCGTTCTAATAGGGCCTTGAGGTCAGACAACGAACATCTGGTGGTAGTACCGAAAATCAGAAGATCGAGGAGTGGAGGGCGCCTTTTTTCATATAATGTTGCCAAGCTACGGAATCACCTTCCCCTGCAGATCCGTCTGGAATCTAATTATCTGATCTTTCGGAAACAAATTAAAACCTTTCTCTTTCCCTAAATACCGCTCGTAGTCTGTGATCGCACTGCTGGTAGCGCTGGGATGCCACGCGCTTTAGAAATGCTGTTTCAATTCAATTCAATTAAATGTCCTGGGTACATGGGTACCATATACTAGGGACTGATAAGGGTACCCACAACAGTTTAGAGAGAAAGCAGATATACTGGGGTCCTGATTAGCAGGATCCCAGTCAGACTAGTCAAAAACAGTGTCACATCAAGCAAAAAGTGGGGGTAACCATAAGAAGCAGATCCTACTTTCCTACACATACTACCCCAGTGGGCTATATTCAAGAGTACTTAATCACTAGAGTGTAACTTATATGGTATTATAAATTCCCAATTCCAATAGGGTACAGGTGAAACATAATACCTAGACACAGTGTCTAATCTTACATTCGCACATATCCTGATGTAGGTTCTACCTCAAAAGTAGCTGTATGAGCTGAAACCAAATACATTGTATATTGCCACTGCAAACTTTGTCTACTTGGAATTACACAACAGCATAGCATATATGGTTCCTAATGAGTGGTAGAGTAATTATAAATGTACAACAAGATCTTGGTCTGAATTCAATCCATGCAGAACTTTGCTATTTAACATAAGTATGTAACACGATTCCAGTCTCCTGATTGTAACTGCCTATTTCCACCCCTGGGGTTTTTAGGGATCGCATCTATCACATAGTAGACTAATTCATTGGCATTACCCTAATGATACTTGGATATGTCTTGCTACAGGATAGGTGTTGTCTTTCTTTATTATGGCTCTGAGGTGTTGCAATATCCTTAAATGGACCATATGTATGGTGCTCCCAACATACATTTTCGGACATGTGCACTGTAGCACATTGACTGCATAGTCACTCCTACGATTAAACACCTCTTGGATAGGATTAGGTGTTCTACACAGGGGTGTCTGAATGGTCTTTGTTTTACATCCACAGCTAAAAGCTTTACATTTTAGACATTTTTGTAAATCCCAACAGCCTCTTAGCCACTTTGCTCTATTCTTATTTTGAGGGCAATTCTACACTAATTTGTTGTGAATCGATTTCGCCTTTCTAAATTATATTAGCGGAGTGCGTAGTAGGTATTGTCCTATTACTGGATCACTTTTGATCAAATTCCAGTGTCTGTGCAAGATGCTACATAGTCTTGTATGATAGGCTGAGTAGCCTATATATTACCTACTGGCGGTCGCCAGTAGGTAGTTATAGTTAGGACCTATTATCCATAGGAAAATGGTTTTTTGATTTGCCAATATCTTTGGCGCAGTTTGACGAATCTTTGCGAAATTTTCCAAACTAATGGTTCACTCAGATCAGCTCCTGTCTTGAAAGTTTCGGGGTGATTCGTCAAGCGGAGGCCGTGAAAAAAGGGGGGTCCCAAAACGCGTTTTCTCAATGTTAATTTTCATAGGAATTTTTGGAACAGGCTACAGCCCGAACTGCTGAACGGAATTACACCAAATTTGGCAAAAAGGTAGCTCTTGGTTCAGAAAGCGACCTTTTTTTTTAAATGGTGTACATCCATTCAGCAATTCCTGAGAAATTCAAAAAATACAAATATCGATATCTGAGCACCGAGGAGGATGCGCAAATCCTCCCGAGCACAAGCTTAATTCTGATTGGCTGCCAACACTCCAAACCAGAAAGTGTTGGCAGGCATCTTGTGACTCGGTAACAGAGTCACAAGGAAAAGGAAAAAAAAGTTAAAAATGAAGAAAAGGGGGCAGGGTAGAAACACCCTGATCCCCTAGGCCTGCTCAGGGGGTCCCACCCCAGGCCCAAAAAAGCTGGGTGCGCGAATCCGGAACAAAATAAATAAAAAAAGCCCTGCAGGAGGCGGGGAGCCGGCAGGGACCATGGGGGCATTGGGCCACCCCACAGTCCCAACTTGAGGGCCGGCCCCAGGGGATGGGGTCCCCGGGGCCAGAAGTGGCCCGGGAGGGGGGCCACTCAGCCCCCTCCCGTTTGGTGTTTATTTTTATTTTTTTAAATAAGGCTGGGCCCCGGGGGATGGTGTCCCCGGTGCCAGAAGTGGCCTCAGGAGGGGGGGCCACGTGGCCCCCCTCCAATAAAATTAATTAATTAAGTCTGGCCCCGGGGGATGGGGTCCCCGGGGCCAGAAGTGGCCTAGGAAAGGGGGGGCACGTGGCCCCCCTCCCGTAATTAAATAAAAACATGAGGCCAGGCCCCGGGGGATGGGGTCCCCGGGGCCAATAGTGGCCATGCAGCCCCCCTTCTGTATTAATAATGTTTTAAAAACGAGGCCATGCCCCAGGATATGGGATACCAGGGGCCGAAATCGGCCTCGGGAGGGGGGCCACGCGGCCCCCTTCCCATTTTTTTTTTTTTTTTAAATAAGGGTCAGGCCCTGGGGATGGGGTCCCCAGGGCCCTCAAAATATTAAGAGAAGGGGGGCCACACAGCCCCCTTCTAACAAAAAAAGAAAACATGCATCTCCCCGGAGGTCCCGCCCCCTCCCTGTATCACTCTGCAAACGCGCCTCCTGGCATGTTCTAAGTTGGGGGATTAAGTCCCTTTGAATCCTGAGGGTCCCTGGGGGCCAACTAGTCCACCAGGTACCTCCAGTAAGCCCCACACAGTGGGATTGCTGAGAGGTGGTCCGAGGCCATGCCCCTTTTTACACCACTCTGCAAACGCACCTCTTAGCGCATTGCTGGTGGGTCGATGAGGTCCTCTTGTGTCCTGAGGACCTCAATCAATCAATCAGGGGTTTATTAAAGCGTGACTACTCACCCGTAAGGGTCTCAAGGCGCTAGGGGTGGGGGGGGTGCAGGTTCCATTCCATCAAGGAGGGGGTCTGTCGAAGAGCCAGGTTTTGAGGTTTCTTGCGAAGATGGGGAGCGATGTTGTCTGTCTGAGGTGGAGCGGAAGGACGTTCCATTCTTTGGCCGCGAGGAAGGAGAAGGAGCGGCCTCCCGATCTGGTCTTTCTGGTGCGGGGGACCATGGCGTAGGAGAGCTGGGCTGATCGTAGGGTCCTTTGGGGTGCGTGGAATTTGAGTCGGCTGTTCAGGTATGCTGGTCCGGTGCCGTGGAGGGCCTTGTGTGCGTGGGTGAGCATCTTGAAGGTGATTCTCGCCTCGATGGGGAGCCAGTGGAGTGTGCGCAGGTGCAGGGAGATGTGGCAGTGTTTTGGCAGGTTGAGGACCAGTCTTGCGGCGGCGTTCTGGATGTTCTGCAGCTTGCGGGTAAGATTTTTGTTTATTCCGGCGTAGAGTGCGTTGCCGTAGTCGAGTCTGCTGGTAACCAGGGCGTGAGTGACGGTCTTTCGGTGTTCGAGGGGGATCCATTTGAAGGTCTTACGAAGGAGGTGGAGGGTGTGGAAGCAGGAAGATGAGACAGAGTTGATCTGGCGGTCCATTTTGAGCTCGGAGTCCAGGATGATTCCCAGGTTGCGTGCGTGGTCCGTGGGGGTTGGCGGGTTTCCGAGGGCGCGGGCCACCAGGTGTCGCTCCAGGCATCTGGGTTTGGGCCCATGATGAGTACTTCTGTTTTGTTGGTGTCTAGTTGTAGGCAGCTGTTTTTCATCCATTTGGCGACGGCTTCCATGCCTTCTCGAAAGTTGCGTCTGGCGGTGTTGGGCTCATTGGATAGGGAGAGGATGAGTTGGGTGTCGTCTGCGTATGACACGATATTGAGTCCGTAGGTTCTGACGATGGGGGCGAGTGGAGCCATGTAGATGTTGAAGAGCGTCGGGCTGAGGGAGGAGCCCTGGGGGACTCCGCAGGTGGTAGGTGTGGGGTCCGAGAGGAAAGGGGAGAGTCTGACCCGCTGCGTCCTGCCGTAGAGGAAGGAGCGGATCCAGTCGAGGGCCTTGTCCTGGATTCCTGCGTCGTAGTCTGCGTATTAGGGTGCGGTGGGAGACTGTGTCGAACGCCGCTGATAGGTCGAGGAAGATGAGGGCTACTGTTTCTCCTTTGTCCAGTAGGGTGCGGATGTCGTCTGTTGCGGCGAGGAGGGCGGTTTCCGTACTGTGGTTTTTTCTGAAGCAGGATTGGGAGGAGTCGAGGATGTTGTGTTCTTCAATGAATGTGGCGAGTTGGCTGTTGATGGCTTTCTCAATGACTTTCGCTGGGAACGGGAGCAGGGAGATGGGTCTGTAGTTTTTGAGGTCGGTGGGGTCCGCTGAGGGTTTCTTTAGGAGGGGGTTGACCGCAGCGTGTTTCCAGTCGTCAGGGAACGAGGCGGTCGCCAGGGAGTGGTTGATGGTGTGGCGGAGCATGGGTGCGATGGTGTCGGCGGCTCTGTTGAAGATGTGGTGGGGGCAGGGTCCATGGGGGCCCCTGAGTGGATTGACTTTATTGTCTTCAGTGTGTCTTTGGGGGTGAGGGCTGTCCAGTCATCAATCGCTGGTTTCCGGATGTCGGGGGTGGTTGGTGAGGGTTCAGTGTGTTGGTTGTCTTCGTCGAAGTTGTCGTAGATGCTCTTGATTTTGTGGTGGAAAAAGGTGCTGAGTTTGTCGCAGAGGTCTTGTGAGGGAGGGTTGTCGGTAGACTCGCTGGTGGGTTGGGCGAACTCCTTGATGATGCTGAAGAGTTCCTTGCTGTTATGCGCATGGGTGGAAATTCTGTCTTCAATCGCTTTTTTCCTCGTTTCTCTGATGAGTTGATGGTGGGCGTTGGTGGCGGCTCTGAAGTTGTTGTGGGCTTCTGTGGATTTGGTGTTCCTCCAGGCCTTTTCGAGGCGGCGGCATGTGCGTCTGGACTCTCGAAGTTCGGTGGTAAACCATCTGGCTTTCTTGGCGCGGGTTTTTCTTGAGGGGGGCTATGGTGTTGGTGCTGTCCGAGATCCATCTATGCAGGGTTCGGGCTGCGGTGTTGGGGTTGTCGTTTTCCGCGATGGTTGGGGTGGAGTTGTTGAGTGAGGAGGTGAGCTGGTCGTCAGTGATTTTGGTCTAGTTTCTTCGTGGGAGCAGGTGCTGGTGTCTGTGGATGGTGGGTGTTCTGAAGGTGAAGTGGACGCAACGATGGTCGGTCCATGGGATTTCGGTGGTGTGGCTGAAGGTGATGGAGTTTCCTGTAGTGAAGAGGGGGTCGAGGGTGTGTCCTGCTGAGTGCGTGGGCTCGGTCACGATCTGGCGGAGTCCAATGTTGTGGAGGTTGTCCAGGAGGGATGTGGTGTTGGGGTCCAGTTGGTTGTCGAGGTGGAAGTTGAGGTCTCCCAGCAGGGTGTAGTTGGTGGATGCGATGGCCTGCGGGGAGATAATGTCCTTGATGGAGTTGGCGAAGGGTCCGCAGGGTCCAGGGGGTCGGTAGATGAGGGTTCCTCGGAGGGTGGTGGTGGGGCTGGCCAGTATCTTGAAGTGAAGGTGTTCCATCAGTTCTGTGGGCTCGTCGGGGAGTGTGCTCAGGCAGAGGCTGGATTTGTGGACGATGGCGATTCCTCCTCCTGGGCGGGTGCGGCGGTCCTTCCTGGAGATCTTGTATCCTTGGGGGATGGCAATGGCGATGTCCGGTCCCGAGGAGGTGTTGGTCCAGGTTTCGGTGAAGAACGCTACGTCCGGGGTGGTGCTGTCGAGGAGGTCCCAGATTTCGGTGGCGTGTTTGTGGAGGGATCGGACATTGAGGAGGATGCATTGCAGGGTCCTCGGTTCGGTTGTGTTCTTGTGGGCGGGTTGTGCTGGATCCGTGTTCTTGGCGGTGCTGCAGGTGTGCCGGCAGCGGTGACAGCTGAAGGGTCCGTGGGTGTCGGCTGGTGATGCTAGCTTGCAGTTGTTGTTGCGGCCTGGGTTGAGTGCGTGGAGTGCTGCTGGGTCGTAGCGTTGGTGGGCGGAGGTCCAGGGTTCCTGGCGCTGGTTGCGGTCAGGTCGTGGACGGGCGCAGACGGGCGCAGATGGGCTTGCCTTTGACGTGCCTTCGGCACGCCAGCGGGGCACCCGCTGCCCGCGGCCGCTGTGCAGGGGCCGCCATTAAGTAGGAGTCGGGGAGGGCTGGACAGCTGGGAGGCGGGAGCGGGGAGGGGAGCTGGATTGGGCCGGTCGCGCTGGTGGGGAGGGGCCGTGGGGGCAGCAGCGGCGGGAAAAGGTAAAGGGAGGAAATAAGGGATAAAGAAAAAATGGAAAATAAGCAGAAATAAGGCACAGAAGAGCAGAGATGCAGAAAAGTGCAGAAAGGTGAAAGCTAAAAGAGGGTAGAAAAACGAGTGAAAACGAGTGAAAGAGCAGAGCAAGAGGAAGGGACAATGAGCAGAAATAAGGCACAAAAGAGCAGAGATGCAGAAAAGTGCAGAAAGGTGAAAGATAAAAAGGGTAGAAAAACGAGTGAAAATGAGTGAAAGAGGAGAGAGAGAGGAAGGAAACAGAGGTGCCTTATTTCTGCTCATACTTAATGGCGGCCATTCCGCACTTCTCTTGCTTCTGTCTACACCTCTGTTGCTTCTTTCAGCAATTATCTTGCCTCTTTCTGCACTTCTCTTGCTTGTTTCTGCACCTCTCTTCTGTCTTTCTGCACCTCACTTGCTTCTTTCTGCACCCCTCTTGCCTCTTCCTGAACCCCTCTCCCCTCTTTCTGCACCTCTCTTGCCTCTTTCTGCACCCCTGTTCCCTCTTTCTGCACCCCTGTTCCCTCTTTCTGCACCTTTCCTGCCTGTTTCTGCACCTCTCTTGCCTCTCCCTGTACCTCTGTTGCTTTTTTCTGCACTTCTCTTGCTCTTTCTGCACTCTTCGCGCCTCTTTCAGCACCTCTGTTGCTTCTTTCTGCACTTCTCTTCCTTCTTTCTGCACCCCTCCTGCCTCTTTCTGTACCTCTCTTGCCTCTTTGTGCACCTCTCCTACCTTTTTCTGCACCCCTCTTGCCTCTTTTTGCACCTCTGTTGGTTCTTTCTGCACTGCTCTTGCTTCTTTCTGCACCTCACTTGCCTCTTTCTGTACTTCTATTGCTTCTTTGTATACCTCTGTTGCTTCTTTCAGCAATTCTCTTGCCTCTTTCTGCTATTCTCTTCCTTCTTTCTGCACCCCTCCTGCCTCTTTCTGTACCTCTCTTGCCTCTTTGTGCACCTCTCCTACCTCTTTCTGCACCCCTCTTGGTTCTTTCTACACCTCTGTTGCTTCTTTCAGCAATTCTCTTGCCTCTTTCTGCACTTCTCTTGCTTGTTTCTGCACCTCTCTTGCGTCTTTCTGCACCTCTGTTACCTCTTTCTGCACCTCACTTGCTTCTTTCTGCACCACTCCTGCCTCTTTCTGCACTTCTTTTGCTTCTTTGTACACCTCTCTTGCCTCTTTCTGCTCCTCTCTTGCCTGTTTGTGCATTTCTCTTGCGTCTTTCTGCACCTCTGTTGCTTCTTTCTGCACTTCTCTTCCTTCTTTCTGCACCCCTCCTGCCTCTTTCTGTACCTCTCTTGCCTCTTTGTGCACCTCTTCTACCTTTTTCTGTACCGCTCTTGCTTCTTTTTGCACCTCTGTTGGTAATTTCTGTACTGCTCTTGCTTCTTTCTGCACCACACTGCCCTCTTTCTGCACTTCTCTTGCTTCTTTCTACAGCTCTGTTGCTTCTTTCAGCAATTTCTTTGCCTCTTTCTTCACTTCTCTTCCTTCTTTCTGCACCACTCCTGCCTCTTTCTGTACCTCTCTTGCCTATTTGTGCACCTCTCCTATCTCTTTCTGCACTCCTCTTGCCTCTTTTTGCACCTCTGTTGGTTCATTCTGCACTGCTTTTGCTTCTTTCTGCACCCCTCTTGTCTTTTTCTGCACCCCTCTTTTCTCTTTCTGCACCTCTCTTGCCTCTTTCTGCATCCCTGCTCCCTCTTACTGCCTGTTTCTGCACCTCTCTTGCCTCTTTCTGTACCTCTGTTGGTTCTTTCTGCACTTCTCTTGCTCTTTCTGCACCCTTTGCGCCTCTTTCAGCACCTCTGTTGCTTCTTTCTGCACTTCTCTTCCTTCTTTCTGCACCCCTCTTGCCTCTTTCTGTACCTCTCTTGCCTCTTTGTGCACCTCTCCTACCTTTTTCTGCACACCTCTTGCCTCTTTTTGCACCTCTGTTGGTTCTTTCTGCACTGCTCTTGCTTCTTTCTGCATCTCACTTGCCTCTTTCTGCACTTCTCTTGCTTCTTTCTACACCTCTGTTGTTTCTTTCAGCAATTCTCTTGCCTCTTTCTGCACTTCTCTTCCTTCTTTCTGCACCCCTCCTGCCTCTTTCTGTACCTCTCTTGCCTCTTTGTGCACCTCTCCTACCTCTTTCTGCACTCCTCTTGACTCTTTTTTGCACCTCTGTTGGTTCATTCTGCACTGCTCTTGCTTCTTTCTGCACCCCTCTTGCCTCTTTCTGTACCCCTCTTTTCTATTTCTACACCTCTCTTGCCTCTTTCTGCACCCCTGTTCCCTCTTTCTGCACCCTTCCTGCCTGTTTCTGCACCTCTCTTGCCTCTTTCTGTACCTCTATTGGTTCTTTCTGCACTTCTCTTGCTCTTTCTGCACCCTTTGCGTCTCTTTTAGTACCTCTGTTGCTTCTTTCTGCACTTCTCTTCCTTCTTTCTGCACCTCTCCTGCCTCTTTCTGTACCTCTCTTGCCTCTTTGTGCACCTCTCCTATCCTTTTCTGCACCCCTCCTGCCTCTTTTTGACCTCTATTGGTTCTTTCTGCACTTTTCATGCTTCTTTCTGCATCTGTCTTGCTTCTTTCTGCACTCCTGTTGTCTCTTTCTGCACTCATCTTCCCTCTTTCTGTACCTTTCTTGTCTGTTTCTGCATCTCACTTGCCTGTTTCTGCACTTTTCTTGCTTCTTTCTACACCTCTGTTGCTTCTTTCAGCAATTCTCTTGCCTCTTTCTCCACTTCTCTTCCTTCTTTCTGCACCCCTCCTGCCTCTTTCTGCACCTATGTTGCCTCTTTGTGCACCTCTTTTGCCTCTTCCTGCACTTCACTTGCTTCTTTCTGCACCTCTCTTGCCTGTTTTGGCACCTCTGTTGCTTCTTTCTGCACTTCTCCTGCCTCTTTCTGCACCTCTGACTTAGAGGTAGTTTTAATCCCCCTGCCCTATTATGTACTAGGGTCTTACAGGGGAGGTCATGCCAATCACAGGGGTACCCCGACCCATAGTGTACCCTAGTGTATGTAGGTGCTTTCACTGTATTCTAAGTGTCTTTCAGCATAGCACTGGCTCCGGGCCTGGTTAGTCAGAGTCAGTTAAAACCAGTACCAGTCAACAAAAAGTTGGGGGATGCCCAGGGCACAGGATGACTTTGCAACAAGGCCTCTTTCTGCACCTCTGTTGGTTCTTTCTGCATATCTCTTGCTTCTTTCTGCACCTTTTTTCCTCTTTCTGGACTTTTGTTGCCTCTTTCTGCATTTCTCTTGCTTCTTTCTGCGCCTTTCTTCCTCTTTCTGCACATGTCCTACCTCTGTAGGCATAGTTAGAAATTAGCATTTAAAAAACCTTTGAAATTCACTGAAAAAAACATAGGTTTCAGGGACGTTATAGTTGGGAATTAGCATTTAAAAAACCTTTGAAATTAATGAAAAAACCATAGGTTTCAGGCACGTTATAGGTAGAAATTAGCATTTAAAAAACCTTAGAAATTCACTGAAAAAAACACAGGTTTGAGGGACGTTATAGTTAGAAATTAGCATTTAAAAAACCTTTGAAATTCACTGAAAAAACCATAGGTTTCAGGAACGTTATAGTTAGAAATTAGCATTTAAAAAACCTTTGAAATTCACTGAAAAAAAACACAGGTTTCAGGGACATTATAGTTAGTTGGACATTTCACTCGTACAAAACCAGAGAAATTCAGCCGTTATAGTTAGTTGAGCTAACTATAACTCGCGCCCCCGCAATGCACTGCTGATGACGTCACATATTACATCATTCATGACATGGTCAGTGACATCACTGATGACATTACTGATGACATCTCAAATGACATCACTGATGACATTATCCACGTGATAATTTGATGCACCTCCTCATACCCTAATATAACGTTTGATACACCTACTCTAAAATACAGACTACCATTTTCGAAACCATAGACACACCAATACCAGTTACTACATACCCAGTCACTGATTCCTAGGTCTACACACACATCCACTCATTCACCCATACAGTCACTCATACATGCAGTCACTCATCAATACAGCACTATCATGTACACTCATACACCTATACAGACACTCACACACCGCCACTCATCCATAGAGTTACTCACACACCTAGTCAGTCATGCAAAGACTCAATCACACTCCCATTTACTCACCTATACAGTTATATACACACCACCTCACCAACACATACTTACTCTCTTATACAATCACTGATACAAGCACACACTCATCCATACAGCCACTCTCACAATCACTCACTCTCACATATAGTCATTTATATACTCCAACACTCACATATATACTGCCTTTAACATATGTAGTTACTCACACATGTACCACTGAGACATCCATTCACTCACCAACACACCCATACACACACTCACCCACCCATACAGCCCTTCACAGATGCGCTCTTGAACCCATACACCCAGTGAATCACCCACTCACACATCTATGCACAGAGTCACACACCCCCACCCACCCACTCAGACACTCAGGCATCCATACAGATACTCAAACAACCAATCAATAACCCATATAGACACTCATGTAGCTACTCACCAACCCATGCAGCCGCTTACACACCAACTGACAGACTGATACATACATTCACGCAGTTTAGTCACTAACCCATGCATTCAGTAAGACACATTTAATCACTCACTTATACAGTCAGTCACACACCTACTAAATCATCCATTCAGACACTTATACACCCACTCATTCTTCAATACACCTTGGCATATATATATATATATATATATATTATCTACTGGCGGTCGCCAGTAGATAGTTATAGTTAGGACCTATTTTCCATAGGAAATCCGCGACATTCTATTTGAAATAACTCTTGCGTCGGTTGACGAATCTTCGCGAAATTTTCAAACTTTATGGCCCGCTCCGGTCAGCTCCTACCCTGAAAGTCTCAGGGTGATTCGTCAAGCGGGGGCCGAGAAAAAAGGGGGGTCCCAAAACGTGTTTTCCCCATTCATTTTCCCATACGAAACTTTAGACACGGCTACAGCCCGAACTGCTGAACGGAATTACACCAAATTTGGCAAAGAGGTAGTTCTTGGTTCAGAAAGAACCCTTTTGTTAAATGGTGTAAATCCGTTCAGTAGTTGCGGAGAAATTAAAAAAATAAGAGTCAAAAAATCAATTTCCCATAGGAAACTTTATGCAAGGCTACAGCCCGAACTGCTGAACGGAATTACACCAAATTTGGCAAAGAGGTAGTTCTTGGTTCAAAAAGAACCCTTTTTGTTAAATGGTGTAAATCCGTTCAGTAGTTGCTGAGAAAATCAAAAGTAAAAACACATATATATCTGGGCGGAGCCTAACCACACATGTCATCGTGAGATCTGATTGGCTGTCAGCACTTCATCCTGGAATTGCTGGCAGCCATCTTGGGACCAATATAAATGATAGTACCCCATTGAAATGCTTTGTAGTGAATCGAAGATTTTGAGGGTTACCAAAAGGAGAACTATAAAGGGTGATAACAGACTTTAGTTACATTAGAATTCATTTGTTGATGGTACCATACTAATTTCAGGAATTGTGGTGTGTTCTAAGGTGATTTTACCCTGTGAAAAACCTTCTGCTGGGATATCATGAATCATGTTTGAGAGAAAACTATTTTCACATGCTTGTCCCATACAGTTTTGGAAGGTGCCCCAGAAGCTAAAATGAGAGCATATTTTCTGTAAATTCACATTATCTTTCTCAGTCATGTGAGAATGAAGTCTGACATTCTCAGTAAAACATGTACATCCAACAAGGGCAGAGACTGTCAGTTGATTCCTTTGTGTTCTACTGCAGCTTCCCAGAGTGTTCTAAAGAACAACTAGAGTGCTAACAGCCTTACTTATGACAAAAGTATGGCACACCTGAAGCCATCTTGATTGGAATAAACTGGTAACACTTAAAACATTTAATTTAAAAAGGAACAAAATGATGGGGTTCATCTTGTCATAGAAATTATGGTTAGTGCTCTGGAAAGAAAAATTAGGACATGTTTCAAGTGTGATCTCAAATATCTTCCTGTTATATTTCAACAGGAGCAGCCTGTCAGTTGATGCCTTTGTGTTCTACTGCAGCTTCCCAGAGTGTTCTAAAGAACAACTAGAGCGCTAACAGTCTTACTTATGACCAAAGTATGGCACACCTGAAGCCATCTTGATTGGAATAAACTGGTAACACTTAAAACATTTAATTTAAAAAGGAACAAAATGATGGGGTTCATTTTGTCATAGAAATTATGGTTAGTGCTGTAGAAAGAAAAATTAGGACATGTTTCAAGTGTGATCTCAAATATCTTCCTGTTATATTTCAACAGGAGCAGCCTGTCAGTTGATGCCTTTGTGTTCTACTGCAGCTTCCCAGAGTGTTCTAAAGAACAACTAGAGCACTAACAGTCTTACTTATGACAAAAGTATGGCACACCTGAAGCCATCTTGATTGGAATAAACTGGTAACACTTAAAACATTTAATTTAAAAAGGAACAAAATGATGGGGTTCATTTTGCCATAGAAATTATGGTTAGTGCTGTAGAAAGAAAAATTAGGACATGTTTTAAGTGAGATCTCAAATATCTTCCTGTTATATTTCAACAGGAGCAGCCTGTCAGTTGATGCCTTTGTGTTCTACTGCAGCTTCCCAGAGTGTTCTAAAGAACAACTAGAGTGCTAACAGCCTTACTTATGACAAAAGTATGGCACACCTGAAGCCATCTTGATTGGAATAAACTGGTAACACTTAAAACATTTAATTTAAAAAGGAACAAAATGAGGGGTTCATTTTGCCATAGAAATTATGGTTAGTGCTGCAAAAAGAAAATTTAGTGCATGTTTTAAGTGAGATCTCAAATCCTCTTCTATTTCATTAGAAAATTCTGACATGCAGACTGAAACAATCACTTTCAATACCAGCAGTACACTTCCAGTTAACTCCTTGGTGAGCAGTAGCTTTACTACAGTGATCTAATGAACAACTAGAGTAATAACATTCTGAATTTATGGCAAATGTGTGACACATCTGAATGCATTCTTGATGGAATCAAAGTAAAAACTGAAAGCATTTCCTACTGAGGAGACTGCAGTAAATTAGGAAATTAGGAAACTTCATAACAAAGAAGTCTTCCAAGATGGCCACCAGTGAAAAAAGAGCCCAAATGTGGCACAAATATTACCCAGAGGTAGCCCACATATAGCCCAATGACAAAAGTGTGCAAAACACTTTTTATTTTTAGTTTTTTTGCAGTTTTATGTAGTGCAGACTGGTCAGGTATTGGAGCGTTGCATCTTAAAACATGACCCCCTACACTACAAAAACACCACTGCACTACCCTAAACCCTAAAACACTACCCCAGCACGACCCCCTACACTACACAAGCACCACTGCACTATCCTAAACCCTAAAACACTACCCCCAGCATGACCCCCTACACTACACAAACACCACTGCACTACCCTAAACCCTAAAACACTACACAAACACCACTGCACTACCCTAAACCCCAAAACACTACCCCCAGCACGACCCCCTACACTACACAAGCACCACTGCACTACCCTAAACCCTAAAACACTGCCCCCAGCACGACCCCCTACACTACACAAACACGACTGCACTACCTTAAACCCTAAAACACTACCCCCAGCACGACCCCCTACACTGCCCGAACACCACTGCACTGCCCTAAACCCTGAAACACATACCCTAGCACGACCCCTACACTGCCCGAACACCACTGCACTGCCCTAAACCCTGAAACACCACCCCCTTCACGACAACCTACACTGCCCGAACACCACTGCACTGCCCTAAACCCTAAAACACCACCCCCAGCATGACCCCTACACTGCCCGAACACCACTGCACTGCCCTAAACCCTGAAACACTACCCCCAGCAAGACCTCCTACACTGCCCGAACACCACTGCACTGCCCTAAACCCTGAAACATCACCCCCAGCAAGACCCCCTACACTGCCCGAACACCACTGCCCTAAACCCTGAAACACCACCCCCAGCACGACCCCCTACACTGCCCGAACACCACTGCACTGCCCTAAACCCTGAAACACCACCCCCAGCATGACCCCCTACACTGCCCGAACACCACTGCACTGCCCTAAACCCTGAAACACCACCCCCTGCACGACCCCCTACACTGCCCGAACACTACTGCACTGCCCTAAACCCTGAAACACCATCCCCAGCACGACCCCTACACTGCACGAACACCACTGCACTGCCCTAAACCCTGAAACACTACCCCCAGCAAGACCCCTACACTGCCCGAACACCACTGCACTGCCCTAAACCCTGAAACACCACCCCCAGCAAGACCCCCTACACTGCCCGAACACCACTGCCCTAAACCCTGAAACACCACCCCCAGCAAGACCCCTACACTGCCCGAACACCACTGCACTGCCCTAAACCCTTAAACACCAGCCCCAGCACGACCCCTACACTGCCCAAACACCACTGCACTGCCCTAAACCCTGAAACACCACCCCCTGCACGACCCCCTACACTGCCCGAACACCACTGCACTGCCCTAAACCCTGAAACACCACCCCCAGCACGACCCCCTACACTGCCCGAACACCACTGCACTGCCCTAAACCCTGAAACACCACCCCCTGCACGATCCCCTACACTGCCCGAACACTACTGCACTGCCCTAAACCCTGAAACACCATCCCCAGCACGACCCCCTACACTGCACGAACACCACTGCACTGCCCTAAACCCCGAAACACTATCCCCAGCAAGACCCCCTACACTGCCCGAACACCACTGCCCTAAACCCTGAAACACCACCCCCAGCAAGACCCCCTACACTGCCCATACACCACTGCACTGCCCTAAACATTGAAACACCACCCCCAGCATGACCCCCTACACTGCCCGAACACCACTGCACTGCCCTAAACCCTGAAACACCACCCCCAGCACGACCCCCTACACTGCCCGAACACAACTGCACTGCCCTAAACCATGAAACACCAGCCCCAGCATGACCCCCTACACTGCCCGAACACCACTGCACTGCCCTAAACCATGAAACACCAGCCCCAGCACGACCCCCTACACTGCCCGAACACCACTGCACTGCACTGCCCTAAACCCTGAAACACCAGCCCCAGCACAACCCCGTACACTGCCCGAACACCACTGCACTGCCCTAAACCCTGAAACACCAGCCCCAGCACGACCGCCTACACTGCCCGAAAACCACTGCACTGCCCTAAACCCTGAAACACCAGCCCCAGCAAGACCCCCTACACTGCCTGAACACCACTGCACTGCCCTAAACCCTGAAACACCACCCCCAGCAAGACCCCTACACTGCCCGAACACCACTGCACTAAAGCCTGAAACACCACCCCCAGCAAGACCACCTACACTGGCCGAACACCACTGCACTGCCCTAAACCTTGAAACACCACCCCCTGCACGACCCCCTACACTGCCCAAACACCACTGCACTGCCCTAAACCCTGAAACACCACCCCCTGCATGACCCCTACACTGCCCGAACACCACTGCACTGCCCTAAGCCCTGAAACACCACCCCTCAGCACGACACCCTACACTGCCCGAACACCACTGCACTGCCCTAAACCCTGAAACACCACCCCCAGCATGACCCCCTACACTGCCCGAACACCACTGCACTGCCCTAAACCCTGAAACACCAGCCCCAGCACGACCACCTACACTGCCCGAACACCACTGCACTGCCCTAAACCCTGAAACACCAGCCACAGCACAACCCCCTACACTGCCCGAACACCACTGCACTGCCCTAAACCCTGAAACACCAGCCCCAGCACGACCCCCTACACTGCCCGAACACCACTGTACTGCCCTAAACCCTGAAACACCAGCCCCAGCACGACCCCCTACACTGCCCGAACACCACTGCACTGCCCTAAACCCTGAAACACCACCCCCTGCAGCACCCCCTACACTGCCCGAACACCACTGCACTGCCCTAAACCCTGAAACACCACCCCTGCACCGCCCCTACACTGCCCGAACACCACTGCACTGCCCTAAACCCTGAAACACCAGCCCCAGCACGACCCCCTACACTGCCCGAACACCACTGTACTGCCCTAAACCCTGAAACACCAGCCCCAGCACGACCCCCTACACTGCCCGAACACCACTGCACTGCCCTAAACCCTGAAACACCACCCCCTGCACGACCCCCTACACTGCCCGAACACCACTGCACGGCCCTAAACCCTGAAACACCACCCCCTACACTGCCCGAACACCACTGCACTGCCCTAAACCCTGAAACACCACCCCCAGCACGACCCCCTACACTGCCCGAACACCACTGCACTGCCCTAAACCCTAAAACACCAACCCCAGCATTACCCCCTACACTGCCCAAACACCACTGTACTGCCCTAAACCCTAGAACACTACCCCCAGCACGACCCCCTACACTACCCGAACACCACTGCACTACCCTAAACCCTAAAATACTACCCCCAGCACAACCCCTACACTACCCGAACACGACTGCACTGCCCTAAACCCTCAAACACTCCCCCAGCACGACCCCCTACACTACCCGAACACCACTGCACTGCCCTAAACCCTAAAACACTGCCCCCAGCACGACCCCTACACTACCCAAACTCCACTGCACTGCCCTAAACCCTAAAACACTCCCCCAGCACGACCCCTACACTACCCAAACACCACTGCACTGCCCTAAACCCTAAAACACTACCCCCGCATGACCCCTACACTACCCAAACACCAATGCACTACCATAATCCCTAAAACACTACCCCCGCATGACCCCCTACACTACCCTAAACCCTAAAACACTACCCCCACATGACTCCCTACACTACCCAAAGACCACTGCACTACCCTAAACCCTAAAACACGACCTCCTACATTACACAAACACCACTGCACTACCCTAAACCCTAAAACACTACCCCCTACACTACACAAACACCACTGCACTACCCTAAACCCTAAAACACTACCCCCAGCAGTACCCTACACTACCCAAACACCACTGCACTAACCTAAACCCTAAAACACTACCCCCAGCAGTACCCCCTACACTACCCAAACACCACTGCACTACCCTAAATCACTACCCCCAGCACGACCCCCTACACTACCCAAACACCACTGCACTACCCTAAACCCTAAAACACTACCCCAGCACGACCCCCTACACTACCCAAACACCACTGCACTACCCTAAACCCTAAAACACTCCCCCAGCACGACTCCCTACACTACCCAAACACCACTGCACTACCCTAAACCCTAAATCTACCCCCATCATGACCCCCTACACTACACAAACACCACTGCACTACCCTAAACCCTAAAACACTACCCCCAGCACGACCCTCTTCACTACCTAAACACAACTGCACAATTTGTTACAGGCGTTGCAACGCAGGCCTGTGGTGCTTACTGGAAGTACCTAGTGGGCTAGTTGGGCCCCAGGGACCCTCAGGATTCAAGGTGACCTAATCCCCCAACTTAAAACGCACCACGGGGCGCGTTTGCACAGTGGTGAAGGGAGGGGCGGGGCCTCAGGTGACATGTGCGCAAACACGCCCTGTGGTGCGTTTTAAGTTGGGGAATTAATTCCCTTTGAATCCTGAGGGACCCTGGTGGCCAACAAGCCCACCAGGTACCTTCAGTAAGCACAACAGAGTTGCGTTGCAGAGAGGTGAAAAAGGTGCGTGGCCTCGGAACGCCTCTCTGCAACTCAGCTCTGTGGTCCTAACTGTAGGTACCTGGGGGCTAGTTGGGCCCCAGGGACCCTTAGAATTCAAGGGGACTTAATCCGCAACCTAAAACGCGCCACGGGGTGCGCTTGCACACATGTCACCTCAGGCCCCCCTCCCTTCACCACTGTGCAAACGTGCCCTGTAGCAGCGTTTTAAGAGGTAGTTTTAATCCCCCTGCCCTATTATGTACTAGGGACTTGCAGAGGAGGTCATGCTAATCACAGGGGTACCCCAACGCATAGTGTTCCCTAGTGTATGTAGGTGTTTTCACTGTATTCTAAGTGTCTTTTAGCATAGCACTGGCTCTGGTTAGTCAGAGTCAGTTACCACCAGTACCCGTCTGAAAAAGTTGTGGGCACAGGATGATTTTGCAACAAGGCCTCTTTCTGCTCCTCTGTTGGTTCTTTCTGCACATCTTTTGCTTCTTTCTGTGCGTTTTTCTTCTTTCTTCACATGTCCTACCTCTGTAGGCATAGTTAGAAACTAGCATTTAAAAAACCTTTGAAATTCACTTAAAAAATCATAGGTTTCAGGCACATTATAGTTAGAAATTAGCATTTAAAAAACCTTTGAAATTCACTGAAAAAACCATAGGTTTCAGACACGTTATAGTTAGAAATTAGCATTTAAAAACCTTTGAAATTCACTGAAAAAACCATAGGTTTTAGGGACAGTTATAGTTAGTTGGACATTTCACTCGTACAAAACCATAGAAATTCCCCGTTATAGTTAGTTCAGCTAACTATAACTCGCGCCACGCAATGCACTGCTGATGACGTCACATATTACATCACTCATGACATGGTCAGTGACATCACTGATGACATCACTGATGACATCTCAAATGACATCACTGATGACATCATCCATGTGATAATTTCATGCATCTTCTCACACCCTAATATAACTTTTGATACACCCACTCTAAATTACAGACTGCCATTCTCAAAACCATAGACACTCCAACACCAAAAACTACATACCCACTCACTGATTCTTAGGTCTACACACACATCCACTCACTCACCTGTATAGTCACTCATACTTATAGTCACTCAGTACAGGACTATTATATGCACTCATACACATATATAAACACTCACACACCGCCACTCATCCATAGAGGTACTCACACACCTAGTCAGTCATGCAAAAAACTTAATCACACACCCATTTACTCACCTATACAGTTATACACACACCAGCTCACTTACTCATACAAATACTAGCACATTCTTACACTCTTATACAATCACTGATACAAGTACACACTCATCCATACAGCCACTCTCACAATCACACACTCTCACTTATAGCCATTTATATACTCCAACACACATATATACTGCCTTTCACATATGTAGTTACTCACACATGTACCACTGAGATATACATTCAATCACTAACACACCCATACACACACTCACCCACCCATACAGTCCATCACAGATGCACTCTTGAAACCATGCACCCAGTGAATCACCAACTCACACATCTATGCACAGAGTCACACACACCCCACCCACACAAACACTCAGGCACCCATACAGATACTCAGACAATCAATCAATAACCCATGTAGACACTCATGTAGCTATTCAGAAAGCCATGCAGCCGCTTACAAACCAACAGACAGACGGATACAGACATTCACACAGTTTAGTCACTAACCCATGCATTCAGTAAGATACATTTAATCACTCACTTGTAGAGTCAGTCACTCACATACTAAATCATCCATTCAGACACTTATACACCCACTCATTCTTCAATACGCCTTTCCCTATATATATTAAACATATTTAAACTTTACAGAAACACACAGTCACTGGATGATGTCCTCAGTGATGTCATTTGAGATGTCATCAGTGATGTCATCAGTGATGTCACTGACCATGTCATGAGTGATGTAATATGTGACGTCATCAGCAGTGCATTGCGGGCGCGAGTTATAGTTAGCTGAACTAACTATAACGGGGAATTTCTATGGTTTTGTACGAGTGAAATGTCCAACTAACTATAACTGTCCCTAAAACCTATGGTTTTTTCAGTGTATTTCAAAGGTTTTTTAAATGCTAATTTCTAACTATAACGTGTCTGAAACCTATGGTTTTTTCAGTGAATATATATATATATAAAACATATTTAGACTTTACAGAAACACACAGTCACTGGATGATGTCATCAGTGATGTCATTTGAGATGTCATCAGTGATGTCACTGACCATGTCATGAATGATGTAATATGTGACGTCATCAGCAGTGCATTGCAGGGGCGCGAGTTATAGTTAGCTCAACTAACTATAACGGCCAAATTTCTCTGGGTTTGTACGAGTGAAATGTCCAACTAACTATAACGTCCCTGAAACCTGTGGTTGTTTCAGTGAATATATATATATATATGATCAAGGACCGCAAGGGCCGAAACACGTAATGGTTGACTTAAATAATATTTGATTTGCATATATATCCTGGTCCGTGCCCGTTCGTCTGTTTCCAGGATATGGTGGGATAATAGCGGAGTATATATATATACATGTGATCAAGACCGTGGAAATGCGGTCGAAACGCATCATGCTGGGCACTTGCATTCTATCGAATGGATGCTATTGACTTTTTTACTTTCTGCAAATAAAGCACTGCAAATTCACAAATCTACACGCTGTGGTCCGTACCTGTTCTTCGCTGTATCGTTGGATGTGGTGAGCCGGGAGTGTATTTTTTCATATATATATTATCTACTGGCGGTCGCCAGTAGATAGTTATAGTTAGGACCTTTATCCATAGGAAATCCGCAACATTCTATTTGAAATAACTATTGCGCCGGTTGACGAATCTTTGCGAAAGCTTCCAACTTGTTGGGGCGCTCCGCTCCGCTCCTACCCTGAAAGTCTCGGGTTGATTCGTCAAGCGGGGGACGAGAAAAAGGGGGTCCCAAAACGCGTTTTCTCCGTTTTCTCCATGTTAATTCCCATAGGAAATTTTAGCCACGGCTACAGCCCGAACTGCTGAACGGAATTACACCAAATTTTGCAAAAAGGTAGCGCTTGGTTCAGAAAGCGACCTTTTTTTTAAATGGTGTAAATCCGTTCAGTAGTTGCGGAGAAATTCAAAAAATAAGAGTGAAAAAATCGATTTCCCATAGGAAATTTATGCAAGGCTACAGCAAAAACTGCTGAACGGAATTACACCAAATTTGGCAAAAAGGTAGTGCTTGGTTCAGAAAGCACCCTTTTAAAAATGGTGTAAATCCAAAATAAAAGTTTCGATATTTAGAGGCACGGAGGATCCGCGCACCCTCCCGACCACGAGCTGCATGCTAATTGGCTGTCAACACTCCAAACCAGGAAATGTTGGCAGCCATCTTGTTCCTCGGTAGAACCGAGGGACAAGAAAAGACAAAAACAAGGGCGCAAAACGCAAAAATTCGCAGAAAACGCGCTGGGTGCGCGGATCCTGCCGATAAAAAAACAAAACAAAGCGCGGGCTCCCGCGCTTCGTGGTTAATTGGCCCCCGGGTGGGCCAAGTCCCGGGGGCATGCAGGGCTTTATTATTAATTATATGGGGGGCCTCTAAGGCCCCCCCAAGCCCTGGGGACCGCCACCCCCCGAGGCTTTAAACAAAATGGTGCGGGAGGGCTCTGAGCCCTCCCGCAGCCCCGGGGACCCCCACCCCTGGGGCTTCTTTTTAAATTAAATCACCTGTGTGGGGGCTCCAGCCCCCACATGCCCCGGGGACCGCCACCTCCCGGGGCACTAACAAATTTAAAATGGGGGTCCGTTTTGGACCCCGAAGCCCTGGGGATCACCACCTCCCGGGCTTTGCAGATGTGGGGAGGGGGCCACGCGGCCCCCTCCTGGAGCCATTGATGGCCCTGGGGACCGCCACCTCCCAGTTCCGGCTCCTGCAGTGTCCCGGGTGCTCACCCCGGGACACTGTAGTTTGCAATGACAGGAGGGAGCCTCGCGGCTCCCGTCCTGTCATTGCAAACTGCTTTGCTTCATTGAAGCGAGAGCAGGGAAACCTGCTCTCGCTTCAATGAAGCAAGCAGATTGCTTTCCACATGGGGAGCTGCATGTCAGCAGCTCCCCATGTGGAAAGCAATGCCGGCTCCCGAGGGACGCGGGAGCCGGCTGGGACCGTGGGGGATTGGGGACCCCCACGGTCCCCAACGGAGAGGGCCAGCCCCAGGGGATGGGGTCCCCGGGGCAAGTAGTGGCCCGGGAGGGGGCCACGCAGCCCCCTCCCCCAAAAAATAAATAAATAAATAAAGGCCTGCCCCGGGGGATGGGGTCCCCGGGGCAAAGGAGGCCTGAGGAGGGGGCCACGCAGCCCCCTCCTTAAAAAAAAAAAAAAAAAAGAGTGGCCATTCCCCAGGGGATGGGGTCCCCGGGGCCGGAATCCCCCAACTTAAAACGCACCTCGGGGCGCGTTTGCACAGTGGTGAAGGGAGGGGCGGGGCTTCAGGTGACATGTGTGCAAACAGGCCCGTGGCGCGTTTTAAGATGGGGAATTAAATCCCCTTCAATCCTGAGGGTCCTGGGGGCCAACTAGCCCACCAGGTACCTCCAGTAAGCTCCACGGAGCTGCGTTGCAGAGTGTTGTAAAAAGGGGCGTGGCCTCTGAACACCTCTCTGCAACGCAGCTCTCTGGCGCATACTGGAGGTAACTGGTGGGCCAGTTGGCCCCTAGGGACCCTCAGGATTGAGGAGGAATTAATTCTCCAACTTAAAACGCACCACGGGGCGTGTTTGCAGACATGTCACCTCAGGCCCCACCCCCTTCCTTCACCATTGTGCAAATATTCCTCTAAAATCAGCCGAACTACGAATTCCGATTTACTCACCTGTTATCAGGAGAGACCTCAGTGCTGCATCTTTGAGCCCAGTACTGATCCTGAAAAGTAATTTTAACCGTACTTACCAGTAACTTGAATTTCCTTCGATAGGATATCATTGCCTGCTTTTTGCTGAAAAAGTTTCTAAGTGTCGATTTTTGAAACATACAAATATTCCTCTAAAATCAGCAGAACTACGAATTCCGATTTACTCACCTGTTATCAGGAGAGAACCCAGTGCTGCATCTTTTAGCCCAGCACTGACCCTGAAAAGTAATTTTTAACCGTACTTACCAGTAACTTGAATTTCCTTCCATAGGCTAACATTGACTGGTTTCACTTGGAAATTCTTCTAAGTGTGGAGTTTTGGAACTTTATAATATTCCTCTAAAATCAGCCGAACTACGAATTCCGATTTACTCACCTGTTATCAGGAGAGAACCCAGTGCTGCATCTTTTAGCCCAGCACTGACCCTGAAAAGTAATTCTAACCGTACTTACCAGTAACTTGAATTTCCTTCCATAGGCTAACATTGACTGGTTTCACTTGGAAATTCTTCTAAGTGTGGAGTTTTGGAACTTTATAATATTCCTCTAAATTCAGCCGAACTACTGAATTCCGATTTACTCACCTGTTATCAGGAGAGAACCCAGTGCTGCATCTTTTAGCCCAGCACTGACCCTGATAAGTAATTCTAACCGTACTTACCAGTAACTTGTATTTCCTTCCATTGGAATCCATTGTCTGGTTTTCCGCAGAAAAGTTTCAAAGTGCCGTTTTTACAAACTACAAATATTCCTTAAAAATCGCCTGTATGACTTAAATGCATTCTTTCAACTGTTTACAGGAGATGCACCAGTGCTGGATCCAGGATCCACCACTGAGTAAGAAAAAGTAACGATAACACTACTTACCTGCTAAGTGAATTTCCTCCCATAGGATAACATTGGTGATTCTATGTGAAAAAGTTTCTAAGTGTCAACTTTTAAAATACAATAATATTCCTTAAAAATCACTACTGTAACCAAAACGCTTTTACTCAACTGTTTACAGGAGATGTCCCAGGACTGAATCTAGGATCCAGTCCTGTGGTTAGAAAAGTAATCAATAAAGTAACTAATTGCATTTAACTATAAATTCACATTGAGCTCAATGTTGCATTGTGTTTGAAATGGTGTTGCCCATTGCAACAACTGTAACTACTGTACTTAAAAGTCTATTGCCTATTTGCAAAGTATTTAAACTAAAGTAATTCATTCTGAGAAAGTATATTTTGTAATGTAATGTATAATGTAATTACAATGTAATTTAAAAATAAAATATCTAAAAATAAATAGTTTAAAAAAATGTAGTAAATCGGTATCAAAAAAATAAATATAACAATTAATACATTTAAAAATTGTCATTTACAAAATCTTTGAAATTCACTGAAAAAAACCATAGGTTTCAGACATGTTATAGTTAGGAATTAGCATTTAAAAAACCTTTGAAATTCACTGAAAAAACCATAGGTTTCAGGCACGTTATAGTTAGAAATTAGCATTTAAAAAACCTTACAAATTCACTGAAAAAACCATAGGTTTCAGACACGTTATAGTTAGGAATTAGCATTTAAAAACCTTTGAAATTCACTGAAAAAACCATAGGTTTCAGACACGTTATAGTTAGAAATTTGCATTTAAAAACCTTACAAATTCACTGAAAAAACTATAGGTTTTAGGGACAGTTATAGTTAGTTGGACATTGCACTTGTACAAAACCCGTGAAATTCCCCCGTTATAGTTAGTTCAGCTAACTATAACTCGCGCCCCGCAATGCACTGCTGATGACGTCACATATTACATCACTCATGACATGGTCAGTGACATCACTGATGACATCACTGATGACATCTCAAATGACATCACTGATGACATCATCCAGTGACTGTGTGTTTCTGTAAAGTTTAAATATTTTTAATATATATAGGGAAAGGCGTATTGAAGAATGAGTGGGTGTATAAGTGTCTGTATGGATGATTTAGTAGGTGCATGACTAACTCTATAAGTGAGTGATTAAACGTATCTTACTGAATGCATGGGTTAGTGACTAAACTGGGTGAATGTCTGTATCCGTCTGTCTGTTGCTGTGTAAGTGGCTGCATGGGTTTGTGAATAGCTACATGAGTGTCTATATGAGTTATTGATTGGTTGTCTGAGTATCTGTATGGGTGCCTGAGTGTTTGTGTGGGTGAGGTGGGTGCGACTCTGTGCATAGATGTGTGAGTGGGTGATTCACTGGGTGGATGGTTTCAAGAGTGCATCTGTGATAGACTGTATGGGTGGGTAAGTGTGTGTAAGAGTGTATTAGTGAGTGAATGTATGTCCCAGTGGTACATGTGTGAGTAACTACATATGTGAAAGGCAGTATATATGTGTGTTGGAGTATATAACTAGCTATAAGCAGAGTGTGTGATTGTGAGAGTGACTGTATGGATGAGTGTGTGCTTGCATCAGTGATTGTATAAGAGCGTAAGAATGTGCTAGTATTTGTATGAGTAAGTGAGCTGGTATGTGTATAACTGTATAGGTGAGTAAATGGAAGTGTGTTTAATTATTTGCATGACTGACTAGGTGTGTGAGTACCTCTATAGATGAGTGGCAGTGTTTGAGTGTCTATATAGGAGTATGAGTGCATATGATAGTCCTGTACTGAGTGACCGTAAGTATGAGTGACTGTACAGGTGAGTGAGTGAGTGGATGTGTGTGTAGACCTAAGAATCAATGAGTGGGTATGTAGTTATTGGTGTTGGAGTGTCTATGGTTTTGCGAATGGCAGTCTGTAATTTAGAGTGGGTGTATCAAAGGTTATATTAGGGTGTGAGGAGGTGCATCAGATTATCACGTGGATGATGTCATCAGTGATGTCATCAGTGATGTCATTTGAGATGTCATCAGTGATGTCATCAGTGATGTCACTGACCATGTCATGAGTGATGTAATATGTGACGTCATCAGCAGTGCATTGCGGGGCGCGAGTTATAGTTAGCTGAACTAACTATAACGGGGAATTTCACGGGTTTTGTACGAGTGCAATGTCCAACTAACTATAACTGTCCCTAAAACCTATGGTTTTTTCAGTGAATTTGTAAGGTTTTTTAAATGCAAATTTCTAACTATAACGTGTCTGAAACCTATGGTTTTTTCAGTGAATATATATATATATATATCCAGTACGTCTTTCACCTCAAGCCATCGAACTCTAGCTGGGCGGGTGTACCGATCGTGAGGGTGAAACTCACGCATAATTTGCAAAAAACCTTCCACTAGGGAACTGACGGGCACTCACAGGTATATAAAATCCAATCCTTTTTAATCCTGGCAAACGCGTTTCGGCGTGATTGCCTTTTTCAATGCCTTTGGATAAATGAAACATTCATGAAGGGAACTAGCAAGATGGCGGCCACAGTAAAGTCAGTAATAGACTTCGATTGTGGAGTCCGCTTTCCATGTCCATGTCTACACATAACTCACCTGGGGACACTTGTACGGTACCTTTTTAAGAGCTGTGGTAACCCTTCATGAATGTTTCATTTATCCAAAGGCATTGAAAAAGGCAATCACGCCAAAACGCGTTTGCCAGGATTAAAAAGGATTGGATTTTATATACCTGTGAGTGCCCGTCAGTTTCCTGGTGGAAGGATTTTGCATATATATATATATGGTTTTATTAAATTATTACATAAAGAATGTTATATTAATTACGTATTTAATTTAAATAATAGTTCTCTATCATTTTTCTAACGTTGTTTTACATTTAAAATATACAAAATTAATTTACTATAATATTTTACAAAAACATATTTTTACTTATTTTACCAGTTTAATAAACTTTTTATCAGGGAGCTCTCTGCCTCACTGCCCTGTTTCCTCCTAAGATAAAAGTGATGGAAACTCGCTGCAATGAGAAGTGTTGAAATTTATTTTCCAATGCAAATCATGATTTTTGCAGAAAGTTTGTGAAAATAATGCAAAGAAGAGCTATGTTTCAGTTTGCTCTAGTTTATGTCAACGGTAGATTCCATGGATGGTACATGGCTGTTTCCATGCAACCACCCATGTTTTGACGCATATCCCTATCTACTAACATTTAAAGGTAGGGATTTGTGCCAACAAAATTATACCTCCTCGAGGCAGGCATAACAGTGGAGCAAATTTTAAATGTCTTCACATTTTTGCAACTTGGCAAGTGTGCAGCACTGTACAGCATGCATACAAAAGTAGAAAAGTATGAAAGCATAGTTTTTGCACAGGTGTATGTGTTGGAGAATGGCAGCCTACAGCGCGCTAGCAGTGGGTGGGGAGAAAAAACAGCATCATATCTTTATGGATCTGACACTAGTTTTCACTCATCCTTTGGTGCAATGCAGCAACACGGGTTGCTGCGCTGCACTGCTCTAAAGTGTAGTACATTTCCCCCAAATGTGCTTCTACCATGCAATACCATTTTGTGGAAAAAAACTCAGAAAAATGTTAAAGGTAAACCGGCAGACATGAAGTCTGCATACATTTTCCAATGCAGGGTTTGACTACAGAGTTAATGATCTTGCTATGTTAGATAAAAATTATTTTGCAACACACAGAAAAACTTAACAAGCACAAAGGTGAATGTAAAGCAGGAAGAGGGGCAAGAGTGAAATACTTCGGGGAAACATTGCCTGACAGAAACATGATATACGTTATGTGGCTTTTTGGGGAGTACATTCATTCATAGATTATCACAAAATCACAACTCTCTAAAATGAAAATATATGCATGCATCATTTATTGGTACCATTGTTAAATGTTTGTTTAAACTGTAACTTCCCAGATAACAATTCGAATATAGGTGCTCACATGTTCCTCCTCTGCTTTCTCAAAGCAAGTTTAAAGAGCACATATCTCTGATCAAAATGTGTTTCAAGGGCCTGGGGGATGGAGAGGTGTTCTTCAGAGGAGAAGGCTCAGTGTTTTGAATCTGACCTCTCTCTTCCAGCTTATGATAACGCATTTTTTTTAAAATTTTGTATTTTGAAAAAAGAGAAAGAAGAAAGAAGAAGCCAGAGAATAAAGGGGAGAGAAGAAAGGAAGAGAGAAGGAAGAAAAAATAAAAAGAAAGAAATAAGACAACATGCGTTACTTATCGGGAAATATATCTCATAATAAATCTTATTACATATAATGGTTTGTTCCATATAACATCTTGATGATATATAACAATTTATATCGTAAAACAGCAATGTCAAAATAAATATATATAATATAAAACAGAAAGGAATAAACAGTCAAGGGGGTTGAAAAACCATCGTAGAATCCTTGGAGGGTTTAGGCTTTTTGCTTAAGTAACCAATGAGCGGAGACCAAAAGAGTTCTTTGTTTATCATCTGTAGTGTTGACGTAGCAGAGGCTGTATCCAGTCGATGATGGGGTCAAAGAAGGTTCCACCGAGCAGTAATGTTAATACTTTCGGCATTTTTCAAATTGGATGTAATAACTTGAAAAGCAATAGCAAGTGACAGGGCCAAAAATTTACCTAATTTAGAGCGTACTGGCCAAGACCCTGAGGAGCTTCCCAAGAAAACTCATTGGATATCATAAGGGAAGTCAATCGAACAAATGGTGGAAATAGTTCTACAGACCTGCATCCAGAAAGCAGTGGTCGGCGGACATTGAAAAAACATGTGTAAATATGTGCCAAGGAGGGTTTTGCAAGACCAACACAAATTCGATAAATTTGAGATATATTTTTGCAAAGAGAGTGGGGTGATATATAATCTGTTATAAAAATAATAAAAGGGTTGTGTAGTGCTGGCATTAGGTGAGGTGTCATGTATCTTGTTCCAGATTGAACCACAAACTTTTAAAGAGAAGGAATGCTGAAGATCAGACTCCCACATTAATTCAATTTTTGACTTAGGCCGGGAAGTAGTAGTGTAATGCAAGTATTTATATATATATATATGATGCTTTAAGTGATGATGAAAGTGCAATAGGATTAGGAAGGGATGAAAATGCATGAAATTGCGATTGTTTGAGTATAGATATGGCCTGTAGGAGAGCACCTTTGAGAGACTCATATTTAATGGAGTCTGCGGAAGGAAGGTAAAATTTAGTTTGAATTTCAGAACAAGAAAGAGGAGTCATGTCACACAGTAATTGTTTAATTTGAATGATTCCGTTAAGAACCCATGACCTCCAAAAAATAGTGCGATTCAAAATTTGGAGAGATTTATTATGCCATATGGAAGATTCCAGGATTTTTTGTACCGGAGACAAGGGCCTTGTAAAAATATAGGAAGATACTATTTTAGAGAGTTTAAGATAAGGGGCAGCAAATGATCGAGGGGGCTTAAGAAAATATGGTAAAGAAGAGAAGGGAAAAGGTGACAAAAGTGAATCGTCCAAACTACGCCAAATGTTATTAGGTGGAGAGTCAGTGTCCCCAACACATGGTAGAACCTGTTTTAAAACAAAGGCAGTATGGTATTGTTGAAAGTTTGGGAAACCTACTCCACCCAATTCCTTGGGTTTGCAAAGAGATGCTAATGAGATGCGCAACCTTTTCCCATTGGATAAAAAAATATTAAGAGATTTGGTTAATAACCTAAAATGTTTTAAAGGATGCCCAATAGGCAACATGGACAAATAGAAGTGAATGACCAGTAAAAACATCATCTTTATGGTGGCCAACCTTCCCCACCAAGACAAATATAGAGGAGACCACTTCTCCGTCATTTGAAGAACTTTATGATGAACATCATCTAGGTTTATTGGAATTGTTTTTGCCATGGAAGGAGAATATTAAATCCTCAAACATTTAATAAAGTGTGAAGACCATTTAAACCCCTTGCCGTCAAACATATCTTTCAAACAATATTTATTAAGGGGGAGTACCTCAGATTTCGAAAAATTCAATTTATCTCCAGACAGTTTTGAATAAGAAGATACAAGATTAGTAAAAGCTGGAATTGAAAATTCCGGTTTAGAGACATAAAGAATCACATCATCGGCATATGCAGAGAATTTAATCTCAGCATCTTTATGTCGAAAGCCCTGAAATGATGCAGAATTTTGTAATGTGTGCAAAAAGGGTTCCAAGGATAAAACAAAAAGCAAAGGATATAAAGGACATCCTCGTCTAGTTCCCCGTAAAAGAGGAAAATATGAAGATTGAGTGCCATTTAGAAAAACAGGTGTCATCGGAGAGGAGTACAATATAGCTATATATTTAAGAAAAGTTGGACTAAAGCCATGCCATTTTAGAGCCCTCATCATAAACTTCCAATTGACGTGATCAAAAGCCTTTCAGGCATCTAAAGCTACCGCAGCCATAGGTGCATTTTCAATAGACGCAGCATGTAAAATATCCAGAAACACCCTAGAATTATCGGTCATGTGTCTTCCCTTAACAAATCCAGTTTGCTCAAATCCAACCATATCTGGAATTAGAAGAGAAATTCTAATAGATACCATCTTGCCAAAAAGTTTGCAATCTAAATTAATAAGGGAAATGGGTCTATAAATGGCACATAAGGAAAGATCCTTATCTTTTCTGGGGATCAAACAGATCATAGCCTCCAAAAATGTTCCCTTAGCTTCGTTTTGTGAGAGAAAGCACTGATATAAGGTAAGTAAATGCGGAAGTAAGAGATGCGAAAAACAGGAATAAAATTCAACAGAAAAACCGTCTGGACCCAGTGCTTTATCTTTGGGTAATGTATTAAGGGCAGACTTCAGTTCAGCAAGTGATATGGGCTCTTCTAAAAAAGAAAAATCTTGTGACTGTTGCCGCCTTGGTGGGAGAGAGTGAAAATAAGAATCTAGTGCTCATCTGTAGGAAAATGATCTGGTGTGTAAAGATTCATGTAATAGTAAGAAAAACACTTCAAAATGTCATTATTTTTGACATGAGGAGTTCCAGTTTCGTCTATAATCTTTATTATTTTAGATTTTTGAGATTTAACTTTAGGTAGTTGCCAAGTAATTTGCCAGCTTTATTTTATCTACCATAAAATTTGGAATTAATTTTCAACAGTGTACCAGCGTCCTCCTCCGTTGACTTCCTATTGAATTCGAATTTAGCATTCATTAAACGTTGGAGCACATTATCATTCTTGGTTGAGAAAAACTCATGCTCCAACTGTTTAGTAGATTGAAGCAGTAATGAGGATTCCCTATTGATTTTTTTCTTTTTAGCCATGTCATAATTAATTATATGACCCCTGGCAGAAGCCTTAAAAGCATCCCAAACAATATGAAATGAGATATCAGGGGTGATATTGTGCGGAAAAAAATCCTGTAGAAAACATTCAAAATTCTGCATCAAATCTTTATCCTTCAATAAGCTATTGTTGAAGCGCCTTCTATTAGGTCTAGAGGTCTCAGGTACTAAAGCCAAATCTATTAAAACCGGTGCGTGATCTGAAATTAAAATTGACCCAATTTCAGCATGCTTGAGTGTAGTCACTAGAGGGGGTGAAAGAAAGAAATAATCAATTCCGGACTGGGATTTGTGAGTTGGTGAATAAAAGGTATACTCCAATGTGTCTGAGGAACATAATCTCCAGACATTAACCAGTCCTCTAGAATGGATAGATCGAAGACATTTTTTCTGCATTTTATTAGGAACATATTTAACTTGAGATTTTCTATCTAAAAAGGGGTCCCCAATCTGATTAAAATCACCACCTACTATTAAATTTGCATTTGAACATGAGCATAAAACAACTGACATTTGTTCCCAGAAGTGTACATCAATACCAGTAGGACCATAAATATTTAGAATGGAAACAGGCGTATGGTTAATAGTGGCATGTATTAAAACCCATCGACTCTCCACATCTCTTTCTTCTTTTTCTACTACCAAGGGAAGAGACTTGTGAACCAATATAAGAACCCCGTTTTTATGGTCAAGGGCTGGGGAACAAAAATCCTGACCAACCCAGTTTTTACGTAATGAGTTTAAATCTTTGTCGTGTAAACGCGTCTCTTGTAATAGAGCAATATTACATTTAATTCTAGCTAAATGGGTGAGAACACGCTGTTTTAATAGGATTACGCAAGCCCTTGACCTTCCAAAAAATATCCTCAAGGGAATTTACCATTGCAATACATTAACATATCTAGTAAACCATTGCAACTATGAAATAAAACCAGAATAACAGAACATCTGAATGCATGGAACTTAGAAAAGGAACCAACATTCATGAACAATAAAAAATCTGTAATGCATAATGAAACCAGAAAAAAAGAAGAAAGAGAAAAACCAAGAAAGAAAAGTAAAGAAGAAATGAAAGAAGAAATGAAAGCAAAAAAATATACATTGACTCAGATATAAGCAATAGAGATGACAAAAAGCCAAGAAGCTTTAGTCATGAAGAAAGTAAAACACATCAAATGTGGAAAAAATATGATGGAAGGGTGGGGAAGCGCATAACAGAAGACAGACGACAGACTAAATTTTAATTAAATTGAATAGCATTAGCGACTGAGACATTTATTATAAGAGAAAAGAAACAGAGAATATAGAGAATAAAAGAAAATAACACAATAACTATTCATGTGACTAAGACCAATAAAACAGCCTTACAGGTAATACAACAAAAGGAGTACAGTGCACATAAATGACGAATAAATATAACTTACCAAGACATGACGATAATATGGAAACAGGAGGTCTAGGAAGGGAAGTATTTGGGGGACAACACATCAGAGAAGGGAATCCGGTTTAGAAAGCAGACAACTGTAAAAAAGAATAAATTAGGGACAAGGTTAAACAAGAGGGCGGATTAGCTAAAGAAAAGTATTTACAATATCACAAACACCATTAAACGGGAACATTCTATCAAAATTTACAATAAATTTCACTCCTTGTCGAAGAAGTAAATTCAATTCAAAGACAAGGAAGAAAAATCATAAGCATATAGCAGGCTAGGTGACACTAATAAAGAAATCAGGCTTTCCCAAGATCCATTACTTCATCCTTATGTTGGAGAATACATTTTCTCAGGTCATCCGGACAGTCAAAAAAAAAAGTTTGTTCTTTGTACGTGACTTTAAAGAAGCATGGGTGAACAAGTCTATATCTCGCATTCATAGATCGTAGAGTTGGACAGAAGGATAAAAACTCCTTACGACGAGTGGCAGTTGCCCGTGCTGCATCCTGGGATACAAAAACTCTCTGACCAGACCATAACATTTGCTTCCTTTGCTTGGCCGCTGATAATACCATAAGCAGCTCAGTATATTCTGAAAAGAGAATAATTATACCCCTAGGGCGGCCTGAGCTTGAAGCGTTGGTAGGTTTAGGGCCAATACGGTGACCATGTTGCAAATTGAGAGATGTTCCTTCCTTAAGGCCCACCAGCTTAGGAATGTGTACCCCTAGAAAGACAAGCATGTCAGAGCCCTCCACTCCTTCTGGAATGCCATAAATTCGTAGATTATTCCGTTTTTCCAAATCTTCTGTTTGTTGTTTCAAGTGCGCAATCTCTTTGGTCATACTATCAATTCTGGCAGCCGCATCGTGTACTTCACTTATATGTTGTTCAACATCCGACACCCTAGACTCCAATGTGGACCACTTTTACTCAATAAGTTGAAGTGTGACATTAGTCTCCATGACAAAAGGTTTCATATGCTTAATTTCCTCCATGAGGTCTTCCAAAGTCAATGGTAAAGGAGACTTTGTAGGAGATCGAGGATCTTTTTTTGTCTCTTAGTAGGAGCATTTGAGTCTTTGCGAGCAATAGGCATAGCTGCGGATGAGGTGACAGCCTTTTTATGAGAGGGAGAGGAGGACTCCATAAGAGTTAGAAGAATAACGCAATAAAGGCCGTGAAAAAGATTTAATGACACACCCAGGAAAAACACCTGAAGGGTATGCACTATTTAAGAATAGCAATATGAGACCAAATAGTAAAAAGCTGCTCAAGGTAATTGTTATGAAGGAGTGAATAATAAAAATAGTTCAATATATCAATTCAGTGTTCAAAATCAATATAAAAATAATTCACTCAATCTAATTTGTCTGGTAAACTCTTAGCAACCTATTCCTCCATACACAGTCATGTCTGACCGGAATAGCAGACTATGTCATTGATACATCATTCCTCTAATTTGCCAGCCTCCTCTTCAAATAATCTTCTTAATTATGCAGAGAGGCATTTGAAAATAAATCCTGTAATTATCTTCTGCCTCCAAAATATATGGCAGCGTTAGATATACTAACGCGACCGGGCCGAGAAGCTGGCTCCGATCGCACCAGAAAAGGCAAAATGGCGGCCGTAACCGCCGATGCTGAGGTGCGCGACGCGGGAGAACGGCAACAAGGTAAATGGCTTAAAGAAAGCCAAAAAAAAGTAAATTACCGTTTCTCCACGCGTTCGCGCATTGAGTCCTTCAACCCAAATACGTCTTGCTCCAGTGCCGCTGCCCGTAATAAAGAAAGGTCCCCGTCGTCATGCGGAGCCTCATGATACTGCAGCCATCTTGCGGGCGGTTCGGCCATGCCCCCACTGTCTTCCAGCTTGAAAGTAAAACACAACCACCGACATTTGCATGCGTTAACACCTCAGTGGTGGCTCATTAAAGTGCTCTGCCGAGAAACCTTTCTTTTGTTAATGCGTTTTCTTGTCTGGTCTGAGGTGGAGGGAGTGAAAATCTTTTCAATTTTGGAAAAGTTACTTTGAGGGGTTAAATGTGTACCATTTAAAATGTTTAAATCGTGATAAGCTGAAATATAAATCGCCTTTTAAGTATTTTCTTTAGAGTGAGTGCACTCAGTGTTTTAATGTTTTAGGAAAAGAGCAGAAAATGCAGCAAACTGCATATTGTTGTCTTTAAAAGTGCAAAGCCCCGACTATTTCAACAATCAGCAATATATATTTAATTGCCCGATTTGCTTTAATTAAAAAGCAACTGTGCCTAATTTATAGCAATGCATCGGAATTACACATTTTGTTACTGCTTGAAATATAAAACCCACTGATTCATATTTGTTTGTTGTAGAATTAGGGTGGGGATGCGGGAAACCGCCCAACCCTCATAGTCTGAAGTAATGGAAGAGAAGGTTGTATAATTCAGGAAAAGGAAAATGCATCAACACTGGTTTATATAATAAGACCTGTAGGTGTGTCACTGCTGGGATACCGTTACACTTTGCATCAGAAGTGCAATTTAAAAACTTAGCAAATGTCTTGTTTTGGAATTGTTTTAACAGACAATACATCACTATAGGAATGGCTAGTAGGCTAGTAATGAGACAGTTTGAATCAGCTTGTGGAAGTCCCGGTTATCAAATAACAAAATATGGTGTAGTCTTAAGTGGCAACAAGCCAATTAGAGGAGAAAGAGGCAGTCTTTATTAACATTTATCATCATATGTCCACAAGGAAAATCAGAACTCAATTGCATATTTTTATGGCCATCATACTCATAATTTCATTCCTACTCACAACATGATAGACAGATCTTATTTGACTTAAATATAATTGTGGATATTCAGGGAAAAAAAAAAATACCGGCGGAGATTTACATCTCTTACTGAACATATTTTTCTGTTTTATTTCTTTTCAAAAACATTCCCAGTAGTGCACCTGAAAAGCTGTATAGGGTGCAGGTTTCCAGGTATCCTATGGAATTGTCGTGTGACATGTCTCATGTGGTCCTATTCCTCCAGTTTGGAATTCTCCATACCGTAGAATTCTGCATAGGGGAAATAGAGTTTCTGGTGAAAATGACATTTTTTTTCCTGCGTGGGAAAAACATTTTTTCCCAAGAGAAAGCTACACCACCAGCAAATCTATGGGTGATCCATTCCCCTCCCCATCCGTGGATGAACTGAACATCTGCCATAATGGGAAGAGGTTGAATCAAGGTTTCTTGAATGCCCACAAACATCCAACTCAGACCACGCCTTGGAACACCCACTTCCCATGCCTTGAGTGGAAATTACTACTGCAGATTAATCTGCACTCATGGTGGAGGAGTCCATAGTAGTAAGTGCATTTACTGCTGCCAGAAATCCCTTTGTCAATTACTGGCTCGCTTAAAGGAGGTCTTTTTGGCCTACCTTAACTCTTCCATGGCATATGGAGCACAAAACACGCCCCCATGTCTTTATACAGCCACTGTCCTCCCAAAACCCCACCTCTTGCCCCTGCCTGCGTCGGGCCCCTGTTCCCTTTTACCACTAGCTCACAGCAGGTGGTAAAGAGAAGCGTATTTGTCCCCAGAAGTGGATGCAGCATGGTGCAAGGGTGCCTGTGTTGTAGGCAGGATTGTTTTTGTGCAGTAAGGGTCACCTCCCTGCACAAAAACAATCCCGAGAGGCTTTTTCCTCTTTCTGTGTGTGCTGACGAGGAGAAATAAAGATATTACTCCTCGCCTCTCCTGGGGAGGCATATCTTTTTGGCACATTCCCAGGTCTACAAGTACTCGTACATCTGAGAATGCCTTAAAAACCATAGGAGTTGCTCAGGAACACCCGCTACAATGCCCATGGAACACCCATGGAACGCCTCCCTTGCACTGAGTAAGGCAACGCAGCAATTTGCTGCATTGCCTTACTCCAGATTTTTTAAGCCATTCAAAGCCACGCAAAGTGGCTTTGCTTGGCTTCATAAATGTGACTTAGAAGTTTGTGTCATGCATGTACCACGTTGTGTGGTGCACGCATAAATCAAAGCTCTCATAAATATAACCCATTGTGTCTTTTCTTTGTGGAATGCTTGAGTGTGCTATTCTAAGAACAAAATTGGGTCTGAATTACGACTGCATCCCCGAGCCCTTTAGAGACTGTTAGTAACCTAGAAAGTAAGGACACCACAGCAGCAGGAATGCTCCGTGGGTTGTGTGGGGCTACTGTAACCTGGACTTCCCTGCTTAAGCAATGGTGCACTGAACTCAACCCCTGCACCCATGGGTTGGAAATCTAAACATTGTAGACCTGGGCCTGAGCCCCAGGATGCACAACAATGCTACTGCACATTGATAAACTCAAAGCAAGGCCCAAAAAAATTCAGATCAACATCATTTGAGTACCTCTAGAAAATTAATTGCAATCATCTATGTAGCCCAAGACAATGTAAAATCATAATTGACCTCTTTTTTCTACACTCTGGTAACCACTGCATGGAGAACAACCGTAAAACTTGTGTATTCTCCTGCTACTACATTCTTGGTTCCATACAGTTGTACTACCTCCTTTAAAAGCACCCAGAACCATTCTTACTATAAAAAGATATAAAAATGGAAATTTATTGAGGCAGGCAAACTATTTGAATGTCCTCAAATTTGAACATACTTTCTGCAAATTAAAAAAATCAATTTTTAATTGAAGTTCTTGTATTAAAGGTAATCCCATCATACAATGTCATAGAAAACACACCCAACATTACATCCTGCTTGTAGGACACAGTTACAACCTCACACAGGACCCTCTATAACATTTGCCTCAAGGAATATCTCAACATTGTTTTTCCTTGACCCCCATGAAGTAACATCACTCTACAATTGAACGAGTCCCCACTTATGATTCAGTTCGCCTCAATGTCCTATCAATATATTAGCTAGTGCCATTCTCTTTTTTTTTTTTTTGTGGTATATTTTTATTGAGAAGTACATGTCAGTTTATAAATAATACATTAAAAAAGGAGTATAAACAAATCAAATTATGGCCACACAATAAATTACTATGAAATGTTAACTTCTCAGATTTCTAAATATAAAAAGATAATACAGATATCAAAAGATACAATAGCTAAGTTACTCATAAAACCTGGAAAGGAAGGAATAGCAAAGGTGGACTAGGGAGGAGATGATATAGATAGTATACAATATGTAGTAAACCATGTATTATAGATAGTTGGAAGATAGTAGCGATAATATTATACAAATATAATATTTCAAGTGAAGATATTCCCACTAACTCAACAATTTCCAATAGGTGAACGGTAAGTCCTAATTCAAAAAACAGTGTTACTGGCTAAAGCATCAACAGTCCTAATGATAACATCAACAGCATGAATATAAATAATGATGGTAATGAATTAATAAGGAAATGAAAAAAGAAGTGATTCCCTTATTGTAGTTCCTAATTAGAAGAAAAATCTGCAATATTACCAGATATAGAATTTTTATTAGCTAGAAAGGGGTTCCAAATTTGGATGAAAGTTCCAACATTGTCCTGCAATCTATAAATGAGTTTTTCATATGATGCTATTTTATACATTTCAATAAGCCATTCATCATGTGTTGGGCATTGTGGTGTTCTCCAATGTCTTAATATACACATTTTTCCTACAGTGAGTGCCATAGCTATCAATCGTCTTGTATGGTTTGTGAGATTTGGGAGATCAGTAACATCATGTAATAGAACTAATTTTTCCGTTAAAGGAATGGACACTTGTATAGCTCTGTGTAGAGAGGCAGTTATGGAAGACCAATATTCCTTCAAAATTGGGCATCGGAATAAAATGTGTAGTATATCGCAGTCCTCCTGTGGGCACCTCCAACAGGTAGATTGGTGTAGTAAACCTGCTGACTTGAGTTTTTGTGGTGACCAGTACCAGTTATGAAGAATTTTGAAAAGAGTAAATTTCATTCTGGCCTCTCTGATTCCCTTATCCATGTTCATAATAGCATCCTCCCATTCCTCATCGGAATAAGCTACAGTAATTAACCCTTGCCATTTGACATGAAGTTGTGCTAGCAATGGGAATGAGTGTAATTTATGTACTATGAGATTATAAAATCCAGAGACTGCGCCTTTGAATTTCCCCCAAATTTTTAAGTATTGTAACACTGGGGAATCCTCAACTATCCAAGGAAATGGTCCTAGTCTACGAAATAGGGCTTGTTTTAGTTGTAAGTATTTCCCCTCTTGGGAGGGAGGGAGTTGAAATTCTATCTGAAGCATTTCAAAGGTTTTAAGCTCACCTTCTAAAGTGAGTAAGTGATCCAATGTTAGAATACCTGCGCTCTCCCATATATCCCAGGATATAGTCTGTTTACCTATTCTAATATCAGCGTTATGCCATATAGTGCCATTCTCAATGTTAGATCAGCAATTAAAAATACCTTTGATATCCATGATCTCACCACATAATGTCCATCACAAAGCTATGGTTCAATGCAACTTCTGCACCTGAAATAACCAGTCTTTTCACTTCATTTACAACACTGTAATGAAGAAGAGAGCTGGACAGAGGAAGTGGTATTCCATACCACACGTCGATCGTAGTAAAAGAGTTACATGGCCCATTCATTCACTCATCAGTCACTGAGTATCTGATATGCATGGCAGTCCCCTACTCATGCCTGCCTTTGTCTTTGAGGTGACCTACCATTCACATAAAGAATGCCCTACCGCCTCACATTTCTGAGCTTCTTGATCTTAGATAAAATCTAAACCAATTTAGATATGTTGAAATGACACCAAAATGACATAAATTCAATAAGGAGCTATGGTTTTTTAAAGATCAAATATATAATACCACCACAAAGCGTTAACTGCCAACCGCAATCATCTGGTTGCACTTAACCAGTACTTAGGTGCAGGTTAAGGCCAACCTCGATGGAGCATGGGTCGGATACAGAAACTAAGTTCAGTCAGACGTTTTACATTTGGACGTCGCCTCTTAAATGGAAGTCAAAAATCCTCAAGGGGCAAGTCAGCAGGCTGTAGCTGAAAAGGGCTCCATGACATGGAATAGCCACTGAATGAGATCCCGGTGAAACTGTTAACTTTTGGCAGGAAATATCTAAGTGGGAGTAAATAAAATGTTGTGCCCAAAGAAGGTCCCTTGCTGGCCAGATACTTTTGACTCTTTCGCCCAGTGAAGATTTCTACCTTTAGACTTAGTTACTTTTTTTTAGCTTGGATTCTCTCAGCTGGGCAAGACTGCAAGCCATAGCCGAAGAGGATTCTACAAGGCCAGATTTATTTATTGAGAGTTTTATATAGTGCGAAAAAGATCCAGTCAGGCAACAGAGCGCTTTACAAGAATAGCAATAGAAGGTAAGCCCTGTAAGGATCCAGTTCCAGCCACCTTGAAGTGCCCCGAAGCAGAAGGGGTGCTTCCTTCGTGGCAAATTCGCACCAGAGAGGCGCCTAGTCACCTGGCCAATAGGGGGCCAGGTGATGTTCGGAACCCCCCAAATCACAGCAACCGCCCGTCTCGGCGAAAAATCGTGGGTGGGAATATAAGGCGCCGCTCCCCATACTACAGCTCATTACTACATTGTGGAGCTGGGGAGCGGCACCAAAGGATTTTCGAGACCCACCCACCCACACCTATGCACCAGCAGTGTCGCTGTGCTGGCATATAAGAAGGGTACATTGGTTGGTTATGGAGGCCCACCAACAGGGCGGTGTGTAGAAGGAGGGCAGCTGTCTTTGGGATGCCTTACTGCAGGCTGAGTAGGCCTGACAAAAGAGGGTAGCAAACAGAGATGGCGCTCACAGCCCAGACCCCGCCAGATGGTAGGGCACAAAAATACTAGCAAGGTAGCGAGTTGGGGCCTAACTCTGTGGAGAGGCTACCCCCAACACGCGAAGGGGCGTGGAAACCAACAGAACAATTTTTGGCCACAAAAGTGGCAAGAAACGAGATACGCCTGCAAAACAGCATAATAATGAACTGTCAGGGTGATTTACGATTCTATGATATGCATATGAGTTATGACAAACAAGTGATTTATGACCAACGAATGATTTATGACAAATGATTTATGACAAGTAATGCAAATGATTTATGACCAACGACTGATTTATGACAAATGATTTATGACAAGTAATGCAAATGATTTATGACACCAATTTATGAATGTCCGTTACACAAATGATTTACGATGCACAAATGATTTATCACGCATGGTTTATGATGAGCAACACAAAATGATTTATGACTCCCAATTTATGATGGTTCAGGATAATGACTTATGACCCTGGCCATAAAATTATGTCCAGGGGATTGCAAAATGATTATGCACATAAGGGTAATAAACTGCAGCCAACAACGACCACAAAAACTACCATGAGTGTTGGCTGTCATTGGTAAAAAATATGTAAGAAGGTTTGCATGCCATCCTGGAGTGGGCACAGTGTGGGTGTTATCAGAGACAGAACTACTGGTGACAATATCCAAGGTGAATCCCTTAAAACATCTATTTGACGCTTTCCCTAGCTCCATCCATAAAGACCTCACATAACAGATACTGTCCTTCTGGTCCATCCTGGTCAACTTCTGCCTCAAACTGGGTACATTCTCAGACTTTCTTCAAGTTGGCCTAATCTCTAGCATATGCCTTTACCACGCATGCCATTACAACGCAAAGCATGCATGGTAAAGGCATAGACTTGGTAAAAGTGGTTAAGGTAAGTAATGGTGTATATATATATATATTATCTACTGGCGGTCGCCAGTAGATAGTTATAGTTAGGACCTATTTTCCATAGGAAATCCGCAACATTCTATTTGCAATAACGTTGGCGCCGGTTGACGAATCTTCGCGAAAGCTTCCAACTTGTTGGGGCGCTCCGGTCCGCTCCTATCCTGAAAGTCTCGGGGTGATTCATCAAGCGGGGGCCGAGAAAAAAGGGGGGTCCCAAAACGCGTTTTCCCCATTCATTTTTCCATAGGAACCTTTAGTCGCAGCTACAGCCCGAACTGCTGAATGGAATTACACCAAATTTGGCAAAGAGGTAGCCCTTGGTTCAGTGTCGTGCCTTTTGCTTAAATGGTGTAAATCCGTTCAGTAGTTCCTGAGAAAATCTAAAGTAAAGTCACATATATATCTATGGCCCAGTAGGGTCCGCGTACCCTCCCGATCACGAGCTGCATGCTAATTGGCTGTCAAGTGGCTGTCAACACTCCAAATCAGGAAGTGTTGGCAGCCATTTTGTCCCTCAGTAGAACCGAGGGACAGAAACAAGTGCGCAAAGTGCAAAAAGGGGGCAGGGTAGAAACTCCCTGACCCCCTAGGTCTGCTCAGGGGGTCCCACAAGGACCCCCTGGGCAGAAAAAAGCATTTTTTTTTTAAACGGCCGGATGCGCTTAGGGTGCGCGGATCCCGCCGATTAAAAAAAAAAAGAAAAAAAGAAACAAGTGCGCAAAACGCACAAAGGGGGCAGGGTAGAAACACCCTGACCCCCTAGGTCTGCTCAGGGGGTCCCACAAGGACCCCCTGGCCAGAAAAAAGCATTTTTTTTTTTTTAATCGGCGGGATGCGCTTAGGGTGCGCGGATCCTGCCGAAAAAAAAAAATCGAAGCGCGGGTGGCCCAAGTCCCGGGGGCATGCGGGGGTGGGTTAATGTTTTATATGGGGGGCCTCTAAGGCCCCCCAAGCCCCGGGGACCGCCACCCCCTGGGGCTTTATAAAAGAAATGGAGCGGGAGGCCCCCGGGACCGCCACCCCCCTGGGCTTCTGTTTTTAATTTGAAATTACCTGTGTGGGGGGCTCCAGCCCCCCCACACGCCCCGGGGACCACCACCTCCCCGGGGCTGTGCAATTGAAGGGAGGGGGGCTGTGCGGCCCCCCTCCTGGAGCCCTTGATGGCCCTGGGGACCGCCACCCCCCAGGGCCGGCTCCTGCAGTGTCCCGGGGTGCCTACCCCCGGGACACTGTAGTTTGCTATGGCAGGGCGGGAGCCTCACGGCTCCCGTCCTGTCATAGCAAACTGCTTGGATTTTGGAAGAGAGGCAGGGAAACCTGCTCTCTCTTCCAAAATTCAAAGCAGATTGCTTTTCCACACGGGGAGCTGCATCTTAGCAGCTCCCCATGTGGAAAAGCAATGCCGGACGCGGGGAGCCGGCGGGAATGTGGGGGGATTGGGGACCCCCCCACAGTCCCCAACGGAGAGGGCCAGCCCTGGGGGATATATATTCACTGAAAAAACCATAGGTTTTAGGGACAATTATAGTTAGTTGGACATTGCACTCGTACAAAACCCTTGAAATTCCCCCGTTATAGTTAGTTCAGGTAACTATAACTCGTGCCCCCGCAATGCACTGCTGATGACATCACATATTACATCACTCATGACATGGTCAGTGACATCACTGATGACATCCCCCAGTATTTAAGGGGAATTCGTTCCCCATCTGTAAACGCGCCAGGGGGCGCGTTTGCAGAGTGGTAAAGGAAGGGGGCGGGGCCTGCAGCCCGATCGTTTTTTTGTTTTTTTTTCCCCGAAGGGGGGCTGTGTGGCCCCCCTTCCTTTTTCCTATTTTTGGGCCCTGGGGACCCCATCCCCCAGGGCCTTACCCCTTTTCTTTTTTTTTTTTTTTAAATTAAACGGGAAGGGGGCCGCGTGGCCCCCCTCCCGTGGCCGGATCCGGCCCGGGGACCCCATCCCCCAGGGCATGGCCACACTTTTAAATACATTTTTAGGGAGGGGGGCTGCGTGGCCCCCCTCCTCAGGCCTCCTTTTGCCCCGGGGACCCCATCCCCTGGGGCAGGCCTTTATTTTTTATTTTTTTAATATTATTTTTGGGGAGGGGGGCCGCGTGGCCCCCCTCCCGGGCCACTACTTGCCCCGGGGACCCCACTACTTGCCCCGGGGAGCTGCTAACATGCAGCTCCCCATGTGGAAAAGCAATTTGCTTTGGATATTGGAAGCGAGAGCAGGTTTCCTGCTCTCGCTCCAATATCCAAAGCAGTTTGCTATGACAGGACGGAGCCGCGAGGCTCCCGTCCTGTCATAGCAAACTACAGTGTCCCGGGGGTAGGCACCCCGGGACACTGCAGGAGCCGGCCCTGGGGGTGGCGGTCCCCAGGGCCATTACAGGCTCCAGGAGGGGGGCCGCGTGGCCAGCCTCCCTCCATCGACAAAGCCCCGGGGAGGTGGTGGTCCCTGGGGCTCTGGGGGTCCGTAATGGACCCCCATATTGAAATTTTTAGTGCCCCGGGGAGGTGGCGGTCCCCGGGGCGTGTGGGGGGGCTCGAGCCCCCCCCACACAGGTAATTTAAAAAAAAAAAAAAAAGAAGCCCCGGGGGGTGGCGGTCCCCGGGGCTGAGGGAGGGCCAAGAGCCCTCCCGCACCATTATTTTTTAAAGCCCCAGGGGGTGGCGGTCCCCGGGGCTTGGGGGGGTTCGAGGCCCCCCAAAATTAAATATAAACCCACCCCCCGCATGCCCCCGGGGCTTGGCCCACCCGGGGGTAAAATAGCATCGAAGCGCGGGAGACCGCGCTTTGATTTTTTTTTTTTCGGCGGGATTCGCACACCCTAAGCGCATCCCGCTGATTTTTTGGGCCACGGGAGGGGGGCCCAGGCGGGCCCCTTCCCGTACCTTTTTAAAAAAAAAAAATAAAAGGGGGTCAGGCCCTGGGGGATGGGGTCCCCAGGGCCCAAAATAATTACAAAGAAGGGGGGCCACACAGCCCCCTTTTAAAAAAAAAAATCCCCCCAAAAAAATCCGGCATCGCGCTGGAGGCCACGCCCCTCCTTCTCAGCACTCTGCAAACGCGCCCCCGTTTGCAGAGGGGGAACAATTCCCCTTGAATACTGGGGTCCCTGGGGGCCAACTAGCCCACCAGGAACCTCCAGTATGCGCCAGGGGCTGCGTTGCAGAGAGGTGTTCTGAGGCCACGCCCCTTTGTACACCTCTCTGCAACGCAGCTCTGTGGAGCTTAATGGAGGTAGCTGGTGGGCTAGTTGCACCCCAGGGACCCTCAGGATTCAAGGGGAGTTAATCCCCCGACTTAAAACGCGCCACGGGGCGCGTTTGCACAGTGGTGAAGGGAGGGTGCGGGGCCTGAGGTGACATGTGTGCAAACAGGCCCCGTGGCACGTTTTGGGATGGGGAATTAAATCCCCTTCAATCCTGAGGGTCCCTGGGGCCAACTAGCCCACCAGGTACCTCCAGTAAGCGCCACGGAGCTGCGTTGCAGAGTGTTGTAAAAGGGCGTGGCCTCTGAACACCTCTCTGCAATGCAGCTCTCTGGCGCATACTGGAGGTATCTGGTGGGCTAGTTGGCCCCTAGGGACCCTCGGGATTGAGGAGGAATTAATTCTCCAACTTAAAACGCGCCACAGGGCGTGTTTGCAGACATGTCACCTCAGGCCCCACCCCCATCCTTCACCATTGTGCAAACATTCCTCTAAAATCAGCCGAACTACGAATTGCGATTTACTCACCTGTTATCAGGAGAGACCTCAGTGCTGCATCTTTGAGCCCAGTACTGATCCTGAAAAGTAATTTTAACCGTACTTACCATTAACTTGAATTTCCTTCCATAATATATCATTGCCTGCTTTTTGCTGAAAAAGTTTCTGTCGATTTTTTAAACATACAAATATTCCTCTAAAATCAGCAGAACTACGAATTCCGATTTACTCACCTGTTTTCATGAGAGACCTCAGTGCTGCATCTTTGAGCCCTGTACTGATCCTGAAAAGTAATTTTAACCGTACTTACCAGTAACTTGAATTTCCTACCATAGGCTAACATTGACTGGTTTCACTTGGAAATTCTTCTAAGTGTGGAGTTCTGGAACTTTATAATATTCCTCTAAAATCAGCCGAAATACGAATTCCGATTTACTCACCTGTTATCAGGAGAGACCTCAGTGCTGCATCTTTCAGCCCAGTACTGATCCTGAAAAGTAATTTTAACCGTACTTACCAGTAACTTGAATTTCCTTCCATAGGCTAACATTGACTGGTTTCACTTGGAAATTCTTCTAAGTGTGGAGTTTTGGAACTTTATAATATTCCTCTAAAATCAGCCGAACTACGAATTCCGATTTACTCACCTGTTATCAAGAGAGAACCCAGTGCTGCATCTTTAAGCCCAGCACTGACCTTGAAAAGTAATTCTAACCGTACTTACCAGTAAATTGAATTTCCTTCCATAGGATAACATTGCCTGCTTTTTGCTGAAAAAGTTTCTGTCGATTTTGAAAACATACAAATATTCCTCTAAAATCAGCGGAACTACGAATTCCGATTTACTCACCTGTTATCAGGAGAGACCTCAGTGCTGCATCTTTGAGCCCAGTACTGATCCTGAAAAGTAATTTTAACCGTACTTACCAGTAACTTGAATTTCCTTCCATAGGCTAACATTGACTGGTTTCACTTGGAAATTCTTCCAAGTGTGGAGTTTTGGAACTTTATAATATTCCTCTAAAATCAGCCGAACTATGAATTCTGATTTACTCACCTGTTATCAGGAGAGAACCCAGTGCTGCATCTTTTAGCCCAGCACTGACCCTGAAAAGTAATTCTAACCGTATTTACCAGTAACTTGTATTTCCTTCCATAGGAATCCATTGTCTGGTTTTCAGCAGAAAAGTTTCAAAGTGTCGATTTTCACAAACTACAAATATTCCTTAAAATCGCCTGTATGACTTAAATGCATTCTTTCAACTGTTTACAGGAGATGCACCAGTGCTGGATCCAGGATCCACCACTGAGTAAGAAAAAGTAGCGATAACACTACTTACCTGCTAAGTGAATTTCCTCCCATAGGATAACATTGGTGATTCTATGTGAAAAAGTATCTAAGTGTCAACTTTTAAAATACAATAATATTCCTTAAAAATCACTACTGTAACCAAAACGCTTTTACTCAACTGTTTACAGGAGATGTCCCAGGACTGAATCTAGGATCCAGTCCTGTGGTTAGAAAAGTAATCCATAAAGTAACTAATTGCATTTAACTAGAAATTCACATTGAGCTCAATGTTGCATTGTGTTTGAAATTGTGTTGCCCATTGCAACAACTGTAACTACTGTACTTAAAAGTCTATTGCCTATTTGCAAAGTATTTAAACTAAAGTAATTCATTCTGAGAAAGTATATTTTGTAATGTAATGTATAATGTAATTACAATGTATTTCAAAAATAAAATATCTAAAAATAAATAGTTTAAAAAATGTAGTAAATCAGTATCAAAAAAATAAATATAACAATTAATACATTTAAAAATTGTCATTTACAAAACCTTTGAAATTCACTGAAAAAAACCATAGGTTTCAGACATGTTATAGTTAGGAATTAGCATTTAAAAAGCTTTGAAATTCACTGAAATACCCATAGGTTTCAGGCACGTTATAGTTAGAAATTAGCATTTAAAAAACCTTAGAAATTCACTGAAAAAACCATAGGTTTTAGGGACAGTTATAGTTAGTTGGACATTTCACTCGTACAAAACCCGTGAAATTCCCCCGTTAGAGTTAGTTCAGGTAACTATAACTCGCGCCCCCGCAATGCACTGCTGATGACGTCACATATTACATCACTCATGACATGGTCAGTGACATCACTGATGACATCACTGATGACATCTCAAATGACATCACTGATGGCATCACTGATGACATCATCCATGTGATAATTTGATGCATCTTCTCACACCCAAATATAACTTTTGATACACCCACTGTAAATTACAGACTGCCATTGTCAAAACCATAGACACTCCAACACCAATTACTATATACACACTCACTGATTCTTAGGTCTACACACACACATCTACTCACTCACCCGTACAGTCACTCATACTTATAGTCACTCAGTACAGGACTATTATATGCACTCTTACACCTATATAAACACTCCACACACCGCCACTCATCCTTAGAGGTACTCACACACCTACTCAGTCATGCAAAAATTAAGCACACACCCATTTACTCACCTATACAGTTATACACACACCAGCTCACTTACTCATACAAATACTAGCACATTCTTACGCTCTTATACAATCTCTGATACAAGCACACACTCATCCATACAGTCACTCTCACAATCACACACTCTGCTTATAGCTATTTATATACTCCAACACACATATATACTGCCTTTCACATATGTAGTTACTCACACATGTACCACTGGGACATACATTCACTCACTAACACACCCATACACACACTCACCCACCCATACAGTCCATCACAGATGCACTATTGAAATCATGCACCAAGTGAATCACCCACTCACACATCTATGCACAGAGTCACACACACCCCACCCACACAAACAATCAGGCACCCATACAGATACACAAACAACCAATCAATAACTCATATAGACACTCATGTAGCTATTCACAAACCCATGCAGCCGCTTACACACCAACAGACAGACGGATAAAGACATTCACCCAGTTTAGTCACTAACCCATGCATTTAGTAAGATACGTTTAATCACTCACTTATAGAGTCAGTCACGCACCTACTAAATCATCCATCCACACACTTATACACCCACTCATTATTCAATACACCTTGGCATATATATTAAACATATATAAACTTTATAGAAACACACAGTCACTGCATGATGTCATCAGTGATGTCATTTGAGATGTCATCAGTTATGTGACTGACTCTACAAGTGAGTGATTAAACGTATCTTACTGAATGCATGGGTTAGTGACTAAACTGTGTGAATGTCTGTATCCGTCTGTTTGTTGGTGTGTAAGTGGATGCATGGATTTGCGAATAGCTACATGAGTGTCTATATGGGTTATTGATTGGTTCTCTGAGTATCTGTATGGCTGCCTGAGTGTTTGTGTGGGTGGGGTGTGTGTGACTCTATACATAGATGTGTGAGTGGGTGATTCACTGGGTGCATGATTTCAAGAGTGCATCTGTGATGGACTGCTTGGGTGGGTGAGTGTGTGTATGGGTGTGTTAGTGATTGAATGTATATCTCAGTGGTACATGTGTGAGTAACTACATATGTGAAAGGCAGTATATATGTGTGTTGGAGTATATAAATAGCTATGCGTAGAGTGAGTGATTGTGATAGTGGCTGTATGGATGAGTGTGTGCTTGCATCAGTGATTGTATAAGAGCGTAAGAATGTGCTAGTATTTGTGTGAGTAAGTGAGCTGGTGTGTGTATAACTGTATAGGTGAGTAAATGGCAGTGTGTTTAATTATTTGCATGACTGACTAGGTGTGTGAGTACCTCTATGGATTAGTGGCGGTGTTTGAGTGTGTATATAGGAGTATGAGTGCATATGATGGTCCTGTACTGAGTGACCGTAAGTATGTGTGACTGTACGGGTGAGTGAGTGGATGTGTGCGTAGACCTAAGAATCAGTGAGTGGGTATGTAGTTATTGGTGTTGGAGTGTGTATGGTTTTGCGAATGGCAGTGTGTAATTTAGAGTGGGTGTATCAAAGGTTATATTAGGGTGTGAGGAGGTGCATCAGATTATCACGTGGATGATGTCATCAGTGATGTCATTTGAGATGTCATCAGTGATGTCATCAGTGATGTCACTGACCATGTCATGAGTGATGTAATATGTGACGTCATCAGCAGTGCATTGCTGGGCGCGAGTTATAGTTAGCTGAACTAACTATAACGGGGGAATTTCACGGGTTTTGTACGAGTGAAATGTCCAACTAACTATAACTGTCCCTAAAACCTATGGTTTTTTCAGTGAATTTCAAAGGTTTTTAAATGCTAATTTCTAACTATAACGTGTCTGAAACCTATGGTTTTTTCAGTGAATTTCAAAGGTTTTTTAAATGCTAATTTCTAACTATAACGTGCCTGAAACCTATGGTTTTTTCAGTGAATTTCAAAGGTTTTTAAATGCTAATTCCTAACTATAACATGTCTGAAACCTACGTTTTTTTCAGTGAATTTCAAAGGTTTTGTAAATGACAATTTTTAAATGTATTAATTGTTATATTAATTTTTGTCATACTGATTTACTACATTTTTAGAAACAATTTTTTTACATATTTTATTTTTTAAATTACATTGTAATTACATTATACATTACATTACAAAAAATACTTTATGAGAATGAATTACTTTAGTTTAAATACTTTGCACATAGGCAATAGACTTTTAAGTACAGTAGTTACAGTTGTTGCAATGGGCAACACATTTTCAAACACAATGCAACATTCAGCTCAATGTGAATTTCTAGTTAAATGCAATTAGTTACTTTATGGATTACTTTTCTAAACCACAGAACTGGATCCTAGATTCAGTCCTGGGACATCTCCTGTAAACAGTTGAGTAAAAGCGTTTTGGTTACAGTAGTGATTTTTAAGGAATATTATTGTATTTTAAAAGTTGACACTTAGAAACTTTTTCACATAGAATCACCAATGTTATCCTATGGAAGGAAATTCACTTAGCAGGTAAAAACTGTTATCGTTACTTTTTCTTACTCAGTGTTGGATCCTGGATCCAGTACTGGTGCATCTCCTGTAAACAGTTGAAAGAATGCGTTTAAGTCATACAGGCGATTTTTAAGGAATATTTGTAGTTTGTGAAAATCGACACTTTGAAACTTTTCTGCTGAAAACCAGACAATGGATTCCTATGGAAGAAAATATAAGTTACTGGTAAGTACGGTTAAAATTACTTTTCAGGGTCAGTGCTGGGCTAACAGATGCAGCACTGGGTTCTCTCCTGATAACAGGCGAGTAAATTGGAATTCGTACTTTGGTTGATTTTAGAGGAATATTATAAAGTTCCAAAACTCCACACTAAAGAATTTCCAAGTGAAACCAGTCAATGTTAGCCTATGAAGGAAATTCAAGTTACCGGTAAGTGCGGTTAAAATTACTTTTCTGGACCAGTACTGGGCTGAAAGATGCAGCACTGAGGTCTCTCCTGATAACAGGTGAGTAAATCAGAATTCGGATTTCGGCTGATTTTAGAGGAATATTTGTATGTTTCAAAAATCAACACTTAGAAACTTTTCAGCAAAAAGCAGACAATGATATCCTATGGACGGAAATTCAAGTTACTGGTAAGTACGGTTAAAATTACTTTTGAGGATCAGTACTGGGCTGAAAGATGCAGCACTGAGGTCTCTCCTGATAACAGGTGAGTAAATCAGAATTGGTATTTCGGCTGATTTTAGAGGAATATTTGTATGTTTCAAAAATCAACACTTAGAAACTTTTTCAGCAAAAAGCAGGCAATGATATCCTATGCAAGGAAATTCAAGTTACTGGTAAGTACGGTTAAAATTACTTTTCAGGATTAGTACTGGGCTGAAAGATGCAGCACTGAGGTCTCTCCTGATAACAGGTGAGTAAATCGGAATTCGTAGTTCGTCAGATTTTAGAGGAATATTTGCACAATGGTGAAGGGAGGGGCGGGGCCTGAGGTGACATCTGTGCAAACGCGCGCCCGTGGCGCGTTTTAAGTTGGGGGATTAAGTCCCTTGAATCATGAGGGTCCCTAGGGGCCAACTAGCCCACCAGGAACCTCCAGTATGCGCCAGGGAGCTGCGTTGCAGAGAGGTGTACAGAGGCCACACCCCTTTTACACCTCTCTGCAACGCAGCTCTGTGGCGCTTTCTGGATGTACCTGTTGGGCTAGTTGGCCCCAGGGACCCTCAGGATTGAAGGGATTTAATTCCCCATCTTAAAACGCGCCACGGGGCCTGTTTGCACACATGTCACCTGAAGCCCCGCCCTCCCTGCACTTTTTATTTTTTTTATTTTTTACTAATTTGGGGAGGGGGCTGCGTGGCCCCCCTCCCTGGTCACTTATGGCCCCGGGGACCCCATCCCCCGGGGCCTGGCCTCTGGTTGGGGACTGTGGGGGGGTCCCCAATACCCCCACAGTCCCAGCCGGCTCCCCGCCTCCTGCGCGAGCCGGCATTGCTTTCCACATGGGGAGCAGCTAACATGCTGCTCCCCATGTGAAAGCAATTGTCTTTGGATATTGGAAGCGAGCAGGTTTCCTGCTCTCGCTCCAATATCCAAAGCAGCTTGCTATGGCAGGACGGGAGCCGCGAGGCTCCCGCCCTGCCATGGCAACTACAGTGTCCCGGGGATAGGCACCCCGGGACACTGCAGGAGCCGGCCCTGGGGGTGGCGGTCCCCAGGGCCATCAAGGGCTCCAGGAGGGGGCCGCGCGGCCCCCTCCCCTCTAAGTTGCACAGCCCCGGGGAGTTGGTGGTCCCGGGGCTCTGGGAGTCCGTAATGGACCCCACATTTATTTTGTAAGTGCCCCAGGGAGGTGGTGGTCCCCGGGGCATGTGGGGGCTGGAGCCCCCACACCTTATTTATTTAAAAAGAAGCCCCGGGGTGGCGGTCCCCGGGGCTGCGGGAGGGCAGGAGAGCCCTCCCGCACCATTTTTATAAAGCCCCGGGGGTGGTGGTCCCCGGGGCTTGGGGGCCCTTGAGGCCCCCATACAAACAATATACCCACCCCCACCATGCCCCGGGACTTGGGCCACCCGGGCAAATGCAGTCGAGGCGCGGGAGACCGCGCTCGATTTTTTTCGTCAGGATTCGCGCACCCTGAGCGCATCCTGCCGATTTTTAAAAAAATTTTTATTTATTTTTGCCCAGGGGTTCTTGTGGGACCCCTGAGCAAACCTAGGGCGTCAGGGTGTTTCTACCCTGCCCCCTTTGTGCGCTTTGCGCACTTGCTTCTGTCCCTCGGTTCTACCGAGGGATAAAATGGCTGCCAACATTTCCTGAATCGGAATGTTGACAGCCAGCTGACAGCCAATTAACATGCAGCTCGTGATCGGGACGGTGCGCGCAGGGTGCGCTGAGGGCACGCGGACCCTACTCGGCCATAGATATATATGTACTTTTACTTTTGATTTTCTCAGCAACTACTGAACGGATTTACACCATTTAACAAAAAGGGTTCTTTCTGAACCAAGAACTACCTCTTTGCCAAATTTGGTGTAATTCCGTTCAGCAGTTCAGGCTGTAGCCGTGTCTAAAGTTTCCTATGGAAAATTGCATGGGAAAACGCGTTTTGGGACCCCCTTTTTCTCGGCCCCGCTTGACGAATCCCCCGAGACTTTCAGGGTAGGAGCGGACCGGAGCGCCCCACAAAGTTTGAAAATTTTGCAAAGATACGTCAACCGGCAAGAGAGTTATTTCAAATAGAATGTTGCGGATTTCCTATGGATAATAGGTTGTAACTATAACTATCTACTGGCGACCGCCAGTAGATAATATATATATATATATATATATATATATATATATATATATATATATATATATATATATATATTCACTGAAAAAACCATAGGTTTCAGACACGTTATAGTTACAAATTAGCATTTAAAAAACCTTTGAAATTCACTGAAAAAACCATAGGTTTTAGGGACAGTTATAGTTACTTGGACATTGCACTCGTACAAAACCCGTGAAATTCCCCCGTTATAGTTAGTTCAGCTAACTATAACTCGCGCCCCAGCAATGCACTGCTGATGACGTCACATATTACATCACTCATGACATGGTCAGTGACATCACTGATGACATCACTGATGACATCTCAAATGACATCACTGATGACATCATCCAGTGACTGTGTGTTTCTGTAAAGTTTAAATATTTTTAAAATATATAGGAAAAGACGTATTGAAGAATGAGTGGGTGTCTAAGTGTCTGTATGGATGATTTAGTAGGTGCGTGACTGACTCTATAAGTGAGTGATTTAACGTATCTTACTGAATGCATGGGTTAGTGACTAAACTGGGTGTATGTCTGTATCCGTCTGTCTGTTGCTGTGTAAGTGGCTGCATGTGTTTGTGAATAGCTAAATGATTTTCTATATGAGTTATTGAATGCTTGTCTGAGTATCTGTATGGGTGCCTGAGTGTTTGTGTGGGAGGGGTGTGTGCAACTCTGTGCATAGATGTGTGAGTGGGTGATTCACTGGGTGGATGGTTTCAAGAGTGCATCTGTGATAGACTGTATGGGTGGGTAAGTGTGTGTAAGAGTGTGTTAGTGAGTGAATGTATGTCCCAGTGGTACATGTGTGAGTAACTACATATGTGAAAGGCAGTATATATGTGTGTTGGAGTATATAAATCAGCTATAAGCAAGAGTGAGTGATTGTGATAGTGGCTGTATGGATGATTGTGTGCTTGTATCAGTGATTGTATAAGAGCGTAACAATGTGCTACTATTTGTATGAGTAAGTGAGCTGGTGTGTGTATAACTGTATAGGTGAGTAAATGGCAGTGTGTTTAATTATTTGCATGACTGACTAGGTGTGTGAGTATCTCTATGGATGAGTGGCGTTGTTTGAGTGTCTATATAGGAGTAAGAGTGCATATGATAGTCCTGTACTGAGTGACCGTAAGTATGAGTGACTGTACGGGTGAGTGAGTGGATGTGTGTGTGTAGACCTAAGAATCAGTGAGTGGGTATGTAGTTATTGGTGTTGGAGTGTCTATGGTTTTGCGAATGGCAGTCTGTAATTTAGAGTGGGTGTATCAAAGATTATATTAGGGTGTGAGGAGGTGCATCAGATTATCACGTGGATGATGTCATCAGTGATGTCATTTGAGATGTCATCAGTGATGTCATCAGTGATGTCACTGACCATGTCATGAGTGATGTAATATGTGACGTCATCAGCAGTGCATTGCGGGCGCGAGTTATAGTTAGCTGAACTAACTATAACGGGGGAATTTCACGGGTTTTGTACGAGTGCAATGTCCAAGTAACTATAACTGTCCCTAAAACCTATGGTTTTTTCAGTGAATTTCAAAGGTTTTTAAATGCTAATTTGTAACTATAACGTGTCTGAAACCTATGGTTTTTTCAGTGAATTTCAAAGGTTTTTAAATGCTAATTTGTAACTATAACGTGTCTGAAACCTATGGTTTTTTCAGTGAATTTCAAAGGTTTTTTAAATGCTAATTTCTAACTATAACGTGCCTGAAACCTACGGTTTTTCAGTGAATTTCAAAGGTTTTGTAAATGACAATTTTTAAATGTATTAATTGTTATATTAATTTTTTCATACTGATTTACTACATTTTTAGAAACAATTTTTTTACATATTTTATTTGTCAAATTACATTGTAATTACATTATACATTACATTACAAAAAATACTTTCTCAGAATGAATTACTTTAGTTTAAATACTTTGCAGATAGGCAATAGACTTTTAAGTACAGTAGTTACAGTTGTTGCAATGGGCAACACATTTTCAAACACAATGCAACATTCAGCTCAATGTGAATTTCTAGTTAAATGCAATTAGTTACTTTATGGATTACTTTTGTAACCACAGGACTGGATCCTAGATTCAGTCCTGGTACATCTCCTGTAAACAGTTGAGTAAAAGCGTTTTGGTTACAGTCGTGATTTTTAAGGAATATTATTGTATTTTAAAAGTTGACACTTTGAAACTTTTTCTCATAGAATCACCAATGTTATCCTATGGAAGGAAATTCACTTAGCAGGTAAAAACTGTTATCGTTACTTTTTCTTACTCAGTGTTGGATCCTGGATCCAGCACTGGTGCATCTCCTGTAAACAGTTGAAAGAATGCGTTTAAGTCATACAGGCGATTTTAAGGAATATTTGTAGTTTGTGAAAATCAACACTTTGAAACTTTTTGCTGAAAACCAGTCAATGTTAGCCTATGAAGGAAATTCAAGTTACCGGTAAGTACGGTTAAAATTACTTTTGAGGATCAGTACTGGGCTGAAACATGCAGCACTGAGGTCTCTCCTGATAACAGGTGAGTAAATCGGAATTCGTATTTCGGCTGATTTTAGAGGAATATTTTAAAGTTCCAAAACTCCACACTTAGAAGAATTTCCAAGTGAAACCAGTCAATGTTAGCCTATGGAAGGAAATTCAAGTTACTGGTAAGTACGGTTAAAATTACTTTTCAGGACCAGTACTGGGCTGAAAGATGCAGCACTGAGGTCTCTCCTGATAACAGGTGAGTAAATCAGAATTCGGATTTCGGCTGATTTTAGAGGAATATTTGTATGTTTCAAAAATCAACACTTAGAAGAATTTCCAAGTGAAACCAGTCAATGTTAGCCTATGAAGGAAATTCAAGTTACCGGTAAGTACGGTTAAAATTACTTTTCAGGATCAGTACTGGGCTGAAAGATGCAGCACTGAGGTCTCTCCTGATAACAGGTGAGTAAATCGGAATTCGTATTTCGGCTGATTTTAGAGGAATATTTTAAAGTTCCAAAACTCCACACTTAGAAGAATTTCCAAGTGAAACCAGTCAATGTTAGCCTATGAAGGAAATTCAAGTTACCGGTAAGTACAGTTAAAATTACTTTTCAGGATCAGTACTGGGCTGAAAGATGCAGCACTGAGGTCTCTCCTGATAACAGGTGAGTAAATCGGAATTCGTATTTCGGCTGATTTTAGAGGAATATTTTAAAGTTCCAAAACTCCACACTTAGAAGAATTTCCAAGTGAAACCAGTCAATGTTAGCCTATGAAGGAAATTCAAGTTACCGGTAAGTACAGTTAAAATTACTTTTCAGGATCAGTACTGGGCTGAAAGATGCAGCACTGAGGTCTCTCCTGATAACAGGTGAGTAAATCGGAATTCGTATTTCGGCTGATTTTAGAGGAATATTTTAAATTTCCAAAACTCCACACTTAGAAGAATTTCCAAGTGAAACCAGTCAATGTTAGCCTATGAAGGAAATTCAAGTTACCGGTAAGTACGGTTAAAATTACTTTTCAGGACCAGTACTGGGCTGAAAGATACAGCACTGAGGTCTCTCCTTATAACAGGTGAGTAAATCGGAATTCCTATTTCGGCTGATTTTAGAGGAATATTTGCACAATGGTGAAGGGAGGGCGGGGCCTGAGGTGACATCTTTGCAAACGCGCCCCGTGGCGCGTTTTAAGTTGGGGGATTAAGTTCCCTTGAATCCTGAGGGTCCCTAGGGGCCAACTAGACCACCAGGAACCTCCAATATGCGCCAGGGGCTGCGTTGCAGAGACGTGTAGAGAGGCCACACCCCTTTTACACCTCTCTGCAACGCAGCTCTGTGGCGCTTTCTGGATGTACCTGTTGGGCTAGTTGGCCCCCAGGACCCTCAGGATTGAAGGGATTTAATTCCCCATCTTAAAACGCGCCACGGGGCCTGTTTCCACACATGTCACCTCAAGCCCCGCCCCTCCCTTCACCACTGTGCAAACGCGCCCCGTGGCGCGTTTTAAGTTGGGGGATTAAGTCCCCTTGAATCCTGAGGGTCCCCGGAGTCCAACTAGCCCACCATATACCTCCAAAAGCGCCATAGAGCTGCGTTTCAGAGAGGTGTAAAAGGGGCGTGGCCTCTGTACACCTCTCTGCAAGGCAGCCCCTGGCGCATACTGGAGGTTCCTGGTGGGCTAGTTGGCCCTAGGGACCCCCAGTATTCAAGGGAGTCGTTCCCCTCTGCAAACGCGCCAGGGCGCGTTTGCAGAGTGGTGAAGGAAGGGGCGGGGCCTGCGGGCCCGATCGTTTTTTTTTTTTTTTAATTTTTTTTTTGGGGGAGGGGGCCGCGTGGCCTCCTCCCGAGCCACTACTTGCCCCGGGGACCCCATCCCCCGGGGCTGGCCCTCTCGTTGGGGACTGTGGGGGTCCCCAATCCCCCACAGTCCCGCCGGCTCCCCGTGTCCTACGGGAGCCGGCATTGCTTACACATGGGGAGCTGCTAAGATGCAGCTCCCCATGTGGAAAGCTATCGGCTTTGGATATTGGAAGAGAGAGCAGGTTTCCTGCTCTCTCTTCCAATATCCAAAGCAGTTTGCATGACAGGCAGGACGCGGCTCCCGTCCTGTCATTGCAAACAGCAGTGTCCCGGGGTAGGCACCCGGGACACTGCAGGAGCCGGCCCTGGGGGTGGTGGTCCCCAGGGCCATCAAGGGCTCCAGGAGGGGGGCCGCGCGGCCCCCTCCCATTCAGTGCACAGCCCCGGGAGGTGGTGGTCCCCGGGGCTCTGGGAGTCCAAAACGGACCCCCATTGTAATTTTCTTAGTGCCCCGGGAGGTGGTGGTCCCGGGCGTGTGGGGGCTGGAGCCCCCCACACAGGTTTTTAATTAAAAAAGAAGCCCCGGGGAGGTGGTGGTCCTCGGGGCTGCGGGAGGGCTCAGAGCCCTCCCGCACCATTGTACATAAAGCCCCGGGGGTGGTGGTCCCCGGGGCTTGGGGGCCCTTAGAGGCCCCCACACATAAAATTAACCCCCCCAGCATGCCCCCGGGACTTGGGCCACCCGGGGGCCAATTAGCTATCGAGCGCGGGAGACCGCGCTTCGATTTTTTCGGCAGGGTTCGCGCTCCCTGAGCGCATCCTGCCGATTTTTAAAAAAAAAATTTTTTTTTGCCCAGGGGTCCTTGTGGGACCCCTGAGCAAACCTAGGGGGTCAGGGTGTTTCTACCCTCCCCCTTTGTGCGCTTTGCGCACTTGTTTCTGTCCCTCGGTTCTACCGAGGGACAAAATGGCTGCCAACATTTCCTGAATCGGAATGTTGACAGCCAGCTGACAGCCAATTAACATGCAGCTCGTGATCGGGAGGGTGCGCGAATCCTCCGTGCCCATAGATATATATGTACTTTTACTTTTTGATTTTCTCAGCAACTACTGAACGGATTTACACCATTTAACAAAAGGGTTCTTTCTGAACCAAGAACTACCTCTTTGCCAAATTTGGTGTAATTCCGTTCAGCAGTTCGGGCTGTAGCCGTGTCTAAAGTTTCCTATGGGAAAATGCATGGGGAAAACGCGTTTTGGGACCCCCCTTTTTCTCGGCCCCCGCTTGACGTATCACCCCGAGACTTTCAGGGTAGGAGCGGACCGGAGCGCCCCACGAAGTTTGAAAATTTCGCGAAGATACGTCAACCGGCAAGAGAGTTATTTCAAATAGAATGTCGCGGATTTCCTATGGATAATAGGTTGTAACTATAACTATCTACTGGCGACCGCCAGTAGATAATATATATATATATATATATGTGTGTGTGTGAAGAAAAGGATGCCCCCAGGCGAAGTGAACTCACTCAGGTTGAAAGGCTTTTATTGGCAAAACCAGCTTCGATCGATACACACCACAAGGCAGTCCCATGCCTGACGCGTTTCGGACTTGACGTCCTTTCTCGAAGGCGGCACGTGAAATACTGCAACTTCACTCCCAATATATCCCCATATACTGACTTTGCTTGACTCACACTGGCAGTAAGAAATGTACTTTTATTTTGGCTGCTTCAAGGTTTCAAGTGAAAACTATGAGTACCAGCATGCCCACTCAGGGTTAAAAGGACGACTTGGTTTTAATAAGCCGGTCTCCAATTGGACTCCAACACCTTTTAGATACCACCAACAAATTTTCACAACATAATGCATTAAAGATTAACTTAAACAAATCAAAAGTAATGACAGTGAATTATAACAAGACAAAGAAACTCTCATGGTTCCTGGACGGGCAGAGGCTAGACTGGGTAACCAACTACAAGTATCTTGGTGTACTATGGGACAGTAGAGGTTCATTTAAACCTCAACTAGAGGCCATGCGTCGGAAGGGCACCACATTCTACTTTTCAATGAAGCCCCTGAAGAAAGTCCTCCCTGACCGGACATTGGACCCTCTCTTACAAGTGATCAGAGCACGACTACAGCCAATGCTCACATATGGGAGTGAACCAATGCTAGGGAAAGATGCGTTAGTTTTAGACAAAATAATCAGTAGAACATACAGAGCAATTTTCCAGCTGCCCAACTACGTGTTGCCTGCCCAAATACGCCTTGAATTTGGCCTTCAGAGACAAACAGTGGAGAGAAGAGGCGCTTACATAAAAAGTTGGCGTAAAATCAGAGGCGCAGAGCAAGGATCCTTAAATCCCCACCTTTGGATAGAGCTGTCAACCCGAGAAAAATCACCTGCCAAGAAGTATCTGTTGGAATCACTGGAGTATCTCGGATTGACAAACCTCTGGGAGACATCCGCAGATAATAAGAGCTTTAAAAAGATAGTAACAAAAGTAACAAAAATGATATCAATAATAGAAGATAAGGAAATTCTGGCCAAGAGGGCTCACGGATGGACAGTGTTGAATGATTATAAAGCTCTTAAGCCACAAGCATATCTAAAAACGGGACTTACACGGAAGACAAAAGAAAACTTCTTAAAACTGCGCTTCGGTGTTCTACCAATCCTTCCTCACTTGGCACCCTGGAAAAGGAGAGATAAAGAACAGTCCTGCCGCTTCTGTGGAACAGGAAAAGAGGATTTAACACACATAATCTGTATTTGCCCAAACCTGATGGACATAAGGCGCGCCTACTCCGAGTAATATGGAACGAAAAGGGCATAAGAAGCTGCAGGCAGGCTGTGAAGCTGTGTTTTAATCCAGAGGAAACTCAATTAAACTGCCGACTAACAAAGAATTTCGACATAGTGGCTAGCAGACTTAAGACTTATAAAAAAGTGCAGGAAGAATAGCATGCAGCTATAACATTTTATTAATTACAGAGGCAGTCTGTCTAGAATTAGGCTCGTGAAAATTAAGACCTGTACTCTGAAGCACATGCACTTTATTACCCTTGAAATGGACTGCACAGAAAATTAAATTGAGATCGATACGATTTTTTATTCAAGAGAATTTTTTTTTTTTTAAATGTAATCGTACAGAGATAAGTTTAATGTTTTTTTATATTGTGAGTTTTAATTAACTGTACAATAAATTCTATTCTATTCTATTCCACTCAGGGTTAAAAGGAAGTTAATCAATTGAACTTAATTGCTTACAGACTTAACCACCGTGATCAAGGCTGCAATGGCAGAAACGCGTTGGTGGAAAAGAAAATCAAATTTTGATTAAAATTAATTGTTGACATGGAGCTTACGAGAGTGCAGCGTGTTTTGTGCCTTTTGGAAATCCTTGTTTTGGGAACATTGGTCTCGTTCCGACACTGGCACCAGCAGTTGAGTGCCCGCTTTTGACCACTTTGTGTGAATATGAACTTTTCAGTGGCTGCGCCCGGCATGAGGGGACATAATATCAACCTGGACTTTGCCATGGAGGAAGTACAAGAGACACTCAGGGGCATATTAGCAAGGAAGTGGCGATGAGAGGCGTTAGCCTCCTTGGCTTAACGCCTCTCATCGCCACTCTCGAAGCGCCAGGCTGCACCATATTACCAAGGATATGGTGCAGCCTGGCGCTTCCCTGCGATGGTGCTAAGTCTCACGACTTTACACCAACGCATGCACCCTTGCACCAGAGTGCAAGGGTGTCTGCGAGCAGGGAGGTTTGTTTATGTACAGGAAGGTGTCCCTTCCTGTACAAAAACATACCTAAAATGCCATTTTGTAACTTTCATGTGTGCACCTTGATGTACATAAACAAACCTTGGCATTTTGCTTTTTCCATGTGTGCTGCACAAGGCAGCACACATGGAAAAAGCAAAATACTAGGAGGAATGAAGCATTACTCCTCGTATCGCCACCTTAAGACCAGGATTTTCCTGGTTTTAAGTTCGGCGCTGCCACCTATTATCGCCTCTCTTGATAATAGGTGGCGGCGTCGAAGTGAATGGGTGTTGCAGTGGAACGCCCGCCGCAACACCCACTGCACGCCCCTTTCACGGTAAATTTAGCGTGAAAGGGGCACTATTATCAAGGCAGCGTTAAGCCAATTAACGTGGCTTAACGCTGCCTTGATAATAGGGCGCTAACCCTATCGCCACCACAACGTCACAAAAAGTGACGTTGTGGTGGTGATAGGGGCTTGATAATATGCCACTCAGTCTCTTACATGTGTACTAACATTGGAAGACTTAATCAGCCCGGATAGGCAAATTCTTCTAACAGCGTCGTGTGTATTTCACCATGACAGCAGGAATACCAGAGACAGCCTCACAAAGGAAAGTGATGGCATATCTTTGGTACACTTACCTCCCACGCCGATGCGACCCTGTGAAGGCAAGGGGTTCATGAGCTCCATGAAAACCACGTCAAATAGAGGTTAACAATTAAGAACGTCCTGATTAAAGTACTGGCAACTCTGCATTAAGGAATTTTTCATTGAAGCATGTTCGCATTAACAATTAAATACGAACTGTGTTTTCATGCAACAATTATGAATCTCAGTAAACTGCTTCAAGGTTTCAAGCGAAAACTACGAGTACCAGCATGCCCACTCAGGGTTAAAAGGAAGTTAATCAATTGAACTTAATTACTTACAGACTTAACCACCGTGATCAAGGCCGCAATGGCAGAAACGCGTTGGTGGAAAAGAAAATCAAATTTTGATTAAAATTAATTGTTGACATGGAGCTTACGAGAGTGCAGCGTGTTTTGTGCCTTTTGGAAATCATTGTTTTGGGAACATTGGTCTCGTTCCGACGCTGGCACCAGCAGTTGAGCGCCCGCTTTTGACCACTTTGTGTGTATATGAACTTTTCTGCGGCTGCGCCCGGCATGAGGGGACATAATATCAACCTGGACTTTGCCATGGAGGAAGTACAAGAGACACTCGGGGGCATATTCACAAGGACTTATCGCCGAGTTATCGCCATCTTAACGCATCAAAAGTGGAGATACATTTAACGCACCATTCACAAGCGGGTGCAAACTGCAGACATCGCCAGTATTCCCGCGATAACTGCCCCAAAATTTATCTCCACGGCTGACACCCCCAACTAACCCTAATGAGATGCATAGTAGGCGTTCCCGTGCAAAAACTCACGAAAACACCACAACACCACTTTCACAACGAACTGCCAGATCTGCGATGCGAACCAAAAACAGGCGATAAGCCGCGGTAGCAGCAGGGAATTAACACCTGCCTTCTGCTGGTGTTAAGCAGGACGACTACCTGCAGTATGAAAGGGAGCCCAGCTAAGAGCCACATCTGAAGACCCACAGATGCCATGGAGCCAATGATCATGCAGCTCGGAGACCCATGAGGGCCACAACACCCACCTCCACCACCCCCAGGCCCGCCACCACCCCCAGGACAGACCCCGCCCCCCCCGGACCACCACAGAGGCAGCGTACACAAAGACAGCGGACCCACCGTAAACGCACCAGCCGCACAGACCTAACGCCAGAGGAGGCCATTGCCCACTACAGGCCCAAAAGGACAACCAACCCCTGCATCCTGACCCACATCGCCCACCTGCTGACAGTACCAACACAGCGGACAACCAACATCCCTCCGCAGACAAAGCTGCCGGCTGTGCTGCACATGTTGGCCTCTCGTACCTTCCAACCCACAACTGCCAGAGTCGGAGGAGTCTCACAGCCAGCCCTATCCAAGTTCATCACACCTGTCCTGGATGCCATCATCAGCCTGGTACCCCAGCACCTCCACATCACCCACACTGCGCAGGAGCAGCTGGAGACCAAGCAAGGCTTCTACGCCATAGCTGGATTCCCTCACCTGTTGGGGGCAATCTACTGCACACATGTACCCCTCGTGCCCCCTGCCGACACTGCACACAACTACCGCAACAGAAAGCACACGCATTCCATCAATGTGCAGGCAATAGTGGACCACCGGGGACTCCTCAACAATGTTGTGGCCAACTCCCCAGGCAGTGTGCATGATTCATACATCTCCCAACAGTCCATCATCAACAGGCGCTCCCAGGATGGCACCTATGGAAATGCATTGCTCGTTGGTAAGTACCAAATGAACACACCACACACCTCCACTTCACAGTCATGCAACTCACGACACTGGCAATGGGCACGCAGCAAAACTACATGCAACATGCCACACAACATGCCAACCGACCAGACACGACAACACGACTCCATTGGGAACCTCGGCTTGCCATGCACACAACCCAGCCACGGCATGGCACCACAGCCACACAATAGCAGAATGTGAGGAGAGGCTTGGAGCAGGCATGTGCGAGAGCGGCAAGTGACTAATGAATGAGAACCTACCCAATGCCAGGTGTGGTGTGGATGTGCCGGACAGACTTCAGTGTGCAAACCACGGAAATGGCCATGTGGACATTAACTGCTGGTGCATGGAGTGTAATGGCCAGTGGATGCTACCATGTCCCCACAGGCTGTGGGGGAGAACGCGGAAATGTTGCTCGTTACGTCCCCCCCTGTATGCGCGGGCGGAGTGGGTTGGCCCTGCGTACGCCAGGCCTGCCTAGGGGTGTGAATAAAAAGCCCGTCGCACTGGGCGTGGTTCTCATTCGGAATGGCCAACGTGTCTGCCAGGGTGGTGCCTCTCAGCCCGCCACGAGGCTGGTGCCGTGCGCGGCGGGGCCTGCATTCCTGTGCTCCTGCTGCACCCCGGGCAGCTGGTCCCCAGACCCATCATGCCTGCCCCAGCGCACCAAGGAGGCTCCGCTCACCTGCCGACACCGGCGTGTGTCAAAGAGGGCCCACCACATGCCGGTGCAAACTCCAAGCCCCAGTCCAGCGACCTTTGCAGCCTCCGCAGACCATCTCTGGCTTCCACGACGCTGGCCCACAGTACTCCTTTCTCGTTGACATACCCCACCTGCGTACTCTTCGGCCCAGTTGTTGGCACATGCTGTACTGAGTCGTGTTTTTTGAATGGCAGTGACCCCAAGTCTGTGGCAGCGTCCACATCACTATACTCCCTCCGATCAGTGAAGCCAAAGTCTGCATCGCAAGCCTGCGACACGTGGTGCCACTAACCCTGTTCAACGCAAGCCTGCGACACGTGGTGCCACTAACCCTGTTCAACACAAGCCGGCGACACTTGGATGAGGGCTCAGGCCTACACTGCGGTCCAGTAGGTCCCACATGTGGAACTGTGTCCTGAGTTTAGAATGGCAGTGACCAAATGTTAATTGCCGCGTTTATATCACTGAACTCCCTTCGATCAGTGTCCCAAACCCTGCATCGCAAGCACACGACACGTGTCTGTGGGCCCGTGCTGAAAGCTGCTCCCGGCCTACACTGCGGTCCAGTAGGTCCCACATCCAGCACTTAGTTGTGATTCATGAATGGCAGAGTCCATAACAGTGAACGTACGGAGAGGAGTAAGAGGAAGATGCGGCTCAGTCCGGATGAAAGCCGGATCCTCGTCACGGAGGTGACCGAACACTAGCAACAACTGACCTGGTGCCACTAACCCTGTTCACCGCAAGTCCGCGTCCCGTGGTGCCACTGAACCTGAACTACGCAGTCCGGTGGGACCATCCAACGTAACCCGGCGACTCTCGGATGAGGGCCCCTGCTGACCGCTGCCTCAGGCCTACACTGCGGTCCAGTAGGTCACACATGTGGAACTGTGTCTTGGGTAAGATATGGAGGAGTCCACACTATTGGACACGCCTCATCGCAGGCTGCATCCCCTATCAGCACTGGTGCCACTAGCTCTGTGCGCAATGAGTCATGGGCACTTTCTGGTTGGACTTTGGTGGCGTCTGAGTCCATGGCCTAGGGGTTGTCTGCATCATCATCTGGCTGGGACGGACTTGGTGTTCGACATGTGTGTGTTCCATTCATCTCCACCATAGTGACTGTTTCTGCGTGGTTCTGCCCTCTGCATCATGCCTTGGGGGTACACCTCCCACTGTCCACCGAGACACTCCGAGACAACCCCCTTTGTCATCTACGTGAACCTGCTCTGCTATCGTGACCCTGCCCCAGTGCACCGCAAGTCAGCGGCCCGTGGCGGTAGGCCCGTGCAGGACGCTGTGCATCCGGGGCCACTGACTCTGTGCAGCTCAAGTCATGGAACCTTTATGGTTGAATGGTTGTGTCCTTAACAATGGACACTGTTGTCGTATTTTGACTGCACCAGGCACTCCATGAAGGCTGGTATACACACACCCCACACACATCCAGCACAGGTGTCACTCGACATGTGAGCCAGCCAATAAAAGTGGCCGGGCGCACGTGCCCGTAGCCATTCACACCATCTAAGCAAGTGTGTCCGTGTGGTCATGATGGGCCAGAGCCCTGCAACATCACAGTGTGCTGTCTTCAGCGGACGATACGATGTCAACTCAGCAGTGGCTAAGACCTTGGACATGTAGCTTCGCCCGCCCACCCCTGCATGCACAAGTGGCGTGTGCTGGTCCGGCATACGTCAGGTCAGCGCCGGGGTGTGCTGATTCGGCAGGGGGATCAGGGCATGGCTCTGGTCTGGCCTTGAGCAGGAAGTGCGGTAAGCGTGTCTCTGTGTTGGAGTGTTGTCGCCGCCAGGGCCACAGTAGTCGATGTTGCAATGTAGCATGCACCCGGAGGGCGGGGCCGCACGTACGGGGAAATGTAGGAGCGCAAGACCGCTCGGGGTCTTGGCTCATACATGCCAAGTGTTATGTGTATCAGTCCTGCGGGTGCATAAGTCAGATGCTTAGCCTCAATCGCAGCGCAATCACAGCCAGCCATGGACTGTACACCTGTGTCCGCCCTGTCCAGACCATTGGCCTGCACTCACGTGGCCGCACACCCTCAACGGCCAGCTTCACGGTGTTGTTGGCATGCCGCTGGACATGCGCAGACAGGCATGACAATGGTGTGCCATAGGAGTGCACGTGATTCAACCGTGCAGCGCACAAAAGTGTGGGGGCTCGTGGAAGGGAGGAGCAGCTGTGAGGCAACGTAACACACAGTGAGGCCGCTCATGTGCCACGTGCTCGGCATATCATCCATGATTCCCTGGGTCGCAGACATCCCACCCCACCCATGACAGGCCTCTGTACATCTCCTGCATGCAAGCAGATGGTAAAGTTACTGTAGGGATGAAAGGTCCTTTGCCTGAACTATCAGGCGGAAGCACATCTGCAGCTCCGAGCTGGGACTTGCATGTGCCCAGCACCCCTTGACAGATACAATAGCATTTGCTGGTGACTCCCACACTACGCACTGCCCGACGTGAGACCAACGTGTACACATCCCACACCCAGAAGTCCTTGGTCGTAGTTAGCATGCGTGAAATGGCCTTCACACGTACTCCCACCCCAGGCCTGCACCCGTTGCACACAGACACTGCTCATTGATCCGAGCTGTGGCATTTCATCCACAGGACTGGCGCGGGTCAGCACGGTGCCGCTTCAAGCAGAGCCACTGACGCAATGGCAGGCCATCCCGGACACATGCACAACTCCAGTCACGTGGACCGGTACCGTGCAAGTCTGCTGCATGTACTGGGGGCACTGCCATTGGCGGTGCTGTGGATCAGTTACCAGCTAAGCTTCCGCCTTCCCAACGTCACCTGCGTTCAGCCTGTGTTGCATTGTCGCTCGTGCATATTTGAGTGGACCATGGATGTCTGCCTCTCCAACGTAACGGTAGCTGACCTGGATTTCGACATGTGTGTGCGCCCCCTGTTGGACCACGCCCAGGAGTGTCACCGTGATGCCCGTTTATGGCATGCCTGGATGATTGGCATGCATGCTGGCAACTGGACCTGGGAGATTGCACGAGTCGTCGTGTGCAGTGACCACATTGAGCCGCTCCCCTACTGGGCTTTAGTGCCAATTGGGGCCAGGGGTTGGAGTCAGCACATCTGTCCGGGACAGCTGATGGGTTACGTCGCCGACATGTTAGATGTAGTCAACAACGAGCTCATGTTGGAAATGTTGGCCTACGCTGCTGCACTCGCGTTCATGGACGAGTGACAACGTACCTGCAGCCACAACTGAATCTGACCCATTGCACATGTCCCGGCGCCTGGTTGCATGTTGGGGATCTGGTCACATGTCCTGTAGTGTAGCTCCTATTTCCCTAATAGGCTCTGCGCATTGGAATAATATATCCTATAGGTTTGACATAGGACTAAGGTCAGTATGTCCCTATCGAGTATATTAAACTTAATTACTTGTGCCAGCTAGCTCAGAGGCCACTAGAAACTCCTTGACAACAAGAAGGGAGTAGTTTCTGGCAGCCGCAAAACATGACCACTGTGTTTCCCTTTAGAATCAGAACGTGTCCCAGAGTCGTGGAAACAATAGATAACTATTTCACTCAGCTCAGTCGTGCATGCTTAGTTTTCTCCAAGTTACACAGAAAGAAATAGACGGGCGTTTCAATAAAGGATTTATTGAACAGTCTTGTTTCTGGTGTAAGTTAAATGTGCTGTTACGATCACAAGACAGTATGCGAGATAAATAATGTACAGGGTGAGCAGTAGAAATAAATAATACTGCGATAGCATTATCTTTTAGTACATATGCTGTTACATAAATAACACAGACTAAAAATGCGAGTACTCATACGATGCGTTGCTAAGCTAGTTCTACCCCAATGTACCTAACCTAACCTAGGTGTAGGAAGAGGGAAGAAGTAGGTGAAGTATTCCTTACTATGGTATACTAAGAGTATGTTAAGTCTAGTATGCCTAGTATGCCAAGAGTCCCTCTAGGTTCTAGTCAGCTCCATACCTGAAGAATGAGAGAGGTAGGAATCTCTTTGCCAGACTCGAACTCCAACACCCCGCAAGGAAGTCAGATCACTGGAAGCTGGGCTCTCTGCGTGCAGGGATGACAGCGTCTTCTCAGTGCGTCAGGCCGGGAAACGGGCTCCTCTGAAGTCGAGGTCTCCTCTGGTTTACAGGGGCTAGGGAAGGTATATTTATACCTGAGCGCACCTAAGAATGTTAGCATTGACGTGAGTTGGACAGCGAAAGACGTCATGAATGAACCCCTAAGGAATAATGGTTCATGCATAATATATGAGTCCTTGAAGAAATCAATAGTCCTGGACTAGGAAACTCCTGCAGCCTAAGGGTCTGTTCTTCATGAACTCGTTGTGACGTTAGGGGTGGACGGATGTCAGAGACCATGCCTGTATTTGGAGTGCACGGTTTAATGCCTAAATAAGGGCTGGGATTTTATGCCTATATAAGGGCAGGGCGAATTGTGCCTATATAAGGACATGATACTGGAAAGCCCGTTTATGGATACCCTAAGAGGAATTCAACACCCACTCCTCTTTCGTGTGTAACGATAATACTAAAATGCTAAACATTTAAAATGCTAAACATTAAAATGGATTACCGCATATTTCTAAAAAATTTTCATAAAACCATTTAAAAAAGGCATTTAAAAAACCTATTAGAATGCAAAAGGTACTGTACATTTGAAGCATTGCTTTTCATTACAGGCATAAAGTTAGAAAATAAATGCAATTGGAATGAAATAAGCAGTAATATTTACATGTGACAAAAAATGACCGATAAGTTTCTCAAAAATCAAAGTCATTTCATGTCATGAAAATTAATGAACTGTTGTAGACACACAAGATGACTAAGTGTCCGTGGAAGTACCTAGAAGTATGTATTATAAGGCTAGTTCTACTTTAAGCAGATCGATGTGCCATTTTCGTTCAAAAAATGGGGAAAAAAGTTCAATTTTGGTCGAGTTCCAAGTTGTTTAAAAATGAAGGCCAAATTGTCACTGCATCTCTGGAACACAGTATGCCGAATCAGAGTTAGTTCACGGGTCTGGTGTAAACATGAGATCATCTATTTCAATAGACAAAACATCATCCACTGTTGTTGGTGTCAGTTGGAACACCTCGTGTAGTAGATTAATTGCACAGAGATGGGAAGCATTGCTTCCAGCATAGGTTGCCTCTGCAATGTTAGCGTCCGTTGTTACCTGTGTGCCTGGAGTTCTTTCTCGTACCTCAGCAGCAGCCGGAAGCGTCTGTGAGATCTCAATGAATGCTGACATCAGGATAGGAAGCCTCTGGGGACAACACAGAGCATGGGCCGTTATCGGGTCCAGCAGAGTATCGACATCCGTTGGCGTTGTTGATGGAAATGTTAGACATGTGTCCAACACGCATTCTTCACCGCATAGCAGGCATCGTAGAACAGATAAGATGCAATCTTGCCAGATTGGTCTGAATGACAGGAACCAAGTTGTATTAAGGTCCCGTAGACGAGTCATGCCCAAAAGCTTTACTATTTGCTCACGGCACTTTCGTTCAAGGAGAGCTTTCTCCAGTTCGCTCAGAGTGATGTCTGCGAATAGGCTGGCCATAGCGCAATAGCAGGAAGAGAAATAGAATTCCGGCAACAAGTGCTAGAATTAATGGTATGCCACCAAACACCGAATGTGCAAAGTTCGGGATGATTCCGAGTATTGCCTGGAAAGGTGCTAACAGACCTGAGCAGATGCTCTTAAATACATGTACAATTCCGGTTGTATCAGACATGTTAAAGATACGTGATATCATTTCTATGAAATGTATAGGGCAGTTTGTATGTATTAAAGTCTGTATCTCAGCCGAAGTCCTTGCTATTTGTAGATCATAGGTTTCTTTGGCCGAGGTCAAAGGCACTGTTTGATGTAAAAGCATGGCTTTCATTCTGCTTAGAGTATCAAATCTTATAAAAGAGACGTTCAGCGAAGGCCATAGAGGCGACTCCCTGACTGTGTCTATTGGGGGAAACAATACTTGCATACAGCAAGTGACCCTGGAGTTGACCGTTACTAGATATGGGATGCCTGGCAGCATTCCGCAGCAGCTCTGATCATTCAACATGGGGTAACTCCCATTAGGAAAGTTGTCCAAACGTCGGATTAATCACAGCAGTTGGAGTACTCCTGCTGATGGCAAGACAAATTTTCCACTGAACCATTACAAGCCCCGTGCAAGGAAATGTCTTGACATATAAGTGAACCACTCAGTACAAGTTTACAGTTTGAACCGCTCAAAAACACTTCACGATCCCCACTCCAACATCTATATGTATATGGTAAATCCCAAGATGTCTTAATGTATTCCTTACCCAACCTTTCATATTTGCCTGCTTGCATTTGTCTGAGGCAATACTGAAACTGAAAAGTACTCACAGGTAATGTTATTTTGCCATGAATAAGCCATTCTGTAGCTGGTTTTTCTGCCACAGTGAATGGTAATTCTTCCAGTTTTTCAATGCTCAGCACTGTATACTTTGCTCCTCTTTGTACCAGTTCGATCTGTTTATGAGTGAGATTGTATTCTGCAAACAGAGCCGTTGTGTTGATGAAACGCCAAGGCACATAGCCCGCTCGCAAAGATTGCAGCGTCCAGCTTAATAACATAATAGAACGTAATTGAGATTGGCCTTGTTGTAACATCGCCAAATCTTGTTCTAGTATGTCGATAGCAGGATACAATGCCATCCAATGAATATATTCTGGAGGACAAAGTTGTTAACCCATTGTCGACCACAGAGAGTGTTTTCTCTAAATTAATACGATCAAGTTCACGTATTCGTTCTGCGGCCTCTATCTGTGATACCATCCAAGCTTCATTATGAGCAGCATAAATGCCGGCATATATGAAACGTTTTTGATGTGGTTTTCTTGGTCCAAGCAAGAATTCCCTAAGGTCTGTGTCCTTTTTAAGTAAGGTTAAGTGTTGTTTCACATCCTGTAGTGTAGACTTATGCAGCCAATCGAGGCATAATTTACCTACACTGTATGTTGTTACTACCCCCGGATGTTGTCTTTGGACGTATCTTGGGTCTGGCCTATGAATAGTAAACCCTGAGTTTTATTCAGGAATCTTTCCTGACAGTTATTCGTGTCTGTGGGCCAGATCAACCATTTTTTTCCAATCAGGATTAGATCTGTTGAGTTGTAGTATATTGTCAACTGTCACCACTGCCTTTGTATTATTTTCACTGGCAGGTGTTGGTACAGAAGGTGTGTTCATCTCTTTTATCTTGGCTAATCCAAGGCAAGATGTTTGTTGGATAGTTTCATTCAAAAACATTATTTGTTCAGGGATGATGCAGGCTCTAAATAAAGCTTCTATCCCCTGCACTTGCCAATCTTTAGTACCCCACACAGTTTTTGTGTCTATTGTGTCTTTCCAAAAGTCAAAACCCTGTCTAGACAGTTGGGCATTAAATAATTCAGAGTAAATCTGTTTTGTATTTGTTAACATAATTTTCAGTCCTGTCTTGTTTACATTTTTATAGTAAAACATTTCTGGATCAGATGTATTGTAACCTGAAAAATATGGAAACTTACTAGCAAATGTTTTTGAACTACCTTTAGGTGGTGTAGGACAATGTTCCCATTGGTTAAACATAAACACATTTCTTGGATATGCAGTTTTATGCAAATAATGATGACCATAGTGATTAAAACAATACATTTGTTCATAGTCTGATGAACCCTCTAAATATTCATGTTTAGAAAATGCAGCAGATTTTTCTAGGTCAAACATTATGTCGTTTACAGTCTCAAAGTCCCAATCATCCGAATAGGTACTGGACGTAATTAGATCACTTAGTGAAATTTTAAACAAATGTGGAATGTTCAATTGTTCATTCGGGCCGAAGATATCATAATCTGTTTTGCCCCACGTTGGGCGCCATGTAGTGTAGCTCCTATTTCCCTAATAGGCTCTGCGCATTGGAATAATATATCCTATAGGTTTGACATAGGACTAAGGTCAGTATGTCCCTATCGAGTATATTAAACTTAATTACTCGTGCCAGCTAGCTCAGAGGCCACTAGAAACTCCTTGACAACAAGAAGGAGTAGTTTCTGGCAGCCGCAAAACATGACCACTGTGTTTCCCTTTAGAATCAGAACGTGTCCCAGAGTCGTGGAAACAATAGATAACTATTTCACTCAGCTAAGTCGTGCATGCTTAGTTTTCTCCAAGTTACACAGAAAGAAATAGACGGGCGTTTCAATAAAGGATTTATTGAACAGTCTTGTTTCTGGTGTAAGTTAAATGCGCTGTTACGATCACAAGACAGTATGCGAGATAAATAATGTACAGGGTGAGCAGTAGAAATAAATAATACTGCGATAGCATTATCTTTTAGTACATATGCTGTTACATAAATAACACAGACTAAAAATGTGAGTACTCATACGATGCGTTGCTAAGCTAGTTCTACCCCAATGTACCTAACCTAACGTAGGTGTAGGAAGAGGGAAGAAGTAGGTGAAGTATTCCTTACTATGGTATACTAAGAGTATGTTAAGTCTAGTATGCCTAGTATGCCAAGAGTCCCTCTAGGTTCTAGTCAGCTCCATACCTGAAGAATGAGAGAGATAGGAATCTCTTTGCCAGACGCGAACTCCAACACCCCGCAAGGGAAGTCAGATCACTGGAAGCTGGAAGCTGGGCTCTCTGCGTGCAGGGATGACAGCATCTTCTCAGTGCGTCAGGCCGGGAAACGGGCTCCTCTGAAGTCGAGGTCTCCTCTGGTTTACAGGGGCTAGGGAAGGTATATTTATACCTGAGAGCACCTAAGAATGTTAGCATTGACGTGAGTTGGACAGCGAAAGACGTCATGAATGAACCCCCTAAGGAATAATGGTTCATGCATAATATATGAGTCCTTGAAGAAATCAATAGTCCTGGACTAGGGAAACTCCCGCAGCCTAAGGGTCTGTTCTTCATGAACTCGTTGTGACGTTAGGGTGGACGGATGTCAGAGACCATGCCTGTATTTGGAGTGCACGGTTAATGCCTAAATAAGGGCTGGGATTTTATGCCTATATAAGGGCAGGGCGAATTGTGCCTATATAAGGACATGATACTGGAAAGCCCGTTTATGGATACCCTAAGAGGAATACAACAGTCCCAAGACAACAGTGGCATGGCTGCATTGGCCTGGACTCCGGATACATGCGCGGACAACCAACGTGCGTTGGCACTGACTTGTGTGGGTGATGGACTCCCCCGGGGTTGACATGGGCACTTTCCAATGTTCCTCATTCAGACATGCTGCTGCATTGGTCTGCATGTTGTGGCACTTCTCTTGGCTGTACTGACACGCATTTGTTGATGAAGTTTCCGCACCTTCACTTGTCTCCAACTGTGATGAGTGTTGATATGTATGCAAATGTGTGTGTCACGGCCTATCTGGGTCCCTGGCATACATGCATTGCTACCCCATCAGGGATGTGGGTTGGTACTTGTGCATTATCATGTCCCTGTTTCGTGCTTTGCTAGATGCGTATGGCCATTTACCGGCCACAAGCGGGTGCACTTGTGTCCTGTGTTCGGTTGTGCAAATGTTGGTGTTTGTACCACTTTGTGTTCGATGTTGGGGTGCTCTGCTTCCTATGTGTGTGCGCTGCATTGTGTGTGAGATGGCCCTTCAGCTCTGCTTTGGCTCACTCTTCTCCCTTTCAGGCAGTGTGGTTTTCACTTCTGTGCTTGTTCAGTGGTGTGATATTGCCGAGTTGTGTGACTTGTGCTCTTGGTTGGTGTTGTTACTCTTGGGCATGGTTTGTCTGCAGTTGTGCTGTGCTTATTTGTGCATGTGTGCCATTGTGCCCATCTCCCCCGTCCCCCCAGTCCCTGGTCGTTACTCTCCCTGCTGCTGTTGTGTCTGTTGATTTTGAGCAGTTTCCAGTCCCCAACTCCTGCCACCATCTCCAGACTGATGTGGTGGACACCATTTCCTCCATGTCATCCAGCTCCTGGTGTGGCGCTGGACTCCCACCTCCGGTGTGCATTGCTGCCTTCTGGTTGTTGGCGTGTTTCTGCTTGTTTTTGCATTTCGCATCATTCCAGCTGTTCTGGTTTTCTTCCATTGTCCTCCTCCGCTCTCCGGCTTCATTCACCTTGTCCACGATGGACTGCCATGTACAATGTTTTGTTGCCAATGGGGCTTGTGGGGATGTGTACTGGCTCCGACTTCCTCCATTGTGCTTCGCTGTTGTTTTCTGTTTGGTTTGTCTTCCTTTTTCCTGCTTTTGTTGTGCTTATTCCCGCCTGCCGTGTGTTTGTCGCGGGCCTGGCGCTGCTTATCGCTGCTTTCCTCATCGCGAATGGGCTGATCGCAAGTTTTTTTGCGTTGGGGTTTGTGTTTTTATCTCCGTCGCGGTGGTTGTATCGCAAACATTGGCCGCGTTTTTGGGCAAACTATCGCATGGTACCGCCGTGTTGTGAATTCCACGTTAACACAGGGTTATTTTCCCGCGATAGACTGCGATGTGTAAAGTTGCGTTAACATTTTTTGGAGATGTTTAGCGCACGTTCTTGTGAATATACCCCTCAGTCTCTTACGTGTGTACTAACATTTCAAGACATAATCAGCCCGGATAGGCAAATTCTTCTAACAGCGTCGTGTGTATTTCACCATGACAGCAGGAATACCAGAGACAGCCTCACAAAGGAAAGTGATGGCATATCTTTGGTACACTTACCTCCCATGCCGATGCGACCCTGTGAAGGCAAAGGGTTCATGAGCTCCATGAAAACCACGTCAAATAGAGGTAAACAATTAAGAACCTCCTGATTAAAGTACTGGCAACTCTGCATTAAGGAATTTATCATTGAAGCATGTTCGCATTAACAATTAAATACGAACTGTGTTTTCATGCAATAATTATGAATCTCAGTAAACTGCTTCAAGGTTTCAAGCGAAAACTATGAGTACCAGCATGCCCACTCAGGGTTAAAAGGAAGTTAATGAATTGAACTTAATTGCTTACAGACTTAACCACCATGATCAAGGCCGCAATGGCAGAAACGCGTTGGTGGAAAAGAAAATCAAATTTTGATTAAAATTAATTGTTGACATGGAGCTTACGAGAGTGCAGCGCGTTTTGTGCCTTTTGGAAATCATTGTTTCCGGAACATTGGTCTCGTTCCTACGCTGGCACCAGCAGTTGAGCGCCCGCTTTTGACCACTTTGTGTGAATATATATATATATATATATATATATATATATATATATATATATATATATATATATATATATGTATATATATATATATTCACTGAAAAACCATAGGTTTTAGGGACAGTTATAGTTAGTTGGACATTGCACTCGCACAAAACCCGTGAAATTCCCCGTTATAGTTAGTCCAGCTAACTATAACTCGCGCCCCGCAATGCACTGCTGATGACGTCACATATTACATCACTCATGACATGGTCAGTGACATCACTGATGACATCACTGATGACATCTCAAATGACATCACTGATGACATCACTGATGACATCATCCAGTGACTGTGTGTTTCTGTAAAGTTTAAATATTTTTAATATATATAGGAAAAGACGTATTGAAGAATGAGTGGTTATGTAAGTGTCGTATGGATGATTTAGTAGGTGCGTGACTGACTCTATAAGTGAGTGATTTAACGTATCTTACTGAATGCATGGGTTAGTGACTAAACTGGGTGAATGTCTGTATCCGTCTGTCTGTTGCTGTGTAAGTGGCTGCATGGGTTTGTGAATAGCTACATGAGTGTCTATATGAGTTATTGAATGCTTGTCTGAGTATCTGTATGGGTGCCTGAGTGTTTGTGTGGGAGGGGTGTGTGCAACTCTGTGCATAGATGTGTGAGTGGGTGATTCACTGGGTGGATGGTTTCAAGAGTGCAACTGTGATAGACTGTATGGGTGGGTAAGTGTGTGTAAGAGTGTGTTAGTGAGTGAATGTATGTCCCAGTGGTACATGTGTGAGTAACTACATATGTGAAAGGCAGTATATATGTGTGTTGGAGTATATAAATAGCTATAAGCGAGAGTGAGTGATTGTGATAGTGGCTGTATGGATGAGTGTGTGCTTGTATCAGTGATTGTATAAGAGCATAAGAATGTGCTACTATTTGTATGAGTAAGTGAGCTGGTGTGTGTATAACTGTATAGGTGAGTAAATGGTAGTGTGTTTAATTATTTGCATGACTGACTAGGTGTGTGAGTACCTCTATGGATGAGTGGCGGTGTTTGAGTGTCTATATAGGATTATGAGTGCATATGATAGTCCTGTACTGAGTGACCGTAAGTATGAGTGACTGTACGGGTGAGTGAGTGGATGTGTGCGTAGACCTAAGAATCAGTGAGTGGGTATGTAGTTATTGGTGTTGGAGTGTCTATGGTTTTGCGAATGGCAGTCTGTAATTTAGAGTGGGTGTATCAAAGGTTATATTAGAGTGTGAGGAGGTGCATCAGATTATCACGTGGATGATGTCATCAGTGTTGTCATTTGAGATGTCATCAGTGATGTCATCAGTGATGTCACTGACCATGTCATGAGTGATGTAATATGTGACGTCATCAGCAGTGCATTGCGGGCGCGAGTTATAGTTAGCTGGACTAACTATAACGGGGAATTTCACGGGTTTTGTACGAGTGCAATGTCCAACTAACTATAACTGTCCCTAAAACCTATGGTTTTTTCAGTGAATTTCAAAGGTTTTTTAAATGCTAATTTGTAACTATAACGTCCCTGAAACCTATGGTTTTTTCAGTGAATTTCAAAGGTTTTTTAAATGCTAATTTGTAACTATAACATGTCTGAAACCTACAGTTTTTTCAGTGAATTTCAAAGGTTTTGTAAATGACAATTTTTAAATGTATTAATTGTTATATACATTTTTTTCATACTGATTTCCAAATTTTTTAGAAACAATTTTTTTTTACATATTTTATTTTTTAAATTACATTGTAATTACATTATACATTACATTACAAAAAATACTTTCTCAGAATGAATTACTTTAGTTTAATTACTTTGCACATAGGCAATAGACTTTTAAGTACAGTAGTTACAGTTGTTGCAATGGGCAACACATTTTCAAACACAATGCAACATTCAGCTCAATGTGAATTTCTAGTTAAATGCAATTAGTTACTTTATGGATTACTTTTCTAACCACATTACTGGATCCTAGATTCAGTCCTGGGACATCTCCTGTAAACAGTTGAGTAAAAGCGTTTTGGTTACAGTCGTGATTTTTAAGGAATATTATTGTACTTTAAAAGTTCACACTTAGAAACTTTTCTCATAGAATCACCAATGTTATCCTATGGAAGGAAATTCACTTAGAAGTTAAAAACTGTTATCGTTACTTTTTCTTACTCAGTGTTAGATCCTGGATCCAGCACTGGTGCATCTCCTGTAAACAGTTGAAAGAATGCGTTTAAGTCATACAGGTGATTTTTAGGAATATTTGTAGTTTGTGAAAATCGACACTTTGAAACTTTTCTGCTGAAAACCAGACAATGGATTCCTATGGAAGGAAATTCAAGTTACTGGTAAGTACGGTTAAAATTAATTTTGAGGATCAGTACTGGGCTTAAAGATGCAGCACTGAGGTCTCTCCTGATAACAGGTGAGTAAATCGGAATTCGTATTTCGGCTGATTTTAGAGGAATATTTTAAAGTTCCAAAACTCCACACTTAGAAGAATTTCCAAGTGAAACCAGTCAATGTTAGCCTATGAAGGAAATTCAAGTTACCGGTAAGTACGGTTAAAATTACTTTTCAGGACCAGTACTGGGCTGAAAGATGCAGCACTGAGGTCTCTCCTGATAACAGGTGAGTAAATCAGAATTCGGATTTCGGCTGATTTTAGAGGAATATTTGTATGTTTCAAAAATCAACACTTAGAAACTTTTTCAGCAAAAAGCAGGCAATGATATCCTATGGAAGGAAATTCAAGTTACTGGTAAGTACGGTTAAAATTACTTTTGAGGATCAGTACTGGGCTGAAAGATGCAGCACTGAGGTCTCTCCTGATAACAGGTGAGTAAATCGGAATTCGTAGTTCGGCTGATTTTAGAGGAATATTTTAAAGTTTCAAAACTCCACACTTAGAAGAATTTCCAAGTGAAACCAGTCAATGTTAGCCTATGAAGGAAATTCAAGTTACCGGTAAGTACGGTTAAAATTACTTTTGAGGATCAGTACTGGGCTGAAAGATGCAGCACTGAGGTCTCTCCTGATAACAGGTGAGTAAATCGGAATTCGTATTTCGGCTGATTTTAGAGGAATATTTTAAAGTTCCAAAACTCCACACTTAGAAGAATTTCCAAGTGAAACCAGTCAATGTTAGCCTATGAAGGAAATTCAAGTTACCGGTAAGTACGGTTAAAATTACTTTTCAGGACCAGTACTGGGCTGAAAGATGCAGCACTGAGGTCTCTCCTGATAACAGGTGAGTAAATCGGAATTCGTATTTCGGCTGATTTTAGAGGAATATTTTAAAGTTCCAAAACTCCACACGATTTTTTTTTTTTTCGGCAGGGTTCGCGCTCCCTGAGCGCATCCTGCCGATTTAAAAAAAAAAAAAAATTTGCCCAGGGGGTCCTTGTGGGACCCCTGAGCAGACCTAGGGGTCAGGGTGTTTCTACCCTGCCCCCTTTGTGCGCTTTGCGCACTTGTTTCTGTCCCTCGGTTCTACCGAGGACAAAATGGCTGCCAACACTTCCTGATTTGGAGTGTTGACAGCCAATTAACATAAAGCTCGTGCTCGGGAGGATCCGCGGCCCTAGATATACCTATCTTTTTTTCTTTTGATTTTCTCAGTAACTACTGAACGGATTTACACCATTTAACAAAAGGGTTCTTTCTGAACCAAGAACTACCTCTTTGCCAAATTTGGTGTAATTCCGTTCAGCAGTTCGGGCTGTAGCCGTGTCTAAAGTTTCCTATGGAAAATTGCATGGGGAAAACGCGTTTTGGGACCCCCTTGTTTCTCGGCCCCCGCTTGACGAATCCCCCCGAGACTTTCAGGGTAGGAGCGGACCGGAGCGGGCCACAAAGTTTGAAAATTTTACGAAGATACGTCAACCGGCAAGAGAGTTATTTCAAATAGAATGTCGCGGATTTCCTATGGATAATAGGTTGTAACTATAACTATCTACTGGCGACCGCCAGTAGATAATATATATATATATATATACACACATAAATGTGTTTGTTTTTTTAATACCCCCTATAACCCCAAAATTACCCTTGGTACCCCATTAACCATACCCCCTAAATTCCTAAAATTTCCCTTACCACCCCAATACCCATACCTCCTAAACCCTAAAATTACCCTTCCCACCCCAAAACCCATACCCACCCTGAACCCTAAAATTACCCTTAGCACCCCAAAACCCAAACCCACCTTGAACCCTAAAATTGCCCTGGCCACCTCAAAACCCAAACCGAACCTTAACCCTAAAATTATCTTTGGCACCCCAAAACCCAAACTCACCCTGAATCCTACAATGTCCCCTACACCCCAAAACACATACACACCCTGAACCCTAAGATTTCCACTACACCCCAAAACCAATACCCAGCCTGAACTCTAAAATTACCCCTACCCCCAAAACCCATACCCACCCTGAACCCTAAAATTCCCCTGGGCACCTCATAACCCAAACCCACCCTGAACCCTAAAATTACCCTTACACCCCAAAACCCATACCCACTCTGAACCCTAAAATTACCCTGAGCACCCCAAATCCCAAACCTACCCTGAACCCTAAAATTACCCTTACACCCCAAAACCCATACCCACCCTGAACCCTAAAATTACCCTTACACCTCAAAACCCATACCCACCCTGAACCCTAAAATTACCCTTGGCACCCTAAAACCCAACCCCACCCTGAACCCTAAAATTACCCTGGGCACCCCAAAACCCAAACCCTCCCTGAACCCTAAAATTACCCTTACACCCCAAAACCCATACCCACCCTAAACCCTAAAATTACCCCTACACCCCAAAACCCATGCCCACCTTGAACCCTAAAATTACCCTTGGCACCCCAAAACCCAAACCCACACTGAACCCTAAAATTACCCCTACACCCCAAAACCCATACCCAACCTGAACCCTAAAATTACCCATACACCGCATAACCCATACCCACCCTGAACCCTAAAATTACCCTTGGCATACCAAAATCCAAACCCACCCTGAACCCTAAAATTACTCCTACACCCCAAAACCCAAACCCACCCTAAACCCTATACTTACCTTATACTTACATGTAACACACATATGCCTTTACCATTCATGCCTTTATAATGAAATTCGTTGTAAAGGCATGCGTGGTAAAGGCATATGCGTTGTAATGTCATGGTTTGTAATGGCATTGCGATGTGATGGTAGTTGCGTTGTGATGGCATGCGTTCTAATGGCATGCGTTGTACTGAATTTGTTGAAATGGCTTTTTCCCATTCTAAAGAAACAATCACTGGACCCCGGTGACCTTCGGAACTTCCATCCAGTCTCCCCTCTTCTGCTCTTAGGTAAGGTGATTGAAAACTGTATAGGTGCCCAACTGTCATCTCACATCCATGCAAACAACCTCTTTGACACTCTGCAATCTGGCTTTAGACAGGGCTCCAGTACCGAGACTTCAAGTCTGCAGATCATGGACAACGCTCTCCGCATCCTTGATACTGGAAACTCATGCCTTATTGTACTTCTTGATCTCTCAACTGCATTTAACACAGTCAGCCATGCTCTGATAAACAAAGCTCAAAAGCAATTAAAGGGGTAGCCCTCAATCTGTTCACATCCTGATATGATATGATATTTGTAGAGCGCGCAGCTACTCAACAAGAGTGTCCCGGCGCTTAAGAAACCTCGAAGCTATGGCTGTTGCAGACCCTGTAAGGGGAAGGAAAAAAGAGACCCTTAAGGCTGTTGCTGGAACAGCCAGGTTTTCAACAACTTCCTAAAGGTAAGTAGGTTCAACACTTGTTTAAGAGTAACTGGTAAGATGTTCCAGACACGGGCCACCTGAACTTGAAAGGAGCGACCTCCAGTTCGGGTGCGGGAAAATTTAGGGACCACCACCTGATCCCGGAAGGATGACCTCAGTGTTCTACTGGGGATATAATGAGTGACTCTCCTTTTAAGATAGTGTGCGCCTGTACCTTGAAAGGCCTTGAAGGCTCAAACCAGGGCTTTAAAATTAATTATTTTTCGGACGAGAAGCCAATGCAGCCCCTTCAGGTGGGGTGAGATCCGGGCTCTAGGTCCAAGCATAAGGACCGCCCTGGCGGCCGCACTCTGTACCACCTGAAGTCTATTCAGGAGGTACTCCGGAAGGCCAAGGTATAAAACATTGGCATAGTCCAGTCTAGAGATAATAAGGGCTTGGACCACAGTCTTCCTGTGGGTGAGAGGCAGGAGGGGGAGAAATTTCTTAAGCATCCGCAGGAGGCCAAAACAAGATTCTGCGACTGACTGGATTTGTGCTTTCATGGACAGGGTATCATCCCACTTAACACCCAGGTTCTTAACCGTGCTAACTGAGGCGAGGGGGGGTGACATGTCTGTTTGCCACCATTGTTTCCATTCGTCCCGGGATGGAGAGCCGAAGATTATCTCCGATTTCTCTGGGTTACATTTGAGTTGATTCTCTCTGAGCCATGTGAAAACCCCGGTCAGGCACTTGTTGATCTTCTCCCCTACAAAGTCCTCGCCTTTTTCACATGAAAATAGAAGCTGCGTGTCGTCCGCATAGGATATTATTGTAGCGCCGCAAGCTTCAGCCAGGGGAGCCAGAGGGGACATGTAAATATTAAAAAGTGTTGGGCTCAGAATAGAACCCTGGGGGACATCCACCTTCAGAGGAGGGATGGGGGTGGCGAAAGGAGGGGACCAGACCTCTTGATATCTATCCTCCAAGAAGGAGGAGAACCACTTAAGCACTGTGCCACCCAGGCCGCACTCCTGCAATCTATGCAGTAGTCGGTCGTGTGGCACGGTATCAAAAGCAGCAGAGAGATCCAACAAGATCAACATGCTTTCCCTCCTTTGTCTAGCTTCTCCTTGATGGACTCTGAGATTTCAAGCAACGCTGTCTCAGTGCTGAAATTCGATCTAAAGCCGGATTGGCTCTGGTGGAGAAGATTGTGAGTTTCCACATGATCCGTGATAACGGAGTTGACAAATTTTTCTAGTACTTTGGAGAAAAATGGGAGGAGCGAGATCGGTCTATAGTTGGCAGCCACCAAGGGGTCGGCCGAGGGCTTTTTTAGTAATGGTAAGATTTTAGCTTTTTTCCAGCCGCTATCCTATCAGAAGAATCGCTCTCAAATAGCGAAACTTGGAAACTCTGTCTCAAAGCCAGTTCGCCTGCAACAACGGGTTCCCCAAAGGCTTGATCCTCACTATAGCCCTATTCAGTCTCTATCTTGAGGCTCTCTGTGTGACTCTGGGATCCACTTTCACCTGTACACCAACAATAGCCAAATTTACTTGAAGGTCATATCCCAAAATGACAGCACCCTCCTATCCAACACCTTGATAAGAATTCAGTCAGAAATGTCAAATTGCAACCTTAACCCCTTGCCTGTGCCGGACCCGCGGAAGCAGTCCGACGCATAAGTGCTCATGTGCGTCGGACGGCTCCCGCGCGTCCGACGCCATGGCACAGGAAATCCCTCTGGTGCGGGCACCAGAGGGATCCCTTTACCCCCCAACAGCCTTGGGAGCTGGGGAAGAGCTTCCCCAGCTCCCGAGGCCCCCCCTGGTTTCCCTGAAATGACGATCAGCGCGCACGTCGGGCTGACGCCATTTCAGTGCAACCGAAACTGAAATGAGCCAAGAGGCTCATTTCAGTTTCGCTTTCTACGTGCTCAGGGTGCTATCTCAGCCGGGGGGGGGGCAAAAAGCCCACTAGATGACAGGGATTTATTTTGGGCAATTGTAATTAGGGTGGGGGCTGCCCAAAATGGGCATGCCAATGCCCCCATCCCCCCAAAAAAAATTACAGTCTTTTTGCCCCCCCTGGGGGGCACATAGGGGCAATAGCCCCCAATCTGCCCCCCCAGGGGGACAGAAAGCCCACTAGAAACCAGGGATTTTTTTTGTATTCATGTAGGGGTGGGGGCTGCCCAAAATGGGCATGACAATACCCCAACCCTCCCAGAGAAATTCCAGTCTTTCTGTCCCCCCCGGGGGGGGCATATGGGGGCAGTGGCCCCTGATCTGCCCCCGGGGGGGGCAGAAAGCCTACTAGGCACCAGCGATTACGCTGGCTTTTTTTCTGCGTGGGGGTGGGGGCTGCCCAGAATGGGCATACCAATGGCCCCACCCCAAAAAAATAGCCAGAGTCTTTCTGCCCCCCTTGGGGGCATATCGGGGCAAACCCCCCCCTCTCGATTCCCCCCCCAGGGCAGCAGAAAGCCCACTAGGCACAGACTTTATTTTAGCAATGTGCCAACCTGTGGATTTTGGGCCCTAGCGCAGCCGGCACAGAGAGAAACCTAGCAAACCTGTACATGTTTGAAAACTAGACACCATGGGGAATCCAGGATGGGGTGACTTGTGTGCCTCTCACCAGGTTCTGTTACCCAGACTCCCTTGCAAACCTCAAACTTAGTTTAAAAAAACAAATTTTCTTCACATTTCTGTGATGGAAAGTTTTGGGATCTGCGTGGATCCACAAAATTCAACACACCTCGCATTCCTCAAAGTCTTTCGAGAAAAATGGTACCTCACTTGTGTGGGTAGGCCTAGTGCCCGCCACAGGAAACGGCCCAAAACGCAACGTGGACACACCACATTTTCTCAGTGAAAACTGATCCTTTTTTTGCAAAGTGCCTAGCTGTAGATTTTGAACCCTAGCTCTGCTGGCACCTAGGGAAACCCAGCAAACCTATACATTTTTGAAAACTAGACACCCAGGGGAATACAGGATGGGGTGACTTGTCTGGCTCTCACCAGGTTCTGTTACCCAGAATCCCTTGCAAACCTTAAACTTTGTAAAAAAAAACACATTTTCCTCACATTTTTGTGGTGGAAAGTTCTGGAATCTTGGGAAACCTACCAAACCCACACATTTCTGAAAACTAGACACCATGGGGAGTCCAGGAAGGTATGGCTTGCATGGGTCCCCCAACATTTTCCTACCGAGAATGCCCTGCAGACCTCAAATTTAGCTGAAAAAATCACTTTTTTCTCAACTTTCTGTGTGGGAAAGTTCTGGAATCTACGTGGATCCACAAATTTCCTACCACCCAGCGTTCCCCCAGGTCTTCCGATAAAAATGATACCTCACTCGTGTGGGTGGGTCAAGTACACGCGACAGGCAAGGGCCCAAAACTTATTGAGGAGACATCAAAATTACCTATCACAAAACAACTCGTTTTGCAAGGGGGGTCACCTGGGTTTTTGGCCTCGGGCTCGGCGGCCATCTTGGGAAACTACCAAACCCATACATTTCTGTAAACTAGACACCCGGGGGAGTCCAGCGAGGTATGACTTGCGTGGATCCCCCAACGTTTTCCTACCCAGAATGCCCTGCAAACCTCAAATTTAGCTGAAAAAATCACTTTTTCTCAAATTTCTGTGTGGGAAAGTTCTGGAATCTATGTGGATCCACAAATTTCCTACCACCCAGCGTTCCCCAGGTCACCCGATAAAAATTATACCTCACTCGCGTGGGTGGGTGAAGTACCCGCGACAGGCAAGGGCCCAAAACGTATTGAGAAGACATCAAAATTACCTACCACAAAACAACCTGGTTTTGCAAGGGGGGTCACCTGGGTTTTTGGCCCCGGGCTCGGCGGCCATCTTGGGAAACTACCAAACCCACACATTTCTGAAAACTAGACACCCGGGGGAGTCCAGCGAGGTATGGCTTGCGTGGATCCCCCAACGTTTTCCTACCCAGAATGCCCTGCAAACCTTAAATTTAGCTGAAAAAACCACATTTTCCACATATTTGTGAGTGGAATCACCGTGCCGGCACAAATGTCCTACCCCACAGCATTCCCCTCAGTCTCCCGAGTAAAATTATACCTCACTTGTGTGGGTGGGGCAAGGGCCTGTGACTGGGAAGAGCCCAAAACATAGGGAATAAGTGTATAGCACCGAGAATTCTAAGCGCTACATGTTTTTTAAAAATACGTTTTTAGCCAATTCTGCATTGGACACCCACACAAGTGAGGTATCAGTTTACTCGGGAAACTAAGGAGAACGCTGTGGGGTAGGACATTTGTGCCGCCACGGTGATTCCACACAAAAATATGTGGAAAATGTGTTTTTTTCAGCTAAATTTGAGGTTTACAGAGGATTCTGGGTAGAGAAACGTTGTGGGATCCACTCAAGCCATACCTCATTGGACTCCCCAGGGTGTCTAGTTTTCAGAAATGTGTGGGTTTGGTCGGTTTCCCTAGATGGCGGCGAGCCCGGGGCCAAAACCCTAGGTGCCCCCCCAAACCAGGTCGTTTTGTTATAGGTAATTTTGAAGTCTCCACAGTACGATTTGGGCCATTTCCTGTTGCAGCCACTATGCCTACCCACACAAGTGAAGTACCATTTTTATTAGGAGACCTAGGGAAACGCTGGGTGGTAGGAAATTTGTGTCAGCCCGGTGATCGTACAACTTTCCCACACAGAAATGTGAGAAAAAATTGATTTTTTCAACAAGATTTGAGGTTTGCAGGGGATTCTGGGTAGGGAAATGTTGAGGGACCCACGCAAGCCATACCTTGCTGGACTCCCCCGGGTGTCTAGTTTTCAGGAATGTGTGGGTTTGGTAGGTTTCCCTAGATGGCCGCCGAGCCCGGGGCCAAAACCCAGGTGACCCCCTTGCAAAACCAGGTTGTTTTGTGATAGGTCATTTTGATGTCTCCGCAATATGTTTTGGGCCCTTGCCTGTCGCGGGTACTTGACCCACTCACACAAGTGAGGTACCATTTTTATCGGGAGACCTGGGGGAATGAGGTGTAGAAGGAAATTTGTGGATCCACGCAGATTCCAGAACTTTCCCACACAGAAATTTGAGAAAAAAGTGATTTTTTCAGGTAAATTTGAGGTTTGCAAGGGATTCTGGGTAGGGAAATGTTGGGGGGCCCATGTAAGCTATACCTTGCTGGACTCACCCGGGTGTCTAGTTTTCAGAAATGTGTGGGTTTGGTAGGTTTCCCTAGATGGCCGCCAATTCTGGGGCCAAAAACTCATGGGACCCCCTTGCAAAACCAGGTTGCTTTGTGATAGGTAATTTTTATGTCGCCTCAATAGGTTTTGGGCCCTTGTCTGTCGCGGGTATTTGACCCACCCAAACAAGTGAGGTACCATTTTTCTCGGAAGACTTTGGGGAATGCGGGGTGTGTGGAATTTTGTGGATCCACACAGATTCCAGAACTTTCCACCACAGAAATGTGAGGAAAATGTGTTTTTTTGGACAGATTTTGAGGTATGCAAGGGATTCTGGGTAACAGAACCTGGTAAGAGCCAGACAAGTCACCCCATCATAGATTCCCCTGGGTGTCTAGTTTTCAAAAATGTATAGGTTTGCTAGGTTTCCCTATGTGCCGGCAGAGCTAGGGTTCAAAATCTACAGTTACGCACTTTGCAAAATAGTGTCAGTTTTCACTGTAAAATGTGGTGTGTCCACGTTGCATTTTGGGCTGTTTCCTGTCGCGGGCACTAGGCCAACCCACACAAGTGAGGCACCATTTTTCTCTGAAGACTTTGGGGAATGCGGGGTGGGTGAATTTTTGTGGATCCAGGCAGATTCCAGAACTTTCCACCACAGAAATGTGAGGAAAATGTGTTTTTTTGGACAAATGTTGAGGTTTGCAAGGGATTCTGGGTAACAGAACCTGGTGAGAGCCAGTCAAGTCACCCCATCCTGGATTCCCCTGGGTGTCTAGTTCTCAAAAATGTATAGGTTTGCTAGGTTTCCCTAGGTGCTGGCAGAGTTAGGGTTCAAAATCTACAGCTAGGCACTTTGCAAAAAAAGGGTCCGTTTTCACTGTGAAAATGTGGTGTGTCCACGTTGCGTTTTGGGCCGTTTCCTGTCGCGTGAACTAGGCCTACCCACACAAGTGAGGTACCATTTTTCTTGGAAGCCTTTGGGGAACGCGGGGGGTAGAATTTTCTGGATCCACGCTGATTCCAGAACTTTCCACCACAGAAATATGAGGAAAATGTGTTTTTTTGATAAATTGTGAGGTTTGCAAGGGATTCTGGGTAACAGAACCTGGTGAGAGCCAGTCACTTCACCCCATCCTGGATTCCCCTGGGTGTCTAGTTTTCAAAAATGTATAGGTTTGCTAGGTTTCCCTAGGTGCCGGCAGAGCTAGGGTTCAAAATCTACAGCTAGGCACTTTGCAAAAAAAGGGTCCGTTTTCACTGTGAAAATGTGGTGTGTCCACGTTGCGTTTTGGGCCGTTTCCTGTCGCGGGCACTAGGCCTACCCACACAAGTGAGGTACCATTTTTCTCGATAGACTTTGGGGAATGCGGGGTGGGTGGAATTTTGTGGATCCACGCAGATTCCAGAACTTTCCACCACAGAAATGTGAGGAAAATGTGTTTTGTTTGACAAATTTTGAGGTTTGCAAGGGATTCTGGGTAACAGAACCTGGTGAGAGCTAGACAAGTCACCCCATCCTGGATTCCCCTGGGTGTCTAGTTTTCAGAAATGTATAGGTTTGCTAGGTTTCCCTAGGTGCCGGCAGAGCTAGGGTTCAAAATCTACAGCTAGGCACTTTGCAAAAAAAGGGCCAGTTTTCACTGTAAAAATAAAGTTTGTCCACGTTGCATTTTGAGCCGTTTCCTGTCGGGGGCAATAGGCCTACCCACACAAGTGAGGTACCATTTTTATCGGGAGACTTAGGGTAACACAGAATTGTAGAGCAACTGTTATTACCTATTGACTTTTGATACATTTCTGCCTTCCAAATGAAAGACAATGTGTAAAAAAGAAGTCACTTTGAAAAATGTCCTATAATTCTCATGCTAGTATGGGTACTCACCATTTTGGAAATGTGCAAATATCTACTGTTTCTAAACTCTATATTTTGTTCCAATTTCAGAAATACATAGGTGTCTTTCATACCGATTTTTCCATGTATATATTTTCCCAAATTAATTGCTATATACCCGGTACATAATAAAAAAACATTTCAAGATGCTGCTCAGTTATTGGCTCTGGGTTCGTCGGGTACTTGGTGAACCTACAAGTCCTATATATCCCCACAACCAAAAAGGTCCAGCAGATGTAATGGTATATTGCTTTCAAACAGCTGTCATAATTAGAAGAAGTTACAGGTGAAAACGTTGGCACAAATGGCTGTTTTTTTCAACTAATTTTCAATTTTTCCTATATTCAACTGTTAGTTTCTATAAAGAAACCTTGAAGAATCTACACAAATGACCCCTTGCTGAATTCAGAATTTTGTCTACTTTTCTAAAATGTATAGCTTTCCAGTATCCATTATTGCTTTCATACCCCTTTCTACCATTAACTGGAAGAAGGTTGAAAGCAAAACAAATTGCAAAAATAGGCTATGTCCCAGTAAAATTCCAAAACTGTGTAAAAAATGTTGGTTTTCTGACAAAAGTCTGCTTGTCCCTAAAATCTGGAAAAATGGTGATTTCAGCCCCACAAACCCTTTGTTGATACCATTTGCAGGGAAAAACCAGACACTTTCATTTGCAACCTAAAATTTAGCTGTATTTTGTCCTCCAAGGGAATCCACAAACCCTGGGTACCTTTAGAATCCTCATGATGTTGGAAGAAAAGGACGCAAATTTGGCGTGGATACCTTATGTGGTCAAAAAGTTACAGGGGCCTAAGCGCAAACTACCCCAAATAGCCAAAAAAAGGCTTAGCAAAGGGGGCGGGGGGAAAGGCCTAGCAGCGAAGGGGTTAAATTAAACCCTGCAAAAACAGAATTTCTACTTACATTTATCTGTTCCAAATTAGATGGAATTCCTTCCTGCCTTGGAGTGCCAACCTTCCATTGTTCAGAATGCCTAATGACTTGGATTGACCCTCAACAGCTGACTCAACCTACAGAGCCATATTGCACCCATGGCCAAGAGCACCCAGGTATTTTGTGGGATCAGGCAGCTCATCCCAAAACAGGATGTCAAATCATTTGTACAGGTGTTGTTTCTTTCCAGACTTGGCTACAGGATCTCACTCCTCTCAGGCATTCCCAAAGTTCACTTAAATCTGCTCAGAGCATTTCTACATTTTTTTTTTTTACAGAGTTTTATATAGCGCGAACTTAGCCCAAGGGTATCGGGTATCAGAGCGCTTTACATGAGCACCAGTTGCGTTTCATGAGGACACATTCATTTTTGTTAGGCACGGAGAGATTAAGTGATTTGCCCAGAATCACAGGATGTTCAGCGTCATTGCCGAGACTCGAACCCGGTTCCCCAGGTTCGAGGTCGACCGCCCTAGCCGTTAGGCCAACTCTACTGGCCTCAAGAAATATGACTTCATCACTCTGATCTTCCATTGTGCCTGTAGAGGTGAGAGCCCAGTTTAAAGCTGCTTGCCCCACATACAAGGCACTGCACTCCTCTTTGCCCGCGTACCTAACTGAAAATCTTACATTTCAGGCACAAAATGGGGTTCAAGACATGCTAAGTCCCTTCTCCTGGAGCCACCCATTTTCAAACAAGAGCAATTCGTGAACCAGTCATTCTCTGGAAGCACCACAAGAATTTGGAACTCACTCGTGCTCGCTGTCTGTATGACCACATGGCATGTTACCTTCAAAAAACATCTCAAATCTCTTCTCTTTGAAGACACAGGTAAAATACTTTTTCTACGACTCTCTCTTCAATGTCTGCTTTAAATTTTCCTATGATGTATCTCAAATTTACTCCTGATTTGATTGTTTGGGAGATATATAGCTTATCTCCCACTTACTCTCCATTAACTGCTCTTACTTCTTCCTAGGTTGTATCTCCAATGTTGTACTGCTCTATTTGTTTGGTAACTGTACTCTTGTAAAGTGCTCTGATGCCACTGGGCCTTCTCCGCGCTATATAAAATCACAAATAAAATAAATAAATAAAATTATGGGGCATATTCTCAAGGACTTATCGCCAATTTATCGGCACTTTAGCGCCGCAAAAGTGGCGATAGATTTATCAGCCCTATTCTCAAGCTGGTGCAAACTGCCGATATCACCAGTTTACCAGCGATAGCTGCCGCAAAAAACATCGTCACGAATGAGAGCGAAAACTAACGCTAATGATATGCAGAGTAGGCGTTCCCGTGCAAAAACACACGAAAACACCACTTCGCGATATTCTCAACGACCAGCCAGATCGGCGAAGTGATCCAAAAACACGCGGTAAGGCGCGTTAGCAGCAGGGATTTAACACCTGCCTTTTACTGGTGTTAAGCAGGACGACAACCTGCAGTATGAATGGGAGCCCAGCCCAGAGCCACATCTGAAGACCAACAGACGCCATGGAGCCAATGATCATGCAGCTTGGAGACCCAAGAGGGCCACAACACCCACCGCCACCACCCCCAGCGCCCCCCCTGGACCACCCCCCTCAGGACTACCACCTAGGCAGCGCAGAAGAAGACAGCGGGCGTTCCTAAAATGCACCAGCCTCAGACACTCATCGCCAGAGGACGCCATTGCCCACTACAGGCTCAAAAGGACAACCATCCTCCGCATCCTGACCCACATTGCCCACAGGCTGATGGCACCAACACAGCGGACAACCAACATCCCGCCGCAGACAAAGCTGCTGGCTGTGCTGCACCTGTTGGCCTCTGGTACCTTCCAACCAACAACTGCCAGAGTCGGAGGAGTCGGAGGAGTCTCACAGCCAGCCCCATCAAACTTCCTCACACATGTCTTGGATGCATGTCCACAAAAGCAACGGCGGGCCCCTGTATCCGCACCACACGCTAGTCCCAATTTGTAGTGTTCCTGCGCAACCAACCCCAACGCCAGCCGTTGCCTGATGCCTCTGTGCTCCAGATACAAGATTGTAGTTACTGAAATGGGGGTGCGCCAGGTCATGAAGTCCAGTAGTCAACAGTAGAGTAAAAACAGTTCTTTATTACAAATACATAAATCAACAATATGAAAAGCTCAGCCAACGCGTTCCATTCCCAACGGGGAACTTCATCAGGGCAACGTGTGGATTCAATTAACTGCATATGCTGCGGGAACTTTCCAATACAATTCCATATTCCGAAAGTCAGTATTCCGAAACCTGTTGGATAAATGGTGACAATGGTCAAGCGTCCGTATAGTCACAAACGTAATCTGGTACAGTGTATTGCACTTGGACAAACCGGAATGCTAACAGATATGATAAATCCTGCATAAAAAGACTGTGACAGAAGTTCGTGTGGGCGTAACCTTCGTAAGAAAGAAAAGGAAGGTTACGACCACACGAACTTCTGTTACGGTCTTTTTATGCAGGATTTATCATACCTGTAAGCATCACAGTTTGTATCAGCTTGATACCCCTGCACCTTCACTTCCCCCACACTGCGCAGGAACAGCTGGAGACCAAGCAAGGGAACTACGCCATAGCTGGCTTCCCGCACGTGTTGGGGGCAATTGACTGCACACATGTACTACTTGTGCCCCCTGCCGACACTGCACACAATAACCGCAACAGAAACCACACGCATTCCATCAATGTGCAGGCAAAAGTGGACCACCGGGGCCTGTTCACGAATGTCGTCGCAAACTTCCCAGGCAGTGTGCATGATTCCTACATCTTCCGCAAGTCCATCACCAACCAGTGCTTTGAGGATGGTACCTATGGAAATGCACTGCCCGTTGGTAAGTACCGACTGAACACACCACACACCTCAACTCCACAATCATACAACTCACAACTGTGGGAATGCACACGTTACAAAATCACATACAACATGCCAATCAACATGCCCTACTACCAGACACGACAACACAAGTAACTGTGGTAACCGTGGCCAGCCATGTAGAAAACCATCCACAGCATGGCACCTCTGCCACACAATTGCAGAATGTGGGGAGAGGTGTGAACCAAGTAAGTGCGAAGGAGGCAAGTGACCCATCAATAAGAATGTACACAATGCCAAGTGTGGCGGTGATGTGCTGGACAGACTTCAGTATGCAGAGCACAGACATGTCCATGTGGACATATACTGCTGTTGTTTGTAGTGTTGTGGACAGTGGCCGCAAACAGGTTACCTCAGGCAGTGTGGAAGACCTTGGACATGTAGCTTTGTCGTCCCCCCCTGTAAGCGTGAGCAGAGTGGCCTTGGCCGGCGTATGTCGTGAATAAATTGCCCGGGACTCTGGGCGTGGTTCAGTTCCGGGATGGCCACCAAAGTAACTACTGCGTGTGTCTCTGTGTCTGCCATATCCTGTCCATAGGCCTACACACACATGGCCGACCACCTTCAACGGCCAGATATACACTGGAGACGAGGTGGCTACGTCCCAAGCCAACCCGCGCACATCTCGTCATCGCATGCAGGGTCATGTCTGCCAGGGCGGCGCCCCCACCCAGCCACGAGGCCGCCGCCGTGACCGGTGGTGCCTGCACGATCCTGTGCGCCTGCTGCACCCCAGCCCTGGTCCCCAGACCGGTCCGCCACCCAGCGATGACTAGCCGCCCCTGCGCACACAGGCCTCAATGCTCACCTGCCGCCACCGGCGTGTCTCCGAGAGGGCCCACCACGTGCCGGTGCAACCTCCTCAGCTGATCGCTGGATTCCGCGCCACAGGCCCCCAGCGCACCCTGCGGCACCGCACCGCGGAGTCATGTGTGTGCTGACTGCTGCCTTTGGCGTACACTGCTCTCCAGCAGGGCCCTCAATTCAAATTGAATCCTGATTGGCAGGACGGCGTATTGAGGTCTACGCATCATCGCAGGCTGCACACCCGCTCAGCTCTTCAGGTACCCCTACCTCAGTGCACCGCAAGTCACCGTCCCGTGGCGGTAGGCCCGTGCCGGCCGCAGTGCATCGGGTGCCACCAACTCTGTGCACCGCAAGTCATCGTCCCGTGGCAGTAGGCCTGTGCCGGCCGCAGTGCATCGGGTGCCACTAACCCAGTGCGCCACAAGTCATGGACCCTTTATGATTGAGTCTCGTGGTGCGGATGCCATCATGTCACCTCCGGCAGTGGGGAATGTGATGTGGTAGGCCCCTTTTATTGGCAGGGTCACATGTCCTGTGATGCCTGTGCTGGATGGGTGTGGTGTGGGTGTAAATCAGCCCTCAGGGAGTGGCTGTGGCATGCTGACAACTAGACCAGTGATCAGCAGATCACTACAGGGAAGACCTGGGACATGTAGCTTTGTCGTCCCCCCTGTAAGCGTAAGCGGAGTGGGCTGGGCTGGCGTATGCCAGTCCACCATAGGGGTGTGAACAATGAGTGCGTACTCTGTGCGTGGTTCAGTTCTGGGCTGGACAAGAAAGTAACTAATGCGTGTGTCTCTGTTGTAGTGTCGGCGCCACCCGGACCGCAATCGGCAATGTTGCACCCTGTGACTCAAGTCCCACAACATGAGCAACATGGACGTAAGGGGGAATCACTGACCCTACTTTCAGCCATACTTTCATACTTGAATGATCATAGACATGACACATCTGTGTGAATCTGAATGTTTTATTCACATTCAGTGGAGTGTTGAAGCTGGAGCAGTACAGGGCCATGCAAACCCCACTTTACATTGTTGCCCTGTGGAGGGCCAGCAAGAGTCCTTTAGGGAATGACAAGTTCATCAGAAGAGGAAGAGTTCAGTCCGCAGTCTGTTTGCTGTGTCATTGGTAACCAAACAGAATATGGCAGTCCATGTCGAGGTCCAAGGTGAGTGTCTCAGACTGTATCGGGGGACAGTGGAAGGTGATGATGCAGAGTGCAGAACCAAGCAGAAACAGGCCATATGGTGGAGATGAATGCTAAATGCTTCCTTCTTACCACTATGGCAGAATCATCCACATCTTCGTCCTCTGATGTTTGATGTGCCTCACATGTGGGTGGTGGTGTTTTGTCAGCAGCACTGTGTGGCACTGACACATCAGGGTCAGGAGGTGGAATGTCTGCCACACTGTGTGGCAGTGACACATCAGGGGCCGGAGGAGGATTGTCTGCCGCACTGTGAGGCACTGACACATCAGGGGGCGGAGATGTGGATGTAGAAGCAGCAGCAGCATTCATCGGCACCAGGCCTTGTGGCAGCAATGCTATGATGAGGATCTGCAGGTCATGGAAGATCTCAGCTACATCTCGCTGGTGTGCAGCCGTGGCAGCCATTCTTTCCGCCTGCATCCGCTCCCTGTTCTCCATGATCCTCCGCATGTGTCCCAACTCCCGGCTGACATCGCTGGAGCCACTCTGACTAGACAGTTGTCCTTGTCTCAGAGTTAGGACTCCAGCGATGTCAGCCAAGGATCGTTGGAGAGCATGGAGCGGACTGTGGGCGTCCGTTAGGGACTGTAAGTGGTCCCTGATGGGACTTAGACACCCACGTATGGCATCTAGTTTGGCTGCCATGAGGTCGAACCCCACCTGCACCTGATCAGCCATCTTCTCCTGGCACCCTAACACACGGCGTTGGAAGGCCATGTGTTGTTCGTGGGGGTCCTGGGAGTCAGCCGTGGTGGTGGGTGCTTCCTGCTGTGTGGTCTGTGCAGGGGGTGAGGTCTCCTCGATGCAGCTGGGCTGCCCTGCTCCTGGAGGTGAGGTGCCGAAGCTGTCTATGAGCTCTTGGAGGGCATCGGTGTCGAAGGTGTGGAGGTCCTCTTCATCATCAGTGAAGAGCTGTTGGGTCTGCTCTGCAGGAGGTATTGATTCTCCCTCTGCAATGTGAAGGGGAGATGCAGTTTAACATTGTGTTCACATGTATGTTGACGTATTGTACAAGTTTACATACAGACTGCATGACAATGTACATTGTGACTGTTTGGGAGGAGCTGCCTATTTGATGCGGGACAGTGGACATTTCGACAACATCACGGATGTGTGTTTGTACTTGTACATTATCATCTCACATTTCCCTGCTATGCCAAATGTGATTGGCCAGTTTCTACACACAAGCGGCACCAGTTGTGTCCTCTGTTCTGTTGTGAACGTGTTGCAGTTTGTACCACATTGTTGTCAATGTTGATGTGCTCTGAATGTTATGTGTGTGTGCTGCATTTTGGGAGAGTCGCCCTTGCAGCTCTGATTTTGCTGCCCCTTATCCCTTTCAGGTGGTGTGCCTTTGACTTCTGTGCTTATACAGTGCTGAGATGTTGCATACTTGGGTAAATTGGGCTCTTGGTGGGAGTTGGGACTCTGGGGCATGGTTTGTCCGCAGATGTGTTGTTGACGTCAGGGGTTGTTTGTGCACATGGATGTGTCAGAGTGTGACCTGCTCCTTTACGGATGTGGTCCACACTCAGCCACCTCAGTGTTGTGGCGTGCAACATGTCATGATGTATTGACTGCAGCCATGCTATTCGTCATGCAGTGTCACTTGCATTGTCAATGTGGCTCACAGACACGCCGCTTTGCTGGGTTTGGCACATGTGCATGGGTTGGTTGTGAGATTGGTGATGTGTGGGAAGGGTCCCCTCTGGGCACATAGTTGACGGGGGCCTACTTGCTGTTTCTATGTGTGCTGCAGTGTGCCAAGGTGATCAGGGACATGATCCAGAGTCATTGTGGGTGTGCACTGTGCTATACTTAATTGTGCATGTGTGCCATTGTGCCCATCTCCCCCGGTCCCCCCAGTCCCTGGTCGTTACTCATCCTGTTGCTGTTGTGTCAGGTCATGTTGAGCAGTGTCCGGTCCCCCAACTCCTGCCACCGTCTCCCCACTGATGACTGTGGACACCATTTCCTCCATCTCATCCAGCTCCTCCTGTGGCGCTGGACTCCCACCTCCAGTCTGCCTTGCTGCCTTCTGGTTGTTGCTGAGTTTCTGCTTGGTTTTGCGCTTCACATCATTCCAGCGCCTCTTGAGCTCTTCCATTGTCCTCCTCAGCACTCCGACTGCATTCACCTTGTCCAGGATGGATTGCCATATTCCATTTTTTGTTGCCAATGACACAGTGGAGGTGACGAACAGTTGTTGATGGTGTTCTACCACCTCCGTTATCAGGATCCTGTTTTCCTGCGGACTGAACCGCGTCTTCCTCTTCTTCTTCTCCTTGCCCTTCCCTGACCCCGAGGTCCCAGGCTGGTCCTCCGTGGGGCTTGTGGGGTTCTGGTTGTCCTCTGTACTTGCTCCGGCTACCTCCATTGTGCTTCGCAGTTGTTTTGGTTTTGTTTGTGTTTTTTTCTTTCCTGCTTTTATAGTGATTTTTCCCGCCTGACGTGTGTGAATTGCAGGCCTGGCTCAGCTTATCGCTGATTTTTTTATCGCGGTTGGGCCCATCGCCACTTTTTTCACGTTCGGCTTTAGATTTTTATCGCCGTCCCGGTAATTTTATCGCAGACATTTGACGCGTTATCGAGACACTATCGCATGTTACCGCCGTGTTGAGAATAAGACGTTAACACAGAGTTATTTTCCCGCGCTGGACGGCGATATGAAAAATTGTGTTAACCTATTTTGGCGATGATTATCGCACATTCTTGAGAATATCCCCCTATGTGTTTTAACATTTTGTAGAGCCGCGAGTGTAGCGATATGAAAAGCTGTGTTTGTCCTTACCCAGCACAGTGGGACCATATAGAGCAAGAATATCTTCATATGCCACCAGATGGCAGGGCAGGATCGTTGTATACTCAAACTGAACATTTAGTTACAACATTGTGTGAGATCAGAACATAACCAGCACGAGCTGAACTGAACAGGGCTAAGGAGGAAATTATTAGGTCAATCAATAAAATATAAACAAGAAGGGGAGACCAAGTTCCAGCAGAATGTGCGGTATGTTCTGTGTTACTTTGCAGCTCTTGTGTGCGAGTCATGGAAAAATGCCTTTGATTGATGGGTCCGGTCCCCAATTATTGCATTGACGTTAAAAACTCTTAAATTGCACTTGAACTGTGCATGTATGGGAGTCCTTGTGTCTCTGTCGCATGACATCATAGAAGACTGAGCAGAGTTAGACTACAGGGGCCTCTTTCTCAGTGATTAAAACAACGTGAATTAACGCGATAACTAGGCCTGGTTTGTCACTGGGAGTTCAATGTGCACAGCTGTGACTTGTGCTGTTCCTAGTCGTGGGGGCGACTGAGCCCCTCCAAACAAAATAAAGTGGAAGAAGGAAGGGGTTTGAAATAAGAGTTAAATCTTGCAGTTTGACCTTAGATTTACCATGGTCATTTTCCATTCACTGTGGCGCTCTGGTTGTAACCTGAAAGTCACAGGTGTGTTACTCTGCAGTCCTGCTGTCATTGCTAAGTCGAGGCGGGGGGGGGAGGGGGGAGCGGGGGATATAGAGGGACCAGAGAGTGAGTGGTGGAGAGAAGAAGACCAGGTAATTTGAAGGAGCATTTTTCCGATCTTTCTTTGGATATTTATAAATAGTTTGACAGCCAATATAGTCCAGTGAGTGAAATGTGCGGGTTGCATTTGAAAAGTTTACCTTAATGCGTTTACATTACAAAGAACTGGCTTTCACTGCTGCTTTGAAAATAAATTGATTTAATTCAGAATGTAAGTGGTTAGAGCTGAATAAAATATTGACCAAGTGAGAAGCTAGATGTGGGAAATTGCAGGAGCCTCCAAAATAGAAATATGACCTTAGGGCCTGATGTACGAAGCATTTTTCCGGTCGCAAACAGTCCATCAAACCATTTGGGACCGGTAAAACGCATTTTGCCATGTACAGCAGGCAAAATGCTACTTGTTAACTTGTTACCGAATCGCATTTCGCTTTTATGATTCAGAATTAGGAAGGGGCGTGTTTAGGGAGTCCCTTCCTAACACCGAATAACACTGGTATGTATGAATGTTTTGCGACCGGGAATGTGGTCACAAAGCATTCGCAGTTACCACCAACTTCACGTTGGTGTGGGCGCCACCATCTTTTAAGAGCAAGCAGTGGTCCCACAGACAATTGCCATCTCTTAAAAAATGAAAAGGTAACTTTTCATTTTTATTTTTGAAATGCATCACGTTTCTCTTTAAAGAATACGGGCTCCATGCATTAGAAAAAAAAATATTGCTTTATTTAAAAAGCAATCCCAGACATAGTGGTCTGCTGACGGGACCTGACGCCATCCGAACACGGATCGCGCTTCGCTTGCTTAAAGAACTACCCCCTGCCTCTGACACGGACCTTCGCTGCAGAGACAGAATCACTTGACCAAGGTTTCCGATATGCATCTTTATCCTTAAGGGTACCTATCTTCATTCCACGTCCTGACACGGACCTGAATCTTGCGGATCTCCTTACCTTGGCGAGATTCTACGACCCAACATGGATCTACCTTTTGCGGATACCACAACTTTACCTTGGCAAGATTACATTACCCTTCATTCGCCCTGAAGAAGCCCATGTTTGGGCAAAACGCGTTGGCTGTGAATTTATGAAAACCCAGCATTCCTGCAATAAAAACACACCAAGGCTACAAATAGCGATGTGGACTCATTTTTTCAATACAGAGACCTTGTAACTTACTGTCTATACATGTTGCCTCTCATACCCCCTGTATGAATGCATCACGTTTCCCTTTAAAGAATACGGGCTCCATGCATTAGAAAAAAAAAGATTGCTTTATTTAAAAAGCAATCCCAGACATATCGGTCTGCTGACCCCAGTAGGCCACTATCCCTGTGATTGTAGCCATTCACAATGGGTCGCAAATTGCGACCTGCCTCATGAATATTTATGAGGCAGGTCCATTTGCGACCCACTGCGAATCACTAACAGTGTCAAACACACTGTTGTACATCGCTGTTTGCGATTTCCTAATAGCACATCACTAAAATTCACTATTCGGAAATCGCAAACACGTGATTTCGTACATCTGGCCCTAAGTTTCCAAAAACCAGCCTCAGAAAGTTGCATTGATGCTTAACAGCAATGTAGCCTAATGGCTAGGGCGGTCGATCTCAATCTGGGAAACGGGATTCGAGTCTCGGCAATGATGCTCAACATCCTGTGATTTTGGGCAAATCACTTAATCTCCCCGTTCCTAACAAAAATAAATGTGTCCTTGTGTAATGCAACTGGTGCTCATGTAAAGCGCGCTGATACCTGATACCTTCGGGTCAAGTTTGCGTTATATAAAACTACAAACAAAAAATCAGCAATACACAAAACCATTTCTGGATACAAATAGTAGGATCCTGGACCATACAGTAGGACTATGTCACCCATAACCAATTCATTTGTACCTTCCCCATAGCATATGATGTCCACCAGGTCAGCTAACCTGCGTATACTACAGTTTGCCCAATTCTGTTCCATAATGATGGATCCATTATAGCCTTAGAGCCCGCCGTAGCGGGCTCTACTGGCCATTAAAGGCATGCTCCAGCATAAAAGGCTTGAGTCGAAGGAGAGGGCCTGTATCAAGGGTGCCCTTTAAAGGCCGGTAGAGCCCACTATGGAGGGCTCTAAGGGTATTAGAACATTTCACCCCTAGAGTGCAGAGTGTTCTAATTAGTAAAAACAAATGCCTCTCAGAGCCCGAGGGGATTTAAATCCCCTCAGACCCCGAGAAGCGTTTGTTCAGAGCAACAGCTGTGAACAAAGTCAAACATTGGAATGTTGGAGCTCCATGCTTCAACCGGCCATTAGAAGCCCGGAGCACTCTATTGTTTTCAATGGAGCTCCCCACATTCCAATGTTCTAATTATAAATTGAACCCACGCAACCTTCTTAAGCTCAATATTATTGCGTTCCCTCACAGTTTCCTCTCCCTTTTGATCTGGTTTCATAGGCACCCAGTGCTGTCCTGGCTAACTTAATGGCCCATTTGGCATTAGCCCACAGCCCAATTTCCTTCCCCAACCATCTATCAACTACATCTGGGTTGTTATCCCTATTTCTGCAACCCAATACGACTATATTGTCTTGTAACTATCCTATTATAGCTCAAAGGAGATCCCCCTAGAACTATTAGGGTATCTGGAATCACTGCCGCAATTCCCTCGAAATGTACTATGGTGGCTGTGTACTTGTCTAGCACTTATAGGGATTGGACTACCTTAGTCCCCCAAACTGCAATGACAACATTGCATAGACGGGAGGAGAAAATAAAGGTTGACTTTAAATATTTATAGTGGATTATATTGGTTTATAATGTACGTTTCCTTCGGCCAGCAGATACTCGCTCTAGATCTATGATTGTTGAGATGCTGGAGAGGGAACATGTTATCCTTAATATTATTGAGGAGACACATTAATTGTGATCCATTGTTTCTGTTTCTTGGCTCTCATTTCATATTGTTATTTTTTCAAGCCAAGCCCTCCATTTTATATTTGGCATTTCTAGATCGGACTGTACATACCTCTTGAAATTGCTGCTACTATATTGTACTGTTATACGAATAAAATAATCAAGAGTTAGCACAAAAAGAGAATATTAGCCTGTTACTACAATTGATCTTTCTCCATTGAAACACAAGTAAATGAAGTAATCTAATCTGGTCACTGCAAACTATAAGTAGTCTAAAAATGTTACAACATCTACCAAAGAAAACAATAATCTATGCATTATTTAAGCAAGAAATCACTTTCTAAAAGGTCATCAGATTCGGACATTGGGATATTAAAGAAACATGTTGGCGGACTCCAAAAGGTTTGCCCCTCTATAGCAAGAGTCGTCGGAGTCATCATACAAATTCAGAAAATACCTTGGGCTGTTTACCGAAAACCATAGTAGTGGACATCTATTCCTCTTTCCCTGAGAAGGCTGGTTCCCTTTCCTCTGCTACCACCGACACAAGGAACTTCTCTCTCAATACATCTCCATCCGCATTGGCAATGGGTCAGCTCTCATCATTTCCTCAACTTACAGGGGACCTGGTTAGGGAGCTGTTAATTATGGTAAAATCAGGCTCCCCCTAGGACCCAGTCCCATAATATATCATTCAAAAAGGAGCTGATTGCATTGTCCCTGTAATGACAAAGCTGTTAAACCTCTCTCTTTTAAGTGGGCAGGTCCCGCAGCCTTGGAAACCTGCCATAGTTAAACCACTTTTGAAGAAGCCCTACCTTGGCCCTCCTTGCCTGAAAAATTGTAGAAATTGGACAAAGAGAGAGACAATCACACTCCTAGTGGTGTACAGGAATTAAACAATAGGTATCCTTGTAAGCAATTTGATGGGTGCCTACTGATCGAAAGGTGTGTGTATCAAGCAAAAATGCGTCTTCCTGGAGGAGAGAAATCCTGGAAAAACATGTTAATAAAAATCTCTCCGCCTTCCTGGAATCACAGTCAGTGTTCCACCCTACCCAGACCACAACACAGCACTGAGTGTGCTTTTTTGGGAGTTGTTTAAGAACTAAGGAAACTTCCGAATCGGGGTGGTTCCGCAGCCATTATCCTTCTTGATCTAAGTGCACCCTTTGACCCTGTTGGCCATGCAATCCTCACTCCAGAGTTTCCAACGTAGGTATCAAGGGCAGAGCCCTGAAGTGACTTTCCTCCATCTTGAAGGATCAAACCTTTCAGGTTTTAGATCAATCATACTATTCAACCAGTCTTCACCTGAGTACCTATAATAGTTATAGAGTGCCTCAGGGTTCCTTCCTGAGTCCCACTCTCTTTAATCTATATATACTACCCCTTGTCAATCTTGTACAATCTTTTGGTCGGTCATTGGTGTCCTAGGCCGATGACACCCAGCTGGTCATGTCTATTTCACTGGACCAATCATCTATTCCTCATCTCAAAACTCTGCTGTTTCCCCTGTAGACGCCATATGGATAGAGCTTTGTAAACAGTACTCTTTAGCGCTGGGAAGCCTTCGGGCAGGCATGCGCTTTACAAATTCCTTAACATAACATAACATAACCTCGTGCCTCCAAGCAGTAGCCAGTTGGAAGGCCAGCTGTAAATTAAAACTTAATGAGGACAAGGCAGAAGTCATGGTGTTGAAGAATAACCCTTGAGACAGTTGCCTGGGGTCCATTCCAGACTGTCTGAGTAAGCTAACGGCCCTCACAGGCCCAATAAAGAGCCTGGGAGTATGGCTGGACCTCAAACCTACAATGGAACAGCAGGCTAGAAAAACCTCTGCAAGCTGCTATGGCACCTTGAGATTACTGAGGAAAGTTCTTAATCTCCTCCCTTTCTCAGCCAGGAGAATCTTTGTCCAGGATCTGGTAGTAGCACGTCTGGCCTATGGCAACACCTTATACCTTGGCTCACCATCTTATGTGGTCAAAAGGTACCAAACTGTGCAGAACGCGGTGGCTCGACTGCTCACAAACACACCCAGATATCAGTCAGCCACCAAAGCCCTCAAGGATCTCCACTAGCTTCCGGTGGAGCACAGGGTGCAGTTTAAGTCCTTATGCATCATTCACAGGACAATAAACAGCAGAGGCCCTCTCCCTATGTACCCAGTAGGTTTCTAGATCAGTCTCTGCCCACCTACTAAAGGTCCCCAAGATTCGGAGATCATGCTGGGGTGGAGGCTCCATTTCTTTCCTAGAATCCAAGTACTGGAATTCTATTCCCCTGCAGCTACATCATCTGGAGCAAGAACTCCTGTTACGTAAAGCCTTTAAGACCTGGCTATTCAAGGAATAGTGTCATACCCAGGCCAATACACGGTAGTTGCGAAAGCGCTGGAAAGTCTACGGGTAGCCACACACTATACAATAAACACAGAATAGAATAGAATAGAAAATTCTCCTGGGAAACCAACAATTGGCTGGTGGATATCTGGGTATGAACTTTCCTGGCTCATATAATATCTTCAATACAATCTCTATATCTGAGGAAATCTCAAGAAGAAAATTGCCATTTTCTATGCAGCATAAACATTGGAATGCCTTACCAGCCTCCATCAGAACAGAAAATAATGCTTCTCCATCTTGAAAAATAAACTTTAGAGCACACTGCGGAAGTCACTGTGCACCACATTTACTAAAAATTGGACGGTGCAGTGCTTTATGAAAATACACAGTGCTGTGTTGTGCCAATGGGAGAAAAATGTGCAGGATTGTATTTGATAAGAGTTGCATGCCAGGATGTCTTTGTCCATGCTCACACTAAAACTCCTGAGTTAGCATGATGTTAAAACTTTGCGTCATGGTGCAAAGATGAGAGGGTGGTGTCGTGTGTGAGATTTGTATTCGAGGTGCACCACCCAGTGCAAATTTCTAGAAGCAGACATTCAACCATTGATGGTTAAATCAAGTAAAATGTATACAATTGTGGAAATTACCCAGGTTACACAGCATAGAAATATCATGCAGAATTAAAATTGCCTACTTTTTGCATCTACTTTCATTTGACTGATCTAGCTTTGTGTTGAGCCTTATGGGTAGTGACGCCGGTCCCCCCCAGTTACGCCCACTAGGGGCTTCACGGTAGGCCACGCAATGCAATTTCAACATACCTCTTACATCAACTTTCGGCCCAAATACTATGTTGCACAAAAGGTGATCCATGTTGCCATTTGTGCTGCTTCAGATCGCATAGCACTCCCCTTTGCATTGTGCAAGTGCCCATGCTAAAGTTTTGTAAATCAGGTCCTGTGTGTAGCATCTCATGCCTTGCCTCACCAGACATCATCTTTGCATAAGACTTTTCGTTTTCCATGTTCTTTATGAAGTTTTCCTTTTATAATTTACAATTTTAATAGCATGCATGTATAGGCACAACTGGCCTGAACAACTGTGTGTTTTGTTGTCTATTGTAAAGTTGTACTCTAGGCCCACATACTTAATAAAGAATGACACAGACACAGGGGTATATTCACAAGAACGTGTGATAACTACTGCAAGAGTAGCGCAACGCAACTTCCACTATCGCAGCCTATCGCGGGAAAATATCCCCGTGTCAACGTGGAATTCACAACAAGGTGGTACCATGCGATAGCCACCAGATAACGTGTCAAATGTCAGCGTGAAAATCAACGCCACGCCGAAAAAAATGCGGAACGCGAGAAATCATGCGATGAGGCCAATCGCGGTACAGAAATCAGCGAACACCAGCCACAGGCCGGCACCATAAAAACCACAGACTCAACACACCAGAAACAAGCCAAAGCACGTAGCAACATGGATGCACCCTGACCCAGCGCAGAGGGCAACGTGAACCCCACAACCCCCACAGACCACCAGCAAGGAACAACGGGGTCGGGGAAGGCCAAGGAGAAAAGGGAGAGGAAGACGGGGTGCAGACCGCAGGAAAATAAGACCAAGGCCGCGAAGGCGACAGAACACTGCCAGCAACTGACCCACAAGCAGACCACCTGGAATGCAGTCCAAGTGCCCAGGAGGCCAAGAGGCGCCGGCAGGATGTGACAACCTAAACCAGGTACAAACCCGCTGCCAACAGGAAGGCAGCAACGGCGACAAGAGGTGGCAGTCCAGCGACACAGGAGGAGCAGGAGGAAACCCAGGCCACAGTCATCAGTGTGGAGAGGGTGCAAGGAGTAGGGAGTACGGACACAGCTCGACAGGACCTGACACAACAACAACAGGGTGAGGATCCAACAGGGACTGGGGGGACGGGGGGTGATGGGCACAATGCCACACATGCACAGTGAGGTGTAACACACTGCACACCCACATTTACCAAGGGACATGTCCCCCATCCCCGTAGCACGCTGCAGCACACACACATAGCAATCACAGCACATACCATGACAATGTGGCACAAAGTGCAACACCCACACTGCAGAACAGGGGACACGACTGGGTCCACCCAGGCGCAGTAACAGAACAATCACATTGGACAGAGCAGAGACCTGTGAGACGCACATCTACGGCTACAACCCCACATCAGCCATGTAGGCCAAATGTACACTGTCCCAACTCAAATAGCCACTCCGCCCAAACAGTCACAATGTACATTGTTACACAGTCTGCATGTCGACAAGAACAAGGCGCCAACACAATGCCAACATGCACCTCCCCTTCACAATGCAGAGGGACAAACAACACCTCCAGCAGGTTAGAACAGACAACCCATCAGTGATGCCCAAGACGAACACCACACCCCCGACACCGACACCCTACAACAGCCCATGGACATCCCACACAACCCACCACCAGGACCAGGGCAGACAAGCTACTCAGAGGAGAACACAGACCCTGCAACAGACCACACAGCATGAAGCACCCGCAATCACGGCTGCCTCACAACACCTCACCCACCCACACATGGCACCCCAATGCTAGGTGGCAGAACGCCAAAAGGAGGTGGCCCAACAGGTGAGGGTGTTGCCTAACCCATGGAATGCGAACTAGAACACATACGTGGGTGTCCAATACCCTTCAGGGACCACCTACACCCCACAAAGGAGACCCACACCTCCACAGAGACACATGCACATATCATGTTGAACTGGCTACGGGAACGTGCGCCCGGCCCCTTTATTGGCAGGGCCACATGTACAGTGACGCCTGTGCTGGATGTGTGTGGGGTGAGTATAAGCCAGCCCGCATGGAGTGCTTGGTGCTGGCAACAACCTGAACAGTGGACAACAGTGTAATGGAAACAGAAATCGCCAGCATAACAGAGTCAAATGCAGAGCAACATGGAGGGATCCGGAGTAAGGACAGAGGTCACCCAATATTCAGGCTGGACGTTCCGTGAGTTGCAGTGCACTGAGGTAGGAGCACTAGAGAAGAGCGCGCTCATGTGAAGGAATTGATAGGAATGTGTCCCTTCGGGTTAGTCCTGATGCAGATGCAGTGGGGTGTGGTACACCTGCATCAAATTCCTCATCAACGTCCCAGGTCTTCCGCACTGCATGAGGTGACACTGCTGCGCAACCTCACAACAGCACAAAACTCAATCAATAACAGACAATGGCTTGCGGTGCACTGAGTCACTGGCACCTGGAGTGCTGAGCAGGGCAGCAGGCCGATGATGGCATCCACGACAGGTCTGAGCAACTCCGTAGGTCTGTCAGGACCACCCTTTCGACTCTGGCAGATGGCGGTTGGAGGTGGTCCTTGTGGTGGTGGCGTGTGCCTCCTGCGGTGATGCAACGTCCGGGCCGGTCAAGACTCGATGCCATGTGTGGGCCCTTGTGGCCCGCAGTTGGTGCCGCAGGAGGCGGACAGCGCAGGGCCACAGACACATGGCGTTGATGACCCCAAGACCATCACTACAGAGGCAATTCAATGTCTCAGAAGAAGGGGTCCCAGGCCGGAGCAGCACAGAGTCAGTGGCCCCGGATGCACTGCGGCCAGTACAGGCACCCAGCCACGGGACGGTGACTTGCGGTACAGTCAGATGGGCCATGCGACCTGAGCGGGTCCCCATCAATGTCCGAGGTGTAGGTTGCGGAGGGTTTCGGGGGACAGTGGAAGGTGTCCTCCAGGGCATGATGCGGAAGGTCTGATGTTATCTGGAAGCAGCAAATGGAGGAGTGGAAAGCGCAACCCTCGTTTTCACCAACAATTCGGGATCAGCTACATGAGGATGAAAACTACCCCTAGTCCATAGACTCAAACGCCACCAATGTACGACCAGTGAGTGTCCATGAATGTCGGAGAGCAAACTCAGTGGCACAGGTGCTGGGAGGGGATGCAGTCTGCGATGATGCCTGTACACAGATGTGAACTCCAAGAATGCCAAATCAAGGCACTGTGACCTACTGGACCGCAGTGTAGGCCGGAGGCAGCGGTCAGCAGTGGCCCACAGCCACGGGTCATTGGCTCGCGAGGCACAGAGTTAGTGACACAGTGGCAGTTGTCGGTAGTGTTCAATCACCTCTGTGACGATGATCCTGTTCCCTCCGGACTGCAATGCATCATCCTCTTACGCCCCTCCGTACGTGCGAAGAAATGTATTCAGCCTTTTGAATTACCGATGTTCAGTTCCAAATCTGTGATCCCACTCATGCGCAGCGTAGGCCGAGGGCAGTGGTCCGCGTAGGCCCACAGACACGTGTGGTTGTGATGCCATGCACAGACCTGTTGCCACCACATCGAAGGGTCTATGGTGAATAGTCCTCTGCCTTAAATAATGTTCACTGCCATGGTGAATCAAGACTCAGTTCCAGATGTGTGACCTACCTGACCGTGGTGTAGGCCTGAGGCAGCGGTCAGCAAGGCCCATTCACCGAGTGTCGCTGGCATAGGTTGGATGGCCCCACGGCCTGCGTAGTTCGGGTTCAGTGGCACCACGTGTTCGGTCACCTCTGTTTATGTGACCCGGCATTCGTCCGGACTGAGCCGCGTCTTCCTCTTACACCTCTCCGTGCGACCACTGGTGTGGACTCCGCCATTCGTGCTTTGCGACTAGGTGCTGGATGTGTGACCTACTGGTCAGCAGGGTAGTCCTGGTCCCTCATCCACGTGTCGCCGGCTGGCGTTGAACAGGGTTAGTGGCACCACGTGTAGCCGGCTGGCGTTGAACAGGGTTAGTGGCACCACGTGTCGCAAGATGCCCATATGGAACTATGCCTCACTGATCCGCGGGGGGTCTGGTGCTGTGGCCGCTGGCCCGGATTTGGGGTCACTGCCATTCGTGACTCAGGACACAGTTTCACATATGGGACCTACTGGTCCGAAGAGTAGGCCTAAGGCGGCAGTGGAGTACGTCAACGAGAAAGAAATTAAGCGGGCCTGTGTCGTGGAGGCCGTGATGGTCTGAGGTGGCTGCCAAGGTCGCGGGCCTCGGGCCTGGAGCTTGCGACGGCACGTGGTGGGCCCTCCTTGACACACGCCGGTGTCGGCAGGTGATCAGTGTGGCCTAGCTGCGCAGGGGCGGGCCTGACGGGTTCGTGGTCCAGCGTGCCGGGGTCCGGCAGGCGCACAGCATCGCAGGCAACTCCGCACATGGGGACGGCGTCGGCCTCATGGCGGGGTGGGAGGTGCCGCCCTGGCAGAGACGTGGGTCATTCCGGAAGAGGACCACGTCCAGGCCTACGTGCTTTTTATTCACACCCCTACGCTGGTGTAACGTACGCCGGGCCATCCCGCTCGGGTGACGCTTGGGGGGGGCGTAACAGGCAACATTTCCGCAAGGTCCCCCACTGGCTGTGGTGACATGGTGGCGTCCACTGTCCACTACACTCCATACACAAGCAGTGTATGTCGCCATGGATATGGGTGTGTTCTGCATACTGCGAGGTGTCCAGCACATCTCCGGCACTCTTGGCATTGTGTACTTTCCCAATCATGGTTCTACTGCATCCTTCACACATGCCTGGTTGCCACCTCTCCCCACATTCGGCTATTATGTGGCTGAGGTGCCATGCCGTTGCTGGCTCATGTTCAGGGCTTGCCCATGTGGACATTGTAAGTTGTTCTGTCGTGTCTGGTGGGTGGGCATATTGTCGTGCCAGTTGTATGTGATTTTGTGACGTGTGCATTGCCAGCGTTGTGAGTTGCATGGTTGTGGAGTTGAGGTGTGTGGGGTGTTCATTTGTATGTTGCCAAGGGGCTGTGCTATTCCCTTGTTGCCATCCGGGGTACGCTGGGTGATGATGGACTGTCGGAGGATGAAGGTAACATGCACACTGGCTGTGTATTTGAAGGCGACATTGTTGGGTGTTCCACGGTGTTCTGTTGTTGCCTGCACATTGATGTGAGACGTGTGCTTCCTGTTGCGGTGATTGTGTGCTGTGTCACCAGGTGGTACATGTGTGCTGTGTATTTCCCCCAACACGTCCGTACGTCCTGCTTGGGCGTATGGTCCTTGCTTGGTCTCCAGCGGATCCTGCACATTGTGTTGTACGTATGGGGACTGGGGTGCCAAGGTGATGGTGATGTTAGGACAGGTGTGGGGGACTTGGATGTGGCTGGCTGTGAGACTCCTCCGACTCTGGCAGGTGTTGAATGGGGGGTCCCAGGGGCCAACAGGTGCAGCCATGCCATCGGCTTTGTGTGGGGTGGGATGTTGGTTGTCCGCTGTGTTGTTGCCGTAGGCCTGTTGGGCGATGATGGTCAGGATGCATAGGTTGGTTGTCCCTTTCAGCCTGTAGTGGAAGGTGACATTGTCAGATGTTGGGTCTGTGCGGCCGGTACGTTTCCTGGGGTTCCGCTGTCTTTGTCTGCGCTGCGTCTGTGGTGGTCCGGGGGGGGGGGGTGTTCCGGGTGTGAGTTGGGGTCCTGGGGTGGTGGAGGTGGGTGTTGTGGCCCTCTTGGGTGTCCGGGCCGCATGATGGGTGGCTCCATGTCATCTGTTGCCCTTCGGATGTGGCCCTGGGCTGTGCTCCCTTTTGTGGTGCTGGCTGCCGTCTGACTTTACACCAGGTCAGAGCAGGTGTAGATTTCCTGGTGCTATCGAGCCTTATCGCCTGTTTTGTGTTTTTATCGTGGATGTGGCTGGTCGTTGTGAATGTTGAGGTGTGCTGTTGTCTCGGCTTTTGTCACGGGAACGCCTACTCTGCATCTCATTAGCGATATTTGCGGGGGTCCTCTGTGGCGATGTTTTTTGTGGCTGCTATCGCGGGTAAACTGGTGCTGTGGGCTGTTAACACCGGCTTGTGAATGGGGAGGTAAATTTATCACGGCTTTGGCTGCGATAAAGTGCCGTTAATTAGGCGATAGCTCCTTGTGAATATGCCCCACAGTGTATTGGTGCAGTAACTGGCCTCGAGCACGTGCACTCGGGCTCTTTTATTGTCAGGGTCACCTGACCGGTGATGGCTGTGCTGGATGGGCGTGGTATGGGTGTATGGCCAGCTCTCAACAGAGTGGCTGGCAAACCAGTACCTGCTGAAACACTAGAACGTGTCCAGCAGGTCACTACAGTCTATATCAAGGGTGATTTACGCATGTCAAGTGCAGATAGATCCATGTCAGATTTTCAGGATAACCAATCCCTATTTAAATGATTTCCATTTATATTTATTGTACGGTAATATATATTATTCAGCTATCCAGAAAATCTGGCACGGTCGGTCCATGTTTTTTCCCTACATCTCACATTAGGAAACGCCCCAATGACTTTTCAGACCTTTAAAAGGTCACGGGGGTCTCGTGCTCACCATGCAGTAGTGTTAGGGCCACCAAATTTAAGTCTAAACTCTACGACAAGAATGAGCTTTAAAAGATTGCGGCACATTCCTTGAGAAATCCACTAGATGGCAGACTTTAATTGTCAGTCACACGCTTTATCCCTCTATGGAAAACTCGATCAATGCTGTTTTGGAAAATCCTTGCGATTACGACCTAGCAAATTTTCGGTTGTGATTATCGTTAATGTTGTCGAAGTGGCTCTTTGGTGCTCAAACAGCATTAATTATGTGTGCAAATTAAAATTCGAGATTCACAAAATGTGAACTTGCACTCATAAATGATTTTATGAACACTTAAAAAGACACTTTATTGGTGAAACTTTAACTGGAGTACATCTCTGAGGCAAAATGCCCCGAAGTTTGGAGGGGCATATCTACGATGCCCCTGCTGCACTTTAACGCCGCCGGAGAGGCACCTTTGTGACGCTCCGGTGGCACAGTGTGCAGGCCCATATTTACAAGGCCACGCAAAGCCACCCTGCGCAGCTTCTCACGGCCTTGTAAATGTGGAGTAAGGCAATGCCTTACTCTGCGTGGAAGTGCTGTTCCATGGGTGTTGCTGGGGGGGTTCCCATGCAACACCCATGAGGCCTCATCTATGAAAAGTGTTGCATCGCAGCGTGAAAACAGCGATGCAACACTTTTCAGTGCGCCCTCCTTGCGACACCATGGATGCGCCGTATTTACTGAACGGCGCTCCATGTCGCAAGGATTTAAAGATACCTCAGTATCCCTGACATATTTGTAGGTGCAAAAGTGGTGCATTACTGGGGTGTGTCTGAAAACAGACGCAACTCCAGCAATGTGTCCTTTCACATGGGGCAAGCCCCATGTGAAAGGGCCTATGTCACTCCTTACGCCTGCTGTGGGGAAGGCGTAAGGATTTGGCGCAGTGGCGTCAAAGAAGTGTTGCAGTAAATTCTCATAGATTTCACTGTGAAATTTCTACGAGCCTTTTCTGCGCCGGAACGCCCACCACGCGTACATTATACCTGTCGCAGGTATAATGTAGCTCTGGGGTTTACAAAGTGATGCCTCTGCCTAGAAGCGTCACTTTGTAAATATGACACAGTGTGGTGCATATTTTACGCCAAAGCAGCGTCACAAAAAGTGACGCAAAGGTGGCGTAAAGGGCTCATAAATAAGGCCCATGGTTTTTGACACTGCCCATATTTACAACATAGCGATACCAAAGGGGATGATGGACGGAGCGCTAGAGCAAATCAAACACTCACCCCCAGTCAACTGATCTGGGTTTAATCCATCATCATTCTTTAGCTCACTCCACCACCCCAGTTCAGACATGGCCATATGCAAATCAGTCTGACCCTGTGCCTCATGGGAACAGTCCAGCCCGAACTGTCAAGCCATGTCTTCCCTGGACCGGAAACAAGCATCCTGGGACCGGTTTCTGGCTATTCAGCCGTCATCAGCCAGGCTAGCTTCAATCCAGTGGCAAAGTGAGCAAGGGACCCACGTCTGGGCATACCCTGCCAACTTAGGGCGAACAAAGCGATACCAAAGGGGATGATGGACGGAGCGCTAGAGCAAATCAAACACTCACCCCCAGTCAACTGATCTGGGTTTAATCCATCATCATTCTTTAGCTCACTCCACCACCCCAGTTCAGACATGGCCATATGCAAATCAGTCTGACCCTGTGCCTCATGGGAACAGTCCAGCCCGAACTGCCAAGCCATGTCTTCCCTGGACCGGAAACAAGCATCCTGGGACCGGTTTCTGGCTATTCAGCCGTCATCAGCCACGCTAGCTTGAATCCAGTGGCAAAGTGAGCAAGGGACCCACGTCTGGGCATACCCTGCCAACTTAGGGCGAACAAAGCGATACCAAAGGGGATGATGGACGGAGCGCTAGAGCAAATCAAACACTCACCCCCAGTCAACTGATCTGGGTTTAATCCATCATCATTCTTTAGCTCACTCCACCACCCCAGTTCAGACATGGCCATATGCAAATCAGTCTGACCCTGTGCCTCATGGGAACAGTCCAGCCCGAACTGCCAAGCCATGTCTTCCCTGGACCGGAAACAATCATCCTGGGACCGGTTTCTGGCTATTCAGCCATCATCAGCCAGGCTAGCTTGAATCCAGTGGCAAAGTGAGCAAGGGACCCACGTCTGGGCATACCCTGCCAACTTAGGGCGAACAAAGCGATACCAAAGGGGATGATGGACGGAGCGCTAGAGCAAATCAAACACTCACCCCCAGTCAACTGATCTGGGTTTAATCCATCATCATTCTTTAGCTCACTCCACCACCCCAGTTCAGACATGGCCATATGCAAATCAGTCTGACCCTGTGCCTCATGGGAACAGTCCAGCCCGAACTGCCAAGCCATGTCTTCCCTGGACCGGAAACAAGCATCCTGGGACCGGTTTCTGGCTATTCAGCCGTCATCAGCCAGGCTAGCTTGAATCCAGTGGCAAAGTGAGCAAGGGACCCACATCTGGGCATACCCTGCCAACTTAGGGCGAACAAAGCGATACCAAAGGGGATGATGGACGGAGCGCTAGAGCAAATCAAACACTCACCCCCAGTCAACTGATCTGGGTTTAATCCATCATCATTCTTTAGCTCACTCCACCACCCCAGTTCAGACATGGCCATATGCAAATCAGTCTGACCCTGTGCCTCATGGGAACAGTCCAGCCCGAACTGCCAAGCCATGTCTTCCCTGGACCGGAAACAAGCATCCTGGGACCGGTTTCTGGCTATTCAGCTGTCATCAGCCAGGCTAGCTTGAATCCAGTGGCAAAGTGAGCAAGGGACCCACGTCTGGGCATACCCTGCCAACTTAGGGCGAACAAAGCGATACCAAAGGGGATGATGGACGGAGCGCTAGAGCAAATCAAACACTCACCCCCAGTCAACTGATCTGGGTTTAATCCATCATCATTCTTTAGCTCACTCCACCACCCCAGTTCAGACATGGCCATATGCAAATCAGTCTGACCCTGTGCCTCATGGGAACAGTCCAGCCCGAACTGCCAAGCCATGTCTTCCCTGGACCGGAAACAAGCATCCTGGGACCGGTTTCTGGCTATTCAGCCGTCATCAGCCAGGCTAGCTTGAATCCAGTGGCAAAGTGAGCAAGGTACCCACGTCTGGGCATACCCTGCCAACTTAGGGCGAACAAAGCGATACCAAAGCGGATGATGGACGGAGCGCTAGAGCAAAACAAACACTCACCCCCAGTCAACTGATCTGGGTTTAATCCATCATCATTCTTTAGCTCACTCCACCACCCCAGTTCAGACATGGCCATATGCAAATCAGTCTGACCCTGTGCCTCATGGGAACAGTCCAGCCCGAACTGCCAAGCCATGTCTTCCTGGACCGGAAACAAGCATCCTGGGACCGGTTTCTGGCTATTCAGCCGTCATCAGCCAGGCTAGCTTGAATCCAGTGGCAAAGTGAGCAAGGGACCCACGTCTGGGCATACGTTGCCAACTTAGGGCGAACAAAGCGATACCAAAGGGGATGATGGACGGAGCGCTAGAGCAAATCAAACACTCACCCCCAGTCAACTGATCTGGGTTTAATCCATCATCATTCTTTAGCTCACTCCACCACCCCAGTTCAGACATGGCCATATGCAAATCAGTCTGACCCTGTGCCTCATGGGAACAGTCCAGCCCGAACTGCCAAGCCATGTCTTCCCTGGACCGGAAACAAGCATCCTGGGACCGGTTTCTGGCTATTCAGCCGTCATCAGCCAGGCTAGCTTGAATCCAGTGGCAAAGTGAGCAAGGGACCCACGTCTGGGCATACCCTGCCAACTTAGGGCGAACAAAGCGATACCAAAGGGGATGATGGACGGAGCGCTAGAGCAAATCAAACACTCACCCCCAGTCAACTGATCTGGGTTTAATCCATCATCATTCTTTAGCTCACTCCACCACCCCAGTTCAGACATGGCCATATGCAAATCAGTCTGACCCTGTGCCTCATGGGAACAGTCCAGCCCGAACTGCCAAGCCATGTCTTCCCTGGACCGGAAACAAGCATCCTGGGACCGGTTTCTGGCTATTCAGCCGTCATCAGCCAGGCTAGTTTGAATCCAGTGGCAAAGTGAGCAAGGGACCCACGTCTGGGCATACCCTGCCAACTTAGGGCGAACAAAGCGATACCAAAGGGGATGATGGACGGAGCGCTAGAGCAAATCAAACACTCACCCCCAGTCAACTGATCTGGGTTTAATCCATCATCATTCTTTAGCTCACTCCACCACCCCAGTTCAGACATGGCCATATGCAAATCAGTCTGACCCTGTGCCTCATGGGAACAGTCCAGCCCGAACTGCCAAGCCATGTCTTCCCTGGACCGGAAACAAGCATCCTGGGACCGGTTTCTGGCTATTCAGCCGTCATCAGCCAGGCTAGCTTGAATCCAGTGGCAAAGTGAGCAAGGGACCCACGTCTGGGCATACCCTGCCAACTTAGGGCGAACAAAGCGATACCAAAGGGGAGGATGGACGGAGCGCTAGAGCAAATCAAACACTCACCCCCAGTCAACTGATCTGGGTTTAATCCATCATCATTCTTTAGCTCACTCCACCACCCCAGTTCAGACATGGCCATATGCAAATCAGTCTGACCCTGTGCCTCATGGGAACAGTCCAGCCCGAACTGCCAAGCCATGTCTTCCCTGGACCAGAAACAAGCATCCTGGGACCGGTTCTGGCTATTCAGCCGTCATCAGCCAGGCTAGCTTGAATCCAGTGGCAAAGTGAGCAAGGGACCCACGTCTGGGCATACCCTGCCAACTTAGGGCGAACAAAGCGATACCAAAGGGGATGATGGACGGAGCGCTAGAGCAAATCAAACACTCACCCCCATTCAACTGATCTGGGTTTAATCCATCATCATTCTTTAGCTCACTCCACCACCCCAGTTCAGACATGGCCATATGCAAATCAGTCTGACCCTGTGCCTCATGGGAACAGTCCAGCCCGAACTGCCAAGCCATGTCTTCCCTGGACCGGAAACAAGCATCCTGGGACCGGTTTCTGGCTATTCAGCCGTCATCAGCCAGGCTAGCTTGAATCCAGTGGCAAAGTGAGCAAGGGACCCACGTCTGGGCATACCCTGCCAACTTAGGGCGAACAAAGCGATACCAAAGGGGATGATGGACGGAGCGCTAGAGCAAATCAAACACTCACCCCCAGTCAACTGATCTGGGTTTAATCCATCATCATTCTTTAGCTCACTCCACCACCCCAGTTCAGACATGGCCATATGCAAATCAGTCTGACCCTGTGCCTCATGGGAACAGTCCAGCCCGAACTGCCAAGCCATGTCTTCCCTGGACCGGAAACAAGCATCCTGGGACCGGTTTCTGGCTATTCAGCCGTCATCAGCCAGGCTAGCTTGAATCCAGTGGCAAAGTGAGCAAGGGACCCACGTCTGGGCATACCCTGCCAACTTAGGGCGAACAAAGCGATACCAAAGGGGATGATGGACGGAGCGCTAGAGCAAATCAAACACTCACCCCCAGTCAACTGATCTGGGTTTAATCCATCATCATTCTTTAGCTCACTCCACCACCCCAGTTCAGACATGGCCATATGCAAATCAGTCTGACCCTGTGCTTCATGGGAACAGTCCAGCCCGAACTGCCAAGCCATTTCTTCCCTGGACCGGAAACAAGCATCCTGGGACCGGTTTCTGGCTATTCAGCCATCATCAGCCAGGCTAGCTTGAATCCAGTGGCAAAGTGAGCAAGGGACCCACGTCTGGGCATACCCTGCCAACTTAGGGCGAACAAAGCGATACCAAAGGGGATGATGGACGGAGCGCTAGAGCAAATCAAACACTCACCCCCAGTCAACTGATCTGGGTTTAATCCATCATCATTCTTTAGCTCACTCCACCACCCCAGTTCAGACATGGCCATATGCAAATCAGTCTGACCCTGTGCCTCATGGGAACAGTCCAGCCCGAACTGCCAAGCCATGTCTTCCCTGGACCGGAAACAAGCATCCTGGGACCGGTTTCTGGCTATTCAGCCGTCATCAGCCAGGCTAGCTTGATTCCAGTGGCAAAGTGAGCAAGGGACCCACGTCTGGGCATACCCTGCCAACTTAGGGCAAACAAAGCGATACTCAAAGGGGATGATGGACGGAGCGCTAGAGCAAATCAAACACTCACCCCCAGTCAACTGATCTGGGTTTAATCCATCATCATTCTTTAGCTCACTCCACCACCCCAGTTCAGACATGGCCATATGCAAATCAGTCTGACCCTGTGCCTCATGGGAACAGTCCAGCCCGAACTGCCAAGCCATGTCTTCCCTGGATCGGAAACAAGCATCCTGGGACCGGTTTCTGGCTATTCAGCCATCATCAGCCAGGCTAGCTTGAATCCAGTGGCAAAGTGAGCAAGGGACCCACGTCTGGGCATACCCTGCCAACTTAGTGCGAACAAAGCGATACCAAAGGGGATGATGGACGGAGCGCTAGAGCAAATTAAACACTCACCCCCAGTCAACTGATCTGGGTTTAATCCATCATCATTCTTTAGCTCACTCCACCACCCCAGTTCAGACATGGCCATATGCAAATCAGTCTGACCCTGTGCCTCATGGGAACAGTCCAGCCCGAACTGCCAAGCCATGTCTTCCCTGGACCGGAAACAAGCATCCTGGGACCGGTTTCTGGCTATTCAGCCGTCATCAGCCAGGCTAGCTTGAATCCAGTGGCAAAGTGAGCAAGGGACCCACGTCTGGGCATACCCTGCCAACTTAGGGCGAACAAAGCGATACCAAAGGGGATGATGGACGGAGCGCTAGAGCAAATCAAACACTCACCCCCAGTCAACTGATCTGGGTTTAATCCATCATCATTCTTTAGCTCACTCCACCACCCCAGTTCAGACATGGCCATATGCAAATCAGTCTGACCCTGTGCCTCATGGGAACAGTCCAGCCCGAACTGCCAAGCCATGTCTTCCCTGGACCGGAAACAAGCATCCTGGGACCGGTTTCTGGCTATTCAGCCGTCATCAGCCAGGCTAGCTTGAATCCAGTGGCAAAGTGAGCAAGGGACCCACGTCTGGGCATACCCTGCCAACTTAGGGCGAACAAAGCTATACCAAAGGGGATGATGGACGGAGCGCTAGAGCAAATCAAACACTCACCCCCAGTCAACTGATCTGGGTTTAATCCATCATCATTCTTTAGCTCACTCCACCACCCCAGTTCAGACATGGCCATATGCAAATAAGTCTGACCCTGTGCCTCATGGGAACAGTCCAGCCCGAACTGCCAAGCCATGTCTTCCCTGGACCGGAAACAAGCATCCTGGGACCGGTTTCTGGCTATTCAGCCGTCATCAGCCAGGCTAGCTTGAATCCAGGGGCAAAGTGAGCAAGGGACCCACGTCTGGGCATACCCTGCCAACTTAGGGCGACAAAGCGATACCAAAGGGGATGATGGACGGAGCGCTAGAGCAAATCAAACTCTCACCCCCAGTCAACTGATCTGGGTTTAATCCATCATCATTCTTTAGCTCACTCCACCACCCCAGTTCAGACATGGCCATATGCAAATCAGTCTGACCCTGTGCCTCATGGGAACAGTCCAGCCCGAACTGCCAAGCCATGTCTTCCCTGGACCAGAAACAAGCATCCTGGGACCGGTTTCTGGCTATTCAGCCGTCATCAGCCAGGCTAGCTTGAATCCAGTGGCAAAGTGAGCAAGGGACCCACGTCTGGGCATACCCTGCCAACTTAGGGCGAACAAAGCGATACCAAAGGGGATGATGGACGGAGCGCTAGAACAAATCAAACACTCACCCCCAGTCAACTGATCTGGGTTTAATCCATCATCATTCTTTAGCTCACTCCACCACCCCAGTTCAGACATGGCCATATGCAAATCAGTCTGACCCTGTGTCTCATGGGAACAGTCCAGCCCGAACTGCCAAGCCATGTCTTCCCTGGACCGGAAACAAGCATCCTGGGACCGGTTTCTGGCTATTCAGCCGTCATCAGCCAGGCTAGCTTGAATCCAGTGGCAAAGTGAGCAAGGGACCCACGTCTGGGCATACCCTGCCAACTTAGGGCGAACAAAGCGATACCAAAGGGGATGATGGACGGAGCGCTAGAGCAAATCAAACACACACCCCCAGTCAACTGATCTGGGTTTAATCCATCATCATTCTTTAGCTCACTCCACCACCACAGTTCAGACATGGCCATATGCAAATCAGTCTGACCCTGTGCCTCATGGGAACAGTCCAGCCAGAACTGCCAAGCCATGTCTTCCCTGGACCGGAAACAAGCATCCTGGGACCGGTTTCTGGCTATTCAGCCGTCATCAGCCAGGCTAGCTTGAATCCAGTGGCAAAGTGAGCAAGGGACCCACGTCTGGGCATACCCTGCCAACTTAGGGCGAACAAAGCGATACCAAAGGGGATGATGGACGGAGCGCTAAAGCAAATCAAACACTCACCCCCAGTCAACTGATCTGGGTTTAATCCATCATCATTCTTTAGCTCACTCCACCACCCCAGTTCAGACTTGGCCATATGCAAATCAGTCTGACCCTGTGCCTCATGGGAACAGTCCAGCCCGAACTGCCAAGCCATGTCTTCCCTGGACCGGAAACAAGCATCCTGGGACCGGTTTCTGCCTATTCAGCCGTCATCAGCCAGGCTAGCTTGATTCCAGTGGCAAAGTGAGCAAGGGACCCACGTCTGGGCATACCCTGCCAACTTAGGGCGAACAAAGCGATACCAAAGGGGATGATGGACGGAGCGCTAGAGCAAATCAAACACTCACCCCCAGTCAACTGATCTGGGTTTAATCCATCATCATTCTTTAGCTCACTCCACCACCCCAGTTCAGACATGGCCATATGCAAATCAGTCTGACCCTGTGCCTCATGGGAACAGTCCAGCCCGAACTGCCAAGCCATGTCTTCCCTGGACCGGAAACAAGCATCCTGGGACCGGTTTCTGGCTATTCAGCCGTCATCAGCCAGGCTAGCTTGAATCCAGTGGCAAAGTGAGCAAGGGACCCACGTCTGGGCATACCCTGCCAACTTAGGGCGAACAAAGCGATACCAAAGGGGATGATGGACGGATGCGCTAGAGCAAATCAAACACTCACCCCCAGTCAACTGATCTGGGTTTAATCCATCATCATTCTTTAGCTCACTCCACCACCCCAGTTCAGAGATGGCCATATGCAAATCAGTCTGACCCTGTGCCTCATGGGAACAGTCCAGCCCGAACTGCCAAGCCATGTCTTCCCTGGACCGGAAACAAGCATCCTGGGACCGGTTTCTGGCTATTCAGCTGTCATCAGCCAGGCTAGCTTGAATCCAGTGGCAAAGTGAGCAAGGGACCCACGTCTGGGCATACCCTGCCAACTTAGGGTGAACAAAGCGATACCAAAGGGGATGATGGACGGAGCGCTAGAGCAAATCAAACACTCACCCCCAGTCAACTGATCTGGGTTTAATCCATCATCATTCTTTAGCTCACTCCACCACCCCAGTTCAGACATGGCCATATGCAAATCAGTCTGACCCTGTGCCTCATGGGAACAGTCCAGCCCGAACTGCCAAGCCATGTCTTCCCTGGACCGGAAACAAGCATCCTGGGACCGGTTTCTGGCTATTCAGCCGTCATCAGCCAGGCTAGCTTGAATCCAGTGGCAAAGTGAGCAAGGGACCCACGTCTGGGCATACCCTGCCAACTTAGGGCGAACAAAGCGATACCAAAGGGGATGATGGACGGAGCACTAGAGCAAATCAAACACTCCCCCCCAGTCAACTGATCTGGGTTTAATCCATCATCATTCTTTAGCTCACTCCACCACCACAGTTCAGACATGGCCATATGCAAATCAGTCTGACCCTGTGCCTCATGGGAACAGTCCAGCCCGAACTGCCAAACCATGTCTTCCCTGGACCGGAAACAAACATCCTGGGACCGGTTTCTGGCTATTCAGCCGTCATCAGCCAGGCTAGCTTGAATCCAGTGGCAAAGTGAGCAAGGGACCCACGTCTGGGCATACCCTGCCAACTTAGGGCGAACAAAGCGATACCAAAGGGGATGATGGACGGAGCGCTAGAGCAAACGAGGGTCCCTTGCTCACTTTGCCACTGGATTCAAGATAGCCTGGCTGATGAGAGTTTTGAACCCGAAACCGGTCCCAGGATGCTTGTTTCTCAGGAAGACAAAGTGCTGCAGTTCTCTTGTGCCCTTTATCCTGCCTAGCTCTCATTTACTGTCATATCATTGGTGCAACTGTCTTTCCCAGACATACAAATCTGGTCAGCTGTCACCAGTACTTAATTCATGCCGGTGCTTGTGATTGTGGAGCTTCATTTTTGGGGACCAGCTCTTTTTTTTCATCATCAGACGTTGTTCTAGATCAAGAGAGAGCAGGGCCGGACTGAGAACCAAAACCGGCCCTGGCAAAGTGCTCGCCCCCCCTAGGGCTTGGGGGGTGCGGCCGAGCTGTTTGCCAGGGCCGGTTTCGGGCGATTTTGTTACAGTGGCCGATATTGCAGCTATGCTGCAAAAACGGCCCTGTAACAAATACGGCCCCCAGGGGCCCAAAATCGGCCCCCACCCTAGCGGCCCACCCGCTATAGCCAGTCCGGCCCTGAGAGAGAGAAAGACATAGAGAATGAGGCAGGTAAGTGAAATAAAGAGGAAGAGAAAAGAATGAAAACAGTGAGAAAGGGAGGAAGCAGGGATGAAAAAGAACTTACGAGAAATAAAGAGACAGGAAGTGCATGGTGATGTAAGAAAGAGGCACTAGGTGGAATTAGGAGTAGACTTCTTTTCTATTCAGCAATCCTACCTTATGGCAAAGTTAGCTGCGTGCTCCAGCCATTATTTTGTTTCCAAATGCAGTCGTTTGTCCTACTTTTACTAATGAAATCTGACTTTGATCATGACACTCTTTCTGTCATATTTTCAAAATGCTCCTTTTGGGGGGAAATGAATGGAGTAATGCACTTCAGACACTTTCTTCTGGTGATATTAAACACTCCTTACTTGATGATCATAAATCAGGGTTTAGCGGTAACACACAGACTGCTGCTATGTTGGTAACAGATAACTGCCTCTTTGTACTATGTGGGATTGCACAGAGCAGTGGCGGCTCGAATAGGGCGTGCTGCGGGGGCAGAGTGGTGGGTAGTAAACTCGGCCATACGACGAAACGGAGGAACGTAATAATTACTTTCCTCCGTTCCGTCGTATGTCGAGTTTACTACCCCCCACCCTGCCCCTCCCCGCCCCACCGACTCGCAACATGCCCTATGTGAGCCGCCACTGGCACAGAGGTCACCTGACCACTCGGGCATCTCGACCTCTCAACATCATTTGATGCTTTCAGTCATTTGATGCTCATTTCCATCTTAAGAAACAAGTGGTTGTTGACAAAAAGGGGATGTACTGGTTCGCCTCTTTCCTAATCTATTTTAGGAGCAAGTTGTAATTTGTGGAAGCAGGACCACCCTGCTGCAGGCGCGGCCCGTGGTAGGAGTGCCGGTCGGGCGGTGATGTGGGGCGGGGGAGGGGCAGGGTGGGGCGGGGGAGGGGAGGGGCAGGGTGGGGCAAGGTGGGGGGTAGTAAACTACGGATTAAGGCCGAATTCAGGTAAGTGAACATTTAAATAAATAAAACGAATTTCGTTGTGAGCGCTGCATCGTCAAATGCGATGCAGTGCGCGCAACGAAATTCGTTTTATTTATTTAAATGTTCACTTACCTGTATTCGGCCTTAATCTGTAGTTTACTACCCCCACCCTGCCCCTCCCCCGCCCCACGTCACCGCCCGACCAGCACTGCTACCACAGGCCGCGCCTGCTCTGCTGTCTATAAAAATCAGGTATCCGTAAGGAAAACTTCCAGCATGAGGATTGTCTAACTTGCATTTGGCGCCATTTTGGTTCTTGGGAAATCAGCAGAGTATCTCAGTACACCAATATGCAGATGATAGTCACTTAGATCTAAGGGTCTGCTAAAACTTGAGGAAGGTTCTTCAAAGATGAGTAAGGAGCCAGTCAGGTAGAGGAGGATACATTATCTCTCTCTCTCTCTTTTATCTCTCTTTCTCTCTCTCTCTCTCTCTCTCTTTTTTGCTCTTTTTTTCATCATCATTCATGCTCTCAGTATTCCGGATATCAGGTCAGGGAATGGTGCCACACAGGATGCCTCAGGGTCTTTCTTGCATCATTCAAGAGATTATGCAGCAGTGCGTGTATGTGGAATTCTTTATTGCCAAAGTTAAAATGTTCTACTTCTGATGTATGTAGCTAGAGTTAGAAATGAGATGCTGTGACTAGCGAAGAGTGTAGAGCTGTCAGGTGTGAGACACTCTACTTCTGCAAAAATGTACTCCTTCCACCACCATGGATGAGTGATGCTTCCTGGGTGGTGAGGGGGCATGTGGAGCATATGGTTACCAATTGACTCTACATGCCAACACAGGGCGCACTCCAGTAGAAGGTGATCCCAAATGCAAGAGTGTATTCAACATGCTTGAGAACTGCCAGTGATGGATAGCAAGGCTTGAATTGCAGGGGAGTTTTGAGAAGATGGGAAAGGATGTGGCGTTACTGCCGGAGCTGCTGACTTTAGAGCTGAAGAATCAGAATCCAAGATAGGAGAGTGTCAACAGAACCACAGCCAAACATGCCACCATCTCTTGCTCGGCTCCCAACCATTTCTTTGTGTTGCACTAACCTGGTTTAACAGCCTAATGAGCATCCTTACCGCCAAGATATAAATCAGGCCCTATGTCTCGAAGCGAGTTAGCCTACAACAAGGGGTCCCCAAAGGCTCGATCCTCTCTCCAGCACTATTCAGTCTCTATCTTGTGTCTCACTGTGTGGCTCTTGGGAATTCTGGGATCCACTTTCACCTGTACACCAACAATACCCAAATCTACTTGAAGGTCGCATCCCCGAATGACATCACCCTCCTCCAACACCTTGATAATAATTCATTCATGGATGTCAAACTACCACATCAAGTGAAACCCTTCAAAAACAGAATTCCTTCTTATATGTCCAATGAAAGCCAATCTATCTGTACAAAAATGGACAAAATTCCTCCCTCCCTTGCAGTGCCATTACTCAATGTTCAGAATGCTGAGTCACTTGGTTTCAGTATTGACAGCCGACTCAACCTAAAGAGTCATATCACAGCCATGGCCAAAAGTGCCCACTTCCAAATAAGGATGCTTTGGGGATCAGGCAGCTCAACCCATAATACCCCATAAAATCATTTGTACAGATGTGTTTCTTTCCAGATCTGACTATGGGATCTCACTCCTCTTTTGCATCCCCAAAGATAATTTAGGTCTACTCAGAGCAAATCTACATGCTGAAGCCCACTTTGTTACCGGTCACAAGAGATTTGACCACATCACTCCTATCCTGCTTTCCCTCCATTGCTGCCTGTAAAAGTGAGAACCCAGATTAAAACTACTTGCACCACACACAACGCACAGCACTCCTCTCCGCCCGCGTACCTAACTGAAAAACCTTAAATTTCAGGTGCACAACAGGGTTCAAGACATGCTCAGTCCCTTCTCCTGGAGCCCACCATTTTCAAACGAGAGCAATTTATGAACCAGTCTTTATCAGGGAGCACCACAAGAATGTGCAATGTCCTTTCCCTGCCTGTTCGTGGCATGTAATGCTAAAATCAAAAAATATCTCAAAGCTCTTCTGTTTGAAGACACGTGTAAAATCCTTTTTCTCCCACTCGCTCTCCAATGTCTGCTTTTTATTTGTCCTATGTTGTATATCAAATGTACTCCTGATTTTATTGCTTGGGAACTACACAGCTTATCTCCCACTTGCTCTCCATTATCTGATCTTACTTCTTCCTAGGTTGTATCTCCAATGTCGCCCTGCTCTCTTTGTTTGGTAACTGTACTCTTGTAAAGTGCTCTGATGCCACTGGGCCACATCCGTGCTATATAAAATCACAAAAATAAATACAATTAAGTGCTTTTTTTCCTGGAGTGATTGGTGCAGCAATATAAAACACAGAGGTTGTCCTTAACCAGCACTTTGGGACCATGAGAAGCAAAGATATATTTATTACCCTCTAGATGTCTGGATAGGATACTTGTATATTCAAATTGAACATTTTAGTGACAACATTGTGTCAGATCGGGACATAAACCAGCACGAGCTGAACTGAACAGAGCTAAACCCTGCAGGAGGAAATTATTAGGTTAATTAATAAAAGACAAACAAGAAAGGGATACCAGGTTCCAGCAGAATGTGCCGTATGCTCTGTGTTACTTTGCGGCTCTTGCTTTCCAGTCATGGAAAATTGCCTTTGATTGATGGGTCCGGTCCCCAATTATTGCATTGACGTGAAAAACTCTTAAATTGGACGTGAACTGTGCATGTATGGGAGTCCTTGTGTCTCTGTCGCATGACATCATAGAAGACTGAGCAGAGTTAGACTACAGGGGCCTCTTTCTCATTGATTAAAACAACGTGAATTAACGCGATAACTAGGCCTGGTTTGCCACTGGGAGTTCATTGTGCACAGCTGTGACTTGTGCTGAAGTAGAAGAAGGAAGGGGTTTGAAATAAGAGTTAAATCTTGCAGTTTGCCCTTAGATTTACCGTGGTAATTTTCCATTCACTGTGGCGCTCTGGATGTAACCTGAAAGTCGCAGGTGTGTTGCTCTGCAGTCCTGCTGTCATTGCTAAGTAGGAGGAGGGGGGGGGGGTGATAAAGAGATCGGAGAGGGAGCAGTGGGTAGAGGAGGACCATATAATTTAAAGGAGCATTTTTCCGATACTTCTTTGGAAATTTATAAATAGTTTGACAGCCAATATAGTCCAGTGAGTGAAATGACCGGGTTGCATTAGAAAAGTTTACCTTGCTGCGTTTAAATTACAAAGAACTGGGTTTCGTTGATGCTTTGAAAATACATTGATTTAATTCAGAATGTAAGTGGTTAGAGCTGAATAAAATGATGACCTAGTGAGAAGTTAGGAAAGAGGAAAAGACGACTGCTCACGGGAGGCGTAAGGTTATGGCGCAGCCCCGGGATTACATGATTAATTAAATCTGGCGCAGCGTCAAATTCCATGGGTGTTGCTTGGTAAAACCTACCGCAACACCAATGGAACGCCTCCTTAACCCCTTCGATGCGCGTGACGAGCTCAGCTCGTCATGCTGCGCGGTAGCACTGTGTGCATGACAAGCTGAGCTCGTCACGACCGCACCCGCGATCGGAATGTCCAGCACACGAGCGGAATTCCGATCGCGGTCAAGGGGTTAACGCAGAGTGAGGCAGGGCAGTGACTTGTGCTGCTTTGTCTTACTCCATATCTTTGAGGCCGTGCAGAGCCATGCAGAGCGGCTTTGCGTCATCTCACAGATATGATTGAGAGGCTTGCGCCGATAGAGCATCAAAATAAGTGATGCTCAGGTGGCGCAAGCCTCTAATAAATAAGCCCATTCTTTTTTAAAAACCCTGCCACAAAGAAATTGGCAACATGGAGAAACGTGGTAGTAAATCTGTTCTGCTTAATTCATTGTAATGTCTGTATTTCAAAATATCTTATGAGGTTAAGGCACCTTCTGCAGAGATCTTTCTGTACCAGCTAAATCTGAGCGAATAATAATAATGGTAAGGTAACTCTGGAGGATAATGCATTTGCTGGAGAGATCTGTGTTTTGCCTAGCCATAGTTTTGAATCAAAGTAGCATAGAGAGTTAATATGTCTCCTGCAAAGCACATTAGGTAACACACAGAAGACAGATTTTTATTTTATGTAAATGGGTAGGTGGGTTACTGCTTTTTAAGACAGAGATCCTTTTTTTACCTACAGTTCATAAACTGTAATCCTTCTAATATAGCACAGTGAGGTATGAAGGATATGTGGCTCCTACACCTTGTAACCCTCACTGTCTTATATAACACATCCTTTATATTGATGTATACACATATGATTTACTGTCAATGTATATTCTGTACGTGTGATGTAAAGCATTGGGATGAGTAGTGCTAAAGTGCTAAAAAGGAAATAAAACAACATAGTGGTATTTAAATGGTTTGTGTAAATACTGGGGCGACCAATACATCTGGCATTCTTACAGTGTATGCATATCTCTTATATACAGGGACTGAACAAAGTCAAAAGCATTTCTCTCTTAAGTACAGTGAAGTGATAAGATGTGAGCCTTTGTTTACCCTTCATAGCATCTAGGTTTGAGGCCCCCGATAGCTCCCAACCAGGATACTCCAACTTAAAGCTGCCTAATGGTCCCTTAAGTTCGGCTTTTGTTATGGGCGAAGATGGAATCTGATAAGCCCCTTACCCGCATGCACGTTGCTGCTCAGAGCAAAAGCAGACAATGTGCAGGCGCTGCTGAAAGTGTCCCGGTGTCAGAAAATTACAACGGGATGACTTCAGCATATTTCTGTTGATTCCGGGAGAAGTAGGAAAGGAACTTGGCATTCTGCTGAAAGTGTCAACCCTCTGAAAATAGTGGGTAGACTGTGTCTACCTGTGTCTACCCTCCACTGGAGCCCTGCACACATTGGTGTCCTGGCTAATCTAATGGCCCATTTGACATTATCCGAAAAAAGATATATTTAGCCTGCACTCTAGTGTATATCCAACATTTTTAAAGAAAATTTATGACAGTGAATTTCTGAATTAATCAAGTGTGTGCTGTCTTGTCACCGGACATGCTCTTGTCCTTACTGAATACTATCTCATTGGAGTACAAAAATGTACACAACATACAAGGTGCACTACTCATAGACCTATAAGGTTCAACCCAATGGTGATCATACTTGACATGAGAACAAAGTCAAACCGCTTCTTGAGATTGTTAATTCTTTTCTATATTAACAATTTTGCTTCGGGATTACATCAATATTTACAATTAAACACTTGAGTGTAATTCGTACATAAATACATGTGGTGATCTCTTTAACAATGTTGCATCACATTGCGAAAAGTACATAACAATGGTTTTTCAACGTAAACTTTTGTTCTTTTCCAAATGCATTTCGGGTTATCCAAAGCCTTCTTCAGGGGAACTGTAAAGAGAACGTTTCAATGAATGAACTGATTTGTGCCCCTCAGGAACATACAAAAGGTCATTTTATGTAGCTTGATGTCTATCTCAAGTTTTGGACTAAAATCTCCAGTGCACGTTTGAATCCAAGGTGCATTAGTGCAACCATGCATACTGTGTGTCATCCCTTCGTGCAATCGTCGTGAAAGTGAAAGATGCCCGTCCATATGAATAACCAGTGAAGTGAACACTTACCTGAATTGACATATACCCGAAGCCTGGTGCAAAATACCTGCCCTTCTGATCATCCCTATGGGCAGCCATCTGGAGGTGGACTACGTTCTTCCATCTCGGTGACCCATGCGGTGAACAGTGTAACAACATTCACATGAACCAAACAGTTTGTGCACAATAACTAGCTACCATCCTTCTTGTGTCCCCACGCGACACACTTACACATGCCTTAAAATGAATGCCACTGTTATGCTCTCAAAGCATGAAAATATCAGTTTGACCAAAAAGTTGATTGTGTCGTCACCTTGAGCCCGCGTGAATGTTCTTTGTGTTCTCTCACCCGAGGGTGACTCTCACGACTTTCTGAAAAAACGTATCATGTTTATGATATATCCTTCAGTTAAAACGTGCCCCCCATTATCTTGAATAACTCCTAACCCCGCGGAAAAAAACGTACTTATCGACTCGTGTAGAGGATTCGAAACTCCTGGGTTGCGTCAATTTGACGTTATCCCACACCTCGATTTCCTTCCCCCCAACATCTATCAACTCAATCTACATGATACCCCCATTTCTGCAACCCAGTACTATTATATTGTCATATAAGCTAACCCATTATTGCACGAAAGAAATCACCCTCGAACCATTAGTCTAGCTGGAATCACTGACGCAATCCCCTTGAAATGTAATATGGTGGCTGTGTATTTGCCTAGCACTAATAGGGATTGGACAACCTTATTCCCCCACACTGCTATGACAGCATTGCATAGACGGGAGGGGCAAAAAGGTTGACTTTAATTGTTTATAATGTTTTATATTGGTTTATAATGTGTTTCCTTCGACCAGCAGATACCCACTGTGAATCTATGATTGTCTAGCTGCTAGAGAGGGAACGTGTAATCCTTAATATTACTGAGGAGACCCATTAATTGTATGCTACTGTTTCTGTTTCTTGGCCCTTATTTCATATTGTCATTTTTTTCAAGCCCTCCATTTTATATTTGGCATATCTAGGTCAGACTGTACATACCTCTTGAAATTGCTGCTACTATTAAAATAATAAAGAGGTTGCACAAAAAGATAATATTAGCCTGTTACTTCAATTGATCTTTCTCCATGGAAACAGAGGTAATAAAGTACTCTAATCTTGTCACTGCAAGCTAAAATTAGTCTGAAATTGTTAGAACAGCTACCAAAGTAAGCAATAATCTATGCATTATTTAAGAAAAAAATCTCTTTAAAAGGCCATCAGATTGGGACTTTAGGATATAAATGAAAGGTGTTGGCAGACTCCAAAAGGTCCGCCCCGCTGTAGCAAGAGTTGTCGGAGTCATAAAACAAATTCAGGGCCATATTCTCAAGTACGGCGATAACATTATCGCCGCTTTAGCGGCAGGAAACTGCCACTAAAGCGGCGATAAAGCCCCTTATTGCCGCTTTAGCTGCAGTTTCCTGCCGCTAAAGCGGCGATAATGTTATCGCCGTTCTTGAGAATATGGCCCTCAATTTTGGAAAACGTATTTTTACTTCTGGCAGCTGCCAGAAAAGACCTCAGACTGTTAACCCAAACCCATAAAAAATCTCATGGGCAACTATAATTTGGCTGGTGGATCTCTGGGTAAGAACTTTCCTGGCTCATATAATATCTTCAATACAATCTATAGATCTAAGGGAATCGCAAGAAGAAAATTATCATTTTCTATGCAGCATAAACATTGGAATGCTTTACCAACCTCCATCAGAACAGAGAATAGTGCTTCTCCATCTTGAAAAGTAGACTTCAGAGCGCACTGTGGCAGTCACTGTGCCCCACATTTACTAAAATTTGGACGGTGCAGTGATTTATGAAAATGCACAGTGCTGTGTTGTGCCAATGGGAGAAAAATGTGCAGGATTGTATTTGATAAGAGTTGCATGCCAGGATGTCTTTGTCCATGCTCACACTAAAAATCCTGAGTTAGCATGATGTTAAAACTTTGCGTCATGGTGCAAAGATGAGCGGGTGGTGTCCTGTGTGAGATTTGTTTCCGAAGCACAGCACCCAGTACAAATTTCTAGAAGCATACATTCAACCAATTAATGGGTAAATCAAGTAAAATGTATACAATTGTGGAAATTGCCCAGGTTACGGATAGTATAGAAATATCATGCAGAATTAAAATTGCCTACTTTTTGCATCTACTTTTGTTTGACTGACCTAGCTTTGTTTGGAGCCCCATGGGTCACACCCAGTTATGCTCACTAGGGGCTTCACAGTAGACAAGCAATGCAGTTTCAGCACACCACTTACATAAACTTTGGGCCCAAATACCATTTTGCGCAAAAGGTGATCTATGTTGCCATTTGTGCTGCTTCAGATCGCATAGCACTCCCCTATGCATTGAGCGAGTGCCCATGCTAAAGTTTAGTAAATCTGGTCCTGTGTGCAACATCTCATCCTTACCTCACCACAGATCGCCTTTGCACAAGGCTTTTCATTTTACATGTGCTCACAGACTGTGATTTACTGTTCTTTATGAAGTTTCCCTTTTGTAATATACCATTTTAATATCATGCATGCAGAGGTACTACTGGTCTGAACAACTGTTGTGGCGTTTTGTTTTCTATATTATGGGTGATTTACGTATGCCAAGTGCAGCTATATCCAAGTCAGATTATCAGGATTACCAATCACTAATTAAATGATTTCCATTTATATTTATTGTATGGTAATATATTTTCTTCAGCTATCCAGAAAATCTGGCCTGGATGTAGTTCTACTTGATCTACATTGGACGCTGGTGATAAAAACAGGAGTTTACTATTACAAAGTGTAGAGAGCCACTCGGGCTCTCCACTACATTGTTGCTATTGCAGTCACTCCTCGGGGCGGGCACTACCCGAGGATATAATTAAACGGTGAAAGACCGCTCGGGGTCTTCCCACCAACTGTATACTCACTGTGTGGTGTCGTCTTCTGTCCAGCACTGCGCAGGCCTTGATCCCCTGGCCCCGCCGCGCTACACTGGCGACGAGGCCGGTCGAACCCCGGTGCCAGACATCGCTTCCAGAGGAGCTCGCCTGCGACGCTCCAGCGCCCGTGAGGCGGTGCCCCCGCCCCGCTACTTTGTCATTGCCTGGGCGGAGGACTGCAGATCAGGCCGCGGCGACGGCACGGTCACGACCCCACCGGGGGAGACCATTGGTGACCGCCGTCACCGCAGAAGTGCTGCGTGTCCGACGTCACCGCGGAAGTGCTGCTGCCAGCTGGGAGCCCACCCCGCACTGCAGCTACGAGCCGTCTGCCGCATGACCCTACCTGGCTGGGTCCCGCTCCTGCAGCCACGCCTCCGGTGCCCCTGGAGGGTGACGCGCACTGCCACAGCACAGGACGGAGCGCCTCGCACGTCAGCCAGCGGGTGAGTGTCTCTTTTCACTGATGTGCCGACACGCTCTTGCACGCACCACCGCCCACGTGGCTCAGTAGCGGTGAGCCCCACACAACGCGCCTGACGCGCCACCTGCTGACCCTGTGGCTGCTGCCTACAATCCACACAGCGGATCAGGCAGTGAGGAGCCTGCCCCTCCCTCACGTTTCAGGCCCCAGCACTCCATCAAAGGAACAGGCACGTGTGACCAGAGCGCCTCGCCACAGGCCCCACCTCAGGGCAGGACGGCCCTGCAGAGAAGCTGCACACTGCCCCTGCCTTCCAGAGCCCAGCGCTCACCCCCACAGGCGTGCTGAGCCTCAAACATGCACACAAGGGACAACCACCTCCACCAGGACAACCACCTCCACCAGCAGAGGACAGTGGCAACACAGAGGGGGCACAAGGAAGGAGGGGAGCTGATACACTGCACCCACACACTTGCGCACCACCAGGATGAGCACACCACAGCAAGCAGGGACTGCTGGCCCGCAGGCAGGTGCCGCTGGCCCACCAGCCGATGCTGTCAATCAACAGAGAGGGGCTGCTGCCCCACCGCCGACTCACAACCACGCCATGGTGGCCCCGCTGCAGCCGTTTAGCGAAACCTCTGACCCGGCCATGGCGGCCCCACGCTGGAAAGCATGGATTGGACGGTTAAACCACTATTTCCGGGGCACCAGAGAGACAGACGGTGCAGTAAAGAGGTCACTGCTGATATATTACTGCGGCGCAGAAATCTATGACCTATTCGAAACGCTGCCCAACACAGGAGACGATGATGACTACGAGGCGGCGGTCGCCGCGCTAGACAGGCACTTTGACCCTCAATTGAACCCTGATTTCGAACGATTCAAGTTCAGACAGGCATCACAATCCAGCACTGAATCAGTGGACATGTTTTACGCGCGGCTGCGCCAGCAGGCAAGTACATGCGCCTTCGGCGACCAAAGAGAAGAAATACGTGGTCAGGTCATCCAGGGGTGTCGCTCTACACTGCTGCGAAAGCTGATCCTTCGACAACCAGGGATCTCGTTAGACGACATCCTCATTCTCGCCAGATCCCACGAGCTCTCCGATGCCCAGGCGGGCGAGATGGAAGCCGCCCTGCACCGAGCTGTGGCAGCACCACCGACACAGAAATACACTCCCATCAAAGAAGAACGGGTCGAAGCAATACAGCGGTGCCCAGCCACAACTCGCCCCCCCACGACCATCAACCAGCGGAGTGTGCGGCAACTGCGGAGATGAACACCCACCGGCGGCAGCGTGCGGAGCGAGGGGGAAGACGTTCTCCCACTGCGGGAAAATGAATCACTTCGCAAAAGTATGCAGGAGTGGCCGGTCTCGACAGACCTACACCAGGCCGCGAGGGGTGGCGCAACGGTTATGCCAGGTGTCGCTTGAGGACCCACAACCACGGGAGGAAGACACACCACGCGGGCGGTGGCTCGCGCTTGAAGAAGACGACGATGAGGTGTTTGTTATCTCGTTCGTCAGCAGATCCGACAAGCATCGGAGACCACCGCCGATGTGCTCCGTGCTGGTTGAGGGGTCCGTTGTCCAGGCGCTCATCGACACAGGTGCGTCAGTCAATGTAATGGACTCAGAACAGTATGAGCGGTTGTCGCCACGACCCCCTCTCGCACCCACAAAAGCCCGAATCTACACCTCTGGGGGCACTCGCCCGCTACCTCTCAGGGGCGTCATTGAAGCTGAAATTACCAGTGACCACCACGTCACGAAAGCACGTTTCCACATCACAGAAGGAAGGAAGGGAACCTTACTCAGCTGCCACACGGCTGAAGACCTAGGTTTGGTCTTCTTTGCCCGTCAGGTACACGAATCTCATGCCGACACCATCCTACGGGAGTTTCCCGCACTGTTCACAGGACTAGGAAAGCTGAAGGGAAAACAGTTTAAGCTCCACATCGACTCAACAGTGAGGCCCACTGCCCTGAGGCACCGGAGGGTACTGTTCAATCTCCGCCCTCAAGTAGAAGAGGAGCTGAAGAAACTCGAAGACCTCGGCGTTATCGAGAAAGTGCCAGGCCCGACTCCGTGGGTGTCCCCGCTGGTCGTGGCGCCTAAACCAAAGCAGCCAGGAGCCATACGGCTGTGTGTAGATATGAGGCTCCCAAACCTGGCAGTCAAAAGGGAACGACATCTCACCCCGACGATGGACGACATCGTGGCTGACCTGAACGGAGCCCGGTGGTTCTCAAAATTGGACTTAAACGCAGGATACCACCAGCTGGAGCTCAAGCCGGAGAGCAGGTATATCACCACGTTCTCCACCCACGTTGGCCTCAGGAGATATAAGCGGCTCAGTTTTGGGGTGTCGTCGGCAGCCGAAGTCTTCCAGAACGCCATCAGGGAAGCACTTTCCGGCCTGCAGGGTGTCATCAATTTAAGCGACGACATCCTGGTGTTCTCAAACACCCTAGAAGAGCACCATGTTCACTTATGAGCCACCCTTCAGTGACTGGTAGACTGTGGGCTGACCCTGCACAAAGCGAAATGTTCCTTTTACCAGGAATCGATCGACTTCTTTGGCTATGTCTTCACCAGAGAAGGACTGCAAGTGGATCCCAAGAAAGCCACAGCCCTCCGGGCGGCCAGCACTCCGAAGACCCCCACTGAAGTCCGCAGTTTTCTGGGCATGGCCACATACTGTGGCAGATTTATACCGAACTTGGCTTCCCTGTCAGAGCCTCTCCGTGCCCTCACCCGCAATGATCACAAGTGGGAATGGACAGTAGCAGCCAACACGGCGTTCAACTCCATTAAGGCAGCCCTCATAGACAAGACGGTGATGGCCTACTTCATCCCTGGGCGGTGCACCGAACTTGTGGTGGATGCCAGCCCCGTGGGCCTAGGGGCGGTCCTCCTACAAGAACATGACCAAGGCACCTGGAGGCCAGTTGCATATGCCAGTCGAGCGTTATCTGATACAGAGACAAGGGACGCCCAGATAGAAAGGGAAGCTCTAGCGATAAAATGGGCGTGTCAGCATTTTCACCTCTACCTGTACGGGCAAGACTTCCAGGTGGTGACAGATCACAAACCACTGCTGCTGCTCTTCGCGGGATCGTCAAGGCTGGCCCCCCCCAGAATCGAAAGATGGGCCGTGCAACTACAGGCGTACAATTTCAAAGTGGTGTTTCGCCCTGGGGTTCCCAATCCCGCAGACTACCTCTCAAGACACCCGGAAGCAGAGGCCGATAGAACCCCTCATCGAGACGAGGCGAACTCGAAGGCGTTCATAAGGATGGTCTCGTACGAAGCCTGCCTGAAAGCCATGACACTGGAGGAGATCGGTCGGGCGACCGCAGCCGATGAAACACTGGCCAGAGTGAAGAACGCCCTGCTGAACAATGGGTGGTCCCACTTTCTGGATGGGACCGCGGCGCTGCATGCGGAAGACAGCCATGCCCGACAACAGCTATGGAGAATTTGCAACGAACTGAACGAGGGGGAACAAGGCGTCATCTTAAGAGGGCACGTCATCGTGATCCCAAGAGCACTTCAAAATCGGATAATACAATTGGCGCACGTGGGCCATCAAGGAACGGCAAAGACCAAAGCTCGGTTGCGCAATAAGGTATGGTTCCCGGCCATGGATACCATGGTGGAAGACATGATACAACAATGTCATTCATGCACCATCACCGGTGGTGACCCCGCTACGGCACCGGTCATCACAGAAGAGTCAAGTGAACTTCCGTGGTCCAAAATCAGTCTCGACTTTGGGAGCTTTCCTGATGGTCGCAACACACTGGTGATCGTCGATTCATTCTCAAAGTTCCCGGTTGTAGAGGTGGTGGCTTCAACTGCGTTCCCACACGTCAAGAAAATACTGGACAGGACCTTCGCCCTCTTCGGGCTGCCGGATGAGATCCGCTCAGACAACGGGCCCCCGTTCCAAGGCCGAGAATTCCAAACTTATCTGGAGAACAAGGCCATTCGACACAGGAAGGTCACCCCCCTATGGCCTCAAGCCAATGGGGAAGTGGAGCGCTTCATGCAAACCCTTAACCGGGCTCTGAGGATTGCGGTAGAGCAAGGTGAGGATGCTGACTCAGCCCTCAACCAGTTCCTGGATGCATACAGACAGACACCACACAGCACTACCTGGTGTGCTCCGGCCCATCTGTTATTCAAAAGGGCCCCGCGAGATATCATCCCGACAGATCTGGCCTGGAAACCTCCAGAAAAAGACAGCGTGGCCACTCAAGCCAGAAGGACAATAACCAATCAAAAGGCTAGTATTGCCAGGGGTGCAAAATAGCCACAACTGAGAGAGGGGGACCGCGTAGTAGTCAAGGACAGACACCCCGGCTGGAAATTTCAGACACCATTCGAGCCAGAGGAATGGACCATAGTCAGCATGCAAGGTATGATGGTAGCGGCCCAACGAGGGCAGCAGTTTGTCACGAGAAATGTGTCATATTTTATGAGAGCTCATGGGCCTCCTGCTGACTCGGAGGAGACGGAAGATCATAATGATACTCAGTGCTATACCCCGTGCAGCCCTCCGAGGCCAATTGAGACCGTGCCCCGGCACGCCCAAGAAGAAAACGGAGAACCAATTCCGGCTGCTAGAGAACGCAGCCAAGACGACACGACCGTTTCACCCCCCGATACACAGGCTGATGCAGTGACCAATTCCAACTCCCGGAGCCAGAGGTATGGTCTCCGGCCGAATCCTGCACCTAGGCGGAAGCTGAAAGACTTCATGTGTACATCCCCATGAACATACTTACCTGATGGGCTGCGACTAAATAAAAGGAGGGATGTAGAGAGCCACTCGGGCTCTCCACTACATTGTTGCTATTGCAGTCACTCCTCGGGGCGGGCACGACCCGAGGATATAATTAAACGGTGAAAGACCGCTCGGGGTCTTCCCACCAACTGTATTCTCACTGTGTGGTGTTGTCTTCTGTCCAGCGCTGCGTAGGCCTTGATCCCCTGGCCCCGCCGCGCTACACAAAGGTAAGCAGATCAGGCACAGCCAGTCATAAGCGGTCCGTTTTTTAGGTCTCACTGAGCCAGCGCATGCGCTGCTCTGTGAGAAATTTAGTGAGTGGCTTTTGAAAGTGCTACCACAGGCTTTTCCTGGCCTCAAGCTTGCGTTCACGCGAGCGTGCATGCGCGCTGCCGCCATGTGGGTTTCTGTCAAGGCTCATTAAGCCTTGCCTGCCTCTCTCTGCCTTGCTTGCGCTTCAATTCCCTCCCCCTCCCCCACCACAGATCGCGTCACTCTGCTGGCCTCCACTCCCCACCACCACCACAGAGCGCGTCCCCGAGATCGCGATCACTTTCGCTTTCACGGCCGCGTTACTTTCACGGCCACGCGGCCAATGCTTGTTTGTCTTGTGGGCCCTCTGAAAACTTTGAATCTAGTCACTCCCCCTTGCATCATCTAACACCTTGATTTGCCACTCTCGCTCACTCCCTCCGCTTCCCCTCACTTTTCTTCGTCTCTCAATTTTGTTTTCGTTTCCGTCCTGCCTCCTTCATTATCCTGCTGTGGCCACTCTCTCTTTCAACATTTGTGCGTCTCTCTCTCTCCGAGTCCCCAATGGTCCCTTCTCTCTCTCAGTCTGCGCATGGGTCCCTCACTCTTTGCATGCTCCATCCCCCCCTCCACTGAATCCCCTCACTTGCGCCTTCTCGATCACTTTCACTTTCGCGGCCGCGTCACTTTCACGGCTGCGCGGCCAATGCTCCTTCATACTGTTTCGCTCTCTCCCTTACTCTGTCCATATCATTCTAGCGTGCATCGCTTGCTCCTAATGTTTGAAGCAATGTGGTAGTTGTGTTCTAGCTCATTTTCCCTGCGCCCAATATTCCTGTGACAAGCTTGTACGTGTGGGCCACCCTAGGGCACTCTTCATAGCCTGCACCTTCCTGCCGACCTATGGGAGTATGCAGGGAAGAGGGACGCGACTTGTGCCAGTGGCTTTATTGTGGGATGTTCCACCGCGTGTCCGAGCCTTTTCACAGGATCTTCCCCAGCTGTGTGAGGGGTGAGTGAAGTTTGCGCTGTGGCGCTCTAGGCTGCGACTCTACTGTTTACGAGAAGCATGCTTTGTTGCTGTCCCTCAGACATATTTCTTTCACTCTAAAATACGTAAACGATCTGATTTGCTAATGTTTTTTTGTCTTGTGGGCCCTCTGAAAACTTTGAATCTAGTCACTCCCCCTTGCATCATCTAGCACCTTGATTTGCCGCTCTCGCTCACTCCCTCCGCTTCCCCTCACTTTTCTTCGTCTCTCAATTTTGTTTTCGTTTCCGTCCTGCCTCCTTCATTATCCTGCTGTGGCCACTTTCTCTTTCAACATTTGTGCGTCTCTCTCTCTCCGAGTCCCCAATTGTCCCTTCCCTCTGTCAGTCTGTGCATGGGTCCCTCAATCTTTGTATGCTCCATCCCCCCTCCACTGAATCCCCTCACTTGCGCCTTCTCGTCTTCCCCTCAGTGGACACATCCCTCTCAGCTCCTCTTTCCCGCACTACGTTTTCCCTCCATCGTCCTTCTCTCCTTCATCCCTTCTCCTCTCCTCCTCTATCCCCGGCATTCACTCCCCCTCCCTATCCTCGCACGTCATGGCCGAAACAATACCATCTAATTCGGGAACATAGGTGACCTTGGTTGGTATACTATCTGTTGCCAAAGTCATTTTCCATCCATGTGACATCACAGCTCAAGGGAACAACTGCTGGGTCCTCCCCCTCCCTGGGCACATTGAAGCGGGGGCAGCAGAGGCCCTCGTCATAGCGGAGCCTCGGTGCATTGGCATAGCCAATAGGTCTCCCCTTTGGGACCTTATAAGTGTTTAGTTATCCAGCACAATATCCTTGGTGCAACAACATCAAGTGTTGCATGGCTAAACACTTATAAGGTCCCAAAGGCGAGACCTATTGGCTATGCCAATGCTTGTTTCCCCTACATCTCACAGTGGGAAAAGACCCGATGACCTTTCACTCCCTGACATTCCTTTAGAGGGGCCAAGGGGGTCGGTCTCGTGCTCAGCATGCCGTCACGGCGACCAAATCTAAATCTCACCTAAGAATGAGCTTTAAAAGGTTGCGGCGCATTCCTTGAGAAATCCACTAGATGGCAGACTTTAACTGTCAGTCACACGATGTACAGCTCTACGGAAAACTCCTTCGATGCCGTTTAGGACTTGCTTTGAGATTACGAACAAGCATATTTTCAGTTGTGAGTCTTGTTAATTTTTTCAAAGTGGCTCTTCCCTGCTCAAGCAGCATTGATTATGTATGTAAATTATCATTCTCGATTCACAAAATGCGAATTTGCACTCGTAAATGATTTTGATAACACAAAATTACTGGTGGAACTTTAAGTGTGGGTAAATTTCAGAGGTGACTTGTGGGTGTTTCAAATAGAATAATTTGCAAGTGGTAAGTGGTCGAATATCTCCCAAGTGACGGATTTATAGCTATTCCCAAAATTGTTGCAGGTAGTTTCCTTCCATTAAAATGGCCCCCGATTTACATCTGTCAAGTGAAGGAGTAAATCTGACGAAAATAAGTGGAAACAGCACCGGAATGTGTCGGGAAAGGCATAGAAAGAATGCTAGGGGCCCGATGCGAGCAAGAAAAATGCCCCATGCACCTCACAGGTGGGGGATCGTAGATAGGCCGGTCATATCTCAATCCAGACAGACATTGTACCATAAACATATAACTGATTCCGCAAAAAGGACCCAATGCAAGCCACCATCCTTGCGTTAGAGAATACACCATTCTCTGGCCGTATTTATTTCATCTCATAAACACAACAGTTTCCATATAAAGTTACAATATTTACAGAACAACATCATGATCATCACATGGACATGACTAATGTATGAAATTTTCTAGCAAAAACTCCAAAGAAGTCATGGTTGTACCACACCCCTCTTGCCCTTTTGGCATCGACTGATTCAATTGACTTGGACTGGGGATGAACCCTGCTGGTCCTTCCATAAGTTGTCCTTTACAAGCAAACTCACCTGCCCCCTCAAGATAGAGGGAGCTTGGGCCAGCATAACAGCTGGTCCCCCAAGCAACCATGCCAGAGGCAACCCAATACAGGGATCCCCCAGCACTTTTTGGAAGATAGTCCATGGCAACCAGGCCATACCTTGGTCTTCTGGTGCAGCCACCGTGCCCCGGTATCCCCAGGGCCGTGTAATGGAGTACCCTGGCCGGATTCAGACAATCGCTATAGTGGACGTCCGCAGCCTTTCAGTAGAGACCGTAGTACCCCTGCTCCTTCTTGAGCTAAAGGCTTACAAAACGATTCCATCTTGAATTTGCCTGCACTAATTATCTTGATGCCAAGTCACATAACTGTTTTGTGACCTAACATGACTCTTTCCCCACCACAAATGGTGATTAAAAAAGGCACATTACCCAATGGAAATACTACAGGGACTGGAGGTTGAGAAAAGATTAACTCCGGCACTGGAAGGTCAACGGACTCTTCAGCGGTCATCAGGTGGAGTCAGGCAGCAATGGGGCTATCAGTTAGCCTTGCCCGTTATTTAACCTGTCCTGCCACCCTTGACAATCGTTCAGGTGACACCGCCAATCCCGTGGCCACCAATGGTTGTTGACTGCTGCCACTGAATGGTCTGATCCGGGCCGCAGCTGTCACTGAGGCCTGCAATCTTGTGCCTTGGCCCCTTGTCCAGTTTGGCTGTAAATTACAATCTTAATTGTAGTGGTCTGAGCACTTACTCAGCCACGGACCATTCTGTCCCTGCACTTGCTACACTATTGATAGCTACATCTCTGGGACAGGCATTCGATTCTCCATGGGCAAAAACATGTTCATGATGAAGAAAAAAATGAAGTGCACAATGCACTGATGCATTATAGCCATGAAATTGGAAAATGTACATCTAATGAAATTCCGAATATGAAAAAAAGTGTTCTTGTGAAGTTGTACAAGTCTTTCTTTCACATTTTTGGTAACTTGCTTTATTTAAGCCTTGCTAAAGAAGACAGACTTAAAGGGGTGTGAAATTGAATCGCCAGAATAGGCATCATTGAAAAAAATGAAGCCACTTTAGGGCTCCTTATAAGGTTGTCTGAAACTATATAGAGGTCAAGAATATTGCCCTAGAATATTTTTTGCATCCAGTACATCGCAATAGTTAGTATAACACTGTCTACATAACCGTATTAATTATTGTATTCAACTATTATACTTAGTTTAACTTACCATTGCAAAGTAGTTTTTAGGCTGCAGTCATGGATGTGATATTATTGTCACATGATATAATGCACATGATATAGTGGGGTTTACCCAAAATACTGGCATCCGGTTGGACATAAAATCAGTGTAAGATACTCTGTAACATGTCAAAATGTCCGGACTGGAAGCCCAGATTTCCAACACAGTGAGATTCAAACAAACCTTCGCTCGAGAGTTCAGATGCAGACAATTCACGAGGCTGTGAACAAACCAAACCAACATGGAGGTAGGATGCTCCAAGGAAAAGACCACAAGGTTGCAATGCACCAGTCCCCATCCTAAGACATCAAGATCCCTGACTATTCTGGAAAGAGCTAAAAACGAACCTCTTCACACGAGATTCTATACATTCTCAGATATAAAACGAATGGCTGAAGAAGGATGAGGCCCTGGACCTCGCCCCCCCCCCACCACCTCCCCCACAGGTGTGGGGGTTGTCTGTTGTAAACTATACACAGGGAAATAGGGAAAATGTTCAAACCCAAAAAATGAAACCCTTTGAAACAGAGACTATACATGGTACCATCTCCTCCCCAATGACAATTGCAGAATACAAGGTTAAGGTGCCATGTATGGTATCTTACAACCAAAGCAGAGGTGAGTGACAGGAGTTGACACCTGTCTATCACACGCCCTCTCAGAATGTATACACAGTTCCAAAACAAGTGTGCAGTTCCGGAAGGCCACTAGTTCGAAGTATGAAAAGGGGGCAGTGTCACCCCACTAGGGCATCCCTTTTGTGATACCCAACCCTGACCCATGAAGGTGGTATGCTTCATCATTGAGCTGTGCTCCTCGCTTGGAGGATGCTGGAATACCCAGATAAGCACTTTGTCAGAGATCTTTTATTAACAATTTGCCTTGTGTTGTTCATGGCAAATGGTACTGCCCTTAAATGATGGTGGATTGAGGGGAGTGTACCTTAATTTGCTATAAACAATCGTGCAAATTGGAATTTTATTATCAAGGAGTGTTTATGCCAAGATTAAAAACAATGCTGCCCAACCCTTGGAGCAATGTTGGTTTAGAGGAAGGTCGGCATGTTTCATGCCTAGATAGCCCAAACTGGTCTTTGACAGTTCTTCAGGGCCTATAATATAGAAACCCTATTCTACTTCCTGGGTTTGGTATCCCACCCACTAGAGGAATAGAAGGGCTCACAGATGGGAACTAGCTTTGTCCAAACTTCCTGTTCACAAGAATGTTTGCAGGAGGACAAATTGATGCAGTTCTTTGGCGCCCTTTATCCTGCAGCTCTCATTTATTGTGATATCATTAGTGCAAGTGTCTGTTTCCTGACATCCACATTTGGTCAGCTCTCATCAGTGCTTAAGTTATGCCGGTGCTTGTGGTGGTGGATGCTCATTTTTGGGGACAAGCAGTTACTTTTCATCATCAGACGTTGTTCCAGATCAAGAGAGAGAAAGGCATAGATAATGAGGCAGGAAAGTGAAAAAAGAGGAAGAGAAAAGAAGGAAAACAATGAGAAAGGGAGGAAGCAGGGATGAAAAATATCTTGCCAGAGATAAAGAGACAGGAAGTGCAGGGTGATGGAAGAAAGAGGCATTAGGTGGAATTAAGAGTAGACATCATTTGCTATTCAGCAATCTTAGTATATGGCAAAGCTAGCTGCATGCTCGAACCATTATTTTGTTTTCAAATAAAGCCATGTGTTCTACCTTTACTAATGAACTCTGACTTTGATCTTGGCAGGCTTTCTGTCATATTTTCAAAAGCTCCTTTTGGGGGGAAATGGATGGAGTAATGCACTTTGGACATTTTCTTCTGGTGAAATTGAACACTCCTTACTGGATGATCATACATCAGGGTTTAGTGGTGGCAATACAGAGACTGCTGCTATGTTGGTATCAGACAACTGTCTCTTTGTACTGTGTGTTGGATTGCGCAGGGGCCACCTGACACTAAAATATAAATTTTCATGAATTATATTACGTACATATATTTATAGCAATACATTTAAATGATTAAACAATTAATATAATGTAAAATATATATTTTTTATTAATTATGTTACACTATATATATAAATATTTATATAAATACAAACATGTCTTTGTTTATATAAGTATATATTTATATGTACTGTTTACTATTATGGAATATATTTAATTTACATTATATTAAATGTATATATTAAAATATTTAACATTTACTACTTTAAACTCCATTTATATTAAGAAATCAATATATTTGTCTACTTTTGGACAATATTAGTGTCAACGATATTTTATTTTTTATATTTTTGTACTTACTATTATAAATATAGGAGAATTACATTGTGGTAAACAATATTTTTGATACAATATATTTGTCAACTCTATTGTTTACCACAATATTGTAGCCACTCACACAGAAGGGGGCCCCTGAAGGCGGATAGCAGGCAGGTTGAACAGGGGAAAAAGCCAAATACATTCTGAAAAGACCCAAACTGCCTGAAAAATGCTTATAAAGCGCTCAAAAGTCACTGATATGTTAGAACCTCGCCGTACAAACAGAGAAATTCCCCAGACAGAGTAGGAAAAACGATATATGAAAAAATATAAACTTTTTATTTATAACGTTTTATTAAAATTCATAGAAAAAGACATATAACATAATGAAATTCCCACATAGGTAAACATATGGATGGTCCCACACATACACTCTCTCAATACTCACAAACAACCACAGACCCAGACATACTCATGCACTCTAAAAACTCATAATGAGTTCAAAATACTGAACATTGCACAGATACAAAATACATGATCGTTCCAATACGCGAATCAGTTAAAACTAGACACAGAGAGGCATGATGAACATCAAGCTGTCATTAGTTTAGTGGGTTGATACAGTCCATAATCAAGTGTCTTCTTATTGGGGAAGGTGGAAAAAACGGAGGCACGTGGTTCTCCAGTGCCAACGCGCGTTTCTGTGTCTAACCCGGGTATGGGTCACACCTTCATCAGGGCAGTCAGATCATGTGTGGGTCACAAGAAAAAGATGCGCCTGAAAGGATAATGGAGTTGATGTAAACATATAACATAATATAATGTGAGATACATCTAAATATGTCGACAAAGGTACAGTTCCTACATACAAAACATGAAAAGGGGAGAATTAAACGTTTGCAGGCTAATAATAAAGGTGGTCAATGATAAAATTTCGAATCACTAACGTGGGGAAGTGCACACGAAAAAATATAGCAGAATATAGAAAATCCAAAAGACACCGGTAACAAAGAATATATAGGTTAGAGAAAGTTCACCAGAAAATCCCATTGTGGAAAGAACTAGATGTAGCAGTGTTAATAGATTCCAAGAAGACAACACAAGTCCAACAAACTACCTGGGTTTAAGACCTCTAGGACCAGTACTGGTGGTCAAGAAATCAAAAAATGGAGAGCTCAACCCAGGGGTCTAAAGGAATAAAAACATTATATGTAAATGTTAGATCAGGGGTCACAGGGAGGCGACTCCAGGTCAGGAAGTGTTTAGGAAGAAGTGTCCTGCTTACCGAGGTAGTAAACTAGACACAGCTGAGGTAAGGTCAGGTATGTACGTCACGTTGATCTGAATGTTGAATAAATAAGATGCGAAGAGGTAGAGATAATCCACGCTCCACAGGGCCAGCACTTAAATGTGTGAATTCAGTAGAGTTTAAAGTTCATCTGAGGAAGGGATAAAAACACGAGACTGGTACCAATGTTAAAGACAAACCAGACCCAGGTAGAGTACTATAGGCTAAAAAAACTGGGAAAATGGATTGTGAATATCGCTTTAATCTGCACTTCGACCATCTTTGTATTGCGCGCTTTATATTGCTCCACACTGCAGTCCAGGCTATTCACCATCTTTCTGCCGTATGACACTACGCAATTTTTCTTAGACTGCTTTTTTGTTTCCATTTTTATACCTCTAGAGAGTATAATGGTTTCCCAGTTTTTTTAGCCTATAGTATTCTACCTGGGTCCGGTTTGTCTTTAACATTGGTACCAGTCTCGTGTTTTTATCCCTTCCTCAGATGAACTTTAAACTCTACTGAATTCACACATTTAAGTGCTGGCCCTGTGGAGCGTGGATTATCTCTACCTCTTCGCAACTTATTTATTCAACATTCGGATCAACGTGACGTACATACCTGACCTTACCTCAGCTGTGTCTAGTTTACTACCTCGGTAAGCAGGACACTTCTTCCTAAACACTTCCTGACCTGGAGTCACCTCCCCTGTGACCCCCTGATCTAACATTTACATATAATGTTTTTATTCCTTTAGACCCCAGGGTTGAGCTCTCCATTTTTTTGATTTCTTGACCACCAGTACTCGTCCTAGAGGTCTTAAACCCAGGTAGTTTGTTGGACTTGTGTTGTCTTCTTGGAATCTATTAACACTGCTACATCTAGTTCTTTCCACAATGGGATTTTCTGGTGAACTTTTCTCTAACCTATATATTCTTTGTTACCGGTGTCTTTTTGGATTTTCTATATTCTGCTATATTTTTTCGTGTGCACTTCCCCACGTTAGTGATTCGAAATTTTATCATTGACCACCTTTATTATTAGCCTGCAAATGTTTAATTCTCCCCCTTTCATGTTTTGTATGTAGGAACTGTACCTTTGTCGACATATTTAGATGTATCTCACATTATATTATGTTATATGTTTACATCAACTCCATTATCCTTTCAGGCGCATCTTTTTCTTGTGTCCCACACATGATCTGACTGCCCTGATGAAGGTGTGACCCATACCCGGGTTAGACACCGAAACGTGCGTTGGCATTGGAGAACCACGTGCCTCCGTTGTTTCCACCTTCCCCAATAAGAAGACACTTGATTATGGACTGTATCAACCCACTAAACTAATGACAGCTTGATGTTCATCATGCATCTCTGTGTCTAGTTTTAACTGATTCACGTATTGGAACGATCATGTATTTTGTATCTGTGCAATGTTCAGTATTTTGAACTCATGAGTTTTTAGAGTGCATGAGTATGTCTGGGTCTGTGGTTGTTTGTGAGTATTGAGAGAGTGTATGTGTGGGACCATCCATATGTTTACCTATGTGGGAATTTCATTATGTTATATGTCTTTTTCTATGAATTTTGATAAAACGTTATAAATAAAAAGTATATATTTTTCATATATCGTTTTTCCTACTCTGTCTGGGGAATTTCTCTGTTTGTACGGCGAGGTTCTAACATATCAGTGACTTTTGAGCGCTTTATAAGCATTTTTCAGGCAGTTTGGGTCTTTTCAGATTGTATTTACCACAATATTGTGTCAGTGATCCATTTCACCAGCATCGGCATATGCCTTATTTTTAAATATGCAGGGTGTTTGAGCATCAATTCTTTGCACTCAAAATACGCTGGCCAATTTACTTCTGTCGATGTAAGGAGAAAAGCATATTTGGCTAGTTGATGTGGAGGGAACACACCCCAAATTTATGGAGGTTTTAAAGAAGAGGTTTCTACAAAGGGGAAACTATGGGCCATATTATCAAGAACGGTGATAACATTATCGCCGCTTTAGCGGCAGGAAGCTGCTGCTAAAGCGGCGATAAGGGGCTTGATAATATGCCCTATAGAATTCCAATAGAAGCCCAGGTTTGATGTCCTTCACACCAGAACCTGGGCTTCTATTGGAATTCTATAGGGCATATTATCAAGCCCCTTACTCACGCTTTAGCGGCAGTTTCCTGCCGCTAAAGCGGTTATAATGTTATCGCCGTTCTTGATAATATGGCCCTATGTTTGATTTGCAAAACAAAGAAAAACCCATTTCTGCATGGGAAATGTGCATCTGCTAAATTTTCCTCTGAATAAATGGTTGTTCATGTGCGTCCTGTGAATCTGAATATGTTGTGTGCGTCCTGTGAATCTGAATATGTTGTGTGCGTCCTGTGAATCTGAATATGTCGTGTGCGTCCTGTGAATCTGAATATGTCGCAAAGTTCTAGGAGTACTCCTGGAATTATGCACTGATATTTGTACTGAATGATCAGTCCAAAGAAACACCATTTATCTAGAGAAGTTCTTTTATGTCACCTCTTACCAGAAATACATTTCAGAGTCAACGTGCGCGATTTGGTCTTTTGTGGAAAGCAGATTTTGTAAAGCATTTGGTAATCATTTCTGACAGATCGACAAACACATATGAACTCATTCACAAAGCCGTTTTTGGCTGCAATTATATGTTTTCAGCTGAAAATGGCTACATTTATGCCTGCCAGGTCCCCACAAACGTATAACTAGTAGACGTACATGCTTTTACTACTGCGCAATTGTATGCTAGAACTGTGTACAATTATGCAGATGTAAACCTCATGAAAGGGTTGGGTAGCAGGCCTATGAATGCAACGTTGCCTTGAGAGCATATGAGCGGCTACAACGCATGAGTTTGATGGTACTCACAATCTAGTCTCTGACCTCTTCCCACCTTGGAAATGATCAGAGATTTGCTACAGCACAGGGCTCAAGTACATCGCCTTCTTAGGTGGGATGCAGAACTGAACACCACCTAACTTCTTGGGGGTGTAGTGGTAGGGGTGTTTCAATAGGGAAATACTTTCCTCCATCGAGTAAAATAAGTATTTGTACTGTGGACAGTCTTTCCCTAATGTCAAGCTTAGAGTACAGTTCCACAATGAGGAAAATAGCTCCTCGGAAAAATGGCTATGACGTTGCCAGTAGTGCGCCTGGAGACCTGCTGTGCCTACTGCTGCTCTCCAGACGTACTAGTGGAATTTGGGTGAATTCCCAAAACTTGTAAACCTACATCCCGGAAGTACATGCGCAGTGGATTTACTAGTTTACTTTTTGAAAAGTGTCTGTTCACTCCGAGCTTAGATTCACTAATGTCCAGAATTGCCAGTGACTTTGACGACGGGAAATGGTGAACTTAGGGGTTTGGAGCAAAGTCCTAGCATTTAAAATAATGAAACCCCAAAGGTTATCTCATATTTTTACAAATGTTCCACTGTGTTGTGCATTTTTGAGATTTCAACGATTAAATAACCTATTTGCTTCATTCTTTTTATTGGGAGAAGCAAAGCAACATTTTTTACTGTGGTTTACACAAATTAGTAGTCAGTGGAGAGGCTTTGGTTTTCTGATAACTGAGAAACAGAACTATGCTTTTATGGTACACAATATTATTAGATTGATGAAAAGATTGGTAAGGGTCATGTTCTGATGATCTTATTCCCAGACTATGAATAACTGAAATTGAGTGCTGTTAGAAATGTGCACAGCACGCAGCACATTTCTTTGTTTACATTCCAATTATAATTTACTCAGAAAACGATAGGATATTTTTCGCATCAGAACTATTCTGACACTGCAGGGATTGGAATTTATCAAGTGCAATAAAGAACACCTTGTTATATTTAACACCCTCAGAAGGGGGCAGAGCATGTAGATGTGGGGGCTTACCATACAAAATCTGCATCTCCTCCTGTTCATCAGATATTTATCCTGGAAAATGTCCAAAGGCATGACCTGCCAAAGTTTACAGAGGAAACATGTGGAGATGTGGTGCTTATTGCACAACTTGCAATTGTGAAATGTGCGGCAGCAGTCACACTGCATTAAAAAAGTATGCAAACTGTGATCCTGAGTACAATGGTGTCAGGGTCAGTGAGTGAGCAGGTGGGGTCAGACCTGTAGCTAAAAAGTAAATATTCTGTAACAATTTTGTTAGCCTTCCACCTGTAGGTAACTGCATATAACGCATAATGAGCACCCCTTAAATAAAAAATAAATGCAAGTTGGATAAGCAGTGTTCTGTTAGGAAAGTTCAGTTGGTTAATGCGGTCACTTTAGGTGTGTGTGTGTGTGTGTGTGTGTGCGTGTGTGTGTATATTGTGTGTGTCTCTCTCTCTCTCTCTCTTTCTGTCTGGAGGGTCATTTGATTTCAATCCTGGTTGGTACAGTGGCGAATAGTAACATGTGTACTTATAAATAGTGTTATGAGGGCCCAGCCTGTGACAGAAAGCACACTGAATATGGTTGTCATTAGTTTAAAAATGTAACACAGTTTAAGATAGGCTGTCGCAGTTTAAAATGAATAAGACAGTTTAAGATTGGCTGTATACATACAAGATAGGTGCCACAAAATGTGCAAAAGTTACATTTTTAAGTGCATACATTGCTTTTAAAAGTTATGTTTTCAGTTATACGTAATGAGACTTTTGCCTGGTAAAACTTTTTTTTTCCTATAGGTTTCCATTTAAAGGATGCATTCAAGAACTGGTAACAGCCTCGCAGTAACTTCCAAAAGAGTAACTCTTTGTCACCAGGAAACTTCGAATGATTCTAGCAATAAAAGCCTATCTTAGCTGCCAGGCAGATTTGGACACATTTAGATTTCTTTCAGGTTGCAGGCAGTTAGGAGAGAAGGCTTGTTTCTTCTTTAGCTGTCTGTCCTTTCTTCCGTTCCACAGACCAGGAGATCGCCTCCTCCTCTTTCATACTGAAGCTCTCAGGGTGTCAACTATGCCAGAAGTGAACGGTTATTTTGAACACAAACTATGGGACTTGTGCAATTGTTTTTATAAAATTAAAAACCTTGGGAATGCCGTTCGTAATAGGTCCCACCTTCATCAACATATGATGTGCAGTAACAGGAGATATTGTGGATCGTGAGAGCTTTCATAGTGACAAATATGTGATTTTATCAAATTGAAAGTTAATTAAAAAGTAGATATTCTTTCATTGCTTCAAGATCTTTCTTAACCTGCCTCTGTAGAAGATTTCCAGTAGAATTTTTTTTTTCAATTAGTTGGAGAAAATTCATGAATCATAGGATGCTTTCTTGGAGCTGCGCGAAAGAAAAGAATACTGCATGGTGAACATTCATATAATGACTTCTCATTTTCCTTGTTCCTTTCTTTTAATTGTTATTTTGTTTTTACTCTAAATAAGCATTGATAGGATTTGTTGTTGGATTTATAGAAATATAAAAACTAGGTTTTATTTATTATTTGGTTGATATGTGGAGTTACATGTAAATTAGCCAAATTTCTATGTTGTCGTAGTCAGGATTTTATAATTCATAATAATTAAAGATGAAAAATAAGCAACATTTGCACTCACTAATCAGTGCAAAATGACATCTGCAATGTCCAACTAATTGGCATAATTTTTAAAAATTCTGCTTCTATTTCTGCTGAATATAAATTGATAACATTTTTTGTTAAGCAATTTCTAATAACCAGATTGTTATACTGTCATATGTATGATTTTATATTTCATAAAAAATGCAGATCAAAAAGAACCTACACTTCCGCTTGCAGTGCAATGTGAGATTTGCCCTGATCAACTATTTGAAGAAAATGTCATTTGCGCCCTTGTCGGATGGTGCAACTGTTGGTGCAAAACTGAAGTATGCCAACGCAAGTTATGTAATCTGGCCCAAGATGAAGCATGTTAATCACGAAGAGTCAACATTGGTAAAATATTAAATGAATGATTGAATGGGCACAAAATAATCTGTGATTTAGTCCCATACGCACTTGCATAGATTTCTTTTAAAAACGACCTAGTAAAATCTGAGTGCATAAACTGTATATATGTATTTTTCTAATTGACTCAATGGCCTGATGGAGCAAAGCAACTTCACTGTCGAAGGAGCTGATCACGATAGAATGAAGACATGAGCTAGATTACATGGTGTAAACTTGTGCGGTTTTGTCATCAACTGACTAATTTAAAAAACAAGATTTTGACAAACAGGTGAAAAAGCACTATTTACACTAAATGACCAATGCAAAAATAACATTTAAAAACCAGTAAATCAGTGCAAATACCATTTTTACACTGGTCGACAGGTACAAATGGTTTGTACTATGCAAGCTGGCATCTGCAATTTAATCTTGAATATAAGTATGGGAGACTCTTAAACTGGATGGTGTAGTTCCATAACATATGCACAATACAAATAGGTTTTACAATGGATACTTTTACAAGACTTTTCCCAAGCTGGTGAGGGGTAGGCAAATATTTGATTGTGCTGCTGAGTCCCCATTTTGCTTTTGGGCACTGCCATGCTCCTCAGACAGAGTTCTACCACGCCAGAAAGCACCATCTAGGGCAGATTAAAGTATCAGTTCAGTTCCCATACTGCACAGGCTGCATTAAATGCAAACTGAGGCACAGCCTGAAGGCTTAGTAAGAAGCCATGGTCTTGTGTTTTACTTATATGTGTGCCTCAAGAGCTCTAAGCCCATCTTTTCTTTAGCCCAGGGTGTCTTTGCCTTCCTTAGGCTAAGTGAGTCTAACTTAGAGAGGGTTCCAGACACTCAGGGGCATATTTACAAAAGAAGTGACGGAGTGTGGCATTAGTGTTACTGGATTAACGCCGCACTCCGCCACTTCTGAAATGCAGGGCTGCACCGTATTTACAAGAATACGGTGCAGCCCTGCTTTTCTCCATTCGCTGCCGCTAAATTTAGCAGCCTAGTGCCAACGCAGGCACCCTTGTGCCATAGTGCAAGGGTGCTTTCGTTGAGGGGAACGATTGGGTATGTGCAGGAAGGTGACCCTTCCTGCACATAAACAATCTGAAATTGTGTTTTGTAACTTCTATGTGTGCTGCTTTGTGCAGTACACATAGAAGTTGCAACTCGTGATTTTTTTTTAACGATTGTTTATGTGCAGGAAGGGACACCTTCCTGCACGTAAACAATCAATGGCATTTTGCTGTTTCTATTTGTGCTGCACAACGCAGCATACATAGAAACAGCAAAAACGAGGAGAAATAAAGCATTTCTCCTCATTTCGCCAGTGTAAGAACAGGTTTTCCCTGGTCTTAATTTTGGCGCTGCCCCATATTTACGCCACTCTTCTAAATATGGGCCAGTGTGTGTCAAAATCAATGGGTGTTGCGTTGGAACGCCCACCACAACACCCATTGCCTGCTCCTTATATGCTAAGGGGGTCATTATGATAGCGGGCGGATCGCCACCGCCCGTATGGCGGTGGCGATCCACCTGCTATCTCACACCGCCCCCCTAACATTTTCCCCCGCCACATTATGATGGCTGGGGGGTCCGCGGCGGACGGAAAGACCGCCCGCAGCTATTCCGCCGGGCGGAAAACATACATTATATGGTGGCGGTGTCTGCAAGACACCGCCATCCATATTATGATGGGCGGCGGTGCAGGGCTTTCCATGGTGGAGACTCCGCCATGGAAAGCCAGGCGGATTACACTTTCAGGGGCCCGTTGTGGGCCCCCAAGATGTTGGGGGGGTGGGGGGTGCACATGGGGGGTACCTATGGTACCCCCTGCATTGGCATGGACAAAGTGGCAGGCACCGCGCAGTGCCTGTCACCTTGTGCATGTGAATGCCCAACGTGCATTCCCAGCATTGTGGCGGGCGGTGCTGTGAGCACCGCCCGCCACAATGCTGGGAATAGGGGATGCCACCGCCACCGTGGCGGTGGCATCCTAATACCCACGGCAGGATCGCCGCTCCTGTGGCGGACGGTCCCATTCACCGTTACGGTCCGCCCGCCATCGTAATGTCCCCCTAAGTGTAGCATGAAAGTGTGCCTTATTTCTGAGGCAAAGTTAAGCCAGATTAAGTGGTTTAACGCTGACTTGTAAATAAGGCGAAGCCCATATCGCCGCAGGAAGGTCACTGAAAGTGACCTTCCTGTGGCGATAGGGGCTTGTTAATACATGCCCCTAAGTACGATTAAATTGAGCAACAGTAAAACCAGTTATTTACAGTGCTTATAGATGCAGTAATGAACAAGGCAGCAACTTAATCAAAGTGAGCTTGTGACCTACACATACTGGGAATTCCTTGTTCATGGAAAATAATCGCAATCCCCAATGCCTCATCGGAACAGAGTTCAGAGTTTTTCCAGCAGCCAATGGCAAAGTGAGAGTACATTCCTATGTATTCAGTATAGCACACCTGCAGCCCCGGAAATCTAAGGGCATCACAGACCTGTTATTTCTCTATCTTGTATGGCTGAATGACCAGGGCCATTTAACTAGTTAGCATATTTGTAACAGTCTTGTTCAATTTTAGAATTAACCGATTGCTCCACAAACTAAGAAAAGTCATTCTCCGTCATCTCCTGTGATAGGAAGTGCTTTATTATTTCCATCACCTCCTGTGATAAGAAGTACTTTATTGATTTACTGAACATTTATAGTGCACAATACTATAAAAAGGACTCCAAGGTCTAAGGATGAACCTTTGTAAAGAGAAAATAGAGATATGGGCTTTAGCTAACTGAAATCTATTTTCATACTCCTTCAGAGGCTAACTGGAGAAATTGGACCAGGTTCCATAATCTTTGCACTATTGCAAAAAGTGGAGTAAATTCCTTTTGCACAGTTTTTACTTAGCTCCAATCAATATTACATAAAAAAAATTGTAATAGGGAGCAAATTAAGCCACAAGAATTCACTCTATTCTATTTTTGCTGCACTTGTTACAGTTTAAAAACTGAAAACTTGCAAATGTGCAAAATAAGTTGGCTTATTTTTTTTTCTATCTTACATCCATTAAATGAATTATAATCATTTTGCAATTGCCTAGTATACAAAAACACTCTTTGCTCCATTATCTATTGCACAGGCAACTAAGCGTGCAAAGAGCACAACTGCATTTTTGCACCAGTGCAAATTTCCTGTTAAGGTGCGCACTGAGACCAGGTTTATATTATAAGCAGGATAGAACACTGAGAACCATTACAGCAAGGCAAGTATCAACAGTACTGGTTCAAAATATGGATTAATATAATGTAAGTAAAAACTATAGGCTTGAAAACATTTAGGAGAGACCAATGCACAAGGACGCATTACACAAAATTGTTGCAAGTTAAGGACAGTGGTGATTTCATCCACCAGGCACTAAACATCTAGTGGATAGGGGTTAGATATGATAGAATTTTAAAACTGTTTTCTTTTTAATTCCAGGAAGTTTCTGTGGTTTTTTTTTTTTTAAAGTAAAATTGGGGGGGTATAGCTGGCGATTGGATTATTTGAGGGTGTATATGTAGGTGGATCTCTGGAATATTCTGCTTTTATCCAGAAGAAATGCATTTATAGGATAATTTATGCTGTATAATTGCTGTTATTTAAAAATATATTTTTTATTGTAAAACATTAATGACTATTTAGCCGAATAAAGATGCTTAATGATAATGAGAATTAAATGGAAGTAAATGTGAACAACCAGCAGAGAGGACCACTGGGGTTTTTCCACATTAGAACTTAATTTATATTAAAAAATGTTTTTGTTTTTAAAAAAAAGAGTGTAGGAGATCAAAGTATTTTTTAGGATCCTGCTGCCTGCATTGATTAATGCCGAGTTACTGAATACCATGTTTGCCTTGTCTTGGCTCCACCTCGCAACCCTTGTTTTCCACCCTACGCTGACTGTCTTCTTATTTCTCACTAGTAGGTTGTTTTTCAACCCTTCTTTCTTCACATCACTGTTGCCCAAAAAATTACACTTGATGATTATACCCTCAAGTTGGATCACTAATGTTCACCAGCACACCATTGTTCCTAAAATCAATGATCACGCTGAAGCTGATAATTACAGAAATGGTTGCATCTTTGGTGACAAAGGAAACACTTTTTTTCTGAAATAATTCACACATTTGAAGCAAATACCATGGTTTACTCAGAGCCTTTGTATGTGTAAGTTTTAACTACACACAAACAGCTTGTTTTACAAGTGCAACTTAAGATTGCTTATTCACACAAGCTGATGTTACAATTGTACAGGGCTATACACATGCTCAATAATTCCTTTTAAAGGTGCAACATGTTTGAATCTTACAATAGAGAGGCATTGGATGGTCTAGGGTGTGGTGAGACAGAATGTGTAGGAGCATCCACATATTCTCAAAGATGAAAAATAGTAAAGCTGCAAATAAAGATTCCATTAATTGTGAAATTATGCCATATATTAACAGTAAGTAAAGTTGCTTATTAGGAACCAATCACAAAAGGGGAAGAGAGTACACTGCCTAGCACAGATGCATTGTGGTAAATGCAGTATATTTTAGCACTCGCTTTAGTTGAAAGACGTATTCACTATTGTTGGTGCACCCACTTCTTCAGGATATTTGTCCTTCTTCAGTAGAGAGTAACAAATTAAATTTGGGGATACTGGCAATGCTGCTCACAGTCTTCTCAGGTTTCTGTATCGTTTCCAGAGCGCAGGTGAATCCCAGAGCTTATCAGCCCAACAGCAGTCACATGCAAGACAAGGTGAGGGTAATGCAGAGTGTCATGTTCTGAACATGTTTAGATCACAATTGTCATTGTATTTAATTCATGGAAAAGCAAAATTATAACTATTTGGAGATCTGATTTTAGTAGGGGGGATTTGTGGCGATAAAAAGGCTCCTATTTAACTTGGGTACTTGAAGGAGTAAGTGGGTATACCGTGCCTCTCATCCAAGCGAGCCTCCCCAGCTAAGGCCCCATTGAGATAAACTAGTATTTTGGAGTAATCTTCTACCTGAAGTTGACGGCCTCTACTTGTATGTCAATCTGCCACTTGCCAAGGTTCTTGGGCTCCCGATCTGTATGAATTCTGACAGTAGTGATGTCCATCGTAGATCCAGAAAGGCCCGATCCATGGCAGACTTTGAGAGTAACCACTGGTCATGTGGATCATTTCCATTTAGAATCATTGCATGTAAATGTACCATATGTGAATGTCTTGAAAATCTCACGTGGACTATGTTGGAGGCTCTGGCTTATAACAATTGCCTTGTGTGTTGGTTCCTCTACCCCTGCTCCTAGTTGCAATTGCTGTCCAGATGTTCCAACTGATAGCACGTAAATTGATATTTTACATTAGTTGACCAATTCTATGCAAGCCACTACAATGTGGTTGGCACCTTCTCGATGAAGACCACAAAAATGCTGTTTGCAAAGTACATGCTGACATGTCCCCTTGCACCTATCTATACATCCGTCATTGTCTTGTGCTTTTTCAATTTGGGTTTATGGGTCAACTTTCGTTTTACAGCTTGCACAATTTCCATATTGCAGCCAAATAAGAAAAATTGTGGTGTTAGATATAAACACCACTTAATCATCCTAAGAAGGTACACACACATTTGCATAGCAATTATCCCAAACAAAATTAAAATAATCATTATTCAGCGGTAACAGCCTTGCAAGATTGTTGGGCTAAATTCCCCAATGGGAATAAATGCAGTGCGAGAATTTAAAGATAAATATTTGACCGAGAAATACCTCTGAAACCCTACACTCTGAAGTAAAAACGGGTATTAAAATAGATTTTCTGTCTACTTTCCAGTTTTTCTGTTCAAAATAGGTTTGACTATTCTGATTACACAAAGTCTAAAGGCCATCAAAGGGTGTAGAAAATAAAAACATGCATGTCTTCGTTTGGACTTTTCATGATGGAGTCATTGCTAGTGCCTTCCTTCCTTTTTTTTTTTTTTTTAATTCAGAAGCCAAATAGATCAGTACCAAAGGGAAATTATGCAATTACTTAGCATACATAGTACTTTCCACATCTCAAATATACAATTCATATTACATATTTTGTAATACCGATTCTTAAAAGAATAGAGCAAGAGAAAAAAACCTACAAAATAAATAAATAAAGAAAGAAAGAAAGAAATAGAAAAAAGAAAAAGGCGATAGTTAAAGATACTTTGTATATACATTATTTCCTTCTGGTATTTACTTGCTCCATTTCTACCTAGAACAACGCTCTTACTTCAAAATTAACATTAATCTCCCATGGGTTCTTTATTATCACGCCAATTCTTCAGAGGCTCCCATATTTTCCTGCCCTTCCTCCTGGCTCATTTACCCTTGCTCTTATATAGCATGGTTTCCTGCATAAGGATGTTTAGTAGACGGTGGAGCCACTGCTGAGGTGTGGGTGGATCCAAGTATTTCCAAGCAGTAGCGATCAACAGTCGAGCCACGGCTACTGTCATAAATGCGAAATCTCTCTCTGATGTGTCTAGATTACTCTGACAATCATAGCCAAGTAACATCATTGCCGGGGTAATAGTGATTATCTTGTTGATGGTTTGTGCCCAGAGATCCTCTATACCTTCTTTCAAAGGGGTGAGTTTGCTACAGGAAAAGAACATGGGGCATATTCACAAGAACGTGTGATAACTTCCGCAAAAGTTGCTTAACACAACCCTTCACATCGCAGTCCATCGCGTGAAACTAACACCGTGTCAACGTGGTATTCCCAACCTGGCGACACAATGCGATAGTAGCAGGATAACGCGCCAAATGACCGCCCAAAAGTTAACGCGACACAGAAAAAATGCGAAACACGAACGCGAAAGAACCTGCGTTGCCCCAAACGTGCTACAAAAATCAGCGACACCAGCTACAGGCCTGAAATTCCCACGCGTCATGCGTGAAAAAGCACTATAAAAGCAAACCAAAAAAAAAAAGATAAAACCAAATCAAACTGCGTAGCACCATGGATGCACCCGGACCGAGTGCAGAGGACAACTCGAACTCCACAAGCCCCATGGAGGACCAGCCAGCAACCCCGTGCCAGGGGAAGGGCAAGGAGAAGAGGAAGACGGGGTTCAGTCCGCAGGAAGACCGGATCACCGTCACGGAGGTGATAGAACACTACCAACAACTGTTCATCACCTCCACTGCATCATTGGCAACACAAACAGATATATGGCAGTCCATCGTCACCAACGTGAATGCAGTCGGAGTGTCGAGGAGGTCAATGGAGGAGGTCAAGAGGCGCTGGCATGAAGTGCACAGCCAAACCAAACAGAAACTCGCTGCCAACATGAAGGCAGCAAAGGCGACTGGAGGTGGGAGTCTGACGCCACAGGAGGAGCTGGATGAGCTGGAGGAAATGGTGGCCACAGTCATCAGTGTGGAGACGGTGCAAGGAGTCGGGGGTCTGGACACAGCGTGATATGACCGGACCCAACAGCAACAGGGTGAGTAATGACCAGGGACTGGGGGGACGGGGGAGATGGGCACAATGGCACACATGCACAAACATGTGCAGCACACTGCACACCCACAATGAGTGCGGAACATGTCCCTAATACCTTTGGCACATCGCAGCACACATAGAAACACCAAGTAGGCCCCCATCCACAATGTGCACAAATGGGCCACCCTCCATATCACCAATGCCACACCCCACCCATGCACATGTGCCGAATCCATAAAAGCAGCGGCTCTGTGAGCCACCCTGACAATGCAAGTGACACTGCATGACCAATAGCATGGCTGAAGTCACAAGACATGACATGGCGCACAACACGACATTGAGGTGGCTGAGTGTGGACCACATCCGTAAAGGAGCAGGTCACACCCTGACACATCCACTTGTACCTACGACCTATGACGTCAAAAACACAGCAGCAGACACACAATGCACAAGAGTACAAAATTACCACAGTCGCACAAATGACCCAAGTCGCAAACATCCCATCACCCGAAAAGCACACAAGTCACATGCACACCGACTCCAAGGGATAAGGGTCCGCCAAAGCAGAGCTGCAGGGGCGATTAGGCAACAATGCAGCACACACACATGGCAATCACAGTACCTCAACACTGACGATAATGTGGCACAGAGTGCAACACCCACACCACAGGACAGAGGACACAAATGGTGCCGCCCGTGCATAGAAACTGGCCAATCACATCCGGCCATGCATGACACTGTGAGATGGCAATGTGCGAGTACAACCACACATCCGTCATGTAGTCGAAATCTACACTGTCTCCCATCAAATAGCCAGCTTCACCAAACAGTCACAATGTACATTGTCATGCAGTCTGGATGTAAACATCTACAATGCGTCAACATACATGGAACACACTGTTAACCTGCATCTCCCCTTTACATTGCAGAAGGACAATCAACACCTCCTGCAGAGCAGACCACACAGCTCTTCAGTGATGATGAAGAGGACACCCTGCACATTTGCACAGACACCCTCCAATGGCTCGTGGACAGCCTCCGCACCCCACCTCCAGGAGCAGGGCAGCCTGCTGCATCTCGGTCACCCCACCACCTGCACAGCCCACACAGCAGGAAGCACACACCACCACGGCTGGCTCCCAGGACCCCCACGACCAACACATGGAATTCCAACGCCGTGTGTTAGGGTGCCAGGAGAAGGTGGCAGTACAGCTGCGGATGGGTTTCAACCTCATGGCAGCCAAACTCGATGCCATACGTGGGTGCCTGAGTCCCATCAGGGAGCACCTACAGCCCCGAACGGACACCCACTGTCCGCACCATGCTCAACAACAATCCTTGGCTGACCTCGCTGGGTCCATTACCCGGATACGAGACCTGTCTAGGCAGACAGGCTCCAGCGATGACAGCACAGAGTCGGCACAGATGCGGCGGACAATGGAGACCATGGAGCAGATGCAGGCTGGAAGTATGGCTGCCACTGCTGAACACCAGCGAGATATAGCTGCGGTCTTCCATACCTTGCGGATCCTCATCTTGCCATTGCTTGCCACTGAGCCTGTACCAGATGACTGCTGCAGGAAGCTCGACATACACATCTCCGCCCCCTGATGTGTCAGTGGCACACAGTGACGCAGCCATAACACCACCACACACACCTGACACACCGGACACAGAAGACGTCTCAGAGGAGTAAGATGTCGAGGGTAATGACTGTGTGAGGAAGGAGGCAGTAGCATCCGTCCCTGCCACATGGCCTGTCCCTGCCTGGTTGTGCTCTCTGCATCATGCCCTGGAACAACACCTCCCAATGTCCCCCGAAACACTCTGCAACATACACCTGGACCCCGACATGGACTGCCATATCTGCTCTAGTACCAATGACACAGCAATCCTGCGGCGGACTGAACTATACCTCTTCAGATTCACCTTGCATTTCCCCAAGGACTCTGGTTGGCCCACCACTGGTCAACCATGTTATGTGGGCCTGAAGTGGCCATGTACTGCTCCTGCTCTGACACCCCCCAGAATGTGAATAAAACATTCCAAATCACACAGATGTGTCATGTCTATGTCCTCACATATTAATGTTTGGATGAATGCAGGGACATTGATCGCACCAAAAGGTACACCCTGGGAAATGTCCTCAATGCGCATGTTTGAGCCTGACCCACATGGCCAGTTAGATGACTGTGAAGGTATGAACTAGCTGTGGCCTCATTGCACATTAACGACAATCTCGTTACCCCCCAACGGAGCCCCACGTTCATGTGTCAAATCGGGCTGTGTGTAGAAATCTCATGATCAGTAGCAGTCCGGAAGTGGTGTCCCCCATCACGTGTGACAAAAGAATGTCTTTTCGCATTCCTACTCACACACATCTGTGTGGACACAGTCTGTTTTGATGGATGACCTTTATCTACATGGCAAGTAGTTGGACACCATACGCACATTGCTGGTGACACGTAAGAGCACAGGTCTGCCAGCAACTATCCCAGCCACAATGTCTGGCCCACAGAGGTGGAGCTGTCAATGGGGACCCACACACAGTCCACAAGCGTCAGTCAATCCCTCCCTGTATACGGACAATGCACATGTGGGCACACGATTTGTCATTATAATGAACACTCTTCACAGTTGTACACAGGTGCAGTGGTGTGGGCTTTATTGGCATGTGCGTGTCAGTATGGGCAAGGCAAGGGCCAAAACATGCAGATCAATGTTTAAGACACTTACAGGCAGCTTAGGGACATGTCAAGGTGCAAGTAATGGGGGGCAGGAATAAACACCACTCATCATGGATGTCAACGGTCCCGACCCACCTTGCCGTGCTGGACGAGTCATGTGATGTTTGGCGTCTGCTCATTGGTCCGTGTCAGGTGGCACAACTCACAGCCCATGGGATCTGCATGGTGCTGTCGCGCCGTACTGTGCTGACTGTGTGCTCTGCTGACAGTGAGCAGGTGAACGGATCCTACAAGGTCACATGTCATGCTACGTTGCCATGTGTGTACTCTCCCCCCAGCAGTGTCTCTGATTTTGTGACGTTGCCAAACGAGGCTGTGCAGCCCCGCCCATGGGACTGCATCACCTTGCACATGTGTGTGTACACTCGCGTAGGTCCACGCACATGCATTCTGGGTCCTGGCGAAGACAGACATGTCCACTGTTGTGGTGGGATGTATGGCCATTCCTCCAAGGTGCTACAAGGTGTGGCGACCTGTGCTGTGGGTGACAATCAGTTGTGGCTGCAGGAACGTAGTTACTCGTCCATGTATGCGAGCGCTGCTTCATGGGCAATCTGTTCCATGAGTCCTCGTTGTCGGGGTCAAGGTACACGAGGGTGAGCCACTCCATTTCCTAGGAGTTGTGCAATCTCCCATGCCCAACTGCCTGCACATACGCCCAATGTCAATGCATCCCATGCACGGGTATCACGATTACACTCCTGTTCGTGGGCCAATAGGGGGCGCACACACAAGTCATAATCCAGTTCAGCTACAGTTGTGTTGGATAGGCAGACATCCATGGGCCACTCGAATGTGCATGTTCGACAGTGGAACCAGGGCTGGACGCAGGTGACGTACGGAAGCCGGAAACTCAGACGGTAACTGATGCGCAACACTGCCAGTGGCAGTGAGCCCAACAGATGCAGCATTCGTGCACGGTAGAGTTCCACGTGACAGGGGTTGTCACGTGGAACTGGCTGGCAATCCCGGGCATGTGCCCGGGATTGCCAGCCATTGCCTTTGTTGGTCTCGTAGCACCGGCACTCTTCTGACAGGCAGAAGCTATGTGGATGGTCTGCCACTGCTCGGAGCAATGAGTCGTATTTGTGTGCAACGTTTGTGCGTATGAGTTTTTTCTTACTTATGTGTCAGGGGCATCCAGGGCAGGTGTACCCCAAGCAGGGACAAGTGTGTGTGGGGTGTGGACACATTTGTCTTTCATTCGCGCAGTTCGTGGTGTGGGAGTCGTCAGGATCTGGTATGGTATCTCTCGAAGAGAGTGCCAGCCGCATTCAAGGCCAAGGTCGGGGGTTCAGATGTCCTGCGGCCTTGTGTGTTGAGACAATGGATCTTTCATTCCTAATGTTGGTCTGACTACTGCTTGCATTTTTGAGATGTGATGTTTCCTTCACGTTGCTATTGATGCCGGGCCTTTGACTTGGTGTGCACCAATGGCGATACACACACAACATTTGGCATGTATGAGCCAGGAGCCCGATTGTCTTTGCGCTCCTTGTACATTCTCTCTCTTTCTCTCTCTCACTCCCTCTCCCTCCCCCTCTCTTTGTCTCATTCTCTCTATCTCTGTCTCTCTCTTTCGCTTGCTCGCTCTGCCCTTTGGTGAGCGCATGACACACCTTCTTATCTGTCATTTCGTTTTGCAGGCTGTGACTTACAGCCTGTCCTGGGAGACCCACCAGGACTGTTCAAAATAGTTGTTTTGTGTTTATTCTGTATTGGGCGAATTATTTGCTAGATCTAAGATGAATGTCTAATTCGCATTTGTCTGACGGCACATGTATGTTGGGTGTTGTGATTGTGCGACATCTGGCACATTGTTTTGTTTATGGTTTCGTACCATTGATGTGCCATCTCTTTGTCCGGGGATGGGTGGGGGGTGCCGGGTGTGGGGGCCTCGGGGGGGCCTGGGTGTGGTGGTGGTGGGTGTTGTTGCCCTCTTGGGGCTCAGGGATGCATGGTGGGTGGCTCCATGGCATCTGTTGTTCTTCATGTGTGGCTATGGGCTGTGCTCCCTTGTCTGGTGCCGGTTGTCGTCCGACTTTACACCAGGTAAGAGCAGGTGTTAATTTCCTGCTGCTAACGCGCCTTTTCGTATGTTTTGTGATCTTATCGCAGATCTGGCTGGTCGTTGAGAATGTTGTGGAGTGGTGTTGTCGCGGCTTTTTGCACGGGTACGCCTACTCTGCATATCATTAGCGTTAGTTGCCGGGATCATCTGTGGCGATGTTTTTTGCGGGTGCTATCGCGGGTAATGTGGTGATATAGGCTGTTAGCACCAGCTTGTGAATGGGGCGATAAATTTAGCGCGACTTTGGATGTGTTAAAGTGCCGTTAACTCGGCGATAGCTCCTTGAGAATATGCCCCCATGTGTATTATATCCGTGGGACCTATCTGGCATCTAGGGCATTTGTCGTTACCCCTCTTTCCCCAGATGTAGAGTTTGGCTGGCGTATAATACAAATTAAAGATAGTTTTAAAATACTGAGCCTTTAAATTAGCTGACAGAAAGATCTTTCTCCCAAGACTGATTGACATATCCAGGTCAGCATCGCCATCTCCCAGCTTAACTGCCCATTTTGCCTCTGTTTCCTCCAAGTCATCGGGATGGTCTTTAACAAAACTTGGTAATAATCCCTAATCCTACCGTTCCTACGACTAGCAGTTTCCAAAATTGGGATCTTAGCCAAGTTGGGGGGCCATTAGGGAGACACCTAAGGCACTCCCTGATCTGTATGTATTTAAAATGTGTTTTATTACTGACCCCATATCTTTGCACAAGATCTATAAATGTAAAGTTTCCAGTTTGATCATAGAGATTTATTATCCTATCGATCCCGGCCTGCTCCCAGTTTACCGCCATTGCGTTGTATATTGCAGTTGGGAATATCGGGGAACGCCGTATGGGTGTGTATCTATTATATCTAGGAATTTTCATAATTCCACTGACCTTTTTCCATATTTTCCAAGCTGCCTTAACACACTTAAATTGGGTCTTTTTGTATTAGCTTGCCTCTACTTGTCGGAGAAAGAGACCATCCGCCTCTTTCCCGATTGATATATGATATATTGATGACAGACTGAGCTCATCACAGATTAACTGGCCAGGCAATAATAAAGTGTTCATCTGCTGCAGGGCAACAGCCCAATAATTAAATAGTATGTTCGGAACACCCCACCCCCCTCGTTCACGGCTTAGCGTCATACTTTTCAAGGCACGCTGTGTCTTCTGGTACCCCCATATAAAGTTGGAAAACATAGCATTCATCTTATTGATAGTTGTATCCGCTAGTTCCAAGGGGATCGAGTGAAACAAGTATAATATTTTGGGGAAGATTTTCATTTTTAGTATATTTGATCTTCCAACTATTGTCAGGTGGAGTTTGTCAAGGCGTCTCAAATCCGGGGCTATTTTGGCAAGTACTGGGTCAAGGTTGATTGTCCATAATTCGTCCAAATTAGATGTTATATTAACGCCCAGATAAATAGCCGAGTCGGCTTTGCGTGGGTCTTGAATAGTGCACTTAGAGGAGCATACAATTTGAGTCTTCCCCTTATTCAGAAGATATCCAGATCTTTTCCCAAACTCCTCTGCCATATTTTCCACCTCTCTAATTGCCTTATCTGGATCTACGGTAATTATAGCAATGTCGTCTGCGTATGCTAAGATCTTTGTGCTATAGCCATTACAGATTAATGAAGCTATTGCAGCATTATAAACAATCCTATTAGTAAAGGGATACAGATATAAGGCAAAAAGAATTGGTGAACAAGGGCAGCCCTGTCTTGTCCCTCTCGCTATCTCAATCCTCCCCGACATATTACCCATCACCTGTACTTGCCCATACGGCTTATAGTACATAGCTTGAATAGCAGTCAGCAAACGTGAACCCAGCCCCCTTTCTGTTAATACCCCCAGAGATATTGCCATGCGACCCGATCAAAGGCTTTTTCTGCATCTAAGAGGACTACCGCCACTTCGCTCCTTTCTACTCCTGCAATATCTAATATGGAAATAACCCACCTGATATGGTCGGTAGTCCCCCTGCCGGGCACAAAGCCATGTTGCCACGGGATACCAATGACGCTATGATTTTCTGTAGTCGATTTGCTATAATTTTTTAATATATCCTGGCGTCAGTATTCATCAGCAAAATTGGCCGACAAGAACCTGGAAGTTCGGGTGGTTTACCCTTTTTGGCAAATACCACCTTATTCGTTCTCTGCCATGACGGGGGTGGGAGCCCACTCTGTTGTGCATCTAAAAACAGGTCATGCATAATCGGGATGATCTCGCCTTGGAGCACCTTGTATAACTCTAATGGGATTTTATGCGGACCAGCTGCTTTTCCTGCCGAAAGGGAGCCTATTGCCTCCAGAGTCTCTTCCATTGCTATCTCTTTCTCCAGCTCTAGGTGAGTATTCTCATCTATTTCTTTAAGCGGTGGCCACCCATTATCCGTTGACACTGAAGCTATTACTGGGGGATCAGCTTGATACAGTCTTCTATAATATTGTTCAAACACGTTGACAATCTCCTCTGGTCTCGTCTTATATTGACCACTACCGCTCTTAATTTTAGTGATGTTATTTCTAGCCATTTTCTGCCTTGTACGTAGGGCCAGTAGCCTACCTCCTGCCTCTCCGTATTCATGTAGCTCGGCCTGATGTACCTGGTAGGCCTGGGCCACTTTTTCTTGAAAATGGCTATTGATCTCTGCTTTGAGAATTACCAGTTTGGTCGCATATTCATGTATCAGTTCTTTCTGCTCCCCGTCACTAATCAAATTCGTATGTTCTTCCTCTAGTTTGGCCAGTCTATCTATTAATGAGTCCACCTCATCCTTCTGCTTTTTCCGGAGCCGGCCCACATAGCTTATGACCTTCCCTCTTAAACAAGCTTTATACGTGTCCCACACTATTTTACGTGAAGCGCTATATCTGTTCATGTCTATAAACTCGGTAGTCCAATGTTTGATATAATCAAGAAGTTCTTCGTCCACTAACAGTCTCCTATCAAACGTCCAACTGCTCTGTTTCGAGGCACCTGCTTGTCCTAATACCTCTAACACTAACGGATTATGGTAAGAGAAAGGTTTCGGGAGTTTTTTAATCCTGACTTCGTTCATAAGTTTAGTCGAAACCAAAAAATAGTCCAGACGGACATATTTTTTGTGAGGATGTGAGAAATAGGTGAACCCTGGGTCCCTTAGATTTTTCTCCACCCAGACAACCGCAAGCCCATGACTAGCTCTGAAAGCACCCATTGCCCTAAATACTTGGGGTTTCCTCCCCTGATATTTTTGATTGGCATCCTTGGTGCCTCCTAGATGTATATTAAAGTCGCCACAAACTATCAAAGGGTCCGGCCAAGAAGCTAGTTCAATCTCCAGCTCTTCCCAAATTTTTGGGTCGTCCTGATTTGAACCATATATAGTGGCGAGCGTCACCCCTGTAGTTAGAGATATTACCACCCAGCGCCCCCATTTATCCGCCAATACACGCTTCCCCACTCCCACATGATGTTTAATGTGTATAGAGACCCCTCTTATCATGGAGGTCTGGGTAGAGCATACAGCCAACTCATAGCCCCTTATACTAAGTACATCCCTATTCCCCCATGGGATGTGTGTTTCCTGCAAACAGATTATGTCAGGATTAATAGCCTTTAATATTTCGTATACTTTATTTCGCTTACTTCTGTCATTTAACCCCCCCACATTTACTGAGCAGATCTTTAATTTATCCATTTTTGTCTACAGTATTCCTCGCCCTGCACCTTGCCATATTTTTATTTCCTCGTTGCTCTTTTCCCTTTTTACTTCTTATGTCAGTCTTCATTTTTTTTCTCCTTTTTTGAACTGTACCCCCACCCTTACCTCCCCCTACCCGTCCCCATCCACCCCACGTCTCCCCCTGTGCCAACCCCTCCCCCCATGCACCCCCCATGGAGGCTTCCAGGCTGACTGCCTGTTTGTGATGGAACAATCTGGCACCATGATCAGTGAAACCCCACTTCAACCCCCACTGCTTTTTTATCCTAACCACAATCAACAATCCCCCCCCTCACCCCCCATCCATATCCCTATATCACCAAATGTTTTCTCTTCCTTTCCCCTTTCCCCTTTTCTCTTCCTCTACTGTACTTCATCTTGATGGGGAGGATAGAGAAGAAAAAGAGTATGATAAGCTTGAAGCGTAAAATACATAATACAAGTAGAACAAGAGGTAAGGAGAGAAGAGGAGAGTAATGGTAGCACCTTACCCCCATCTGTAATTTCATATATATTTCCACCACAGGTTCAATTTCCCCCCTTCATGCCTCCCCTTACCACTTACCATCCCTGTTGCTAGCCCCGGTCATAGTTTCGGACACACTAGTACTATTCAGCTAGCTATAACATTTTTTTTTCCCTCTTCCTTCTCCCCTTCTATATTTAATCCCCACTTTACTACCCCCTCAGTTCTTCCAATGCTTCCTTTGCTTGAATTTCTGAGGTGAAAAACCGGGTCCGGCCCCCAACTACTATTTTCAGTTTGGCAGGGTTCATCAAATAGGCTTGAGCCCCCTTTGCTTGAAATGGAGCAATCATTTGCCGTAGTCTCCAGCGCCTCTCGACTGTGGTATGACAGAAATCTGGCCGGGTAAAGAAGGCGACCTCCTCTACCTTCAGTTTGTTTTCCAGTCTGGCTTTTTCATATATATTTTGCCGAAGTAAAAAATTGCCAAAATATACCAAAATAGCCCTAGGCTTGGTGTCAGGTATGATTGTTTTTTTCAAGTTGAAGGGGGTTCGGTGAACTCGTTGAATTTCGTGTGACCAGTTCCAGCCCTCAAACTCGGGGAATGCCTTCCCAAGCAGCTCTATCATGTAAAGACGGGCATCTGTGCCTTCCTTCCCCTCAGGGATATCTAAGAATCGTAGATTGTTCCGCGTTGTTGGTTCTCCTGGTCCTCCATCTTCCATTGGATATCCACCAATCTAGCCTCATGTGACACCGACTGAGCTTGGGCTCCAGCTATATCCACCTCGAGGGCATTAGCTCTTGTCTCCAGTTCCGTTAGGCGCTCACTGATGCTATTACAGATCTTGGCTACTTTGCGAACAGAGCCTTGTACTTTGCGCAATGCGGCTTGCGAGCGCCGGTTATCCTGTCTAGTCTCTTCCCGATGGGACATGATAGACTGTAAAATAACGTCCAGCGTTGAGGCAGTATTATCTTCTGGGCCCCCTTCTGCTCCCCCTACAGCCCCCACCAGCTGGCTAGATGGAGAGTAGTCCCAGTTTAGGTCTTCATTTCCTTTTCTCCTTCCTGCAGCCTTCTCCAGCAGTTTTGAGCTCCTAGCTGCCTTGCGCAAGGTTGCTGCGGAATCCATCCCACTAGTGCATTAACTTGAATCTGACATGGAAATCGACTCATCTGCAGACTCTGTATCCTCTGAAAGTGAGTAGAAACAGTCTATAGCCTCCAAGTTGTTCTCTCTCCCCAGCCCTCCAGCTCCTTTAGTGTGGGGTACTGATTGACCTGTTTTCCCTATAATACTGCCCTCAGGTTGATTCCTCTGTAGAGGGTGTTGCGGGTGTTTAGTTATATTAACTGATGCCTCTCCCCCCCTTGCAAAACTGTCATTGCTCTGTTCGGACTGGGTATAATTATCATCAATGGCTTTGTCCAAATGTTCCTCCTCTTCTCCACCCCCACCCTCACTCTCTTCTTCTCCCTTGTTAGCACCGACTGCACACGGAGCCTTCTTTCCCTCAGTTTCATTAGTGTTGGGCATGTCTGCCACTGTCCCATTCACCATCCCATTCACCCCAGTCTCCTCTTGGTATTGCTGCCCATTACCGTTACTCACGGTTACAGCCGCAGACTCCACCTGCTTGGTGCCACCATTCTCTGCTTGTTCCACATGTCTGCGGCTGCCGCTGTCTGGGGTAGCTCCTGTATTTTCCAGCTCTGTCCGCTTCTTGATTCCCTTCAGCAGATCCACTACTGAAGGACCGGGCAGACGCTGTTGGTGCGTAGCACCGCCTCTTCCTTTCGGTTCTGGGGCATCTTCACTCCCATTCCGGGTTGTGGTTTCTCGGCGTCGTCCTGTCCCAGTGCCTTGCTCCGCAGTGTGCCAAACTCCTCCAGCAGTGTCCAATACAGGGGCTCCCAGTACTGCAGAAGCTGGTGTCCCCTTCCTGGCCAGCCGGGGGGGTGCAGTCTTTGGTTTAATTTCCCCCTCTGAAGCTGGGGCCTCAGAGCACTCCAGAGTGGCTCGCAGGTTACGGCACGCAGAGAGCAGCTCCCGCTGTCCCGCTGCGATCTCTCCTTTCGCCACCCGGATGCCGGATCTCCCAGTAAGTAACTCCTGCAGGTCGTCTAACAGTATTACGAGCATTCTTCTTCCCTCTTCCTGAGGGGGGGTTTATTGTGGGGGTTTTCAGTGTTACTCTCACTGACTCATAGTGGACCGAGCCGCATCAGTCGCCTCAGCCGACCGCCATCTTACCCCACACCCCTTCTAGTGCCTTCTAGGTGCGGGCAAAATCACAATTTTTTTCATTGTGAAAACATGTGAAAATTATGCAAATTCCATTTGCCAGTCATCAGAGAGAAAATCATACATGAGGGCATACTTCGTGCACAAAAGTCACTTTTTAGATATGGGGTGGCAGATTGGTTTGAGCAGAAAATGTCTTATGGCACATATCAATATCGAAATTCCTGCAAAACATATTCTGCTCTAACCAGTCTACTACGCATGAAAATTGCACGAACACGTGTAGTCAGGAAGAGGAGGGAGGAATTACATGAAACACAGAAATTGCATAAAACAGGATTAGTGTAAGATTTTAATTGCATAATAAAAATTTCACCTCAGCATATATATATTTTTCTTCATCATACAGAGTATGGAAATGCTATTCGCATGTATCTAAGATTTCTTTTGATTCTGTAATATGAGGCTGACCAACACTGGTCTATGGGTGAACTGAATTATAGCAGACTTTCATTAGAGATAAATGTTGATCAGATGTTAATCTGAATAGGAGTTATTTACGTGGTCACTGGTTAACATATATATCAGCCCTGTGTCAGTTTTGGACAACCCTATTTTAGTATCATTTGACTTTATCACCTCCGTGTAAACTTTGTCATGAGTTAATACAGTAGTTTGAAATCTAATTGCTATAGTATATTTTATCAGTTTTAGGCACAAATTCAGAAATATGGTAATATTTATTCAAACATAGTTGCATTTCTGGATTGCAACTCTAGGTTACAATTTATGAGTTGTACAACAAAGTATCCTGTAGGCCGTTTTACATAAAGGCCCTCATTTTGATGTCGGGCGGACTGCAACGAACAGGCCGTCGGTGGCGGACCGCCCGACATCCAGGTCATCAGTCCCGCTGCAGGATTATAATACTTGCGGTCGGAGCGATGATGTCGGGGGGAAAGACCACAACCTCTGACAAGCTCAAGGAGCCCGTTGGGGTGGCGGTCGGACTTTAATCCCTCCAATGGAGGAGGTGCCTGCGTAGGCACCACCATAGGGATTAGGATGTCACTTTCTGACCGCCTTTTCATGGCGGTCCTACTACCATGAAAGGCAAATGGAAACGGTCTTTGGAGGCCCCAAGCTGGGCCCCCATCTCCTCTGGGCCACTGCTAAATCATCAGGGGGGCATATGTGATGCCCCCCCCACACATCCATGCACCTTGTGCCTGGCACACCGTGCATATATGCTTGTAAAGTGCCTTTTTCTGCTGCAGCTTCTGCTCTGGGTTCACTGACAAAATATCGATATTAAAAATATAGAAGTAAAAAATATAGATGAAAAAATATAGAATGCAAAAATATCGACTCCGTATACTTAAACAGCAAAGTACAAAAATATCGGGGAAAAATATTGATGTAAATAATATAGTTGAACAAAATATTGCATTTGAGAGATATATATATATATATATATTATCTACTGGCGGTCGCCAGTCGATAGTTATAGTTAGGACCTATTTTCCATAGGAAATCCGCGACATTCTATTTGAAATAACTCTTGCGTCGGTTGACGAATCTTCGCGAAATTTTCAAACTTTATGGCCCGCTCTGGTCCGCTCCTACCCTGAAAGTCTCAGGGTGATTCGTCAAGCGGGGGCCGAGAAAAAGGGGGTCCCAAAACGTGTTTTCACCATTCATTTTCCCATAGGAAACTTTAGACACGGCTACAGCCCGAACTGCTGAACGGAATTACACCAAATTTGGCAAAGAGGTAGTTCTTGGTTCAGAAAGAACCCTTTTGTTAAATGGTGTAAATCCGTTCAGTAGTTGCGGAGAAATTAAAAAATAAGAGTCAAAAATCAATTTCCCATAGGAAACTTTATGCAAGGCTACAGCCCGAACTGCTGAACGGAATTACACCAAATTTGGCAAAGAGATAGTTCTTGGTTCAAAAAGAACCCTTTTTGTTAAATGGTGTAAATCCGTTCAGTAGTTGCTGAGAAAATCAAAAGTAAAAACACATATATATCTGGGCGGAGCCTAACCACAAATGTCATCGTGAGATCTGATTGGATGTCAGCACTTCATCCTGGAATTGCTGGCAGCCATCTTGGGACCAATATAAATGATAGTACCCCATTGAAATGCATTGTAGTGAATCGAAGATTTTGAGGGTTACCAAAAGGAGAACTATAAAGGGTGATAACAGACGTTAGTTACATTAGAATTCATTTGTTGATGGTACCATACTAATTTCAGGAATTGTGGTGTGTTCTAAGGTGATTTTACCCTGTGAAAAACCTTCTGCTGGGATATCATGAATCATGTTTGAGAGAAAACTATTTTCACATGCTTGTCCCATACAGTTTTGGAAGGTGCCCCAGAAGCTAAAATGAGAGCATATTTTCTGTAAATTCACATTATCTTTCTCAGTCATGTGAGAATGAAGTCTGACATTCTCAGTAAAACATGTACATCCAACAAGGGCAGAGACTGTCAGTTGATTCCTTTGTGTTCTACTGCAGCTTCCCAGAGTGTTCTAAAGAACAACTAGAGTGCTAACAGCCTTACTTATGACAAAAGTATGGCACACCTGAAGCCATCTTGATTGGAATAAACTGGTAACACTTAAAACATTTAATTTAAATAGGAACAAAATGATGGGGTTCATCTTGTCATAGAAATTATGGTTAGTGCTCTGGAAAGAAAAATTAGGACATGTTTCAAGTGTGATCTCAAATATCTTCCTGTTATATTTCAACAGGAGCAGCCTGTCAGTTGATGCCTTTGTGTTCTACTGCAGCTTCCCAGAGTGTTCTAAAGAACAACTAGAGCGCTAACAGTCTTACTTATGACAAAAGTATGGCACACCTGAAGCCATCTTGATTGGAATAAACTGGTAACACTTAAAACATTTAATTTAAAAAGGAACAAAATGAGGGGGTTCATTTTGCCATAGAAATTATGGTTAGTGCTGTAGAAAGAAAAATTAGGACATGTTTTAAGTGAGATCTCAAATATCTTCCTGTTATATTTCAACAGGAGCAGCCTGTCAGTTGATGCCTTTGTGTTCTACTGCAGCTTCCCAGAGTGTTCTAAAGAACAACTAGAGTGCTAACAGCCTTACTTATGACAAAAGTATGGCACACCTGAAGCCATCTTGATTGGAATAAACTGGTAACACTTAAAACATTTAATTTAAAAAGGAACAAAATGAGGGGGTTCATTTTGCCATAGAAATTATGGTTAGTGCTGCAAAAGAAAATTTAGTGCATGTTTTAAGTGAGATCTCAAATCCTCTTCTATTTCATTAGAAAATTCTGACATGCAGACTGAAACAATCACTTTCAATACCAGCAGTAGACTTCCAGTTAACTCCTTGGTGAGCAGTAGCTTTACTACAGTGATCTAATGAACAACTAGAGTAATAACATTCTGAATTTATGGCAAATGTGTGACACATCTGAATGCCTTCGTGATGGAATCAAAGTAAAAAATGAAAGCATTTCCTACTGAGGAGACTGCAGTAAATGAGGAAATTAGGAAACTTCATAACAAAGAAGTCTTCCAAGATGGCCACCAGTGAAAAAGAGCCCAAATGTAGCACAAATATTACCCAAATGTAGCCCACATATAGCCCAATGACAAAACTGTGCAAAACACTTTTTTTTTTTTTTTTTTTGCAGTTTATTTAGTGCAGACTGGTCAGGTATTGGAGCGTTGCATCTTAAAACATGACCCCCTACACTACAAAAACACCACTGCACTACCCTAAACCCTAAAACACTACCCCAGCACGACCCCCTACACTACACAAGCACCACTGCACTATCCTAAACCCTAAAACACTACCCCCAGCATGACCCCCTACACTACACAAACACCACTGCACTACCCTAAACCCTAAAACACTACCCCAACACCACTGCACTAACCTAAATCCTAAAACACTACCCCCAGCACGACCCCCTACACTACCCAAACACCACTGCACTACCCTAAAACATGACCCCTACACTACACAAACACCACTGCACTACCCTAAACCCTAAAACTCTACCCCCAGCACGACCCCCTACACTACACAAGCACCACTGCACTACCCTAAACCCTAAAACACTGCCCCCAGCACGACCCCCTACACTACACAAACACCACTGCACTACCTTAAACCCTAAAACACTACCCCCAGCACGACCCCCTACACTGCCCGAACACCACTGCACTGCCCTAAACCCTGAAACACATACCCTAGCATGACCCCCTACACTGCCCGAACACCACTGCACTGCCCTAAACCCTGAAACACCACCCCTTCACGACCCCCTACACTGCCCGAACACCACTGCACTGCCCTAAACCCTGAAACACCACCCCCAGCATGACCCCTACACTGCCCGAACACCCCTGCACTGCCCTAAACCCTGAAACATCACACCCAGCAAGACCCCCTACACTGCCCGAACACCACTGCCCTAAACCCTGAAACACCACCCCCAGCACGACCCCCTACACTGCCCGAACACCACTGCACTGCCCTAAACCCTGAAACACCACCCCCAGCACGACCCCCTACACTGCCCGAACAACACTGCACTGCCCTAAACCCTGAAACACCACCCCCTGCACGACCCCCTACACTGCCCGAACACTACTGCACTGCCCTAAACCCTGAAACACCATCCCCAGCACGACCCCCTACACTGCACGAACACCACTGCACTGCCCTAAACCCTGAAACACTACCCCCAGCAAGACCCCCTACACTGCCCGAACACCACTGCACTGCCCTAAACCCTGAAACACCACCCCAGCAAGACCCCCTACACTGCCCGAACACCACTGCCCTAAACCCTGAAACACCACCCCCAGCAAGACCCCCTACACTGCCCGAACACCACTGCACTACCCTAAACCCTGAAACACCAGCCCCAGCACGACCCCTACACTGCCCGAACACCACTGCACTGCCCTAAACCCTGAAACACCACCCCCGGCACGAGCCCCCACACTGCCCGAACACCCCTGCACTGCCCTAAACCCTGAAACACCACCCCCAGCACGACACCCTACACTGCCCGAACACCACTGCACTGCCCTAAACCCTGAAACACCACTCCTGCACGATCCCCTACACTGCCCGAACACTACTGCACTGCCCTAAACCCTGAAACACCACCCCCAGCACGACCCCCTACACTGCACGAACACCACTGCACTGCCCTAAACCCCGAAACACTACCCCCAGCAAGACCCCCTACACTGCCCGAACACCACTGCCCTAAACCCTGAAACACCACCCCCAGCAAGACCCCTACACTGCCCATACACCACTGCACTGCCCTAAACCCTGAAACACCACCCCCAGCATGACCCCCTACACTGCCCGAACACCACTGCACTGCCCTAAACCCTGAAACACCACCCCCAGCATGACCCCCTACACTGCCCGAACACCACTGCACTGCCCTAAACCCTGAAACACCACCCCCAGCACGACCCCCTACACTGCCCGAACACCACTGCACTGCCCTAAACCATGAAACACCAGCCCCAGCATGACCCCCTACACTGCCCGAACACCACTGCACTGCCCTAAACCCTGAAACACCAGCCCCAGCACAACACCGTACACTGCCCGAACACCACTGCACTGCCCTAAACCCTGAAACACCAGCCCCAGCACGACCGCCTACACTGCCCGAAAACCACTGCACTGCCCTAAACCCTGAAACACCAGCCCCAGCAAGACCCCCTACACTGCCTGAACACCACTGCACTGCCCTAAACCCTGAAACACCACCCCCAGCAAGACCCCCTACACTGCCCGAACACCACTGCACTGCCCTAAACCCTGAAACACCACCCCCTGCACAACCTCCTACACTGCCGGAACACCACTGCACTGCCCTAAACCCTGAAACATCAACCCCAGCAAGACCCCCTACACTGCCTGAACACCACTGCCCTAAACCCTGAAACACCACCCCCTACACTGCACGAACACCACTGCACTGCCCTAAACCCTGAAACACCACCTCCAGCAAAACCCCTACACTGCCTGAACACCATTGCTCTGCCCTAAATCCTGAAACACTAGCCCCAGCATGACCCCTAAACTGCCCAAACACCACTGCACTGCCCTAAACCCTGAAACATCACCCCCAGCACGACCCCCTACACTGCCCGAACACCACTGCACTGCCCTAAACCCTGAAACACCAGCCCCAGCAAGACCCCCTACACTGCCCGAACACCACTGCACTGCCCTAGACTCTGAAACACCAGCCCCAGCAAGACCCCCTACACTGCCCGAACACCACTGCACTGCCCTAAACCCTGAAACACCAGCCCCAGCATGACCCCCTACACTGCCCGAACACCACTGCACTGCCCTAAACCCTGAAACACCAGCCCCAGCACGACCACCTACACTGCCCGAACACCACTGCACTGCCCTAAACCCTGAAACACCAGCCACAGCACGACCCCCTACACTGCCCGAACACCACTGCACTGCCCTAAACCCTGAAACACCAGCCCCAGCACGACCCCCTACACTGCCCGAACACCACTGTACTGCCCTAAACCCTGAAACACCAGCCCCAGCACGACCCCCTACACTGCCCGAACACCACTGCACTGCCCTAAACCCTGAAACACCACCCCTGCATGACCCCCTACACTGCCCGAACACCACTGCACTGCCCTAAACCCTGAAACACCACCCCCGCAGCACCCCCTACACTGCCCGAACACCACTGCACTGCCCTAAACCCTGAAACACCACCCCTGCACCGCCCACTACACTGCCCGAACACCACTGCACTGCCCTAAACCCTGAAACACCACCCCCAGCACGACCCCCTTTACTGCTCGAACACCACTGCACTGCCCCAAACCCTGAAACACCACCCCCAGCACGACCCCCTACACTGCCCGAACACCACTGCCCTAAACCCTGAAACACCACCCCCTGCACGACCCCCTACACTGCCCGAACACCACTGCACTGCCCTAAACCCTGAAACACCACCCCCTACACTGCCCGAACACCACTGCACTGCCCTAAACCCTGAAACACCACACCCAGCACGACCCCCTACACTGCCCGAACACCACTGCACTGCCCTAAACCCTAAAACACCACCCCCAGCATTACCCCCTACACTGCCCAAACACCACTGTACTGCCCTAGACCCTAGAACACTACCCCCAGCACGACCCCCTACACTACCCGAACACCACTGCACTACCCTAAACCCTAAAATACTACCCCCAGCACAACCCCCTACACTACCCGAACACGACTGCACTGCCCTAAACCCTCAAACACTCCCCCAGCACGACCCCCTACACTACCCGAACACCACTGCACTGCCCTAAACCCTAAAACACTCCCCCCAGCACGACCCCCTACACTACCCGAACACCACTGCACTGCCCTAAACCCTAAAACACTCCCCCAGCATGACCCCCTACACTACCCAAACACCACTGCACTGCCCTAAACCCTAAAACACTACCCCCGCATGACCCCCTACACTACCCAAACACCAATGCACTACCCTAATCCCTAAAACACTACCCCCCGCATGACCCCCTACACTACCCTAAACCCTAAAACACTACCCCCGCATGACTCCCTACACTACCCAAAGACCACTGCACTACCCTAAACCCTAAAACACGACCTCCTACACTACACAAACACCACTGCACTACCCTAAACCCTAAAACACTACCCCCTACACTCCACAAACACCACTGCATTACCCTAAACCCTAAAACACTACCCCCAGCAGTACCCCTACACTACCCAAACCCCACTGCACTAACCTAAACCCTAAAACACTACACCCAGCAGTACCCCCTACACTACCCAAACACCACTGCACTACCCTAAATCACTACCCCCAGCACGACCCCCTACACTACCCAAACACCACTGCACTACCCTAAACCCTAAAACACTACCCCCTACACTACCCAAACACCACTGCACTACCCTAAACCCTAAAACACTCCCCCCAGCACGACTCCCTACACTACCCAAACACCACTGCACTACCCTAAACCCTAAATCTACCCCCAGCATGACCCCCTACACTACACAAACACCACTGCAGTACCCTAAACCCTAAAACACTACCCCCAGCACGACCCTCTTCACTACCTAAACACAACTGCACAATTTGTTACAGGCGTTGCAACGCAGGCCTGTGGTGCTTACTGGAAGTACCTAGTGGGCTAGTTGGGCCCCAGGATCCCTCAGGATTCAAGGTGACCTAATCCCCCAACTTAAAACGCACCACGGGGCGCGTTTGCACAGTGGTGAAGGGAGGGGCGGGGCCTCAGGTGACATGTGCGCAAACACGCCCTGTGGTGCGTTTTAAGTTGGGGAATTAATTCCCTTTGAATCCTGAGGGACCCTGGGGGCCAACTAGCCCACCAGGTACCTTCAGTAAGCACAACAGAGTTGCGTTGCAGAGAGGTGAAAAAAGGTGCGTGGCCTCGGAACGCCTCTCTGCAACTCAGCTCTGTGGTCCTAACTGTAGGTACCTGGGGGCTAGTTGGGCCCCAGGGACCCTCAGAATTCAAGGGACTTAATCCCGCAACTTAAAACGCGCCACGGGGTGCGTTTGCACACATGTCACCTCAGGCCCCCTCCCTTCACCACTGTGCAAACGCGCCCTGTAGCGCGTTTTAAGAGGTAGTTTTAATCCCCCTGCCCTATTATGTACTAGGGACTTGCACTGTACTGAGTGACTAAGTATGAGTGACTGTACGGGTGAGTGAGTGGATGTGTGTGTAGACCTAAGAATCAGTGAGTGGGTATGTAGTTTTTGGTGTTGGAGTGTCTATGGTTTTGAGAATGGCAGTCTGTAATTTAGAGTGGGTGTATCAAAAGTTATATTAGGGTGTGAGAAGATGCATGAAATTATCACATGGATGATGTCATCAGTGATGTCATTTGAGATGTCATCAGTGATGTCATCAGTGATGTCACTGACCATGTCATGAGTGATGTAATATCGCCATCAGCAGTGCATTGCGGGGCGCGAGTTATAGTTAGCTGAACTAACTATAACGGGGAATTTCTATGGTTTTGTACGAGTGAAATGTCCAACTAACTATAACTGTCCCTAAAACCTATTTTTTTTTTTTTTTAAATCGGCAGGATGCGCTCAGGGTGCGCGGATCCTGCCGAGAAAAAAAAAATCGAAGCGCGGTCTCCCGCGCTTCGAAGCAAATTTGCCCCCGGGTGGCCCAAGTCCCGGGGGCATGCGGAGGGTGTGTTTATTGTTTATATGGGGGCCTCTAAGGCCCCCAAGCCCCGGGGACTGCCACCCCCGGGGCTTAATAAAAATGGTGCGGGAGGGCTCTCCTGCCCTCCCGCAGCCCCGGGGACCGCCACCCCCGGGGCTTCTTTTTATAATTTTAATAACGTGTGGGGGGCTCCAGCCCCCACATGCCCCGGGGACCACCACCTCCCGGGGCACATAGAAAATAAATGTGGGGGTCCGTTACGGACCCCCAGAGCCCCGGGACCACCACCTCCCGGGGCTGTGCACTCAAGGGAGGGGGCCGCGCGGCCCCCTCCTGGAGCCATTGATGGCCCTGGGGACCGCCACCCCCCAGGGCCGGCTCCTGCAGTGTCCCGGGGTGCCTACCCCCGGGACACTGCTGTTTGCAATGGCAGGGCGGGAGCCTCGCAGCTCCCGTCCTGTCATTGCAAACTTGCTTTGGATATTGGAAGAGAGAGCAGGAACCTGCTCTCGCTCCAATATCCAAAGCTGATTGCTTTCCACATGGGGAGCAGCATGTTAGCTGCTCCCCATGTGGAAAGCAATGCCGGCTCCCGCAGGCGGGGAGCCGGCTGGGACTGTGGGGAATTGGGGACCCCCACAGTCCCCAACCAGAGGCCAGGCCCTAGGGGATGGGGTCCCCGGGGCCATAAGTGGCCAGGGAGGGGGGCCACGCAGCCCCCCTCCCCAAATTTTAAAAAAATTTAAAAAAAGTGCAAGGCTGGCCCCGGGGGATGGGGTCCCCGGGGCCTTAAAGGGCCTGAGGAGGGGGGCCACGCAGGCCCCCTCCAAATCTATAAAATAAAAATCGAGCCCATGCCCCGGGGGATGGGGTCCCCGGGGCCAATACAGGCCCAGGGAAGGGGGGCCCCCTTCCCGTTTTTTTTTTTTTTTAATAAAAAAAAAAAAAATGCTCAGGCCCCGGGGATGGGGTCCCCGGGGCCAAAAGTGGGCAAGGGAAGGGGGCCACGCAGCCCCCTCCCATTAAAAAAAATAGAAAAAAAAACGACCGGCATTGTGCCGGAGGCCCCGCCCCCTCCCTGCAGTACTCTGCAAACGCGCCCCTGGCGCGTTTTAAGAAGGGAAGTAATTCCCCTTGAATACTGGGGGTCTCTGGGGCCAACTAGCCCACCAGGAACCTCCAGTATGCGCCAGGGCTGCGTTGCAGAGAGGTGTACAGAGGCCATGCCCCTTTACACCTCTCTGCAACGCAGCTCTGTGGCGCTTTTAGAAGTACATGGTGGGCTAGTTGGACTCCAGGGACCCTCAGGATTCAAGGGGACTTAATCCCCCAACTTAAAATGTGCAAATATTCCTCTAAAATCAGCCGAAATACGAATTCCGATTTACTCACCTGTTATCAGGAGAGACCTCAGTGCTGCATCTTTCAGCCCAGTACTGATCCTGAAAAGTAATTTTAACCGTACTTACCAGTAACTTGAATTTCCTTCCATAGGATATCATTGCCTGCTTTTTGCTGAAAAAGTTTCTAAGTGTCGATTTTTGAAACATACAAATATTCATCTAAAATCAGCCGAAATACGAATTCCGATTTACTCACCTGTTATCAGGAGAGACCTCAGTGCTGCATCTTTCAGCCCAGTACTGATCCTGAAAAGTAATTTTAACTGTACTTACCAGTAACTTGAATTTCCTTCCATAGGATATCATTGCCTGCTTTTTGCTGAAAAAGTTTCTAAGTGTCGATTTTTTGAAACATACAAATATTCCTCTAAAATCGGCCGAAATACGAATTCCGATTTACTCACCTGTTATCAGGAGAGACCTCAGTGCTGCATCTTTCATCCCAGTACTGATCCTGAAAAGTAATTTTAACCATACTTACCAGTAACTTGAATTTCCTTCCATAGGATATCATTGACTGGTTTCACTTGGAAATTCTTCTAAGTGTGGAGTTTTGGAACTTTATAATATTCCTCTAAAATCAACCGAAGTACGAATTCCGATTTACTCACCTGTTATCAGGAGAGAACCCAGTGCTGCATCTTTCATCCCAGTACTGATCCTGAAAAGTAATTTTAACCGTACTTACCAGTAACTTGAATTTCCTTCCATAGGATATCATTGACTGGTTTCACTTGGAAATTCTTCCAAGTGTGGAGTTTTGGAACTTTATAATATTCCTCTAAAATCAACCGAACTACGAATTCCGATTTACTCACCTGTTATCAGGAGAGAACCCAGTGCTGTATCTTTTAGCCCAGCACTGACCCTGAAAAGTAATTCTAACCGTACTTACCAGTAACTTATATTTCCTTCCATAGGAATCCATTGTCTGGTTTTCAGCAGAAAAGTTTCAAAGTGTCGATTTTCACAAATTACAAATATTCCTTAAAAATCGCCTGTATTACTTAAACGCATTCTTTCAACTGTTTACAGGAGATGCACCAGTGCTGGATCCAGGATCCAACACTGAGTAAGAAAAAGTAACGATAACACTACTTACCTGCTAAGTGAATTTCCTCCCATAGGATAACATTGGTGATTCTATGTGAAAAAGTTTCTGTGTCAACTTTTAAAATACAATAATATTCCTTAAAAATCACTACTGTAACCAAAACGCTTTTACTCAACTGTTTACAGGAGATGTCCCAGGACTGAATCTAGGATTCAGTCCTGTGGTTAGAAAAGTAATCCATAAAGTAACTAATTGCATTTAACTAGAAATTCACATTGAGCTCAATGTTGCATTGTGTTTGAAATTGTGTTGCCCATTGCAACAACTGTAACTACTGTACTTAAAACTCTATTGCCTATTTGCAAACTATTTAAACTAAAGTAATTCATTCTGAGAAAGTATATTTTGTAATGTAATGTATAATGTAATTACAATGTAATTTAATAAATAAAATATATAAAAATAAATAGTTTTAAAAAATGTAGTAAATCAGTATCAAAAAAATAAATATAACAATTAATACATTTAAAAATTGTCATTTACAAAACCTTTGAAATTCACTGAAAAAACCATAGGTTTTAGGGGCGTTATAGTTAGAAATTAGCATTTAAAAAACCTTTGAAATTCACTGAAAAAACCATAGGTTTCAGACACGTTATAGTTAGAAATTAGCATTTAAAAACCTTTGAAATTCACTGAAAAAACCATAGGTTTTAGGGACAGTTATAGTTAGTTGGACATTTCACTCGTACAAAACCCGTGAAATTCCCCTGTTATAGTTAGTTCAGCTAACTATAACTCGCGCCCCCGCAATGCACTGCTGATGACGTCACATATTACATCACTCATGACATGGTCAGTGACATCACTGATGACATCACTGATGACATCTCAAATGACATCACTGATGACATCATCCACGTGATAATCTGATGCACCTCCTCACACCCTAATATAACCTTTGATACACCCAATCTAAATTACAGACTGCCATTCGCAAAACCATAGACACTCCAACACCAATAACTACATACCCACTCACTGATTCTTAGGTCTACACACACACATCCACTCACTCACCCGTACAGTCACTCATACTTATGGTCACTCAGTACAGGACTATCATATGCACTCTTACTCCTATATAGACACTCAAACACCGCCACTCATCCATAGAGGTACTCACACACCTAGTCAGTCATGCAAATAATTAAACACACTGCCATTTACTCACCTATACAGTTATACACACACCAGCTCACTTAATCATACAAATACTACCACATTGTTACACTCTTATACAATCACTGATACAAGCACACACTCATCCATTCAGCCACTATCACAATCACTCACTCTCGCTTATAGCTATTTATATACTCCAACACACATATATACTGCCTTTCACATATGTAGTTACTCACACATGTACCACTGGGACATACATTCACTCACTAACACACTCTTACACTCACTCACCCACCCAAGCAGTCCATCACAGATGCACTCTTGAAACCATCCACCCAGTGAATCACCCACTCACACATCTATGCACAGAGTCGCACACACCCCTCCCACACAAACACTCAGGCACCCATACAGATACTCAGACAACCATTCAATAACTCATATAGACACTCATGTAGCTATTCACAAACACATGCAGCCACTTACACAGCAACAGACAGACGGATACAGACATTCACCCAGTTTAGTCACTAACCCATGCATTCAGTAAGATACGTTAAATCACTCATTTATAGAGTCAGTCACACACCTACTAAATCATCCATACAGACACTTACACACCCACTCATTCTTCAATACGTCTTTTCCTATATATATTAAAAATATTTAAACTTTACAGAAACACACAGTCACTGGATGATGTCATCAGTGATGTCATTTGAGATGTCATCAGTGATGTCATCAGTGATGTCACTGACCATGTCATGAGTGATGTAATATGTGACATCATCAGCAGTGCATTGCGGGGCGCGAGTTATAGTTAGCTGAACTAACTATAACAGGGGAATTTCACGGGTTTTGTACGAGTGAAATGTCCAACTAACTATAACTGTCCCTAAAACCTATGGTTTTTTCAGTGAATATATATATATATATATATATAATAAAAGAATAAATATTAAACATGTTAAATAATAAAATTAATATAAAAAAATTAAGTAGATTTGATATGAATTAAAAAAGATATAATAAATAAACTTAATTTAAAAAGTTAAACACACATACATAATAATTCATATATTTTACTTTAAAACAATTAATAAAGTATTATTTTTAATTTATTTTATAATTTTGAAATTATATAAAACTATACAAATATTTATATATATATATATATAAATATATATATATAAATGTACCATGGGGACCTGCTTTGCCCCCAGCTACGCCAATCTCTTGGTGGGCTGGTGGGAGGAGCAGGTCCTGTGGAAACGTGATCACAATAAGTACATTGATCAGATCAATGTGTGGGTCAGGTATATAGATGACGTCTTTTTCGCTTGGGAGGGGAGCGAAGAGGACTTGAATGATTTTCTGACAGCCATAAATAAGAACCAAGTCAACCTAAAATTCACTATGAATTACAGCAGAGAAACAGTAGATTTTCTGGATATAAGGGTGTCCCTAAAAGATGACACTTTACAGACGGAACTTTTCAGGAAAAGCACTGCAGGAAATTCCATCCTCCATGCGGATAGCTGTCATCCACCTAGCTTCCACTGGAGTATCCCATTCAGTGAGTTTCTAAGAGCGAAAAGAAACAGCAGCACTGAGGAAAGCTATAGGAACACTAAACGGGAAATGACTGATCGCCTCATTGCGAGAAGATATCCCAAGAAGAGTCTGAATAGAGCTAGTACAAGAGCAGATGAGAAATCAAGGGAGACTTTGTTACAAGACAAGCCTCAGACAACAAAAGATCCAGAGAATACACCGATAAGGTTTATCACAAAATATACGAGCCAGGCAAACAACTTGCGCAGAATTCTACAGAGTAGGTGGGCAATCCTCACACGTGACATCACATTGAAACCTAAAATAGGGCAAACACCTAATGTCACCTTCCAAAGAAATCTCTAGTTAAGGGACATGCTAGTACATAGCCATCTGAAAAGCAACACCCAAACATGGTTACTACAAAGCCGAGGGTTTAGAAAGTGTGGATACTGCAAAGCGTGCAAACATAGCAGCAATATCCAGGAAGTATATCTAGAGAGAATCAGGAAGAGACAACGCATCACGAAACTGATTACATGCAAGACAGACTTTGTAGTGTATGTTATCACCTGTCCTTGTGACAGGTGGTACATAGGATCTACCACATTTCCAGTACAGAAAGGAATATTGGAGCATTGGCGAGCAATCTACAACTTAGATATGAGTTACAGTACAGCACGACATTTCAGGGAATACCATGAGGGAGACTGGACCAAAGCCAAGTTTTTTGGATTGGACACAGTCGCAAAGCACCCTAGGGGAGGAAACAGAATCACTGCACTACGCAGAATGGAATCTAGATACATCTTGAAGGCAGGCAGCCTTGCCCCGTATGGTATGAACCTTGATGAAGAGCTTTACACACACCTCTAACCTTGAAGCTCCGACCCCCTTTCCTTTAACTCATAATGTTGTGATTTTAGTTAATATGTATGAACATGAATAATATTTGTCTTTTCTTCCTTATTTTTCTTTTCTCCTTGTTTTTTTTTAATGCATATAATTGTTCCATTGTTCCGACATTAGATCATAGGACCTCACGCATGTGTGTATAAAGTTTGGGTATGTAATGGTCGAAATCTTTATGTGAAAGATAACAGAGTCTCTGCTTTTGTTACAGATTGAAGGGAAGTCTCCAAGCAAATTTTGCTGGAAGTACCTCTTGGAGAGTAGAAGGCGATCCCCATGTGGCAACACCTTTTGACCTTGTATTTTAGTAACATACAGCTGAGAATCTTAATGGGTACTATACCCGTGAGTGCAGAGTTGTCTAGACCATGTGGCAACACTTTTTGAACCTGTATTTGAGCAACATATAGCTGAGAATCTTAATGGGTACTACACCCGTGAGTGCAGAGTTGTCTAGACCATCTTTTGCCCTTTTTTGACCGTTACACACATGAAATTGTGATGTAACCATAAACTGAAAAATGCGAGAGGGTCACACAAGGCTGAGAGCTTCTCCATTTATTTATCATATTAAACAGATTTGATTCAATTAGTAGGATTTAAATACTCTTTGGTTTGGTCAGACATTTATAAGGATTAACCAATGAATTGTGTCTAGAATATTGTCGATAAAGTTTGATTACGAATAGGAACATGCGAGATGTGCATAGTATTTTGTTTATGTTGTTTGACAACACGTCAGGATGACATTGTATTTAAGGAAGTAATGTGGAAAAACGGGTCATGTGAAAAAGAACGAAAGTTCGAAACGCGTCTGTTTCTTTGCCATTAAATACTTGTGTTATTGAAAACTGCGTTGGTGTGGCTGTTTCCTGCTGGCTGCGACTGCTGTCTACAACCAGGATTGCATTTGGAATATATATATATATATATATATATATATATATATATATATATATATATATATATATATATATATATATATATATATATATATATATATATATATATATATATATTATCTACTGGCGGTCACCAGTAGATAGTTATAGTTAGGACCTATTTTCCATAGGAAATTCGCAACATTCTATTTCCATTACCTTTGGCGCCAGTTGACGAATCTTTGCGAAATTCTCAAAACTTATGGCACGCTCTGGTCCGCTCCTATCCTGAAAGTTTCGGGGTGATTCGGCAAGCGGGGGCCGAGAAAAAAGTGGGGTCCCAAAACGTGTTTTCCCCATGCAATTTTCCATAGGAAACTTTAGACACGGCTACAGCCCGAACTGCTGAACGGAATTACACCAAATTTGGCAAAGAGGTAGTTCTTGGTTCAGAAAGAACCCTTTTTGTTAAATGGTGTAAATCCGTTCAGTACTTGCTGAGAAAATCAAAAGTAAAAACACATATCTATGGCAGCGGAGGATCCGCCCACCCTCCCGATCACGAGCTGTATGCTAATTGGCTGTCAACACTCCAAACCAGGAAGTGTTGGCAACCATCTTGTGACTCGGTAGAACCGAGTCACAAGAAAACAGTAGAAACAAGTGCGCAAAACGCAAAAAGGGGGCAGGGTAGAAACACACTGACCCCCCTAGGCCTGCTCAGGGAGTCCCAGAAGGCCCCCAGGGCCAAAAAAAGCATTTTTTTTTTTTTAAATCGGCGGGATGCGCTTAGGATGCGCGGATCCCGGCGTGTAAAAAAAAATGAAGCGCGGGCTCCCGCGCTTCGTTGTTATTTGGCCCCCGGGTGGGCCAAGTCCTGGGGGCATGCAGGGTTTATTAAATATTTGTTGGGGGGGGCCTCTGAGGCCCCCCCAAGCCCCGGGGACTGCCACCCCCCAGGGCTTTAAATAACAAATGGTGCGGGAGGGCACTCGGCTCTCCCGCAGCCCCGGGAACCGCCACGCCCCGGGGCTTTTTTTTTTAATTACCTGTGTGGGGGGGCTCGAGCCCCCCACATGCTCCGGGGACCGCCACCTCCCCGGGGCACTAAGAATTTTAAATTGGGGGTCCGTTTTGGACCCCCGAAGCCCCGGGGACCACCACCTCCCCGGGGCTTTGAACATGTTGGGAGGGGGGCCGCGCGGCCCCCCTCCTGGAGCCTGTGATGGCCCTGGGGACCACCACCCCCCAGGGCCAGCTCCAGCAGTGTCCCGGGGTGCCCACCCCGGGACACTGCTGTTTGCTATGACAGGGAGGGAGCCTCGCGGCTCCCGTCCTGTCATAGCAAACTTGCTTTGAATTTTGGAAGAGAGCAGGAAACCTGCTCTCTCTTCCAAAATTCAAACCAAATTGCTTTTCCACACGGGGAGCTGCATCTTAGCAGCTCCCATGTGGAAAAGCAATGCCGGCTCCCGAGGGACGCGGGGAGCTGGCGGGACCGTGGGGGGATTGGGGCCCCCTATGGTCCCCAACAGAGAGGGCCAGCCCCGGGGGATGGGGTCCCCGGGGCTACAAGTGGCCCGGGAGGGGGACCACGCGGCCCCCTTCCCCAAAATTTATTTTTTTTAAAAAAAAAGGCCGGCCCCGGGGGATGGGGTCCCCGGGCCATAAGTGGCCTGAGGAGGGGGTAAAGCGGCCCCCCTCCAAAACTATTTTTAAAAAAAATAAAGGCCATGCCCCGGGGGATGGGGTCCCCGGGGCCGATTAAGGCCTCGGGAGGGGGGCCACACGGCCCCCTTCCAAATAAAAAATAAAAAATAGCGGGCAGGCCCTGGGGGATGGGGTCCCCAGGGCAAATAAATTACAAAAAGAAGGGGGGCCACACAGCCCCCCTTCTTAAAAAAAAAAGAAAAAAACCGGCATCGCGCCGGAGGCCACGCCCCATCCTTGCAGCACTCTGCAAACGGGCCCCTGGCGCGTTTGCAGATGTAGAACGAATTCCCCTTGAATACTGGGGGTCCCTGGGGGCCAACTAGCCCACCAGGAACCTCCAGTATGCGCCAGGGGGCTGCGTTGCAGAGAGGTGATCTGAGGCCACGCCCCTTTTACACCTCTCTGCAACGCAGCTCTGTGGTGCTTAATGGAGGTAGCTGGTGGGCTAGTTGCACCCCAGGGACCCTCAGGATTCAAGGGAGTTAATCACCCGACTTAAAACGCGCCATGGGGCGCGTTTGCACAATGGTGAAGGGAGGGGGCGGGGCCTGAGGTGACATGTGTGCAAACATGCCCTGTGGCGTGTTTTAAGTTGGGGGATTAAGTCCCCTTGAATCCTGAGGGTCCCTGGGGTCCAACTAGCCCACCAGGTACCTCCAGTAAGTGCCACAGAGCTGTGTTGCAGAGAGGTGTAAAAAGGGGCGTGGCCTCGGACCACCTCTCTGCAACGCAGGCCTGTGGTGCTTACTGGAAGTACCTGGTGAGCTAGTTGGGCGCCAGGGACCCTCAGGATTCAAGGTGACCTAATCCCCCAACTTAAAACGCGCCACGGGGCGCGTTTGCACAGTGGTGAAGGGAGGGGGCGGGGCCTCAGGTGACATGTGCGCAAACACGCCCTGTGGTGCGTTTTAAGTTGGGGAATTAATTCCCCTTGAATCCTGAGGGACCCTGGGGCCAACTAGCCCACCAGGTACCTTCAGTAAGCACAACAGAGTTGCATTGCAGAGAGGTGAAAAAGGTGCGTGGCCTCGGAACGCCTCTCTGCAACTCAGCTCTGTGGTCCTAACTGTAGGTACCTGGGGGGATAGTTGGGCCCCAGGGACCCTCAGAATTCAAGGGGACTTAATCCCGCAACTTAAAATGCGCCACTGGCGCGTTTGCACACATGTCACCTCAGGCCCCGCCTCCCTTCACCACTGTGCAAACGCGCCCTCTAGCGCGTTTTAAGAGGTAGTTTTAATCCCCCTGCCCTATTATGTACTAGGGACTTACAGAGGAGGTCATGCTAATCACAGGGGTACCCCAACGCACAGTGTTCCCTAGTGTATGTAGGTGTTTTCACTGTATTCTAAGTGTCTTTTAGCATAGCACTGGCTCTGGTTAGTCAGAGTCAGTTACCACCAGTACACGTCTGAGAAAGTTGTGGGAACAGGATGATTTTGCAACAAGGCCTCTTTCTGCTCCTCTGTTGGTTCTTTCTGCACATCTTTTGCTTCTTCCTGCACTTTTCTTCGTCTTTGTGGACTTCTGTTGCTTCTTTCTGCATTTCTTTTGCTTCTTTCTGTGCGTTTTTTCTTCTTTCTTCACATGTCCTACCTCTGTAGGCACAGTTAGAAACTAGCATTTAAAAAGCCTTTGAAATTCACTTAAAAAACCATAGGTTTCAGGCACGTTATAGTTAGAAATTAGCATTTAAAAAACCTTTGAAATTCACTAAAAAACCATAGGTTTCACACACGTTATAGTTAGAAATTAGCATTTAAAAAACCTTTGAAATTCACTGAAAAAACCATAGGTTTTAGGGACAGTTATAGTTAGTTGGACATTTCACTCGTACAAAACCATAGAAATTCCCCCGTTATGCTTAGTTCAGCTAACTATAACTCGCGCCCCCGCAATGCACTGCTGATGACGTCACATATTACATCACTCATGACATGGTCAGTGACATCACTGATGACATCTCAAATGACATCACTGATGACATCACTGGTGACATCATCCATGTGATAATTTGATGCATCTTCTCACACCCTAATATAACCTTTGATACACCCACTCTCAATTACAGACTTCCATTCTCAAAACCATACACACTCCAATACCAATAACTACATACCCACTCACTGATTCTTAGGTCTACACACACACATCTACTCACTCACCCGTACAGTCACTCATACTTACAGTCACTCAGTACAGGACTATCATATGCACTCATACACCTATATAAACACTCACACACCGCCACTCATCCATAGAGGTACTCACACACCTAGTCAGTCATGCAAAAAATTAATCACACACCCATTTACTCACCTATACAGTTATACACACACCAGCTCACTTACTCATACAAATACTAGCACATTCTTACACTCTTATACAATAACTGATACAAGCACACACGCATCCATACAGCCACTGTCACAATCACAAACTCTCACTTATAGCCTTTTAAATACTCTAACACACATATATACTGCCTTTTACATATGTAGTTACTCGCACATGTACCACTGAGATATACATTCACTCACTAACACACCCATACACACACTCACCCACCCAAGCAGTCCATCACAGATGCACTCTTCAAATCATGCACCCAGTGAATCACCCACTCACACATCTATGTACAGAGTCACACACACCCCACCCACACAAACACTCAGGCACCCATACAGATACTCAGAGAACCAATCAATAACCCATATAGACACTCATGTAGCTATTCGCAAATCCATGCATCCACTTACACACCAACAGACAGACGGAGACAGACATTCACACAGTTTAGTCACTAACCCATGCATTCAGTAAGATATGTTTAATCACTCACTTGTAGAGTCAGTCACGCACCTACTCAATCATCCATTCAGACACTTATACACCCACTCATTCTTCAATACGCCTTTGCCTATATATATTAAACATATTTAAACTTTACAGAAATACACAGTCACTGGATGATGTCATCAGTGATGTCATTTGAGATGTCATCAGTGATGTCATCAGTGATGTCACTGACCATGTCATGAGTGATGTAATATGTGACGTCAACAGAAATGCATTGTGGGGCGCGAGTTATAGTTAGCTGAACTAACTATAACGGGGGAATTTCTATGGTTTTGTACGAGTGAAATGTCCAACTAACTATAACTGTCCCTAAAACCTATGGTTTTTTCAGTGAATTTCAAAGGTTTTTTAAATGCTAATTTCTAACTATAACGTGTCTGAAACCTATGGTTTTTTCAGTGAATATATATATATATATAATAAAAGAATAAATATTAAATATGTTAAATAATAAAATTAATATAAAAAAATAAAGTAGATTTAATATGAATTAAAAAAGATATAATAAACTTAATTAAAAAGTTAAACACACATACATAATAATTCATATATTTTACTTTAAAACAATTAATAAAGTATTATTTTTAATTTATTTTATAATTTTGAAATTATATAAAACTATCCGGTCCGCTCCTACCCTGAAAGTCTCGGGGGGGTTCGTCAAGTGGGGGCCGAGAAAAAAGGGGGGTCCCAAAACACGTTTTCCCCATGCAATTTTCCATAGGAAACTTTAGACACGGCTACAGCCCGAACTGCTGAACGGAATTACACCAAATTTGGCAAAGAGGTAGTTCTTGGTTCAGAAAGAACCCTTTTTGTTAAATGGTGTAAATCCGTTCAGTAGTTGCTGAGAAAATCAAAAGTAAAAGTACATATATATCTATGGCCGCGTCGGATTCGCGCACCCTCCCGATCACGAGCTGCATGCTAATTGGGTGTCAACACTCCAAATCAGGAAGTGTTGGCAGCCATTTTGTCCCTCGGTAGAACCGAGGGACAAGTCCCACAAGGACCCCCTGGGCAAAATTTATTTATTTTTTTATTTTTTTAAATCGGCAGGATGCGCTCAGGGAGCGCGGATCCTGCCGGAAAAAAAAAAATCGAAGCGCGGTCTCCCGCGCTTCGATGTTAATTGGCCCCGGGTGGCCCAAGTTCCGGGGGCATGGTGGGGGGTTTAATTTATGTAGGGGGGCCTCTAAGGCCCCCAAAGCCCCGGGGACTGCCACCCCCGGGGCTTTATTTAAAAATGATGGCGGGAGGGCTCTGAGCCCTCCCGCAGCCCCGGGACCGCCACCTCCCAGGGGCTTCTTTTTTTTTTTTTAAACCTGTGTGGGGGCTCCAGCCCCCACATGCCCCGGGGACCGCCACCTCCCCGGGGCACTAAACATTTAAATATGGGGGTCCGTTACGGACCCCAAGCCCGGGGACCACCACCTCCCCGGGGCTGTGCACTGAATGGGAGGGGGCCGCGCGGCCCCCTCCTGGAGCCCTTGATGGCCCTGGGGACCACCACCCCCAGGGCCGGCTCCTGCAGTGTCCCGGGGTGCCTACCCCGGGACACTGCTGTTTGCTATGACAGGACGGGAGCCTCGCGGCTCCCGTCCTGTCATAGCAAACTTGGTTTGCATTTTGAAAGAGAGAGCAGGAAACCTGCTCTCTCTTTCAAAATGCAAACCAAATGCTTTCCACATGGGGAGCAGCATGTTAGCTGCTCCCCATGTGGAAAGCAATGCCGGCTTCCGCAGGAGGCGGGGAGCCGGCTGGGACTGTGGGGGATTGGGGACCCCCACAGTCTCCAACGTGAGGCCAGGCCCCGGGGATGGGGTCCCCGGGGCCATAAGTGGCCCAGGAGGGGGGCCACGCAGCCCCCCTCCCCAAAGTTCAAAAACATTTTTTTTTTTTTAAATAAGGGAAAGGCCGGCCTTGGGGGATGGGGTCCCCGGGGCCTTAAATGGCCTGAGGAGGGGGGCCACGCAGCCCCCCTCCAAAGAAAAAAAAAAAAAAATTGAGGCCATGCCCCGGGGATGGGGTCCCCGGGGCCAATATAGGCCCAGGGAAGGGGGCCACGCGGCTCCCTTCCCGTTTTTTTTTTTTAAATTAAAAAAAAAAAATGCTCAGGCCCCGGGGGATGGGGTCCCCGGGGCCAAAAGTGGGCAAGGGAAGGGGGCCACGCAGCCCCCTCCCATTAAAAAAAAAAAAAAAAGAAAACGACCGGCATCGTGCCGGAGGCCCCGCCCCTCCCTGCAGTACTCTGCAAACGCGTCCCCTGGCGCGTTTGCAGAGGGGAACAATTCCCCTTGAATACTGGGGGTCCCTGGGGGCCAACTAGCCCACCAGGAACCTCCAGTATGCGCCAGGGGCTGCCTTGCAGAGACGTGTACATAGGCCACGCCCCTTTTACACCTCTCTGCAACGCAGCTCTGTGGCGCTTTTGGAGGTATATGGTGGGCTAGTTGGACTCCAGGGACCCTCAGGATTCAAGGGGACTTAATCCCCCAACTTAAAACGCGCCACAGGGCGCGTTTGCACAGTGGTGAAGGGAGGGGCGGGGCTTCATGTGACATGTGTGCAAACAGGCCCCGTGGCGCGTTTTAAGATGGGGATTAAATCCCCTTCAATCCTGAGGGTCCCTGAGGGCCAACTAGCCCAACAGGTACATCCAGAAAGCGCCACAGAGCTGCGTTGCAGAGAGGTGTAAAAGGGGTGTGGCCTCTCTACACGTCTCTGCAACGCAGCCCCTGGCGCACACTGGAGGTTCATGGTGGGCTAGTTGGCCCCTAGGGAACCTCATGATTCAAGGGGACTTAATCCCCCAACTTAAAACGCGCCACGGGCGCGTTTGCACAGATGTCACCTCAGGCCCCGCCACCTCCCTTCACCATTGTGCAAATATTCCTCTAAAATCTGCCTTACTACGAATTCCGATTTACTCACCTGTTATCAGGAGAGACCTCAGTGCTGCATCTTTCAGCCCAGTACTGGTCCTGAAAAGTAATTTTAACCATACTTACCGGTAACTTGAATTTCCTTCATAGGCTAACATTGACTGGTTTCACTTGGAAATTCTTCTAAGTGTGGAGTTTTGGAACTTTAAAATATTCCTCTAAAATCAGCCGAAATACGAATTCCGATTTACTCACCTGTTATCAGGAGAGACCTCAGTGCTGTATCTTTCAGCCCAGTACTGGTCCTGAAAAGTAATTTTAACCGTACTTACCAGTAACTTGAATTTCCTTCCATAGGCTAACATTGACTGGTTTCACTTGGAAATTCTTCTAAGTGTGGAGTTTTGGAACTTTAAAATATTCCTCTAAAATCAGCCGAAATACGAATTCCGATTTACTCACCTGTTATCAGGAGAGACCTCAGTGCTGTATCTTTCAGCCCAGTACTGATCCTCAAAAGTAATTTTAACCGTACTTACCAGTAACTTGAATTTCCTTCCATAGGATATCATTGCCTGCTTTTTGCTGAAAAAGTTTCTAAGTGTTGATTTTTGAAACATACAAATATTCCTCTAAAATCAGCCGAAATACGAATTCCGATTTACTCACCTGTTATAAGGAGAGACCTCAGTGCTGTATCTTTCAGCCCAGTACTGGTCCTGAAAAGTAATTTTAACCGTAATTACCAGTAACTTGAATTTCCTTCCATAGTATATCATTGCCTGCTTTTTGCTGAAAAAGTTTCTAAGTGTTGATTTTTGAAACATACAAATATTCCTCTAAAATCAGCCGAAATCCGAATTCTGATTTACTCACCTGTTATCAGGAGAGACCTCAGTGCTGCATCTTTCAGCCCAGTACTGGTCCTGAAAAGTAATTTTAACCGTACTTACCGGTAACTTGAATTTCCTTCATAGGCTAACATTGACTGGTTTCACTTGGAAATTCTTCTAAGTGTGGAGTTTTGGAACTTTAAAATATTCCTCTAAAATCAGCCGAAATACGAATTCCGATTTACTCACCTGTTATCAGGAGAGACCTCTGTGCTGCATCTTTCAGCCCAGTACTGATCCTCAAAAGTAATTTTAACCGTACTTACCAGTAACTTGAATTTCCTTCCATAGGATATCATTGCCTGCTTTTTGCTGAAAAAGTTTCTAAGTGTTGATTTTTGAAACATACAAATATTCCTCTAAAATCAGCCGAAATCCGAATTCTGATTTACTCACCTGTTATCAGGAGGGACCTCAGTGCTGCATCTTTCAGCCCAGTACTGGTCCTGAAAAGTAATTTTAACCGTACTTACCGGTAACTTGAATTTCCTTCATAGGCTAACATTGACTGGTTTCACTTGGAAATTCTTCTAAGTGTGGAGTTTTGGAACTTTATAATATTCCTCTAAAATCAACCAAAGTACGAATTCCAATTTACTCACCTGTTATCAGGAGAGAACCCAGTGCTGCATCTTTTAGCCCAGCACTGACCCGGAAAAGTAATTTTAACCGTACTTACCAGTAACTTATATTTTCTTCCATAGGAATCCATTGTCTGGTTTTCAGCAGAAAAATTTCAAAGTGTCGATTTTCACAAACTACAAATATTCCTTAAAAATCGCCTGTATGACTTAAACGCATTCTTTCAACTGTTTACAGGAGATGCACCAGTGCTGGATCCAGGATCCAACACTGAGTAAGAAAAAGTAACGATAACAGTTTTTACCTGCTAAGTGAATTTCCTTCCATAGGATAACATTGGTGATTCTATGAGAAAAAGTTTCTAAGTGTCAACTTTTAAAATACAATAATATTCCTTAAAAATCACGACTGTAACCAAAACGCTTTTACTCAACTGTTTACAGGAGATGTACCAGGACTGAATCTAGGATCCAGTCCTGTGGTTAGAAAAGTAATCCATAAAGTAACTAATTGCATTTAACTAGAAATTCACATTGAGCTGAATGTTGCATTGTGTTTGAAAATGTGTTGCCCATTGCAACAACTGTAACTACTGTACTTAAAAGTCTATTGCCTATGTGCAAAGTATTTAAACTAAAGTAATTCATTCTGAGAAAGTATTTTTTGTAATGTAATGTATAATGTAATTACAATGTAATTTAAAAAATAAAATATGTAAAAAAAAATTGTTTCTAAAAATGTAGTAAATCAGTATGAAAAAAATTAATATAACAATTAATACATTTAAAAATTGTCATTTACAAAACCTTTGAAATTCACTGAAAAAACCGTAGGTTTCAGACATGTTATAGTTAGGAATTAGCATTTAAAAAACCTTTGAAATTCACTGAAAAAACCATAGGTTTCAGATATGTTATAGTTAGAAATTAGCATTTAAAAAACCTTTGACATCATCCAGTGACTGTGTGTTTCTGTAAAGTTTAAATATTTTTAATATATATAGGAAAAGACGTATTGAAGAATGAGTGGGTGTGTAAGTGTCTGTATGGATGATTTAGTAGGTGCGTGACTGACTCTATAAGTGAGTGATTTAACGTATCTTACTGAATGCATGGGTTAGTGACTAAACTGGGTGAATGTCTGTATCCGTCTGTCTGTTGCTGTGTAAGTGGCTGCATGGGTTTGTGAATAGCTACATGAGTGTCTATAAGAGTTATTGATTTGTTGTCTGAGTATCTGTATGGGTGCCTGAGTGTTTGTGTGGATGGGGTGTGTGCGACTGTGCATAGATGTGTGAGTGGGTGATTCACTGGGTGGATGGTTTCAAGAGTGCATCTGTGATAGACTGTATGGGTGGGTAAGTGTGTGTAAGAGTGTGTTAGTGAGTGAATGTATGTCCCAGTGGTACATGTGTGAGTAACTACATATGTGAAAGGCAGTATATATGTGTGTTGGAGTATATAAATAGCTATAAGCGAGAGTGAGTGATTGTGATAGTGGCTGTATGGATGAGTGTGTGCTTGTATCAGTGATTATATAAGAGCGTAACAATGTGCTAGTATTTGTATGATTAAGTGAGCTGGTGTGTGTATAACTGTATAGGTGAGTAAATGGCAGTGTGTTTAATTATTTGCATGACTGACTAGGTGTGTGAGTACCTCTATGGATGAGTGGCGGTGTTTGAGTGTCTATATAGGAGTAAGAGTGCATATGATAGTCCTGTACTGAGTGACCATAAGTATGAGTGACTGTACGGGTGAGTGAGTGGATGTGTGTGTGTAGACCTAAGAATCAGTGAGTGGGTATGTAGTTATTGGTGTTGGAGTGTCTATGGTTTTGCGAATGGCAGTCTGTAATTTAGATTGGGTGTATCAAAGGTTATATTAGGGTGTGAAGAGCTGCATCAGATTATCACGTGGATGATGTCATCAGTGATGTCATTTGAGATGTCATCAGTGATGTCATCAGTGATGTCACTGACCATGTCATGAGTAATGTAATATGTGACATCATCAGCAGTGCATTGCGGGCGCGAGTTATAGTTAGCTGAACTAACTATAACGGGGAATTTCACGGGTTTTGTACGAGTAAAATGTCCAACTAACTATAACTGTCCCTAAAACCTATGGTTTTTTCAGTGAATATATATATATATATAGATGTACCAATCACATAAAATCTAATAAAAAAACATTCTATTATAAATTAAAACATTAAACTATTTAAAAATCTTCAAACTTAAGTTTCCCACTCCAGTGAGTGCAACAGTAGGGAAAGTGTTGAATAGCGGAGAGGTAAAAATTAATATTCCCACTCCAGTGAGTGCAACAGTAGAGAAAGTGTTGGATAGCAGGGGGTAAAAATTAATATTCCCACTCCATTGAGTGCAACAGTAGGGAAAGTGTTGGATAGCGGAGGGATAAAAATTAATATTCCCACTCCAGTGAGTGCAACAGTAGGGAAGGTGTTGGATAGCGGAGGGGTAAAAATTACTATTCCCACATCAGTCAGTGCAACAGTAGGGAAATTGTTGGATAGCAGAGGGGTAAAAATGACTATTCCCACTCCAATAATTGTAAAAGTAGGGAAAGTGTTGGATATAGGAGGGGTAACAATTACTATTCCCACTCCCATAAGTGCAACAGTAGGGAAAGTGTTGGATTGCGGAGGAGTAACAATTAATATTCTCACTCCAATCAGTTCAAAATTTAAAAAAAACAAAATATTAACAAAAATATTTTTTTAAATAAATAAATTTAAAAATAAATAAATATGATAAAAATTAAAATACAAATATTGTTAATATTAAACATTTTTTATAAAACTTATTAGAATGTTAAATACATATGACAAATACCTACAAATATTATATTAAATAAAATAAAAAATAATTTCCAAACAAAGAAATATTTTTAAGTAGAAATTATTTAGAAACAAAAACATTATTACATAAATTTACTTTTTTATTTCCTACCCTATAACACCACACAATTCATAACCCACATCTAAATTTTTTTTATTTACTTCCTTAATTAACATAATAATTAATTACCAATTAAATACATATTATTCATTAAAAAAACAAATTAAAAATCATAGAAATTATTTAACTTCCCACACTTTACCTCGATAATCCCCACAACCCACAGCTAAAATTAAACTGTAAAAAAATTAATTACACAATTGAAACTTATTTTCAATTAAAAAACTAATAGTATTTAACAGCTAATTATAAAGTAAGTAAAATTAATTTACTCCCCACACTGTACCCCTATAAAAGTAAAACCCACACACAAAGAAATATAAACAAATACCCAAATTAAATATAAATTAATTAGTTAATATAAATTAACAACTAATTATTAATTAACTAAAAATAAATTACTTCCCATCCTTTACCCATATAAACCCCACAACCCGCACCTAAAAATATTTACACAATTTCCATAATTGATTTTCAATCAATTAATTATTATAAATTAACAACTAATTATTAATTAATCAAAAGTAAATTACTTCCCACCCTTTACCCCTATAAACCCCACAACCCACACCCCAAAATAAATACATAATTAATTATAAATTAATTAATTAATATTAATTAACAACCAATTAATAATTAAGTACAAATAAATTACTTCCCACAGTTAACACTATAAAATCTAAATAAATAAATAATAAATAATCATTAATTTATTATAATTAAATTACTTCCCACACTATTCCCCTATAAACCTACAACCCGCTACAGAACTAAAAATTTCAAAATTTAATTAAAATAAAGTCACAACTACTAAAAATTTAACACATATATTAAAAACCATAAACAATACTTATACAAAATAACATACATCTCATACATTTAACATATGAACTAAAATACATAACACTAATTTAAAAATCAATATTTTAAACAACTATGTACAAGGACTGGCGAAAACTATTGCTAACATTAGTTAGCGGCAGTTTTTTTACCGCCGTGTACCGCTGAAAACTATCGCCATGTTAGCGACGTATTTACAAGCCAGCGCTACATGGCGATAGCTTCAGGGATCGGCGGCGAAAACTGCCGCTAACATTAGCGTGATAGCGATAGGCATTCCGGCGTTAGCGGGCGAAAACCAACGAAAAGCCCATTAGCGGCAAAAAAACGCATGTTAGTCAGCCCAACGTGAGTTTTTTTGCCTCTATTGAAAAAAATAGCCTATCAGTCGACCTCCAATAGAAAATAGGCAAAAAAAACTATTAAATGCAGAATGGAGCAACAAGGGCCAAGTGCAGCACACATCAACAACTCTCTCAAGCCACCCAACATTTAGGATGACCAGGATGAGAGCCTGGATGCCTCGCAGGACCTGCGCCTGGATGCCTCACTGGACCTGCGCCTGGAGCCTGGATGCCTCGCTGGACCTGCGTCTGGAGCCTGGAGTGGGATGCGGAGGAGTAGTGGAGTCGATGAGCCGTGGCAGTAGACATTGAGGCGCAGCGATCGCCTGTACCTGGTGGTGAAGTCTGGCAGGTCACATGGAGACACGTTGCTGACCTGTGTGAGAAGACCCCCTTGAGCCCCTTGGAGCTGTGAATGTTAGAGGCGCTCCTGTGCACCAATGTAGGGAGGTCTGCATCGTATACTGCGATCCACCACTACACCGGGGTGCACGGAGGAGATTACCAACGGTGGGCGGCGCCTCTCTGCATCACAGGCCAGATGATGTTGCACTGGCCGGACGCTGTGGAGGGTGGAGCCCCTGAGCTGTGCTGAACTTGTGTGGTGGGAGCACTGCAACTTCACGCCTAAGGGGGCCCTGCTGCATCAACTGCATCGGGAGGTTTCACCAGCGGACTTGTCGGCGACTGCTGTACCCAGGCTTGTGAAATCCCACCTGGCTGAGGCTCCTGCTGGCTGAGTCAGAGATTTGGAGAGAGTGCAGTGGATTGCGCCACGGTGTCAATGTCCAGGTAAGGAGAAGGTGGGACGCGTAGCGGAGGAGGCCCAGGGGTCAAGTCACCCAGGCCTAGCACCTGTAGATGACGCACCCCCAGTGGCGGCTCATCCATTATAGCGGAAGAGCGTCGCCCCACTGCTTTCAAGCAGTGCAAGAAGAGGAAAAATCATCACATGATGATAACTTCCTGATGTAATCGTGCTATGTTTCCTTTGCTTTAGGGAAGCTCCACTCACGGAGCAGGGCAATGACTCGTTTGGTTGGCCCACTCAGGCCGCCGAAAGCAGTCATGGACACTGTCCTGTTCGCAATGCAGGCTGCATTACATGACACATTAGGTTCAGCACCCCATAGATACGTATATCATAATGTATTAGACAATGTGTACACAAAGAAAATTCCAATTTGTAGATGCGATCTTTTCTTGTATAAAACTGTTCTTTATTGTGTTTTCATTAAAATCCACAAAGCCATAGCCAACGCGTTTCGTCTCACACAGAGACTTCTTCAGGGCGCAATAGTAACTTGGCAGTGAAGACACGAATCAAATAAATATTCAAATATGAGATCCAAATAACAACTTTAGCCCTGATATTTGGCAAGGTAACAGAAAAGTAATTAAAACTCCACTCTTATATCAGGAGTAGGACAAGAGGACGATTATGAAGGTCAGTATTGATTTTTCAACCGTGAAACTCCTGGGAGGAAAGGGATTATTCCATGGACATGCCCTGAGGAGTCCGTCTACTCGTCACAAATTCCACGACTGTCTTGACGGTTCCACAGAGGAAACAGCAGAGGTAGCTCGCGCCTCCTTCTGCGTCTTCAGTGAGCCGTCCTCTCCGTTCACTAAGAATACTCAGTGGATGGCTCCGCGTGAGCAAATTATTAAGTCACAATGCCCCTAAGACCCTCTCTGGAGAACATGCCCACCCCTCCAGCCCCTGGCTGAACGCCTTGTCCCGGCGCCAATGACCAATCCCAACGCCGCATTGCAGCGTTGTGATTGGCTTAGGGGAGGGAGCCTGGCTGCCTACTTCCTGGTCCTGGAAGCAGACTCAGGAGAGCAGGAGCAACAAAGACACAGGACCCGGCCTCGAGGTAAGATTTCTCTCATTTAAATATTTACAACACCCGCTCACACACACACCCCGCGTCCATGCCCCATTCAGTGTCCTTTCCAGCATTTCCCACCTCCCAGCTGTCCAGTCCCCCCCGCAGCACTTCTGAAAGGCGGTCGCTGTGCGGCCATGCGAAGCGGGTGTACCACTGGTGTGCCAAAGGTTAATATGAAGTCACGACGCATACCATTACATCGCATTCCATTACAATGCATACTAATCCTAGGCATAGTGCAACAGTAGGGAAGGTGTTGGATAGCGGAGATGTAAATATTACTATTCCCACTTCAGTGAGTGCAACCCTAAAACTAACCCTTGCACCCCAAAGCAAACCCTGAACCCTAAAATTCATCTTTGAGCTGCCAAAACACACCCTAAAAATCATATTTGACCCAAATGCACACCCCAATTTTCATAATTGACCCCAAAACACACCCCAAATTTCACATTTTACCCCATAATACACCCCAAATTTCATCTCCGACACCCAAAACCCATACCCGCCCTAAAACTTAAAAATATCCCATTACTGACCTCACAATGCATTGTAATGGAATGCGATGTAAAGGCACCTGCGTTGTTGGGGTTACGTTGTAAAGGCATTACGATGTAATGCCTGCATTGTAATGGACGTCACCCGTGCCAAAGGCAAGCCATAGGCAAGCCTGACTGCATCAGTCTGCCCCTGGAACGCGCTCAGCACCAAGCACCCTTCCTCTCGGACACTCCACCGCTACGACGCCAGCACCCTCCTCGCCATCAACCCTGGACGCCACATCGCCTGCCAGGACCAACCTCTGTTCCGGACCAGACATCGCCCTCGCCATCACTGATGGCTACTAAATCACCCACAAGGACCACCCCGACCGTCCAGGAGGAGGCATTGCCATCACCTACAGAAGCACACTCCGACTGCCCATGCACTCTAATGACCCAACTGTGACCATGGAACACCTCAACTTCCAGATCCGGACCAATCCCAAGCCCATCCTCAGTGGCACCCACATCTGCAGGCCCCCCGGGCCATGGACCCCCATTCTCCGATACCATTGTAGACCTCATTGCACCCCAGGCTCTCCCATCCACTGACGACATCCTACTCAGTGAACTCAAGTTCCACCTGGACATCCCCAGTGACCAGAACACCACCCCCTCCTGGGGAAGCTCTCCAACATCAGACTCAAGCAGCTAGTCACTGCAGCAAGCCACATAGCAGGACACACGGTAGAGCACGTCTCCTCCGCCAGCGGGAACTTCAACTACAGCCACACCACCGGACTCTCCTGGACCGACCATCATTGTATACATCACGTTTTCACCATGCCCACCGTACATCACTGCCATCATCGCCCCCCTCGCGGCTGGATCAAGGCCACCGAAGAACGTCTCGTCAACTCCCTCAGCACCACTACACCACCAATGCTTACAGACGATGACACCGCAGCGCGCAACTGCCACCGATGGATCTCCAACTGCGCCGACACCCTGGCACCCCTCAAAAATGGCACTGCGTCAGTACCTTACGCCAGCCTGATGGCAGGCGTAAGGGTGACGCAGTGTCACAGGGATAGGCTGGCCCCATGCATTGCTGGAGTTGCATCATGGTTGTGACACGACTGCAGCAATGCGTGACTTTAGCGCAGACAGATACGTCAGGATTCCAGACGTATCTGTCATTACTTGCCTCATGGAGCCCTGTCCAGTGAATACAGCGCATCCATGGTGTCACAAGAAGGGGGTAGTGAAAAGTGTTGCAACGCTGTCTTGTCGCAGCGCTGCAACACTTTTCATGACTGAGGCCCAGGAATGCGCACTATCTTATTCATGGTGCGCATTCCTGCCCTGTAGTTTTGTTGCAGGGCAGCGCAGCAACATTGCTTGCAGCGCTGTCCAGCACCAAAACCTGCTGAAAAGAGGCACCAAGTGTTATCTCCATTTTTAAGTGAAAAAATGGAGGAGGAACCCTATAAACTGAAGTAGGGACAGGGTAATCAAGAGAAAAACTGAACAGATCCCTACCTAAACATTTATATGGATCATGTGTTGTGTTATGCAGTGTACCAGTATGACAACATTAGTATTTATACAACAGTTATTCAAAAACTAGTTGCGAGGGAATTACAATAATAAATGAGTACATTTAGAGCAGGAAGGCAAAAGAACAGCATGTAACATATTACAATTCAATTTTTATTCATAATTGTTAAAAATTAAGCACAAAGGATCTTGTACAACAAACAATTAAAAAACAATTTCATGATATGTGACACAAAAGTGTTAATTAAAAACAAAGAAAACTACACAGTAGTCGACGCGGCGTTTCGGTGAGAAATGGATCAACCACCTTCTTCAGGACAGAGTTTTCTAAAAACAATATTAAATAATATATATCAATATGTTAGCTGATACATACGCGATAACAATCTTCATGTTACATTTCATTTTGCGTTCCCTATTTTTCCAGTTTAAACATAAATGTCTAGTTACCCATTCTGACCCACAATTACTTATAACCAAAAACTATAACTGCAACACCCTCAGTGGGCTAAATAACAACACATGATCCATCCATGCTATGTAAACCTACCTATTAAAATACAGGAGACAGAAAAGTCTTTAGTCTCTTATTCAATTAGAAAGACTAACTTTCTTCTGAGTCAAAAAAAAATCAGGAATGACCTGAAAAGAGAGGGGATAAAATATATGTAAATGCAAGGTATAGTGCGTTTTGATAGTCACTAGTGTTTACAGCGTAATGTCGCCCACACAGTTATTGCTGGAACCCACATAGGACTACACACTGGTCGTAATTCGATACGGCGTACCTTTTTATGTGGTACTATTCCTTCACAATTGCGTTCGTAGGAGTCACCGATGTAGTGGGGAATATTAATTAGTGGCATTTAAAATGTGGGAAGTAAAAAGAACAAGTGTAAGATTGTGTTGTCCCACAGTTTTTAATTCCAAGTATAATAATGGCTGAAGGAATAAATTTACCGTTAAAAACCAGTGTCGTTTTATGAACAATACAGGTGAGCCGTGATCGTGCCTGTAACTTGTGTTATAACGTCTTTTGTTATATTTGACAGAATCGGACTAAGAAGAAAACATCGAATCATTAATGTTATTGGTTTTTTCCAATGAGGTAAAAGCTATCATATTCGAGCTAATACTCTATGGTATAAGTTGATAGTTACCTGGTTATATTGCTATCTGGGTATTGCAACGAAGTAAAAAAATTAAATAAAATCTGTAAAGACACAACAGAAAGGAACATTTGGTCGTATCCCAGTCATCAGTGTCAATAGTTGCTCTATTGTGTCAAACACAGACGAAGATAAACGTTGTCTTAACCCCTTATTAAAACCGACTAACGGCTATTTATGACTAAGGTATTAAAACTACGTGAGCTAAGTCACGCAGACGGTCCAGTTATTGGAGAGTTCTCTAATATTTTATACAGACGAAGTGCGGTTCTAAGCCACAACAAAGCACTTTGTGGCTTAACATGTTTGCTACTCACCCCATTTTAATAAAAGATGTGTGACCAGAAATGTATGGTTCACGCAAAAGATTTCAAACATATGTCTAATGGAAATCTTCTACACTCTCACTGTAACACAAACGCCCCATTTAGGTTAAAATGCTGTCTCTTTTGATGCAGAGATATGGCGTACGCTAACTTAGATCTTCGCATTAGCTTTCGCGCTGTCTAAGTTCTTTGGTGGAGAGGCTAACAATCGCATATTCGATGTGCCCGGTTCTTACCTGATAAAAGTACTGCAGCCTCCCTACTTGCTACGAACATCTTCCGGGTCAGGATACGTGAATTTCCTGACTCGGAACGCCGTTTAAGTATCTTAGCACGTGTCATGTGATCTAGCCGGTTCATAGGTATTACGAGGCTTTATGTCTTAATTTATACTGATTTTCGCTCTATATTAAGTTCACTGTATCACGATTTATAGTATGTGCAGAGTGGGCACCAGCAGATTTATCAGGAATAGAAACGAGAAAAAGTGATTATAATTTGTGGCGAACACGGCGGCCATCTTTGAGATGTGTGAGTGCTGTAATAAAACAGATACTCCATACGCTCTATCGCCCTAATCGATATAAGGACAGATAACTTCATTATGCCATAATGTTTAAAAGAGGCTTATAGTGTCTGGGCATCTATTGATGAGAGTAACAGTCACTATATATGACACATAGCCATAATAATAAAACATTTGCGGCCATGTTGGAATGTGGGGGACTAGACACTTCGTAAAGTTATATCTATAATCATAGGAATAAACGATCCCAGATTAATATATACTACGGGCAACGTTGGTCACAGACTCTAAATGAGGAAATATACACCCCCCAACAGGGCAGGGCAGAGTCTAATTGTATGTGGCCTTAGAAATAAAACTATCCGGATGGATACATCATCCGGACCACCCTCAACATGAGCACAGTTCGGAAATGAAAATGTGAGTCACCTAACAAAAGTCAAATAAACAAAAGAAATAAAGGCAAACAGTCAAAAAAAGACCTCTGCTTAGATCAATCTTTCCCAATCTTCTTTGCTGTTTAAGCCCTGTCTAAAAGTCTTGAATTTAGACATATAAAATTGCTCGCGTTTTTTTCGTTTAGTATTGAGGTCGCCCCCCGTGTGTTTGTTTCAATTATTTCAATGACACACCAACTCAGATGTTCGACCTTGTGTCCCTTCTCTATCCAGTGTTCTACTAAAGGGGCATTCCTCTTATTGGTACGAATTGCGGACTTATGTTCATTGATTCTAATTCTAATTTCTCTTGACGTTTCGCCAATGTAACCTGAGTTGCAGGGACACATAATTAAGTAAATGAGATTTTTTGTACGACAATTGGCCATCTTTTTAAAATTGTGAGTTACATCATTATGAATAATCTTAGGTCCTTTGATAATATTCGTGCAGTTGTTACAAGAGCTACATGGAAAGGTACCAGTGGGTAGGGGAGTGTTCATGATGCTCAATTGTTTGTTCTGGGTATCACTCCTATGGGTATGGACAAGGCAATTTCTAATTGTCCTATTACGCCGAAAAGAGAACATAGGTTTCTCCAATTTAGATTTTCCTTGGGAATCAATGAGGTGCCAGTTTCTATTAATAATGTTTTTAACTTTGTTGCTAATGTTACTGTAATTGGTGACAAAGATTAATGGTAAACTCTGTGCCTCTTTGTTACCTTGTTTGATCTCAAAAAATGCATCCCTGTTGTAATATTTAGCACGCTTGTATGCGCGTTTAATCAATTTCCTTGGATAGCCCCTATCCAAGTGTTTCTTCGTTAATATGTCAGCATGTGTATTGTAATCATTGATATTACTACAATTTTGTCTAATTATTAGAAATTGGCTAAAGGGGATACTATCCTTTTGACTTGTGGGGTGGTTACTATTGTAATGAAGAATAGTATTTCTGTCAGTGGGTTTTGTGAAAAGTTCCACTTGGAGTTGGCCGTTGACGTCTTTGATCTTAATGTCTAAAAAGTCACAGCTCTGTTTATTAATAGAAGATGTAAATCGCAGATTCAGGTCTCCTAGATTAAGCCAATCGATGAATTCCATAAGGGATTCCTTTGTTCCTTCCCAAATGAAAAAAATATCATCAATATAACCCGACCAGGCTGTTATATTTTCATAAAATGGGGCTGCTATATTAAAAATGTGCCTCTCTTCAAACCTAGCAACATACAAACATGCCAGGCTGGGAGCGCAGGCCGCTCCCATGCTGGTCCCTTTAGTCTGTTTAAAGAATTCTCTGGTGAATAAAAAGATATTATTTTTGAGGATAATTTCAACACAATCGATAATAAAAGTTGCATGAGATGACAGGTCTCCTTCATTATTACTTATTAGATCTTTAACCATTTGTATCGTATCATCCTGGGGGATGTTAGAATATAAAGCTTCAATGTCCAGAGTTACCGTCCATTGAGTTTCACTGTCAAATGTGAGGTTTTCAATTTTACTAATCATTGCTGTTGTGTCTATGATATATGCTTTCTGTTGTGTCACTAATGGTTGTAAAAAAACATCAACATATTTACTCAGTGGTTCGGTAAGCGAGCCTATGCTGGACACTATTGGTCTCATGGGCGGATCGTCCATGTTCTTATGGACCTTCGGTAGCCCATAAAGGGCAGGAATTACAGGATGCAAGTTATTCAAAAAATTGTATTCATCTTGACAGATGATATCTTCTTCTTTAGCTAATAGTAAGAGATTCGTCACCTTATGTGTTAGTGCATTCCATTCCTCTCTACTGGATTTCTGATAGTGATGTGTATTGTTAAGCAGAGACATCATTATATTGTTATAGTCCTGTGTGTCCATGACTACGATGCCTCCACCTTTATCGGCAGGCTTGATCGTTAGGCTTTGGCAGTTTCCTAAAGTAGATAAGGCCATGTGTTGTTGGGTTGTAAGGTTCTTGTCAATCCAAGTTTTTTTATTTAGGAGGTCGTCTATACTTTTCTCCACTATTCTTTCAAATACTTCAATGTCTTTTTTAACTAGTTGTATTGGAGGGGTCCAGTTAGATTTTGGTTTTAGGCCTGATTTATTCATAGTTGGAAGCTTCTCTTTTCCCTCAAAATAACAATTGAGGCGTATTTTCCTAAAAAAAAATTGTATATCTCTCTCTAAGGTGTATCTGTCCACAGGTGATATGACAGCGTATCCTAACCCTTTTTCCAAAACTGTCTCCTCATCCTGTGTCAGTGCCCTACTGGAGAGATTAATAATAGGAGCCTTCTCTGTTAGTCCCAGTGTTTCTGGCTTCAGGTGTTGGGGCGATTCTGGGCAGGGTTCGGGGTGAAGAAACCCCCTCTCCCTCTGCCTCTGCCCTTGTTCTGGCCATGATTGTTTGGGCGTTTCTCTAAAAAAGAAAAAGTTTCCCTACTTGTACCAGGGAAAACCTCCCTAATTTTAGCATTATAGTCAGCTTTTGTCTGCTCATTTTCAGAATCTGAACTGGTGTATGATGTATCAAAGAACATAACCCTCTTTTTGGGGAAATTTCTTCTAGGTTGTCCCCAACTTCTTCTATTATATGGTTCTTCCCTAGGCCTATCGTAGAAGTCCTTTTGAAGGTAAGGATAGACATGTTCCTGACTAAGGGCCCGATTCTGATGCGGGTTGGAAAAGCTTCCCGACCGAGGGCCTGATTCTGATGCGGTTAGGAAGGCCTCCTAACGGCATTTGCTCCTTCCAAATCGGATCGGGAACGTGTCTTCCCGACCGAGGGCCCAATTCTGATGCGGTTAGGAACAAATGTTCCCATTGAAGTCAATGGGAGTTCAACCAAATCGTATCTGGAAGCATCCGGATGCATCCTACTCCGCCGGTCGGACTTTCCCGATCCGAGTGGGTCGGACACCATTTCCCAACCGATTCAGTCGGGAAGCTTTTCCAACCCGCATCAGAATCGGCCCCTATATTTGGAAATGTCATTCTTCAGTTTATTTGCTTCTTTATTCACTAGATATTCTCTATATCCAGTGATATCTTGTTGGATTTCATCTAGTTTCTTTTTTGTCTCTTCTAGAGAGGTACTTTCTTTTAGTTTTAGTTCCATCTCTACAATTTCTTTCTTTTCTATAATCAGGACCTCATGTGCTGTCTCTATTATTAAAAGCATCCAATCATGGCTACACCTGTTTGCGATAAAAGTCCAGTTTTCTATGAACTTCTGGTTTTTAATGAATACCCCAGGCTCATTAGTAACCTGCAGGCCTTTGGGAATAATGCCCTTTGTACAATATTCAATTAAAAAATCCGTGTGCAGTTCGGTCCTTATGGTTTTTTTCTTATAATTCCATACATTTTTCCATTCTTCTTCATCACTATTGGTAATTGTGATGGAAGAAATTTTTTTTGTGGTACCATTAATGATTTTATTGAATTGGTCCTCTGTGAAAACATATGTTTTGAGGACATCCATCTTCAAAATTGGGCTGTCAGTCCCTATCATTATGGGACAATATATTTAGTAAACTCCAAGCTTACAAGCTGTGCGTAATCAGTGAAAAAATGGAGGAGGAACCCTATAAACTGAATTAGGGACAGGGTAATCAAGAGAAAAACTGAACAGATCCCTACCTAAACATTTATATGAATCATGTATTGTGTTATGCAGTGTACCAGTATGACAACATTAGTATTTATACAACAGTTATTCAAAAACCAGTTGCGAGGAATTACAATAATAAATGAGTACATTTAGAGCAGGAAGGCAAAGAACAGCATGTAACATATTACAATTCAATTTTTATTCATAATTGTTCAAAATTAAGCACAAAGGATCTTGTACAACAAACAATTAAAAAACAATTTCATGATATGTGACACAAAAGTGTTAATTAAAAACAAAGAAAACTATACAGTAGTCGACGCGGCGTTTCGATGAGACATGGATCAACCACCTTCTTCAGGACAGAGTTTTCTAAAAACAATATTAAATAATATAGCAATATGTTAGCTGATACATACGCGATAACAATCTTCATGTTACATTTCATTTGCATTCACTATTTTTCCAGTTTAAACATAAATGTCTAGTTACCCATTATGACCCACAATTACTTATAACCAAAAACTATAACTGCAACACCCTCAGTGGGCTAAATAACAACACATGATTCATCCATGCTATGTAAACCTACCTATTAAAATACAGGAGACAGAAAAGTCTTTAGTCCCTTATTCAATTGGGAAGAATAACTTTCTTCTGAGTCAAAATAAAATCAGGAATGACCTGAAAAGAGGGGGGATAAAATATATGTAAATGCAAGGTATAGTGGGTTTTGATAGTCACTAGTGTTTACAGCGTAATGTCGCCCACACAGTTATTGCTGGAACCCACATAGGTCTACACACTGGTCGTAATTCGATACGGCGTACCTTTGTATGTGGTACTATTCCTTCACAATTGCGTTCGTAGGAGTCACCGATGTAGTGGGGAATATTAATTAGTGGCCTTTAAAATGTGGGAAGTAAAAAGAACAACTGTAAGATTATGTTGCCCCACGGTTTTTAATTCCAAGTATAATAATGGCTGAAGGAATAAATTTACCGTTAAAAACCAGTGTCGTTTTATGAACAATACAGGTGAGCCTTGATCGTGCCTGTAACTTGTGTCATAACGTCTTTTGTTATATTTGACAGAATCGGACAAGGAAGAAAACATAGAATCATTAATGTTATTGGTTTTTTCCAATGCGGTAAAAGCTATCATATTCAAGCTAATACTTTATGGTATAAGTTGATAGTTACCTGGTTATGTTGCTATCTGGTTATTGCAACGAAGTAAAAAAATAAAATAAAATCTGTAAAGACACAACAGAAAGGAACATTTGGTCGTATCCCAGCCATCAGTGTCAATAGTTGCTCTATTGTGTCAAACACAGAGGAAGATAAACGTTGTCTTAACCCCTTATTAAAACCGACTAATGGCTATTTATGACTAAGGTATTAAAACTACGTGAGCCAAGTCACGCAGACGGTCCAGTTATTGGAGAGTTCTCTAATATTTTATACATGCGAAGTGCAGTTCTAAGCCACAACAAAGCACTTTGTGGCTTAGCATGTTTGCTACTCACCCCATTTTAATAAAAGATGTGTGACCAGAAATTTATGGTTCACGCAAAAAATTTCAAACATATGTCTAATGGAAATCTTCTACACCCTCACTGTAACACAAACGCCCCATTTAGGTTAAAATGCTGTCTCTTTTGATGCAGAGACATGGCGTACGCTAACTTAGATCTTCGCATTAGCTTTCGCGCTGTCTAAGTTCTTTGGTGGAGAGGCTAACAATCGCATATTCGATGTGCCCGATTCTTACCTGATAAAAGTACTGGGGCCTCCCTACTCGCTACGAACATCTTCCGGGTCAGGATGCGTGAATTTCCTGACTCGGAACGCCGTTTAAGTATCTTAGCACGTGTCATGTGATCTAGCCGGTTCATAGGTATTACGTGGCTTTATGTCTTAATTTATACTGATTTTCGCTCTACATTAAGTTCACTGTATCACGATTTATAGTATGTGCAGAGTGGGCGCCAGCAGATTTATCAGGAATAGAAACGAGAAAAAGAGATTATAATTTGTGGCGAACACGGTGGCCATCTTTGAGATGTGTGTGTGCTGTAATAAAACAGATACTCCATACACTCTAACACCCTAATAGATATAAGGACAGATAACTTCATTATGCCATAATGTTTAGAAGAGGCTCATAGTGTCTGGGCATCTATTGATGAGAGTAACAGTCACTATATATGACGCATAGCCATAATAATAAAACATTCGCGGCCATGTTGGAATGGGGGGGACTAGACACGTCGTATAGTTATATCTATAATCATAGGCATAAACGATCCCAGATTAATATATACTACGGGCAACGTTGGTCACAGACTCTAAATGAGGAAATTTACACCCCCCAACAGGGCAGGGCAGAGTCTAATTGTATGTGGCCTTAGAAATAGAACTATCCGGATGGATACATCATCCGGACCACCCTCAACATGAGCACAGTTCGGAAATGACAATGTGAGTCACCTAATAAAAGTAAAATAAACAAAAGAAATAAAGACAAACAGTCAAAAAAAGACGTCTGCTTAGATCAATCTTTCCCAATCTTCTTTGCTGTTTAAGCCCTGTCTAAAAGTCTTGAATTTAGACATATAAAATTGCTCGCGTTTTTTTCGTTTAGTATTGAGGTCGCCCCCCAGTGTGTTTGTTTCAATTATTTCAATGACACACCAACTCAGATGTTCGACCTTGTGTCCCTTCTCTATCCAGTGTTCTACTAAAGGGGCTTTCTTCTTATTGGTACGAATTGTGTACTTATGTTCATTGATTCTAATTCTAATTTCTCTTGACGTTTCTCCAATGTAACCTAAGTTGCAGGGACACATAATTAAGTCAATGAGATTTTTAGTACGACAATTGGCCATCTTTTCAAAATTGTGAGTTACATCATTATGAATAATCTTAGGTCATTTGATAATATTCGTGCAGTTGTTACAAGAGCTACATGGAAAGGTACCAGTGGGTAGGGGAGTGTTCATGATGCTCAATTGTTTGTTCTGGGTATCACTCCTATGGGTATGGGCAAGGCAATTTCTAATTGTCCTATTACGCCGAAAAGAGAACATAGGTTTATCCAATTTAGATTTTCCTTGGGAATCAATGAGATGCCAGTTTCTATTAATAATGTTTTTAACTTTGTTGCTAATGTTACTGTAATTGGTGACAAAGATTAATGGTAAACTCTGTGCCTCTTTGTTACCTTGTTTGATCTCAAAAAATGCATCCCTGTTGTAATATTTAGCACGCTTGTTTGCGCTTTTAATCAATTTCCTTGGATAGCCCCTATCCAAGAGTTTCTTCGGTAATATGTCAGCATGTGTATTGTAATCATTGATATTACTACAATTTCGTCTAATTCTTAGAAATTGGCTAAAGGGGATACTATCCTTTTGACTTGTGGGGTGGTTACTATTGTAATGAAGAATAGTATTTCTGTCAGTGGGTTTTGTGAAAAGTTCCACTTGGAGTTGGCCGTTGACGTCTTTGATCTTAATGTCTAAAAAGTCACACCTCTGTTTATTAATAGAAGATGTAAATTGCAGATTCAGGTCTCCTAGATTAAGCCAATCGATGAATTCCATAAGGGATTCCTTTGTTCCTTCCCAAATTATAAAAATATCATCAATATAACGCGATCAGGCTGTTATATTTTCATAAAATGGGGCTGCTATATTAAAAATGTGCCTCTCTTCAAACCTAGCAACATACAAACGTGCAAGGCTGGGAGCGCAGGTCGCTCCCATGCTGGTCCCTTTAGTCTGTTTAAAGAATTCTCTGGTGAATAAAAAGATATTATTTTTGAGGATAATTTCAACACAATCGATGATAAAAGTTGCATGAGATGACAGGTCTCCTTCATTATTACTTATTAGATCTTTAACCATTTGTATCGTATCATCCTGGGGGATGTTAGAATATAAAGCTTCAATGTCCAGAGTTACCATCCATTGAGTTTGACTGTCAAATGTGAGGTTTTCAATTTTACTAATCATTGCTGTTGTGTCTTTGATATATGCTTTCTGTTGTGTCACTAATGGTTGTAAAAAAACATCAACATATTTACTCAGTGGTTCGGTAAGCGAGTCTATGATGGACACTATTGGTCTCATAGGCGGATCGTCCATGTTCTTATGGACCTTCGGTAGCCCATATAGGGCAGGAATTACAGGATGCAAGTTATTCAAAAATTGTATTCATCTTGACAGATGATATCGTCTTCTTTAACTAATAGTAAGAGATTCGTCACCTTATGTGATAGTGCTTTCCATTCCTCTCTACTGGATTTCTGATAGTGATGTGTATTGTTAAGCAGAGACATCATTCTATTGTTATAGTCATGTGTGTCCGTGACTACGATGCCTCCACCTTTATCGGCAGGCTTGATCGTTAGGCTTTGGAAGTTTTCTAAAGTAGATAAGGCCATGTGTTGCTGAGTTGTAAGGTTCTTGTCAATCCAAGTTTTTTTATTTAGGAGGTCGTCTATACTTTTCTCCACTATTCTTTAAAATACTTCAATGTCTTTTTTAACGAGTTGTATTGGGGGGGTCCAGGTAGATTTTGGTTTTAGGCCTGATTTATTCATAGTTGGAAGCTTCTCTTTTCCCTCAAAATAACAATTGAGGCGTATTTTCCTAAAAATTTTGTATATATCTCTCTAAGGTGTATCTGTCCACAGGTGATATGACAGCGTATCCTAACCCTTTTTCCAAAACTGTCACCTCATCCTGTGTCAGTGCCCTACTGGAGAGATTAATAATAGGAGCCTTCTCTGTTAGTCCCAGTGTTTCTGGCTTCTGGTGTTCGGGCGATTCTGGGCAGGGTTCGGGGTGAAGAAACCCCCTCTCCCTCTGCCTCTGCCCTTGTTCTGGCCATGTTTGTTTGGGCGTTTCTGTAAAAAAGAAAATGTTTCCCTACTTGTACCAGGGATAACCTCCCTATTTTTAGCATTATAGTCAGCTTTTACCTGCTCATTTTCAGAATCTGAACTGGTATATGATGTATCAAAGAACATAACTCTCTTTTTTGGGAAATTTCTTCTAGGTTGTCCCCAAGTTCTTTTATTATATGGTTCTACCCTAGGCCTATCGTAGAAGTCCTTTTGAAGGTAAGGATAGACATGTTCCAGACTATATTTGGAAATGTCATTCTTCAGTTTATTTGCTTTTTTATTCACTAGATATTCTCTATATCCAGTGATATCTTGTTGGATTTCATCTAGTTTCTTTTTTGCCTCTTCTAGAGAGGTACTTTCTTTTAGCTTTAGATCCATCTCTTCAATTTCTTTCTTTTCTATAATCAGGACCTCACGTGCTGTCTCTATTATTAAAAGCATCCAATCACAGCTACACCTGTTTGCGATAAAAGTCCAGTTTTCTATGAACTTCTGGTTTTTAATGAATACCCCAGGTTCATTAGTAACCTGCAGGCCTTTGGGTATAATGCCCTTTTTACAATATTCAATTAAAAAATCTGCGTGCAGTTCGGTCCTTATGGTTTTTTTCTTATAATTCCATACATTTTTCCATTCTTCTTCATCACTATTGGTAATTGTGATGGAAGAAATGTTTTTTGTGCTACCATTAATGATTTTATTGAATTGGTCCTCTGTGAAACCATATGTTTTGAGGACATCCATCTTCAAAATTGGGTTGTCAGTCCCTATCGTTATGGGACAATATATTTAGTAAACTCCCAGCTTACAAGCTGTGCGTAATATATAGTGACTGTTACTCTCATCAATAGATGCCCAGACACTATAAGCCTCTTCTAAACATTATGGCATAATGAAGTTATCTGTCCTTATATCGATTAGGGCGATAGAGCGTATGGAGTATTTGTTTTATTACAGCACTCACACATCTCAAAGATGGCTGCCGTATTCACCACAAATTATAATCTCTTTTTCTCGTTTCTATTCCTGATAAATCTGCTGGCGCCCACTCTGCACATACTATAAATCGTGATACAGTGAACCTAATATAGAGCGAAAATCAGTATAAATTAAGACATAAAGCCACGTAATACCTATGAGCCGGCTAGATCACATGACACGTGCTAAGATACTTAAACGGCGTTCCGAGTCAGGAAATTCACGTATCCTGATCCGGAAGACGTTCGTAGCGAGTAGGGAGGCCGCAGTACTTTTATCAGGTAAGAACCGGGCACATCGAATATGCGATTGTTAGCCTCTCCACCAAAGAACTTAGACAGCTCGAAAGCTAATGCGAAGATCTAAGTTAGCGTACGCCATGTCTCTGCATCAAAAGAGACAGCATTTTAACCTAAATGGGGCGTTTGTGTTACAGTGAGAGTGTAGAAGATTTCCATTAGACGTATGTTTGATATTTTTTGAGTGAACCATAAATTTCTGGTCACACATCTTTTATTAAAATGGGGTGAGTAGCAAACATGTTAAGCCACAAAGTGCTTTGTTGTGGCTTAGAACTGCACTTCGTCTGTATAAAATATTAGAGAACTCTCCAATAACTGGACCGTCTGCGTGACTTAGCTCACGTAGTTTTAATACCTTAGTCATAAATAGCCGTTAGTCGGTTTTAATAAGGGGTTAAGACAACTTTTATCTTCCTGTGTGTTTGACACAATAGAGCAACTATTGACACTGATGGCTGGGATACGACCAAATGTTCCTTTCTGTTGTGTCTTTACAGATTTTATTTTATTTTTTTACTTCGTTGCAATAACCAGATAGCAACATAACCAGGTAACTATCAACTTATACCATAAAGTATTAGCTCGAATATGATAGCTTTTACCGCAATGGAAAAAACCAATAACATTAATGATTCTATGATTTCTTCCTAGTCCGATTCTGTCAAATATAACAAAAGACGTTATGACACAAGTTACAGGCACGATCACGGCTCACCTGTATTGTTCATAAAACGACACTGGTTTTTAACGGTAAATTTATTCCTTCAGCCATTATTATACTTGGAATTAAAAACCGTGGGGCAACATAATCTTACACTTGTTCTTTTTACTTCCCACATTTTAAAGGCCACTAATTAATATTCCCCACTACATCGGTGACTCCTACAAACGCAATTGTGAAGGAATAGTACCACATACAAAGGTATGCCATATCGAATTACGACCAGTGTGTAGTCCTATGTGGGTTCCAGCAATAACTGTGTGGGCGACATTACGCTGTAAACACTAGTGACTATCAAAACCCACTATACCTTGCATTTACATATATTTTATCCTCGCTCTTTTCAGGTCATTCCTGATTTTATTTTGACTCAGAAGAAAGTTAGTCTTCCCAATTAAATAAGGGACTAAAGACTTTTCTGTCTCCTGTATTTTAATAGGTAGGTTTACATAGCATGGATGGATCATGTGTTGTTATTTAGCCCACTGAGGGTGTTGAAGTTATAGTTTTTGGTTATAAGTAATTGTGGGTCACAATGGGTAACTAGACATTTATGTTTACCTGGAAAAATAGGGAACGCAAATGAAATGTAACATGAAGATTGTTATCGCGTATGTATCAGCTAACATATTGCTATATTATTTAATATTGTTTTTAGAAAACTCTGTCATGAAGAAGGTGGTTGATCCATGTCTCACTGAAACGCCGCGTCGAGTACTGTGTAGTTTTCTTTGTTTTTAATTAACACTTGTGTCACATATCATGAAATGTTTTTTAATTGCTTGTTGTACAAGATCCTTTGTGCTTAATTTTTAACAATTATGAATAAAAATTGAATTGTAATATGTTACATGCTGTTCTTTTGCCTTCCTGCTCTAAATGTACTCATTTATTATTGTAATTCCCTCGCAACTGGTTTTTGAATAACTGTTGTATAAATACTAATGTTCTCATACTGGTACACTGCATAACACAACACATGATCCACATAAATGTTTAGGTAGGGATCTGTTCAGTTTATCTCCATTTTTAAGACCAGCTATTTTCTGATCTTAAAAAAACTGCCTCTAACTGCAGTTAGCGGCAGTTTTTTGGGTCCTTCAAAGTTCAGGAATCTCCTTGTAAATATCGCAAAGTGGGGTTAGTGGCCGTTTTTGCACGGGAACGCCTCCCTTGCATGTCATTATCGCTAACAGAAGTGGCGATCTTTAGAATGGACGTTTTTGCAGGAAAACTGCCGCTAACAGAGGTTAGCAGCAGCTTGTACATAAGGCGATAAAAATCTTGCCGCAAAACCGTAGGAAAAGTGCCGTTAAGGCGGCGGTAACTCCTTGTACATATGCCCCTATATTTTTGCAAACAATTTTAATGACTTCTATATTTTTTTAAACGATATTTCTTACCTTAAATGTGATATTCTTGACCACGATATTCTTGCTGTTGATATTTCTGAATCACAATATGTTCAACTCGATATTTGCGTAAGTCGACATTTCCAACTCGATATTCTGTCTCAACACCATTGTAATAGGTCACTTGCCCGCAGCAACAGCGGACAGACGCTCATCCAACCGTCAGCGTAATCAGGCCCAAAGTGTAGTACAAGGCCAACTGCCATATGTGATTTATAAAATGACAGGTGGCTATTGGAAAATGTGGTTGGTCAAAAATAATTATGTGACTATCATAAACCTATGCTATTGCTCTGCTATACTGTTGTTGATTTTCATTTTTCTAAATGAACTTCTTCAGGCCACTTTTGTTACACTTTTCACTAGAACATATATTCATTAAAGTAATCAAATATAAATTTGTGAGTTAAAGGCTCTGTAAGTGTTTAGGGAACACACTAAAATGTGAGGGAGTAGGGTTTTCTATATCTCAATCTTCAGGTGTAATCATTAAATAACCCCTGTCACTGCTGTATGGACCTTTGTTCATTCAGAAGGAGAAGTAAGGAGCAATCATCTACATAGCAATAAAGCATTAAAGACTTTCAGTTCTGTCAATAAAGAGAATTAGCGTGAGCTAAAGGGTTTGTTTTCAAGGTAATATAATCAATCAATCGCTATTTGATTATAAAATAGAACAAAATGTTCGTTTGAAACACAGTTAATATAGTAATAATACAGCAAGTGTGATCCATAAAAGAAAAGTCCCTATTCTAAATTAAATTAGAATAACAGGAGAAAAAGGGAAAGGTGTCAGTTTAGGAACCCAATAAAGAGCTCTGATAAGTGAATCAAAGAGCAAGCATAACACCTTTGCATACTAACCTGGAATGTATCCAGTTATCAGCAGACAATTCAGAAAAATCCAAGTAAGGCAACCTCTCAATAAGAAAGGCTTCAGAAACTCAACCAGTCAGAGAGTCGGGAAGGAATCCCAGAGAAACAATCCCCCAAACTTCTCTAGGAACACATGCTAATATAAACACAAAAATACCATGTTGCAAAAAAAAATCTTACTTCTTCTGAGTCCTCCAATAGGAAGTCAGTAAACTCCTGAGAAAAAGCAAACTTCCCATGTTCTCATACGGGTACAACAGACTTTCAGACACGGAATCTTAAAAAGTTACATAGTTGATGTTTTGCGGTCCAGACAGTTCTTCCCATGTATCATTCTTCTGGTCACCTCCTCTTATCTCAGTGAGAACTCACTATCAGTTGTCCAAAACATAACAAACACCTATTCACTTGCTAACAGAAATCTTCTGGAAAAGTACAGCATTTCAAACAAAGAGAAAAAAAAACATCTAGTGTAAAAAGCTATTCAGTTTGAAAAACAGGCCTTTCAATGGTAAAGCATTATTTTTCAGTTAACATGGTATGGACAGTTAGACTAAATTAAATCTGCGCTTTTCTTCATTTGCAGGCCTATAAGAGTAAAGTATGATAGCCTACTACAAATAGGTGTTACTTACATGTAAGTTTTGCACATTATTAATATAAGCATTTTGCGCGCAAACAACATTCCGTCAACAAAATCCTATGTAATTACACGGAAAACAATGCAACGCAATAGTTTTAGGGAAGCAAACATTTTAAAAAGATTTAAGGTTTTGAGCCAGAGTTCAAGATTTCCACATTTTTCGACAACGACATTACAGGACTGTAAAGTAATATTGAAACAGCTACTTGCCCCAGTCCAGCCCTCAAACCTCCACCAACTTTCTGCTTGTTCGCTCCTGCACTGGAGAAAGAATGGATCGAGATTACCCCCTCCTTCAAACGATTCTCCCCATCACTGGCACCTGCATTGCCATGTTTGTGAACTTGGACCTCACAGCTTTAACTCATACAGTCATATTGTGGCGCGTGGCAGTTGGGCGATTCCTCCTTGCCTCGAGCTGCTCACGCGACCATGTCTCTCTTCGTGTGCTGTGGTGAGGCTTGCTCCGTTGGCAGAATCTCATCTGTCAGGGAGGTTGGGCAATCGGCCTGCAAATATACCTGGCTGTGTGCAGTTACTTCGCAGCAATTTGACAATGATCAGCAGCCTTGGAGTCTCCATCTCACGCGTATTTCATATTGGTGTGGTCACGCCTCTCTCCCAGTAGGAGCAAGTCAAATGGTGCCCTTTTGTCTCTGTGACTACTCCAACCACATGTGGTTTGCCCAAAAGCTACCCCTCACCCGCCCTGTCTTTTCATCCTTTACTTGATCGCATTGGCCCATATACTGGATACCCACAAGTTTGGCTATCACATGTAAGCGAACAATACTAAATTTTCCTCACCATGGAGGAAGGATCAGGAGCTTATCATTAAGTTGCAAAAACTAGCTGTAGCACACACTAATTGGATGCACCAAAAATGGCTGCTTCATCAGTCATTTAAAAAATCCTTCTTGTGGGCCCTGCCAAACCCTCATGCTTCCCTTTCACTAGTCCTGACACCATTGGTCCATCTCCAATGCCAAATCAGGTTTGTAATCTGGGTGTAATCTTTGACAATGATGTGACCTTTAACCTCATGTGAACTCTGTTTTGCCTTTAACTAGTTAAAACTTCTACACAGCATTCTTTCCCTCGGACAATTCCATCCTCCTTGGATTTTTTGCAAAAACATACTCACTGGCTTTGCTAAGCCAAACTGCAAATAGTGCACAATCATGCAGCAAGACACTTTATGGGGACAAACACCACATCACCCCATCCCTCGGATATTTTCCTTGTCTACCGTTTAAAGAGAGATATACTTTACAACCCTGTGCCTATTTCAAACATCTGTTCAGTGTCATATACCAAGCTACCTGGCCAGACTTTTACAGTTCCACCATCTTTCTAGGTGGCAGAGATCATCTTTTGCTAACCTCCAGGTATTGCATCCACATAAGCTTTAAGAAAATCAGATCACTTCATGTGCAGGGCTCCTCTCTGTGCAACTCAATTTTTGCGGTCGTTGAGAATAAAAAAATTTTTCCTAAAGGACCGCTAAAGCCTAAACTCACAACCAGTGCCGGAAAGTAGGGGGGATGTGCAGGATCTCAGTTCCATCAGCTATTTCTACTGAATTTGTCCTGGTGTAATTTTCTGCCACCAGGACACATTTCAGCAGCGCCCACATGTTTGTCAGCATTCTGTTCAGAGCAGTAACGTGCAAGCACCGAGGGGTCTTTCTATTTGCACTTCCAGCTGGGCCCAAAAACACAGGCCTGATTTAAATGTCTATCAGCCCTCCTTTTATCTGAGTATAATACTGGATGAGTGCCATCTGCAGCCTGACACCTAGACGCCAAAGCAATGGAAGAAAACAAGCGTGCAAACCATGTTATCACTTCACAAGTACTTAAGACCGGTTTTTAAGTTTGTTTAACTCCCTACCTAAGAGATGTGCTTAAACTGTAAGAATGCAAGATTTATCTGTCTGTATTGGTAATTACCCAAATTATTATGTTGTAAATGGAACCCACTATTTTTTTTATTTAATTCTTTTATAGCTTTTCTCATCCCAGTTTAGGATGTCAGAGTGTTTAAAATAAATCATACACATGTGCAAGTCTATGTAAGGAAATGTTACATAAGACAATGAAGGTTATAACTTCTAAAGTGTAGGAATCACATATCACTAACTCAGTGATTTTGGTTGCCTATACTAATAAGACTTTATTACTTCCCAAAGAAACCCTTCTTTGAAATCTTAGAATAACAACAGATCCCAAAAAACAATAAGGATTTAAACCTATGACTTAGAGTTGCATGCAGCTCCTTGATGCTGATAAATAGAGCACTCTGCTATATTAGAAGGCGTGCAACTTATGAACTTGAAGTAACAAAATCATCTCAGTGTCAAAAGCAGTAGCCCATTTACCTATCAAGATAAAAAACAAATCTTGTTACACAATGTTACATGATGTGCTCTGCAGCAGGTAAATGAATCCTCTGTGTTACTTTATGAGTCAAAACTGTGACTGAATAAAACACAGAACTCTCCCAGAACTCTGTTAACCACTGGAGTTATCTCACTGCTATTACAAACCCCTCAACATTTTTGGGCACACAATGATCTCTGCAGCAAGTGTCTTAACCCTGTAAGACATTTTAAAATGTAGCCTCTTTATTACCAATTATGTCATCGAGAACAGATTTATTGTCACATATTTCTTTTTGGCCAATTTTTTTATAGCTGGTTTTTTTTTAATATGTGTATAAGTTGCCTGTCAGACTCTGCTTTTCAAACTCCGTCCCTCGTGGCACCACCCCCTTTCCTCAGCCACTCCTTGAACCCCAATTAATGGGTTCCTGGAGTGCATTTTTTCGAATCCCAGCACTGCTCATAACCTTTCCATATACACATGCATGAAGTACCAAACTTTAGTCAAACTTACTGCCAAGTGGTGACTTAGCTTTCTGTTCACTCATGCTCTTTTATCAGACTAACGCTTTCTCCTTCACCCACGGAGACATTTTGAGACTTTCTCCTGACATACAGTTTTCGAGTTTGGTTCCAACTTTTATGATGCACCCAATAAAGTGACGAAATCTCAGTCCTCATTTTTTACCCTCTTTCAAGAATTCTGAGAGGGACATTTACAATCAGAGTTCTTTACAAAAACTAGTAAATACATACTTTAACCGTAATAGTCATCTCAACTTCATTGTACATTTCCTTAAAAAAAACTAAAATTCTTGGTAATGTAGAGTTCAGCGCATTGTTTTCAGGGAGCTGTTTCATTTGCATGATACTTTTTATCGAATGTACTTTCCAAGTTCATTCACTATTGTAACATTGTCCCCCAAAGAGTGTGCATCAAAAAATCAGTTTGCACTTTCATGACTTGGACTTACCAGTGCTTCATCAATGCGTGCGTCAAGACCATTTCGCCTATACTCTATTTAGGACTTTGAATCCTGTGACCATCCCCGGAGCACACTGCAATTGCAAAAGTGGACATAGCTCTTCAGTTTCATGACCCTGACCATGGAACAAAGGCAGGGTTGGACTGGCTTACAGGGCACTCACCCAAAGGGCCGGTCTGACAAGTCAGAGCATGGGCCGGTTTTTAGGTCGAGCCTAGACTGCGCATGTGCTGCTCTGCAATTCATGCTGTATCCAGAATATGTGATTAAAGCACCTCCCATCTTTTCTATTGGCTCCTGTTAGTGCCCTTCCTAAATGCTTGCTTTTGTTTGGTGGATATGCTTAATTAGTCTCGTAATTTGGTGTTTTGGACCCTCCCAGCAGACTGCCCCTGTTACATGTGCCCTTACTCTTTTTTTATGTATGTCCCTTCATGCTCACTCTTTTTTTTTGCTTTTCCTTGGCTCGTGTATTAGTATGGCACCCGCTTCATAGACGCTGGCTTCATGTTTTGGATGGTAACGTGATTCCGTGCTTAGCTGACAGCATTAGATTTGTTCATCGATAAATCCAACCGATTGTATGGATTTATCTGCCTCACCACAGTATAGGGGCCCCCTTCTGAATATGATGAACCCCACTCCCCTCCCCCTCACTGCACTCATCTTACACCACCCACCTCCCTACAGTGTTCACGTTTCCTGCTCTGCCGCTAGCAGCTGCCCCCCCCTTTCTTCCTCTTATTCCCTCTCTTTCTGTCTTTCTCCTCCTCACTTGATGAAAACCATGACTTCAACAAATGGCTCTTACCCTCTCTTTCCTCTCATTTACTTTATTTTTTCCCCTGTGTAATGGATCCAAAAAAGAAAGAAACACTTTGGCTGCAAATGCCTTTTTCTGAAATTTTTCTATTCCAAAGTGCAGCCTTGGGACGGAGAGAAAAAAAAGGTTCAATAATCGAAAAAAAGAAAAACTAAATAAAACATGACAAAGTGGTTGCAAAGTGGCCAGATTGGTTATATTCACAAACACACACATTGGCGCAACTTTACAGAGTTTGCCAGTGAAGCACTATTTCGTTTTCTCGTCTTTCTTTGAACAACATTGTTTTCCCTGGGTGGGGAAGTGCACCATTCCTGGAGGTACTGCAATACCTAATTGATGCGTAGTTTGGAAAAAGTTTAATGTGATCCTTATCAGCTGTTTCCCTTATTTTAGTTTATAAAATGTGTACTGTGCCTCTGTGTTCAGGGATGTGGTCTTTTTCAATGAGACTGCTTACGTTTTGTAAGGATATAAGCAATGGATATTGAAATGGGTCCCTTTCGGGCCCTGTAGTCATATCCTTATGTTTTCAGGCAAAAACACTCAATGAATTCTGAAAAATAAGTGTAAAAGCGTTAAGGTAGCCATGTTGTTCCTGCTTACATTTCACATGCTTTCCTTAATCTTGCATTCCCTATGAGTGTTTGCTTTTTCCAAGTTGCTACTTTTCTTTCAGCTAGCTGTCTCCCCTCCCTCATAACCTATTTCCCATTTTCTGGTTCTCCAGTGCTGCGAGGTCATACAAATGCCAATAGCGCTATGCAAATATCATCATACCACTGCATACAAAAAAGCAAAAGTAAAAACTATGTTCATTTTCAAAGCCAAGAGCTCTAACTTTCACAAATGCGAGACCAATTGCATTATAAATGCTTGTTAGATGTTTGTGGGCCTGTTTTATGGTTTGCTGGCCAGTTTTAACAGTTGATTTTCCTGATATTAAAACAAGCACTGCCTGCAGTAAGCTTAAATACATACAGCCTTCTTTCCCTTCCAAAACATGCCTATAACGTGTCTTTACAAGTTCAAAACTACCCCACTTTGCAAACATGGGCCATTTTTTTAGCTTTCTAATTCACTAATGGGGGGCCACTTTTATTTTGGTATCCAGGCCTATTTTCTGTCCCAGTCTGACCCTGAACAAAGGCCACGCTCCCAAGACACACACACCAAGGTAAACTGAAACATGAAGAGTTCCTGCGCTGCTGCTAATTAGCATGCTTTATAAAGGGAAACATCCTTTACATCGCGATGATTACACCGCGATGCATTTAGAACGCTGCCATTACAACGCAAGCGTTACATCGACTTGCACTGGAGGGCGCTATAACCTAAGGAATAGTAAGGTTTACTATTCCAACACCTTCCCTACTGTACGTAGACTGTTGTTGGAATAGTAAATCTTACTACTCCTAAGTCCAGCGCCCTCCAGCGCAAGTCGTTGTAACGACTTGCATTGTAAAAACTGCGATGTTACATACCGCGAACATTTTGATCGCGTTGTAACATCACATATTCCTTTATAAAGCATCGACGGAACTCAATGAACTCCAGGTCTACTGTGCGGTTTACATTTACCCAAGTCAATAGAGCCGACTTTATCGATCTCGGAAGGATGAAGGATAGACTTCACTTGCTGTTGACTCCATGCTACACCTAGATCTGTGCAGGGAATTCTTTAACCCATGTCCGTGGTAGCCATCACTGCCTTATCCAGGAGGTGCCTGGAGGTGATTTTGTTCATGGGAATGTGCTATACAAGCTTGCTCATTCAGGTCTGGACAAAATAGTTTTCCTTTGTACTACTCAAAAAGATCAAATACTTTCTCCCAAAAGTAGAGCATAAACTGTTGCTCACACATTTACCATCGCCTCATTTGATTTTGTCCTCGTTTGTCCATAACAAGATTGTACTCCATTCAATGACTCAACTAATGTCACCCACCAAAAAATCAGACTAGATCTCACCCATCCCCAAGAACTATTATGGCCGACTTCGAAGCAAGGATTAATTTTAAAAGTTTCTGCCTCACCTATAAAGTCACCAGTATAAACTGAGCACGTTTCTAGGCAAAGCTTCTCAAGATTTCAGGCCAAAGAGTTGTCAGTTGTCTTTTAAATAAGCAGATGTTGGGAAGGGACATTATGTGCATCTCTTCTCTTTCCCTCTTTCACTCTCACTCTAATACCCATCCTTATCACTTTGCAGGTTAGGTCAAGGCCTGAAGATGAGGAGATATAATGCATTCAGCCATTTTCATGACACTGTGCGTTACTCACAAAGCAATAAATGGCAAAGGGCCAATATTCCTACAGGTAAAGCATGAAAAAGGACCCCGTGTCCCTGATTACAACCACATTTATTTATAATTTTATTTATTTATAAATTTCTACGCTGAATCACCCCATAAGGGGTATCTCTGCGCTAACCACAGATAATAATACCACCCCATAAGCAGTGCTTTAGATGAAAACACAGAAGTGCAAGTACTCACTCTTTAGAGTACCTGTTTGCGCCTGAGAAGACCCGGTACTCTCCTAATAAATGCATTGCAGCAGTGCTGAGAAGTGCAGGTACTCGCCCTTTCAAATTAAAGAAGTGCAGGTACTCAGTACCGGACAGTATCTCCATTTAAACACCGCCTTTAAGAAGAAAACCATCGGTGGCATTTCCTTCTCAGTTTAAGCTGCTAAGTTATGGAACTCTCTGCCAGTAAAGATGTGAGCGATTGCTAACCACTTGGTACTCTGGACGATAGGGAAAGCCTGGCATTTACATACCAGAATTCTTTGGAAATGGAGAGATCCGAATAACTAAATTATCCTTCCAATTTGCATACATTTAGATATTTATAAATATGCGTATACGTTTTCCTAGTTCGCATTCAATGCCACCTTGCCTCAACTCCTACGACATTCCCTTAAAAGAGTATTGTTCTATGTTTGATCCCAGAATAGGCAAACAGACATGTTAAATAAATAGCCATGGGGTTTTGTGTTTCCTATTACCAACGCAAGCGACTTGAAATCCGGATCGTTTTTGCTTGCATTACAAATTAGTCACAATTTGTGTTTTTTACATGTGAGCAATTCGTGAAATAATGACCTGGTGCTTCCCTTCTGTGAATTGGGGCCAAGAGATGCATCTTACGCACAACACAAACAAGAGCAGGAGCCGCGCGCCGAAAAGATGCATAAATCCTGGGCCACCGGAGAATTCACCCATTTCTACATATGCATCTCATAAATCCATACGGAAAATAGATTGCATTAGTCATGATTGCTAACATGATTTAGGCCCTCGGTGGAAATAGAAAGAATGCGGGCGGCAGTTCCGGCCTCGAAAATGAGAAACGCGGATGGAGACACCAGACTCCTGCTGTACACATTAATTGTTGCAGCCACAGCAGGGCTTGGAAGCCGGGGTAGGGGCGGCCTGCGCTGGGTGTAACCAAGATTCCACCGGTCCATTCAGGAGGGTGTCCTGCCTACCAATGGAGTAGCAAGGGTACCGTGAAGCTAATCGGGGTGCGGTAGGTCCCCTGGGCCCCAATGCCACTACTCCTGCTGCACCATTGATAGATATGACACTCCTGCCCCACTCGAATTTAGTGAGTGTGTTACCGGGCTGCTTTAAAGTGGGCCAGAATTCAATTTTCATCCAAAAACTCCCGTTTCCGGCGGAATAAGTTTACAGATGGTGCTGTGTTTCCTGACACACACAAGCATTTGGAAAGCCAATAGGTCTCGCCTATGCGAGAGCTATTGGCTTTGTCAATGTGTTAAAGCCATGTTGTACACCAGTGTGGCTGCTGTTCAGCATGACTATGGGGTAGGGTAGATTGCAGTGTGGCAGATTGGGGTGGGTAGATTGGGGCAGATTGTGGTGGGGAAGCTTGGGGTAGGGTGGATTGGGGTGGGATAGACTGGGGTGGGCAGATTGGGATGGGAGAGATTTGGGTGGCCACATTGGGTTGAAGTAGATTAAGCTGATTGGGGTGAGTTACATTGTGGTGGGCTACATTGGGGCAGGTTGGGATAGATTGGAGTGAGGTAGATTCGGGTGGGTTAGACTAGAGTAGGGTAGATTGGGGTGGGTAAATAGGAGTGGGCTAGATTGGAGTGGGGTAGATTGGAGTGGAGCAGATTAGAGTGGGGCAGAATGTAGTATATTGGAGTGAGGTGGATTGGGGTGGATTGGAGGGGAGTAGGTTGGGGTAGATTGTGGTAGATAGGAGTGGGATAATTGGGTGGGATAGATTGGAGTGGGGTAGGTTGTGTGGGGTAGATTAAGGTGGGGTAGATGGAGTGGGTAGATTGGAGCAGGGTAGATTGGGTTAAATTGGAGTGGGGTACATTAGAGTGGGGTAGATTGGAGTGGGGTAGATTGGAGAGGGCTAGATTGGAGTGGGGTAGATTGGAATGGGATAGATTGGAATGGGATAGATTAGAGTACGGTAGATTGAGCTAGGTTGGGTGTGATGGATTGGGGTGGTGTATATTGGAGTGGGGCTGATTGGTGTGAGGTAAATTGTGGTGGGGTTGATTGAAGTGTTATAGATTGGGGTGGGGTAGTTTGGGGCAGATGGAGGTGGGGTAGACTGGGTGGGCACATTGAGGTACAATGGGATGGGGTAGATTCAGGTGGTGTAGATTGGGGTAGATTTGGGTGAGGTAGATTGTAGTAGGATGGGTGGGGTACATTGGAGTGGGGTAGATTATGGTAGACTGGTGTGGGGTAGATTGTGATAGATTGAAGTGGGATAGATTGGGGCAGATTGGAGTAAGTTGGAGTCGGGTAGTTTAAGGTAGATTGGAGTGGGGAAGATTGGAGAAGGGCGGATTGGAGTGGGATAGATTGGAGTGGGATAGAGAGGTGGAGATTGGAGAGGGGTAGGGAGGTGTAGATGGGGTAGATTGGTTAGAATTGAATAGGTTAGATTGGGTGGGGTAGATTGGAGTGTGGTACATTGGAGGAGGGTAGATTGGGGTACATTGGAGTGGGGTAGATTGTAGTTGGGTAGATTGAGGTAGGTTGGGTGGGATAGATCGGGGTGGAGTAGATTGGAGTGTGATATATTGGAGTAGGGTAGATTGGAGGGGGTATATTGGAGAAGATTGTGGAAGGGTAGGCTGAGGTAGATTGGAGTGGGGTAGATTGGAGTAAATTGGAGTGGTGTAGATTGAAATGGTGTAGATTTTAGTGGGGTAGATTGGGTAGATTGGAGTGGGGTTTATTGGAGTGGGATAAATTGGGGTAGATTGGAATGGGATAGATTGGGGTAGGTTGGGTAGGGTAGATTTGGACAAGTTGAAGTGGGGTGGAGTAGGGTAGATTGGAGTGGGGTGGAGTGTGATGCGATGAAGAAGGGGAGCAGTAGAACGCAAAGGAAAGGGGAAAAGCTGTGCCATGAAGATGGAGGACGAGTAGTGCGATGAAGAGGAGGGGCAGTGTTTGCCGTGAGGAAGTGGGAGCATTATTACGACGAAGTGTAGATTTCTCTCTATTATCAACAGCTGTGTAGGCAATTTGTTTTGAAAAGTGAAAAAAATACTTTTCTGGCCCAAAACACATGTTTTCCATTGCAGGTACAAAACAGAAAACCCAACTATCCAGTTTCAAATGCTTGAGAGCTGTTTTAAATGTTGGTATTTTGTTAATAAAACATATTCATTTTGTGTCATTTTTAGTCTGCATAAAAATTTGTGTTGCTCCAGGTGAATAAATGCAATATTGACAAATTCTGTTTCAGTGCATATCAGTTTAATTTCTTACTAGTCCGTAAATGCAATGTCGAGAAAGCTGTTCCAGGTTTCATTCGCCATGGGCTCTAATTTCCGATTTAAGCTATTCCCTCCTTTTTTATTGTCTTTTAGCCACACCAGTAATATGATTGAAACCTGCCAGTAGACAGTGCAGAGTTCATGGGCAGTGGGCCCTCGTTTTCAAAACCGCTCTCACTTTAAAATCTTTTCAAATTAGGGCTTTGCATACTGTTTTGTATGATTTTGCCGTAGCTCACATTCTGCCTGTAAGACACTGCAGCTTCTCCTACTTCCAAGTGCAAAGGGGAGCTATTGAGAAGGAGGGTGTGGGGGTTGGGAGAAGCAACATGGAATGCAGAGATAAAGGCAAATAGGAACAGAATCTAAGCAGCAAGCGCTCATATGGAGTGCTTAAACATAATTAAAAAATTAACTCCAAACAACGAGCGCAGTGGGTCCATTCTCTAGGGGAGGGCCAAACACAAGAAGAGGCATGACACATGCATGCCATGACAAACTGCAACGAAGGGTATGAGAGGGATGTTGCAGCTAACAAATGGTAAGCTGGTGGACAGGCTGTAGCCTACTAACTGTAAACAACATGTCTCGAAGAGACAGCGCATGCGCTATATAACCAAGACCTAAAAAACAGGTGGTTACTGGACTGAATTTGGGTAAAACATGCAGAACACCAACTTCAGCATGTTATTCCCCATTCAAAATGTCAAAATAATATTGGCTCAGTAAAGGTATGGTAATCTCACCTGGTACTTGTAAAAGTGTGTGCTCAGTACTGCACCTTGTTACCAGACCACTAGAGATTGGTCACTGAATGGGAAGGCAGATCTGTTCCGCTGTGTTTTCTTGCAATGTGTCCTTTTGGATGGTACAGAACATGGTTTTAGCACCTCATTCCAAGTGCAGCAGAAAAAAAGGAATAAAAACCGTCTGGTGGAAACAGCTTTACCACATGGTAGCAAGGCAGTGAGTATGCCTGATTGAGAATGTTTTCCTCTTCGATGGGAATAAAATACGCCAAAGGTCTTTGCGAATGGTTTTACCGCAAAATATTCTGTGTTGAGCACCGTTTTTGCCAAGATCATTTCGTCAGTTTGCCTTGCTAGTTTCATCATTCTATGAGCACAAAACCCAGGAGACAATTTTCGTGGAAACTGTGATTTCAAATGTGGCACAAAAACGGTTTCCTTCGATTTCAAAGGTATAGTGGTACTACGAATGAGGCTGCTAATCTACAAAACTTTGTGGATTTGTGTAAGAGTGGTACCGGTTGAAAAGGGAATGCCTGCATTATCTTTTCACCCCTGTTCTGCTTCACTTTACTTAGGGAAGAGGCCGAAGTACCAAAAAGCATAACCCAGAATATTGCAACTAAAAATAGGGAATTTTGCAGCAACATTTAGAGACACGCAATAATGTTCTTAGGCCATAGTTGCGGCACTTTATTTTATTGACCTGTGTTGCAAAGTCATCCTGTATCCTGGGCACCCCCCAACTTTTTGCTGACTGGTACTGGTGGTAACTGACTCTGACTGATCCTGGGCTCTGCCTAACCAGGCCCAGGGCCAGTGTTATGCTGAAAACAACTAGAATACAGTGAAAACACCTAAATACACTAGGGTACAATAAGGGTTGGGGTACCCCTGTGATTGGCATGACCTCCCCCATAGGGCCCTAGTACATAATAGGGCAGGGGATTGAAACTACCTATCAGTCCCTAGTATATAATAGGGCATGGCAGTTAGAGGCCAGCAGCCCTTTCTGCACTTGCATGTGTGCACTGCTGAAGCCTGAGGTCAGTTTAAAAAGTGGCTCTGGGCTACAGGACTGCTTTTAAAAAGTAAATTGTGCCCAAACTCGACTTTTGTGTTTGGGGCACTTAAAAACTGTTAACCTACAATATTTGGACATATTAGGTACCCCCCGGGTCTCCCCTAGGTGTCCCAGGGGTGGGGGGGTCAGGTATCTATAAGGTGGACCCTTATAAAATGAGTTTTATATGCCCTGGGTAAAGTGAAATTGCACATTTCACTCCCCACATTGTGATAAAGTGCTGCCCAAAATTGACTTTGGTGGTAGGAGCACTGTGGAGGGAGGATCTGCAATATTTTTACATATTCAGAACCCCTAAAGTCTCCCCTAGGTGTTCCTGGGGTGGGGGGTCCTATAGATATATGTAGCGTACTTATAAAATATGTTTTTATAAGCCCTGGTGCTGGAAAAATGGCCCAAGTCACTTTTTCCATTGCAAATCCCATGCCATAGGCTAACATTGGAAAAGGTTATTAGTTAATAACTGGAGAAAGAAACGCCATAAAACTAGGATTAACGGACTCAGTAGAATGGTAATGATAAATCCAACAATATGGTATTGTTTAATTTATTGTAAAATGTACAGACAAGAAGTTATGAGACTTTTTTTTGTCTGGAAGCAAAATTCAACCCTGTACTGCTCTGCCCTGATTGGTCAGAGATAAGTGGGTGAGCCTGGCTGCTTTGAAGAGGTGATAAATGACACCTGGGGTTAGGAAGCCTCTCGGGGAGGAGAGGTTGCTGGGCATAGGAATGCCAGAGCAGGGGGAGGAGTCGTAAACCATGGACTTCAAGTGAAGGGGAGGACCCCTTTTCACCTCCAGCCAGATGCTAGGATTAAGGAAGGAATGAGCAGATGTAAGGGGGAGAGACTATGGAGATTAGCCATCCTAGGGGTGTGTTTAGACAGCTCTTCTCTCCCTGCTGAAAATTCTGACATATTGAATTTTGGAAGAATAGTGGTTTCTGGGTTAGCATTTTGCCACACTCTGCAGGAAGTGGTCAGACCTTTGGGTGGAACTCTGCAGCTCATTGGACAGGAGTGCCCTCCTGCATGACCCCAGAGAACACTGAATAAGTATCCGAGAGGGGCGGTGCCTCTCAGATCTGCTGCTTGAAACTTAAGAAAGCAAGACGGGCAATGCTGGAAGTTTGATGTGCATTTCCAAAGGCCAGCACTCTGAAGACTGCACCATCTGCAACTACAGCCTGTGGATTACTTTGCTGTAAAAGGACTAAAGAGTGGACTCCCTGCAAGCTGCAGGTTAACAGAGCTCACCTGGAACATCACCACAAGAATCCCCTGCCTGGAGTACTACCAGTGGATTTGTAAGGGTTTTGATCAAGTGGATTGTGGGAATTGAAGTCTCACACTTTCAAGGACCCTCTTGGAGATTCCAGAACCTTGGATTGTGTGTTGGATACTTTGGGACCCGCAAGAAGAACTTCAGGAAGGAGTTCTAACTGGGCCCAGCCTGCTGGAGGGGGCTGCACAAGACTGGTGAGAGATCCTCCAGAACAATTGCTAAAGGTGAATGTGTCCCTGTCAGAGGCAACAAAATTACCAAAAGGGGCATTGTTGGTTTCTAAGCACTAGAAAGTGACTAATCTTTAAAAATTCATATCTCTGGTTCCCTACAGTGTATTTTGTTCGTTTTGGTGTCATTTAAAAGATAAAAATATTTCCAATTTCTATAAATTGGTGTTGGATTTTTATTTTGTGTTGTGTGTTAATTATTTACTGAATTGTTTTTTTAAAATGCTTTACATACCTGTCATTGAAGTTAAGCCTGCCTGCTTGCAGCCACGTTACCAAGGGTTGAGCATAGGAATAATTTTCTAAGACCTATTCTGAGCCCTATACTGTGTTAGTGGCATTATTGCCAGTGGCAGACCTACATTTGCCCCTACCAATAATCCACTTTCCAACATTTGGTGCTCAGCGGTGTGGATGAGGACTTGCGTTTAAAGAGTACACCTTTCAATAAAGTGAATTAAGATTTTAAAAATCCTCTAAATTGCCTTAGAACAAAAGTTTTGAGTTTGATTTTTGGAATTTGGACTAAAACTGTTTTTAATCCATTGTTTTGATTTTTCCAAATTGTTCAAAGTCGGTGTGCCTAGTTGTTGTGACCCAAAACTAGGGAACCATGGAGCTGGACTTGGCTAAACTGTCCCAGTTCGCGGTGGGTTATCTTAGGGTACAGTGTAGGCTTAGGGGGCTGCCTGCTTCCAACAAGATTAAGAAGGCAGGGTTGCTTGGGGGCGTGGCCGAGCCGAGCAGCAAGATGGCCGCTTGAATTAGAGGCTCTGCCGGCCGAGTGAACAATCCGACAGGGATCCGGTTGAAAACTACCACAATACTTACAGTAGGCAGCTCCATCGCACCCCACCTGTGCAACATCATCAATCTCTCCTTCGAGACCGCGACCTTCCCAGAGAGCTGGAAACACGCAGAGATCAACGCCCTACTCAAAAAACCCAAGGCGGACCCGAGAGACCTCAAGAACTTCTGGCCCATCTCCCTGCTTCCGTTCCCAGCCAAGGTCATCGAGAAGATTGTCAACAAACAGCTAACCCGATACCTCGAAGAAAACAGCATCCTGGACCCATCCCAATCGGGGTTCCGCAGCAACCACAGCACTGAGACTGCCCTCATCGCCGCCACCGACGACATCAGGATCCTGCTGGACAACGGTGAGACCGCAGCCCTCATCCTGCTGGACCTCTCCCCGCCTTCGACACTGTCTGCCACCGCACTCTACGCGCACGCCTCCACGACGCAGGGATCCGAGACAAGGCCCTGGAATGGGCCACCTCCTTCCTCGCCGGCAGAACCCAGAGAGTCCGCCTCCCACCATTCCGATCTGAAGCCTCCGAGATCATCTGCGGCGTACCCCAGGGATCGTCCCTCAGCCCAACACTGTTCAACATCTACATGGCCCCGCTCGCACGCATCGCCAGACAGCACGACCTCAACATAATCTCCTACGCCGACGACACTCAACTGATCCTCTCCCTCACCAAGGACCCCCTCGCCGCCAAATCCAACCTCCATGAAGGGATGAAGGCCGTCGCCGATTGGATGAAGATCAGCCGACTAAAACTGAACACGGAGAAGACAGAGGTCCTCATCCTCGGCTCCAACCCCTCAGCCTGGGACGAGTCCTGGTGGCCAACGATGCTGGGAGCAGCCCCGACACCCACCGACCACGCACGCAACCTGGGAGTCATCCTCGACTCAACGCTCTCCATGGCCAAGCAAGTCAACGCAGTCTCATCCTCGTGCTTCAACACCCTCCGCATGCTTCGCAAGATCTACAGGTGGATCCCGACAGACACGAGAAGAACAGTCACCCAGGCCCTCGTCAGCAGCAGACTCGACTATGGGAACGCCCTCTACGCGGGAGCCCGGCCAAGCTCATCAAGCGACTGCAACGCATACAAAACGCCTCCGCACGCCTGATCCTCGATGTACCACGCCACAGCCACATCACCCCCACCTGAGGAACCTGCACTGGCTCCCCGTCGACAGGAGAATCTCCTTCAAACTCCTCATCCACGCACACAAGGCACTCCACAAGACTGGCCCAGCCTACCTCAACAGACGACTCCTCTTCTACGTCCCCAACCGCCAACTCCGCTCCGCCGACCTCTCCCTCGCCACCGTCCCTCGCATTCGAAGAACCACCACCGGTGGCAGATCCTTCTCCCACCTCGCCGCCAAGACCTGGAACACCCTTCCACTAAGCCTACGACAGACCCAAGACCTGCTGACCTTCAGGAGGCTACTCAAGACCTGGTTGTTCGACCAGTAGCAGCACCCCCCCCTTTTTCTCCCCCAGCGCCTTGAGACCCTCGCGGGTAAGTAGTGCGCTTTACAAATTCTGTGATTGATTGATTGATTGAGTAGGCGATTGCCTAAACTCTCGGGATCGCGCTGCACCGAATGTGGCGAAAACTGTCTGGCAAACTGCGGAGCGGACGCCGGAACCCGACTTGTGACCTGCGGGCTGGCGGTGTACGTGAGACGTGGCGGGCGGGGGCGCGCGGAAGCCTGGAGCAGAGAGGGATCGGCACCCGCAGGTTGAAGACCCCCGCCGGCAGTGAGTTCTCCGGCTGTTCCTGCACTGAGGCGCTGAGGCGGGAGAAGAGAGGCGGCCCTCGAAGCCACTGCTGCCCCTGTCCTGGCCCCATACTGAGCAGGTAAGCCGGGTACGGACTGCGGGAGGCGGACACAGGAGAGAGTCCTGAGCGGCTGTCTGCGGGCGGGGTGGCCCCCGGACGACTGCGCTGCTCGGGCGGCCTGTGTGACACCAGCAGGCCCCGTTGCAGTGCAAGTGAAACTGACGCCGCGGTGGAGCAGCGCGGCAGGCAGCGTGTGGCTCTACCCTTCCTCCTCCCCAATACAGCGACAGCGTGCCCCGCTGCATACCCCGCGGAACGGCACCCGCCGCACTGAACGGCCTCCTGGTAAGCTGAGAGGGCCGGGAGAGCCATATCGTGCCGGCCGAACCCTACGCAAGCGTAGGCTACCCCTGCAAAGTGGGCCTCACATTGCCTGGCCAGAGAAGAAAACAGGCACCACTGGCGGGCACAAGCAGCAACAGGAAGGAGGGATAAATTCTTGGGGGCCCCTGGGCTCTGTGGGATATCGAGGTGCTGGCACGACAATCCCGCCTGGCATCGACCAGTCGCGCCCTGACGGTGTGCAGACCCCATCCTCTGACATAACCCCCTCATTGTGACCATCGGTGGGAGTGGCCGCAGCTACACGTGCGACGTTGGACGGGGCACACCATCTTACTTATCCTTACCCCACCCCCGCCTGTGGTGGCTTGCTCGACGCCAGGGGGTAACCCCACACAGAGGACGCATAATGGGCAAGACGGACAACAAGCAGCCCAAAATCAACTTCGACAAACGATCTACCCGGCAGATGGATGGCGAAGCGGGGACGCAGACGATAGTGCCGGAAACCCAACTTGATCAGGACCAAGAAGAGGACATTAAAACCATGCTTCGGGACATGAAGGGATGTCTGAAAGATATCGACTCCAAAATTGACTCTCTCGCTGCGCGCATGGACCAAGTCTCGCACAGAGTCGACAAACATGAATCGCGACTTACCGAGCTCGAAACGAGAGTGTCGGACGCTGATGATCGCGCTACAGAGACCCATGAACACCTCTTGAAAATGGACAAAGTGCTGGAAGTAATAAAGGCGCGCAATGAAGACTTGGAGGCGCGTTCACGCCGAAACAACGTCCGCATTACTGGAGTTCCCGAATCGACAGCCATAACCAGCATGGAAAAATACGTGGAGGACCTCTTTAAGGAACTGTTTGGGGACGACCTCTCGGCCATGTTCCTGGTTGAACGCGCTCACCGTACGCTGGGGCCGCGACCGCCGCCAGGCGCCCCGCCCAGACCCATATTGGCCCGGCTACTAAACTACAGAGATAGAGACGCGGTACTCCGCCTGGCGAGGGAGCGAGGGCCACTTACCTATCAAAATAACGCCATCTCACTGTATCCCGACTTTACACAGGCAGTACAAGCGGCGCGGCGAGAGTTCCTTCAGGCCAAGCGTCTTCTCCAGCAGGCAGGACTCAAATACGCCATGTTATACCCGGCCAAACTCAGAGTACACACGAATGGCAAGCCCTCCTTCTTTGCGGACGCCGGAGCAGCACTGAAATTCGCCAAACAGCAAACACGGCAGCGACGAGCCACAGAGCAGGACAAAGCCAGCTCCTCACAGAGTCAACTAAGTGACAATGACTGAAATAGTAAACCGAAATGTTTCTCGGAGTGACTTTGCTCCTGTTCCCTCCCCTGGGAGGAAGTATCCTTTATCGGTTCCCATGGTCATGTATGAACACTGGACCACAATGTTAGTATGGTAGTGCACTATGCTCGGCCACCCTGTTATGTCTGTGACTTGGTAGTTTGCCGGCAACCTCACGCCCCCCCCCCTGGGATAATTCCTATTGTTACAAATGTCTGGGCTCTTAAGATCTGATGGGAGGGTCGTTCACAATCTCAACCTGATTGGGGGGTTGGTGTGGTTGGAGGGAGGGAGGGACACGTTTTTATTTGTTTGTTGTACATTGCAAGATGTCTTACCTTTAATCGCAGACATGCCACGACATGGACACACATTGCTATACCCCACATTGGACGATATTAACAGGACGGAGCTGGTACTGCCAGAGCCGGGCTCCATGGCCCGATTAATCCCAATGGGAATAGACTCGCACACACGCTGACCTGACTACCTTGACTTGCCTAACATGGAACATTCGAGGGTTGAATGACCATAGAAAAATGAGACTGGTACACTCCCACCTAACGAGACACTCAGTTGCGATATGCCTCCTGCAGGAGACCCATCTCCGAGGCCCGGCCTGTGACCGGCTGAGATCCGGCAGATGGGGAGAGGTTTTCGTCTCCTGCTATTCCAACTATGCACGCGGAGTAGCCATACTAATCAAAAAAGGTATTCCCATGCGTACGATACGAGTGATAAGTGACACAGAAGGACGATATATCCTGGTCCATGGGGTACTGTTTAATCAAGCGATCACAATTGCAAATACATACGGCCCCAATGTGGACGACCCCTCCTTTTTCCAGAAAGTGTGGCACGCGATTCAATCAATGGGCGATGCGCCTGTACTGTGGGGAGGGGATTTCAACACAGTGCTGTCACTGAGCATGGATCGGGAGGGAACCTCACGCGCACACCACCCGCAAGCTGCAGCAACACTACACCAACTCATGGAAGATCACAATCTGGTGGACACCTGGCGAAGGTTTCAACCGGAGAGCAGAGAGGGAACATGCATTACGCACCACCACAAGGCCTGGTCCCGTTTAGACTTCTGGCTCACTTCCCCTGATCTGCACTCGTGGGTAATGATACAACCCATCACGCCCGTATGCTTTCTGATCACTCCCCAGTCGTGCTGTCGTATCAGATACCCCAGCCATACCGCCAACCTTTCGCCTGGCGCCTACCGCATGGGGCATTACTAGACTCGGCATTCAGAGAGGAACTACACTCCCATATCACAGAATATTTTGAGAAAAACACGGGAACTGTGAAATCGGAGGGGGTATTATGGGAGGCATTTAAGGTGGTGGTGCGTGGCCACTGCATAGCGGGTCAAAATAGAGTACTCAGGGACATAAGAGGATCACTCAGTCGCTTAGAAACAGAAATACATACACTAGAGCAGTCCTACTATGCGACGCCATCGGCGGCAACACTGGGCCAGATACGCAGCAAATTAACCTCTTACCAGGAAGAGGCAGATAGAGAGGTAAGATTCCTACACAAGCATGTGACTGCGCGGAAAAAAAGAAAAGAAAAAAGAAGGCAGGGTTGCTTAAGTCCCTGTAGGCATGGGCTGGGGTAGCTTAGGAGACTCAAGGGGGGATGGAAGGTAAGCCCCCCATTCTCACCCCAGAGGGGGGTGAGGATGATGCCTCTTCCATTTTTTCTAGTGTTAGGCATATGATTCCAGATGGTGGGAGGGGTAAGAGTCCCTTACACAGGCACCACCACTGTCCCTTGCAGAGAGACAGCTTAATGCTCAATTAGCTTTGATAGCTTTGGAGCAGAGGAAACTGGAATTACCTGAGAAGAGATGGGAGAGGGAAGACGCGTTGAAAAGAAATGGTGGCAGTGAATATGATGAAGATTTTGAAATGTCCAGGGGTAGTGGTCTTGATCACAAACTTTCCAAGGGTATAGTACCCAAGTACAATGAGGGGGATGACATTGACAAGTGGCTAGCAGCTTTTGAGAGGACCCTTAGAATGAGTAGGGTCCACTCTAAGTATTGGGATGCACTCCTGTGGGAGTTGATTCCAGTAGTTGGGAGGGATAGGCTCCTGACCCTGAAAGGATAGGATGCAGAATCATACCAGCAGATGAAGGTATGCCTAGTCAAAAGATTTGGTCTGACTTCGGAGCAGTACAGGGTGAAGTTTAGAGGCACCCAGAAATTGAGTTCAAAGTCTTGGGTAGACTTTGTGGACGTTTCAGTGAAGGCACTGGAAGGCTGGATTGTTGGTAACATTGTTGACACATATGAGGGATTGTATAATTTGTTTTTAAAAGAACTGTTGGAAAGTGGATTATTGGTAGGGGCAAATGTAGGTCTGCCACTGGCAATAAGGCCACTAACACATGATAGGACTCAGCATAGGTCTTAGAAAATTATTCCCATGCTCAACCCTTGGTAGCTTGGCTGCGAGCAGGCAGGCTTACATTCAAAGGCAGGTATGTAAAGCATTTAAAAACACCAATTCAGTAAATAATTAAGACACAATGCATAATAAAAATCCAACACCAATTTATAAAAATAGGAAATATTTTTATCTTTAAAATGACATCAAAACGACAAAGATCCAATGTAGGGAACTGGAGATATGAATTTTTAAAGATTTATCACTTTATAGCACTTAGAAACATATAGCACCATGTTGGGATATCTGGTCGCGATAGACCGGCTCAAAGTCAAAGTTTCAGGCCGACCGCGATGGAGCCCTGAGCGGCTAACCCTCGCGGTAGGTCCTGGTCACAGTTTTTACCTTCGGACTTAGAAACCTTTCTGGAGCTTTTTCTCATGTGGTCCCTCGATGCTCTTCACCAGGCCGGATTCGGTGAGGGTTCGCCGGCCTCGGATTTCTTCTACTCCCGGTCAAACTCTGGAAGTCGGACCTACGGAGCTTTCAGCGGGACGAACGTGGATGGCTTGGCCGGCTCGCGGTTCAAGGCAGGCGGCTTGGCTGGCCAGGTTGAGTCGGTCCCCCTATGGAGCTTTTTTTCAAAGTTGCTCCAAAGTTCTCCAAACTTCTGGAACTTCTTCCTGAAGTTCCCCAAAGGGTCCCAAAGTGTCTCAAACTCACTCCAAGGGTCTTGAAGCTCCAAGATGGTCCTTGAAAGTTGAGGACTTCAGTTCCCACAATCCACTTGGACAAAACCCTTACAAATCCACTGGTAGTTCTCCAGGTTGAGGATCCTTGGTGGTGATGATCCAGGTGAGCTCTGTTAACCTGTAGCTTGCAGGAGTCCACTCTTTAGTTCTTTTACAGCAAGGTAATCCACAGGGCTGTAGTTTCAGCTGGTGCAGTCTTCAGAGGGCAGGCCTTAGAATTTGCACCCCAACTTCTCAGCATGGCAAAGTCTTGCTTTCTTAAGTTTCAAGCAGCAGATCTGAGAGACTCTGCCCCTCTCAGATACTTATTCCAAGTTCTCTGGGTCAAGCAGGAGGTCACTCCTGACCAATGGGAGCAGGGCAACTCCCCAAGGATATGACCACATCCTGTAGAGTGTGGCATTATTTTGTCCCAGAGGGCACCAAATCTTCCAAATTCATAATGGCTGATTTTCCAGCAGGGAGGTAAGAGCTGGATAAACACACCCCTAGGATGGCTACTTTCCATAGACTCTCCCCCTTGTATTTGCTCATTCTTGCCTTAATCCTAGCTCTGGCTTTGGGTCAAAAGAGTAGAGTTGTAAATGACACTGAGGCCGTCCCCTTCCCTTTGAAGACCATGGTTTACGACTCCTCCCCTGCTCTGGCATTCCTGTGTAGCAGCACAATGCCCTCCCAGCAGAGCTGGTTAACCCCAGGGGCTCTTTATCACCTCGTCAAGGCAGCCTGGCTAATACACTTAACTCTGACCAATCAGGACAGACCACTGGAAGGCTGAATCTGGACTTACAAACAAGAAAGTCTTATAACTTCTTGTCTGTACATTTTAGGAGAAATTCAACAATATGATATTGTTGGATTCATCACTACCATTCTGGGAAGTCTTTGAATGGAACTTCTATCATTTTCCTATCAGGAGTTATTAGTTAATAACTTCTTGCCATGTTAGCCTATGTGGCATGGGATTTACAATGGGAAAAATGACTTGGGCCATTTTTCCAGCACTAGGGCTTATAAAAACATATGTTATAAGTACTTTGCTTATATCTACAGGACCCCCACCCCATGGGACTACTAGGGGAGACTTTAGGGGCTATGAATCTGTAGAAATATTGCAGATCCTACCTCCACAGTGCTCCTAGCATCAAAGTCGAATTTGGGCAGCACTTTACCACAATGTAGGGAGTGAAATGTGAAATTTCACGTAACCCAGGGCATATAAAACTCATTTTATAAGGGTCCACCTTATAAATATCAGACCCCCCCACCCCTGGGACACCTAGGGGAGACCCTGGGGGTTCCTAATATGCCAAAACATTGTAGGTTATCCATTTTTAAGTGCCCCAAACACCAAAGTCGAGTTTGGGCACAATTTACTTTTTAAAAGCAGTCCTGCCACCCAGGGCTGCTTTTAAACTGACCTCAGGCTTTAGCAGTGCACACATGCAAGTGCAGAAAAAGCTGCTGGCCTCTAAACTGCCATGCCCTATTTATACTAGGGACTGATAGGTAGTTTCAATCCCCCTGCCCTATTAGGTACTAGGGTCTTACAGGATAGGTCATGCCAATCACAGGGGTACCCCAACCCATAGTGTACCCTAGTGTATGTAGGTGTATTCACTGTATTCTAAGTGTTTTCAGCATAGCACTGGCCATGGGCCTGGTTAGGCAAAGCCCAGGGTCAGTCAGAGTCAGTTACCACCAGTACCAGCCAGCAAAAAGTTGGGGGGTGCCCAGGGCACAGGATGACTTTGCAACATAGACCCCGCCAAATGAAAGGTGATGGGTTACTAACCTACACCCTGGTAGTCCTCATCAGCTAAGTGGACAAACCTGGAAAGTCCATCTGCATTTGCATGGGCAACCCCAGGTCTGTGTTCCACTGTAAAGTCCATTCCCTGTAGGGAAATGGACCACCTTAACAGCTTGGGATTCTCCCCCCTCATCTGCATGAGCCATCTTAGAGGCCTGTGGTCAGTTTGAACACGAAAGTGAGTCCCAAATAAATATGGTCTCAACTTTTTTCAGGGACCAAACCACACCAAAAGCCTCTCTCTCAATGGCACTCCCCCTCTGCTCTCTGGGAGGAAGCCTCCTGCTAATAAGGCAACTGCCTGATCAAGGCCCTCTTCATTTAGCTGTGACAACACTGCCCCAATCCCTTGCTCTGAAGCATCTGTCTGAACCACAAATTCTTTTGTGTAGTCAGGGGCCAGCAGCACTGGTGCTGAACACATAGCAGCTTTCAGAGTGTCAAAAGCCTTCTGACACTCTGGGGACCAATCCACCTTCTTGGGCCTCTTTTTAGAAGTGAGTTCTGTTAGGGGCCCCACAATGGTCCCATAATTTTGAACAAACCTTCTATAGTACCCTGTCAGTCCAAGGAATGCCCTGACCTGAGTATAGGTAACAGGAGATGTACAATCCAAAATAGTTTGGATTTTAACTTGGAGAGGCTGTACCTGGCCCCCACCTACCAGGTGGCCCAGGTACACCACAGAACTCTGCCCTATTTGGCACTTACTTGCCTTAATAGTCAGGCCTGCCTGCTGCATGGCCTGAAACACTTCCCTTAGGTGGCTTAAGTGATCCCCCATGTAGAACTGTATACAGATATATCATCCAGGTAAGCTGCTCTGAACTGTTCCAACCCAGACAAGACCCTGTTCACCAACCTTTGGAAGGTCGCAGGTGCATTTTTTAAGCCAAAGTGCATTACCTTGAACTGATAATGTCCCTCTAGTGTGGAAAATGCTGACCTCTCCTTTGCTCCATCAGTGAGGGCAATCTTCCAGTAACCTGAAGTCAAATCAAAAGTACTCAGGTACTAAGCAGCCGCTAACCTTTCAATGAGCTCATCAGCTCTAGGTATAGGGTGAGCGTCAGTCTTTGTGACTGCATTCAATCCTCTGTAGTCCACACAGAACATTAACTCCTTGGGTCCCCCCTGAGGATCAGGTTTAGGTACCAGCACCACTGGACTGGCCCATGGACTCTCAGACGGTTCAATTACCCCCAATTCCAGCATCTTAGCAATCTCAGCTTTAATGCTGGTTCTGACATGGTCAGACAACCTGTACAGTTTATTTTTGACAGGTAGGCTGTCACCAGTGTCAATGTGGTGCACACACCACTCAGTGATGCCTGGGGTCAAAGAGAACAGGCCAGCAAACTGCTCCAGCACTTGCTTACAGTCTCTGTGCTGCTGGTCTGTCAACTTGGGAGAGAGTACCACTCCCTCCACTGACCCATCTTGCACATTAGTGGAGAGGAGGTCAGGCACTGGCTCAGTTTCCTCCTCCACTCCCTCATCAGTGACCTGTAACATGGTCATATCTGCCCTGTCATGGTGGGGTTTCAATCTATTCATATGCAGGACCCTATGAGGGTTCCTGGGAGTGCCAAGGTCAACCTATTAGTTAACCTCACCCTTCTTTTCCAAGATTGGATAGGGCCCATTCCACTTGTCATGGAGGGCCCTGGGAGCCACAGACTCCAACACCCACACCAATTGTCCTGGAGTATACTCAGGCATAGTAGCCTTTTGATCATACCAGTGCTTCATGAGCTCCTGGCTGGCCTCCAGTTTCCTGTTTGCCTTGTACATGTACTCTGCCATTCTAGATCTCAGGCCTAGCACATAGTCAAGCACATTGTCCTTTGCTTCTTTAAGAGGCTTCTCCAAAGACTCTCTCAGCAAGCTCAATGGCCCCCTCACAGGGTGTCCAAACAACAACTCAAAGGGACTGAAACCAACCCCTTTCTGTGGCACCTCCCTGTAGGCAAACAGTAAGGATGGGAGGAGAATATCCCATCTCCTCCTGAGTTCCTCTGACAACCCATTTATCATGCCCTTCAAGGTTTTGTTAAATCTCTCAACAAGACCATTTGCTTGTGGGTGATAGGGGTGGTGAACTTGTAGTTGACCCCGCACTCATCCCACATAGCAGTCAGATAGATGGACAGGAAGTTTGTGCCCCTATCTGATACCACCTCTTTTGGAAAACCCACTCTGGTGAACACACCAAGCAGTGCTCTAGCCACTGCAGGAGCATCAATGGTTTTAAGAGGGATTGCTTCAGGGTACCTAGTGGCATGGTCCACTACCACTAAGATATACCTATTCACTGATGCAGTAGGTGGGTCCAGGGGACCAACAATGTCTATCCACACCCTTTCTAAAGGAACTCTAACCACTGGCAGTGGTATTAGGGGAGCCTTTGTCTTGCCCCCTGCCTTGCCACTGGCCTGACAGGTGACACAGGAGCTGCAAAACTACTTTACCTTTTCAGACATATGGGGCCAGTAGAAATGGTTCACCAACCGGTTCCATGTCTTTGTCTGTCCCAAATGTCCTACAAGGGGATATCATGACCCAAAGTCAGGATGAACTCTCTGTACTTCTGGGGTACCACCAACCTCCTGTGGCCCCCTCCTTGAGGTTTCTGGCCTCAGTATAAAGCAGTCCATCTTCCCAGTAGAGTTTGTGAAACCCACTGTCATCCCCCTCCTCTTGCTTTGTGGCAATCCGCCTCAAGCTCTCAAGGGTGGGACAGTCTCTCTGTCCCTTACTGAACTCCTCTCTGGAGGGTCCACCTGCTCCTGTCAGTTCTGCCAAATCTGACAGCTTTGGCAGGGATGCAGTCCCACCCTCAGAGGCCAGATCCTCCTCATCATGGTTAGATTCTCCCTGCACCTCTGGAGTTCCCTAGACTGGCTCACCAGGCCCAGTACCCTTGTCCTTGGATGCTTGGCCCTTTTTTCTAGAGTCCAAGTGTCCAGCCCCTCCCCTCTGGCTAGTCTGTGACCTAGTCACAGCACATACCCACTCAGGGAGCTCCAATATTTTCATATGGAGTCCTCTCTCCACCTCTGACCAAGCAGAGTCTTCAAGATCATTGCCCAGTAAACACTGGACTGGGAGCACCTTTGACACAGCTACCTTCATAGGGCCTGTCACACCTCCCCATTCCAAATCCACCACAGCCATAGGATGGAGTTTGGTAGTGCTGTCTGCATAAGTCACCTGGTGAAACTCACCAGGTAACAACCTCTCTGGAGGCACCAGCTCATCCAGGACCATAGTTACACTAGCCCCAGTGTCTCTGATAGCCTCAACCTCAGTCCCATTCACTTTAGGCCTCTGCCTGTACTTGTCCATATTTGGAGGTAAGTCAGCAAGGGCTGCAATATTCACCCCACCCAGGGGCACTAAGGTTGCTTCCACCACCTGACTACCCCTCTCTGGGGCACCACTCTCCACCCCTACACTTACACTGGCAATCCCTGTGGATGGCCCCTTAGGGGGGAGCTTCTTGGCACAGACAGCATCTCCCTGTTTATGCCCTGGCTGGTTACAGTCAAAGCACTTACCCACCTTTGAGGGATCAAAGAACCTACCATTCTTTCCCTGATACCCCTCCCTTTGAATTTGGGTTGGCTCGGGCCCCCCTCCTTGTGCAGGTTTTTGTGGGTCTTTGGAGGACTCCTTCTGGTTTTGACCTTCTTTCCCTTGGGTTTCCCTTGGGGAGGGACCTGTCCTCCTTTCTTCTGGTCACTCCCCTGGTGCTGAAGGAAACCCAGGTTCTTACCCACTCATCAGCTGCTTCCCCCAGCTCTCTGGGGTCTGTTAGCTTAGAGTCCACTAGATACTGGCGTAACTTCTCTTCTGCACAATGAGTCAAAATATGTTCTTTCAAAAACAAATTATACAATCCCTCATATGTGTCAACAGTGTTACCAACAATCCAGCCTTCCAGTGCCTTCACTGAAACGTCCACAAAGTCTACCTAAGACTTTGAACTCAATTTCTGGGTGCCTCTAAACTTCACCCTGTACTGCTCTGGAGTCAGACCAAATCTCTTGACTAAGCATGCCTTCATCTGCTGGTATGATTCTGCATCCTCTCCCTTCAGGGTCAGGAGCCTATCCCTCCCAGCTACTGGAATCAACTCCCACAGGAATGCACCCCAATACTTAGAGTGGACCCTACTCATTCTAAGGGCCCTCTCAAAAGCTGCTAGACCCCTGTCAATGTCATCCCTCTCTGTGTACTTGGGCACTATACCCTTGGGAAGTTTGGGATCAAATCCACCACCCCTGGACATTTCAAAATCTTCATCATTTTCACTACCACCATTTCTTTTCGACGCCTCCTCCCTCTCCCATCTCTTCTCAGCCAATTCCAGTTTCCTCTGCTCCAAAGCTATCAAAGCTAATTGAGCCTCAAGCTGTCTGTCTGCAAGGGACAGTGGTGGTTCCTGAGTAAGAGACCCTTCCCCACTCCCACCACCTGGAATCACTTGGCTAGCACTAGAGATAATGGAAGAGGCACCATCCTCATCCCCCTCTTGGGTGAGGTTGGGGGGAACACCCTCCATCCCCCCTTGAATCTCCTCAGCTACCCCAGCCCAGGCCTGCAGGGACTTAAGCAACCCTGCCTTCCTAATCTTGTTGGAAGCAGGCAGCCCCCTAAGCCTACACTGTACCCTAAGATCAGCCATCCTGAACTGGGACAGTTTAGCCAGGTCCAGCTCCATGGTTCCCTAGTTTTGGGTCACAACAACTAGGCACAACAGACTTAGAACAATTTGGAAAAATCAAAACAATGGATTAAAAACAGTTTAGTCCAAATTCCAAAAATCAAACTCAAAAGTTTTGTTCTAAGGCAATTTAGATTATTTTTATAATCTTAATTCACTTTACTGAAAGGTGTACTTTTAAACACAAGTCCTCACCCCACCGCTGCCACCAAATGTTGGAAAGTGGATTATTGGTAGGGGGAAATGTAGGTCTGCCACTGGCAATAAGGCCACTAACACATGATAGGACTCAGCATAGGTCTTAGAAAATTATTCCCATGCTCAACCCTTGGTAGCTTGGCTGCGAGCAGGCAGGCTTAAATTCAAAGGCAGGTATGTAAAGCATTTAAAAACACCAATTCAGTAAATAATTAAGACACAATGCATAATAAAAATCCAACACCAATTTATAAAAATAGGAAATATTTTTATCTTTAAAATGACATCAAAACGACAAAAATCCAATGTAGGGAACCGGAGATATGAATTTTTAAAGATTTATCACTTTATAGCACTTAGAAACATATAGCACCATGTTGGGATATCTGGTCGCGATAGACCGGCTCAAAGTCAAAGTTTCAGGCTGACCGCGATGGAGCCCTGAGCGGCTAACCCTCGCGGTAGGTCCCGGTCACAGTTTTTACCTTCGGACTTAGAAACCTTTCTGGAGCTTTTTCTCATGTGGTCCCTCGATGCTCTTCACCAGGCCGGATTCGGTGAGGGTTCGCCGGCCTCGGATTTCTTCTACTCCCGGTCAAACTCTGGAAGTCGGACCTACGGAGCTTTCAGCGGGACGAACGTGGATGGCTTGGCTGGCTCGCGGTTCAAGGCAGGCGGCTTGGCTGGCCAGGTTGAGTCGGTCCCCCTATGGAGCTTTTTTTCAAAGTTGCTCCAAAGTTCTCCAAACTTCTGGAACTTCTTCCTGAAGTTCCCCAAAGGAGTCCCAAAGTGTCTCAAACTCACTCCAAGGGTCTTGAAGCTCCAAGATGGTCCTTGAAAGTTGAGGACTTCAGTTCCCACAATCCACTTGGACAAAACCCTTACAAATCCACTGGTAGTTCTCCAGGTTGAGGATCCTTGGTGGTGATGATCCAGGTGAGCTCTGTTAACCTGTAGCTTGCAGGGAGTCCACTCTTTAGTTCTTTTACAGCAAGGTAATCCACAGGGCTGTAGTTTCAGCTGGTGCAGTCTTCAGAGGGCAGGCCTTAGAATTTGCACCCCAACTTCTCAGCATGGCAATGTCTTGCTTTCTTAAGTTTCAAGCAGCAGATCTGAGAGACTCTGCCCCTCTCAGATACTTATTCCAAGTTCTCTGGGTCAAGCAGGAGGTCACTCCTGACCAATGGGAGCAGGGCAACTCCCCAAGGATATGACCACATCCTGTAGAGTGTGGCATTATTTTGTCCCAGAGTGCCCCAAATCTTCCAAATTCATAAAGGCTGATTTTCCAGCAGGGAGCTAAGAGCTGGCTAAACACACCCCTAGGATGGCTACTTTCCATAGACTCTCCCCTTGCATCTGCTCATTCTTGCCTTAATCCTAGCTCTGGCTTTGGGTCAAAAGAGTAGAGTTGTAAATGACACTGAGGCCGTCCCCTTCCCTTTGAAGACCATGGTTTACGACTCCTCCCCCTGCTCTGGCATTCCTGTGTAGCAGCACACTGCCCTCCCAGCAGAGCTGGTTAACCCCAGGGGCTCTTTATCACCTCTTCAAGGCAGCCTGGCTAATACACTTAACTCTGACCAATCAGGACACCACTGGAAGGCTGAATCTGGACTTACAAACAAGAAAGTCTTATAACTTCTTGTCTGTACATTTTAGGAGAAATTCAACAATATGATATTGTTGGATTCATCACTACCATTCTGGGAAGTCTTTGAATGGAACTTCTATCATTCTCCTATCAGGAGTCATTAGTTAATAACTTCTTGCCATGTGAACCTATGTGGCATGGGATTTGCAATGGGAAAAATGACTTGGGCCATTTTTCCAGCATTAGGGCTTATAAAAACATGGGGCATATTAGCAAGGAATAGCGATAATTATCGCTAAACGCGCTTAGCGCAAATCCTGTTAACGCCGCCTATCGCTGGAAAATATCGCTGAGATAACACCCTATTAGTAAGGTTTATCTCCATAGCGATAATATTTCCAGCGATAGCGGCAAATATGAGAATATCGCTGGAAAACCAGCGATATTCTTGCATTAACGCTAAGGTGGATTCAGCATTAGAATCCACCTCCTATACCTTAAACAGGTAAGTCATAGTCAGTAGCAGGTGTTAAAATCTAGCGATAAACGCGCTTAGCGCGATTTATTTTATCGCTTCGCCTGCCTTGATAATAGGGGTTAGTGGTGTTAGCGACTGTTTACAGTCGCTTTTATTGGGGAACGCCTACCTTGCATGTCATTATCGATAAATATCGCTGACATGCAAGGCGATGTAATTCCCGGCCTCTAACGCCTGAAAGCTGTCGCTAACGCCTGTTAGCGACAGCTTGCTAATAGGGCGTTAAAAATATCGCCGATTTAGCGGCAAAAAGTGCCGCTAAATCGGCGATGAAGCCCTTGATAATATGCCCCCATATTTTATAAGTACTCTGCTTATATCTACAGGACCCCCACCCCATGGGACTACTAGGGAGACTTTAGGGGCTCTGAATCCGTAGAAATATTGCAGATCCTCCCTCCACAGTGCTCCAAGCATCAAAGTCGAATTTGGGCAGCACTTTACCACAATGTGGGGAGTGAAATGTGAAATTTCACTTAACCCAGGGCATATAAAACTCATTTTATAAGGGTCCACCTTATAAATATCTGACCCCCGACCCCTGGGACACCTAGGGAAGACCCTGGGGGTTCCTAATATGCCAAAACATTGTTGGTTATCCATTTTTAAGTGCCCCAAACACAAAAGTCGAGTTTGGGCACAATTTACTTTTTAAAAGCAGTCCTGCCACCCAGGGCTGCTTTTAAACTGACCTCAGGCTTCAGCAGTGCACACATGCAAGTGCAGAAAAAGCTGCTGGCCTCTAAACTGCCATGCCCTATTTACACTAGGGACTGATAGGTAGTTTCAATCCTCCTGCCCTATTATGTACTAGGGTCTTATAGGGTAGGTCATGCCAATCACAGGGGTACCCCAACCCATAGTGTACCCTAGTGTATGTAGGTGTTTTCACTGTATCCTAAGTGTTTTCAGCATATCACTCGCCCTGGGCCTGGTTACGCAAAGCCCAGGGTCAGTCAGAGTCAGTTACCACCAGTACCAGTCAGCAAAAAGTTGGAGGGTGCCGAGGGCACAGGATAACTTTGAAACAAGAACATATTTTGACTCATTGTGCAGAAGAGAAGTTACGGCAGTATCTAGTGGACTCTAAGCTGACAGACCCCAGAGAGCTGGGAGAAGCAGCTGATGAATGGGTGAGAACGCGGGTTTCCATTCAGCACCAGGGGGTGACCAGAAGAAAGGAGGACAGGTCCCTCCCCAGGCGAAAGCCCATGGAAAAGAAGGTCAAAACCAAAAGGAGTCCTCCAAAGACCCACAAAAACCTGCACAAGGAGTGGGGGCCCGAGCCAACCCAAATTCAAAGGGAGGGGATATCAGGGAAAGAATGGTAGGTTCTTTGACCCCTCAAAGGTGGGTAAGTGCTTTGACTGTAACCAGCCAGGGCACAAGCAGGGAGATACTGTCTGTGCCAAGAAGATCCCCCCAAGGGGCCATCCACAGGGATTGCCACTGTAAGTGTAGGGGTGGAGAGTGGTGCCCCAGAGAGGGGTAGTCAGGTGGTGGAAGCAACCTTAGTGTCCCTGGGTGGGGTGAATATTGCAACCCTTGCTGCCTTACCTCCAAACATGGACAAGTACAGGCAGAGGCCTAAATTGAATGGGACTGAGGTTGAGGCTATCAGAGACACTGGGGCTAGTGTAACTGTGGTCCTGGATGAGCTGGTGCCTCCAGGGTGGTTGCTACCTGGTGAGTTTCACCAGGTGACTTATGCAGACAGCACTACCAAACTCCATCCTGTGGCTGTGGTGGATTTGGAATGGGGAGGTGTGATAGGCCCTATGAAGGTAGCTGTGTCAAAGGTGCTCCTGGTCCAGTGTTTACTGGGCAATGAACTTGAAGCCTCTGCTTGGTCAGAGGTGGAGAGAGGACTCCATATGAAAATATTGGAGCTCCCTTAGTGGGTATGTGCTGTGACTAGGTCACAGACTAGCCAGAAGGGAGGAGCTGGACACTTGGACCCTGGAACAAAGGGCCAAGCATCCAAAGACAAGGATACTGGGCCTGGTGAGCCAGCCCAGGGAACTCCAGAGGTGCAGGAAGAATCTAACCCTGATGGGGAGGATCTGGCCTCTGAGGGAGGGACTCCATCCCTGTCAGAGCTGTCAGATTTGGCAGAACTGACAGGAGCAGGTGGACCCTCCAGAGAGGAGTTCAGTAAGGGACAGAGAGACTGTCCCACCCTTGAGAGCTTGAGGTGGATTGCCTCTAAGCAAGAGGAGGGGGATGACAGTGGGTTTCACAAACTCTACTGGGAAGATGGACTGCTTTATACTGAGGCCAGAAACCTCAAGGAGGGGGCCACAGGAGGTTGGTGGTGCCCCAGAAGTACAGAGAGTTCATCCTGACTTTGGGTCATGATATCCCCTTGGCAGGACATTTGGGACAGACAAAGACTTGGAACCGGTTGGTGAACCATTTCTACTGGCCCCCTATGTCTGAAAAGGTAAAGTAGTTTTGTAGCTCCTGTGTCATCTCTCAGGCCAGTGGCAAGGCAGGGGGCAAGACAAAGGCTCCCCTAATACCACTGCCAGTGGTTGGGGTTCCTTTTGAAAGGGTGGGGATGGACAATGTTGGTCCCCTGGACCCACCTACTGCATCAGGGAATAGGTATATCTTAGTGGTAGTGGACCATGCCACTAGGTACCCTGAAGCAATCCCTCTTAGAACCATTGATGCTCCTGCAGTGGCTAGAGCACTGCTTGGTGTGTTCAGCAGAGTCGGTTTTCTGAAAGAGGTGGTTTCAGATAGGGGCACGAACTTCCTGGCCAGCTATCTGACTGCTATGTGGGATGAGTGTGGTGTCAACTACAAGTTCACCACCCCTATCACCCACAAGCAAATGGTCTTGTTGAGAGATTCAACAAAACCCTGAAGGGCATGATACATGGGTTGTCAGAGAAACTCAGTATGAGATGGGATGTTCTCCTCCCATGCTTACTGTTTGCCTACAGGGAGGTGCCACAGAAAGTGATTGGTTTCAGTCCCTTTGAGTTATTGTTTGGACACCCTGTGAGGGGGCCATTGAGCCTGCTGAGAGAGTCTTTAGAGAAGCCTCTTAAAGAAGCAAAAGACAATGTGCTTGACTATGTGCTAGGCCTGAGATCTAGAATGGCAGAGTACATGTACAAGGCAAACAGGAAACTGGAGGCCAGCCAGGAGCTCATGAAGCACTGGTAAGATCAGAAGGCTACTATGCCTGAGTATACTCCAGAACAATTGGTGTGGGTGTTGGAGCCTGTGGCTCCCAGGGCTCTCCATGACAAGTGGAGTGGGCCCTATCCAATCTTAGAAAAAAGGGTGAGGTTACCTAGTTGGTTGACCTTGGCACCCCCAGGAACCCTCATAGGGTCCTGCATGTGAATATATTGAAACCCCACCATGACAGGGCGGATATGACCATGTTACAGGTCACTAATGAGAGAGTGGAGGAGGAAACTGAGCCAGTGCCTGACCTCCTCTCCACTAATGTGCAAGATGGGTCAGTGGAGGGAGTGGTACTCTCTCCCAAGTTGACAGACCAGCAGCACAGAGACTGTAAGCAAGTGCTGGAGCAGTTTGCTGGTCTGTTCTCTTTGGCCCCAAGCATCACTGAGTGGTGTGTGCACCACATTGACTCTGGGCAGCCTACCTGTCAAAAATAAACTGTACAGGTTGTCTGGCCATGTCAGAGCCAGCATTAAAGCTGAGGTTGCTAAGATGCTGGAATTGGGGATAATTGAACTGTCTGAGAGTCCTTGGGCCAGTCCAGTGGTGCTGGTACCTAAACCTAATCCTCAGGGGGGACTCAAGGAGGTAAGGTTCTGTGTGGACTACAGAGGATTGAATGCAGTCACAAGAGCTGGTTAACCCCAGGGGCTCTTTATCACCTCTTCAAGGCAGCCTGGCTAATACACTTAACTCTGACCAATCAGGACACCACTGGAAGGCTGAATCTGGACTTACAAACAAGAAAGTCTTATAACTTCTTGTCTGTACATTTTAGGAGAAATTCAACAATATGATATTGTTGGATTCATCACTACCATTCTGGGAAGTCTTTGAATGGAACTTCTATCATTCTCCTATCAGGAGTCATTAGTTAATAACTTCTTGCCATGTGAACCTATGTGGCATGGGATTTGCAATGGGAAAAATGACTTGGGCCATTTTTCCAGCATTAGGGCTTATAAAAACATGGGGCATATTAGCAAGGAATAGCGATAATTATCGCTAAACGCGCTTAGCGCGAATCCTGTTAACGCCGCCTATCGCTGGAAAATATCGCTGAGATAACACCCTATTAGTAAGGTTTATCTCCATAGCGATAATATTTCCAGCGATAGCGGCAAAATGCGAGAATATCGCTGGAAAACCAGCGATATTCTTGCATTAACGCTAAGGTGGATTCAGCATTAGAATCCACCTCCTATACCTTAAACAGGTAAGTCATAGTCAGTAGCAGGTGTTAAAATCTAGCGATAAACGCGCTTAGCGCGATTTATTTTATCGCTTCGCCTGCCTTGATAATAGGGGTTAGTGGTGTTAGCGACTGTTTACAGTCGCTTTTAGTGGGGAACGCCTACCTTGCATGTCATTGGCGATAAATATCGCTGACATGCAAGGCGATGTAATTCCCGGCCTCTAACGCCTGAAAGCTGTCGCTAACGCCTGTTAGCGACAGCTTGCTAATAGGGCGTTAAAAATATCGCCGATTTAGCGGCAAAAAGTGCCGCTAAATCGGCGATGAAGCCCTTGATAATATGCCCCCATATTTTATAAGTACTCTGCTTATATCTACAGGACCCCCACCCCATGGGACTACTAGGGAGACTTTAGGGCTCTGAATCCGTAGAAATATTGCAGATCCTCCCTCCACAGTGCTCCAAGCATCAAAGTCGAATTTGGGCAGCACTTTACCACAATGTGGGGAGTGAAATGTGAAATTTCACTTAACCCAGGGCATATAAAACTCATTTTATAAGGGTCCACCTTATAAATATCTGACCCCGACCCCTGGGACACCTAGGGAAGACCCTGGGGGTTCCTAATATGCCAAAACATTGTTGGTTATCCATTTTTAAGTGTTCCAAACACAAAAGTCGAGTTTGGGCACAATTTACTTTTTAAAAGCAGTCCTGCCACCCAGGGCTGCTTTTAAACTGACCTCAGGCTTCAGCAGTGCACACATGCAAGTGCAGAAAAAGCTGCTGGCCTCTAAACTGCCATGCCCTATTTACACTAGGGACTGATAGGTAGTTTCAATCCTCCTGCCCTATTATGTACTAGGGTCTTATAGGGTAGGTCATGCCAATCACAGGGGTACCCCAACCCATAGTGTACCCTAGTGTATGTAGGTGTTTTCACTGTATCCTAAGTGTTTTCAGCATATCACTCGCCCTGGGCCTGGTTACGCAAAGCCCAGGGTCAGTCAGAGTCAGTTACCACCAGTACCAGTCAGCAAAAAGTTGGAGGGTGCCGAGGGCACAGGATAACTTTGAAACAAGAACATATTTTGACTCATTGTGCAGAAGAGAAGTTACGGCAGTATCTAGTGGACTCTAAGCTGACAGACCCCAGAGAGCTGGGAGAAGCAGCTGATGAATGGGTGAGAACGCGGGTTTCCATTCAGCACCAGGGGGTGACCAGAAGAAAGGAGGACAGGTCCCTCCCCAGGCGAAAGCCCATGGAAAAGAAGGTCAAAACCAAAAGGAGTCCTCCAAAGACCCACAAAAACCTGCACAAGGAGTGGGGGCCCGAGCCAACCCAAATTCAAAGGGAGGGGATATCAGGGAAAGAATGGTAGGTTCTTTGACCCCTCAAAGGTGGGTAAGTGCTTTGACTGTAACCAGCCAGGGCACAAGCAGGGAGATACTGTCTGTGCCAAGAAGATCCCCCCAAGGGGCCATCCACAGGGATTGCCACTGTAAGTGTAGGGGTGGAGAGTGGTGCCCCAGAGAGGGGTAGTCAGGTGGTGGAAGCAACCTTAGTGTCCCTGGGTGGGGTGAATATTGCAACCCTTGCTGCCTTACCTCCAAACATGGACAAGTACAGGCAGAGGCCTAAATTGAATGGGACTGAGGTTGAGGCTATCAGAGACACTGGGGCTAGTGTAACTGTGGTCCTGGATGAGCTGGTGCCTCCAGGGTGGTTGCTACCTGGTGAGTTTCACCAGGTGACTTATGCAGACAGCACTACCAAACTCCATCCTGTGGCTGTGGTGGATTTGGAATGGGGAGGTGTGATAGGCCCTATGAAGGTAGCTGTGTCAAAGGTGCTCCTGGTCCAGTGTTTACTGGGCAATGAACTTGAAGCCTCTGCTTGGTCAGAGGTGGAGAGAGGACTCCATATGAAAATATTGGAGCTCCCTTAGTGGGTATGTGCTGTGACTAGGTCACAGACTAGCCAGAAGGGAGGAGCTGGACACTTGGACCCTGGAACAAAGGGCCAAGCATCCAAAGACAAGGATACTGGGCCTGGTGAGCCAGCCCAGGGAACTCCAGAGGTGCAGGAAGAATCTAACCCTGATGGGGAGGATCTGGCCTCTGAGGGAGGGACTCCATCCCTGTCAGAGCTGTCAGATTTGGCAGAACTGACAGGAGCAGGTGGACCCTCCAGAGAGGAGTTCAGTAAGGGACAGAGAGACTGTCCCACCCTTGAGAGCTTGAGGTGCATTGCCTCTAAGCAAGAGGAGGGGGATGACAGTGGGTTTCACAAACTCTACTGGGAAGATGGACTGCTTTATACTGAGGCCAGAAACCTCAAGGAGGGGGCCACAGGAGGTTGGTGGTGCCCCAGAAGTACAGAGAGTTCATCCTGACTTTGGGTCATGATATCCCCTTGGCAGGACATTTGGGACAGACAAAGACTTGGAACCGGTTGGTGAACCATTTCTACTGGCCCCCTATGTCTGAAAAGGTAAAGTAGTTTTGTAGCTCCTGTGTCATCTCTCAGGCCAGTGGCAAGGCAGGGGGCAAGACAAAGGCTCCCCTAATACCACTGCCAGTGGTTGGGGTTCCTTTTGAAAGGGTGGGGATGGACAATGTTGGTCCCCTGGACCCACCTACTGCATCAGGGAATAGGTATATCTTAGTGGTAGTGGACCATGCCACTAGGTACCCTGAAGCAATCCCTCTTAGAACCATTGATGCTCCTGCAGTGGCTAGAGCACTGCTTGGTGTGTTCAGCAGAGTCGGTTTTCTGAAAGAGGTGGTTTCAGATAGGGGCACGAACTTCCTGGCCAGCTATCTGACTGCTATGTGGGATGAGTGTGGTGTCAACTACAAGTTCACCACCCCTATCACCCACAAGCAAATGGTCTTGTTGAGAGATTCAACAAAACCCTGAAGGGCATGATACATGGGTTGTCAGAGAAACTCAGTATGAGATGGGATGTTCTCCTCCCATGCTTACTGTTTGCCTACAGGGAGGTGCCACAGAAAGTGATTGGTTTCAGTCCCTTTGAGTTATTGTTTGGACACCCTGTGAGGGGGCCATTGAGCCTGCTGAGAGAGTCTTTAGAGAAGCCTCTTAAAGAAGCAAAAGACAATGTGCTTGACTATGTGCTAGGCCTGAGATCTAGAATGGCAGAGTACATGTACAAGGCAAACAGGAAACTGGAGGCCAGCCAGGAGCTCATGAAGCACTGGTAAGATCAGAAGGCTACTATGCCTGAGTATACTCCAGAACAATTGGTGTGGGTGTTGGAGCCTGTGGCTCCCAGGGCTCTCCATGACAAGTGGAGTGGGCCCTATCCAATCTTAGAAAAAAGGGTGAGGTTACCTAGTTGGTTGACCTTGGCACCCCCAGGAACCCTCATAGGGTCCTGCATGTGAATATATTGAAACCCCACCATGACAGGGCGGATATGACCATGTTACAGGTCACTAATGAGAGAGTGGAGGAGGAAACTGAGCCAGTGCCTGACCTCCTCTCCACTAATGTGCAAGATGGGTCAGTGGAGGGAGTGGTACTCTCTCCCAAGTTGACAGACCAGCAGCACAGAGACTGTAAGCAAGTGCTGGAGCAGTTTGCTGGTCTGTTCTCTTTGGCCCCAAGCATCACTGAGTGGTGTGTGCACCACATTGACTCTGGGCAGCCTACCTGTCAAAAATAAACTGTACAGGTTGTCTGGCCATGTCAGAGCCAGCATTAAAGCTGAGGTTGCTAAGATGCTGGAATTGGGGATAATTGAACTGTCTGAGAGTCCTTGGGCCAGTCCAGTGGTGCTGGTACCTAAACCTAATCCTCAGGGGGGACTCAAGGAGGTAAGGTTCTGTGTGGACTACAGAGGATTGAATGCAGTCACAAGGACTGATACTCACCCTATACCTAGAGCTGATGAGCTCATTGACAGGTTAGGGGCTGCTAAGTACCTGAGTACTTTTGATTTGACTTCAGGTTACTGGCAGATTGCCCTTACTGATGGAGCAAAGGAGAGGTCAGCATTCTCCACACCAGAGGGACATTATCAGTTCAAGGTAATGCCCTTTGGCTTTAAGAATGCACCTGCCACCTTCCAAAGGTTGGTGAACAGGGTCTTGTCTGGGTTGGAAAAGTTCCATGCAGCTTACCTGGATGATATAGCTGTATATAGTTCTACCTGGGGGGATCACTTAAGCCACCTAAGGGAAGTGCTTCAGGCCTGACTATTAAGGCAAGTAAGTGCCAAATAGGGCAGAGTTCTGTGGTGTACCTGGGCCACCTGGTAGGTGGGGGCCATGTATGACCTCTCCAAGCTAAAATCCAAACTATTTTGGATTGGACAGCTCCTGTTACCCAGACTCAGGTCAGGGCATTCCTTGAACTGACAGGGTATTATAGAAGGTTTGTTCAAAATTATGGGACCACTGTGGGGCTCCTAACAGAACTCACTCCTAAGAAGAGGCCCAAAAAGGTGTATTGGACCCCAGAGTGTCAGAAGGCTTTTGACACTCTGAAAGTTGCTATGTGTTCAGCACCAGTGTTGCTGGCCCCTGACTACACAAAAGAATTTGTGTTTCAGAGAGATGCTTCAGAACAAGAGATTGGGGCAGTGTTGTCACGGCTAAATGAAGAGGGACTTGATCAGCCAGTTGCCTTTATTAGCAGGAGGCTTCTTTCCAGAGAGCAGAGGTGGAGTGCCATTGAGAGAGAGGCTTTTGCTGTGGTTTGGTCCCTGGAAAAGTTGAGACCATATTTATTTGGGACTCATTTTCGTGTTCAAACTGACCTCAGGCCTCTAAGATGGCTCATGCAGATGAGAGCGGAGAATCCCAAGCTGTTAAGGTGGTCCATTTCCCTACAGGGAATGGACTTTACAGTGGAACACAGACCTGAGGTTGCCCATGCAAATGCGGATGGACTTTCCAGATTTTTCCACTTAGCTGATGAGGACTACCAGGGTGTAGGTTAGTAACCCATCACCTTTCTTTGGGGGGGGGGGGCTGTGTTGCAAAGTCATCCTGTACCCTGGGCACCCCCCAACTTTTTGCTGACTGGTACTGGTGGTAACTGACTCTGACTGACCCTGGGCTCTGCCTAACCAGGCCCAGGGCCAGTGTTATGATGTAAACAACTAAAATACAGTGAAAACACCTAAATACACTAGGGTACACTAACGGTTGGGGTACCCCTGTGATTGGCATGACCTCCCCCATAGGGCCCTAGTACATAGTAGGGCAAGGGGATTGAAACTACCTATCAGTCCCTAGTATATCATAGGGCATGGCAGTTTAGAGGCCAGCAGCCCTTTCTGCACTTGCATGTGTGCACAGCTGAAGCCTGAGGTCAGTTTAAAAAGTGGTTCTGGGCTACAGGACTGCTTTTAAAAAGTACATTGTGCCCAAACTCGACTTTTGTGTTTGGGGCACTTAAAAATTGTTAACCTACAATGTTTGGGCATATTAGGTACCCCCAGGGTCTCCCCTAGGTGTCCCAGGGGTGAGGGTCAGGTATCTATAAGGTGGACCCTTATAAAATGAGTTTTATATGCCCTGGGTAAAGTGAAATTGCACATTTCACTCCCCACATTGTGATAAATTGCTGCTCAAAATCGACTTTGGTGGTAGGAGCACTGTGGAGGGAGGATCTGCAATATTATTACATATTCAGAACCCCTAAAGTCTCCCCTAGGTGTTCCTGGGGTGGGGGTCCTGTAGATATATGCAGTGTACTTATAAAATATGTTTTTATAAGCCCTGGTGCTGGAAACATCACCTAGCCATCTAGGGTGAGATAGACAGGTGGCCCGTGAGATTACTGTGTTTCTTTGTGGCTCTGGCACAGCTCCATCTCGAGGGTGCTGAGGAGGTGAGAGTGTCTCGCACTGGAATGTCCCAGGTGATTGAATTGAGGCCCTACCGATGGTCTCTCCTTGAGGCACAGATGGCAAATTGGGCCTGAATTATTGGAAACACCACTTTCTGTCTGCACAGAGGCTGCCAGCATGGCGGTGCTATGACTGTGAGCTAATGTATACCAGACAGCAGAGACATTTTAAGGCGAGGAAAAGTGGACTCTGGCCCAGGCCTCAGCCTTTCAGGGGCCCCCTGATAGAGCCAGCTATGTTCTGCAGAGAGTCTTGCCCGATGACCTTTAATAATTCGTAAATAGATTTTTTAATGCTGTTTTCCTTTAATTTATTTTTAACATTGGTGATGTGTAAGAGTCTATTACAGACAATTTGCAGAGAAATATGTTATGTTCCATGCAACATAAATAAAAAAAAGTTTATTTTAGATCAAAACTGGACCTCACAATGAGAAATGGGTGAGTGTCACAGATTATTTGCAGTAATATTAGTGAGCTGCTGCTGTGGTACAATATTGAAAACACACATCACTGTCCCTGAATATTAGATGTAAACACATTTAGAATTTGTACCAGTGTGCCTCTGCACTGTCAGTGACCCGGTCAAATAGAGCATGAAAGAGCTGAACCTGAGTCATAAATTCAAAGCTGGTCGGAACAGGGGCCCCAAAATATGTTTGGTCCAGGGCCTCCAAAATCCTTAAGATGTCCCTGTCAAACAAGGGCATTCTTTTAGTTAGCAGGGCTCCTCAGTGTCCTCCAGTATACCGATGCCGTGGGGGATTCCTCAGCACCAAGCAATGTGTGGCATGAAGCAAGATGGGGTGAGGTGGCTAAGGAGAAGCGAACAGGCAATGCTGTATTGTAACGGGGAGAACTACAGCCACTGACTGAGAACAGGTTGTGATACAGAGGCGGCAATTACAAGCTTTGGGCTCAGGGTGACACCTCTCTTTTTCCTGCAAGTGGTAGATTCCCCGAGCAGAGAATATATGTTTCTGTAAGAAAATAAACAGGGCAATGAAGGAAAAACAGGACTTCTTAGCTCAGATAAAAATCTACAATAAAGGGTGGCACGTGGAAAGGTTCATGAGGGTTCCTAACCCTGCTGATGAGGTACTTCCCAAGAGGGAACCATGAGACTGGAGGTATTGATGGACCTTCAGTCATGCTCCCGGGTGATGGAGGTTAAAATGACATCTGTGGAGGAGGTGATAAAGTTCAAAGCCTGCGTGGTGTAGAACAAACAAGATGTGAGACATATGCACTCGCAAGTTTCTAAGTAGGAGACAAAAAAGAAGGACACCAGGACAAAGAGATGATTTTGAATATTGTGCCACTGCTTCCTTCTCTTTACCAGACCCCACCTGCTGCTATTCCTCCCTTTTACATGGGTGTGGGTGTTAATAAGTTATGCACATGTATTGACGTAATAATTGAACCTGTATGCAATGCCATCCTGCTTTTTTCTTCTATGTTCCTAACAAAAACCGTGGGAACCTTAAAGTGCACTCAGAGCTAGGTTTGTGGGATGTGCTGTAGCTAGAGAGGTTTTAGCCTGAACAAGATAAGGGATGCTTTCATTAGCTTGGAGATCTCTTAAGCGCAAACCTTGGGTTATATTTATTTAAATAATCAATAGTCACTAATAAATGTTACAATTGTGATCCCTTGGTTACCATTGGTTGGCTTTACTGTCATTCTCATTTGACTGCTTCTTATTCCTGCTGATTCGTGTCCCAGCTTGTCAATATTGTGTGTGTCCCTCCCATGGAGCTTTAACTCTTTATCATCTCTTTTATTGGCTGGCATTTCGGTTCCCCTGCGTTCTTTCTGACCACTACTTGTTTATTTTGTGATAAGCACTCCATGAGAGTCCATGTGTTTTCGAGCAGCCTCCCTCATGTACTTCTCTCCATCTGCACTTGAGTAGCAATCTGTCGCCCGAGTGCTTCTCCCTGCCGCATCTCCGTTGCACTTGCCTATGTACTTCTCTCTATTGCCTCCCTGCGCCCTGCATGTTGCTTTACCCCTCCTGTGCCCTTCTTCTCTCCTCCTGTTGTTTCTTGCCACCACCCGCGCCCTCTGTGTTGCTTTCCCCTAACACCTATGTTGCTTTCCCATCTCTCCTGCCTTTCCCTGTGTTGCTTTTGCCTATCTACTATCCTCCCCTGTGTTTCCCCCACCCTCTTGTGTGTTACTTATGTGGTCCCCCATCCTACCTCATGTTACTTCTGTCCCCCCCATTGCTTCTGTCCCCCCAGGGTCACTTTAAAACAAGCATTGAAAATGCAATAGGTCTCGCCTTTGATTAAGTTAAAGTCATTTGCTTTGCTAATGGTATTGTATAGCAAAGCAAATGGCTTTAACTTAATAGAAGGCGAGACATATTGCATTTTTAATGCTTGTTCAAACAGGGAACTCTCCGTGAGAACCGCACTTGAAAGAGAGAGCAGTCCACAGACGTGTGTGAATTCTTGACTACAGGTGGCGGTAAGTTGTGGGTAATAGCGCCGGATGTTTATCTTTTTTTGTGACCTAAAAATTAATGCTAAATAATTCTAGTTAGGATCCCGTTGGTATTTAGGGCGTGAGGGTCTTATGTGCACATGCCTGGAAAGCGGCTGAATATCCTGTGTGACGTCTTCCACTTCCATGCCATTTTTGAGCCAACAGCACTTTGCATTCTGGGACTCGCAGTTCTGTTTTGGTTTGGCATGACGTCACGATAAAATGAAGAACGCCAGGCTGGAGTGAGCCGTCCACGTGGCCATATGATGGGATTTCACCCTCTGCAGTTCTCACACGCACCTACACAAAAGCCACCCTCCCCTTTCAACAAACGCTAGGGCTTGATGTAGCTCATTCAAAAGAGACAAACCAGCACAATCGGTTAGTAACTGTGAACAGCTGTGTGGGTTGAACATGCAGAGGATATAGCTGTGTGCAACTTGCAGTTTGCATGGGCAGCTCCGCATTTCATCTTCTACAGATCAATGCACGTGCCTTTTAAGAAACATTGCCGGAGCACAGAAAGGCAGACGAATGAAGTACAAAATTATGTACTTATTTGTGGTTATAATACCAGAGTACATAGCAGTCAAACCTGATGTTCATTGTAAAACAACATCGTTCGACACGGTTTTCCATGAGCCCTCTTTCATCTCTAGCCCCACCGTTTTCAACTTAAACGCCTAAATATTGTAAAATAAAAAACACACTGATTTTACCAAACCTCCCAACTATTGATATAATATGAAGATTAAACAAAGTCGAGATGTAATTCAAAGTACAACAATCTTGGCTCTAACCCATGCGCACGTTACAACAGAAGGAAATGTGTTATTTGGCGCTAATAATTTCACAACCTTACACGTTCCCGTCACGTCCCCTTTGGCTCATTTTTACTTTAAATACATTTTCTATATCCTGGACTTTTACTTTTTATTAAATAAAATTTCGATCTTGCATAAACAAAGGGTAACCGACACAAAGATTGCCTTTTAGGAGATGTGATACGTCTGATGATGTATTTTCGAAAGCAGTAGCATAAGGGGAAATGATGCAAAATGAAAGGATGGGGCACCCGAGTCTCCCATATCTCATAGATGTACATTGAGTGGCCTTAGGCTGAACGGGCCCCCCTGAAGTTTGGGGGCCCTTGAAGGGCTGCAGTCCCCTCCCCAGTCGGCCCGCAGAGGCTTGCTTTACGCCCCTGGTCGAAAGAGGTCACAGGCCAGGCGGACGACAACAACGCCACGTGGGAAAGGGGGTGGGGATGAATGATTTCCCACAAGCAAATGGTTTGTTTTCCCGAATCCAAGAAGCAGTACGTCACCTGGATTTAAATAATCATCTGGTATTAACTACATCAACAATTTCGAATTCATATGCAAAAAGCCTTCTGTCCCTCTGCTCGGAGCTGCCGCGAGCAGGCTTGTCACTCGAGCGGCCAGGACTGAGTCCCGCCTAAACTAAAACTAAGGCATGTCGTCTTTTACCACACAATGAGCTCTCCGTCATGACCTTTGCCCCAGAGATCCTGGATCTATAGCCCCCCCTACCACTCCCACCCGTGGGTAAGGAGACTCCAAGGAGAGACTCACGTGCTCAAGCTGTCGCCAGTGTGCAGCGGGGAGAGACTCAAGTGCTCAAGCTGCGGCCGGCGCGCCGGCGCTACGGTGCTTAAAAAAAAAAAAAAAGACATTACGTTAAAGGTTTCGCAAGGACTACTCAAATGAGATTAACCAGGAGAAAACGATTAAGAGCAAGGCAATATATTAAAAACAAAAAACAATAATTTACAAAACAATATCTTTCGCATTGCCCAAACCGCTCTTCAAAATGCAGGCATAGCTAAAGACATGGAGGTCCGAGCAGATACTAGCGTATACATTACATATCTTCACTTGCTCTGCTTCTGCATTTCAGGGCCTGCTTGGCCTTTAATGTATGCATAACTTTTGCATTTCTGCCTTGACACCGGCAGACCGTAACCTCAACAGAGCTGGTTTTACCACTAAGCAAGAACCCGCATTATGCACTGGTGGGCACAATCATGGCAGACATGCGCAAAAAAGGTTAGGAATTATTGTCATAAATAGGAGCCAAGATAAATGTTGGTTCTTAGCTGAATTAACCTTTGGCCTGTGCGTAAAGCCTCACTTGTCATCTGATGTCTGCCAAGGAGCTCTTCGTGCGTAACTGCAGCGCGAGCAGAGAGTGAAATGAGGGGAATGGGTACTCGGTGTTCTCGTGCAGTCCTTGATCAGACAGTGAAAATGTCCGCCCCTACCCACAGCAAGAGTAAACACATAAATGCGGACTTAAACGTTTATCGCAAGCATAGCAGCTCAGACTCCTAAACCCACGCATTGTTTGATGTATCAGCTGAGCTTTCCAAAAAAAGCATATTCTTCCTGTGCCCGAGTTTCGTGGGATGCCCAGTAAATAACGAGGCATGGAGAATTCACAGCAGTAGGCAAAACAAGCGCCGTCCCGAAAGTGAAAGAGGATCGCGCCGGAGCATGGGGATCTCTTGTCTTTATGGGGCCATGAGTTTAAACACATGGCACCATAAAGATAAGAAAGTGCTTCACGACAGCCATGAAGCAGGCCACCGAGTCCAAATGTAAGCCAAAGGGAGGCAACCAAAACACCTCAGTTCCAATGGCAGGCCACCGTTTAGCATAAACGGTGACGCCGTCCAATGGGAATGAGGGGCGGGGCTTAAAGCCCTCTTCTGAAAGTCCTCTCTTACAAAACCCCTCGCGGGGGCGGAGCAGGGCTCTGCCCTGCAACGGCACGCGAGACCTAAAAATACTATAGCGGATTTTATTTTATTTTTTAGCTATTGATCCAACTCAGATCGGTAACTATAAAAGAAATGAAAAGTGCCTGCATCATATTGTAGGTGCACACCTACAAAATAACGCAAATGGCTGTGGCAAAAGCTTTTTTAAAATAAAAAAAACTTTAATCATGCTGCACGGCATCAGAGCAGCTCAAACCACTGGAAAAGCCAATTGGTCACAAAGGCGACACCTACTGGCTTTGTCAATGCTTGTCACATTGTGCTGTGGAGTCACAGATACAATTCCAAACACCCATTGCACACAGTATCCATTATCAGTGCACAGAATATGCTGTGCAGTTGATATCCAGACCCGTCAACACACACTGCCACCGGGTGTTGAGCCAATAGCACTCGATGGCAAGGAAGGTTAGGGGTAAACCTCTGCACTGAGTGGATTTCCAGCATGTCTCTGGAGGCTGTACGTAGTTCATGTCAATTAGGGGTGTGAAAACTCCCTAGGACATATGCAGCAACCTTTTCAAGTTTTTTTTTATTTATTATGGGATGGGTGCTGAAGCGGGCTGGGCTTAACGTGGCTTAATGCTGACTTGTAAATAAGGCACCCTTTCACGCTGTATTTAGCGTGAAAGGGGAGGGCAATGGGTGTTGCGGTGGGCGTTCCACCGCAACACCCATTGATTTTGGCGCTGCTCCCTATTTACAAGGGCAGCGTAAATAGGAGGCAGCGCCAAAATTAAGACCAGGGAAAACCTGGTCTTAAACAGGCGTAAGTAGGAGAAATGCTTTATTTCTCTTCGTTTTTCCTGTTTCCATGGGTGCTGCCTTGTGCAGCACACATAGAAACAGCAAATTGCCTATGATTGTTTATGTGCAGGAAGGTCCACCTTTCTGCACATAAACAATTGTTTTAAAAAAATGCTGTTTTGCAACTTCTATGTGTGCTGCATTAAGCGCACACATAGAAGTTATAATACTGCATTTAAAGATTGTTTATGTGCAGGAAGGGGGACCTTCCTACACTTAAAGAATCATCCCCTCAAAACAGGCACCCTTGCACCATGGTGCAAGGGTGCCTGCATTGGCGCTAGGCAGCTAAAGTCAGCGCCAGCACTCGGGGAAACGCAGGGCTGCACCATATTCTAGTAAATATGGTGCAGCCCTGCGTTTCTAAAGTGACAAAGCGTGCAGTTAGCCTTCTTGGCTTAACGACATGCTTCGCCATTTTATTGTAAATATTTCCCGCAGTGTTTCCACCATATCTACTGAGTCAGATCATACTTTGATCCATAGTTCTGTGCTTTAAATGGGCACCAGTGAAATTTTTTAACTTTTTCGATCTTGGATATTCCACTTGTTTTCAGAGTGTTTTATGTTACGCTATTTTATTACACGTATTATTTGTATTTTGCCTCTGTTTCAGATATTGTGAAGCTTGATGAAGTATATGCAGCACAGGCCATAATGCTAGTGCACTTTTAGTTTGTGAATGTTGCTCGAGTGCTATACCACGCACCAGTATATAAGTATACATTTGGTCAAAATGTCTTAGCACTGAAGCAGGATGACTGCCTTTTTAAGTGCACCATTTGCACTTTTACAATAACCATGTCGGAAACAGCACTCTTCAATACTGAGTAGGTGTCCGAGTTATTTGCCACATGTTTAATATCGTTACCCGACTGTACTCACAGGTCCATCGGCGGCATCTGCATTTGACACATTTTTTAAAAGACTTATTTGGTTGAGTAATTAACCTATATGTCCCACAAGCAACTAATATACAGATGTGTATCAACATGAATACATGTTATTGTAGTTATGAGGGGTATTGTCTCCGTGGGCATAGTAAGTTAATGACATTTCACATGCGAAAAGAATACGGTCCGGGGTGCATAGCGCACAATCAAAAATAAAAGTGCACCAGTACACCTTCTAACACCATAACTCAGGAAAGAACAAAAAAAATGCACTTAACCGGAGTGTGTGCCGTTCCACTAAAATCAAAACGCCAATATATTTGCACTTTGGGTTTAAGGCATGTGCTTCCACGTCCCACACAATTACACACTGGAAGTTCACTAGTATTGTATTGTATTGTAATTGCATTACATAGCGCTTACTACCGCTGACGAGGCGTCTAAGCGCTTTTTCGGCAAGTAGCACTCTACTCCGGAACCCATAAAGAATTAGTGGTGTATTAGTATAGTGAAATATGAAAGTAATTTGTGCTGTGGCTATGTTAGTCTGTTATTTGGATTGAAAAGGATAGTGGAGGGATAAAAGAGGGAAAAGGTTTGCATTTATATAGCGCTTGCTACCCCTGATGAGGTGTTGAAGTGCTTTTTGGTGAGTAGCATGGTCTTCCGGAACCCAAACAGGATTAGTGAGAATTAGTATAGGGAAATATGCAATTAATTTGAGTGTAGTGTTATTGTTGGTGAAAATATGCTTTAATGATGATGTCTTTGTGCATGTGCAGTCATGTATGTTAATCAAAGTGAAAAGCGCAAACCAAACAGGTGTGTGCACATTTTATATTTAATAGTCAAATGAGAAATAGTATATGCTGGTTAAGTGCAAAGAAATGCGCCAATAGGAAATTAAAAACAAATGTGCAAAATAACAGCCATGATAAGTATTGGTGTAAAAGTAGACGCAGACATAAGCAGGCTGAGCATTTGCTAGTGTACTTTTTCATTGTACACACGATGGTGTCCTGCGAACAAGGCTCAATCGGGCAAGGTAGAAAGCATGAGATGGCGTAGGCCACCAGCCTCTGCTTAATTAAAAGCAGCCTCTGAGAAAATATGTTGTGTTTTTGGTCTTGTCCGAGACCACAAGTCTTTAGTACACTACCAAGGCATAATGCAAAGAAGTCTCCAAGTCACAGTGAGTATGATTTAGACTTTATTTAAGGAGCTTCTCCAGTATCGACTGGCAGGGAAGGAGGCTCACAACAACTGCCTCTCCCTGTTTGAATACAAACATTCCACTGTGCTCTCACAGAATGAAGAGCGTTCTACATTCCGCTCACACAGCGGAAACAAGAACCCAACACATCTCCCCTCCTTTATCAAAGATAATAATGAAATGGAAATAATACATAACACAAAAAGAAATTACAAATAATACATAACCTACACTATCACATTATTAAAAAGAATGATCACTTTAAAACAAAGTCTTGACACCTGGCAGGTACTTTGGAGCTCCTACTCGATTTCCTCAACACAACACTCTGGGTTATTCCTTGTCTATCCTTACACAGATCATTGGTTCCTGACTCGTGTTCATTGTGAATTACAGATAACCTATCTTTCTTCCAACGTTTACCATCATCTAATGTTACTGCAAAATCACTAACATTAATCACTTTTTTAGGAGATGAAAACCGGGACACCCTCTTCCTTCCTCTGAAAGGAAGTTTCACATGCACCAGAACTCCAACATTCACCTTCAGAAATGTTTGTGCCGATGTGGAATATTTATCTTGAGCCATTATACGTTTCTCATTCACATCATGCATTACACTTTCAGACACCATCTTCTTCTTCATCTACAACGTGTTTATTTTCGATCCAGGTAATCTTCCTTTAAGTAACACAAAAGGAGAAACCTTAGTATTTGAATTGGGTGTAGTACGCCATGCCCAAATTACATTTTTTACCTCTTGCACCCAATCCAAACCACTGGCCACAGACAATTGTATATTCTCCTTAATCATTCTGTTGCAGAGCTCAACCAACCCATTACTCCTTGGGTGGTAAAATGAAGTGGTAATGTGCTTAACACCAAAATTTGAAAGAAATGTTTCAAACTCACATGACACAAATTGGGGACCATTATCAGTAATCAATTCATCCGGAACACCTTCTCGAAGAAACAATTTCTTCAAAACCTCTTCCGCCACAGCAGAAGTAATGCTATTCACAAATGCAACCTCAATCCATCTAGAAAAATAATCTACCATTACAATGCCATATTTCACATGACCATGGTCCACACCAACAGGACCTATTATATCCATAGCCAGCTTCGACCATGCAACCTCAGGCACCGGTACAGCAACAATGGGAGAAGGTACAGTCACTTGTGTCTTATCACTGGCAAAGCAGGGCTTGTAAGCTCTCACATGTTGCTTAATTTGTCTATCCATACCAGGCCACCAATATGAATCTCTCACTCTCCTGTTCATAGCCCTCATGCCTATGTGCCCTTTGTGGGCCAAATCCAAAATCCTAGATCTAAGAGCATCCGGCACAACTAGTACATCAGTCCTTCTCAACATATTACCCATCACAGACAATTCGGATTCAATTTTCCTAAATGCATCCACTTGTTCATCTTGTATTTTGCCATTTGGCCAGCCTTCATTAATATATCTCATGACTGTAGTTGAAGTGCTGTCATGACTTAATGCTTCTAACCAATCAGTGTCAGATATGGCACTTTGAGTGGCATTGGACACCTCACTTATCACAACATCATCCTCATCCAAAATTCTTTGATTTCCTTCATGAGAATTCACAGGTAACCTAGATAAGCAGTCCGCCATCACATTTCTGAAGCCCGGAATATACTCCATTGCGTAACAGTATTCTTGCATTCTGTACTGCCACTTAGCAATTCTGGGTGTAGCTTTACCAGCACCTTTCGTGGTGAACATGTCAATCAACGGTTTGTGATCAACTCTGATTACGAACTTTGTACCCCACACGTATTGGCAAAAATGATTTACTCCCCACCAACATGCCAATGCTTCACACTCCACCACAGAGTATGATGACTCAGCACCTTTAACACCACGACTGGCAAAAGCTACTACATCCTCTCTTCCATTTCTTTTCTGCAGTAACACGGCACCTAATCCATATTGACTAGCATCAGTAATTATTATGCTAGTATCCCTGGTGTCGAATGGTTTGAGAGGAATAGCATTGACAATTTCTTTTTCTATATCAGCAAATTCCCGATCACACGAATCACACCACACAAACTTCTCATTCTTTCTTAAAAATTGGTGCATGGAATGTGTCCTTTGAGCACAACTGGGAATAAATCTAGAGTAAAATTTTATCAAACCCATGAAAGATCTTAATTGATCCTTCCCTTGAGGCACAAGTGCTTCCACAATGGCTTTTACTAAACTATCCTTAGGCTCAACACCCACTGCAGATAGTTTGTGACCTAAATAAGTTACTTCAGGAATACCAAACTTGCATTTGTCTGCTCTGAGTGTGAACCTTTTTTTCTCTAATACATTCAGAACATGAGCTAGACGCCTATCGTGGTCATTCTTAGTGTCCCCAAAAACTAATACATCATCTTGGAAACACAGAATCCCTTCGGCATCCTTGAATAAAAATTCCATGAGACGTTGAAAAACACCCGAAGCTGAAGCCAACCCGAATGGCATTCTTTTGAAGCGGAAGGCACCTTCCGGGGTGATAAATGATGTTAAATGTCGTGAATTCTCATGCAAAAGTATCTGGTGATATGCAGAAGTCATGTCAAGAGTAGAGAACCAATTTGCACCTTTGACCAACAATAACATATCCATAATATTGGGTAAAGGATGATGATCTACCCATATTTTAGAGTTGAGATCCCTAAGGTCGACACACATTCTCAAACTCCCATTAGGTTTCCTTGCAAGAACAACCGGAGATAACCATTCAGAACTCTCAATAGGTTCTATGATGTCTTGTTGTTGTAACTTATCTTTTAGAAGATCTGTTCTGATAGCCAAAGGGACTTTCCTCACCTTATGAACTACAGGAACGACTCCCTCTTTAAGCAGTATTTTATGCTTGAAACCTTCCAACTTCCCAAGAGTATCACTAAAGACCATAGGAAATTTTGTTTCCCATATGGGAGATTTTATTTCATGAACACAAGTATATTCCTTTCTCAGCATCACTTGTTCCGAGCTGTTAGGGCCTAAAATTATACCTAATTTCCGTTGTTCTAGCCATCCTAACAATGATGACCCATGCTTGGCTACATATACAACCGCCGAGGATGCATTACCTTTGAAAGAAAGTTTTGTATTAAACTCACCTACAACCTCAATAGTTTTACCACCATAAGCTATGGGTTTTATAAAAGACTCCGCTAAAGTCACATTGTTAAATTTTTTCCAATCTTCAGTACCAATTAATGTAAATGGGGACCCTGAATCAGCCATTATTTTGATCTCCGTGTTACCAACAGTTATGAGACAATATGGTCTTTGGATGGCACCCATTTCCATGTGCATAACATCGACATCGAGGTCCACATGTGACCGCACTTGAGCATCATTTATGCACAGTAACACACTTTCATCACTCGAATCAGATATTGGCAATTAGAATCTTGTTCACATACTGCACTAACAGTTTTAGGATTTGAACCCTTTGCCTTGGATTTGGATCTGCATACTTGCACAAAATTTCCCTTTTTTACAACCAGAACAAATTTTGTCCCGAGCACGTATAACAAAATAGTTTGCTTTTCTTTTTAATCATCTCTTTCTTTTTATCACAAAAACACACGACAGATGGTATGTTTTTAGAAGTTTCGCTTGTTAAAGACATTTGAGACATAAAAGAAGCAGTGCTTTCTATTCCAGCTGCCAATTCAACTGCTTTGTGTAATGTGAGATTAGGTGTGATAAGCAGAACCTTTTGAATTTTTTATTGTTGGTGTGTTCTACGATTTGATCGAGAATCAATTCTTCTTCGAATTCTTTATAATCGCAAGAAGAGGCTAAGGATCTCAACACCCCTCCATATGTTTCAATTGGTTCACCAGGCAGTTGATGGCGCTTGTGAAACTTGTGTCGTTCTAGGACAACATTCTTGTGAGGTTTGAACCTCATGTCAAGCATTCTCAAAGCAGACATATATTCATCCACCACATCACCTTCCCCTAATATGGATTGCTGTGGTAAGTGCTTTAGTATTTTTCTGCCTTCCGAGCCTCAACAATGGCGTAATAATGCATATTTCTTTTTATAGGTGAAATCTTCACCATCAATAGCTGCCATGTATGCTTCAAAACTTTCTTTCCATAGTTCCCAGTCTACAATAGCAATTGTTGTGCTAGGACAAAATGAAGGTGGTGGTATAATGCTTTGCAACATTGTTATGTATACTTCTTATTTCTGCAGGTAGTAAATTGTTGTGAGCAATATTATATTAACAATGTCATAAAGAAGTGATAATACAGATGCCCAAAATCCAAGGTTAAGATCACCGCTGGAGATGCAAGGTTGAAACAATGTCTTTCTTTATTTTCTCATTTCTTTGTTTCGTTGAAGTTTTTTTTTTTTCTTATCTGTAACGCGATCTAGTTATTGGAGTGCGTGTCTTCGAAAAGCGGCACATGCTATGCACAGTGGATTGTTTATTTAGTTGTAGGTGTGCGTGTCACCGAAAAGTAAACATGCTCAGTAGAGGCATATAAGTTACTGGTGTGCGTGTCACTGAAAAGTAACACACTGAGAAAATGATCGTTTTGCCTTATTAAAGGTGTGCGTGTCACCGAAAAGTAACACGCAGCTAAACAATGGCTTTTATTCAATTAGTGGTGTGCGTGTCACCAAAATGCCGTAATTGAAACAAGTTGACCGTGCGTGAAACATACGCAAAGGTCCGGCAATTGAAAGCACAGCAGGTACGCTGCGGGGGCTCCGGGGGCTTAACGACATTGCGCTGAGTCAGGCAGATGCAGGAGTCAGGCAGACGCAAAGGCAAGCGCAGCAGCTAAGCAGATGCAGAGGTCAGACAGAGTCAGTGTGACGTTCCAGCCTCACTACGTCACGAACGGCTCGAAGTGCCGACGGCGCCGTAAAAAAGTATAAGACACAGTACCGTGTTACAGGGTGCTCCGAAAGCAGATGGCTTTGAAGAATTCCTCGAGTATGATGACTCCGGCAAATTCAGAGTCAGCTTCGGTGCCTCGCAGAAGGTTCGCCATGGACAGCCTTTATGCCTCCTCAAGGTGGATACGCCGAGCAACAGGGTGGTAGACTTGCCAGTCGGTCGTCACCAATGCAAAGAAGTCTCCAAGTCGCAGTGAGTATGATTTAGACTTTATTTAAGGAGCTTCTCCGGTATCGACTGGCAGGGAAGGAGGCTCACAACAACTGCCTCTCCCTTTTTGAATACAAACATTCCACTGTGCTCTCACAGAATGAAGAGCGTTCTACATTCCGCTCACACAGCTGAAACAAGAAACTAGCACATAGCATTCCTACATTCATGGGACATTATTTCTACTGGGCTCACACTACCTTTGAAGGGAGTAATTGTCTGGCACATCGGGTCCTTTTATATTTATCGAATACAATAGCACAATATTTTTGATGATCATCACTTCTCCTGGTACAACATTTATCACTGGCATTAGTTCTCTTGTGCCTCAGAGTTTCAGATTGAGACACTTCCTGAAATTACACAATCTAGTTATCAATTGATCCTAGTGGGACTGTATGTTACGGGGACAGCAAAGGGGTAATGTGCATAGGGCGTGTTTGGAAATTATGAAATATACAACAATTTGATAAGGTCACCATTAGTATTTGCCTTTTTTCAAGGATTTACAAGTTTTGTGTGTGCATGGGAGAGATATCAGGTAATGAGGAAGGGAAACATCCTGAAGTATGCGGCCAGAGCCAAGAGTTCTGGAAGGCCGCAAGCATAACCACGCTTGCCCAAATGACGCATTTGCCTTAACCACACATATGCATGGTTCAGGCAAATGCGCTCTAGTGTTTGGAATGGGCGGGGACTTGAAAGAGGAGCGTCGGAACGGGAAGCGGACACGGACAGATAAATGGGGCTGGGGCCGGGTCTGGGGGGTTGCTATTGGTGGGGGAGGGGGGTTGGGGTAGCTTTAAGAGCTGGGTTTTCAGTGTTGGGGGTTGGGGTTAGTTTTCAGGGGTGGGGGCGTTTGGGTAGTTTTCAGAGGTGGGGGGTTCAGGGTAGTTTTTAGGGGTGGGGGGTTCAGGGTAGTTTCAGGGGTGGTGGGGGTTCGGGGTAGTTTCCAGGGATGGGGGTTTGTGGTAGTTTTCTGGGGTGGTGGAGGTTCGGGGTAGTTTTCAGGGGTGGGTGAGTTCGTGGTAGTTTTCAGGGGGTTCGGGGTAGTTTTCAGGGGTAGCTTTTCGGTAGCGGGGGTCGGGTATTTTTTAGGAATTAGGGGAGAGCGGGTCGTTTTTAATGCTCAGGGGGAGGTTGTGGTAATTTTTAGGGCTTAGGGGAGGGTGGGGTAGTATTTAGGATTGGAGGCAGGGAAGTTTTTAGGGCTCGGGGGAGGGGGTTGGTTTTCAGGAGGGAGGGGGGTATCTTTAGGACTCAGGGCGGGGGAAGGGGCCGGGGGGGTCAAGTCTTAACCACGGAAATGTGTTTACCATTAATGCTTTGACAACGCAAAAATCGTTGTGAAGGCATGCATGGTAAAGGCATATTCATGGTTAAGACTTGCTTTGTACAGACTGCGTGGAAGCAGCGTGCGTGGTAAAAGCATGCGTGGGTCCATCACACAACCAATGAGGCAGAATCGATTTCATCCCTTAGCCAACAGAATTATGCAAATATTGTTTCCACAGTTTAGGTGGCAAAAGCAAGTGTCCCGATTCCTCTTTGACGCACATTCTTTGATGTGAAAGATGTGGCATGAACTGCTTTCCATATAGCTGGGAGACGGGACATTCCTTTACCAGCCCCAGTAATCACTAACTACGTGGTTGAGGCACAATCAACTCTCACTGGGCATGATGAATTGGCCGGCCTGAGACGGCCGGAAAACCATCATGCGCAGTGATGAGAGTGCACTACCACTCCCATCAGTGCCTGTCACTACCAAGCCCCAACCCTAAGATTCGGCAGGAAAGGAAAAATAAAACCGTTTTATTTTTCCTTTCCTGAGTTTTTTTTTGGGGGGGGCGATGCTCCTCCGCCATAGCGGAGGAGCCGCCACTGTTACTCAGGTGGTTACAGGTGGTGGGCACCAGCACTCATTTTTGGGGACCAAGACTTAGTTTGAATCCCCAGATTTTGTCCCAGATCAAAAGAGAGAAGGGCAAACGATGGAGAAAGAAACAGGCAGAGAAAGATAGGAAAATCCTCATAAATTATGAATGCATGGATGAAAAAGAACATGCAGGGCGCCATAAGGAAACATTATGTGTAGGATGGGGGAAGAAAGAGCATGAGGTGGAATCACAGCACTAAAAGTTGGCTCCTAAGAAACAAATTTGGGACAATGTATTTAATATGTTTTTTACAGTGTACGAGCCAGATGTACAATTTACTGGTCACAAAATACTGGTCGAAATTTACGACCAATATTTTTGAGACCTGTAATGAATTTTAAGAAACAACCTATGTGCTAATAGGTAGGTTCTTATAATTCCAAATTATGTGGATGGGAATCCAACCTACCTCATGAATATTAATAAGGTAGGTTGCAAATTGTGACTCACTAATTGAAAGCCATCCTAGAGTCTCAAGTCAGCAGACCACAATGTCTTTGATTGCTTTTTAATACAGCAAACTGTTTTTTTTAATGCGCCCCATTTTCCTTAAAGGAAAAGGGACTACCTTTAAAAAGAAAAGTTGGTGAGAAGCAGAGATTCGATAGAGTGCTAATCTGATTCCAAATCACATAATGAGTGTCGTGGGGGTAGTTGTGTGGGGTAACATTTAGTTGTGTAGATATCTCGCTGCCGGTCTCCGGGTTGTAGGTGGCAGAGCTGTGTACTTACGCTGTTCTTGTTTCTTTGATGTAATCGATTAAACAGAATTGATCCTAAAAAGAAAAGCTTACTTTTTTGTTTGTTTATTAGTTGGCTGTGGTCCCCTGGAAGTGAGGTACTGCAGTACTCCCACAGGTACCACTGTATTGTGTAAGCTTCCTCAGCAAAGCTTGCACAGTATCCTGTACCAAAGCCGGTGTAGCTTGAGCTCCCGTACTGCTGGAATAAATGGTACCTACAAATAATAAATAAATAAATGAAAACAAAATGTGAGTTGGTTGTCCATGGGGACTGGGTGTCCAAGGATGCTGGGTTCAGGTGGTCACGCCCCTCTGCACACAACCAAAGGCTGTGTGCAGTGGGGAAGTTGGCTGAATATGCTTTAAATAAAACAGAAATTGGCTGAAAAAAACAAAGGTTAGAGTAATGTTATCGTTAGGTATAACAATAAGATCTTCTCTTATGCTGAAAAAAACAGAAATCCACTAAAAAAAGCAAAGGTTAAGGTGACATTATTGTTAGGTGTGGTAATAACATCTTAGCTTAAGTTAAAAAAAACCTTTTAATAATCACTGAAACAAACAAAGGTTAAAGTGACGTTATAGTTAGGTGTTGAAGTACAGCCGACAGCAGTACCGTGAGGGGAACGGTCTTTCCTTTACCTCACCTGACCTTTGGACATCGCCGTGAGGGGAACGGCTCCTGTCCTCTTACCATCACTTTCACTCCTGCCGTGAGGGCAACGGCTGGACTACCATCCCCAGCAGGCAGTGGGAGTCGCTTGCTGGGGTTGTCATCGGAGCGCCTGGAGGCGCTTATCAGCTGTGCAGCTCTCCCGCAGTGCGGGACGCGCTTACAGCCGACAGCAGTACCGTGAGGGGAACGGTCTTTCCTTTACCTCACCTGACCTTTGGACATCGCCGTCAGGGGAACGGCTCCTGTCCTCTTACCATCACTTTCACTCCTGCCGTGAGGGCAACAGCTGGACTACCATCCCCAGCAGGCAGTGGGAGTCGCTTGCTGGGGTTGTCATCGGAGTGCCTGGAGGCGCTTATCAGCTGTGCAGCTCTACCGCAGCGCGGGACGCGCGCGGGCGAAGCCCGGGCCAAGGGCGGGCCCGTCCGCGCCCGTCAAAGCCCGTAAGAGGCTGGGCTGGGCCACCCCTCTAACATCTAATTATGGGTAAGCGCAAACTTTGTGGTAGCCAAGATCAGAGAGGTGCAAAACCAAAAGTACTGAGACAGTCATCATCTATAATCTCATACCTAACTTCGGCCGTGGGAGCATTGAATAACGAGATAGCAAATGCCAAAAAGGAATTGGGTCTGGGCTCAAGACATAAGGAAGGAGGGGTTGTTGAGGATTTCGAGCCCCTATCTAATGCTCCCGTTCCACTGGATCCAGTTGTGCTGATTAGTGGTGTAAGATTAAACTCTGAATCTCAGGCCCCGACTAGTGCTGTAATTGGAGAAGTGGCCGTACCATCGCAAGTTGCTGCTATGGACGGGGAAAAACCATCTAGGGGCTTAATTGCGAGGCCTTTGGGGGAACGGAGTACCTCGAGGAAAATCAATAAAAGGCAGAAGGGTCGAAAAAACTGTCCATCAAAGTTAGACTCGGTGTTGGACGAGAATACTCAATTATTACTACGGAACCTGGTGGAGGAGATTTTTAGTGCCCGGTTCGAATCCATACTGACTAATATTGCCAAAGATGTAATTGACACTATGAACTCATGTGTCGCTGACTTGAAGAAAAAATTTGAGCGTATGGATTCTATTCTGGACTCCTACTTAAAGGTCACTCATGTTAAAACTAATTCAGGTTTGTTATCCTCTCCCCAGCTAGAATCTAGTCTAGACTTACGAGGAAAATCTTTAGGCAATCACCAATTTGTAGTTCCGAGTGAGGGGGTAAAATAGAAAAAGGTTGCTAGGCAGGATGTGTTCCAGGAAAGATTGCAAGAAGGAGGGCATTTGACCCAAATTGTTAAAAGTCCTGTTGAATCTATATATTCAAGATCTAATGGGGCAATTAACAAGAATATCGGCTTTAAAGACAGTAAAAGAAGCCCGAATGAATGTAGAATTGACCTTCCCGCAGATGCTACTCCTCTGGTTGCGATTCTTGTAGGGGTTCCCCCTTTAAGTGTTCATGATAACGAACCAACGGAGGCACTGATGCGCAAGACAAAAAACTGGTGTGATCTTTATTCATCAGGTCAACCGGGGATATCAGCCCATATTATAATGACTAGACGGGTGGCCTGGGTGGGAAATGGCCCCAAATGCGTACCAGGAGACTGTATTATAATTAATTTTAATAAACGGGATATAGCTGACAGGTTGTTCTGGGATGCCACGGAATTATATGGGGGGGATATTAGGGCTTTACCTTTAGGTTACTTTTACTCCCCGGTAAATGCTCCGCGACCTTTCGAGAGGGCCAGTGGGGCTACTTTCACTAGTTCCTCCCACCCTGATCTGGGGCTGCCCCATAGTTATGGTAGTGGATCTTGCCCTAGTAAAACTAAAGTGGGAGAAGTAACACAAAAAAAAGTGATAGCCTTGATACCAAGGCCTAGGGAGGGAGGCTTATCTGTCTCAAATAGATATTCTCCACTCACTTTGATGGACCAGAACGACTGACTGGTGGAGCCAGTGGTTGGTAGTTTACAACCATCCCCTAAAAATCCAGGTTCAGATGATGTAGGCGCGGTAACTTTCCCAAGTTGCAGAATTATTAGCTGGAATATTGCGGGCCTTAAAGCCAAAAGGGATGATCCACTTTGGTTGAAGGTCATAAGATCTTACGATATAATTGCGCTTCAAGAAACTTGGGATAGAGGGGATTGTTTTTGGGTGGATGGTTTTAGATCCTATGTTTTACCTGCTCGTCCGGCCTTAGCTGGTAGAGCAAAGGGTGGTTTGATGTTCCTCCTCTCCAATAAGTTAGTGGGCTCTTTATGTAGATTAGAGGTAGACTCATTTAATGCCCTGGTAATAGAAGTAACCCGGTCAAATAATCTTAAGTTATTACTCATTAATTTTTATAATTCTGGGGAAAATGATTTTTTAAATCAACATTTGATTAAGCTGAACTCCTTTTTAGAAGACTATAGGGTTAATCAATCCACTTTTTATCGTATATTAATTATGGGTGATTTTAATATACATTTGTGCGACCGGCATTGTCTTATTGACGATCACTTAGCTCACACTCATTCGGTGATCCCTCATTTTGAGCACTCTCCCCAGGGGGAGAGTTTAGAGAACCTTTTGTCGGGGGCCGATCTTTTTGAACCAGCCTTTTTTAATCAACTAGATCGTTGTCCTACGTTTAAATCCAAGGCTAGAGACACCATTATAGATTATATATTCTTGTCCCCTACTTTACTTGACAAGGTAGTTTTTTATAATGCTATAGTTTCATCCTTTAGTGACCATAACCCTGTCATATTGGAACTGGATAATAGTTGCGGGTTTCTGGGAAATGGTGGGGAAAATTTGGGCGTCAACAGTATGGTAACCCGTGATCAAGGGCGGAGGCTCAAGTGGTCTAATGTGGTACCAGATTCCTTTTTTAAAGATCTTTGCCTAAAAATTAGCGGACATATTGCAATATGTGCTGACCCTTTAAGCCCTGAGGACGCGGTCCTCGGAGCCTTTGATGGTATTTGTAGACAGATATCAGTGGACTTGACCATTAACTCTAAAATGAAAACTAAATTAAGTGAAAAATGGTTTGATGAAAACTGCTCACGAGCTCACCGTGCCCTAATTTTAGCCTTGGAAAGCTCTCCTCGAGATAGGGACTTGATAGTGTGGTTACGGAAACAATACAAGACTGCAGTTCATAGGCGGAAATCAGAGATTAAGGCAGAGGTTTGGAATGATCTCGTTTCTGTCGATGTGTTAAAGGATAGCTCTAGATTTTGGTCTATTGTTAACTCCCCACTTTTTACAGGTCAGGGAATTGATATTCAGGAAAGTAACATCACAGAAGTACAGTGGTTGGCTCATTTTGAGGGAATTTATGGTTCTGACGAGACGATGGAAACTTATTTTAAGGCATCAACCAATCATGATACAGTATCTCTTCTTTTTAATGAGGAAGACGTTGAGAGAGCAATAAAAGACACATCTAGTAATAAAGCACCAGGTCCAGACCGTGTCCCAGCAGATCTTTATAAGTGTAACCCCAAATTTTGGGCTAAGATACTTGCAAATGTATTTAATGCTGTAGGAACGAGCGGGTTTCCCGCATCCTGGTCTCAGTCGATTATTATACTAGTTTTTAAAAAGGGCCAGAGAGGGGACCCGAGGTGCTATAGACCAATATCCCTAATTGACTCGACGGTTAAAATTTTGGGTAAAGTGATTTTAGAAAAGATTATAGACTGGTCCAATGAAAATAAGATTGTTTCCAATCTACAGTACGGTTTTAGAAAAGGACGAAGTACTATGGACCAATGTCTTAACCTGTATTTATTAATTAGCAAATATACTATGGCAAAAGAGGGTTCGCTTAAAATGGCTTTTATGGATTTGTCCTCAGCTTTCGACCTGGTTAACAGGTCGAAGCTGTGGAGTATTTTATTAGAAATGGGATTGGATCCGGGTCTGGTTTATTTCCTAGCTGATCTTCATCGTGACCTATCAGCATCAATTAGGCTTTCACAAGACGGCAAGTGCTCAAAGTCTTTTAAGTCAAGAAGAGGCGTAAGACAGGGGTGCATATTGGCACCCCTGCTTTTTACACTATATATTAACGCCCTGGATAGATCTCTGGTGGAGGCGAGCTTGGATATACCGCGTGTAGGAGACTGTCCAATTCCGGTTCTCCTATACGCGGACGATGCCGTTCTTTTGGCACGAACTGCAGTAGGTCTCCAGCGGCTTCTGGATGCGTTTGGAGCCTATATGCAGTCTTTAGACCTGGTAGTAAATATTGGGAAATCACATATCATGACTACGAGTCATAGAGCTCCTAAAGCAAAAACTTTTTATTGTAATGGGGGGGTTGTGACTACTGTATCCTCGTTTACATATTTAGGAGTAGTGTTCGATGAAAGAGGCTCCTGGGTTCCCCAACAAAAATATAAAAAAATGCAGTAATTAGATCGACCTCTGCCATACTAGGATTTGTCCAGCGGTTGGGAGCTAGACCTGTGGAGGCCATTATAAAATTATATAGATCCAAGTGTTTGGCTATTGCAGCATATGGCTCATCTATTTGGGGATACAAGCAACAGGCAGGACTACAGACAGTGGAAAACAGATTTTTACGTAGTCTCCTGTCTGTTCCTCAATCTACTTCAACCTTTGCCATACACCAGGAACTGGGGCTGGGTTATGTCTCTGATACTTTGAGTACAGCGCTGTTACTCTGCTGGCTCAAAGTATGGCTTAACCCAGAATTAACCTTGAATCATTTGATATTGTGGGACTGTGCCAAATTGGATAATGCAAGTAAAATTAACTGGCTTGCATATGTTAGATCCATGCTATCCAAAATAGGGCGGCCAGAACTATTTGAATCCCCGGAGAGGATTAGGAAGGAAGATCTGAAAGGGGTTAGAATGAACTTTATTAATATGTTGATGTCAGAACGGGAAGAACAGGAGCTACAGGAACCCTTAGTTAGGGCTCACTTTCTGACAAAAACGTCGTTATTAATTGAGCCGTATCTGATAACCGTCACTAAACCGTTCCATCGTTGGCTCCTGACTAGGTTCCGTTTTAACTTGATTCATTTTAACCTGGGTGATTATGAGGGGTGGTGTAAACCAGAGTATGCAGGACCATGTTCTTGCGATAATTTTTCTACACAAGATACCTTACATTTTGTAATGTTCTGCGACCTCTATTTGGATATACGTAGGAAGTTTTTAGTCCCCCTATTAAATAAAAAGGGTTTCCTACAGGTTAGACCTGCACTGCTTTACCTGCAAATGTTAAGTAATACATGGGACATTTTTAATATTGCTTGTTTTCTGGTTGCTGCTATTAGGATCAGGAAGAAATTTAAAAAAAATAAGCATACTGTTACGCACTTTAATGAGCCGATTAACCTCATTTGCTGAAGCTGAGTATTCTGTGGATTATCTTAACATTACTAGTCCCATTGCTGCTATTGTATGGATTCTTATGTTATATATTGTATTATGCTGATATTTTAATGAAATATTTTTTAACTTTTGTAATCTTTGATGCTGTTGAATTACATAAATATGATTGTGCTCAATCTTTTATTCCCAAAATTTTGTATAGGAATGTGTGTGTCTATGTATTTTATGCCTTGTACTTTTATGATTTTAATTAATCGAATAAAGTGGATTGATGATGATGATGATGGTGTTGAAGTAAGATTGAAGCAAGACAAAACATTAAAAAAATACCCACATTGAAATTCACCAGTTATAGTTTACTGAGTTACCTATAAGCAGTGTACCCACCATGCACTGTGTATGACCTCACATATGACATCACTGATAACATATTAAATTACATCATTGATGACATCTCTGATGACATCACAAATGACGTGCTATATGTTCACCAGTGCTATTCTGAAGGGACATTCCCTTATTTAAATGCGAGAGTCACCCTGTGAAAATGAGGGAATAACTTAACCTCTGCACCTGCACTTTATTATGGACGTTACTGCAGAGGCAAAAAAGCTGTATTAAGGTGCACTGACTGTGTACTAAAAATGGTGGCGCACAGTTAGTGGGCCCTCTGGAGCAGTGAACAGTGGTCCCATGGACCCCACTCCCACATCCACCTGCATACGGGTGCAGTCACTCCCTGTCTGCAGGGGGATCTCAGTCCCCTCTTTGATGCACAGGTAGGTGCTGCCTGCACAGAAAAAGACGGATTGAAGGCTTCAAACAGCTGGTCTGCCTTTCACTAGCGATTTCATGGCTACCCGGAGGGTGGTGCATTATTTTTAATAGTTTGTGCCTGGTGCATCTGTTTAAAGGTGTGCGTTGGCACAAACAGGAGCAGTGTACCATATCTATAATATGGGCTGTGTTGCACATATGAGTATGTAAGTGCTGCACAGTGCTGTAGGTATAAAAGATGGTCAAGGATCAGTGAGGAATGCCTGTTTGCTCAGGATATGTGCTATGGTTGAAAAGACCAGTCTGGATGGAAGCGAGCTTGGATGACCAACGAGAACCACCTTTCATCCATCACCTATCATGTCAGGTCCCAGACGATGGACATGTTATGGGATTTGAGATATTACAGGAAAAATATATTGATCATCAGCATCCAAGGCCTGTTTTGCTAAATATTTTAAGCCTGTGTTTAAAGGGGATGGTAGAGCCTGTTTTGATAGTTTGTTGAATAGACAAGTGATCGATTTGCATCCTAATACTTAGTGTTACCTAATTCCAAGATTTTCAGGATTGTACTGTGAAAGAAAGGCAGTAAGGAGAAATTTCTAATAAGTCTGGATATCTATTTGCATGTTTGATTTAGATATTCAGCTCGTCTGTGTCTGTAAACATTGAATCTGTTGTGCAGGTGGGTCCTCTTTATAGTTCCTATTTAAAGATGAAGGGACGCTTGAAGAAGATCCATCTTAGGAGCCAGAGTAGAGCTTGTACAGCTGGCAAATATGTGGCTCAATGACATAGATGAGAAGTAATTTTGACATTGAGTGCTGCATCCTTCTGAGTCTATAAACGGGATAGACAGCTTGGCATGATACATCTCAAAGAACACAAGAGCAATGGTTACCTGTACCCATAGCATGAAGCAAAGATAAGGGAAGGTCCTTCATGGAAGTCTCAGCATGTGGAGCGAGGACTTGACTATTGTTTCGAGCTGCAGATCCAACGTTAGATTGGAGTTTAGTATAAACATTAGGGAGCTTATTTACAAGCCCCTTGCGCCGCCAGTGTGTCACTTTTTGTGACACACCAGTGGCGCATTTTGCTGCCCCATATTTACAAGGACACTTCCTGTCCTTCACCTCTTGTGATTGCTTATGTGCAGGAAGGTGTCCCTTCCTGCACATAAACAATCCTTGAAAAAAATGCAACTTTTCAACTTCTATGTGTGCTGCTTTAAGCAGGGACACTTTCCTGCACATAAACAATCATCCCCGTGACTCAGGCATCCTTGCACCGTGGTGCAAGGGTGCCTGCGTCGGCGCATGGCAGTTAATTGTGCACCAGCGCAGGGTAGAGCAAAGGGATCCGTCATATCATTGTAGATATGACGCATCCCTGTGCTTTTGAATTAACGCAGTGCAGCCAAATGGCTTGCGGCACCACGCTGCGTTAATTCTTTGTAAATAAGGCCCTAGATTTGTTACTTTGCTGGCTTGTGCAGAAGAGCACTCAAACTCCTGTGGTCACAAGAGACTCTAATGATGTCCATTCACCATAAGTTACGATTCCTGTTATCAAGGATTGCAGGTTCATTAGTCTAGGAACACAACTGCTCATACTCGTAGCCGATCAGCCCAGTCCTCCAGATAAACAACGTAAAGGTTCTGGGCTCAGTTCCCTATGACTTAGAACTATGGGGTTTCTCGAATATAGACACACTTACCAGCATGGAGAATACGTTTTTGAGAAGCGTGACACGTCTCCCACAAAGTACCCCCCTTAAACCACTACTATTAGATTTAGGCAGAAAGGCCCTAGTTAGCAAAGCAAGACTTCGCCCAATTTTATACTGGTGCAGGATTTGGTCCACACCCAAGCTGATAAACTATCTGAAGCTTTGAGGGATGTTATGGAGGCTGATCATTCCCAGAAAATCAATTGGCTTCAAAATATTAAACAATCATTGCCCAATATGGAATTGAGGATATTAGGGGATAATCCCTCTGGTGCCCAGTTTTCCTCAACAAAAAAAATGAAAGAATACTATTGGTCAATGACAATGACAGATGAATCCAGTGTGATTGAGAGCTCAACCTTGACGGGGAGGTTTTTAGAATTTAAATCTTCCCCTTTTTAGAACCTTATTGGGACATCGTATCTGTTCCCTTTCACAGGAGACTTTGCTTCCAATTTCGCGTTCAATCCATTCCTTTAAAATCCTTTGTAAGTAACTGGAGCTGTGAAAAGGATGATAAATGTCCCATCTGTATTGACAAAAGGGAATCCATTTCTCATATTATGTTTGCGTGCTCAGCATATGCAGGGCCACATAACAAATGGCTAAACCCATATGTAAGATCTTGGGAACAAGAAGTAGCATTGGTGGTTTACGAATACTTATGTCCGACCCACAACCTTTACATGCATGCGTAGTTGCTACGTTTTTAGGTTGGATGTGGACCATAAGATCAAGGATCACATCCACTTGATAAAATCTGTGATTTTTTTCTGTTATCATTTTCTTGATATTTTAAAGCTGCTTTGTGCCTATCTGCTACAGATAGAATATTCTCAAAAACATTTTTATTTCATGTGTTTTTCTAATATCATTAATTATGATGATAGTGGTCTTTATTAATTGTAAATTTTAGCTTGCTGCGATGCTTAGGATCACTTGCATGATGTTATAGAATAGGTTTTAACTATACGTATTTTACTGAATATGTATTTTAAAATGCTTTTATGACATGTATTGTTGAAATAAAGCTTTTTGAACTGTTATCAAGGGGCTTATTTATTAATATGAAGTTATCTCATCCAATTATCACTTGCCAAAACAGTCATGGATCCCCAGTGTCACTATTAGTATCAGGGCATTTTTTAGATTTCAGGATCATTTGATAAAATTTGAGAGATATCAACTTAGAGGTAGACCAAGAATAAAGAAATTGATTGGGTCAGCGTCAGTGAGCAATCGAGCAATTATACAGATTACATCTTAAATAATCTGTACAGATGCAGGGAAACTAAACCCTGCCTGAGAGAAAGGAGGTGATCCAGGCCATGCCCTTTCCTTGAATGCCTCAGAAGTATAACCTGTTAATGAGCTTGGTATGATGGACTGAATTAAAGATACTGCAAGGTCTAGCACCATTAGAGCTGCCATGCGTCTTTTACCCAACGTTCTCTTGAGATTATCCCAAGCCAGTAGTCAAAGGACAGTACTTTGTTTTGTTTGTTGGATTGAAAAGTTATAGCATGGCTACTTTTTCAATCAATTTTGCCTGGAATCTCCCTTTGGTAGTTGTGCTGTTGTTTTCAGAGCCAGAGGAGTACTGGCCTGCTTTGTGAGGTGTTTTGTGCATGAGGCTTTAGGATCCTGTGGGAAGATTGCCTTTTCAACGGATCCGTTGGTGATGGTCCTCCTATGCTATTAGATAAAATAGATAGGAGGATGCCCTTGACTATCCCCTGTGGGCAGAGGCCAAGATGAAATACTGAGTTGCTGTTGAATACTATGAAGTACAGAAACTCTGCCACAAAACAAGACAAAAATAAGGACAGAGTGACTTGGTAGTCTATGTAAATCAATTTCATTGTTCTGTAGCTGTAGCACTGACTCACAAGTGTCCATCCAGTACCTGTGCTTGGTTCAGGAAGTGGCAATTTAGAAAGTTGCCATGGATTTCAATAGCTGGGAGTAGCAGTTGCCATCTCTAGATTGTCCTTTAGAACCCATGTCACAGCAGGAGCTGCTCCTGGTCTCTGTGGGTTGGAACACCGTGTCAGGGATGCAGTGATGTTATACAGAATGTAAAATGTATGTGGTCATAACTACATATAGAATATTATCTTTTAAGTAGTGTTCAGTTACAGGAGCAGCACTGAGGACAAGGATTTGAATGAGGCAGTCTCAGCATGTCCGGAAATATATTTGACATATTATGATCATCTTCGCGTCATTACAGATTGGCGATAAGCGCCACTTGAACCTGTGATGTGCTGAACTGATTTAAGCAAAAAGCTGTAAGAGCGCATTGCCCGAGAGCACAACCCCCGCTAAAGAGAATATTGCAGCGAGCGCAAAGTCCCAAATGCATTCACGCTGGATTAGTGAGGAGTGAAATGTATGTCACTATCAGCTCACCTCTTCGAGAGTTAACAAAAAAGGGAAAGAACGTTAAGCTGGAATGAACTTTGTGAATGTGCATTTAAGAAAATTAAAGATGATATAGCCTCAGCAGCAAATTTAAATTATTTTTACCCAAAATTGCGTACTGGGCTAATAGTAGACACTAGTCCTGTGGGATTAGGTGCCATTCTTGGGAAGGAAATTCCTAGATATGTAGTGTTGCATGCCAGTAAAAGCCTGACTGATATATCAAATAAATATTTGCAGCCTGAGAAAGAAAGTTTAGCTGTGGTGTGGGCTTGTGAGCATTACCTTGATTTTATATTTGGAAAACCTTTTGTAATAGTAACAATCAAGCATTGACAACTATTTTTTTAAATCCAAAAGCAAAGAGACCTCTTTGCATTGAAAGATGGGCTATGAGGTTAGTGGATTATGATTTTAAAGTCATTCACAAGCCAGGTTGAAGTTGAAGAATATGTGCATTTTATAATCAAATTGTTAATTCCTGAAACTATTTCAGAACAGAAGTTAATTCATGAATCTACCAATGATAATACTCTTGAAGAAGTAAAACGGATAATAACTTCAAACAAATGAAAGCACATAAATGCTATGACAAATTTCCAACCTGGCATAAACAAAAGGGATACACTTACGTTTAAAAATTTACAAACTGAACTAACAACAACCCCATCTGGTATTCTCCTATGAGGTAACAGAATAGTTATCATGCATCGTGGCAAAAGTGTGTAGTTGATTTGGCGCATGAAATCATTGAGGGATATCATTGACAAAAAGTCTTTTGCATGAATAGTAGTGGTTTCCAAGACTTGACAGTTGAAATGGTTACCTTTGGTTGGTAGTGGGATGCCATATGTGATTGCATAGTGCCACAGTATTAGGGTCTTGAGCTGATTTAGGAACACAAGCACAACCCCATTTTGCTGCAAAAGGTTCAAATGGCTAGGGGTCATGGGAGCTAATAGGAAGACTGCCCTGGGCCCTAATATCCACCCAGAAGAACTGCACAAATGGGAACAATCAGGAATCAAAGCACACCACTCCAGGATGACTCTGGAGTTAGAATGAAGCCTTCATCCAGAAGGGTTTTAAAGACATCCAGACACTGATTTACAGAACATTCACGCAACCCAGCATAGCAACTAAAGTTCCTTTGTGGCTTTTGATGAAAGGGACAGAGCAGAATAGCACCATATTTTCTAAGATATGGTGCTGGTTTCCTCTCTCCCTGCACAGGTGCACTTTAGGCTGCAATGTGTCAACGCACACGCCCTTGTATGATAGAGCAAGGGTGTGTGCATTTTGTAAGCAATAGTGTATGTACTGGAGTGGGACCATTTAATTATACAAACTATCCTTCAATACTTTTACTGCTTTGCTTATGTATTGTACAATGCAGCATGCATACAACTTTGGAAAAAGGAGGGAGGAGAAATTAAAACTTTTCTCCTCGTTACGTCTGTCTCAACGATATGGATTTGCGTCAAAGACCCTGAGTGGTTGCATGGGAACTCCCATATACCACCCATGGAACGCTCCCTTGAACCAAAGTAACACAAAGTAGCATATATTGCAACTTTGTTTACTTTGGTGAACTGTCCAACGAAAATCCTGATTTGAGTTGAATAGTAAATACCAGCATAACACTTTGCGTCAGGTTTGCATTACACGTGTCACAAAGCATTAGTAAACCTGGGCCCCATTATTTTAGACAAGAACAATTATGATGAGACATGTTCCTATGCAGCTGGCATCTTTTGATCCACCTGTCCTGCCAAAGATCTTTTTTTATGGCTAATATATGCACCACTATATGTTCAAATAACCAGCAATGCAAAACTCCTTTATCACAAACACAGACCCCTTCTGTAATCATATTGTAGTATTAACAATGCCCACTGGAATTATGCGTCAGGGGTGGATCATATTTTTCTACAGCAGGGTTGACTAAATTATGCAATAAGAAAAGGCAAATTATGTGGCCCATTTTGTGAAAGTATTACTTCATTATTTTATAGTTTTTACATGTTAACACTGTCTGGCCAATGGTTTCACCGTATTTGTACCGGTTTAACACACAAATACAGCAACAGCAACTGAAAAGTGTCCAGCCAACGTTTGTGAAGGGCCTTCCCTGCACAGCAATTCTCTGTGTTCTGCATAGTGGCCAGTTTGAGATTAAGGACCTGATTTGGAGTTCGACGGAAGGGTTACTCCGTCACAAATGGGTAATAACTGAAGTATTCATAAGAAATATGGGACGTTAAGGGGACATTTGCAACTTCTTATTTAAGCTGAGACAGTGATCTAGTTTGTTGTATGTGCTAGGTAACTCTACGTCACTCTTGTATCTGTACCAGTTGTTCTTAGTTTCACAAGAAGACACATATCGACCAAGTCTACAATTTTTCTACTTTTTTCTTTAAAACTAAAGATAGTTGTGCAGGTGAATTTTTGTGTAGGATGACTGTCTTTGGGGTTTTATTTAGCACTTGTATATTAAGAGAGAAAATCAGTGCAGTGCAATCATTTTTTTCGTTATCAGCAAGGTAACTGCTGTAACTTTGGGGAAGAGTTGTGGCCTAGTGTCTAGAGCTGTCCACTTTGAAACATGGGGAACCAGGTTGGAATCCTTGCCTTGGCTCAACATGCTGTGATACTGGGCAAAACACTGGGGGCATATTTACAAGCCCCTATCGCCACCACAACGTCACTTTTAGTAACGTTGTGATGGCGATAGGAGCTTTGCCTTATTTACAAGGCAGTGTTAAGCCACTTAACGTGGCTTAACGCTGACTTGTAAATAAGACACCCTTTCACGCTACACTTAGCGTGAAAGGAGTGGGCAATGGGTGTTGTGGTGGGCGTTCCACCACAACACCCATTGATTTTGACGCTGCCTCCTATTTACAAGAGCAGCGTAAATAGGAGGTAGCGCCAAAATTAAGGCCAGGGAAAACCTGGTCTTAAACAGGCGAAACGAGTAGAAATGCATTATTTCTCCTCGTTTTGGCAGCACACAAGGAACCAGCAAAATGCCAATGATTGTTTATGTGCAGGAAGGTCCCCCTTCCTGCACATAAACAATCATTTTAAAAAAATGCAGTTTTCAACTTCTTATGTGTGCTGCATTAAGCAGCACACATAGAAGTTACAAAACGGCATTTAAAGGTTGTTTATGTGCAGGAAGGAGGACCTTCCTGCACATAAACAATATACCCCTCAACACAGGCACCCTTGCACTATGGTGCAAGGGGGCCTACGTTGGCGCTAGGCAGGTTAATTTAGCACCAGCACAGGGGGAACTCATGGCTGCACAATATTCTATTAAATATGGTGTAGCCCTGCGTTTCTAAAGTGACGAAGCGCGTTGTTAGCCTTCTTGGCTTAACGACATCCTTTGCCACTTTCATGTAAATTTGCCCCTTAATCTCCCTCTGCACAAAAAGGAAAAAAGGGTAACATAATCTGGTTCTGTTGTAAAGCGCTGTAATGCTTGTGCATGCTTAAAAATAATACTTTTAAAAAACTGCCAGTGTTAACTAGAGAAGACTTAGGGCCTGATTTCGAGTTCTGTGGATGGGTTTCTCCGTCACAAACATGGTGAATGTCCCGTCCACCTCATTACAGGTGCCACTGGATATAATGCAATATAAATTGCATTACGGTGCTTTATAATAGAAACAGAATATGATACCTAGCACATACAACAAACTGGATCACTGTGGGGGCATGGTCTGGCCACAAATGAAGATGGCCGCCTAGCAGGAGAGCTCCGCTCCGACGGAGTCTCCGAGTGGTGGCTGCGGCGTCCTGGAGGTGGCAGAGGACCTGCATCTTTCCAAACCATGGCAGGGGAGCACTCTGGATGGCTCTGATCCTTGAATTGTGGCTGGCGACCGTCATGCGGGGGAGATTTAACGAGGGACGAGCGCTGGGCCTTGAGGCGTAACAGAAGCCTCGGCCTTGCGTAGCTGTTCGGCCCCGCCCTCCGCTGCTGAGTTGCAGCCCCGCTGGGCCGATCTTGATCTTCGTGCCCTGCTGGGTGCCTGTCACGCATTTGGGACAGACCCCTGTGCGCAGAAGAGTGTGCCCCTACTCCCCGGAGTTCCATCAGGAGACGCCTGCGACGCCGTATCCGGACACCCAGCTATTACGGGGCCACAAACTGTTTTCCACCAAGCCCCCCCAGATGTCGGCGGCAGCACTTAGTACCCAGGCAACACAATAGAGGAATGGGGAAAGTACCCTACCCCTCCAGATGGCAAGGGGCCACAAGCCCCCTGCTCTAATCTCCACGACGGCGGGGCACGGACCCAGGAAAACCCATGGACTCCGATCCTGGTGCACAAGACCATAATTGTGGACGTGAGGGAGCACAGTAGGATTAACACCGGGATCCCTTTTCTGCGCGACGGGCGGTGAAGCCCACCATAGGGGTGCCAACGCAAGGGGTACTGTCATATATTCTTTCTTCTTCGACCTGGGGAAGCTGTGAAAGGGCCCATTGCTAGACGGCGAGCCTTATAGGGAGTGACCTATATGCTGCCCTCCCCCCTGGACCATGGGGATACCCTCTCTACTGTGTGTTGGCCCGTCCTCTGTCCTAACCCCCGGACAGTGAGTGAATCTATATAACAGCACTGGGACCAGCATCGCAACACAAAGCGGATGTCCATGGCGAAGCCTGGGAGTAAGTCCTCCAGACAGCTTCTCTTCACAGAGGCACTCAAGCAACCACGCACCATTGCTACGAAAAACACCGACCCCTCGGCGAGCGGTCCCCCCGCATCCCCAATGGCCCCTGCACCAGACGTGACCATGGACCGCATTCTTCAGGAAATCTCCTCGGTCAGTCGAAGGCTGGAGGGGATGGACTCCAACATATCTACACTAGCGGAGGAAGCCAAATCAATCCGAGCGGACATAGCTGGGTTCCATGCCCGAGCTGAGGGACTGGACCAGAGGCTGATGGTAGTAGAGAACCGATTAACACACGAAGCCTCTCCTAATTGTTGACCTAATTGCTATTATGTCTTCTATATGAGTGTAGACATCTCACAAAAGGTAAAAGACTGGTCTCACACACCACCTGGTGTCATGCTTCATCATTGACCAGTCCTCGCCCTCTAAAAACTTGGTTTGATAGAGGGCGGGCATACACCTGAAGACAGGGATGCACTTCTAAGACTAAGTGGGGGCCCTTAACAAAAAAGTGAAATTTAAAAAGCCATTACGAATGTCAAACCTCTTTTTAATGTGACTGACATCTGTATGGTATTAAAAGAAATGACCGGTGTATCGGGGATATTATAGTCCCCCCACCGTATCCCTACTGGTCAACATGTTTCTGCCTAATGGCCCAACCGGGTCCGCGGCATTCATCAGGACCTATCATACATCAACAGGCTCCTACCTTACCATTCAATATTGGTAAGGTGTCCACTAAATGGGGTGATCAAGATCACGCACCACAGTATCGCGGCTAAAATGTTCCAGCCCTATTCCCTGGGACCTACTTGCCCCATAGGTAGAGTGAGTGAAGAAGACCCATTAGGTCAAGCGCCTGTTATGGAAGGGTCTCCCGCTGCTGAACCTATGACTGCATGCCTCACCTCCTCGCTGGTGTAGAGAACCGCCTGGACACAGTGCAAGATAGGGACCAGGAACTCCTCTTCCTCCGCAGCAAACTCGTCGATTTGGAGGACCACAGCCGTAGGGACAACATCTGCTTTTCTGGCTTCCCTGAGTTCATTGATGGCCCTAATGCCGGCATATTCCTAAAAGAGTCCCTTCTGAAACTCATTGGGGCCGCCTTTGACCCTCCTCTGGAAATACAGCGTGCTCATCGCATAGGTCACCTACGCAAGGACTCTAACACACGCCCGCGCCCACTCAGCATCTGCTTTCTGCGCCATGAACAGACGAGGCAAATTCTGGCTGCAGCGCGCACCCACAGGTCGTTCACCCATGATGGCCACAGCATTCAGATGGCTGCAGACTTTTCTAAAGAGACTAACGAACACCGTAAAGCCTTCCTCTCCCTCAAGCCCAGGCTCCATCAGCTAAACATCAAATACAGCCTTTTTGAACCCGCGAGGCTTCGCATAACCAGGGACGGCAACTCCATGGACTTTTATGATCCAGAGGACCTGCGCCGGTTCTTGGATGCCATGGGGCAACAGGAAATGGACGTTCAACATGGAGACCCTGAACTCTCCACCCACCCGGCCCCTCCCAGTCATCGGACGGCAGGAGACAGAACACCGGCGGGACTTGACACCGAGGCTGTGATCAGGACAAGATAACCCATACCAACGAGGACAAAGCCTCTGCCCTCCAAATGGCTGCCGCTTTTATACACGATCAGCAGAGAGACAAATCCCGTTCACCCCTGAAGCCCACACCGGAGGCTGACCAGGGGCGGAGGGGACCTGGAGGGGATGATCCAGGCTTATGGCCCCCTCATGAAGTTCGACATATACCTGTACGACCAGAGAGACGGCAACCAGACAATGGGCAGCTGAGTATAATCCATCCTGTATTGACTAATGGAGTGCTGTGCAAGTTATAAGTTACATATGTTGTATACACCACTTACTGGTTTTGCTCCTGAAGTGTTACCTGTTTCACTGCCTGTCTGATAATCTTGGCTAGCTGTAACACCCACAAGCGCTTGCCTCCTCCCCCCCTCCTGTGCTCCGGCCGTGCCGCTGACCTTGAATCTGGCACTGACACCTTTACCATAGAAGACACCCCGTGCGTCACCATATACACAAGTCCAGCAGGGCGCGCCTGTGCTATGTTCCTGTGCTCTACTCCTCCGCGCGCTGATTTTCCTTCTTCCCCCTCTGGACCGTCTCGCCCCCCCCACTTTCTAGTGTTATCTAATGCAATGTCTGCCCCCCACCCCCTCGGTAGGCTAGAACTACCCTCAGGGCGGTGCCCTGCTGAGTTTAGACCCGCGGCAGAAAGTTTAGCGTTCCTTCTGCACTTTAGTGCCTGGAAGACCTTTCCCGTATCATGTGTCCTATTGATTTTCTCCCCTCCCTTAACTCCCCCTCATCTCAATCTATTTTGCTCAAACACCACACACTTCCACCGCGCCGACCCAGTACACTCACTCCTCCCCTTTCCCACTGCCTAATTTGGCAACACAGCACCTCTACTATAACAAGGCCCCCCTCTGTCCACCAGAGGTCTTGACGACTTAGCAGAACTCTACCCCGCCCGGGAAGTGCCAGGGGGTAACCCAATATCAGCAGCCTCTCCCTCCCCTGTACCCTTCCTCCCAGACCCTACGCCTCTTCTCTTCCCCTAACCCCAGTGCCCCCTTACCCCCTTCCCTCTCCTCCTGGCATAGGTTTTTTATATTCTTCCTCTCCCTCCACTCCTGTGGAGCCGCACACCTCTTCTACAGGACAACTTATCCTCTTTCTGGTGCACCCCCCCTCGGGCTCTGCCAAATTAGCCTCGGCAGCCCCCCTTTTTTTAAGGTTTAGGGTCTCCCTCAGGACCTCAGTACCACACCCTTCCCCCGCAAGAACCCTCACCACATACCACCGGACCCCCCTGCCCCTCACTTTCTGCGACTCCATATCATGAGCCCCTCGCACCCACTGCACGCTATAACCTGGAACGTTCATGGCCTCACACATTACATAAAACTGAAGAAAATACTGGCCTATCTACAATCCAAACGTGCGGACGTGGCACTACTGCAGGAAACCCACCTTGACGCCATAGAGTCGGACAAGCTGTGCAGGGACTGGGTGGGAAGGGTGATACACAGCAGTGTACAGAATGGGGGAACCGGGGATGCGGGAGCTACACGTAAATGTGGAGTAGCAATCCTCCTCCGGAAATCTCTTCCGGTGACTAAAACTTGGACAGACCCCGACGGAGGCTATGTAGTCGCAAAACTAAAACTAGGTGATCATCATATATGTGTGGGGTCAGTCTACGCTCCACCAGGAGCGAAACAATTGTTCCCACTACAGCTCAATCGGGTTCTGATGGAAATAGGGGCCTCACAATTTCTCATGGGAGGGGACTCGAACCTAGTGAGGGATCCAGTTTTGGACGGGACGGGCCACTGGTCAAGAACAATGCAGCGGACAGGGCTCTGATGGAGGATGTGATGCAGGATAACGGCCTGGTGGACCACTGGCGACTGAGCCATCCCACAGATACAGACTACACTTTCTACCTCCCGGACACACGGCACGCTCTCTCGATTGGACTATTTCCTCATTTCCCACAGAATGGTGCACCTCACTCAGGAATCCCAGATCCAGGAGGCGGCCATCTCCGATCACTCCCCGGTCCTCCTCTCCCTGGAACTGGGGCTGGCCAGTCCTGGTCGCAAGCCCTGGCGGATGAACATCCAGCGATACCGGACCCCTACCGATAAATCTCAATTGCAGACACATATCAATGAATATCTCTCCGATAATCGTGGTTCCGTTGAATCTGGTAGGACCCTATGGGCTGCCACAAAGGCCACCTTACGCGGCCGGCTCATGTGAGACGCGGCACAAGCTCACAAGCAGAATATAGATAAGCAAAAGGTGCTGGAAGCCGACATTGGGGCATATACTTGCTTATATTCCGCACATCCTTCACCACAACACCCCAAATCACTTGAGGAGGCCAAGATGGCTCTAAATAGTCTATTTACAACCAAAGCGGAGTACGCCTTGCAGAGGATGAACGGGAGACCTTATGAGCAGGGAGAGAAGACAGGGAGGCTGCTCGCAGCACAACTTTGCCAGCGCGAAGCAGCCATGGCCATACCGGCCATAAAGTCGGCTTCGGGCGAGACCCTCACCTGCCCCCAGGACATTGCAAATTAATTTGTTTCAATTTACAAGGCCCTATACATCCCAGGGCAGCCTGCTGAGGCAGACAAACTGGACACCTTCCTACAGGAGGCGAAACTCCCCTGCCTCTCAGATAAGGGTAGAGAGTTACTGGACAGGGAGTTCAGCAAAGAAGAGATAGAGAAACTACCCTATCATAAGGCCCCTGGAGAGGATAGCTTCCCAGCGGAATTCTATCACTGGGCAGGGGAGGAGGTGGTTAATACACTACAGGTAGCATTCTCTGAAGCAGAACAGACTGCCTCCCTGGGCCTCCTCTCCAACAGTGCGGTAATAGCTGTCCTGTCTAAACCCTGGAAAGACCCCCTGTTGTGCGGCAGTTACAGGCCCATCTCGCTGTTAAACTGCAACATTAAAATCTTGGCCAGCATCCTGGCATCTCGTCTCCGAAAAGTTCTCCCCTCTCTGGTGCACACCTCGCAAGTGGGCTTCATGCCAGGCCGATCCTCTAGGAACCATTTACGCACTCTTGCACACACACTCTGGACGGCTAAAGACTACGCTCGGAGCTGCCGGGCCAAACCACCACATCCTCTACCATTCCCCCTAGAAGCCTGCTGCAACAGCACCTTCATCTTCAAATCCTTGTGTTCCTTCTCCGTCCTCTCCTTATCCTCATTTTCCCTGTGCTCATAATACTGTACCATATTCAAAATAACAGAAGGAGAAGAGGTGGACCAGGTGCTCTCGGAAGCCTGCAATTGAGTCGCAATCTCGGGAAGCAAATTTGAAACACGTGGGGGACGCACAAAGGGGTAATGTTTGGCCTGTACGGAGTACTCTCGTCCCATCTCTTCTCGAAACCTCTGTCGCAGACACTATGTACCAGGTGGCAATCACGGCCATTGGTCTCATATGAGGAAGACGAATGGGCGGACATTTTAGAAGCCCTTGACAAGGGCACCAGGGAGGCACGGATGAAATTTTGCCTTTTCAAAGTCCTACAGAACTGGTACTGGACTCCCACAAAACTCCACAGAGTGGGTCTTCTAGAGCACGCCAACTGTTGGAGATGCACGAACACCAGCTGTGACACAACACATGTCATATGTGAATGCCCCTCAGTACAGTCCTTCTGGGAGTACGTGGGTCGGACCTTGAGCCCCTCCATGCCTCTCCACTTGCCGCTCACCCCCGAGATCCTCCTGCATGATCTGCAGCAATTGCCAGAATTATCGAGACCTCAACGCCGCCTCTTCCATACGGCAATGGCCACGGCCAAACTCTGCATATTGCGCCAATGGAGGGCTCTGGCCCCACCGACACAGGAGTCGTGACTGGTAGCCATGATCCAAACTGCCTCCTATGAACGGGTCATCTATAATCTGCAGGACCAATCTGAGCTATTGCTACAGACTTGAACTCCCTTCTTGCGCACAGAGGTAACTGATGAAGACCCTCAACACCATGTAGGAAGGCCAGAGTCTCCTTCTGCCCCAGGCTTAGGGCCTGCACCATAGCCACCTCCTATCACCATCATCCGCAATGTAGCACCTCAGTTAATTAAGTATTTATTTTGCTGCAGCTCCTCTACACCTTACGCCCCCCACACAAAGCCACACCACCATAACATCTTTGCACAGCTGTGGACTCATGGTCCCCACTTCCACACCCTCTTCAATACGCAATCCTCACTCTTCACAACTATTGACTCTGCAACTCATTCACACACACCAATCTCAAACCTCCACAATAACCGGTGACACCGGGAGACATGAAAATCTCGGACACTACTCCTACTCCTCCACCTATTTACTATTTTCCCCCTCCCCTCCCCTCCTCCCTCTTCTCTCTTCTCTCCCCCTCCCTCCTTCCTATCCCCCTACCCTCCCCCTCCCCTGGCACACTGACAGGACCTCGCGGGCGTCTGCCTCCCCCCCACTCACAGTTCCTCTACTTTGAATGTCGACCAGACGGCTCTCACCCACCTCGAAAAACTGAAGGAGACTACTGAGGGTAGAGAGATTACTGTGGCAATAAGGTGGACGCGCACATCTAGGGATAATAGGGGAACAGTAGCAGAGAGAGGGGGCATGCTCCCCTGATAAAATTAATATGTTTGTGCTATTTTATTCGTGCATTGTTCCATGTAAGTTAGCATTTGCTGCACCATTTTATGTTTAGCCGCCATTTTGAATCATGCCATCAACTGCGTATTCCCTCTGTGAGAAGCAGGCTGTGGAAAATGTCATTTCTCCAAGGTTAGGCCTTGCTCTGCTAATGAATTCACTGTTCTTATTAGCGCATACCTGTCCCACTAGATAAAGGCCATCTCCCACTAGTCTAGCGGTAGGCACGAACAGAACAACCTTGGCATAGATATAATGTGTGCCCGGCCTCAGAGTTGAAGCTCATCCTACTGTACTTCTTTGTTTTAGCTGCACCTGCTTGTAAAATTCCATTATGGGCGGGTCTTCCTTGGTTCTGAAATGTACATAATGTTTCTCTATATTTGCTGATGTCAGTCCTCTCTGCAGCACCCCTAAGCGATTGGGCAGACGGGGCTCCGCTCGAGTGTATCCAAATAAACATATACTTGGTTTGTATTCTCTACTGTCTGACCGACTTTTCATTTGTATGGAAGGCTGAGAGGTGGTCGCGAGTGACCCGGGGGCTCTAGTCGGGTCACTTCCTTCAGTTGGTGCCCGAACAGGGACCCCATCATGCGAGTGGCCCTTCCAGGGTGGGGAGGTCGAGGCCGCCTTTGGGTTGGACGGACGGACCAGGGATCCCTGCACGAGAGAGTTCCTGAACTCGCAGCTGCCCCTTCTGTCCCGCCAAATGGTGCCTTGCCCAGTGGTCATCCCGACTAGGGTCCTGAACGGCGAAACCCTTGGATCTGACCGTTTGGTCCGAAGAGTCGGCAGTGGAGAATAAATTCATTTGACCTGGGTGCACCAGGTGAGTTTGCTTTGGTTCTTTGTGGATATGGTACCATTTTGGTTTGTACTTGGCACGGTCTGAGGACCGATTTTGGTACGAAGCGTTTGCGAACACTTCGCCAGGCAACATAATGAATTTGGCTCACTTTTGAAAATACATGGGTTTAGTAGGTTCTTGGTGTCTTGTTGTCGTTGTTGCTCTGCAGATGCTCAAATGGAAGAAAGTCAGCCGGCGCCTCCATAAGACACTTCAAATTTTGATATGTATGTGAAGCATGGCCTTGGCCCTATTATGTTTAGTACACTATGGCACAAATATACGAGGGACAATGTCGAGTTGCAGTGGCCGTTGACGGGCACTTTTGATGAACAAAAAATTGTGTTTTTACACGAGAAGTTGTTTGCGAAAAGAAGTAGACAGTCTATGTTTGATTCTCTTCGAACGTGGCAAAAGGAGGCTAAACAGAGGCGAATGAAAGCAGAGAAAGCGGCCCGGAAGGGAAGAATGCAAAAATTGACTCAGAAGGCTGTAGCACACGATAGAGAGAAACAAGAGATAGGAATGGAACGTGAAGATAGGAGGTTTCGATTGAATATTGATAAATCTTACGTAGCCCGAGAAGAAAATGATACTTTTGTGGAAGAATTGCTAGATACTAGACCCCCACCCCCATATGCCCCGCAGAGGATATATCCTGCTCTTCCTCCACAGGCCCAGCTATCCAGTTCTTCTGTCTCTGCTGTTTCTGCTTCTGTTACTGTTGATCAGACTGCCTTGGCCACGGCACCCCCTGTCCTTTCTTTGTCCTCGCCGTCTGCGGCAACTATGACTGTTAGTACTCCTGCAACACCTATTGCTGTGGCGTCTCTTTCGCCAGCTCTTACACCCGGGACACAGCCAGCAGCGACGTTAGTGCCCACCACCTCTGCTGTCACTCCCACTGTGTTCTTCCATCCCACGACATTACTGAGTAGTGGGACACCAGTACGTGGATTTGAGGATAGAGACTGGACGAAATTTAAGGAACGTATGGGGCGGACGTTAGTCTGATCTGATATGGGAAATGCAGATAAAAAGGTAGTGGTTAATCAGGCTGCGTAGTGGGCCCAAAACCCCATTTATGGTGTGGAAGATGTGTGGAGTGTGATGTAAGATTATGAGCCTTTTGTACAACAGCATGCCCTTAAGCATATGTCGGCTACTTTGATCGGTCTCTGGGAGCAGTGTTTCAATGATGCAGCACCTCAGATTATATATGATATTAAGGATCATGTATATGTTACTGATATGGTGCCTGGTCAAGTGTTTGGCAATGTTGCGACATTGGTTGCTTATCGGGGTAGGCTACTTGAGAAGAGTCCCACCCCATTATCTCAGTTTCCGATGCGGGAGGTTCATCCTATCTATCATCCCAAAATACCGGAGCTAAGAGATCAGCACGACAATGTTATCAGACAGGGTGTAGCAGCCCGTTTCCAAGAACAGTGGGTTCATACTCCATGGAAAAGAAGTGAGGTTTTGTCCCTTAAGACTCAGTTACCTGACCCTAGGAAAAATCCTACTGCCTATTATAAAGAATTGACTGAAGCTGCCTCTTCTACAGTGATGACACTTGCTGATATTAAAATGTTTTTTGGTTTACTAGTTCTGGTTGATATTTGGAGACAGGTACACACACAGGATCACGTTGCGGAATTAGGTGGTACCTGGGACCAAATTAAGGTATGGGATCAGGAACAGAAGCCCGGTGATAAGCCTAGACCAGAGATACTTGCTTTGCCTGGCCGTATCATTACGTATATGCATTCTCTTATTCCCCCGAGGAAGGCTGATTGGGACAAGTTATCGGCTTGCCGTCAAAAGAAAGATGAGAGTGTGTCTGATTTTCTCACTTGGTTTGAAGGTGTGTTTCTAGATTATAGTGGACAGGATTTGTCGATTGAAGGCGGTGTGCGACTGTTTGTTAATAGATTTGTTTCAAATTTGCTTCCCGAGATTGCGACTCAATTGCAGGCTTCCGAGAGCACCTGGTCCACCTCTTCTCCTTCTGTTATTTTGAATATGGTACAGTATTATGAGCACAGGGAAAATGAGGATAAGGAGAGGACGGAGAAGAAGCACAAGGATTTGAAGATGAAGGTGTTGTTGCAGCAGGCTTCTAGGGGGAATGGTAGAGGATGTGGTGGTTTGGCCCGGCAGCTCCCACGTACTAGCAGGAATACTACGCCTGTAGGGCCGAATCAGTGTGCGTATTGCAAAGAGGAGGGACACTGGCGTAGCGAGTGTCCTGCGCTTTTGAGAAGGAGGCGGGCCTAAAAGGACGAGGTTCTCGTGGACGAGGTATTGGAGCTGGAGGAGCAGACAGGGTTCAGAATGCTGCAGCATCGCAGGGTCGTGTTTATCAAAATTATTTTGATGACCCTCGGGCAGGACAGTATTATCATGATGATTATGATACGGATGAGGTGACAGGGATGTCCTACAGCTAGGACAGCCAGGGACAGAGTGAGGGACCAGTTCTGATACCTGTGGATCAGCATGGTCCATGCGTTAAATGCGGATCTGCATGCTTCGACTAAGGAGTTCTTGGTGGATACAGGTGCAACAAACAGTTCTATTTCTTGTTCCTTGGTCACTGGGGCGGCTCTGTCTGGCCATAATAATGTTTTGGTAGGTTTTTCTGGTGTACCGGTTGTGAGCCCCATTTCAAAACCTCTTGCGTTGACTATTGGTCCTTTCACTGTAGATTCGCCATTTTTTGTTGATGTCTAATTGTGGAGAAAATTTGATGGGTTTGGACTTGTTGAAGAAATTTGTGCTATTTTATTCGTGCATTGTTCCATGTAAGTTAGCATTTGCGGCACCATTTTATGTTAAGCCGCTATTTTGAATCATGCCATCAACTGCGTATTCTCTCTGCGATAAGCAGGCTGTGAAAATTTTTATTTCTCCAAGGTTAGGCCTTGCTCTGCTAATAAATACACTGTTCTTATTAGTGCATACCTTTCCCACTAGATAGAGGCCTTCCCCCACTAGTCTAGCGGTAGGCATGGACAGAACAACCTTGGCATAGAGATAATGTGTGCCCGGCCTCAGAGTCGAAGCTCATCCTACTGTACTTCTTTGTTTTAGCTGCACCTGCTTGTAAAATTCCATTATGGGCGGGTCTTCCTTGGTTCTGAAATGTACATAATGTTTCTCTATGTTTGCTGATGTCAGTCCACTTTGCAGCAACCCTAAGCGACTGGGCAGACGGGGCTCCGCTCGACTGTATCCGAATAAACATATACTTGGTTTGTATTCTCTACTGTCTGACTGACTCTTCATTTGTATGGAAGGCTGAGAGGTGGTCGCGAGTGACCAGGGTGGCCCTAATCAGGTCACTTCCTTCACCCCCCCCCACTCCCTAAGACCCTCCTTCCCCGTGGGCGAAACCCGACCCACCCCAGTTCCACGGCATCTAGCCTTTTCTGCGACAGCCAAACCCCAGATCTGCTCACAGCAGCCCCTGTAATACTCGCAAGACGCAATACTCAGGCAAGCCCCCCTACCATACTTTTCCCTTCTGGGATGTCGTTCCCTCTCTTCTTGGATCCCGATAGGATGCTAATGGCCTGGATAGGACTTACGCAAACAACCCGCCTAATTTGATATCATGACCCCAAAGGCACCAAGAAGCACCCAACGACTCCGATTCACGACCCTACGCTTGCAGAGAAGAGCCCTGCAGATAAAGGATTCACACAGCGCAGCATAGAAGGTACAAAAGCACCCTAGGCGTACCCCCCCGGCGTACTAATACCCCTCCCCACCACCCTTCTCCCCTTACCCCCCCACACCAGGTTAGCATTGTTTGTTGTTCATATGAGCCAGTCACCAAACATCTGAGGCTTCCCCTCACCAATGGAGATAGGAGATAATGCACCGATGGCTGAAATCTATTACTATGTATGTATCCACCTCTTCTGTGCACATGTTGTAAAAATGTAATAAAGAATTACGACACAAAAAAAAACTGGATCACTGTCTCAGTTTAAATTAGGGATGTGACAAGTTGCAAATGTCCCCTTATCTTCCCATATTTCTTACGAATACTTCAGTTACAACCCCTAGTTCATTTATATGTCTGCATGTAAGGTTTCAGGTTAAAATCTGGACTTTCACTCCATTTTAAAGTTGTTTTAAGAAAAAAAAGATCTCAAATGTTGATCCAGTTTCAAAGCTGCAAACAAAAGATTTTACGTGAACTCACAAGAAACCGCACATCCATTTTCAACACCAACCTGCACTCACGAGGAAATACTGCCATCTTACGTGGAGATCTACACGAGAGAGTAGACATAGGAAAAGAGGGAAACTGCGAACAGAATGTGAGAGACTACGTTTGTGCAATAAAAACTATGTAAGACCCTAGCTTAAAAGTGTATCATTGTCTCCGAATGCAATGGTGCTTCTTTTGTAGACCTGCAAAGGATGAAAGGCAGAGATGGCTCTTGCCTGTCTCAAAAGTGTAGCTTGCAGGTTACATGTAATGACCAACTCAACTGGCACATAGATGTATTTTTAAGATAATTGTTAATACATGTCCCGGGCAGAGTCTCTTAAGAAGCTCTTATGAAGGCTAGAAGCACAGGAGTGAACTGAGAATGTTCTCAAACAGGCCTAGGAATTAAGAACACGAGTTTCTTTTTTTTGCTTAGGAAAGCAAGAATTTGCTGCTGGCATCTGTGATGACCTGCAGGTCTGATTCCTAGCAATGTCAGATTAGAACCTTATTCTTTCCAAGACGCATCATGTTTGTTGTAATAGTAGCACCTGTTGTTTGCAGTGGTTAGAAATAGCAAAAATGCAGCATCGGGCGCTGTTAAATATATTGTCAACATTTGTTGTGAACTGTGTGTCTCCGGTTACAAATCTGGCAAGAATATCTCAGCCTTTCATCTTTCCAAAGCCATTGATGTGGGTAATAATAACACCGGGTTTGTGCAATGCTGAGAACTGACAACATCATTGTGGGCTATCAAGGACACATTTCCAAGGCCACTTGTTCGTGTACCCTCCTGGAACATACAGGAAACAGTTATCAGGGGGCTTATTTTGTGCCGGAGTCAAGTGTCCCTTGTGTTATTCGGTGGTGCACAGGTGACCAGAAGTACACACAGGGGATTCCGGACAAACTAGCAACTGATCCGACAAACAGTAATAAGAATATCAGAGGTATTGGGATCATGGACCTTGAGTTATTCACTGAGCTTAGAACATGCTAGAAAGCAATAACTGCTTAACCTTGTCTGTGCTGCAAGTGCACAACCAACTAAGGTGTCCTGGTAATTAAAAATATCACTGATCTGACACTGGGATGCAAACTGGGCTTGAGTTTTTCTCAGAGTTAATAATTAACAAAAAAGCCCAAAATGTCTGGTGCTTGAAAACGTGGGAGGAATTAAACACGGAAAGGGGTGCATCCGTTGTAGTTGCGTACATAAACATCTCACAGCCCCACGCGCCGTTCATTGAGAGAAATCCCCAGCAGTTACTGTAGTGAGGGAGCTTTCTCTTCAGTGTGAAACACACTCATTGCGCTTTAAAAATGAGGCCTTATTTTCAAGAAATGACGCAACGCTGCAGTAACGCAACGATGCGTCAAAATTACTTGAGCCTGCTGCAAAAATCCTTATGACACCATGGATCCGCTGTATTTACACTACAGGGCTCCATGGCGCAAGGATCCACGGATGTGTCAGAAATACTGCTGCATATGTGAGAAGGATGCCGCAAGGCATGAGGTCCAAAAGTTGCACATTGCTGCAGTTGGTCATAAGACTGATGGAACTACAGCAATGCGTCAAAAAACAGAGGCGATGCATCAGTATTGACTGACGTAAGTAGCCTACTGTATGGGGACCAATGTAATAGAGAGTGAAAAGGTGAAAAACTCACCTTGGACTCTATTACATTGGTCCTGTATGTCTCACAACCCAGTGGGCAAAGTGTACTTCTCTGTACCACTGTACCTACGTATGTGTGACATATTGTGTGGGACTACTATGTGAGTGGATACAAGACATTAATGTTGTGCAATGTGACATTTACTGTGTTACTTACCTTATGTGTGCACTTACCTGTTATGGGGATATAATTTCCTTGCAGAGTGCATTGTTGGAAGTGTGGAAGTGACTTCAGCTGGTCAGACTTCTTTGCCACAGCCAATGCGTCATTCCTATGCCTTGATTTTAAAGGCTTAGAAATGTTGACGCATTGCAAGCACAGCGGCTCACTTCCCGTTGGTGTGTCACTTTTCCAAAAAGTCATAAATACCACTGCATCCGTTTTATGGGGGATTTCCCGTGGGAACGCCTACCTTGCATATATTCATTCTAACACAAAGCAGCCGATTCCGATGAAGGTAAACACCGGCACAGGCAGACGAAAAGTAACGCATCTGTAAATATGAAGCAAAGAAAGCGCCGCCAGTGGGTAAAGAAAATGATGCAATGGCGGCGCAAGCTCCTTGTAAATAAGCCCCCAGGATTTTTAGGTGCATCTCTCAGAGTTATTCAATAACCACAGACGTGCTACCTACTTTTTGGGTCCCAACAAGGGTGAATACAACGCACGTTTCCTTGTGTTGTTGTCTTTAGAGAAAAACAAAGAAACATCATATGTGTTTCGTTTTGCTTTTGTTTCACCAATGCAGGTCTTTTTAAAAGTGCCTAAAGTCTGCGATTCAGAGGTGATGGGAAATGATAATTCCCCACTTACCCCTTTAACTAGAACCTGATCCTCAGTGTCCAGACATCATTTAACTATGGGTAGCCTGACATACATAGATAGATAGATAGATAGATAGATAGATAGATAGATAGATAGATAGATAGATAGATAGATAGATAGAAAGATAGATCTCATCCACCTGCTTCCAAAACCTACCCATGCTTCACAAGATCTTCTTCAGGTGGATCCCAATCAACACCAGAAAGACTGTCACGCAGGCCCTCGTAACCAGCAGGCTGGACTATGGGAACACACTCTATGTAGGGATCCCTGTACGCCTCCTGAAGAGACAACAGACAATTCAAAACTCAGCGGCAAGACTCATCCTCGACCTCCCCAGATGGACCAACATCATACCCCACCTCAAGAAGCTACACTGGCTCCTGACCCAAAAGAGATGCTAGTTCAAGATGTTGACCCACTCATACAAAGCCCTGTACAGCGAAGGACCAGCATACATCAACAAACTAATAACCGTCCGCCAACCGACCAGACAGACAGACAGACAGACAGACAGACAGACAGACAGACAGACAGATAGATAGATAGATAGATAGATAGATAGATAGATAGATAGATAGATAGAAGCAGGAGCTTCAGTTTCACCTAACGAAAAGCGAGTCTGTGAAGTAAACCATAACAGATCAAAATGGTACCTGAAAATACTGTAAATTAGTTCCATTTCCATCATTATTTATGATATGATAAGTTATGTTAGTGACTTAGTGTTATTTCCTCGAGGGAACAGTAACAAATCATTCCCTTATATCTCAGATATCCCTCAAATGGCTACAAAACATCACAGAGACCCCAAACAGCTGAATGTATCGCAAGTTGCCTTGGCTTCTGGGTCGAAAAAGACTTAAATTGGTTGAAACCACAATTTATTGACACTGATCTCCGATCTCCTGGAAAATGCAACAAAAGGCAGGGGAGCCTTTGAAGAAACACAAAACATATAGATATAAATAATTCCTTCCGAGCTGAAAAGAAACCTGCAAAGCACCCTGAAAAAAACATTTATTTGCGGCACCTCAAAGCGAGGGTTTGGTAGATTGATGCTTGTATATATATATGAATAAACAAGCTGTAGACTCCTTCCTGCTTACGTCGGAGGAAAACATATATATATCAATGTATCTGACACTGCTCCTCCACACCCCCTCAAAAGTGAGATGAGGTTCCTGTTGGATTCTGTAGGACCTGTTGACTCCGACAAACACATTCTCTGACCCAATTTTCTTTTTCCCCAAACCGAATTCCGATACATACCTGTGAAAAAAACAATTATTCTTTATTATTAAGAAAAATAAATGATGGGCTTAATTTTTCAAAATAAAAACATCACGGTTTCACCGTCTTTGAAGACCCAAGCAACGGACTCGCCTTCCCTAAATGGCGTCAAATTTATTTTATTTTTAAAAAGGAGCATGCCTCCATTTTTATTGAAAATCACGATTTAAAACGCACGTTTTCGGATAACATTTACTAAACGCTATTCGGAAATCGGTTCCTAATAAATTGTTTGCGACTAGGGGCATGCAATGAAACTGAAAAATATATGTTTCTCATTAGCCTTTGATGAAATGTGTGAGTAGGTTCGGCGTATGCTGCAGATTTTGCGTGTTGAACTCGCTGCAGTCAGGCTGCACCACTTATCTCCTGAGCATGTTAAAAACCATGGGGCATATTAACAACCAGGCGATAGTCAATTATCGCCGCTTTAGCATCCGTTTTCGGACGAAAAGCGGCGATAATTCTATCGCCTAATCAGCAAGGTCACGCTATCGCGTGAATCCCTGCACTATCGCCCTTTCCCCCAACGCCCATCCTGCATCTCTAATGAGATGCAAGGTGGGCGTTACTGGCGTACCCCAGATGGGCTACGTTGTAAATATCGCCGATGTGCACATCGCAATATTTACAAGGCAGCCCACAGGATGATAGCAGACGTTAGATTTTGGCGAAAACGGCCGTTTTCGCCAAAATCTAACGTCTGCTATTATCCCGACTTAGCCATCCCTAACATAGGGGTGGATTGTGCTGATACGACCACAGGGTCGTATCAGCAAGGTTATCGCCGCTTTGCAGGGAACATCGCTGGAAAACCAGCGATGTTCCCTGCAAAACGGCGATAACCTCGCTATCTCTGGAATTTTTATCGCCCTGGAGAAGCGTGTTGTTAATAACGCGCTACCAGGGCGATGATTTCCGGAGATAGCCAGCGATAAGTAATCTATCGCTAAGCACGGCCAGCGATAATTATCGCTGGCCGTTGATAATATGCCCCCATTTCCGTTAAGGCGCATATGGTATCACCTATTGTTTCAACTTAAAATCATAATTTGGTTTCCGATGCGCATCGTATTTCATATTATGCACGATAGTATTGTGGTTGATAAAAGTTGAATTTTGCAATTTTTTTTTTACAATTTCTCGAAGGTGCACTCTGTTTCTGGGTGCTTGAAGAATATTGGTTCGAAGCGCTCTGAAAAATCTAGAAATGTACAAGTTGGCGCTATGTCGAGCCCGTAGGTAAACACGCAATTTAAATAATCGCCTATGACAAAACGGTTTTCACAATTCAGTTTGTCTTTGAAAATCATCTCATGGGATGATAACGGAAGAGCACATCGCAATCTACATATGAGGTTTATTTGAATTATCCTTTGCAATACTTGAGACCATGAATGATTCATATGTAGATTTCTTTTGTGTGATATGCATTTTTCAAGTGCTTGGAAAGATAAAACCTACAACTAATGTCTTGGTGCTCGAGCAGTAGCAACATTTTTAGCGCCTTCTGCGAACTGAAAAGCCACTTGGCACTTAAGGCGAGTTTACAGTTGTCACGTTTCTGGGTCGTAGGTGTAAGCGTGCGGGGTAGTGGTGGTTACAAACTAGGGGGCATATTAGCAAGACCGGCGATAAAATTATCGCCGTTTTAGCGGCAGGAAACTGCCGCTAAAACGGCAATAATGGGCTTGGTAATATGCGTTATAGAATTCCAATAGAAGCCCAGGTTAGATGTGCAGGACATCTAACCTGGGCTTCTATTGGAATTCTATAACGCATATTAGCAAGCCCATTATCGCCGTTTTAGCGGCAGTTTCCTGCCGCTAAAACGGTGATAATTTTATCGCCGGTCTTACTAATATGCCCCTATATACTCAATTGTAGACGGCGCTATAATGCGATGTTGCAGACACCTGTGTTTGATATGCGGAAGCGCAGGTTAAAATTCGGACTCGGTTCAAACGAGATATATTGAGCTTTAGAGGAAATTCTGTATCACTACAAGTCCGAGGGGCGCAATTGAGTTTGTGGTGGCATGACACTTTAACCGGCGTACTTGAATGAGGATTTAACCCCCACCCCCCCACCCCCCTCCCCCTTTCACAATGTAGCACTTCAAATAGCAGATATTTTAGCGCGATGTTGCTTAAGGCGAGTCTTTAGCACGGCTAGAGGAAAAATCTCTCTCTCTCGTTCTCTCTCTCTCTCTCTCTCATACTCAAAAGCCCTGCTGGTCCTTCATCGTTCATTCAGGTAAGATGCTCACAAAAATTACTTATCACGGTGACCCGGTTTGGGGTCTGTTTTTCAATGCTGCCATCTAGCGACTGTACTGTGATGTTCTGTGAACACCCAGAAGCTAGCGGGGCCAATACCTGGGCATGCGGTTGGGGGCTAAAACCGACGGCTAGGGGTACAGAAGGGATGGGCCTAACTTTAGCGGCGGAACAGGAATAAGGGGACGACTGCTCTTGGTGCTGGTTCACGCCGTCAGCCACGTGCGCTGACGTCGTCCTTTATTATATACCCCCTGGTCCGAGCCCGGCCCAGGGGGATGCAAGTGCAACATTGTTGTGTCGTGGCCGGGTGGCTCACTACATCCCATCTAACCCACGGAACTTGGGCTAGTACCAAACCAGTTCAACATTAGATTAACGAGCAACAAGTCCCAACCACCAGTGTCCATGGAAGGCACAACATCGTCCAGACCCCTTCAACATAGGAAGTCTCGCAACCGGGAACTGGGCTCCGGATTCCTTCTCAACCGGCCAGATGGACTTCCCTGGAAAACCCCCTGCCCCCTCGGGCACCGTGGGGATTGTCACCTCTCCCTCGGGTGGTCGCACCTCACTTGCTTCCAGGCCCTCGTCTCGCCGATCTTCGGGTAAGGGCTCGTCCACTGGTGCTTCTTCATTTCCACTGCCTCGGGCATGTTCGGCCTCCGGTTCAGGACCCCGGGCCTTTTTGAACCATGACATATTGCGGGCTATCTGCTGGCTGCCCTTCCGGGCTGTGACCATGGTCCCTTTTATCTGTACCACTCTCCACAGCTCTCGTTCAAACGGGGTGCGAAACTTGGACCCCGGATGGCGGTCTTTCACCACCACGTGGTCTCCCACCTCCAATGCTGGGGGCCGTGCCCTTCTCTTCCTACTGGCCCTGTCGTTGTTGGTCTGGCGTCGCCCCTGGGCTTGTCGGGCATCCAGTACAGCCGGCACCCACTGATCACTAGTAGGAGTGCTGTCCCGCACCGCCCGCTTCATTAGCAGCTCACTGGGTGCACATCGGGTGGTGCAGTGGGGTGTATGTCGGTACGCTCGCAGGAATTGGTGTAAGCAATTCTCCAAGTTGCCGCCTTGATCCACCCCAATCCTCAGAGCCTTGTTTAGTGTCCTCATAAACCTTTCGACATCCCCATTAGCCTGCGGCCACTGGGGGGTTACTCGGCGGTGATGGACTCCATTTTGATTAAGATAGTCTTTAAACTCCTGGCCCTGGAATGGCGGCCCGTTGTCTGTTCTTACTTCTTCCGGCATTCCCAGGAGCGCGAACACCTTCTCCAGCACCGGCCGAAGGCAGTCAAATGCTGTGGATGTCACCACCTCTACCACAGGAAATTTGGAGTGGCTGTCTACCAGTACCACCATGTGTCTCCCGTCAGGGAAGCTGCCAAAGTCCAAACTCACATGCGCCCATGGTGTTAGGCTCGGTCCTTCCGTAATAACGGGCACCCCCGGGGGGTCAGCACCTGTTATCAAGCAGGCATGGCATCCTCGCACCTTCTCTTCCACCAGCCGGTCCACCCCCGGGAACCACACCTTGGACCTCAGACGTGCTTTGGTCTTCTCGACCCCTTGGTGGCCCTGGTGTGCCAGGTCTACTGTTCTGCTCCGCAGGGCGGCCGGTACCACGATCCTAGTGCCTCTAAGAACGATTCCACTTCCAGCCTCGCTGAGGTCCTCTCGGCACCGCCACAGACCATCCCAATACTCCTTTTCCTCCTCCGTTCGTCGGTCCATCCCTTGCAGGAACCATTTCCACTGATGGTTATGGAGTGTTCTCCTCACTGCCTGTAAGCACTCATCCTGTCCGGTGGCCTCTCGGATTTCTTCCACCGACAGAACTGTGGGGCATGCGTCGTCCACAATCTGCCTCAGGAACGATTCTGTCCCCTCGTCCACAGCCCCCTGGCTCCCCGCCGGGAGCGTCCTCGGATGTCGTGACAGGTAGTCTGCCGGGTTGTTGACTCCCGGGCGGTACACCACTTCAAATCGATAATGCTGTATCTGAATCGCCCATCTTTCAATCCGGGGAGGACCATGCCGCGCCGTGCCATTGAACAGCGGTACCAAAGGCTTGTGGTCTGTGACCACTGTGAATGTATGCCCACACAGATAAATGTCAAAGTGTTGGCACGCCCAGCGAATGGCCAACGCCTCCCGCTCGATTTGAGCATACCGGGTCTCGACAGCCGTGAGCGCCCTGCTGGCATACGCGATCGGCACCCATTCCGCTTGGCTCGCTCTCTGGAGTAGCACCGCGCCCAAACCCACTGGACTGGCATCCACAATCAGTTCCGTATCTGCTCCGGGTTTGAAATATGCCACCGTCGCTCCTTTCACCAATGCACTCTTTACATCAAGGAACGACTGCGCCTCACTGTCAGTCCATTGCCACGGCACCTCTTTCTTCGTGAGTTTCCGTAGTGGTTCCGATAAGGTCGCCAGATGGGGAATGAAACGGCCGCAGTAATTGGCCATGCCCAGAAAGCTCCGAACTTCAGGCTGTGTCTGAGGGATGGCCGCCGCTCTGAGTGCCTCCACCTTTGCTGGGTCCACTTGCAGACCTTTTGCCGAGAACCGATAACCAAAGAATTCCACCTCATTGGCGTAAAAGTCACACTTGGCTCGGTGTAATGTCAGACCCTGTTCGACCAGCCTCCGGAGAGTTGCTCGCAGTCTGGCATGGTGCTCCTCCAACGAATTCGAGAATATGAGTATGTCATCACTGACATTGAGTACACCTACGAGTCCCGATAGTGCTTCTCTCACCGCCTCCTGGAACACTTCCGCTGCGGAGGATACCCCAAAGCTCAGCCGTTTGAACCGGCGCAGTCCCACATGTGTTGAGAAAGTAGTGATGTATCGACTTCTCTCAGCCAACACCAACTGATGGTACCCCGAGTTGAGATCTACTTTGGAGAACCACTGTGCCCCGTTTATGTCCGCCACAATTTCGTCGATGGTGGGGGTAATGTGCCTTTCTCTGCGTATTGCTTTGTTCGGCAACCTCATGTCGACACAGAGTCTAATAGCACCTGGCTGTTTGGGTTTCGGCGCTATGACCAACGGTGACACCCATGGAGTCGGCCCGGACACCTTCTCGATCACCCCTTCCTTCTCGAGTCGCTCGAGTTCAGCTTCCACCAGTGGTCGGAGATGAAACGGTATTCTCCGATGTCGGAGTGCAATGGGCTTGATGGCATCGTCAATGTGTAGTTGAACTTCCACTCCTTTGAGGCATCCTAGTCCCCTAAAAGCTCCGGAAATTCCGCCAGCACCTGGTCCGCTTGCGACTGGTGTATATGCCTGGCGAACATCACTAGTCCCAGGTCCTCGGCCGTGTGGCAGCTTAACAGCGATCCTGCTCTGTCACAGGTGACGTAAAATCTTGTGGCTGCAACTCTTCCCTTGTGTCCAACCTCCACATCAATCACTCCCTGCAGCGGGATCGGCGTGCGACCTCCATAGGTGAGGATCTTCGTGGCGGTAGGCATTAACTTCGGTTGCGGTCGAAGCTCACAGTATTGTCCAGCATCCAAAATATTCACTGACGCCCCTGTGTCAATAAGCGTTTGGATACGGTTGCCTCCAATCCATATCTGGCATAACGGCGGAGGCCTCCGGGTTGCGTTGACCCCTCTGATGCTGGACACAACAAAAACATCCCCGTCTTCGTCCTCCTCCGCGATGTCCAATTGCTGGCATCTGCTATCCAGATCGTCAACGTCTTGTAACGCCATGGCCCTTCTCTGGAACGGGGGTCGTCGGGCTTTACTGGCACTAGACCGGGCTGCATTCTGGCACACTTTCGCGAAGTGCCCATACTTGTTGCACTTCAGGCACTGCCGTCCTTGCGCTGGGCAGCCTCTCTGGGAGTGTGTCGTCAGCCCGCAATTCCTGCACCCTTGCCTTGTGTGCCGTTCCTCCGCGTCTCTTTTTGGTGTGGCTCCTCCTCCGTATGACTTCCGAATTACATCCACCCTCTCCTCTTTGATGGGTGCCGGATATAAAGGTCGTGTTGCCGCCGATTTCGTGGCCAACGCCACCTCCATTTCGCCAGCTCTGACATCTGCCAGCTCGTGCGATCTGCCCAGGACCAATATATCATCTAGCGAGATGCCGGGCTGTCGTAATATCAATTTACGCAACTCCAGCGACTTGCAACCTACGATGAGCTGCGCCCGTGTCTCGAACGTCCGATCCACTCCCACACAGGTGCTCGCCAGCTTTCGCAAACGTGCGAAGAACATGTCTACCGACTCGTCTTCCCTCTGCTTGGCCTGGCGGAGTTTGAAATGCTCGAAATCCGGGTTGACCTGCGGGTCAAAGTGGCGGTTCAAGGCTCTGACCGCCTTTTCGTAGTCATTTCCATCCCCCGTATCCGGTAAATCTTGGAATAGGTCGTACAGCTCGTCGCCTCCCATCAACAGCATGGTGGACCTCTTCACCGCGTTGTCCGTCTCCCTGGTGGCCACAAAATAATTTTCGAGTTGGCCTATCCACTTTCGCCACCGCGGTGCCGCTGTCGCCGGGTCCGCCAACTGGCTGAACTCTGGCAGGGCTTTCACTGCCATGCGGCCTGGTCTCACTCCTGCCGCTCCTGCCTCCGCAGGTGCCGCCACCTGTGGCGTAGTTATGATTGCGCCGCCCTGCCTCCAACCCACTGGGGTGCTTGGCACTCCTGCACACGACGTCTGGGCCTCCTGCTCTTGTCGCACGGCCACGCTCCCTGCCCCGTGATAGGTGCGCTGAGTTTCCCTTCGCTTCCACTCCTCAGCCGGGATCCAGTATTGCTCCGGCGGGTCCCACTGCCACCTCTCAACACTCGCAGGTGATTGCTAGGCCGCACTGCTCCCCCCCCACACTCCTTGTGTGGCCTCCGATGGTACAGGGGGTCAAATCCTCGCTCGCTGGATGCCGCGCGTGTATCGCAGGCCCCTCACCGGGCCGCGCGCCCACCTCGGGTGCACCTCACGCTCCTGCCTCGCTCCAGTGCGCTCTTCAGCCAGCCGCTCCAGCGTGCTGACACACAGGCCGCCGCTGTCTCCTCCGACCGTGCTTCAGCGCGACTACGCGCCCGGTCTCCCCGCGCCTGCACTGCACTCACTTGTGTTCCCCCCACGCGGCCACCTTACCGCGCTCTTCAGCCGTTCTCCGGCCCCGGGGGCTCTGCTTCCCTGCGCTCGCAGCGGCAGACGCTCCTCGTCCTGCCTCGCTCTACCAGCGGCCGCCGGCAGAGCTGCCGCGCTACGTCTCCGAGCTGCTTGTGAGCACGCGTAGGCTCTTTCACTCCTCGTCGCCAGTGTGATGTTCTGTGAACACCCAGAAGCTAGCGGGCCAATACCTGGGCATGCGGTTGGGGGCTACAACCGACGGCTAGGGGTACAGAAGGGATGGGCCTAACTTTAGCGGCGGAACAGGAATAAGGGGACGACTGCTCTTGGTGCTGGTTCACGCCGTCAGCCACGTGCGCTGACGTCGTCCGTTATTATATACCCCCTGGTCCGAGCCCGGCCCAGGGGGATGCAAGTGCAACATTGTTGTGTCGTGGCCGGGTGGCTCACTACATGTACAACGGTTAGAATGAGCTGCTGTCCTACAAGATATAATTCCGCCTGCCCGCTGACATTGGGGCCTCTCTCCCCAGAGGTTCCATTCCGATAGATCCAACACGTACTTCGACTCTTTTTTATGTAACGCTTTCTGTGGAAGCGCTGATCGTAAACACTATGAAAAAACAATTGTTATTCACATAAGACACCAATCTTATTTTATTGACCCCTGAAAGTTGAAAGGCTGGGTATCTGGGTTTTTGGCTTGCAGGCAGCACACATATGTCTGCGGCAGGTTCATTAACGCTGTGCTGTCTCGACATTGCACAATGCGACGCTCCCTGTTTTACCGACCCGGATTGTGTTTATTTATAGCTGACACAGAAATATCAGTTTTCACCCGCTTCCCTTTTTTAGGTCTCGCGCCTAGCGTTGCACTGCATAGCGGTGCTCGCGCAGCGCGAGACATTTAGTACGTGAAAAAACGGGGATTCAGCACTGACCTAGGAATCGCACACGCTCGTGCGTATGCGATTCCTTTTGTGCTACCCCATTGGCCTTTTCGTGCGTCTTTTTATAAAAGACTGCACGCAATTGGCCAAAGGCGGGCGCATTGCTCCGCCCAGGGCTCGAGTCGGGGTACAACGCGGGTGGACGGCGTCCCCCCACTTATTTTACCGGGTGGACGCCGTCCCCCCTGCCCAAAAGCTGGACTTTCAATGATGGCGTGCCTTGCCCGCACAGCCGCCCCGTCGATCTCCCAAGTACAGGGCTGGCTTGTGCGCTGTGGTGGTTGGTGCCCCTGGCGGTTGGAGAATGGCTCTGTTTATATTGGAGCTTGCTGGCGCGTGATTCCGTGGAATTGTTTACCAGCGCTTCCGTGTACTAGGATGCGTGGTGCGTAAGTAGCGAGTTGGCAACGCGCATTTAGTAAGTGATGTCAGGCCCCTGGTAGCCTGTGAGAAATCCGACCTGGATGGCATTGTATCGAAGGAAGGGATGTTCTGTAAACTGCTGATCTGCGCGCCGAGACTGTCAGAGAATGACGCTACATTCCACAGTGGGCCCCCAAGAGAAACGGGTCTCCCTGTAATAAGAGGGGACTACAATTTGTGACGTCACTTCCGGTCGTGACGTCACTTCCTGTGACACCACCTAACTTGGAGCGTCCCCCCACTTCTTTTTTTAGGACTTGTGCCCTGGCTCCGCCCATGGCCTATTGGTGTCTATTACGCGCTTGGTGCGCGTAATAGACACCAATAGGCCATGTGGTTTCAATTATCGTGCCCAGACACGGGCGCGATAATGGAAACCAGATGGCTCGCTGTGGCGCGCGTGCGTGCACCACTAGCGGGCGTGTTTTTTTTTTAAACAATAGCGATCGCTTTCACTGCCGCTTGTTATTTTTCCCACCAATGTTTATGGTTCACAGTAAAAACTTTTATTGCACATACTGCGTGACAAAATTTACTCTTGTAACTGATGTCAATGCAGCCTGGTACCCAAACTAAGTATATTCATTTCAGCTGTTAATGGCGAACAGCCGAGTCACGGACTGGCACGTTTGTAAAACGAGTGCCTTTACCCACAGAGCTTTTTGATGACTAATAGAGGCACACGTTTTCGGTTTGTAAGAAGTGTGGGTAAAAGTGCACCTATGTTCACGTTATCTCCTCTTTTCCCGACAGCTAAACTCGTAAGGAGTTTAAGGATACATCTATGCACATGCGTACGGGTACATACACAGATGCTTGCATAATTCGCTAATATTGTTGGCAGTTACTTGGAAGTAATATTTCCGAACTGCACAACATTTATTAAATATTTCTATTAAATTGAGGCACCTGTGGTTTGAAATCGGAAACGCAGAATGAGAGCACTCCGGTTACAGCGCACACATGCACCAGCACCTTGGAAGACGGCACACTTACTGGCTACTGCATTTGCAGCGAAAATGGAGCTTCGGTTAAATTTCGATTCAGTTTTGTTAGGACTCGTGCTGCGGAGGTGTGCACTAGACACGCCTGGCTTGCTGCACAACCACAAAGCATGTAGACGATGGCAGCTTGCACCACACAAACATTATATCATTGTTGCATCATTGATTTTACTAGATTGTACCTAGCGCCTTCTTATAAACATTACTTTATATGATTGTACTCAATTTCATCACACGTTGGCCCAAATGAAATCCAACTGTTAGCCTAAGGGCTTGTATAAACTCTTCCCACCAGTGTATCCTCGCCCAAGCTGTAACCTGTTCTAGGCTTGTTTTTTGCATGCATCGCCTTCTCCTCTCACCTTGTATTCCCTCTTCCTGAAGTTCCTCTAATCCCTGCACAAGCCCATTCTTCATTCTCGGGATATCTCCCCAGGGCAGGAATTAGGGCAGAAACCTGGCCTCTCTTCTGCCCACAGAGAGCACACCTCAGCCCCCCACACACCCTCTCCCAGAGCATGGATTCGCCTTCAAGCTGACACCTCTTGGAGCAGGCTTATCGGAAATTAGCTTTTTCGTTGACGTTTCGCCCAGCCAGCGGAGGCAGGTAGTCATTTCATAGGCAGCCGTTGAAGAGCGCTCTCTGGCAGCAGTCACCAGCCCTCAAGAATGAATCACCCCTGGTGCTGCCCTGAATGATGCTGGGTAAGTGACAGGGTCCTGTATGGAGTACTGAGGCTTCTCAGAGAGGCTGTAATGTGCACACGCGTGTATGCCGCTGCTCTCAACAAGAGGCAAGGGTGCCATGGGCCCTGGTGCAAGAATGGAAAACAGCCCAACTATTCCCTCGTTTTAAAGTAAAAAAACATCTAAACCTTGTTTCTGAATCATGGTTGAGGAAGAGCACTCTTTCAATGTAAACAATACACAATAAAGCCCACAAAGCCAGTTTCGATATTCTTTCTTTATTCTTGGTTAGATATCCAACAAAAACAGTCATCGCATGTCATTCCTTCTGACTGTGAAACTTCTTCAGGGCGAGAGAACTTTTTATTTATCCCGTTGAACTGCTGATTCACTAATTCCTTGTCTATATGTGTTTTTACACAGTCACATGGCAATCAGGTCGCATGTGCGCCATATATAGGGTGATGTCGATCATGAACACCTAATAGCAGTTTTCACGTACAATTTGGTTGAAATGGGCACTTCTGACCTGGTGCCACTGCACCTGCTGAACCACTGATAGTTACATCCCTTTTCCTCTCACAAAGACAAACAGTGTCTGAGCTCTCTTGCGAAAACCCTTTTCTGCACACTGTATGTACACAGTGAACCTGCTCTCAGACACCCGAAACCAAACATGGGGGTCTCCCTCGAGCGCTTACAACCATCGTTCTATGCACACACACAGACAACTACCCACAATTCCTGATGTCACTGAGACAGTATTTCCGGATGCACTCTTCTACTGTCTCCATGCCCAGACCCTAGAGTTTCTCAATTCCACCGTTTTTTTCACATGGCACACGTGCACACAACTTTATTATATTTTCATTATATTTGCACAGAACCCCATCCTTGGGTGTGTGTGTGGCCTTTCACCACTGCACATAAAGTAGCAGTAGATGATGTAGCACCCAGTATAATGTGCTGCATGGCTACAATAGGTCTCGCATTATTAAAGTTTGAGCTATTGGTGTTGCATTATTTAGCAATGCCAATAGCTCAAACTTTAATAATGCGAGACCTATTGCATTGCAAATGCTTGTTTCTGTGTATATTTGCCTTTCAATTTTCTGAAAAGTCGTGGCACCCTAAAAGCAAGCAGCCACTGTGGACAGTAGCCATCGGGCGGGTATTTAAAAACACAGTGGTGTATACTCTTTTCTACTTATGACTTTCCTTTCAATATCATCATTCTGCTGTGGTTTGTCACTATCGACTCCAGGATATTGATATCATGTACAAAATGTAGGGGGAATGTAATATGTATAGATTTTCTATACCTAAATCCACATCTATGTACCTTAAAAAGATACATATATATATATATATTATCTACTGGCGGCCGCCAGTAGATAGTTATAGTTAAAACCTATTTTCCATAGGAAATCCGCAACATTCTATTTGAAATAACTCTTGCGCCGGTTGACGAATCTTCGCGAAAGCTTCCAACTTGTTGGGGCGCTCCTACCCTGAAAGTCTAGGGGTTGATTCGTCAAGCGGGGGCCGAGAAAAAAGGGGGGTCCCAAAACGCGTTTTCCCCATTCATTTTTTCATAGGATCCTTTCATCGCGGCTACAGCCCGAACTGCTGAACGGAATTACACCAAATTTGGCAAAGAGGTAGCCCTTGGTTCAGTGTCGTGCCTTTTGCTTAAATGGTGTAAATCCGTTCAGTAGTTTCTGAGAAAATCACAAATAAAATCACATATATATCTATGGCCGCGTCGGATCTGCGTACCCTCAGCGCACCCTGCGCGCACCGTCCCGATCACGAGCTGCATGCTAATTGGCTGTCAGCTGGCTGTCAACATTCCGAATCAGGAAGTGTTGGCAGCCATTTTGTGCCTCGGTAGACCCGAGGCACAAAAACAAGTGCACAAAACGCACAAAGGGGGCAGGGTAGAAACACCCTGACCCCCTAGGCCTGCTCAGGGGGTCCCACAAGGACCCCCTGGGCAGAAAAAAGCATTTTTTTTTTTTAAATCGGCAGGATGCGCTCAGGGTGCGCGGATCCTGCCGAAAAAAAAAAAAATCGAAGCGCTTCGATGGTATTTTGCCCCCGGGTGGCCCAAGTCCCGGGGGCATGCGGGGGTTATTTAGTTGTAATGTGGGGGCCTCTAAGGCCCCCCAAGCCCCGGGGACCACCACCCCCGGGGCTTTATTAAAAAAATGGTGCGGGAGGGCTCTTTGCCCTCCCGCTGCCCCGGGGATCGCCACCACCCGGGGCTTCTTTATTTTTTATTTTTTTTAATCTGTGTGGGGGGGCTCCAGCCCCCCCACATGCCCCGGGGACCGCCACCTCCCCGGGGCACTAAAGATTTAAATATGGGGGTCCGTTACGGACCCCCAGAGCCCCGGGGACCACCACCTCCCCGGGGCTTTGAACAAGTTGGGAGGGGGGCCGCGCGGCCCCCCTCCTGGAGCCAGTGATGGCCCTGGGGACCACCACCCCCCAGGGCCAGCTCCTGCAGTGTCCCGGGGTGCCTACCCCCGGGACACTGTAGTTTGCTAAGACAGGACGGGAGCATTGCGGCTCCCGTCCTGTCATAGCAAACTTGGTTTGCATTTTGAAAGAGAGAGCAGGAAACCTGCTCTCTCTTTCAAAATGCAAACCCAATTGCTTTTCCACACGGGGAGCAGCATGTTAGCTGCTCCCTATGTGGAAAAGCAATGCCGGCTCCCGCAGGAGGCGGGGAGCCGGCTGGGACTGTGGGGGAATTGGGGACCCTCCCACAGTCTCCAACGAGAGGCCAGGCCCCGGGGGATGGGGTCCCCGGGGCCATAAGTGGCCCGAGTGGGGGGCCACGCAGCCCCCCTACCCAATTAAAAAAAAAAAAAAAAAAGGGCAAGGCCGGCCCCAGGGGATGGGGTCCCCGGGGCCTTAAATGGCCTGAGGAGGGGGGCCACGCAGCCCCCCTCCAAATATATATTTTTTTAAATTAAAAAAGAGGGCATGCCCCGGGGGATGGGGTCCCCGGGGCCAATAGAGGCCCAGGGAAGGGGGCCACGCGGCCCCCTTCCCGTTTAAAAAAAAAATAAAACAAAAAAAAATGCTCAGGCCCCGGGGGATGCGGTCTCCGGGGCCAAAAGTGGCCGAGGGAAGGGGGGCCATGCAGCCCCCCTCCCATAAAAAAAAAGGAAAAAAAAAACGGCATTGTGCCGGAGGCCCCGCCCCCTCCCTGCAGCAGTGTGCAAACGCGCCCCCTGGCGCGTTTTAAGAAGGGAAGTAATTCCCCTTGAATACTGGGGGTCCCTGGGGCCAACTAGCCCACCAGGAACCTCCAGTATGCGCCAGGGGCTGTGTTGCAGAGAGGTGTACAGAGGCCACGCCCCTTTATACACCTCTCTGCAACGCAGCTCTGTGGCGCTTTTGGAGGTACATGGTGGGCTAGTTCGACTCCAGGGACCCTCAGGATTCAAGGGGACTTAATCCCCCAACTTAAAACGCGCCACGGGGCGCGTTTGCACAGTGGTGAAGGGAGGGGGCGGGCTTCAGGTGACATGTGTGCAAACAGGCCCCGTGGTGCATTTTAAGATGGGGAATTAAATCCCCTTCAATCCTGAGGGTCCCTGGGGGCCAACTAGCCCACCAGGTACGTCCAGAAAGCGCCACAGAGCTGCGTTGCAGAGAGGTGTAAAAAGGGGCGTGGCCTCTGAACACCTCTCTGCAACGCAGCTCCCTGGTGCATACTGGAGGTACAGGGTGGGTTAGTTGGACCTCAGGGACCCTCATGATTCAAGGGGACTTAATCCCCCAACTTAAAACGCGCCACAGGGCGTGTTTGCAGACATGTCACCTCAGGCCCCATCCCCTTCCTTCACCATTGCGCAAATAATCCTCTAAAATCAGCCGAACTATGAATTCCGATTTACTCACCTGTTATCAGGAGAGACCTCAGTGCTGCATCTTTGAGCCCAGTACTGATCCTGAAAAGTAATTCTAACCGTACTTACCAGTAACTTGAATTTCCTTCCATAGGCTAACATTGACTGGTTTCACTTGGAAATTCTTCTAAGTGTGGAGTTTTGGAACTTTATCATATTCCTCTAAAATCAGCTGAACTACGAATTCCAATTTACTCACCTGTTATCAGGAGAGACCTTAGTGCTGCATCTTTGAGCCCAGTACTGATCCTGAAAAGTAATTTTAACCGTACTTACCAGTAACTTGAATTTCCTTCCATAGGCTAACATTGACTGGTTTCACTTGGAAATTCTTCTAAGTGTGGAGTTTTGGAACTTTAAAATATTCATCTAAAATCAGCCGAACTACGATTTCCGATTTACTCACCTGTTATCAGGAGAGACCTCAGTGCTGCATCTTTTAGCCCAGCACTGACCCTGAAAAGTAATTCTAACAGTACTTACCAGTAACTTGTATTTCCTTCCATAGGAATCCATTGTCTGGTTTTCAGCAGAAAAGTTTCAAAGTGTCGATTTTCACAAACTACAAATATTCCTTAAAAATCGCCTGTATGACTTAAACGCATTCTTTCAACTATTTACAGGAGATGCACCAGTGCTGGATCCAGGATCCACCACTGAGTAAGAAAAAGTAACGATAACACTACTTACCTGCTAAGTGAATTTCCTCCCATAGGATAACATTGGTGATTCTATGTGAAAAAGTTTCTAAGTGTCAACTTTTAAAATACAATTATGAGCCCGATTCTGATGCGGGTTGGAAAAGCTTCCCGAACGAGGGCCGGATTCTGATGCGGTTAGGAAGGCCTCCTAACGGCATTTGCTCCTTCCAAATCGGATCGGGAACGTGTCTTCCCGACCGAGGGCTCAATTCTGATGCGGTTAGGAACAAATGTTCCCATTGAAGTCAATGGGAGTTCAACCAAATCGTATCTGGACGCATCCGGATGCATCCTACTCCGCCGGTCGGACTTTCCCGATCCGAGTGGGTCGGAAACCATTTCCCAACCGATTCGGTCGGGAAGCTTTTCCAACCCGCATCAGAATCGGGCCCAATGTTCCTTAAAAATCACTACTGTAACCAAAACACTTTTACTCAACTGTTTACAGGAGATGTCCCAGGACTGAGTCTAGGATCCAGTCCTGTGGTTAGAAAAGTAATCCATAAAGTAACTAATTGCATTTAACTAGAAATTCCCATTGAGCTCAATGTTGCATTGTGTTTGAAATTGTGTTGCACATTGCAACAACTGTAACTACTGTACTTAAAAGTCTATTGCCTATTTGCAAAGTATTTAAACTAAAGTAATTGATTGTGAGAAAGTATATTTTGTAATGTAATGTATAATGTAATTACAATGTAATTTAAAAAATAAAATATCTAAAAATAAATAGTTTAAAAAAATGTAGTAAATCAGTATCAAAAAAATAAATATAACAATTTATACATTTAAAAATTGTCATTTACAAAACCTTTGAAATTCACTGACAAAAAGCATAGGTTTCAGACATGTTATAGTTAGGAATTAGCATTTAAAAAACCTTTGAAATTCACTGAAAAAACCATAGGTTTCACGCACGTTATAATTAGAAATTTGCATTTAAAAAACCTTAGAAATTCACTGAAAAAACCATAGGTTTCAGACACGTTATAGTTAGAAATTAGCATTTAAAAAACCTTTGAAATTCACTGAAAAAACCATAGGTTTCACGCACATTATAGTTAGAAATTAGCATTTAAGAAACCTTTGAAATTCACTGAAAAAACCATAGGTTTCACGCACGTTATAGTTAGAAATTAGCATTTAAAAAACCTTTGAAATTCACTGAAAAAACCATAGGTTTTATGGACAGTTATAGTTAGTTGGACATTGCACTCGTACAAAACCCGTGAAATTCCCCGTTATAGTTAGTTCAGCTAACTATAACTCGCGCCCCGCAATGCACTGCTGATGACGTCACATATTACATCACTCATGACATGGTCAGTGACATCACTGATGACATCACTGATGACATCTCAAATGACATCACTGATGACATCATCTACGTGATAATCTGATACACCTCCTCACACCTTAATATAACCTTTCATACACCTACTCTAAATTACAGACTGCTATTCGCAAAACCATAGACACTCTAACACCAATAACTACTTACCCACTCACTGATTCTTAGGTCTACACACACATCCACTCACTCACCCGTACAGTCACTCATACTTACAGTCACTCAGTACAGGATTATCATATGCACTCATACACCTATATAAACACTCACACACTGCCACTCATCCATAGAGGTACTCACACACCTAGTCAGTCATGCAAAAAATTAATCACACACCCATTTACTCACCTATACAGTTATACACACACCAGCTCACTTACTCATACAAATACTAGCACATTCTTACGCTCTTATACAATAACTGATACAAGCACACATGCATCCATACAGCCACTATCACAATCACACACTCTCACTTATAGCCATTTAAATACTCTAACACACATATATACTGCCTTTTACATATGTAGTTACTCGCACATGTACCACTGAGATATACATTCACTCACTAACACACCCATACACACACTCACCCACCAAAGCAGTCCATCACAGATGCACTCTTGAAATCATGCACCCAGTGAATCACCCACTCACACATCTATGTACAGAGTCACACACACCCCACCCACACAAACACTCAGGCAGCCATACAGATACTCTGTGAACCAATCAATAACCCATATAGACACTCATGTAGCTATTCGCAAATCCATGCATCCACTTACACACCAACAAACAGACGGATATGGACATTCACACAGTTTAGTCACTAACCCATGCATTCAGTAAGATACGTTTAATCACTCACTTGTAGAGTCAGTCACGCACGTACTAAATCATCCATTTAGACACTTATACACCCACTCATTCTGCAATACGCCTTTGCCTATATATATTAAACATATTTAAACTTTACAGAAACACACCGTCACTGGATGATGTCATCAGTGATGTCATTTGAGATGTCATCAGTGATGTCATCAGTGATGTCACTGACCATGTCATGAGTGATGTAATATGTGACGTCATCAGCAGTGCATTGCGGGGGCGCGAGTTATAGTTAGCTGAACTAACTATAACAGGGGAATTTCACGGGTTTTGTACGAGTGCAATGTCCAACTAACTATAACTGTCCATAAAACCTATGTTTTTTTCAGCGAATATATATATATATATATATTATCTACTGGCGGTCGCCAGTAGATAGTTATAGTTAGGACCTATTATCCATAGGAAATCTGTAACATTCTATTCCCAATAACTTTGGCGTCGTTTGACGAATCATCGCGACATTTTCAAAACTAGTGGGGCGCTCCGGTCCGCTCCTGTCTTGAAAGTTTCGGGGTGATTCATCAAGCAGGGGCCGAGAAAAAAGGGGGTCCCAAAACGTGTTTTCTCCATGTTAATTCCCATAGGAAATTTTAGCCACGGCTACAGCCCGAACTGCTGAACGGAATTACACCAAATTTTGCAAAAAGGTAGCGCTTGGTTCAGAAAGCGACCTTTTTTTAAAATGGTGTAAATCCGTTCAGTAGTTGCGGAGAAATTAAAAAAATAAGAGTGAAAAAATCAATTTCCCATAGGAAAGTTTATGCAAGGCTACAGCAAAAACTGCTGAACGGAATTACACCGAATTTGGCAAAAAGGTAGTGCTTGGTTCAGAAAGCACCCTTTTTAAAAATGGTGTAAATCCGTCAGTAGTTGCTGAGAAAATCCAAAATAAAAGTTTCGATATCTATGGCTGCAGTGGATCCGCGCACCCTCCCGACCACGAGCTGCATGCTAATTGGCTGTCAACACTCTAAACCAGGAAGTGTTGGCAGCCATCTTGTTCCTCAGTAGAACCGAGGAACAAGAAAGCAGTAAAACAACTGCGCAAAACGCAAAAAGGGGGCAGGGTAGAAACACGATGACACCCTAGGCCTGCTCAGGGGGTCCCACAAGGACCCCCAGGGCCCAAACATTTTTTTTTTTAAGTCGGCGGGATGCGCTTAGGGTGCGCGGATCCCAGCAAGGAAAAAAAAAATGAAGCGCGGTCTCCCGCGCTTCGTAATTAATTGGCCCCCGAGCTTGGGGGGTTTATTTAATAATATGGGGGGCCTCTAAGGCCCCCCAAGCCCCGGGGACCGCCACCCCCCCGGGGCTTCTTTTAAAAAAAATAATATACCAGTGTGGGGGGGCTCGAGCCCCCCCACACGGCCCGGAGACCGCCACCTCCCTGGGGCACTAAATATTTCAATATGGGAGTCCGTTACGGACCCCCGAGCCCCGGGGCTCCCTGCTCTCTCTTCCAAAAACCAAAGCAGATTGCTTTTCCACACGGGGAGCTGCATCTTAGCAGCTCCCCATGTGGAAAAGCAATGCCGGCTCCCGCAGGACGCGGGGAGACGGCGGGACCGTGGGGGCATTGGGGACCCCTCCACGGTCCCCAATGGAGAGGCCCAGCCCTGGGGGATGGGGTCCCCGGGGCTAGTAGTGGCCCGGGTGGGGGGCCACCCGCCTCCCCCTCCCCAAAATTAAACATTTTTTTAAAAATAAATAAATAAATAAAGGCCGCACCGGGGGATGGGGTCCCCGGGGCCAGTAGAGGCCTCAGGAGGGGGGCCACGCACCCCCCCTCCATAAACAAAAATATATATTTGGCCATGCCCCGGGGGTTGGGGTCCCCGGGGCAAGGAATTGGCCACGGGAGGGGGGCCCACGCGGCCCCCTTCACGTTAATTTTTTTTTTTAATTAAAAAAGGGGTCAGGCCCTGGGGAATGGGGTCCCCAGGGCCCAAAAAAAGTAAAAAAAAGAGGGGCCACACAGCCCCTCTTCCAAAAAACAAAAAAACAAAAAAACATGCGATCGTGCAGAGGCTCCGCCCCCTCCCAGCAACACTCTGTAAACGCGCCCTGTGGCGCGTTTTAAGTTGGGAAATGAATTCCCCTTCAATACTGGGGGTCCCTGGGGGCCAACTAGCCTACCAGGAACCTCCAGTATGCGCCAGGGGGCTGCGTTGCAGAGAGGTGGTCCAGGCCACGCCCCTTTTTACACCTCTCTGCAACGCAGCTCTGTGGCGCTTACTGGAGGGACCTGGTGGGCTAGTTGGACCCCAGGGACCCTCAGGATTCAAGGGGACTTAATCCCCCAACTTAAAATGCGCCACAGGCGCGTTTGCACAGTGGTGAAGGGAGGGGACGGGGCTTCAGGTGACATGCGTGCAAACAGGCCCCGTGGCGTGTTTTAAGATGGGGAATTAAATCCCCTTCAATCCTGATGGTCCCTGGGGGCCAACTATACCACCAGGTACCTCCAGTAAGCGCCACGGAGCTGCGTTGCAGAGTGTTGTAAAAAGGGGCGTGGCCTCTGAACACCACTCTACAACGCAGCTCTCTAGGGACCCTCGGGATTGAGGAGGAATTAATTCTCCAACTTAAAACGCGCCACAGGGTGTGTTTGCAGACATGTCACCTCAGGCCCCACCCCTTCCTTCACCATTGTGCAAATATTCCTCTAAAATCAGCCTAACAACGAATTCCGATTTACTCACCTGTTATCAGGAGAGACCTCAGTGCTGCATCTTTGAGCCCAGTACTGATCCTGAAAAGTAATTTTAACCGTACTTACCAGTAACTTGAATTTCCTTCCATAGGCTAACATTGACTGGTTTCACTTGGAGTGTGGAGTTTTGGAACTTTATAATATTCCTCTAAAATCAGCCGAACTACGAATTCCAATTTACTCACCTGTTATCAGGAGAGACCTCAGTGCTGCATCTTTGAGCCCAGTACTGATCCTGAAAAGTAATTTTAACCGTACTTACCAGTAACTTGAATTTCCTTCCATAGGATATCATTGCCTGCTTTTTGCTGAAAAAGTTTCCAAGTGTCGATTTTTGAAACATACAAATATTCCTCTAAAATCAGCTGAACTACGAATTCCGATTTACTCACCTGTTATCAGGATAGACCTCAGTGCTGCATCTTTGAGCCCAGTACTGATCCTGAAAAGTAATTCTAACCGTACTTACCAGTAACTTGAATTTCCTTCCATAGGCTAACATTGACTGGTTTCATTTGGAAATTCTTCGAAGTGTGGAGTTTTGGAACTTTATAATATTCCTCTAAAATCAGCCGAACTACGAATTCGGATTTACTCACCTGTTATCAGGAGAGAACCCAGTGCTGCATCTTTTAGCACAGCACTGACCCTGAAAAGTAATTCAAACCGTACTTACCAGTAACTTGTATTTCCTTCCATAGGAAACCATTGTCTGGTTTTCAGCAGAAAAGTTTCAAAGTGTGGATTTTCACAAACTGCAAATATTCCTTAAAAATCGCCTGTATGACTTAAACGCATTCTTTCAACTGTTTACAGGAGATGCACCAGTGCTGAATCCAGGATCCACCACTGAGTAAGAAAAAGTAACGATAACACTACTTACCTGCTAAGTGAATTTCCTCCCATAGGATAACATTGGTGATTCTATGTGAAGAAGTTTCAAAGTGTCAACTTTTAAAATACAATAATATTCCTTAAAAATCACTACTGTAACCAAAACGCTTTTACTCAACTGTTTACAGGAGATGTCCCAGGACTGAATCTAGGATCCAGTCCTGTGGTTAGAAAAGTAATCCATAAAGTAACTAATTGCATTTAACTAGAAATTCACATTGAGCTCAATGTTGCATTGTGTTTGAAATTGTGTTGCCCATTGCAACAACTGTAACTACTGTACTTAAAAGTCTATTGCCTATTTGCAAAGTATTTAAACTAAAGTAATTCATTCTGAGAAAGTATATTTTGTAATGTAATGTATAATGTAATTACAATGTAATTTAAAAAATAAAATATCTAAAAATAAATAGTTTAAAAAAATGTAGTAAATTAGTATCAAAAAAATAAATATAACAATTAATACATTTAAAAATTGTCATTTACAAAACCTTTGAAATTCACTGGAAAAAACCATAGTTTTCAGACATGTTATAGTTAGGAATTAGCATTTAAAAAACCTTTGAAATTCACTGGAAAAACTATTGGTTTCAGGCACGTTATAGTTAGAAATTAGCATTTAAAAAACCTTACAAATTCACTGAAAAAACCGTAGGTTTTAGGGACAGTTCTAGTTAGTTGGACATTGCACTCGTACAAAACCCGTGAAATTCCCCCGTTATAGTTAGTTCAGCTAACTATAACTCGCGCCCCCGCAATGCACTGCTGATGACGGCACATATTACATCACTCATGACATGGTCAGTGACATCACTGATGACATCACTGATGACATCTCAAATGACATCACTGATGACATCACTGATGACATCATCCACGTGATAATCTGATGCACCACCTCACACCCTAATATAACTTGTGATACACCCACTCTAAATTACAGACTGCCATTCGCAAAACCATAGACACTCAACACCAATAACTATATACCCACTCACTGATTCTTAGGTCTACACACACATCCACTCACTCACCCGTACAGTCACTCATACTTACGGTCACTCAGTACTAGGACTATCATATGCACTCATACTCCTATATAGACACTCAAACACCGCCACTCATCCATAGAGGTACTCACACACCTAGTCAGTCATGCAAATAATTAAACACACTGCCATTTACTCACCTATACAGTTATACACACACCAGCTCACTTACTCATACAAATACTAGCACCTTCTTACGCTCTTATACAATCACTGATACAAGCACACACTCATCCATACAGTCACTCTCACAATCACACACTCTCGCTTATAGCTATTTATATACTCCAACACACATATATACTGCCTTTCACATATGTAGTTACTCACACATGTACCACTGGGACATATATTCACTCACTAACACACTCTTACACACACTTACCCACCCATACAGTCTATCACAGATGCACTCTTGAAACCATCCACCCAGTGAATCCCCCACTCACACACCTATGCACAGAGTCGCACACACCCCACCCACACAAACACTCAGGCACCCATACAGATACTCAGACAACCAATCAATAACTCATATAGACACTCATGTAGCTATTCACAAACCCATGCAGCCACTTACACAGCAACAGACAGACGGATACAGACATTCACCCAGTTTAGTCACTAACCCATGCATTCAGTAAGATACGTTTAATCACTCACTTATAGAGTTAGTCACGCACCTACTAAATCATCCATACAGACACTTATACACCCACTCATTCTTCAATACGCCTTTCCCTATATATTAAAAATATTTAAACTTTATATATATATATATATATATAATCTACTGGCGGTCGCCAGTAGATAGTTATAGTTAGGACCTATTTTCCATAGGAAATCCGCAACATTCTATTTGAAATAACTCTTGCGCCGGTTGACGAATCTTCGCGAAATTTTCAAACTTTGTGGCCCGCTCCGGTCCGCTCCTACCCTGAAAGTCTCAGGGTGATTCGTCAAGTGGGGGCCGAGAAAAAAGGGGGGTCCCAAAACGTGTTTTCCCCATTCATTTTTCCATAGGATCATTTCATCGCAGCTACAGCCCGAACTGCTGAACGGAATTACACCAAATTTGGCAAAAAGGTAGCCCTTGGTTCAGTGTCGTGCCTTTTGCTTAAATGGTGTAAATCCGTTCAGTAGTTCCTGAGAAAATCAAAAGTAGAATCACATGTATCTCTATGGCCGAGTAGGGTCCGCGTACCCTCCCGATCACGAGCTGCATGCTAATTGGCTGTCAAGTGGCTGTCAACACTCCAAATCAGGAAGTGTTGGCAGCCATTTTGTCCCTCGGTAGAACCGAGGCACAAGAAACAAGTGCGCAAAACGCACAAAGGGGGCAGGGTAGAAACACCCTGACCCCCTAGGTCTGCTCAGGGGGTCCCACAAGGACCCCCTGGGCAGAAAAAAGCATTTTATTTATTTTTAAATCAGCAGGATGCGCTTAGGGTGCGCAGATCCCGCCGTTTAAAAAAAAAACCACAAGAAACAAGTGCGCAAAACGCACAAAGGGGGCAGGGTAGAAACACCCTGACCCCCTAGGTCTGCTCAGGGGGTCCCACAAGGATCCCCTGGGCAGAAAAAAGCATTTTTTTTTTTTTAAATCGGCGGGATGCGCTTATGGCGCGGATCCCGCCGATAAAAAAAACGGTCTCCCGCGCTTCAATGCTAATTGGCCCCCGGGTGGCCCAAGTCCCGGGGGCATAAGGGGGGTGAGTTTAGATTTTATGGGGGGGCCTCTAAGGCCCCCCAAGCCCCGGGGACCGCCACCCCTGGGGCTTTAAAGAAAAAATGGTGCGGGAGGGCTCTCCGCCCTCCCGCAGCCCCGGGGACCACCACCCCCCGGGGCTTCTTTTTAAAAAAATGTTTTACCTGTGTGGGGGGGGCTTGTGCCCCCCCACATGCCCCGGGGACCGCCACCTTCCCGGGGCACTAAATATTTCAATATGGGGGACCCCCGAGCCCCAGGGACCACCACCTGCCTGGGGCTTTGCCAATGGAGGGATGGGGCCGCGCGGCCCCCCTCCTGGAGCCCTTTATGGCCACGGGGACCACCACCCCCAGGGCCGGCTCCTGTAGTGTCCCGGGGTGCTCACCCCCGGGACACTGTAGTTTGCTATGGCAGGACGGGAGCCTCGCGGCTCCCGTCCTGTCATAGCAAACTGCTTTGATTTTTGGAAGAGAGAGCAGGAAACCTGCTCTCTCTTCCAAAAACCAAAGACAATTGATTTTCCACACTTGGAGCTGCATCTTAGCAGCTCCCCATGTGGAAAAGCAATGCCGGCTCCCGCAGGACGCGGGGAGCCGGCGGGACCGTTGGGGGATTGGTGACCCCCCCACGGTCCCCAATGGAGAGGGCCAGCCCTGGGGGATGGGGTCCCTGGGGCTAGTAGTGGCCCAGGAAGGGGGCCACGCGGCCCCCCTCCTCTACAAATTAATTTTTTTTTTAAAAACGTAAAGGCCGGCCCCGAGGGATGGGGTCCCCGGGGCCTTAAATGGCCTGAGGAGGGGGGCCACGCAGCCCCCCTCCAAATATTTTAAGAAAAAAAAAAGAGGGCATGCCCTGGGGGATGGGGTCCCCGGGGCAAATAGAGGCCCAGGGAAGGGGGGCCACGCGGCCCCCTTCCCGTTTTTTTTATTTAAAAAAAAATACAAAATTCTGAGGCCCCGGGGGATGGGGTCCCCGGGGCCAAAAGTGGCCGAGGGAAGGGGGGCCACGCAGCCCCTCCCTGCAGCAGTCTGCAAACGCGCCCCCTGGCGCGTTTTAAGAAGGGGAAGTAATTCCCCTTGAATACTGGGGGTCCCTGGGGGCCAACTAGCCCACCAGGAACCTCCTGTATGTGCCAGGGGGCTGCGTTGCAGAGAGGTGTACAGAGGCCATGCCCCTTTTTACACCTCTCTGCAACGCAGCTCTGTGGCGCTTTTTGGAGGTACATGGTGGGCTAGTTGGACTCCAGGGACCCTCAGTATTCAATAAGACTTAATCCCCCAACTTAAAACGTGCCACGGGGCGCGTTTGCACAGTGGTGAAGGGAGGGGGCATGGCTTCAGGTGACATGTGTGCAAACAGGCCCCGTGGCGCATTTTAAGATGGGGAATTAAATCCTCTTCAATCCTGAGGGTCCCTGGGGGCCAACTAGCCCACCAGGTACCTCCAGTAAGCGCCACGGAGCTGCGTTGCAGAGTGTTGTAAAAGGGGCATGGCCTCTGAACACCTCTCTGCAACGCAGCTCTCTGGCGCATACTGGAGGTATCTGGTGGGCCAGTTGGCCCCTAGGGACCCTCAGGATTGAGGAGGAATTAATTCTCCAACTTAAAACGCGCCACAGGGCGTGTTTGCAGACATGTCACTTCAGGCCCTACCCCTTCCTTCACCATTGTGCAAATATTCCTCTAAAATCAGCCGAACTACGAATTCCGATTTACTCACCTGTTATCAGGAGAGACCTCAGTGCTGCATCTTTGAGCCCAGTACTGATCCTGAAAAGTAATTTTAACCGTACTTACCAGTCACTTGAATTTCCTTCCATAGGCTAACATTGAGTGGTTTCACTTGGAAATTCTTCTAAGTGTGGAGTTTTGGAACTTTATAATATTCCTCTAAAATCAGCCGAACTACGAATTCCGATTTACTCACCTGTTATCAGGAGAGACCTCAGTGCTGCATCTTTGAGCCCAGTACTGATCCTGAAAAGTAATTTTAACCGTACTTACCAGTAACTTGAATTTCCTTCCATAGGATATCATTGCCTGCTTTTTGCTGAAAAAGTTTCTAAGTGTCGATTTTTGAAACATACAAATATTCCTCTAAAATCAGCAGAACTACGAATTCCGATTTACTCACCTGTTATCAGGAGAGACCTCAGTGCTGCATCTTTGAGCCCAGTACAGATCCTGAAAAGTAATTCTAACCGTACTTACCAGTAACTTGAATTTCCTTCCATAGGCTAACATTGACTGGTTTCACTTGGAAATTCTTCTAAGTGTGGAGTTTTGGAACTTTATAATATTCCTCTAAAATCAGCCGAACTACGAATTCCGATTTACTCACCTGTTATCAGGAGAGAACCCAGTGCTGCATCTTTTAGCCCAGCACTGACCCTGAAAAGTAATTCTAACCGTACTTACCAGTAACTTGTATTTCCTTCCATAGGAATCCATTGTCTGGTTTTCAGCAGAAAAGTTTCAAAGTGTCAATTTTCACAAACTACAAATATTCCTTAAAAATCGCCTGTATGACTTAAACGCATTCTTTCAACTGTTTACAGGAGATGCACCAGTGCTGGATCCAGGATCCACCACTGAGTAAGAAAAAGTAACGATAACACTACTTACCTGCTAAGTGAATTTCCTCCCATAGGATAACATTGGTGATTCTATGTGAAGAAGTTTCAAAGTGTCAACTTTTAAAATACAATAATATTCCTTAAAAATCACTACTGTAACCAAAACGCTTTTACTCAACTGTTTACAGAAGATGTCCCAGGACTGAATCTAGGATCCAGTCCTGTGGTTAGAAAAAGTAATCCATAAAGTAACTAATTGCAATTAACTAGAAATTCACATTGAGCTCAATGTTGCATTGTGTTTGAAATTGTGTTGCCCATTGCAACAACTGTAACTACTGTACTTAAAAGTCTATTGCCTATTTGCAAAGTATTTAAACTAAAGTAATTAATTCTGAGAAAGTATATTTTGTAATGTAATGTATAATGTAATTACAATGTAATTTAAAAAATAAAATATGTAAAAATAAATAGTTTAAAAAAATGTAGTAAATCAGTATCAAAAAAATAAATATAACAATTAATACATTTAAAAATTGTCATTTACAAAACCTTTGAAATTCACTGAAAAAACCATAGGTTTCAGGCACGTTATAGTTAGAAATTAGCATTTAAAAAACCTTACAAATTCACTGAAAAAACCATAGGTTTTAGGGACAGTTATAGTTAGTTGGACATTGCACTCGTACAAAACCCGTGAAATTCCCCCGTTATAGTTAGTTCAGCTAACTATAACTCGCGCCCCGCAATGCACTGCTGATGACGTCACATATTACATCACTCATGACATGGTCAGTGACATCACTGATGACATCTTAAATGACATCACTGATGACATCATCCAGTGACTGTGTGTTTCTGTAAAGTTTAAATATTTTTAATATATATAGGGAAAGGCGTATTGAAGAATGAGTGGGTGTATAAGTGTCTGTATGGATGATTTAGTAGGTGCGTGACTAACTCTATAAGTGAGTGATTAAACGTATCTTACTGAATGCATGGGTTAGTGACTAAACTGGGTGAATGTCTGTATCCGTCTGTCTGTTGCTGTGTAAGTGGCTGCATGGGTTTGTGAATAGCTACATGAGTGTCTATATGAGTTATTGATTGGTTGTCTGAGTATCTTTTTGGGTGCCTGAGTGTTTGTGTGGGTGGGGTGTGTGCGACTCTGTGCATAGATGTGTGAGTGGGTGACTCACTGGGTGGATGGTTTCAAGAGTGCATCTGTGATAGACTGTATAGGTGGGTAAGTGTGTGTAAGAGTGTGTTAGTGAGTGAATGTATGTCCCAGTGGTACATGTGTGAGTAACTACATATGTGAAAGGCAGTATATATGTGTGTTGGAGTATATAAATAGCTATAAGCAAGAGTGTGTGATTGTGAGAGTGACTGTATGGATGTGTGTGTGCTTGTATCAGTGATTGTATAAGAGCGTAAGAATGTGCTAGTATTTGTATGAGTAAGTGAGTTGGTGTGTGTATAACTGTTTAGGTGAGTAAATGGTTGTGTGCTTTATTTTTGCATGACTGACTAGGTGTGTGAGTACCTCTATGGATGAGTGGCGGTGTGTGAGTGTTTATATAGGTGTATGAGTGCATATAATAGTCCTGTACTGAGTGACTATAAGTATGAGTGACTGTACGGGTGAGTGAGTAGATGTGTGTGTGTAGACCTAAGAATCAGTGAGTGTGTATATAGTAATTGGTGTTGGAGTGTCTATGGTTTTGACAATGGCAGTCTGTAATTTACAGTGGGTGTATCAAAAGTTATATTAGGGTGTGAGAAGATGCATCAAATTATCACATGGATGATGTCATCAGTGAGGTCATCAGTGATGTCATTTGAGATGTCATCAGTGATGTCATCAGTGATGTCACTGACCATGTCATGAGTGATGTAATATGTGACGTCATCAGCAGTGCATTGCGGGGGCGCGAGTTATAGTTAGCTGAACTAACTATAACGGGGAAATTTCACGGGTTTTGTACGAGTGCAATGTCCAACTAACTATAACTGTCCCTAAAACCTATGGTTTTTTCAGTGAATATATATATATATATTACCTACTGGGGGTCGCCAGTAGGTAGTTATAGTTAGGACCTATTTTCCATAGGAAAAGCATTTTTCTTTTCCTAATAACTTTGGCGTCGTTTGCCGAATCTTTGCGAAATTTTCAAAACTAGTGGGGCGCTCCGGTCAACTCCTGTCTTGAAAGTTTCGGGGTGATTTGCAAAGTGGGGGCCGAGAAAAAAGGGGGGTCCCAAAACATGTTTTCCACATGTTATTTTTCATAGGAAACTTTAGACACGGCTACAGCCCGAACTGCTGAACGGAATTATACCAAATTTGTCAAAAAGGTAGCCCTTGGTTCAGAAAGAGTCCTTTTTGTTAAATGGTGTAAATCCGTTCAGTATTTCCTGAGAAATTCAAAAAATAGAGGTCAGAAAATCAATTTCCCATAGGAAACTTTAGACACAGCTACAGCCCGAACTGCTGAACGGAATTACACCAAATTTGGCAAAAAGGTAGTGCTTGATTCAGAAAGCAACCTTTTTTTTAAATGGTGTAAATCCGTTCAGTAGTTGCTGAGAAATTCAAAAAATAAAAGGTTTGATATCTAGGGACGCGGTGGATTCGCGAACCCTCCCGACCACGAGCTTCACTGTGATTGGCTGCCAACAATCCAAACCAGGAAGTGTTGGCAGCCATCTTGTGACTCGGTAGAACCGAGTCACAAGAAAACAGTGAAACAAAGGTGAAAAACAAGAAAAGGGGGCAGGGTAGAAACACCCTGACCCCCTCAGGGGGTCCCACAAGGAACCCCAGGGCCAAAAAAAGCATTTTCTTTTTTATAATTTCGGCGGAATTCGTGCTGGGGTCGCGAATCCCACCAAAATTATTTTAAAAAACGAAGCACAGGCTCCCCCGCGCTTCGTTTAAAAAAAGCCCCCGGGTGGGCCAGGTCCTGGGGGCACCATAAATTCATTAGCAAGGGCCCGCGGGGGCCCCCGCAGCCCTGGGGACCACCACCTCCCCGGGGCTATGTATATCATATGTGGGAGGGCACGTGGCCCTCCCACAGCCCCGGGGACCGCCACCTCCCGGGGCTTTTGTTTTAATGTGTGGGGGGCCCTCAAGACCCCCCAAGCCCCAGGGACCACCACCTCCCCGGGGCTTTAAACACGTTGGGAGGGGGGCCGCGCGTCCCCCCTCCTGGAGCCCTTGATGGCCCTGGGGACCGCCACCCCCCAGGGCCGGCTCCTGCAGTTTCCCGGGGTGCCCACCCCGGGACACTGGTGTTTGCTATGACAGGGCGGGAGCATGGCTCTCGCCCTGTCATATCAAACTCTGCTTTGGATTTTGGAAGCGAGAGCAGGTTTCCTGCTCTCGCTTCCAAAATCCAAAGCAGATTGGTTTTCCACACGGGGAGCTGCATGTCAGCAGCTTCCTGTGTGGAAAAGCAATGCTGGCTCCCGCAGGAGACGGGGAGCCGGCGGGACTGTGGGGGTTTGGGGCTCACCCCACGGTCCCTAAACATTTGGGCATGCCCCGGGGGATGGGGTCCCCGGGGCGAATGTAAATTAATGAAAGTGGCTATTTTTTTTGGGGGGGGGGAAATTGGAGTCGCGACCCTAGCGCGGCCCCAGTGTGAACGCGATGGGTGTGCGGCGCTCAGCGCGGCCCCCCGTGTGAACGCGATGGGTGCTCAGCGCGGCCCCCCGGTGTGAACGCGATGGGTGCGCGGTGCTCAGTGCGGCCACAGTGTGAACGCAATGGTTGCGCGGCGCTCAGCGCGGCCCCCTAGTGTGAGCGCGATGGGTGCGCGGTGCTCAGCGCGGCCCCCTAGTGTGAACGCGATGGGTGCACGGTGCTCAGCGCGGCCCCCTAGTGTGAACGCAATGGGTCAGCGGCTCTATGTCATGCTGGGTGCGCGACTCCAAGCAAAAATAATTAAGATTATTTTTTATATAAATCTAGGTTATATGTGGGCTAATTGGGTGGCTCTAAAAAGAGCCCTTGTGTTTATTATGAGTTTCTTGCAGCTACATGTAAGTGCGGATGCAGAGCTTTAGGTGAGAAACACTCTGTTCCCCATCAGTGAAGTGTACTCCGTCACTTCTGTAGATGCCCTCCATATGGAAACGTAGATTGTTGTTATGTAACCCCTTCCATGCGTGCGTCGGCCAACGGCCGTCGCGAGCACTACCTCGGTAGTGCTGCGCACGTCCGTTGGCCGACGCGGCCCCGCCCACTCGTTTAAACCGCCGCACCGCGGCGGAATTCGCGCAGCCATTAAGCGGATATGGAGCCCATTCTATGGTCTCTGAGGTAAGCAGAAACAGCTTTATTGACATTCTTCCTAGCTTTCTCAATCTGAGGACAAAATTGATTGGACCACTTCCATTTCTGTCTTTGGCATATGTTAGAGTATACAAAGGCAGTTTGGGGGAAAAGCAACATCAATTCTGCAAAGGTGTCCTTCATTAGCATTTCCAGACCTACCCCAGTCAATGTGCCTAGGTCATTGCCACCACAGTGCACAATCATGAGGTCAGGGGCTTGGAGATGCAAAAGGTTTTAACCAAAGGCATCAATTGGTGCCACTTTAATCCTCTCTGTCCAATCCATTTAATGTCTACATTTTGCAAAGTTAGGTCTTTGTCAATACCTCTGCGTTCAGCATACCTTTTGCACCAGAAAACATAGCTGTGCCCAACAATCCACACTGAAAGCATCTTGAAGTGATGACTGGAGGTAATGAAAAGATGTCTGTAGCTGAGGTAGTCAGTTGGTAGAATGAGAGATATCTAAAATGGTGGACAAAATGGTGTTTTTAAGAAAGAAGAGATTTGATTGGCTGTTTAAGAACATTGTACATTCAAAAATAGGGTGCATTTTACTTTGTTTAAAAAGCAAGTTTCTTATTGGTTAGTAAAAAGTGTTTGGAAGGTACAGCAGAAAGGATAAGGTCATGATTTGCAAAGCCAACCACACCTGCTGTTGTCATTTGCAACATTGTGTGGTGAACTTGTGACCTGTCAGTTAAGTTGAATGTTGCATGACCTATTGCTATGGAAACTGACATTAAGCAGAAGGGGTAAAGAAGTCATTTGATAAGGGATATTATTTGTGACCAATGGAAATGTGTTTTACAATTTGAAAATCTTTGGGAAGCAATGTCATTTGTTGCTTGTGTGTATTTGTATGGAAAAAGAGAGGGAAACCTTGCCATTACTGGTTTCACCTTACAGAGTCTGGTGATTTATATTGACTGTGTGCAAAAGAAAATCCTGCCCGAGTGTGTGAGATTTTTCATTCAACAGATTTATTTGCAAGTTGAGTTATATATTTTTGAGGTTTCTTTAAAAAAGATTTGACATTATTCTAAAACTGTGTTGTTTGAAATATATTATTAAATGTAGAGATGTATATTGGAATTAGTTTCATTGTAATTGAAGTTCGTTTAAAAAATTGTCTGTACAGTACTATATATATATTTTTAAGTCTGTTCAAAGGTATAGCTGAATGATGCCTCATATTTTTAGATAGTTGGTGGAACATGCAGTAGAAATGTGTATTTTGAAAGATGTTTATATAAGGTGTTAATAATTACGTTTCAGTTATTAGTTTGTACAGAAGGTAAAGTTAAATGATGCCATATGTTTTAAGATAGAATGGTGAAATAAGGTGTTGTTAATTATGCTTCTTTTTGTAGTCTGAGCAAAGGTATAGTTGAATGATGCCACATAATTTTAGATACAATGGTGAAGATGTGTAATAAAAGTGTGTTTTTAGAAATGCTCATAAAGGTGTTGTAAATTAGTCTTCTTTCTTAAGTCTGTTGAGAGGTATAGTTTGATGATGTCGCACATTTCTAGATTTAATAGTCAAGATGTAGCTCAAAAATACACCACCACATTTTACTCTTTCTGGTATGTAATGAGTCATGTATGTGTTCAGATTGTATTTATATAGTTGTATGTATATTTACTGAATTATTAAGAGATGACTGACTGATTACAGGAGTGCAAAGGTAGTGAATATGTTGATTTTATAATTTCCTAAGAAATGATTAACTGATTCTATATTGTGCAAACACCCAGTTAGTATCCAAGCACTACCACTGCATTCATGCAATGACTCATGCACTAACTGATGCAGTGATAAAATCTCCAGAGCGCTACATATGCAGTCCAGCAATCCCCCTGTCACTCCCTGTGGACTCTTTGATTCAGTCTGCCATGTCCTTATCTAATCACTGTGCCAAAATACAGGCACTTATAAATTCATCATGCACTCTCCTTGCAGCACTCTAATCATCCAGTCACTACCCATGTACTCATAGAATGACCCGGGCAGTAAGTCATGCACTTCTTCAATCCTTTGAGTGCTACATATACAGTTTACTAATCTCCCTCTTACTACCTGTGTACTCTTCTAATTACCCAGCCAGTTCCATGTCCTTATCCAATGACTCTGCCAATACTCAAGCACTTATAAATTCACTATGCATTCTCCTTGCAACACTCTAAGTATCCTGTCGCTATCCATGTACTCATGCAATGACCCAGGGACTAACACATGCACTGCTACAATCACATGTGCACTATCCATGCAGTCTTGTAACCACCTACACACTACTGATTCACTCCTGAAAATACCCAGTTAGTACCCATGCAGTCCAGCAATTACACTGTCACTCCCCATGTACTCTTCCAATCACAAAGTCAGTACCATGTACTATTCCAATCACTTCGCTAAAACCCAAGCACTTAGAAATTCACCATGCACTCTCCTTGCAGTACTCCAATCATCCAGTCAGTACCCATTTACAATCCTTTGAGTGCTATCTATACAGTTTAGAAATCTCCATGTTACTACCTATGCACTCCTCCAATTACCCAGCCAGTCCCATGTCCTTATCCAAACACTCTGCCACAAACCAAGCACTTATAAATTCACCATGCACTCTCCTTGCAGCACACTAGGTATTCTGTTGCTATCCATGTACTCATGCAATGACCTAGGGAGTAACACATGCAGTGTTATAATCACATGTGCACTATCAATATAGTCTTGTAACCACCTATACACTACTGATTCACTCCTTAAATTATCCAGGTAGTACCCATGCAGTCCAGCAATCACACTGTCACTCTCTGTGCACTCCTCCAATCACTGAGCCAGTACTATGTACTAATCCAATCACTTCGCTAAAACCCAAGCACTTAGAAATTCACCATGCACTCTCCTTGCAGTATTCCAATCATCCAGTCAATACCCATGTACTCATGCAATTACTGAGTGTAAGAGAGTAGGATCTGCTTCTTATAGTTACCCCCACTTTTTGCTGATGTTTCACTGTTTTCGACTTAGTCTGACTGGAATCCTGCTAATCAGGACCCCAGTCTATCTGCTTTCTACTCTAAATTGATTGCATGTACTTTAGGTACAATCCAGATTGGATTCTGGGGTACCCTTATAAGTCCCTAGTATATGGTATACTATATACCCAGGGCATAGGTACCCCAGAGGCCTACCAGGGGCTGCAGCATGTATTGTGCCACCCCTGGGAAGCTTTTCTAAAATGACACCACAGGTCTGCTACAGCAGCCTGTGTAAGGTGGTGTATGCACCCCTTACTGAGATATAGGTTCCCTATATCTCTCCATATCACTGCACATGTAAACCTATCAGTCACCCCTATGGCAGGCCTTAACAATCCTGAAGGCAGGGTGCTGGGTTTCATGTGAGAGGGTGCTCATGCATGAGCAGAGCCCCTCTGCAGCTTTCGGAATCTTCAATCCGGGGTTGTTTGTGATGCAGCCAGACCATATACTCTTAAGTGCAATATAACCTCGCGGTAAATGCTAACTTTGAAATGGCTGCATGGAAACATGTCGTGTTTGGTGTCAAACACCTTGGAATCATACCTCCACCCCAGTACTGGGATGGGAGGTATGATTCCACCCTACTAGAGGGAGAAACATGGCACCACCGGTACACCCGGTATCAGCTTAACAGAACCCTGGCATCACAAAATGGATGCTGCAGCCACAGACACGAGTCTGCCCTCCTGCTGCTGGACGAAACTCCGGCAGGGGAGGCCTGGACAATAGGTTTCCTGTCACAGGGAGGTGTGACCACCTCCCACACAGGCTCTAGTGTATTGGGGCTGGGTGGGTGCACTCCAAGAGTGCTTTGAAGTCTGCACTGGGGCACATTTGGTGTCCCTGTGCATAGTCCAGCTCAAACCGGTTGCAGGGGCACTCAGCCCCTGCTCTGGCATGAAACTGAACAAAGCAAATGGGTGTAGACACCCCTCTTTCCTGACCCTCCCATAGGTGGGTCCCCAGAGTTTGTCCCACCCCTTCCTTGGGTATAAAGTAGGAACCCCTGGCTGCAGGACTTTAGATTACACCTGGACTAAACTCTGCTACAGAAATCAAGTACTTCCACGATCTACACTACGCTTGATGACTGAAGAATCTCCCTTGGAGTAAAGGAGTTACTCCCCTGCAAGGCAGGCACCTTTAATGCAACTGACCGGTTGGCATCTCCACAGCTCCTGAGGACTCCGAAGAATATTGCCATACAGGAGGTAGGTTTTCTAAGGTCTTAGAGGTTGATCTGTGCCCACAGCAAGTCTGAGGCCCGTATCCCTCGTGGTGACCGTGCAACTGGAACCCCTGGGCACCGCGTCCATTTGCAGAAGCATCAACTTTCCGGCAACCCCTGAGGCTGAGCTTTGGGTTACCTGTAGCCCTGACCCCAAGCAGTAATTATACTGAAGATTGATGGCCTACACTTAACGAGTGTTCCGTGGGCCGCCATTTTGTGATTCCTCTTGAGGTCCCTTTGCGATCCCTGGTCTGTTGACCTGTGGGTCCCCAAGAAGGCAACTCTAACTTTAATTGGGTTTCCCTAATTGCTCCAGATGTGCCCTGACTCTCCATTGCTTTGGAAGTCCCTAGGACCTTGCTGGTCCTCTCAGAAGCATCTTTTCTTTTCCTGTGTGGGTTGCTGTTGCCAAGGCTTGTTGTGGTCAATCCGATCACTGATACCCCAGCACTCGACATCCTTTGTGGTACAGCTCGAATCCGGCTCCTGGTTGTCTTCGACATCTCCGGGACCCTGTGGCTGCAGAGTCAAGCTGCACCTCTTTGCACCTGAAGCACCCGACATCGGTGGGCATTCGATTGCTTCGCTCCTGCTCACGTGAAGTGACCCAGACTCTGTCCCCTCTGCTTTCAGGTTCTTCACATCTTCGATCCAGGCTTGGATCCACCCGGACACTTTTCTTCTTCACGGCAGCAGCACTTTGCAGCAGATCGCCATTGAAATCAACGATGATTCCCGACACCCTTTGACACCTATGCACCCGGCTTCCCTGGGTGAGGTAACTCGAGTACTCCGGTGCTCACATGGGTGTTGGCCCTAGAACCCCTTAAGTCTAAAGGGGTTTGCTCAAAGTCCTCTCCTAAGTGTCCTTTATCTTTAAAATTCCAACCGCGACTTTTCTCATAAAGAGATTAGTAGTGAGTGTTTAGAAATAAATACATATATTTTATATATATCTTGTGTGGTTCTCCTTTCATTTTGTCATTCAAGAGGTTATAATCTGGTAAACCAAGCTGCTTTACACTCCTTCAAGACTTAGGGGCCGATTCCGATCTCGGTCGGAGGCGCACCCAATACTATTCGGTCGGGAAAAAAGCCATGCGAAAGCCAGTTTCCCGACCGATCCGTACAGTACACCGAACGAGCAAGTACGATGCGCACAACAGCAAAAATTCCGGCCGAGCCGTACTCACCCAAACCAGGTCCTGTTCTCCGACCGAGGCGAATCCGGAAACGCCGAATCGAGTCGCACGGAAGGGAAAATGCAGCCCCGTCCGGCCGGACAAGTACGATGCGCTTTCCGTACGCGCCGAACCCGTCGCTACGCACGGCACGTCAAAGCATCCGGGAGAGGCGCACATAAGCTCCGAATCGCGCCACAACACGATCCACGGCTACGAGACGAACACAGCACCGACGAGGACGACGCGAAGCGACGAGGACGAAGCCAAGCGACGAGGACGACGCGAAGCAACGAGAAGGACGAACGACACGAACCAACCATGAATCCCTTCGTCCCGATCATACCAATATTCTACATCTACTACCGGAACAGGCACGGACGCGTACGGCGCAGAAGGTAAGTCAGACACCAACCACAAAACACATACAACACGTACACGACACATCACACACATACACTGGGAATCTGAATATACTTGCAACAGCAGCACCATAGGGGCGGGATGCCCATCACCAATGCCACATATGCACACAGGGGCCTGAATGCGCACCACCACCTCTACCCAGGGGGGGCAGGATGCCTACCACCACTACCACCCTTACCCAGGGGGGCTGGATGCCTACCACTACTACCACCCTCACCCAGGGTGGGCTGGATGCCTACCACTACTACCACCCTCAGCCAGGGGGGGCAGGATGCCTACCACTACTACCACCCTCAGCCAGGGGGGGCAGGATGCCTACCACTACTACCACCCTTAGCCAGGGGGCAGGATGCCTACCACTACTACCACCCTTAGCCAGGGGGCAGGATGCCCACCACTACTACCACCCTCACCCAGGGGGGCAGGATGCCCACCACTACTACCACCCTCACCCAGGGGGGCAGGATGCCCACCACTACTACCACCCTTAGCCAGGGGGCAGGATGCCCACCACTACTACCACCCTCACCCAGGGGGGCAGGATGCCCACCACTACTACCACCCTCACCCAGGGGGGCAGGATGCCCACCACTACTACCACCCTCACCCAGGGGGGCAGGATGCCCACCACTACTACCACCCTTAACCAGGGGGCAGGATGCCCACCACTACTACCACCCTTAACCAGGGGGCAGGATGCCCACCACTACTACCACCCTTAACCAGGGGGCAGGATGCCCACCACTACTACCACCCTCACCCAGGGGGGCAGGATGCCCACCACTACTACCACCCTTAGCCAGGGGGCAGGATGCCCACCACTACTACCACCCTCACCCAGGGGGGCAGGATGCCCACCACTACTACCACCCTTAGCCAGGGGGCAGGATGCCCACCACTACTACCACCCTCACCCAGGGGGGCAGGATGCCTACCACTACTACCACCCTCACCCAGGGGGGCAGGATGCCCACCACTACTACCACCCTTAGCCAGGGGGGCAGGATGCCCACCACTACTACCACCCTCACCCAGGGGGGCAGGATGCCCACCACTACTACCACCCTCACCCAGGGGGGCAGGATGCCCACCACTACTACCACCCTCACCCAGGGGGGCAGGATGCCCACCACTACTACCACCCTTAGCCAGGGGGCTGGATGCCTACCACTACTACCACCCTTAGCCAGGGGGCAGGATGCCTACCACTACTACCACCCTTAGCCAGGGGGCAGGATGCCCACCACTACTACCACCCTCACCCAGGGGGGCAGGATGCCCACCACTACTACCACCCTTAGCCAGGGGGCTGGATGCCTACCACTACTACCACCCTTAGCCAGGGGGCAGGATGCCCACCACTACTACCACCCTCACCCAGGGGGGCAGGATGCCCACCACTACTACCACCCTCACCCAGGGGGGCAGGATGCCCACCACTACTACCACCCTTAGCCAGGGGGCTGGATGCCTACCACTACTACCACCCCCACTCATAGGATGGACAATGCATGACACAACAAGCACACCACAACCTAGGGAATGCAAGATTAAGACATCCCCCCACCACCATGACAAGCGTGTGAGCAGGCTGTGTCAAATGCCTACAACACCGAACATGACATTGAACATACAATGTGACCCCCTAGCACATGTGCCACACATATATGTGTGTGGCACCCACAATGCAAGCAGCCCATGACCATTGTGGCAATGGGGCCTAAACCCCCATCATCACAGTGACCAAAAGGCAAGTGTGGGGTCCATAGCTGAAGCACATTTTGACCATTGTGGCAATGGGGCCTAAACCCCCATCATCACAGTGACCAAAAGGCAAGTGTGGGGTCCATAGCTGAAGCACATTTTGAACCATTGTGGCAATGGGGCCTAAACCCCCATCATCACAGTGACCAAAAGGCAAGTGTGGGGTCCATAGCTGAAGCACATTTTGACCATTGTGGCAATGGGGTCTAAACCCCCATCATCACAGTGACCAAAAGGCAAGTGTGGGGTCCATAGCTGAAGCACATTTTGACCATTGTGGCAATGGGGTCTAAACCCCCATCATCACAGTGACCAAAAGGCAAGTGTGGGGTCCATAGCTGAAGCACATTTTGACCATTGTGGCAATGGGGTCCAAACCCCCATCATCACAGTGACCAAAAGGTAAGTGTGGGGTCCATAGCTGAAGCACATTTTGACCATTGTGGCAATGGGGTCTAAACCCCCATCATCACAGTGACCAAAAGGTAAGTGTGGGGTCCATAGCTGAAGCACATTTTGAACATTGTGGCAATGGGGTCTAAACCCCCATCATCACAGTGACCAAAAGGTAAGTGTGGGGTCCATAGCTGAAGCACATTTTGAACATTGTGGCAATGGGGTCTACACCCTCATCATCACAGTGACCAAAAGGTAATTGTTGACAAAGAAAGAGCTGCAACTGCCAAACTGCATGGATCATTCCTGGTCACAGAACCAAAAACTCATCTGTGGCAAAGTAGTGTATGTGTCCCATTGCAACATAAATTGGGGGAGCCAAATACTGCAGTGCAAATGAAACATTCCTTTGGCCATGTGCAGACAAACAACACCCATGGGGGCTGAGACCGTCAACAGTCATCAATGACACAATGACAGAAGTGACCATCAGAATGCAGAACCACATATTTGCACCAATGGGCACACAAATGCAGATACCCTGTGGAGACAGCAGATGTGAGGTGAACAGATACCATACCATGGCAGCAATGGGACACACAAACCATGATCACTGTGCTGACCGATGACCTAGGAGTCCCAGGGACAGCAGCGGAAACACACCAAACAACATACAGCCAATGGCACACCCAAGATATGCCAATGCAGTGGTGCAGATGCACAAACACAAACAGGCAGACCAACACTGTCATCATACACAGCAGGTGAGGGGTGGGGGTGCCAGTGTCCCCAGGCAACAACACAACACATGAGGAGAGCTGAATACCAATCATACAGATGTGCATACACTGCCACACTAAGGTAACTCATGGATCCAAATCCCCTATGTGGGCAAGCAGGCATTGACAGGTGAGAGGGAGCACAAAACACACATGTCACACAGGCACGTAGGAACAACAACTGACACAGCAAGTCACAGACACACCACAGCACCACCCCCAGGGCCCCCACAATGTGGTGACCCTGGGCTGAAGAAAAATACCACTGTGATGACAAAGCTAAATGTCGTTCACACTGTGAACCACAGTCAGGTGTCCTGAGCAACTAACTACCATCACACCTACACAAGCACAAATCAATCAGCATGGCCAGTAAGCCAAGGCCAACATGGAGGCAGGGGACTAGCCGGGCAACAACTCTCATCTGCACACACTCAAGACCACACCCCTCGACCTCCAACAATGTGCAGCAGTGAAGTACACATGCACTGGTGACATTGCACATGCACCCATGACTATTCCAGGGTGGTGGGTGGGAACCAAGGTGTAGAAACACATCACACATGGACACTCAACAAGACTCCTGAATGTCTGACACACTGCACACTACGCTGTACATGGACATGACGGCAATACCACACCGACCAATGGGATCCCAGCCACAGTCACACACCAATGAAGAAGCCAAGGTCACCCACAAAGAACACACATAGACAACAACCAACATTGCAGCCCGGACCCTAAGGAGTGCCAGCAGTCACACACACAACGTGTCACAATCACTGAAAGATAACACAAACTGGAAATCACATGACAGGGTCAAACAACAAGTGCCAAAGGGAAACCTGACTGTGACCCATCTGCGTCAGCACACAAACTCTGCCCTGACAGCAAACACACCTATGGGTGACACCCTGATGACCAGTAATGTGCCATGCACCCACATCACAGAGAACACAGGGAGAAGACTTTGGGGGAACATAGCTCAAGTCAGCAAGCATCACAAACAGGTACAACACTAGGGATCACAGCATGCGCAGATGAATGAAAGTGAACACACAGACATGCACATACAACACACACCTTGGGCGCAGGCAATGTCACACGTGTACACACTGCCATGAGGGGACTCCACTCCTGTGTGAGGAAAGCTGTGCCATATGTTGCCTCAGTAGGGCCCCATCATGTCAGCTGAGCACTTGGTCACACAATCAACAATTAGCACCAAATGAGGGCTCCCATCACATCAGCCTGGTCATGGATGTGCCAACGGAATCATCAGCACAGATCCAACACACTTGTATAGCAATGTTGCACTGACTACACGGATGAGTCCCTCCCCATTGATGCCCAAACCTGCATGTCCACTGGAGATGGCAACACGGTCAGGGAAGTAGACAAATGCAACGATGGCAGGCACAACAGATGTGCAGGGGTGGAAGCCACAGATATGAAATTGCCAATGTAAGTAGGAAACCCATTGCAAAATACTGAACACATGACACCCTCAGATGCTGCTATTGATGACATGGATACACCACATGATAGGACACATTCCCCCTGGACCACATGGGTTCCTGCACAGTAACACTTCATAATCATGAGACCAGATATCACCATCACTGCAGCAAGGGCATGGTTAGCTGCACCAACAACATGTACATCTGAAGCATGAGCACTAGAGAAAAGAAAGTTGCTTTATTCAGCATATGTGTTGTTTGATAACGACGTCCAGAAGAAATTAGAGCAAAGGCCAATGGCCAGTCCATTGTCAAAGTTCAAACAGGGTGACACTGGCAGATGTCACCCTACGCATGCCTGCACAATACCAGGGACAATCCACTAGGAGGGGCAACCGGGGGCAGGCCAGGCACCGCAGGGACAGGATCAGGGCTCACCAGGGGGAGTCAGGGAAGGGGTGGTGGGTGCTGGAGAGCCACTGACAACTGCAGTGGAGGTGTCTGACATGGTGTGTGCCGGCACAACTGGGGGCATGACTCAGATGTCGTGGGTGCCGGCACAACTGCAGTGGACCCTGCAGATGGGGTGGACAGGTCCGCCACTGCAGTGCCCAAGTCAGACAGGGCGGTAGTGGACTCCACTGCAGTGCCTACCTCCAGGGGAGGAGAATGGGGAACAGGCAAGGTGGGTTGGACAGAGGGGAGGACACCCTCACCACATCAGTGGCACAGACAAGCGCAGCGGGGGTGTGGTGCTGGGAGAGCAAGTGGCAGGGGAGAAGGCCGGAGCATCTTGGGGATGGTATATCTGTGGGTGGGGGAACCTGGGGCAGGGTGTGGTGGGGGCACCTGTGCAGTGGGGGCCTGAGGGATGGAGGACGGAGACCTTGTGCCTGAGCTGCAGGGCGGTGGCGGGGTCTTGCTCTTAGCACTCCGGGGGACTTGCGGGTGGGGGCCTCAGTCCGTCTGCGCCTGGGGGAGGGTGTCCGGGGGCGAGGGGCACTCTGCTCCGTGTGGGTGGGCTTCCTCTTCCCCCGGGATGCTGGAGCAGCTTCATCGGTGGGGAAGAGGCCGAGGTCACAGAGGAAGAGCTGCTGTGACTTTGGGGTTGCAGGTGAGGCAAGGGAGGGTGCTTTGGAGGGAGAGGGAACTGAGGACTGCGCAGTGCATGTGGATGCGTGTGTGTGTTCCAGGGCCCCATCCCCTGTGAGTCTGGCTTCAGTCCCCTGAATGTGCGTGCGTGTGCGTTTTGTCATTGGCGTGTGTGTCAGTGTGCTGGATGTGTGTGTGCTGGTGTGTGCCTGTGCCAGTGTGTGTGTGCCTGGGATGGGTAAGGTGCTGGGGAGTGTGGATGGAGCAGAGGCAGGAGGGGTGAGGGACCGTTTGAGGAGGGACACTGCTGCCGTCAGGGAGGAGTCCATGGACCTATTGCCCCTCTGTAGGTCAGACATGCCCGATGAGATGCCCTCCATGAACGACACCAGCTGAGTCAACAGCGCGGTGTGCGCATGGAGGACACTCAGCATGGCTGTCTGCCCTACATGGAGCTGGCGAAGGAGGTACACAGACTCCTCACTCAGGGCAGCAGGGGACACAGGGGCAGGGGGTGCGGTGCCTGGCCCAAAGGAGACACGCTCCCGGACATGGGAGCCTCCACGGACCTGGGGAATGGGAGCCGATGGGAGGGCGGTGGTGGTGCTGGTGGTGGCGGGGACAGCAACACTAGCTGGGGTGTGGTGGCTGCTGACACCCGCCTCCACAAGGGAGTCATCCTCCGAGTTGCTCTGGTCCTCAGCTGAGGTGGATGCTGCTGAGGACTCCTCGGTGTGGCTCCCCTCGCCCTCCGTGCCACTGGGTCCCTCCGACCACTCCTCGGCTGCTGACCCAGTCTGGCTCTCCGGCTCCTCCTGGTCCGTGGAGCTGTCCCCTTCCGTGGCCGTGGATGTATCTGCAAACAATGGGGAAACAGACAGACATCAGTCACCTGCACATAACGCACACACCACTGTGAGCACAGCACATCACAGAGCAAGCCCTGGCATCATTAGTTGTACATTGCTAAAAGTGCACTAATTGAACAGGAGAAGTCAATTGTCAGTCTGATGCCAAGCATGGCACTCACATCCCACATGGCCTTGCACCCATCTGTCTGGTGTCTGTTGGATTGCAACACCCCAGTGTTGACACATGCACCAAGTACACAGTAGTTGGACAGTGCAGAGGACACGGTGTGGACACATCACAGCTCTTGCCACTGAGTCAGTACAGGTTTACGGATGTAAGGGATGCCCAGAGTCAAATAGGAAATGCATGTGATGCATACCAGCGACAGACACCATGATGCACCCATGTCCTGATAGCCAGCGCCACTATGGTGTGCATGTAGCACATGTCACTCCCCTGCAGGATCACCAATCAGTAGACACATGCCATGGCGGAGGCATGACTGCAAAGTCATACATCACTGTCTCAGTGATGTATGACTTTGCAGCCAGACAACAACACTCTGCACTGTGTCACAATAGTAGGTCATGGGGAATGCAAGTCCTGGAGCTGCACAAGTGCACATGTACATCCCCCCACAACACATCCTCTTAACCCTCATCTGTCCAGGTCATACCTATTGGACATATGGGAGACCTGTGACACTACCCTCTGAACCTGAGCCCCTCACACTCTGCTGTGCATGGGGAACAGCTGCCTGAACTTCACATTTACATGCCCCAGTCTGCATGGGCAGCTGATCAGACACCTATGTGTCACACAAGTATCGTCTCCTATGGTCACATCTCCAGTGGCATGCTGAGCCCCTACCAAGAAACTCCACAGCAGTCCTGGCGACTAATCCACAGCACACTGACACAGAGGCAGACACCTGAGGGGTCAAATCACTGTGCACAATGTGTCCTCTGATACACGGGAGTGGGAGTACAGAGTGTATTGTATGGCCTGGAGTAGGCATGACTGTCCAGCCCCACATGAATGAGGGATGAGCCCTGGACTGTAGGCAGCTGGCTAAGTATGTGTGACACACGTCATATACATACTCCTGGGGCCCAAACATTGTTCCCACCCGCAGCATGGGTGTGTGCCAGGTACCCCAGCCACATGTGGTGGATCAGCTCAGCAATTGGACCACAGATCAAAGTAACACGCTGAATACATGTCAGAATACAGGCATTGTGTAAGCAATGGACCCACCCATGATGCCCACCACAGAGTCAGGGAAACAGATGCTGTCTCCCACCTTGAGTCAAGCAAACTGCAAGGACACAGTCCTAAGTGACAGAATTCCCTGCATGTAAGGGCCACACCTGGGTATCAGATGAGGAGTGGGCAGTGCACAATAGAGGGACATGGCTCCTGGACAACATGACTGCTGTACTGTGGCAGTTCAACCTGGCCCGAGGAAGGCACATAGCATGTTAGACAGAGTACACAGTGCAGTCTTTGACTCACCCCCTCCTTGCTGCTCTCTGGCCTTCAGCTGCCCATCCAGGTCTGGAAAGACCACCGCCAGGATCCTGAGCATGTGGGGGGTCAGGGTCCGTGTTCCGCCCCTCCTGCGAGGAGGCGACAGCTTCAGCTGGACCCGTGCAATCCTCCGGGTCCAGCCCCGAAGGTCCTGCCACCTCTTTTGGCAGTTGCGGATCCGGCGCTTGTAGACCCCCACGGACCGGACAGCCCGGACGATGTCCTTCCAGATCTCATGCTTCCGATGGGCAGAAGCCTGTCAGGATGACAAAGTGATAAGGCCATTACTACACATGCAACATATCTGTGCATGACACAGTTGCATATACATGTCGCAATCACAGGGGCACATGGTGTACCCAGGCAGTGCACGGCTGCCCATGGACAGTTTTCCAGAAGTCACTACATGGTATCATTGCATGGGGAGTAAAACCCTGTTCAGAAGCACTGTCACTGCACCATACCTGTCCAGTGCAAGTCACTACACACTATGGGGGGTGACAACTACTCAGTGAGCCTGCTAGCCAGTGGTGTGCTGACTCTCAGCCTTGCTAGTCAGACAAAATGCACATTCAGAAAGGCAGTGCACAGAACACTCACCTGCTCCCCTGGTGTCCCATACAGCTTGCTGTACTGTGGAAGTAGGCTGTCCAGCAGGGCCTGGTTCTCTTCAAGGCTGAAGGCTGGGGCTCTCTCCACAGTACGTGCCATTGCAGGGTCCAGAGGGGCAGAGACAGCAGCAGTGCAGTGGCAGATGTCGTCCTGGAGCATGTAGTGCAGGCAAGTGGGCTCTCAGGGGAACATGCAGCAATATATATGTGCTGGAGAGGCAGATACTGTCCCTTGTGTCCAAAGTGATAGGTCCAAGTCGTTTGCATCTTCTGAATCTGGCCAATCCATGGAATAGCAGCACCAAAACACGCCCACAGCATCCTTCAAAATTTCAACTTCATGACATACATGATTTTGCAACATTGTTGTGGGTGACCAACTGATTTTCCAGCAACCGACTCGTTCGAATATTCGAAAACGCGTCCGTTGCCAGGCAAGCCCATTGTCAATGGGTGCGCACCGATCGGTCCATTGAGGTACAACGCGCACAGGGGTACAACGCGTACCCGCACACATTGAAAGCAATGGGCCGGCCGGAGGCACCGATCGGTCCATTGCTGTTCAACGCGCACAGGGGTACAACGCGTACCTGCACACATTGAATGCAATGGGCCGGCCGGAGGCACCGATCGGTCCATTGCTGTTCAACGCGCACAGGGGTACAACGCGTGCCCGCACACATTGAATGCAATGGGCCGGCCGGAGGCACCGATCGGTCCATTGCAGTACAACGCGCACAGGGGTACAACGCGTACCCGCACACATTGAAAGCAATGGGCCGGCCGGAGGCACCGATCGGTCCATTGCTGTTCAACGCGCACAGGGGTACAACGCGTACCCGCACACATTGAATGCAATGGGCCGGCCGGAGGCACCGATCGGTCCATTGCAGTACAACGCGCACAGGGGTACAACGCGTACCCGCACACATTGAAAGCAATGGGCCGGCCGGAGGCACCGATCGGTCCATTGCTGTTCAACGCGCACAGGGGTACAACGCGTACCCGCACACATTGAATGCAATGGGCCGGCCGGAGGCACCGATCGGTCCATTGCAGTACAACGCGCACAGGGGTACAACGCGTACCCGCACACATTGAAAGCAATGGGCCGGCCGGAGGCACCGATCGGTCCATTGCTGTTCAACGCGCACAGGGGTACAACGCGTACCCGCACACATTGAATGCAATGGGCCGGCCGGAGGCACCGATCGGTCCATTGCAGTACAACGCGCACAGGGGTACAACGCGTACCCGCACACATTGAAAGCAATGGGCCGGCCGGAGGCACCGATCGGTCCATTGCTGTTCAACGCGCACAGGGGTACAACGCGTACCCGCACACATTGAATGCAATGGGCCGGCCGGAGGCACCGATCGGTCCATTGCTGTTCAACGCGCACAGGGGTACAACGCGTACCCGCACACATTGAAAGCAATGGGCCGGCCGGAGACACCGATCGGTCCATTGCTGTTCAACGCATCACTGTACATGTGACTGGCATATGTCAGCATGCCTGTCTCAGATGGACATATGCCAGCCACAGATAGCTCCCAGGGAGTGAGGGGCACACCTACATCACGACAGCCTGTCCAAACCTTATCATAAGGCATGTAAGGCTGCATTTCCTATTGTGTGTATGTTGGTGTACATGTTGTCCTGTGGGTGTCACCTGTGGGCAGCCACCCCCAGGCTGTGCACGTGTTAATGGGGACAGGATCCTGGGTGTTACGTGTACGTGACCACTGTGATGTGCAACTGTTCATATCTGTGCATGTGCCATGGTCACATTTCACAGTGGTGTTTGTGTATGTCATGTCACATACCCCGTGAGTCCCATGTGGGACGGTATGTTTGAGCCAGGGTGTCCCAGTGGCACAATAGTGATGGCCCTCCACAGTCTTTGTGCATGTAGTGTTTACAATGTCTCTGATTTCATGTGCACAATGGGAGACAGTCTCCACATCCACGTTGTGTGTGCATGGACTCTGATGTTGTGCGTGTGTGTCACAGACGTCCATGGCTCTCCTGCCATGGCAAGTGTGGCCACTACCTGTGGGGGTCATGTTTGTTTTGTTGTGGTGTACACATGATACTCCAGGTGATGCCAGTGTCCATGTGGCATTACAGGGTCCCTGGGAATGTGCCTGTCGTTGAGCTGTGGTGCCTGGGGCACATCTGTCCTCACATGTCACTGTGGGGGTGACTGTGACACAGCATCATGATATCCAATGGGCCAACCTGGGACAAATTGATGCCACCTGTAGGACCGTGTTGACAGATGTTGGCCATGTATGTACCATACATGTCGTTCCGGTACTGCACACTTCATGTAGTTGTGCCTCATGATGATGTATGTTGGGATCTTGAGTGTGTTCAATGCCGCATATGTGGGGTGACTGACGATCTTGCTTACTTCTCCTCTGCACTGCAGGGCTCCTGCTGTCCATCGGCCATTCCCAGACCTGGCAACGATGGTGGAACGGGACAGCATCCGACGGTACCGCTTCACCAGGCAGCTGATTGAGGATTTGGCAGTGCAGTTGTCCCCACATTTGCAGCCTGGCCGGCCGTATCCTACAGCGCTGACCCCCAAGGTGAAGGTGATGGCAGCCCTACACTTCTTTGCCACCGGTACCTTCCAACATACTGTGGCGTCTGCTGGTGGGATGTCACAGACCATGTTCAGCCGTGTGCTCCGCGATTTCTTGGCGGCAATGTTGCTCTTCCTGAACCGGTACATCTATTTCCCTAGACTGCGACGACTCACTGACGTGAAGAGTGACTTTTATGCCCTGGGGAGGATGCCGCATGTCATTGGCTCCATTGATGGGACACATGTGGCTTTGGTACCACCACAGGCCCAGGAGCAGGCCTACAGGAACCGCAAGCACTACCACTCGGTCAATGCACTGGTGGTGTGTCTTGCAGACATGACCATCACACACGTGTGTGCCCGTTTCCCTGGTTCAGCACACGATGCCTTTGTGATGAGGAGTAGTCGCATCCCCAGGTTGATGGCACAGATGCAGAACCAGCGTGCCTGGCTTGTCGGTGTGTACTGACTTTGTGCCATTGTGTGTGATCTGATCTGTAGTATTCCGCCCACTTTTCCAAGTCAGCTGATGTGCACTTGTCTGTCCGTAGGTGACTCGGGATACCCCAACATGCCGTGGTTGCTGACACCCCTCAGGAACCCTGTGACACCTGCCCAGATGCGCTACAATGAGGCACATGGTCGGACCAGGAGAGTGATTGAGGGGACCTTTGGTCTCCTGAAGAGCCGCTTCCGCTGCCTGGACAAGACCGGAGGGTCCCTCCCATATGCCCCTGCGAAAGTGTGCAAGATTATCATCATCTGCTGCATGCTCCACAACCTGGCAGTGCGGAAGGAGTTGCCTCTCATCCAGGATGACGATGACCAACATCCGCCACCTGTGGAGGATCCTGGCCTGGACCACGATGCCAGTGACGATGATGATGATGATGGTGATGGTGATGTCCGCACACAGCTCATCACCAACTTCTTTAGCTGAATGTGAGTATCCTGAGGTGTCATGTGAATGATGTGAGTTGGCATGATGTGTGGTTGGTGCTCTGGTGCTGTTGGAGTGTGTCCATGGGCTACTTGACAGGATGTGTGTTGCGATGTGTGGTGACAGGTGGGCTGTACTCCCCAACAGTGTTGACATGCTAACTTGGTTCTGGGTGGGTATCTTGTAACATGTATTGTGCATGAGTTTTGCTGTTCTGTCCTGTACTGCATTGCTTTTGACTGTGTGTCATTTCTGTCCTTCACAGGGTACTTTCAGATTCGTTTGGTCAACTGTGTCCACCGACGACGTGATTGCACATCCAGGCTGGTAGCTGTTGTGTCCCTACAGGTGATGTGCGCCACACCCACGGACTTCCTTCTGTCTACAGTTGTTGACTGTGTGCCCGCTACCAGGTGGGGTTACCTTGCATCTGTAGTGGTTACGGCATGTTGCTACTGTGTAATAAACCTGTGCTTCACTTAGTGATGTGCGTTGTCTGTGGTCACACATTTGACTGCCATTTGCTTACTGCACCTGTGGGCTACTTGACTACAACTGGGAATGGGTGTGGTGTCTGTGCATTGCACCGTCTTCCCTGGCAACATCAGTGTAGGCAATGAGTCAGATGGCCTAGGTGTGTATGTGTTGTGTAGCCCTGGTGGTGTGTCTCCCTCATATGTGTCACGTTGCCTGTACTCACATGCCTGTGTTGTCCTTGCTGTTGCAGTTCGCATACACAGTGTAATTTTGCTGTTCATCATCCCCATAACAGCACCCACGTTGGAATCACGACAGAGGCAAGTATGGTGTATTATTGTGTTTATTGTGATACATCTGTGATAATAGTGCATAGGATGGATTGTGCTGTACATGAATCTTGCAATCCCAAGTTCCTAGATGAATAGAAAGTCCAGGTAGACAGGATCCCCAGTATCGGGGCCACAGTTGTCTGACACATTGTTCCAACTTGTACTCCCCATGCAATGTGTGGGAGTAGTGTTGCCATCAACAGGGTGAACAGTCTGTGCACAAAGGCGAAAATCCAGAACAGGTTCAGGCTTCCTGGGAGTTGCGCTTGGCCATCAGCCTCTCACTTTCCCCTCCTCGGACGACCCCTCTTCTTGGGGGGGGGGCCCTCAAGTGCAGGCTGCTGCGGTGCAGGGGACTCTCCGCCAGAGTCCTCCTCCCTCCCTGTGGCAGTTGCAGTTTGTTCGGTGCCAGATGTTGTTGGCACACAGGGAGGTGTGGACTGGTTGCTGTTCATCTGGCGGAGGCATTGTAAAATGTCCCTGTGCACCGCCGTCATCTCATGTAGTACATCCCAATTGGACTCCACGCGGGTCATGTGGGAGTCCACACGTGACATGTGTGACTCCACGTGGGACATGTGGGAGTCCAAGCGGGCATGATGGGCAGCCTGCTGCTGTTTGATGTCTCTGAGGAGCCCCACTACCTGGCTGAGCTCTCCGGTGCTGGACTGGTACGCATCAGCTATGCGTACCAGTTGTGGGTCTTCATGCACACCAGCAACGTCTGCAAGCAGCGACCTCTGTCTCCCACCCCTCCCACCACCCCTGCTGACATGTGCAGTGTGTGCAGTTGCACGCACAGATAACCCTGGTCCACCTTGGGGGTTGGTGGTGGTGGTGGTGTCCATGGCCCCAGGTTGGTCCAGGGTCACTGCGCTGGTGTTGTTCCTTATTCTGTCCATGTCGGCAGGGATGGTATTCGTGGTGACAGTCGTTGGAGGGGTGGGTGCAGGGGGTGCAGCTGGTGGACCTGCTGGTGCTGCAGCTGGTGGTCCTGCTGGTGCAGCATGTTGACTTGCACCGGATGTGCCAGGTTGTTCTTCATCGTCCGAGGAGGACAGAGGCTGTACGACGCCAGTGAGCTCGGCATCCTCTTGAGCCTGGGACTGGGACTCCTCAGCGTCTGCTGCTGTGTCCCTATCATCACCTGTTTTTGGGAGACACAAACAATGTATGTCATGTTTCTGCAGGCATCAGTGGTTGACACACCTGACAGTTGTGACTGTGCCTCGGGGTGCGGGCCTGTACATTGTATTGTCCTAAGTCGTCACAGTCAGGGGTTGATATTGGTGTGGCACATTGTCCTGCATTATTTGGGCATTTCTATGTATTCTCTGGGGTGTGAACATGGTCTGCATTGATTGTGTTTGGTTGACAGCCAGACCTCCTTCCCACCCACCCCACCCAGTCAGTTATCCCACCATGGAACGTGCTTGCATTGCAGGGAGTGTAAGTTGTCTCTCAGGATGTCAGTCAGTGGTGTCCTGCTGTTTGTTGGTGCACAGTTGCCAGCAGGGCCTTGTGCTCCCCACAGCAGTAGCCAGTGTCAGCCATCTTGTGAGTCCTTCTCCACTCCCTGTGATGTGAGCATGGTTCAGGGTGGTGTTGATGGGCCAGTTGTGAGGCTGAGCAATGTCTGTGACTACGACTCCCATCATGCTATTGCCTCCACCCCCTTCCCAGCATGCCCATGCTTCCTTCCTTTTGACTCTGCTTCCCTGTGGGGTGGGCTGGCTGTGCTGACAGGATGGCTGGGAGTGTTGTCCTGGCAGTTGTTTGGCTAAGAGTCCCAAGAGTGTCCCTGTGCTTCACACAACATAACCCAGGGTGGTGGTGCTTTGTGGGATCTTGTGTTAGGATGGAGGGCATTGCATTCTACCAGGTGGGTACTGTGGAGTTTGTGTTGGGGGGGGGTGTGAGGGGAGGTGCTGGTGACTATGGTCAGTGCTGCAAGTCCCCCTTCCCACCCACCCAGCCAGCCAGATATCCCACCATGGAACGTGCTTGCATTGCAGGGAGTGTAAGTTGTCTCTCAGGATGTCAGTCAGTGGTGTCCTGCTGTTTGTTGGTGCACAGTTGCCAGCAGGGCCTTGTGCTCCCCACAGCAGTAGCCAGTGTCAGCCATCTTGTGAGTCCTTCTCCACTCCCTGTGATGTGAGCATGGTTCAGGGTGGTGTTGATGGGCCAGTTGTGAGGCTGAGCAATGTCTGTGACTACGACTCCCATCATGCTATTGCCTCCACCCCCTTCCCAGCATGCCCATGCTTCCTTCCTTTTGACTCTGCTTCCCTGTGGGGTGGGCTGGCTGTGCTGACAGGATGGCTGGGAGTGTTGTCCTGGCAGTTGTTTGGCTAAGAGTCCCAAGAGTGTCCCTGTGCTTCACACAACATAACCCAGGGTGGTGGTGCTTTGTGGGATCTTGTGTTAGGATGGAGGGCATTGCATTCTACCAGGTGGGTACTGTGGAGTTTGTGTTGGGGGGGGTGTGAGGGGAGGTGCTGGTGACTATGGTCAGTGCTGCAAGTCCCCCTTCCCACCCAGCCAGCCAGATATCCCACCATGGAACGTGCTTGCATTGCAGGGAGTGTAAGTTGTCTCTCAGGATGTCAGTCAGTGGTGTCCTGCTGTTTGTTGGTGCACAGTTGCCAGCAGGGCCTTGTGCTCCCCACAGCAGTAGCCAGTGTCAGCCATCTTGTGAGTCCTTCTCCACTCCCTGTGATGTGCGCATGGTTCATGGTGGTGTTGATGGGACAGTTGTGGGGGGGCAATATGTGTGACTGCGACTCCCATGATGCTATTGGCTACACTGACTTGGCCAGCATACACAGAATTCCTTCCTTTGAGTGGTCTTCACTGTGTGTTGGTGTTGTTGTGGTGGCTACATGTGTGGATGTGTTTGTTGGTTCTATTTGTGCCACTGCCTAGCTGTAGTTGTGGTTGTGTTTGTACATGTGTTGGCACAGTTGGATGTGACTTTTTTGATGGCATGTGTTGTGTTTATCTGACTGACATACACATTTTGGGATGATTCTGTTCTAGTTGCTGTGTAATTGCTATGAGTGCATGGTTTGACTCTCCCCTTGACAGTGATGTGTGTGTTTTGTGGCAGTTTATTGTGTACATTTGTTGTGTACTCACCAGGCTCTGGGATGTTCTCTAGTCCATATACGCTCACTGGCGGAAGGATGGCCCGCACCTTCTCCTCCCAGGGCCTGAGGTATATTGGCTTGGCAGGAGGGCCACTGCCGGTGTGTTGGCTGTTGATGTAGTCTATCTTCAGCAGGTCCCGTACCCTCCTGCGCACGTCATACCACCTGTTCTGGATGTCCGTCTTTGTGCGCCGACATGGTGATTGGGCGTTCACCCTGTTGATGATCCTCTCCCACATCTTGGTTTTCTGCGACATGGGGGTCTGTTGGACCAGAGTGCCAAACAGCTGTGGCTCCACCCTGAGGATCTCGTCTACCATGACTTCCAATTCACTATCTAGGAACTTGGGATTCTTCTTGGGGGGCATGGTGATGGGTGGTGATGGTGGGTGATGTGTGTGTTGGTGTGCAGGTGAGGGTGTGTGGGTGTGTGTTGTGCTGGGTGTATGTGAGGTAGGTATTTGTTGGTGTGCTGCTGGTGTGTGGCTTGTGTGAGGGATGAGCTGTGGGTGTGTGGTTGCTTTCTCTTGGGTGCTGGCAGTGGAATGGCATTTGCAAAGGCTCATGGTAGTGATTTGTGTCCTTTATATAGGTGGAGTTGTGGGTGTGTCTTTGTTCTCTGTCCCCACCCCCCAGTATTTATTGGCTTGGTAATTGCTTGTTTGGCCTTTTTTTGGTTGATTTTTCCTTTGTGCTGTTTGTGTATGTTGGAAACGTTCTTGTGACCGAGTCGGACCCTGCATTGGTCTCGTACGGTGTTTTCCGTTTCGTTCACGCTGTGTTTGTGCAGTTTTGTATGCTGCGTACGCGTCGGTCGCGGTGTATTGTGTTGCTTCGGCTCGGTTTTGTATGCGTGTCGGTCGTACGGCTTGTCCTCCGTCCGACTCGGTCGTGTTTTCGCGCCTTGCATCGTACTTTGCGGGTTGGAGTTGGCGGGTACGATTCGGTCGGATTTGTTCCGGGTGCGTGTCGGTCGGTTGAATTCGCGTGTTTTTCCGGCCGGATTGCTATTTTCCGAGCGGCTCGGTCGGTCGGCTTGGTTTCCTGACGTGTCGGTCGGATTTATCGCGGCTTGCATCGTACTTGGCGTGTCGGGCGCCACTGGTACGTGTCGGTCGGTAATTTTTCCGGCTCCGAGTCGGTCGGTGCTTTTTCCGGCCCGAATCGGAATCGACCCCTTAGCCTGTAGGCTGCTCTCCACAGCTACCACTAGGATAGCTTTCTATAAGGTTGTCTTTAAACCTAATCATCAATAAGGGTCGTTTGGACTGGTGCAAGGTGCCCACTATGACTAGTGGACAGCATATGCCAGGCCAACTTCTCACACTGAGGCACTAACTCATACACTTCTACAATCCTTTGAGTGCTACCTACACAGTTTAGTAATCTCCATGTTACTACCTATGCACTCCTCGAATTACCCAGCCAGTCCCATGTCCTTATCCAATTACTCTGCCACAACTCAAGCACTTATAAATTCAGCATGCAGTCTCCTTGCAGCACTCTAGGTATATTGTCGTTATCCATGTACTCATGCAATGACCCAGGGAGTAACACATGCAGTGCTACAATCACATGTGCACTATCAATGTAGTCCTCTAACCCCCTACACACTACTAATTCACTCCTCCAATATTCCAGGTAGTACCTATGCAGTCCAGCAATCACACTGTCACTCCCCGTACACTCCTCCAATCACCCAGCCAGTACCATGTTCTAATCCAATCACTCCGCCAAAATACAAGCACTTATAAATTCACCTTGCACTCTCCTTGCAGTACTCTAAATATGCAGTCAGTACTCATGTACTCATGCAATTACCCAGGCACTAACACATGCTCTGCTACAATCCTTTGAGTGCTACCTATACAGTTTAGTAATCTCCATGTTACTACCTATGCACTCCTCCAATTACACAGCTAGTCCCATGTCCATATCCAATCACTCTGCCACAACCCAAGCACTTATAAATTCAGCATGCAGTCTCCTTGCAGCCCTCTAGGTATTTTGTCGTTATCCATGTACTCATGCAATGACCCAGGGAGTAACACATGCAGTGTTATAATCACATGTGCACTATCCATGTAGTCCTCTAGCCACCTACACACTACTAATTCACTCCTCCAATAATCCAGGTAGTACCTATGCAGTCCAGCAATCACACTGTCACTCCCCGTACACTCCTCCAATCACCCAGCCAGTACCATGTTCTAATCCAATCACTCCGCCAAAACACAAGCACTTATAAATTCACCTTGCACTCTCCTTGCAGTACTCTAAATATGCAGTCAGTACTCATGTACTCATGCAATTACCCAGGCACTAACACATGCACTGCTACAATCCTTTGAGTCCTACCTATACAGTTTAGTAATCTCCATGTTACTACCTATGCACTCCTCCAATTACACAGCTAGTCCCATGTCCTTATCCAATCACTCTGCCACAACTCAAGCACTTATAAATTCAGCATGCAGTCTCCTTGCAGCACTCTAGGTATTTTGTCGTTATCCATGTACTCATGCAATGACCTAGGGAGTAACACATGCAGTGCTACAATCACATGTGCATGATGCATGCAGTTCTCTAACCACCTATACACTACTGATTCACTCCTCCAATTATCCAGGTAGTACCCATGCAATCCAGCAATCACCCTGTCACTACCCATGCACTCCTCCAATCATCCAGCCAAAACCATGTACTAATCCAATCACTCCACCAAAACACAAGCACCTATAAATTCACCATGTACTCTCCTTACTGTTCTTTAATCAACCAGTCACTACCCATGTACATATGCAATGACCCAGGTATTAATACATGCACTATTAAAATTATCTATGCACTGCCTATGCACTCCTCTAAATATCTAAACCCTTCTCATTCACTACTACAATTATCCAGTTAGTACCTGTGTACTGCAGTAAATGTATTGTGATATCAAAACAAAGCGTTTAAATGGTTTTTATGTAGAACGTGTTTGTTTAGTAATAGATTGGTATATTTTATAGATTTATATTAATAATATTACTTTTTTTTCCAGATATTCTCCAGCATCATTAAAAAAGACTTATCATGACTAAAAAAACTGTAAAGAGGAAACAACAAAAGAAAGACTATTACTTGAAGAAAAGACAACAGCAAGAATTAGAAGAAGTACAACATGTGGGAAAAAAGAAAAAGTCTTGCGGTAAGAGAACAAAAGAATTTATTAAAAGACTTTCAAAGACAAGAAACAGTTTGCACAATGTAGAAAGTACAAAGAATACCTCAACAACAAAGAAGAATGAAAAGAAAAAAGGAGAAGTTAATGGGAAATCACGTTTTCAAAAAACAATCTATGGTAAAAGGAGAAACAATCAATTTAATGAAATAAGGAAAAAAATGTTTCACAATAGAGTAGTACTTAATTTATTAAAAGATGCCAAGAAATATAAAAAAAGATCAGTATTTTATAAAAGAAGAAACAGATTGAAACTATTGTTGAAAAGGCTTTTCAATTAAAAAGGAAATTATTCATTTTAATTTTAAACAGTATTCAATCAATAGATAAGCCAATACATTTTATGAAGTCCAAAAGTAAAAAAAAGAGAGTAATTAACAGGACTAACTTTTGTGATTTTTTTGGGGGAGAATGGAAGCACAGTTCAAGTTCAGAGCCTTTTTTTAATGAAGAGAGCTATTTTCAAACCAATAAATTAGTGTACGCAGTTGAAACCAGTGGTCGTGCTTATGAAGTGAAGAACGGTTGTCCAATTGAAAAAGAAAAGATGGTTCCTAGAAATGTAGAAGAAGTGATAGCTGATGAAGTTCTAGGGAGACGTAGTAAAGCCCCAGTGTATACTTGGGATTGTAGTAGTATTTGTAGTATACGACAGGAGTCTATTGATATTTTACGCAATTTCTTACGAGAGTATAGTAAAAAAAAGTGTTAAACAAAAGATTAAGATGCTGCAAGGACTAGATCCTTGCAAAGTGAGAAAAAATACTGGTTTGCAAGGTTATTCTCTGGCTTGTCTTTCTAGAAAAGTGTGTCAAAGTGTTTTTCATCATTTTAGAATGTTAGCAGTACATCACTCTCAAATGCGGAAGTTAGTCAGAAGATTGTATTACGCAAAAAGTCCAGCAATATTTTTAAATGAGTTAAACAGGGCTCTTTTGTATGGGTCAGTATCAGATGTAAAAAAAGCTTGTGATGAAATAGAGTTTCGTTACTTTGGTCCTGAAGAAGAGTATAGACAAAGTGAGACATTGATAGAAGTAGGTGTTGAAGAAGACGTGGAACATAGTAGTACTGAGAAGTTTGAAGAACAAATTACAAAGTTTAAGGTAATTTCGTGTGAAAGACCAAATTATGCTTGTATTTGTTGTCGACTGAACTCACTATAAAAATCAGACTAGAAATGTTGATCTGTATTTAAAAAGTGAAAGAGAAAATAATGAAAGTGGAAGGAATTTGCAACTTATTTGTTGGTAGAGGATTGCTTTGATTTGGGTACTGATCAACGTATTTGTAAATATTGTTATAACAAATTAGAGGACAACAAAATGCCAGCTAGAGCTGTCCATAATAATCTAGAGTTGGTAGCTATTCCTCCAGAACTGGTAGATTTAAACACGAATGAGTCTATACTGATTCAATCTGTGCACCCGTTTCAGGCTATTGTTCGTATGGAGCCTAAAACAGGTAAGTTGCCTCCCACAGATTTACAGAGAGGATTAAAAGGAAGAGTTGTATATTTACCTCTAGATTTAAAGAAAAATATTGAAACTATTGGTGTAGAGAAAGAGGAAACTGAACCAGCAGTTATTCTAGTTAATGGTGTTCCTACAAAGAGTAAGACAATCTGGCAAGAATTAGTAGATGTCAGCAAAGTGCAAAAGGCAACATTGTATCTTATAAAAAAACAATGATTACTACAAAAATGTGTATGTGGAAGAAGAATAAATAGTTTTAGGAGAAGATAGTGAAATGTCAAGTGGTCAAATTGAAAAAGCGGACATGTCTAAAAGTGAAGAAATTTATGAACATTATAGTGTACATCCTTTACATTCCAAAGAAGTGATGGGGAATACTATTGAATTATTCCAAATGAAGAAAGCGAAGGGGACTCCCATAAGTGTTTGGGAAAAAAGTTTGGAAGCTCGTTGTTTTCACAGCTCTTCCCCACTGGAAAAGGTGGACGATATGGCGAACGACCAGTACAGATTCCCGCATCAGAATATCGGACAACAAGATTGTACGCAGAAGATCCAAGATTTCGACAATGTATCCCATATATATTTAATCTTTTGTTTGAAAGTGACTTGTCTGGACTTTCATATGCAGTCAACCACATATTAAAAACAGGAGTTCATCTTCAAAATGTTTCTACAAAGGAATTCATGGACAAAGTACATGAGAGAGATGATCATTTAGAATCTCAATTGATTAATTTGATGGCATGTCAGCGTGGTACTAATGAGTATTGGTATCGTCGTCATGGAGAACTTAAATGCATGCTAAGGTACTTGGGAACTCCTACGTGGTTTGTTACGCTAAGCTGTGCTGAATACGCATGGGACGATTTACTTCAATTTCTTCGAGAAGCAAATTCAAATATTAAAAACATTGAATTCAAAACACCTGGAGAACTGTGTTCCTTGGATCCTGTAAATGTGTGCAGATATTTTAATCATAGGTTTCAAGCTATCTTATCTGCAATAAAAACAATCCTCCTCTTGGAGAAGTTATTATTTCTTTTGGAGAAAGGAGTATCAAGCTAGAGGTGCTCCTCATATACATATGCTTTTATGGATCAAGGATGCACCCAAATTTGGAACTGATTCAGATGAGACTGTTTTATCTTTTATTGAAAACTATGTTACATGTGGTATACCAAAAACAAGAGAAGAAAACACCTTAAGGCAACAAGTGTTTCAGTTTCAAAGTCATCGATGTGGGAAATACTGTACGTCGGAAATACAAGTCAAAGGAAAAGTTTTATACCAAATGTCGTTTTGGATTTCCACGTCCAGTAATATCTAAAGGAATAGTGAACAGTTTCATGTCAGCAGTGAGACATACCATCACTAGAGAATCTCCCAAAAATACTTACAATTTAAAAAGAAATGAAGAATCAAAGTATATTAATGATTATAATCCGGTTATTTTGTCGATGTGGAATGCTAATATGGATATCCAGTATGTTGCGGATAATTCCATTGCTGTTGCTCGGTATGTAACGTCATACATAACAAAATCAGAAAAGACGGAGTTGAAAGAAATGTGGGAAGAAATTTCCCACGAGAAGAGTCTTAGTAAGAAATTGTACAGCTTTAGTTTGAAGATGCTGTCCCATCGAGAGTTTGGATCCTACGAATGTTCAGATCGCTTGTCCTCTGCAAGTTTATATTCAAAGTCAAGAGGAATAATTTGGGTTAGTCTAGGTCTTGCTGCAACACGAAATCGAGTACTTAAATCTGTACAAGAAATCGAATATTTAGCATTAAATGAACCGGAAAGCACAGATATTGTTAAAACAAACATGTTGGGTACATACTATCCAAATAGAAGTCCTCATCTTGAAAACATATGTCTCTATGAAGTGCTGCAATATTATACTTTTAAGACAAATATCACAGAGAACATAAATAAAGAAAAATATGCAGTGATTGGTTCAGAAGGATGTTTGGTGAAACATAGCAAAGGAAATCTGATTAACCACTAGGGGTGGGCGGAATTTGCGTAGTCGCGCTACGCAAAACTCTGCGAAACGGTAAAATATCTCCGCGAGCACGCAAAAGTTCCGCGAACACGCAGAATTGCTTGTTCCACCCGTTCGCAATGCTTTTTTCCTGTTCGCGAACGCTGTTTGCGTGCTCGGGGAGAAATATCTTGCGAACACGCATTTTGAAAGCGCAAACAAGCAAAAAATTCCGCGAAGCCGCAGATCGCTGAATTTTAGGCAATTCCGCGTTCTCTGCGGAACGTGAAATTACCCAAATTCCGCAAATTCCGTGAGCGGAACGGAATTTACCGCCCAGGCCTATTAATCACAGAAAACTGAGTTGCGATACTCCTGATAAAAGGGAATTTTACTATTTAGCACTTCTGCAACTCTTCAAACCTTGGCATACGGAATTGGAATTACTTGGAGATTTTCAGTGCTATGAAGATTCTTTTAATGCATGTAAAGATAGCATTGAATGCACAGTTTTTCCAAATTATCTCAAAATGTTGAATGAAGAAATTGATCAAGAAGCTACTATTGCAGCTGAGATTGCTAGAGACAGTTCTCAAGATAGTCAAAGTTCTGCTCCACTGAGTCAAGATCCACTAGGACAAGCAATTGTGGAAAATGAAGCAGCAATCGCCATGAGTGAAGTGGAAACAGCAATGCATCAAGCTCAACATGATATTATGGACTTAGGAAACTTGGAAGAACAACTAAATATTGAACAGAAAGAAATATATCAGCAAGTGAGACAACAGATCGACCATGGTTTTCTTCATGAGAAAAAAGAATGCATATGCACATCATTTCAACCTATCCGAATGTATGTCAGTGGTCAAGCTGGTACAGGAAAAAGTTTCTTAATTAAAGTTTTGACCAGTTATCTACAAAAAACCACTGACTCACATGTATCTTGTGTTGTAACCGCTCCAACTGGGTTAGCAGCACACAGCATTAAAGGAATTACATTACATCGCTTACTAATGCTACCTGTTGAACATGAAAACAAATTGGAATACCACAAGCTATCTGGAGAAGCTTGTTATGAAGTTTCAAGAGTGCTAATGAAAATGAAACTTCTGATTATTGATGAGGTGAGCATAGTCTCAAACTTAATGCTTGCCTTTGTGCATTTAAGAATGCAGCAAATTTTAAAAACTGAATACGATGTCTTATTTGGAGGAAAACATGTCATAGTTTTTGGCGATCTACTGCAACTTACTCCTGTAAAAGGGCAATCAGTATTTAAAACACTTGTGCATGAAGACACCAGAAAGTCTTTGGGAAGTGTTGGAAATGTGAACATTTGGTCATATTTTGAATACAAAGAACTTATTAAAAATATGCGACAGGCAAGTGATGAAGATTATGGAACCATTCTTCAAGATATAAGAATTGGAGTATTGACAGAACATGGCAAAGAAGCTTTGCAAAGTCGGCTACTTACAAACGTGTTTCCAAATAAAAATGTAGCTCCAGAAAAAATATACCAAAAAATTGGAGAAAATAAATCTATAATATGCCTAATGCCAACACTGCGAGAGTGTTCTACATTCAATGAAGAACTTTTAAAGCTGGAAAAACAACAAATAATAAAAATGGAAGCCATTGATAAAATAGAGCATGAAGGAATTACTATTATTTTGTCGGAAAAATTAAAAACAAAATTGGATTCTTTGGAAAAATCTATATCTAAAACTGCTGGTTTAGAAAAGAATTTATATGTATGTGAAAACTGTCGGGTAATTTTACGGCGCAATTTGGATGTGGAAAAAGGTTTAGTAAATGGAGCAATGGGAAAAGTTGTTGATTTTGTTAATTATCAAAATAGAGATGGAATTGAATTTTTTAAAATCAAATTTGATCAGATTGAAGAAGTAAAACAGGTTGCTCGTTGTTCTGTTCGTTTTTTGCTTGTTAAAGATTTGTATGTTCGTAGAAAACAGTTTCCTCTTTCTTTAGCATATGCGGTGACCATTCATAAATCTCAAGGTTTAAGTGTAGACAGTGCTCTGGTAAACATTGGAAGTACCGTGTTTAAAGAGGGTTTGGCATATGTTGCATTGTCCCGAGTCAGAACTTTACTTGGATTGTATTTGATTGATTTTGATGAGAGAAAGATTAGTGCAGATGCAAATTGTGTAAGAGAGTATAATCGGTTAAGAAGACTGTATGCTCCCAACTTAGGTGAATATCCTGTATATGAAAAGCGTGTAGTAGGTCGAAAACGAAGAAATGAGAATGTCTGTAGTGAAGTTGGAAAGAAGAAAAAAAATCAAGACAATGTTGAGATTCCAAACAAAAAGAAAAAGGACACTGTTGAAGAGATTGTAGGATATCAGTTAGAAAATAGTTCATGTATCAACTGCTATGCTAATGTAGTGGTGAATGTCGTATTTTTTCTAGAAAATCTCCAACAGCAAATTACGGAGAATCGAGAAAAAAGGTTTTGTTCCTTGCTGCATTCAATTTTTGAAAAATTGTGAACTGATAAAACTAAAATCCAAAGTGTTTCTGGTATTCGGAATCTTCTGGATATATGTTCTGGTTCTTCGCAATTTACACAGAATGTGCAACAAGATGCTCAGGAATTTCTTATGTTTATGCTTGCAGTATTGGAAGATGAAGGAATACAAATTGAAAATCTGTTGGACTTCGTTATAGATGGAAACATGAATGTGAAAATTGTACATTTACTTCTACCACTAACATAGACACTGAAAGATTAATATATTTGACAATACCAGATTGTAAAACAGTGTCTTTTAACAAATTAGTTAAATCAGCTAATCAAAATATGGATTGCAGCCACTGCAAATCAGAAATGTTATCAACATTATTTATAGAAAAATTTGGACAATATATTATTTTAATGATACAACGTTGTAGAGCAGATGCAAGAAAATTGGAAACTTTCATTACAAATTTTGTGGCAAGTCAACTATCAATATCAGGAAAAACTTTTATAACAGTAGCAATTATTTTCCACGATGGACCTTCTACGACATCTGGACACTACACTGTCTATTTAAAGTGCAATAAAGGATGGACACATTGTAATGATGCCCATTTGGTTTTCAAATATCGGTTGCCTAATGAATTACCAAATTCATACCTAATATTCTTAATGCCAAAGTTCTGAGAACATAATTCGGCCTATTGGGAAAATATCAATAAGAATTAATGAGTTTATTTTGGATAATTTCAATACAAAGGATTTCAGCAATATCATTCGGCGTAGTGGGAAGATATCGATATGAATTAACAAGTGTATTTTGGATATTCTCACTGCAAAAATTTTAAAGAACATTATTTAGAATATAGGGGAGATATGAAGAATTGCTGATTCAATTATCATTTCTGTTCTTTGATATTGTATTTAGAAAATTGTCTTAAAAAGAAGCATTTCATATATTTGATATTTTTATTATATGCAATATTATTGAGGATGTTTATTTTAGGAAATGTGAACAAGTAGTTGAGTTTATTTTAAATATTTTGGACACAGATTTGTTTTTTTTTAACAATTTTATTGATTGTATTTTTTTGCCCGCTGTTACATGATGAGCAACATTGAAATCACTGTCTATGGTGAAATTCAATGGATTCTGAGAACAGCAAAAAAGGCAAAGCGAATATCTCATAAATTGATAAAATTATGTTGTGTAGTTTAAAGTATAATATTATATGTTATAACTGTATTTTTCTTCTCTTTTACAGACCAAAATTCTAAAGTTTGAAAGTTTTTTAAATTTAAATTATAAAAAACAACTGCAAAAATTGTTTCAAAGACTTTCAAATCTAGTATTGTAAGGGTAAGATTAAGTAAAATAAACATTATGCATGCACTACTACATTCAGCTGTATAGTATCCATACAGTCCTCGTACCATCTACACACTGCTCATTCACATCTTACATTCCCCAGGTACTACCCATGCAGTCCAGCAATCACCCTGTCACTCCCAACGCACTCCTTGAGTCACCCAGCCAGTCCCATGTCCTTATCCAATCACTCTGCCAAAACCCAAGCACTTAAAAATGCACCATGCAATCTCTTTGCAGCACTCTAAACATGGAGTCAGTACTCATGCAATTATCCAGGAACTAACTCATGCACTTCTACAATCCTTTGAGTGCTACCTATAGAGTTTAGTAATCTCCCTGTTACTAACTATGCACTCCTCCAATTACCCAGGCGGTCCCATGTCCTTATTTAATCACTCTGCCACAACCAAAGTACTTATAAATTCACCATGCACTCTCCTTGCAGCACTCTAGGTATTCTGTTGCTATCCATGAACTCATACAATGACCCAGGGAGTAACACATGCAGTGTTACAATCACATGTACACTATCAATGTAGTCCTGTAACCACCTTTACACTACTGGTTCACTCCTCCAATTATCCAGGTACCACTCATGCAGTCCACCAATCACACTGTCACTCTCCGTGCACTCCTCCAATCACCCAGCCAGTCCCATGTCCTTATCAAATCACTCTGCCAAAACCCAAGCACTTATAAATTCACCATGCAGTCTCCTTGAAGCACTCTAAGGATTCTGTCGTTATCCATATACTCATGCAATGACCCAAGGACTAACACATGCAGTGCTACAATCACATGTGCACTATCCATGAAGTCCTCTAACCACCTACACACTACTAATTCACTCCTCCAATTACCCAGGTAGTACCCATGGAGTCCAGCAATCACACTGTCACTCCCCGTACACTCCTCCAATCACCCAGCCAGTACCATGTACTAATCCAATCAGTCTGCCAAAATACAAGCACTTATAAATTCACCTTGCACTCTCCTTGCAGTACTCTAAACATGCAGTCAGTACTCATGTACTCATGCAATTACCCAGGCACTAACTCATGCACTTCTACAATCCTTTGAGTGCTACCTATACAGTTTAGTAATCTCCCTGTTACTACCTATGCACTCCTCCAATTACCCAGCCAGTCCCATGTCCTTATCCAATCACTCTGCCAAAATCCAAGCACTTACAAATTCACCATACACTCTCCTTGCAGCACTCTAGGTATCCTGTCGTTATCCATGTACTCATGCAATGACGCAGGCACTAACACATGCAGTGCTACAATCACATGTGCACTATCAATGTAGTCCTCTAACCACCTACACACTACTAATTCACTCCTCCAATTACCCAGGTAGTACCCATGCAGTCCAGCAATCACACTGTCACTCCCCGTGCACTCCTCCAATCCCCGAACCAGTTCCATGAACTAATCCAATCACTCCGCCAAAACCCAAGCACTTATAAATTCACCATGCACTCTCCTCCCAGTACTCTAAACATGCAGTCAGTACTTATGTACTCATGCAATTACTGAGGCACTAACTCATGCACTTCTACAATCCTTCGAGTGCTACATATACAGTTCAGTAATCTCCCTGTTACTACCTATTCACTCCTCCGATTACCGAGCCAGACCCATGTTCTTATCCAATCACTCTGTAAAAACCCAAGCACTTATAAATTCACCATGCACTCTCTTTGTAGCACTCGTGGTATCCTGTCGCTGTCCAGGTATTCATGCAATGACCCAGGCACTAACACAAGCACTGCTACAATCACATGTGCACTATCCATGCTGTCCTCTAACCATCTACACACTACTAATTCACTCCTCCAATTACCCAGGTAGTACCCATGCAGTCCAGCAATCACATTGTCACTCCCCATGCACTCCTCCAATCACCCAGCCAGTACCATGCACTAATCCAATCACTCTGCCAAAACCCAAGCACTTATAAAATCAACATGCACTCTCATTGCAGTAGTCTAATCATCCAGTCAGTACCCATGTACTCCTACAATAACACAGGCACTAACACAAGCAGACCTACAATTACCTGTGCATTACTCATGCAGTCCAGCCATCTCCCTGTCACTACCCATGCACTCTTAGAATCAATCATGCTCTACACATGTACTCTAGCAATTACCCAGATGTTAGCATGCAGTTATTTCTATTTTTTAACCAAATAAGGTAGTTCTGAAGAGAACTGGTTTTTTTCTTCTTTTTTGTTTTTTAATTTTTTTGTGTTTTTTAAACAATTTTGAGATTTTTTGGGTGTTTTTCAAAAATGAAAAATCAAACAGACAAAACTTTAAACTTTTGGAATTAAAATGTAATTCCAACTGAAAGAAAAAATTAGCAGCGATGATTTCTTGCTGCTGAACATACAGCGTCAACTGATTGCTCCCCACAGCATAAAATGGCATTGCATTTTATACAATGCTGTTTGAGCGTCGCAAACTCTGTACGGATATCCGGACCACGAGATGCAGAGGTTGAGCCTCCTGAAGTACTGGGACCAGCTCCCTGGTTAGTTTCTGGTGTGGCCTCCTTAGCACGTCGCAGTTGTTCTTTTGCAAGTTGTCTCGGATGTATAGTTTGCAGATGTTTATACATGCTAGAGGTGCCACATGAGTACTTCTTGTCACTGCCTCTTGATAGCACTCTGGGACAGAGCGTGCAGCTCACCTTCCTCGCATTTACTTTTCTTTCACCCTCCGGAATTGTGAAGAATTTCCACACAATTGATTCTGGTCTTTTTTTAGGAGGTGGAACCATATATTCTTCATCAGATGGAAGATCTACTGCAGGGTCAGAAGAAGCCATTGTAGAACTTTTTCAAATAAACACCCAAAAAACTCTCACTATTGCTCCTAAAAACACAGCAGGTGTCTCTCCTCTGATGCAGCAGAGAGAATGACTAAAAAGGGTGGGGTCCTGCAAGTTCTATAATGAAAAACCTTGTCAACCAATGAAATGGTTTCTTTTAAAGTCACATGGAAGTCGCGCACCCAGCGCGCAACCAGCGCGACTTCGCGAAAATATATTTAAGAATAATATAAGTTTATTACAACTACACATACAGTATTTTAAAAAATAGTTTAGATAATCTCTTGCTCTGATATGTACATTAAAGTTATATATATATATAGTTTTAAAACATAAAATTTTTTACAGGAATCGCGCAGCCGGCGCGACCCAGAACGCATATGACGTCACGCGTGTCCCATCACCGCGCAGCCGGCGCATACTAATTGCGCACATGACGCGATCCCATACGTATATGACGTTTCGCGGGGCCACGCACCGCGCACCCGCCGCAATCCTAACGCGGCTTCTCTCGACTTTTCCAATATGACGACTTGAATTCGCGCACCCGCCGTGATAGCTACACGATGGGTACGCGACTCCAATATTTTTGGGAAAAAAAATATACATATATTTTTAAAGACATAGGACATTACATAATTAAATTAAAATGAAAAAAATAAAAGGAAATAATTATAGAATATCAGAGTTACAAAATATCTTTTTTTTTTAAACTTGTAATTTACAAAAAAAAAAGTTTTATAAATATTCAATTTGCAAATTAGCATTTAAAAAACCTTTGAAATTCACTGAAAAAAACCATAGGTTTCAGGCCAGTTATAGTTAGAAATTAGCATTTAAAGAACCTTTGAAATTCACTGAAAAAACCATAGGTTTCAGGGACGTTATAGTTAGAAATTAGCATTTAAAAAACCTTACAAATTCACTTAAAAAACCATAGGTTTCAGGGAAGTTATAGTAAGTTGGACATTTCACTCGTACAAAACCATAGAAATTCCACCGTTATAGTTAGTTCTGCTAACTATAACTCGCGCCCATCAATGCACTGCTGATGACATCACTGATGACATCTCAAATGACATCACTGATGACATCACTGATGACATCATCCACGTGATAATCTGATGCACCTCCTCACACCCTAATATAACCTTTGATACACCCACTCTAAAATACAGACTACCATTTTCAAAACCATAGACACACCAATACCAGTTACTACATACGCACTCACTGATTCCTATGTCTACACACACATCCACTCATTCACCCATACAGTCACTCATACATGCAGTCTACCATCAATACGGCACTATCATATGCACTCACATATCTATACAGACACTCACACACCGCCACTCATCCATAGAGTTACTCACACACCTAGTGAGTCATGCAAAGAATCAATCACACTTCCATTTACTCACCTATACAGTTATACACACACCACCTCACTTATTCATACAGATACTAACGCATATTTACTTTCTTATACAATCACTGATACAAGTACACACTCATCCATACAGCCACTCTCACAATCACTGACTCTCACGTATAGTCATTTATTTACTCCAACTCTCACATACACTGCCTTTTAGATATGTTATTACTTGGACATGTACCACTGAGACATCCATTCACTCACTAACACACCCATACACATACTTACCCACCCACACAGCTGTTTCCACATGCACTCTTGAACCCATACACCCAGTGAATCAACCACTCACACATCTGTGCACAGACTCACACACCTCCCACCCACCCACACATACACTCATGCACCCATACAAATTCTCAGGCAACCAATCAATAACCCATATAGACACGCATGTAGCTACTCACCAACCCATGCAGCAGCTTATACAACAACAGACAGACTGATACAGACATTCACACAGTTTAGTCACTAACCCATGCATTCAGTAAGACACATTTAATCACTCACTTATACAGTCAGCCACGCACGTACTAAATCTTCCATCCAAACACTTATACACCCCTGGGCCCCCACAAATACATTTTACAAATGCCCCCGGGACTTGGCCCACCCGGGGGCTAATTAATAAAGAAGCGCGGGAGCCCACGCTTCGTTCTTTTTATTTGCTTTGCCGGATCCGCGGATCCTCCGCGCATCCGACGATTTAAAAAATAAATAAATGCTTTTTTGGGCCAAGGGGGTCCTTGTGGGACCCCCTAAGCAGGCCTAGGGGGTCAGGGTGTTTCTACCCTGCCCCCTTTTCTTGTTTTTCGCGTTTTTTTTCCTGTTTTCTTGTGCCTCGGTTCCACCGAGGCACAAGATGGCTGCCAGCACTTCCTGGTTTGGAGTGTTGACAGCCAATTAGCATGAAGCTCGTGGTCGGGAGGGTCCGCGGATCCTCCGTGCCTCTAAATATTGAAACTTTTATTTTTGATTTTCTCAGCAACTACTGAACGGATTTACACCATTTTTAAAAAGGGTGCTTTCTGAACCAAGCACTACCTTTTTGCCAAATTTGGTGTAATTCCGTTCAGCAGTTTTGGCTGTAGCATTGCATAAAGTTTCCTATGGGAAATTGATTTTTTGACTCTTATTTTTTTAATTTCTCCGCAACTACTGAACGGATTTACACCATTTAAAAAAAGGGCGCTTTCTGAACCAAGCAATACTTTTTTGCCAAATTTGGTGTAATTCCGTTCAGCAGTTCGGGCTGTAGCCGTGTCTAAAATTTCCTATGGGAATTAACATGGAGAAAACACGTTTTGGGACCCCCCTTTTTTCTCGGCCCCCGCTTGGTGAATCACCCCGAAACTTTCAAGATAGGAGCGGACCGGAGCGGGCCATAAGTTTTGAAAATTTCGCGAAGATTCGTCAACCGGTTGTAATAGGTCCTAACTATAACTATCTACTGGCGACCGCCAGTAGATAATATATATATATATATATATATATATATATATATATATATATATATATATATATATATATATATATATATATATATATATATTCACTGAAAAAACCTTAGGTTTTAGGGACAGTTATAGTTAGTTGGACATTGCACTCGTACAAAACCCGTGAAATTCCCCCGTTATAGTTAGTTCAGCTAACTATAACTCGCGCCCCCGCAATGCACTGCTGATGACGCCAGTAGATAATATATATATATATATATATAGCTAAACTAGAGCAGAAATACGTTTTATTTTAGCAAAGAAACAGTATATTACAGAACTAGGATGGAAAAAAACGTTGGCAAAAATAAAGGGTGAAAGGTGCCAACTATGAAGCTGGGGATTAGTTTGAGTATTGCCGTGGTCCCAACATCCCGTGATCCTGGGCAAATAAATTAGTTTCCTTATATGTAAAAACATATGTTATGGCTGCTGCTATTTGAATTCACTTTACTATGTTTGGGTGAATTTTTTGCTATAAAAGCAGGTGTTAATAATTAATTGTTAATTGTCGTGGTGTGCCCCAGAAAACCCCAGCTCAAATTGAGCACTAATTTAAAGGCTAAAATTGTTTCAAACAAACGGCATGTTACACAGCTCTAAATATAAAAAAAATACCTACTCTGCAGTGTCACGGGTTGCACAAGCAAAACACATGTTGTGCCTACAACAACAAACGTGGCGTGGCCTAACAGCATGTGTGTTTGAGAAAATCCCGTAATGTTTTTGTCTGTATGAAAATTTATCATTTACTTAAGTGATGTTTAAAAAAAGTGTAATATCTTTGGGTTAAATATACATATTTGCGGTATGGATGGTACAAACATTTTGCAGAAACCTATAGTAAAGTGCAATTGTGTTTTGAAAGCAGGATGTTAATGTATCCAGCAAGGAAATAATTTAGTACATTGGCTGAAAGTTCAAAACAATCTGTGAAATGAAACAGCATTTGGTAAAGTACATGTTCTGTTTACTGTCTGGGTGCAAATGAACCATATAGAAAAGATGGCGACGCTGATAATTATCAAAGGCCTTCCAATGCAAGTGGGAAACAGGATACTCAGGGGCCGATTCCGATTGAGGCCGGAAATCACTCCGACCGAGCCGGACCCGGAGAGATTTTCAACCGAATCTGACTCTAGCAGCCCGACCGAACGAGTACGATGCGGACGCATGCTATCGGACTCGATTCGGTCGAACTCCCATTGAAGTCAATGGGAGCCGGTCGTACAACGCGTACGCAGGCTCCCATTGACTCAATGGGTGCGAGGCGAACAAGGGCGCCCCCTACAGCGGGTACGCGTCGATGCGAATCGCGCCGTACATGTACAGGTAGGGGGGACCCACGGGTCCCCCCTGTGTGCGACTCGCGCGGCTACACGTACAGGGGGGTCCGACACGGACCCCCAAAGTCCGGCTCCGACTGCTCTTTCGAGCCGGACGTCGCGAGTCGGTCGGACTGCTCGAGGCGCGCATCGTACTTGCCCGGCCGGGGAACGTCTCCATTGCGCGGTGCGAGCCGTGTCCGTGCGAGTCGGTCGGAGCGGGTCGGACCCGCGTACGAGTCGGTCGGCAATTTCGCGTGCGCTCGCATCGTACTCGCTCGCCCGGATGCACGTACAAATTGGTCGGGAAAGAGGGCTCTGAATCGGATCCGGTTAAGCCGAATCCGATTCGGTGCCCTACCGGCCGAGATCGGAATCGGCCCCTTAATGTCTCAGGTTTTGAAAACAAAAGAAAGAATGCCATGTGTGGACTGCTGACTTAAAAGGCCATCCAAGAAAAGAAAAAAAAAGAGTGTTTGTTGTACATTAAATATGAAAGAAAACATTAACCAAAGAGATTTAGGGGCCGATTCCGATCCCGGCCGGTAGGGCACCAAATCTGGAGCCCTCTTTCCCGACCTATTCGAACGTGCATCCGGGCGAGCGAGTACGATGCGAGCGCTCGCGAAATCGCCGACCGACTCGTTCGCGTGACCCAACCGCTCCAACCGACTCGCACGGACACGACTCGCACCGCGCAATGGAGACGTTCCCCGGCCGGGTAAGTACGATGCGCGCCTCGAGCAGTCCGACCGACTCGCGCAGTCCGGCTCCAAAGAGCAGTCGGAGCAGTACTTCGGGGGTCCGTGTCGGACCCCCCTGTACGCGTAGCCGCGCGAGTCGCACACAGGGGGGACCCATGGGTCCCCCCTACCTGTGCATGTACGGCGCGACCCACTTTGACGCGTACCCACTGTAGAGGGCGCCCTTGTTCGCCTCGCACCCATTGAGTCAATGGGAGCCCGCGTACGCGTTGTACGACCGGCTCCCATTGACTTCAATGGGAGTCCGACCGAATCGAGTCCGACTGCATGCGAACACATCGTACTCGTTCGGTCGGACTGCTAGAGTCCGATTCGGTCGGAAATCTCTCTGGATCCGGCTCGGTCGGGGAGATTTCCGGCCTGAATCGGAATCGGCCCCAGAATATTTATTTATTTTGTATGTAAGAAAATTTATTATAGCATTAAGTGGTGTTATTTAAAATTACTTTCAAAACTTTTGGATGATTTTTTCGCTAGTTAGTGCCGCGGTGTGCACTGGAAAGCCCAGGCTCAAATTAAGGACTAATTTAAATACAATTAATTTCACTATGAAATGTGTCCTAGGGAGAGGAGTGTAAGAGAGGGAGGGGGTAAAACAGATGAGAAGGGAAGAGGAGGCGAATGGGAGAAGGAGAGAAAGTGTGGAGAGAGTGGCTAAGAGGCAGGCTAAATAGGACGGTGGGCAGTCAAAATATCGAATTTTAAATATTGACCTACACTAATATCGAGTTTTTAATATCGTAGGGACAGAATATCGAAGTAAGAATATCGTTGACCAGAATATCGACTTTAAGGTAAGTAATATCAATTTTTTTAATATCGAAGTAAGTAATATCGAAGTCATTAATATCGTTAGCAAAAATATAGTTGTTAATAATATCGATTTTTTTTAGTGTTATGTATTTTATATGTATGTTTAACATTTTTTTTAAAGTTTTTTCATTATTTTTAAATATATGTATTAAATGTTTAGAAAATAGTAATTTTTTTTTAAAGGAAATTTTGCGTTTTAGTATCAGAGCGGGTTATTATTATTATTATTATTAATACTTTCTTAATATAGCGCATGGCTACCCGTAGGCCTCCCAGCGCTCAAGCCATCACTGTAATGTTCACTCTTGCTACAAGTTCTGAAATAGCCACGTTTTCAGTTCCTTCCTGAATTGTAGATGATGGGTCAATTTCCTCATTTTAGTGGGGAGCGAGTTCCATAAGACCGAAGCATTGAATGAAAACCTCCGGCCTCCTGTTCTAGATCTCTTGAACCTTGGGACTGTGGCTTGCCATTGGTCCGCTGATCTCAGATTCCGTGAAGGGTGGTAGAGCAACAACAAGCTCTTGAGGATTTTGGGGCCGGTTCCCCTCAGTGATTTATGTGCTATACATAACGCTTTGAATTCTATACGTTCAGTAATAGGCAGCCAATGAAGCGCCATCAGCGCCGGTTTGGCTGACAGGTTTCTAGGGACATTATATAGAAGCCTAGCAGCGCAGTTCTGTACTATTTGCAATTTGTTAATGGTGGTCTTTGGCGCCCCCAAATATAGGGAGTTGCAGTAGTCCAGCCGTGTAAGCACCATAGATTGTACCAGAGTTCTGCATGCAGTTTGTGGGAGCAGCGGTAGAATTTTCCGAAGCTGTCTGAGCATGCCATAACATGTCGCCGCAGCTTGAACTGCTTGATATTCCATATTCAATGCAGAGTCAAGCCAGACTCCCAAGCTTTTGATTCTGTCTTTAGGTTTAGGGGGCGCTCCTAAAAGACTCGGCCATTGTACTAGAGTGGGTGTATTATGTTTATCCCCGAGGATCATTAGCTCCGTTTTCTCTCCATTCAATTTTAAAAAGGATTGGTCCATCCAGGCGGCAACCGACCTCAGACATGCCTCTAGGTCGATTACCGTTTTCTTAGGGTGGTTGAGGGCTAGGACAAGCTGCGTATCGTCCGCGTATGTCACAATCTGTGGGTTTATAGGGGAATAGGGTGGGAAGTAATTTAATTATAATTAATTAATTATGTTTTTATTTATTGTTATTCATTGTTAATTTATTGTTAATTAATTACTAATTGGTAATTAATTTATATTAATTGGTTAATTTATAATTATATTAATTATAATTAATTTATTATTAATTTGCATTTATTGTTATTGTTAATTAATTTATTGTTAATTAATTATTAATTGGTAATTAATTTTAATTCATTGATTAATTGGTAATTAAATTAATTATGTTAATTTTAATGTGTAGCGGGTTGTGGGTTTATAGGGGAATAGGGTGGGAAGTAATTTAAATATAATTAATTAGTTAATATGTGTATATGTATTGTTATTGATTATTAATTTATTGTTAATTAATTATTAATTTTTAATTAATTTGTATTTGGTTAATTAAAAATTATATTAATGACAATTAATTTATTATTATTTTTTATTTATTGTTATTGTTAATTAATTTATTGTTAATTAATTATTAATTGGTAATACATTGTTATTAATTGATTAATTGATAATTAAATTAATTGTGTTTTTTTTTATGTGTAGCGCATTGTGTGTTTATAGGGGAATAGGTTGGGAAGTAATTTAATGTTATTTAAGTAAATATTAATTTAATTTAATAGGTATTTATTAATAATTATTTTGTTAAATAATTATTAATGTTATTTATTTAAAAAAAAAAAAATTATAAGTATGTTAATTTAACCCCTACGCGATCCTACATTTTCCCTACTGTTGCACTAACTGGAGTGGGAATAGTAATTTTTACCCCTACGCTATCCAACACTTTCCCTATTGTTGCACTCACTGGAGTGGGAATAGTAATTTTAACCCCTACGCTATCCAACACTTTCCCTACTGTTGCACTCACTGGAGTGGGAATAGTAATTTTTACCCCTCCGATATCCAACACTTTCCCTACTGTTGCACTCACTGGAGTGGGAATAGTAATTTTTACCCCTCGCTATCCAACACTTTCCCTACTGTTGCACTCACTGGAGTGGGAATAGTAATTTTTACCCCTACGCTATCCAACACTTTCCCTACTGTTGCACTCACTGGAGTGGGAATAGTAATTTTTACCCCTACGCTATCCAACACTTTCCCTACTATTGCACTCACTGGAGTGGGAATAGTAATTTTAACCCCTACGCTATCCAACACTTTCCCTATTGTTGCACTCACTGGAGTGGGAATAGTAATTTTTACCCCTACGCTATCCAACACTTTCCCTACTGTTGCACTCACTGGAGTGGGAATAGTAATTTTAACCCCTACGCTATCCAACACTTTCCCTACTGTTGCACTCACTGGAGTGGGAATAGTAATTTTTACCCCTATGCTATCCAACACTTTCCCTACTGTTGCACTCACTGGAGTGGGAATAGTAATTTGATTTCCTCCGCTATCTAGTATTTTGTATTTTTTTAGCTAATGTACTGTATAATTATTTTTAAAAAGATTTAAAATAATTTTAATTTTCTTAAATTTGTTACATATATTTATTTAATTTTTATTTATATTATTGTTTTTTGTGTATAGATGTATTTATAATTTATAAAAAAATAAATTAAACAATTTATAAGTTATTAAAATAAATATTAAAACATATTAATAAGTAAGTATATATATATATTATATATTATATGTATATATTTAATGTATTTTCAAATTATATATATTAATTATAATTTGTAAGCATTTTAAAATATTTTTAACTATGTTTCTTTTAATTATATGTATTATTTACTTTATTTTACAATATTTATTTAACTTACATTACAACGATATTTTTAACAACGATATTTTTGACATCGATATTTTTTTTTCGATATCTTTGTACTTACCTTAATGTAGATAGGATATCGATATTCTTGTCTTCGATATTTTTGCTGCGATATTTTTGTAGGTCGATATTGTGAACTTCGATATTTAGTCAGTGATTCAAATAGGAGTAAGCGAAGGCGAGAGTGGGAATAAATTAGGAAAGGAGTGGAAGAGAGAAGGAGAAAATGTTAAAAGGAAAAAAGTGTGAAGGGGTAAGAGCAGAAAAGAAGGAAGGGATCAGGTGAGATAGGTAAATGAATGTGCTTTAAAGAAGTAACAGAATGTGTGAGAGAAAGGTAATTGTGGAGTGGATGTGGCATGAGGGAGAAAGATGACGATTCTATGGTTGGGGATTAAAGTTTAAGTGGGCCTAAAAATGTTATTCACTTTGTATATATGTAAATTTATTATGCGCTTAAGTGGTGTTATTTGAAATCACTTCAATACCTTGGGGTGATTTTTTTTAATTATAAAAGTATGTGTTAATTATTAAGTGGGGAGTTACGCACCGGAAAACCCTGGCTTAAATTAAGCACTAGTTTAAAGGTTAATATTGTTTACATAAATAACTGTGCGCACATTTACCCTCAATACGTACTAAAAATAAATGTTAAAAAGCTTGGAGTAAAGCAGAAAGGCCTTGAGTGGGGTTAAGTAGAGTGGAGTAAAGCAGAGTGGCATTGACAGAGTGGAGTGGAGTAAAGCAGAGTGGTGTGAAGTAAAGCAGAGTGGTGTGGAGTAAAGCAGAGTGGTGTGGAGTAAAGTAGAGTGGTGTTGAGCGAAGTGGCATGGAGTAAAGCAGAGTGGAGTAAAGTAAAACAGAGTGGCATGGAGTAAAGTAGAGTTGTGTTGAGCGAAGTGGCGTGGAGTAAAGCAGAGTGGAGTAAAGTAAAGTTGAGTGGAGTGGAGTAAAGCAGAGTGGCTTGCAGTAGAGCAAAGTGGCATTGGGGTGAGTGGTGTGGAGTAGAGCAGAGTGGCTTGGAGTAGAGCAGTAAATTAGAGTGGCGTGGAGTGGAGTAAAGCAGAGTGGCATGGAGTAAAGCAGAGCAGCGTGGAGTAAAGCCGAGTGGCATGGAGTAAAGCAGAACAGAGTGGAGTGAAGCGGAGTAGAGTAAAGCGGAGTAGAGTAAAGCAGAGTAGAGTAAAGTGGAGTGCAGTGTGCTAAGGCTGAGTGGAGTAAGCAGAGTGGAGTTGAGTGGATTGGAGTAAGCAGAGTGAAGTTGATAGGATTGGAGTAAGCAGAGTGGAGTTGAGTGGATTGGAGTAAAGCAGAGTGTTGAGTGGAGTAAAGCAGAGTGTTGAGTAGAGTAAAGCAGCATGGAGTGGAGTAAAGCAGAGTGGTGTGGAGTAAAGCTGAGTGTCGTGGAGTGGAGCAAAGCAGTGTTGTGTTGCGTGGCATGGCGCTGCATATAATGGAGTTGCGCTTCGTATAATGGAGTGGCATTGCACAGAGTGGAGTGGCATTGCATAGAGTGGTTTGGTGTTGCGTTTGGTTTGGCGATGTATGAGAGAGGGTGGGTGTAAAACAGATGTGAAGAGGAGGAGAATGGGAGAAGGAGAGAAAGTGTGGCGAGAGTGGCTAAGAGACAGAATAGGAGTAAGTGAGGGCGAGTGTGGGGAGAAATTAGGACAGGAGTGGAAGAGAGAAGGAGAAAATGTTAAAAGGAAAAAAGTGTGAGAGTGAGTAAGAGAAGAAAAGAAGGAAGGGATCAGGTGAGAAAGGTAAATGAATGTGCTGTAAAGAAGGAACAGAATGTGTGAGAGAAAGGTCATTGTGGAGTGGATGTGGCGTGAGGGAGAAATATGATGATTCTATGGTTGGGGATTAAAGTTTAAGTTTTGCTGTGGCCCCAATATCCTGTGATCCTGGGCAAATATTTTATTTACTTTGTGTGTACGTAAATATATTATGGATTTAAGTGGTGTTATTTAAAAGCACTTCAATCAATACTTTTGGATGATTTTTGCATTATAAGAGCATGTGTTACTTATTAAGTGCTGTGGTGTGTACAGGAAAACGCCAGCTGAAATTAAGCAGTAGTTTTAAGTCTAAAATTGGCTATATAAATAAGTGAGTGCACATTTACACCCAGTATGTAGTTAAAAAAAAAAACGTAAGGCAGATATACAATGTGGATGGCAAAAAATACATGCAACACAAATTTGATTTAGGTATTAAAGTGTAAAAATAATGTAACTGCATTTTTATGACACCGCAAAGAAAAGCAACATAGTGTAACCTAAATAGTAAGTATAACACAGATGACTTTTAGTACTGGGTGTTATAAAAGACAAACAGCATATTACAGAACACGCACCTTATACAGCACGCACAAAACCAACATTCCGCAGAAGAATATATATGTGGAGTGGAGTAAAGCAGAGTGGAGTGGAGTAAAGCAAAGTGGAGTAGAGTGGAGTGGCATTGAGTGGCGTGGAGTAAAGCAGAGTGGCGTGGAGTAAAGCAGAGTGGCGTGGAGTAAAGCAAAGTGGTGTGGAGTAAAGCAAAGTGGCGTGGAGTAAATCAAAGTGGTGTGGAGTAAAGCAGAGTGGAGTGGAGTAAAGTAGAGTGGATTAGAGTGGAGGGAAGCAGTGTGGATTTGAGCAAAGCAGAGTGGCATAAAGCAGAGTTAAGCAAAGCAGAGTGGTGTAAAGCAGAGTTGATCAAAGGACAGTGGCGTTAAGCAGAGTGGCGCAAAGCAGAGTTGCGCAAAGCAGAGTTGCGCAAAGCAGAGTTGTGTAAAGCAGAGTGGCGTAAAGCAGAGTGGCGTAAAGCAGAGTGGCGTTGAGCATTAGTAGAGTAGAGTGGAGTGGAGTAAAGCAGAGTTGAGTAACGCAGAGTGGTGTTGTGTGGTAGAGTAAAGCAGAGTGGTGTGGAGTAAAGCAGAGTGGCATGGAGTAAAGGAGAGCCGTGAGGGGTAAAGCAGAGTAGAGCAGAGTGGAGTAAAGTAGAGTGGCGTAAAGACCATTGGCATGGAGCAAAGCACAGTGGCGTGGAGCAGAGTGGCGTTGAGCGGAGTGGAGTGGAGTAAAGAAGAGTGGCATAGAGTAAAGTATTGTATTGTAATGGCATTTATATAGCGCATACTACCCCTGATGAGGCGTCAAAGCGCTTTTTCAGCGAGTAGCACACTACTCCAGAACACATAAATGATTAGTGGTGAATTAGTATAGTGAAATATGAAAGTAATTGAGTGGTGGTTATGTTAGTCACTTATTTGGATTGAGAAAGGATAGTGGAGGGATAGAAGAGGAAAAATGTTTGCATTTATATAGCTCCTTATACATCACGCACAAAACCAACATTGCGCAGAAGAATATATATATATATATATATATTATCTACTGGCGGTCGCCAGTAGATAGTTATAGTTAGGACCTATTTTCCATAGGAAATCCGCGACATTCTATTTGAAATAACTCTTGCGTCGGTTGACGAATCTTCGCGAAATTTTCAAACTTTATGGCCCGCTCCGGTCCGCTCCTACCCTGAAAGTCTCAGGGTGATTCGTCAAGCGGGGGCCGAGAAAAAGGGGGTCCCAAAACGTGTTTTCCCCATTCATTTTCCCATAGGAAACTTTAGACACGGCTACAGCCCGAACTGCTGAACGGAATTACACCAAATTTGGCAAAGAGGTAGTTCTTGGTTCAGAAAGAACCCTTTTTGTTAAATGGTGTAAATCCGTTCAGTAGTTCCAGTGAAAATCAAAATGAGAATCACATATATATCTATGGCCGCGTCGGATTCGCGCACCCTCCCGATCACGAGCTGCATCCTAATTGGCTGTCAACACTCCAAATCAGGAAGTGTTGGCAGCCATTTTATCCCTCGGTAGAACCGAGGGACAGAAACAAGTGCGCAAAGCGCAAAAAGGGGGCAGGGTAGAAACACCCTGACCCCCTAGGTCTGCTCAGGGGGTCCCACAAGGACCCCCTGGGCAGAAAAAAGCATTTTTTTTTTTAAATCGGCGGGATGCGCTTAGGGTGCGCGAATCCCGCCGAGAAAAAAAAAAATCGCAAGTGTGCAAACGCACAAAGGGGGCAGGGTAGAAACACCCTGCCCCCTAGGTCTGCTCAGAGGGTCCCACAAGGACCCCCTGGGCAGAAAAAAGCATTTTTTTTTTTTAAATCGGCAGGATGCGCTCAGGGTGCGCGGATCCTGCCGGGTGGGCCAAGTCCCGGGGGCATGGTGGGGGGTTTAGATTTAATGTGGGGGGCCTCTAAGGCCCCCAAGCCCCGGGGACCGCCACCCCCCAGGGCTTTAGAAAATAATGGTGCGGGAGGGCTCTTTGCCGTCCCGCAGCCCCGGGGACCGCCACCCCTGGGGCTTCTTTTTAAAAAAAAAATTTAACCTGTGTGGGGGCTCCAGCCCCACACGCCCCAGAGACCGCCACCTCCCCGGGGCACTAAAGATTTGAATATGGGGGTCCGTTACGGACCCCAAAGCCCCGGGGACCACCACCTCCCCGGGGCTGTGCACTGGATGGGAGGGGGCCACGCGGCCCCCCTCCTGGAGCCCTTGATGGCCTTGGGGACCGCCACCCCCAGGGCCGGCTCCTGCAGTGTCCCGGGGTGCCTACCCCGGGACACTGTAGTTTGCTATGACAGGACGGGAGCCTCGCGGCTCCCGTCCTGTCATAGCAAACTTAGTTTGCATTTTGAAAGAGAGGCAGGAAACCTGCTCTCTCTTTCAAAATGCAAACTAATTGCTTTCCACATGGGGAGCATCATGTTAGCTGCTCCACATGTGGAAAGCAATGCCGGCTTCGCGCAGGAGGCGGGGAGCCGGCTGGGACTGTGGGGGATTGGGGACCCCCACAGTCTCCAACGAGAGGCCAGGCCCCGGGGGATAGGGTCCCCGGGGCCATAAGTGGCCCGGGAGGGGGCCACGCAGCCCCCTCCCCAAATATATATATATTTTTTTTAAAAGGGCAAGGCCGGCCCCGGGGGATGGGGTCCCCGGGGCCTTAAATGGCCTGAGGAGGGGGGCCACGCAGCCCCCCTCCAAAATAATTAAAAAAAAACATCGAGGGCATGCCCCGGGGGATGGGGTCCCCGGGGCCAATACAGGCCCAGGGAAGGGGGGCCACACGGCCCCCTTCCCGTTTTTGGGGGGGAATTTAACAAAAAAAAATGCACAGGCCCCGGGGGATGGGGTCCCCGGGGCCAAAAGTGGCCAATGGAAGGGGGGCCACGCAGCCCCCTCCCATTAAAAAAAAACAAAAAAAAACAACCGGCATCGTGCAGGAGGCCCCGCCCCCTCCCTGCAGTACTCTGCAAACGCGCCCCCTGGCGCGTTTTAAGAAGGGAAGTAATTCCCCTTGAATACTGGGGGTCCCTGGGGGCCAACTAGCCCACCAGGAACCTCCAATATGCGCCAGGGGCTGCGTTGCAGAGAGGTGTACAGAGGCCACGCCCCTTTTACACCTCTCTGCAACGCAGCTCTGTGGCGCTTTTAGAAGTACATGGTGGGCTAGTTGGACTCCAGGGACCCTCAGGATTCAAGGGGACTTAATCCCCCAACTTAAAACGCGCCACGGGGCGCGTTTGCAGAGTGGTGAAGGGAGGGCGAGGCTTCAGGTGACATGTGTGCAAACAGGCCCGTGGCGCGTTTTAAGATGGGGAATTAAATCCCCTTCAATCCTGAGGGTCCCTGGGGGCCAACTAGCCCAACAGGTACGTCCAGAAAGCGCCACAGAGCTGCATTGCAGAGAGGTGCAAAAGGGGCATGGCCTCTGAACACCTCTCTGCAACGCAGCTCCCTGGCGCATACTGGAGGTACAGGGTGGGCTAGTTGGACCCCAGGGACCCTCATGATTCAAGGGGACTTAATCCCCCAACTTAAAACGCGCCACGGGGCGTGTTTGCACAGATGTCACCTCAGGCCCCGCCCCCTCCCTTCACCATTGTGCAAATATTCCTCTAAAATCAGCCGAACTACGAATTCCTATTTACTCACCTGTTATCAGGAGAGACCTCAGTGCTGCATCTTTCAGCCCAGTACTGATCGTGAAAAGTAATTTTAACCGTACTTACCAGTAACTTGAATTTCCTTCCATAAGCTAACATTGACTGGTTTCACTGACCATGTCATGAGTGATGTAATATGTGACGTCATCAGCAGTGCATTGCGGGGGCGCGAGTTATAGTTAGCTGAACTAACTATAATGGGGGAATTTCTATGGTTTTGTACGAGTGAAATGTCCAACTAACTATAACTGTCCCTAAAACCTATGGTTTTTAAGTGAGTATATATATATATATATATATGTATATATATATATATATATAGCTAAACTAGAGTAGAAATATGTTTAATTTTGGCAAAGAAACAGTATAATATAGAACTAGGATAAAAAAAACATCGGCAAAATAAAGGGAGAAAGGTGCTGACTTTGAAGCTAGGGATCAAAGTTCAAGTGCCTACAATTGTACGTAGTTAAAAAAAAATTGCACACCATCAAAAGTAAATTTCAGCCACAATACATTGACACCCAGTACACTGAAAAAATCAATTCCCAGCATATTTATTACACATCGCGAACAAAAGCAATATTGTGAAAAATAAATAAAAAATATAACACAGATAACTTTCACTTCTGCATTTTATAGAAGACAAGCAGCATATTACATAACACGCCCGTTACAAAGCACAAATAAAGAAAATGTATGAAAACTACAACAGAAATTTGTTTTAATTTAGCAAACAAACAGCATGTTAGCAACAGAAATACATAATTGTGAATAAAATCCCTAATTGAGATTTCCTAGAAAAGGAGTCTTTTGAAGAAAAAAAAAATAGGAGGGAGGTTATGTATATTAAGTGTGGTTACATCATGTTGAGTCCAAAGCAGGGAAAGCATAGTGTGTACTTTCCATACCTACTTTCTACTTTTGTCTCAGTATAAATGTCAAAGTGCATCGGTGCCTCTAATTAGTGCCACAGAATATTTCCAATGTGAAAGAAAGGCATCAGCGCTTGACAGAAGTCAGGCCTTGTTTATGATGATCATCAAGCAGCACAGCCCTCCATCTCCTCCACCGGGCTCCTCTGTGAGGCAAGTCCCGTGACCGACTGGAAGGGAGGGGGGAGGGAGAGCAGAGAGAGTGGGTAGAGGGGTGGTGGGGAGACAGGAGAGTGAAAGCTAACCAGCGTGGTGCTCTGAAAGGGCGATGCGCTGATAGAAACTAAGAGCTCATAGAAAGAGCTCATGCCCTGCTGTGCTTCCCGGAGACCAGAGCCAGTCCACAGCTGGGGCAGCTGCAAGGAGCAGGGCAGGCACAGACAGCAGAGCCCCCTGCTCTGAGGCCTGGCTCTGCTGTGAGCCAGGCTGGAACCTGCTGACTGATTGGGAGGGGGAGAGAGAGCACAGAAAGTGGGACAGAAGAGCTGGGAAATACACAACTATAAAAGTGAAACCAGCGCAGCGCTGATAAAGTATGTCAACAATTATTATAACATTCAGGGTGGGGGGCAGGAGTTGTTAAGTGCAGGGAACAGAGCAGGCACCCTCCAAACGCTCTGATGAGCAGGATACAAATGCTGTGTGTTAATTAAGAAGCAAAAAGTGTGCTTGGAACAGCAGGTAGGAAAATCTGGTTTAAGAAAATAGTGCAGACAGACCGTAAATGAAACCTACTGAGTAACAACACATGTAAAAGAGCCAGTCCTCGTAGGAGGTGACAATAGGAGACAGGGAGGGACTAATAAGCCTATTTACAAATGAAAAGCCAACATTTACAAAGGACAGTCACAAAAGCCAATACAAAATAGGGGCAGAGAGTGGATGCAGCTTCAAATCTATACCTCAATACAGCATGTCTCAAAGAGACAGCTCAAGCGCTGTCTATGCAACACCTAAAAGGGGGCGGGTCCGAGGTCCCAAAACACATTTTTCCCATGCTGTTTTCCATTGGAAAATTGAGAAGGTATATGGCAAAAACGCTGAACAGAATTTCAACAAACTTGGCAGAAAGCTAGATCTTGGTCCAGAAAATGTGCTTTTTATAATTTGATGTAAATGGGTTCAGTACTTTTTGAGAAATTAAGGTTGAAAATGTATGTATATATCACGTCACAGAGGATCTGTAGTGCTGACAGATCTAAAGATAAGATCTGATTGGCTGCCACCACATCAACAAAGATGTGGCAGCAGCTATTTTAGGACTCAGGACTCAGTAGCTTGTCCTGGAAAAAAGTAAACAACAACATAGTGGGGATAGATAGGGATAGGGTAGGGATAACATGTCCCCCTGGGCTTAGTAGTGGGGGTTCCAGAGGTACCCCCCTGGGGTCAAGAACATAATTGTTCTACAGATCTATGATTAGAAAAAGGAATGCTCCCACCTTTTTGAATTTTCAGTCCCCGAGGGGGCCAGAGCATGTGGGTTAAGCGCATTTGAAAACGTTTGGGAGTGAGGCATATGGCTTCCCTTTCCCAAGCCATTTGGCCCTGGGGAGCCCAACCCACAGGCCGGTTTATTTATTTTGGGGAGGTGGGAATGCGGTCCCCCTACCTGGGTCATTGAAAGGCCCCAGGGACCCCATCCACCAGGGCTGACTTAGGTATTTGGGAGTAGGGCATGTGGCTCCCTTTCCCAAGCCATAGGAGAGTCCTGGGGTCCGAAGAGAACATTGTCCAGAGGATCCTATCCCCTTGAACAATGGCTTGTTCCCTGCCTTGGAAAGTGCAGGAGAAAATATATAATTAACTCTCTGCCCGCACTGTCCCAAGTAGGGAACAGAACTTTGCACCTGCCCGGCAGGAGCAAACAAAGGCTGCTCCCGCCCTGTCCGAAGAAAAGCTACAGAGCTCGCTCCCGCTATCACCCAGGCTGGGTGCTGTCTCTAGAGCCGGCAGGAGCCTCCCCACCCAATGATGAGCATTTTGTGAGTGCCTCGGGTGGGCACTCAGACTAAAATAACCAAAAGTAAAAGAATAATAAATGAGTGCCAGGAACGGCTCATTTATTATTTTCTGCTCCAGCCAAGTAGTGCCCCATAATTCCCTCTAAGGGCTTTTAGTATTTTTTTATCCTGGTAGTGCCCCTAGGTGAGGCAGGGGACCACCAAGCATTTTTTTAATGTTGTGGTGAGCCGCAGGGAGCGCAGTAGCCTACCAACAACATTAAAACACAAATCACAGTAAGTCTGCTGAGCTATTCAATCCATGGCCCAATGAGAGCTTGACATAATTTTCAAAGCACTCCGAACTGGAGCTGTAGGCTCTTCACCAGACGTGCAGGGACCCATTGGCGTTGGTTCTATGGCTGGGCTTCGTGGCCTGAGGAAAAGGTTTAAAAATACTTAAAGACATGTTAATGTTTTTTCACAAAAATGCTTTATTGAAGACATTTTATGACAGTCCCTATTATTAAACACTACAATGTTTTACTTTATAAAATATACATTTGATTATAGTTATTGGTGACTTTTTGACAAAGTCAATAGGTATGATTTATATATGTTGATGTGCTTGATAAAGCCATTAGGCCTACTTGTTATATTTTGGTGTTCTGACCCTTTGACAAAGCCAGTAGGTCTGCCTTCGGCTGTGTGCAGCATGGAGTGGGCACCCAAACTCACGCTGTGCACAGCCGAAGGACGTGTGCGGCAGGGTGTTGGGTGCCCACAGAGTGGTTGGTGTAGGGCCTGGCCACACACAGCTAGGGACATCTTACTTTATGCTAAAAAATGAGTAAGAGTTCACTGAAAACACCAAAGGTTAAAGTGATATTATAGATAGGAATTGTAATAATATCCCACTTTAAATTTATAAATAAACGTAGAAATTCACAGAAACAAAACAAAGGTTAAGAGGTCGTTATAGTTAGGTGAAAATTTCAGTTAAAACATACCGTTTTGAACTAACAAAACCACTGAAATACAGTTATAGTTATCTCAAGTAACTATAACTCTTGCACTAAATTAACTATAACTGGCGCCCTCGCCACACACTGCTAATTATGTCACATATAACATAATTTATGACATGTTCTATTTACTCTAGAACCCTCGGCCAATGGACCGTTAGTGTCTGCCTGGAAGTGTGGAGGGAGAAACAACTTTTCATATCAGATCAAAAGAAGAATCACAGACTCAAGATTCTAAGTTTAGTGGGTTTATTACAAGGCCAAAAATAACTGGACATACAAACACCTCAAAATGATGTTGTAAAAATACATCGGAACTAATACAAAGCCAAACCTACGAGCAAAGTTAAAGCGTTGGAGCATGTAGAGAATAATGAAGTCCAACAGTAGAACACAGGCAATAAGTGCCCCCACGTCAAGATCAGACTTCATCGGGGGTGCATTAGTCTGTCCCTACACTACTACTAATGTGACATCCCTACTCAGCATTCCTCAGGCAAGTCAGGAAAAAGGTGTCAGCACGTGAAGACTTCCTAAGAAGTACACTCACGTTACATGGGTCAAGTAGCCAAAGACTACAGAGCTCGTTCTAAGATGCTCCTTCCTCACCATCGGTCTCCTCTCCTCTCCTGACTCAACCCCCAGGGCACTGTCCCTAATTCAAGCACCAAAATCTTTTATCACGCCCACTGCTCGCCTTCCGATTACCTTATCCAGCTCGGCACTCCTCATAGGTGATTTTCAATACTCCTAGCTCCTGGCTCGATGACCTTGATTCCCAGGCCTTCTCCAGTGAGAAAGAACACCGTCTCACGTTATCAACGCTTCTTGTGTAAATGTATTCTTTCCTCCCCTGAGCCTAACTCTTAAAATAGAAGCGTTATTCTAACTAACAAAGATGGGTTACTCCACCTGCAACAGAAACGTGAGAAAGGAATAAATCCAACATGCACATGAAATTCAACTATTAAATCTAAGATGTGAGAGCATCAGGGAGAATACATTTCAGGCCTACAGAAATCGGCCAACATAAGAGAATAGCACATAGGCCTCATGAGCTTACATATAAATGAACTCTTTTACTGAACTTTTCTAAATCATCACGTTACATGGGCACAGCAAATGCATGAATAAGTGCAAGCATCTGGCACAATTTTACACGTTAATGTTTTCAGCTAAACACACATATACTGCAACGCTATTTTCTTATCTAATATACCTAGCACATCACATTTCATATTATTACTGTCCGCATTCTACTATCACAGGTTAATACGACAAAAAAATAAATGTAGGTGCGAACTACTCATGATTATAATGCACCCCTACAAATGAAAGAGCACCATCGCACTCTATCAGTCACATCACTGCAACATCTGAAATGAAATCATTGATGACAACACTGTGCATGGCGAGGGCATGTTTTGTCCTGCTTAGTAGTGCAACAATCTGGCTGGGGCATTACCAACATGCTAAAATAGTGTTGTGGGGGCTGCATGGAGTGCAGCAGCCCCCTAGGACTCATTTAGTAAGAGTAACCCTTTTTCCTGGGACATATAAAGCATGACCCCAGGAAAGGTTTATCGTGTTTCTAAGCATTTAAAGGGCTAGAGCTTTTGCTTTATAGCTAAGGATTGCAGTCACCACTTGTGGTTGGTCTTATATCCGCATTATGTGGCCTAAGGAGTCAAAAAAGATAGACAGCGATAATTGATGTTGACTAAATCAATAGAGCTTGCCTTCATATATTGATGTGGTAACTCCTTGACACAGTAAATAGAATTGCCTTGTATATTGAGGGGTCGCCACTTGAAAAAGCCAATAGATTTGCTTCTAATAGTGATGTGGGGACCCCTTGAAAATAGGCTTGCCATGTATATTTTTGGTTAGTGCAAGAACAATGGTCCCTGATGGAGAGAAGTTCAAGCAAACTATAATCAAAGCCAAATGACAATTTAATATACAAATAAGAAAAAAGAAAATGGCAATAAACTACGGAGTCTGTGCTAGTGATAAACATACTCAATGCTCTTTGAAGTGTGATACACACATGTGATAAAGGTGATCAGAGTGTGTATCAAAGCAGTAAAGAACAGCATGGCCTGCGAATTATATTATGCAATGGAATGGGGCTGGGTGCACCTCGACGATGTTTCGATTCAATTTTAAATACATGGTTATCATCGAGACTCAGCAGGTGCGTAACGAAACTTGAGGGAGGCCCCCTGCACAGTTCACGGAGGGGGCCCCCCACGGTCCAGACTCAGGAGCTTTAAGGCCAAGGGTCCCACCGCCCATGCACAGTGCCGGAGGGGCACACCTGGAGCTCAGGGCCCCCCCGCAACACAGTGTCTTCGGGGGCTATTGTTAAGCCACTGGTCAGTCAAATTCAGGGCCTGAAAGAACATTGCTCAAGTCACAATGTGCACAAAACTGCTAAAAAAACGAATGAGCAACAGGTAGAAATGGTTCACGAAGAATACTGTGTCTAATGCACTGGGAGTCTTGAAACAGCAGCTCAAGGGGTCAAGGTGTGAGCAGGAGAAAATGCCCTGACAACGGTAATGAGGTAGTACCTCTTAAGCAGGCAGGCTGGCAATGGAGGATGTGCCTGGAAAGTTCTCTTATAAACAGGCTTCCTTGCCAGGCTGATCCTACATATTTCAAAGGCTGCACAGGTTTGTAGAGTACATTGAACATCAATATGGTGGATGATGTAATCAGAGATTTCATGAATTATGTCATTTGAGATGTCAGCAGTGATGTCATTAATGAAGGAATTGAACATGTTATGAGTAATATAATATGTGAGGTCTGAAGCAGTGGATGGTGGGGGGCAAGTTATAGTTAGCTCAGTAAACTATAACTGGTAAATTTCTGTGTTTTTTTGCACTGCTTATGACCTCACTTATTTTTTCAAGTTTAAAATGATATCTTTTAACTGACATTTTCACCCAACTATAACCGCACTATAACCTTTAGTTTTTCAGTGAAGTTCTGAGGTTTATTTTTAATGTAAAATGAGAAATTGTGACCAGACCTAACTATAATACCCAGTTGAAGGCTTCGGCCGAAACGCGTAGGTCCCTTTGTTGCACTGTCGGTGGATTAAGAAAATAAAAGGACTACTCACAACCTGCTGTTGCCTGGCTGTGCTGCTTCTCTTCTACACCCTCGGATCGAGGGGGCTGCTGTTGGAAGGATTTTGTAATATATATATATATATTACCTACTGGTGGTCGCCAGTAGGTAGTTATAATTAGGACCTTGTTTCTATTCATAAAGCGTTTTTTCTTTTGCCAATATCTTTGGCGCCGTTTGACGAATCTTCACAAAATTTTCAAAACTAATGACCAGGTCTGGTCAGCTCCTGTCTTGAAACTTTCGGGGTGATTCATCAAGCGGGGGCCGAGAAAAAAAGGGGGTCCCAAAACACATTTTCCCCATGTTAATTTCCATAGGAAATTTTGGAACAGGCTACAGCCCGAACTGCTGAACGGAATTACACCAAATTTGGTAAAAAGGTAGGTCTTGGTTCAGAAAGCACCCTTTTTTTTATAAATGGTGTAAATCCGTTCAGTAGTTCCTGAGAAATTCAAAAAATAAAAATGTATATATCTGAGCACCGAGGAGGATTCGCGAATCCTCCCGAGCACGAGCTTAATTCTGATTGGCTGCCAACACTCCAAACCAGAATGTGTTGGTAGCCATCTTGTGACTCGGTAACCGAGTCACAAGAAATCAGTAAGAAAAAAAGATGAAAAACCAGAAAAGGGGGCAGGGTAGAAACACCCTGACCCCCGAAGCCTGCTCAGGGGGTCCCAAGAGGACCCCCAGGGCCAAAAAAAGCATAAAAAAATATATATATATCGGCCAAATTCGCGCTGGGTGCGCGAATCTGGATGGAAAAAACGAAGCGCGAGCTCCAGCTCTTCCTTATCCTTAAGCCCCCGGTTGGGCCAGGTCCCGGGGGCAATCAAAAAATATAGCACGGGAGTCCTGTGATGCCAATTAAAACGAAAATGGTTTCTATGCCTGTTCTACGTACACCTCCCATCTAGCAAACACTCCTATTGGTCTATTAAAATATACAGCTTTGACATCTTAGGGCAGTTTGTGTATTCTTAAAGCATTTACAAACTTGTGACGCATGCAAATATATCACTGTGTGGGCAACCTCTTAGCACACGGCGAAGCTTGCTGAGCCGTCGACATCGGGGCTAGAGGTCATAACCTCGTAGACAAAGGACGGCCGAATGCAGGCCACCTGCCGACTGGACAGTGCGTCTCCCTGCGCCTGAGGTGTCAGTCATGCCTCTTGTTACAGGAACTCTCTGTCAACAGGGGGCAGGCAAATTTAGTTTAAAAGAGGCCCGGGGAGGGGCGTGGCCAAGATGGCGAGCGGGTGAGACGTGTCCCGTTTTTCTCCCCGTCCTCGTCCGACCGTTGCACGGCTCCTTGGCGGTAGAGCGCATTGCAGACCCTCCGAAATTGAGGGGGTAAGGCGCGTGACCCCGGGAGAGCGAACAGAAGTCTCCGACGGAGTCGGGGGTGGCCCGTAAAGCTAAGAGAGGGCTCCGGAGCGCCGCGAGGCAAGATGGCGGCCAGCTGGGAACTGGAGTAAGTGGAGTGGAGGCCAGCCTTGGTGCAAGCGGACTGCGGGCGCTGGAGCACGGAGGCGGGGGCTCAACAAGCCCAGGACAGGAGTGGCACCGGTCCCGGTCGGGACCTGGGCGCAAGCGGAAGCCCGGAGGGGGGACTCCCTCCGGTGAAGGCTACTGTTGAGGCGGCCTCTGGAGAACAGAGGCGAGGCACGGCTGGCAGTGCGGGCGCCATCCTGAGTCGGGAGGCATCCGAGGTCGGAGCTGAGCAAGTGCCGGCATAGGGCTCGGAGAGCTCTAATGCTGCGGACCACGAGGGGGAGCGGAGAGGCCCCTCCCCTCAGGCAGAGCGGCTGGAGCACCCGGGAGCGGGCGGCGCACCAGGTGGGGTCCCGGGACAAGGAGCAGCGGCCGCGCAGGAAAGCGGCAATCCGGCGGGGGGCCGGTGGAAGGGCCCTTTTGTGGAGGAGAAGGGGAACTTGGCTTGGGTGTAATCAGCGGCCTACCCCTTAGGCAAGCGGGGCCGGGGGGCCACGGGTGAAGGTCGTGGAGCTCCGTGGCCTGGCCCCCGCCCCCCTACCCTCAAGGAGGAACAAACGGCCGCAGGCAATAGGGAAGTGCGGAGCCCAACCATCGAGGCCCGAGAGGTGAGGAGCTGGGCCGGAGGGGCCTGGGCAGGCCGAGCGGAGTGTGGATACTCTCGCGCAGAGCAGCGCAAGGACCGGCAGCACTGGGAGGAGAGGGAGAGTGCCTTGAGGACAGTGGGAGGACCTGGTGGCGGCGAGTGAGCTTAGGGGGCCCTGAGGTCTGAAAGAAGAGCGGGTGTCCCCGCGGGCGAGGAGCCATGAGGATGGTCAAGGGGCCTGAGAGTCGAACGGAGAGAGCATAGCCTGAGAGGCAGCAGCTGGAGGGTTGGGGATGGAGGCACGGAGACAGGGGCGGATGAGGAGCCAAAAGGAGATAGAGCTTCTGGACTAGGGTACTGAGCGTCGACTGTCTCCGGTATCCACGGACGACGACGAGATATCGGAGACAGGGGGAGCATCATTGGGAGACGTCCGGAGGCGAGAGGGAGCTCACATCGCGACACGGCAGGCAAGAGGGAGGGAGGCCTGAACGCAGCGGGCCAGCCTCTTATAGTCATGGCATCGGGGAGAGGCAAGAAGGATAGGACGGTTAAAGACATGTTTTCAAAGGCTGCAGGAGGGGCTGGTGGAGCTAGTTGCGCACCTTCACCCACGTCTGGGGAAATAGAGCTGGACGCCACGGAGGAACCGGTGACCCGGGCCTTCCTCACCCAGCTGTTCTCGACATTGAGGGAGGACATTCAGACTCTGAGGCAGGAGGTCTCCACTGAGATCAAGGAGGTGCGGAGGGATATGGATGCCATCGGGGAACGAGTGGCCTCCATAGAAAATAGGGATGATGCTAGGGAGGAGGAAATGGAGCACTTGAAACAGGAGGTGCTGAGATTACAGGAACAGCAATTGGACCTCCAAGCTCACTCCGAGGACTTGGAAAACCGCTCCCGGAGGAACAACATTCGGGTGAAGGGGGTCCCATGGAAAGAAGAGGGGCCAGACATGACATTATACTTGCAGGGGCTCTTTCGCCATATCCTCCAGGCAGACACCGATGTCCCTATGAAAATAGACAGAGCACACAGGGTAGGCTTGCCGCGCAGGGCTCCGGCTCCACCCCCGGACATACTGGCCTTCTTGCCGGACTATGCGCTGAAGGAGAAGATTATGCAAAAGGCCAGAGAGGCGCAGCCGATCCACTATGGGGGTCATGAAGTGGCCTTGTTCCAGGACCTGGCGGCGATCACGCTGCAAAAACGCAGGGCCTTTAAACCCGTTACGATGCACCTCCGCAGCAAAAGCATTAACTACTCTTGGGGCCACCCTTTTCGCATCCTCTTTAAATAGAACGATAACCTGCGTCAAATTCGCTCCCTTGCAGAGGCTTGCCAACTCCTTGGTATCGAGACGCCGCGGGAGCCTGAAACTGGGACTCGTGCAGAAAGGGAACCGAGAGACGGGTGGCAGAGGGTACGCCGCCACAACCAGAGAAAGGAGTCCCCAAATAAGCCTGACCCAGAGACCATGGAGCAAGAAAGGCAGAGTGTGCTGGAGACATTGAATGCTGGCACAACGCGCTGAGTGAGGATTGGAGATCTTAGCTGGGTCTGATTACTGCTTAGACAACGGCCGGGGCTGCTGGGCGGGGGCGGGGAGGAAGCCATTGGCCACAACAAATCCCCTACTACACCTTCACACCAGGGAATTGCGGGAGACTTCTGCAATTCTCGGACATTGGCACACGGTATCGTTTGAAATGTTTAATGTTGTTCAGAGGGAATGGGGGGGCAGGGGAGGGGTGCCGGTAACCAGGGGAATACAGGTTGAATTTATAAAGGGGAAAGGCCATGTTTAGGACGGGGGTCCTTCACTATAAGGACTGGGTTCTGGGCAGCAGGAGGAGCTAGCAGGGCGGATTGGGGGGTCAGAGATAAGCGGGCATCCAGGAGGGGACACACAGGACACCACTATGAATAAGGGGGCGGTGAACGTTCTTACAGTCAATGTCAAGGGTCTTAACAACCCCGTCAAGAGAAAGGCGGTGCTCTCCTTTTTGGAGAGTACGGGGGCGGATGTGTGCCTACTCCAGGAGACGCATTTGCTTGCCGGTGATTGTTGCCGCATGCGCTCGCGAGCGTTCCCACAGCAGTATTTTTCATGCGCACGGGATAAAAAAGCTGGGGTGGCTCTCCTGCTCTCGCGCGGATGCATGGGAGTGGTGAAAGAGAAAATAGCAGAAATCAAGGGGAGGCTGATAGCCTACACGATCCAGTTTGGTACACAGACCATAGTAGTGGGTTCAATGTATGCGCCCAATTCGGGTCAGGAGAGCTTTCTTAAGGCAGCGATTTCGGACGCAATGCAACCGCAAAATAGCATGACACTCCTTGGCGGGGATATGAATATGGTCATGGATGCTACCCAAGACAGGTCGCAGACGTCATATTGGCAGAGGGGGGAGGCCTCCGGGGAGTGTAGGGCCTGGATTAAGGGGATGGGGTTCCTGGACTTATGGAGGGAAGAGCACCCACGGGCGACGCAGTACACGTTTTTTTCACATGCACACAGGTCTTATGCCCGACTCGACTATTTCCTGGGCACTAGGGATGTCCATCAGAGAATGACTGGGATAGAGATAGAACCCATGGCCCTATCTGACCACGATGCAGTGGTGCTCTGATTGGCAATGCCCGTGGGCCCGAGACGGCCAGGGTGTTGGAGGCTTAGAGAGGCCTTGCTCCATAAGGAAGAGGTGGTCCAACAACTCACTAAGAGTATCCAGGAATACTTTACATATAATGACACGCCAGATGTGTCAGTAGCCACGCTATGGGAGGCAATGAAGGCGGTGGTGAGGGGGGAGCTTATAGCGCTAGCAGCAGCGGAGAATAGGGAACGTGCAGAAATAAGGAGGGAATTAACAGCTCAGGTTCAGGAGCTTGAGAGAGTCCACAGCCGCACCGGGGCACCCAGAGTGTGGCGTCAGCTTAAGGCGGCTAGGGCCCAACTGGCTGGGATCGACTTAGACAGGGCAGATTACGCAGCGGTGAGGTTAAAGCACATGTATTATGTTGGGGGGACCGAACGGGACGCCTGCTGGCCAACAGACTACGGGCTCAGAAGGAAAAATCGCGGGTCTCCTCCTTGCGTACGGAGGGACCGGGGGAGGTAATGGAAGACCGGGAAATAGCGGACCCATTTGTGGATTTCTATGAGAGGTTGTATAAGGCGGAGACCGCACCTGAGGTGGACATAGAGGGATATCTGCAGTCGGTCACCCTGTCTAGGCTTTCCCCCGACCAGGCGAAAAGGATGGATGCCCCTATTAGAGTGGAGGAAGTGGTCACGGCAATCGCACGCCTTAAGGTACTTAAATCCCCGGGCCCCGACGGGTTCCCGCCTCTATTCTATAAGAAATTCTGCCATATCATGGCGCTGGTCCTGACACGTCTCTTCAATTCGCTGGAGGAAAGGTCCCCAATTCCGGTTTCAATGTCAGCAGCGGCCATAGTGGTGCTCCCTAAACCGGGTAAGGATAAGCAGCTTTGCGGCTCATACCGCCCGATCTCGCTGTTAAATGTGGACTTTAACATTTTTACCGGTATTCTGGCTAATAGGCTTGGCCCCAATATGCCCAGCCTGATCGAACCGGATCAGGCTGGCTTTATACAGACCCGCCAGTGCGCTGACAACACCAAGAGAGTGATGCACCTCATAGATAAAGCCCCTCGTACGGCTATGGACGCTATACTGCTGACGGTCGACGCCGAAAAGGCGTTCGACAGAGTCGACTGGGGGTTCCTGAGACAAACAATGCTTAAGGTCGGAATGGGGGAAAGGTTCAGGAGTTGGATAGGCTGTTGCTATAAGGATCCCACGGCTACTATTAGAGTAAATGGGGTCTCATCCAGGACATTTCCAATAGGCAGGGGCACTCGCCAGGGGTGCCCGCTCTCGCCCCTTTTGTTCGCTCTCTACATAGAGCCACTAGCGCAGCGGGTACGGGATAACCCACGGGTCACGGGGATACCGTTCGGAGGGCAGGCGCATTCTATTAGCTTGTATGCCGACGACGTCATAGCGACACTGCTCGACCCGGCCAATTCAGTGCCGGCCTTTCTGGGTGAACTTGCTGAGTTCGGACGGGTATCAGGATATCGGATGAAAGTGGGGAAATCAATGATTCTGCATCTCAACCCCGAATTGGATCCGCGGAGCAGAGGGGAATCACAAATGCACGGGATTCAGTTAAAGGACTCCATTCCGTATCTGGGGTTAGAATTAGCTAATACGGTTCAGCATACCACACGATTGAACTATGGGAGGCTCTCAATGCAGGCGAAAAAGGATCTGGGCGCATGGAGCAAGCACCAGCTGTCTATACTGGGAAGGGTCGCAGCGGTCAAGATGTCCCTCCTTCCGAAGGCCTTGTACGTGTTCCAGACCTTATCGGCGCCACCACCGGCCGGTTCCATAGAGGCGCTCCAAAGAGACATTAATAACTTCGTATGGGGGGGCGCGTCCCAGGATGAGTAAGGAGCTGGGATATATGAAGCCGGAAGAGGGAGGGCTGGGGATCCCTGATATGATTAACTATTTCCGCGCAGCGCAGTTGCGGTATTTGGTAGAGTGGGCACGGCCCGAGTCAGAGAAGAGATGGCTCTTCCAGGACAGGGCGCTAGCGCAGATTCCGCTATGGAAGGTCCCCTTTCTGCGAAAGTCCCAACGCCCGAGGGGGCTGACGGACTCCCCAGTCACTAAGACCATACTTTCTGCGTGGGACGCAGTAGCCACTAGGAGGAAGCTAACTACATTCCCGTTGCCATTGACGCCCTTATTTGGTAATAGCGATTTTACCCCGGGTCTCCCGAGGCGGCTTTCACGGCATGGAAAACTACCCCCTGCCGGTCAATAGGCCATCTCTATGATTTGGAGGGAGTAATTCCGTTCCCCCAATTGAAAGCCGAATATGGCATACCAGAGGCGGAAAGGATGAGATACTTGCAGATAAGGCACTGGGTCACACATGGGGAGGTGAGGACACAGGGATCCAGGCGGCTCACTGCCTATGAGAAATGGCTAATCTCCAAAACTAATGATAAAGGCTTAATTACCACTATGTACACTATGATCAGGCGGAGTAGTGTGGAGAGGAAGTCCCGAGCCAATTGAGATGGGAGCGGGAACTGGGAGGGGAACTTACCGTGAAAGACTGGGAAGGAATATATTACAGGGCCAAGCACACAGCGCGTAACGTTGTTAGCATAGAGGCTGCTGTGAAAATTGCGACCTACTGGCATCTAACGCCCGCAAGACTTCATCAGGGCAACCCGCAGAGAAGTCCCACTTGCTGGAGGGGGTGCGATCAGGAGGGTACGATGATACACATTTTATGGGAATGCCCAGTGTTGGCGGACTACTGGCCTCAGATACTAGACACAGTGGACTCCCTATTCGACACACAGATACCAAGACTCCCAGTATATGTAGTACTAGGGCTGCCGAACCCGGTAACATACCCCCTTAAGAGTGTGCGGGTCGGCAGATGGGGATGGCATTGGGGGCAGCATTGCAGACGATCTTGACACACTGGGGCACCGCCACTCCACCCACGTACACTAGCTGGCTCCACCGAATGTGGTTCACTTTGGGCATGGAACGGATCTCCGCAACACTGCATAACACGGAGGATTCCTTTAGGACCATTTGGAGCCCTTTCATATCGTTATTGTCATCAGAATTTAACGAACTTACTCAACCTAAATACCTACGCGTCTTACGCTTATCTGCATTATGGGAAGCATCAACACAACCCACAGAGGAATAGCAAGAGAGAGGGGGCTCCTAGAGGCACGGGAAAGGACTGGAGTGGATACCGGCACGAGGGAGGGGGGGGATTGTTCTTTAGTTTTGTACTGGTTGCAAGGTATTTTGGGTTTGTTGGTTTTTCCTTTGTTGTTTCTTTTTGGGTTTTGATTTTTTCAGCAGAGACATTGAAAGCATGAATGCACGAACTTTCGCTTCTTGACACCTGTCGGGATTTCGTGAGAGCCTTTCCCTTATACCATTAAAGCTATTGAAAGGGTCAAATGACGGGGAGGGGAGCCAGGACGCAAAGTGCCTTGCATTGTTATGCACAGTAATGTTTTATTTGTAAATTAATAAAAACATTCAAACATAAAAGAGGCCCGGGGAGTGTATAACCAGGCAGCTGCTGACGGAAAGCCCTGGGGTGGAGAGGAGGGCGGGGAGACAGATGACACCAGAGCGCTTTATACTGCTGAGGGAGAGGAGTTTAGGTTGGGACGAGAGATAAAGAGAAAGCAGGAATGAGAGACATGTGCGGTTGCAGAGGGAAGTGACAGCGAGGTAGAAGGGGCGCTGAAATGAAAATAAAATAAAGCGAACATATCCTCTTAACTCACGCTTCTTCTTAAGGTCTGTGGGGAATGTTGCGTCCTTCCTCTGGAGGCACGGCACACTGAAAGCAAAACATTATAAAGGTTACTTGTTTTATTATCGAATAATGCGGAATTGACAGATGGTACAGGGATCTTTTCTTAGCTACGTTGATTTGTTTGGACTACACGTTGCCTTAAAAGTGCATTGTACCATAAAATAGTGATATTACCAGCTGTCTCCACCGAAAGTACCACACACGGCAAGCGGAGCCAAATGTTGTCATCATTTTATAAGCGGATTAACTCTGTTTATGGAGGCATCGGCCCATTTCCTGTGGGCATAAAGCTGGCTTGCACATCCTTAGGTAGCATGGAGCGAAGGCTGTACCGATGTTAATCTATTCTTCCACGACTCATTCTCTAAATTAGAAACACTCACTACCACTCGGGCTTCTCCTTCACGCACAATCCACTGTTCAATGTTTATCTGGCCCCGCTGGCCTCCCTTGTTGAGCATTGGGGAGTGAAAGTGATCTCCTATGCTGATGATACTCAGCTGGTGTTCACTTTCAAAGAGCATTCAGAAGCAGCATTCGACAACTTCAAGACCTGTCTGGTCAATATCTCGACCTGGATGATGGAATGCTGCCTCAAATTAAATACTGATAATACAGAGGTGCTGTTTGTCAACCAACCCTCTCCTCCGTCTCCTGATCTCTGGTGGCCCTCGGAGCTGAATCCCTCTCCTACTCCAGTTGAGGTGGCTAGGAATCTTGGTTTCAAATTCGATACACACCTTTCCTGTAAAGCTCAAATCTGCCAAGTCTCCTCAAATTGCTTTTGGAAATTAAAAACCTTGTGGAAATTTCTGCACTTCCTCCCCATGGACTGTCGGAAGACTGTAGTCCATGCCATGGTGACATCAAGGTTAGACGACGCTAATAGCCTCTACCTGGGTCTTCCCGCCTATCTGACTCAAAGACTGAAGGTTGTTCTGAATGCGGCAGCCAGACTTATTAGAAATGTGCCGTTTCATCACCACATCTCTCCCCACCTGAGGAGCCTTCACTGGCTGCCTGTCCTAAAAAGGATAGAGTTCAAGGCACTTACCATCGCCTTCAGAGCAACCAGGGATAGGGGCCCGCTGTACCTGCGTCAGAGACTCCGGAAATACCACCAAGCAAGGACCCTTAGGTCTAATCTCCAGCAACTTCTTTGGATCCCTCGCTTCTCTAGAACCAGGACTGGTGGTAGAGATTTTTCAGTGCGAACCGCATCTTTGTGGAACTCCATGCCGGTCCACCTTCGGAAGACAGAGAATGAACAAGCATTTCGGAAAGCGCTGAAGACCTGGCTATTTGCCTGCCCCTAATATGCAGTCCTTCTCTCTCCCCCTCCTCTGCAGGATCCGCTTCCAGCGCCGGGACACCTCCGTTGGAGGTAGCCGTGCGCTTTACAAATGTCCGTGACTTGACTTGACTTTGTTAGTCATTCCCTCTCACTGCAGCACAAGCTTGATACTCATTCATCTACACTTAACCAGCGGCTTCTTCCTTATTCTCCACACTTCACCAGCCACTTTTTACTTGTGCACCGAAACTTCACCAGCAACTTGGTACTCGTTCACTCTCACTTAGACTTGAATGCCCTCACTCATCCGCAGTCTTGCCATCACTCATGCGGGCAATCATTGACTCTGCCTGCTGATTCATCCAGAGTAACAACCACTGCTGCTCACTCACTCATCTATTCTCAGGATACCTCTCAACCTCGCAGCCATTCACACTCAAGTTACTCAACAACTCCACATTTTCACGCCCTCATAACACCAAGTCCATTGCCTCATTCATATTTAAGATCGCTCAGCTCCTCTCAATCATTCACAAACTCACTGCTACTCTGCCCCCATTCACCATAATTCACTCTGCTGTCACATTGACTCATCAACCCATGCCAGCTCATAAATATTCAGAACACCTTATACAATCTCGCCATAGCTCTGCACTCCTCACACAACCCACCACCACACAGCCTTCCCAGCTAATCTACAGCAGCACTCGTTCACACTCAACTACGGGGTAGATTTATTAAAAACGTACACAACACAGCGCTGCATTGCGGGAGAGGGCGAAAGCAGGTCAGAGTCATTTCTACTGCGATGTGGCACTATCCTGCTCTCTCCGTAGTGCTGGCGCACAATTAGGCTGCGGAACGCCACACGAATATCTGTGCACCACAGTGCATAGATGTCTCAGTGAGTGTAAAATAGGTTTTGTTCTGAAAGGGAACCCTTCCAGTACAAAATAACATGCCTAGACAAAATGTAAAACTTTTCCCACTTTGGATGTGTGCTGTATAGTGCAGCACACCTGCAAAGTTGGAAAAGCTTTACGTTACTTTCAAACAACTTTCCAGAGCAAAAGTATATTCCCAAAAACATTCTGCTCCGGTTTCAGTCACTATTGTGATGCAAATCTGGTGCAATGTCACTACATTTGTCCCTAATTGTTGTGGTCATAGGGTTAACCTTAGGCAATCCAAAATGTTTAACTAGCAAAAAATGAACATTAAATACATTCAAAATATTTCGATGCTTAAGAAAATGCCTTTTAGATCGGATGATTTTTTTTTTTACATCACTAAGGGGCTGATTACGATGTCGTAACGTTCGCCACCGCCGAGCCGGCGGTGGCGACCGTTGCGCCATCGTAACGAGTAATACCCCCACCATATTACAATGGTGGGGCTATCGCGGTGGACGCAAAGTGCGTCCGCCACTTTCCCGCCGGTTGGCAATCGCTCCGATTGCCGGCCGGGCGGACTTGGCCCCTAATATGGTGGCGGTGCCTAGCAGGCACCGCCATCCATATTAGGATGCGTGCGGTTAAAGGCCTTTCCATGGCGGCGATGCCGCCATTGAAAGGCTGGCGGGGAATTGCTTTGGGGGCCCGTTGCGGGCCCCCGGGGGTGGGGGGTGCACTTGGGGGGTACCCATGGTGCCCCCTCCATTTCTATGCACAAGGTGGCATAGAAATGCACAACATGTCAATTTGACATTGCGGCGGGTGCTGCTGTAATGTTAAACAGCGGAATGCGACCGCCAGGGTGGCGGTCGCATCCTAATCAGGGGTGCGGGACCGCCGCATGGCAGGCGGCCGGTCCCGTTACCACTGGGATGGTGGGCGGACTAAAGTCCGCCCGCCATCCTAATGACCCCCTAAGTGTTATAACACAGCGACCTTATTTTAAACATTTCCGAAAATACATAGCATCCAAAGAAGCATGATAATTTGTTTTATTTATTTTTAAATCTATTGTCGTAGAACGCTGTCCATATTCTACAGTCGTTTTGTCTTAAGAACTGGAAAAAGTCAAAAAGTGTTTTTATTGGAGCTGCCTGTCAGTCGCAGGACACTGGACGTCTAAGAATGGATGTTGGGAAGGTTCTGACGGACGTGACTTTCTTTTCAGTCAACAGTAAACAAAACCATGCCACCTTATTCTTTCGGGCTCTATTCAATAAATACCGTATTCGTATGAGCCATAATCTTAACATGCATTATTGGATGGGAGGATACCTCTTGGCTCGACGTAGTTAAGACATACGCGACATTCAAATGTGCTTGAAACACAGAAAACATCTCTGTAAAGTGGACTCGCTTTAAATTACATCTCCGCAGTAGTATACGTGCCTTCGGCCACCCATCGTCAACCAAGGCCCAGGCAGCAGCGGCGGGCATGCGCACTCTCAGACACAAAGACAGTTTTTAGCTGACAAGGGAGGGACAGTATGTCACTTTCTAGTCTCAGAAGTCAAAAGTATATATTGTGCATTAAATACAATTACAATATATCTATCGCAGTCACTTGTTAAAGCGCACAGAAGACAAAAGGGCCACCAGCTAGCATGCCATGTATTTGCAAGATAACAATAGAAATAATTAATTTACTTGCCTATGCACATTTTTTAGTGCCAACATGCCCCCGTTATGCAACATAAGATTGCTGTGTGATCCGTGAAACGTGCATAGGTACAAACAAACGATAGTCATTCAAAACAGTCTGGGATAGTTTGGGATTTTATTTGGTCTCCTGTTATATAGACCGAATGGTACAGTTTGATTTTAATCTGAAGCACCGTTATTAACCCCTTCCGTGCGTCGGACGGCCGGGAGCCGTCCGACGTCACGGTGGGCGTGTGCGTCAGATGGCTCCCGGGCGTCCTAGCACACACCCATGGGGGAAGCGCTGGCGCTCCCCCCGTGGGCCGCCCTTTATGGTGCCCCCACCGGGGATGGCAGGGGAAGCCCTTCCCCTTCCTCCCCCCGCCCCCCCTCCAAGGGGGGCAGAAGCCACTAGACACCAGGGTTTTTTAAATTTTGGTTTTGGGGAGTGGCCTCTTGGGCAAGGGTTGCTCCCCTTTTACGGGGGTAAATATTTTATGTATACTCTTAGGCCCACCTACCCCTTAGCTTGGTTGGTGGATTGTGTGTGGACTGGTGCATTATTTGCATATGTGATTGTAATGTTTTTTTCTCCTTTTTATTCTGGTGTAAAGCTTTTGATTCTTGTTTGCGGTTTTGGCAGTGGTTGTTCTGCAGTTTTGCGTAATTGCATTTATTTGGTAAGAAAAACATTTTTGTTGTGTTTACTCCAAATGAGTATTATTGTCATGCACGAATGAATTTTTTTGTAAGTGGTGTCATAATGGCAGCATATTTAGTTAGTGTTCTGAGCATGAAATTCTTTCCGATGTGTTTTGCATTGTCTTATGCGTAATTTTCTTTTTTCTTTTTCTTTTTTAGTGGGATATTGTTGATCCTTACTGTGTCTGTGCAGAGTAGGTGGTGGTGAGTCTAGCTGCTTCTGTCAAGTGAGTGGTATAGTTTTGGAGTATATAGGTCTTTGTGATAAAGACACATTTTGTTTATTGCTTATTTTACAAAGTGTTTGTGATTGTTGACTTGTTTGACAAGTTACCTTTATTAGTAAGGATTATGGCTAGCCGTAGAATTATTGCTCAGCAGGTGGTTGGTATGCTTTTTGAATCTTCCTCTGAGCAGGATTATGAGACTGACAGTGCGTCTGAGGGAGAGGAGGCAGTGCAAGATTCTGGCAGTGAGTTTTCTGTCCACGAGGAATCATCTGATGAAGAAGCTGCTCTCAGTGCAGATGAAGCTACTCTCAGTGCGGATGAAGTGCCTGTTTTAGAGGAGGACACTGATGTGTCGATGGTGCCACAAGAGACATCGGTATTGCAGCCTGAGGCCCGGGATCGGAGGCCATCTAGGGAAACCTACCAAACCCACACATTTCTGAAAACTAGACACCCGGGGGAGTCCAGCGAGGTATGACTTGCGCGGGTCCCCCAACGTTTTGATACCCAGTATCCCCTGCAAACTTCAAATTTAGCTGAAAAAATTACTTTTTTCTCAAATTTCTGTGTGGGAAAGTTCTGGAATCTGCGTGGATCCACAAATTTCCTCCCAGCCAGCGTTCCCCCAGGTCTCACGATAAAAATGGTACCTGGATTCCCCTGGGTGTCTACTTTTCAAAAATGTATAGGTTTCATGGGTTTCATGGGTTTCCCTAGGTGACGGCAGAGCTAGGGTTCAAAATCTACAGCTAGGCACTTTGCAAAAAAAGGGTCCGTTTTCACTGTGAAAATGTGGTGTGTCCACGTTGCGTTTTGGGCCGTTTCCTGTCGCGGGCACTAGGCCTACCCACACAAGTGAGGTACCATTTTTCTCAGAAGACTTTGGGGGACGCGGGGTGGGTAGAATTTCGGGGATCCAGGCAGATTCCAGAACTTTCCACCACAGAAATATGAGGAAAATGTGGTTTGTTTTGACAAATTTTTAGGTTTGCAAGGGATTCTGGGTAACAAAACCTGGTGAGAGCCAGTCAAGTCACCCCATCCTGGATTCCCCTGGGTGTCTAGTTTTCAAAAATGTATAGGTTTGCTAGGTTTCCCTAGGTGCCGGCAGAGCTAGGGTTCAAAATCTACAGCTAGGCACTTTGCAAAAAAAGGGTCCGTTTTCACTGTGAAAATGTGGTGTGTCCACGTTGCGTTTTGGGCCGTTTCCTGTCGCGGGCACTAGGCCTACCCACACAAGTAAGGTACCATTTTTCTCAGAAGACTTGGGGGACGCGGGGTGGGTAGAATTTTGTGGATCCAGGCATATTCCAGAACTTTCCACCACAGAAATAGGAGGAAAATGGGGTTTTTTGGACACATATTTAGGTTTGCAAGGGATTCTGGGTAACAAAACCTTGTGAGAGCCAGTCAAGTCACCCCATCCTAGATTCCCCTGGGTGTCTACTTTTCAAAAATGTATAGGTTTGCTAGGTTTCCGTTGGTGCCGGCAGAGCTAGGATTCAAAATCTACAGCTAGGCACTTTGCAAAAAAAGGGTCAGTTTTCACTGTGAAAATGTGGTGTGTCCACGTTGCGTTTTGGGCCGTTTCCTGTTGTGGGCACTAGGCCTACCCACACAAGTGAGGTACCATTTTTCTCTGAAGACTTTGGGGAATGCGGGATGGGTGGAATTTTGTGGATCCACACAGATTCTAGAACTTTCCACCACAGAAATCTGAGGAAAATGTGTTTTTTTGACAAATGTTTAGGTTTGCAAGGGATTCTGGGTACCAGAACCTGGTGACAGCCAGTCAAGTCACCCCATCCTGGATTCCCCTGGGTGTCTGGTTTTTTAAAAATGTATAGGTTTGCTAGGTTTCCCTAGGTGCCGGCAGAGCTAGGGTTCAAAATCTGCAGCTAGGCACTTTGCAAAAAAAGGATCTGTTTTCACTGTGAAAATGTGGTGTGTCCACGTTGCGTTTTGGGCTGTTTCCTGTTGTGGGCACTAGGCCTACCCACACAAGTGAGGTACCATTTTTCTCTTAAGACTTTGGGGAATGCGGGGTGGGTGGAATTTTGTGGATCCACGCAGATTCTAGAACTTTTACACCACAGAAATGTGAGGAAAATGTGTTTTTTTGACAAATGTTTAGGTTTGCAAGGGATTCTGGGTACCAGAACCTGGTGACAGCCAGTCAAGTCTCCCCATCCTGGATTCCCCTGGGTGTCTAGTTTTTAAAAATGTATAGGTTTGCTAGGTTTCCCTAGGTGCCGGCAGAGCTAGGGTTCAAAATCTGCAGCTAGGCACTTTGCAAAAAAGGATCTGTTTTCACTGTGAAAATGTGGTGTGTCCACGTTGCGTTTTGGGCTGTTTCCTGTTGTGGGCACTAGGCCTACCCACACAAGTGAGGTACCATTTTTCTCTTAAGACTTTGGGGAATGCGGGGTGGGTGGAATTTTGTGGATCCACGCAGATTCTAGAACTTTTACACCACAGAAATGTGAGGAAAATGTGTTTTTTTGACAAATGTTTAGGTTTGCAAGGGATTCTGGGTACCAGAACCTGGTGACAGCCAGTCAAGTCTCCCCATCCTGGATTCCCCTGGGTGTCTAGTTTTTAAAAATTTATAGGTTTGCTAGGTTTCCCTAGGTTCCGGCAGAGCTAGGGTTCAAAATCTACAGCTAGGCACTTTGCAAAAAAAGGGTCCGGTTTCACTGTGAAAATGTGGTGTGTCCACGTTGCGTTTTGGGCCGTTTCCTGTCGTGGGCACTAGGCCTACCCACACAAGTGAGGTACCATTTTTCTCAGAAGACTTTGGGGGACGCGGGTGGGTAGAATTTCGGATATCCAGGCAGATTCCAGAACTTTCCACCACAGAAATATGAGGAAAATGTGGTTTGTTTTGACAATTTTTTAGGTTTGCAAGGGATTCTGGGTAACAAAACCTGGTGAGAGCCAGTCAAGTCACCCCATCCTGGATTCCCCTGGGTGTCTAGTTTTCAAAAATGTATAGGTTTGCTAGGTTTCCCTAGGTGCCGGCAGAGCTAGGGTTCAAAATCTACAGCTAGGCACTTTGCAAAAAAAGGGTCCGTTTTCACTGTGAAAATGTGGTGTGTCCACGTTGCGTTTTGGGCCGTTTCCTGTCACGGGCACTAGGCCTACCCACACAAGTAAGGTACCATTTTTCTCAGAAGACTTGGGGGGACGCGGGGTGGGTAGAATTTTGTGGATCCAGGCAGATTCCAGAACTTTCCACCACAGAAATAGGAGGAAAATGGGGTTTTTTTGGACACATATTTAGGTTTGCAAGGGATTCTGGGTAACAAAACCTGGTGAGAGCCAGTCAAGTCACCCCATCCTAGATTCCCCTGGGTGTCTACTTTTCAAAAATGTATAGGTTTGCTAGGTTTCCTTTGGTGCCGGCAGAGCTAGGATTCAAAATCTACAGCTAGGCACTTTGCAAAAAAAGGGTCAGTTTTCACTGTGAAAATGTGGTGTGTCCACGTTGCGTTTTGGGCCGTTTCCTGTTGTGGGCACTAGGCCTACCCACACAAGTGAGGTACCATTTTTCTCTGAAGACTTTGGGGAATGCGGGGTGGGTGGAATTTTGTGGATCCACACAGATTCTAGAACTTTCCACCACAGAAATCTGAGGAAAATTTGTTTTTTTGACAAATGTTTAGGTTTGCAAGGGATTCTGGGTACCAGAACCTGGTGACAGCCAGTCAAGTCACCCCATCCTGGATTCCCCTGGGTGTCTGGTTTTTTAAAAATGTATAGGTTTGCTAGGTTTCCCTAGGTGCCGGCAGAGCTAGGGTTCAAAATCTGCAGCTAGGCACTTTGCAAAAAAAGGATCTGTTTTCACTGTGAAAATGTGGTGTGTCCACGTTGCGTTTTGGGCTGTTTCCTGTTGTGGGCACTAGGCCTACCCACACAAGTGAGGTACCATTTTTCTCTTAAGACTTTGGGGAATGCGGGGTGGGTGGAATTTTGTGGATCCACGCAGATTCTAGAACTTTTACACCACAGAAATGTGAGGAAAATGTGTTTTTTGACAAATGTTTAGGTTTGCAAGGGATTCTGGGTACCAGAACCTGGTGACAGCCAGTCAAGTCTCCCCATCCTGGATTCCCCTGGGTGTCTAGTTTTTAAAAATGTATAGGTTTGCTAGGTTTCCCTAGGTGCCGGCAGAGCTAGGGTTCAAAATCTGCAGCTAGGCACTTTGCAAAAAAAGGATCTGTTTTCACTGTGAAAATGTGGTGTGTCCACGTTGCGTTTTGGGCTGTTTCCTGTTGTGGGCACTAGGCCTACCCACACAAGTGAGGTACCATTTTTCTCTTAAGACTTTGGGGAATGCGGGGTGGGTGGAATTTTGTGGATCCACGCAGATTCTAGAACTTTTACACCACAGAAATGTGAGGAAAATGTGTTTTTTGACAAATGTTTAGGTTTGCAAGGGATTCTGGGTACCAGAACCTGGTGACAGCCAGTCAAGTCTCCCCATCCTGGATTCCCCTGGGTGTCTAGTTTTTAAAAATGTATAGGTTTGCTAGGTTTCCCTAGGTTCCGGCAGAGCTAGGGTTCAAAATCTACAGCTAGGCACTTTGCAAAAAAAGGGTCCGTTTTCACTGTGAAAATGTGGTGTGTCCACGTTGCGTTTTGGGCCGTTTCCTGTTGTGGGCACTAGGCCTACCCACACAAGTGAGGTACCATTTTTCTCTGAAGACTTTGGGGAATGCGGGGTGGTTGGAATTTTGTGGATCCAGGCAGATTCCAGAACTTTCCACCACAGAAATATGAGGAAAATGTGGGTTTTTTTGACAAATTTTTAGGTTTGCAAGGGATTCTGGGTAACAAAACCTGGTGAGTGCCAGTCAAGTCACCCCATCCTGGATTCCCCTGGGTGTCTACTTTTCAAAAATGTATAGGTTTGCTAAGTTTCCCTTGGTGCCGGCAGAGCTAGGGTTCAAAATCTACAGCTAGGCACTTTGCAAAAAAAGGGTCCGTTTTCACTGTGAAAATGTGGTGTGTCCACGTTGCATTTTGGGCAGTTTCCTGTTGCGGGCACTAGGCCTACCCACACAAGTGAGGTACCATTTTTATCGGGAGACTTAGGGTAACACAGAATTGCAAAGCAACTGTTATTACCTATTGACTTTCGATGCATTTCTGCCTTCCAAATGAAAGACAATGGGGCCGATTCCGATCTCGGCCAATAGGGCTCCGAATCGGATTCGGCTTAACCGGATCCGATTCGGAGCCCTATTTCCCGACCGATTCGTACGCGTGTCCGGGCGAGCGAGTACGATGCGAATTCGCCGACCGACTCGTCCAGGCGTCCCAACCGCTCCGACCGACTCGATCCCGGGTCTAACCGCACCGACCGACTCGCACGGACACGACTCGCACCGCGCAATGGAGACGTTCCCCGGCCGGGTAAGTACGATGCGCGCCGCGAGCAGTCCGACCGAGCCGCACACTCCGGCTCGAAAGAGCTGTCGGAGCCGTACTTTGGGGGTCCGTGTCGGACCCCCCTGTACGCGTAGCCGCGCGAGTTGCACACAGGGGGGACCCATGGGTCCCCCCTACCTGTACGTGTATGGCGCGAATCGCATCGACGCGTACCCGCTGTAGGGGGCACCCTTGTTCGCCTCGCACCCATAGAGTCAATGGGAGCCCGCGTACGCGTTGTACGACAGGCTCCCATTGACTTCAATGGGAGTCCGACCGACTCGAGTCCGATGGCATACGTGCGCATCGTACTCGTTCGGTCGGGCTGCACGGGTCCGATTCGGTCGGATATCTCTCCGGGTCCGGCTCGGTCGGAGAGATTTCCGGCCCGAATCGGAATCGGCCCCAATGTGTATAAAAGAAGTCATTTTGAAGAATGACCTATAATTCTCATGCTAGTATGTGTACTCAGAATTTCGGAAATGTGCAAATAACTACTGTTTCTAAACTCTATATTTTGTTCCAATTTCAGAAATACATAGGTGTCTTTCATACCGATTTTTCCATGTATATATTTTCCCAAATTAATTGCTATATACCCGGTACATAATGAAAAACCATTGCAAGACGCTGCTCAGATATTGGCTCTGGGTTCGTCAGGTTCTTGGTGAACCTACAAGTCCTATATATCCCCACAACCAGAAAGGTCCAGCGGATGTAACGGTATATTGCTTTCAAACAGCTGTCACAATTAGAAGAAGTTACAGGTGAAAACGTTGGCACAAATGGCTGTTTTTTTCAACTAATTTTCAATTTTTCCTATATTTAACTGTTAGTTTCTATAAAGAATCCTTGAAAGATCTACAGAATTACCCCTTGCTGGATTCAGAATGTTGTCTACTTTACTAAAATGTATAGCTTTCCAGGATCCATTATTGTTTTCATACCCATTTCTACCATTAACTGGAAGAAGGTTGAAAGCACAAAAAATAGCACAAATAGGCTATATCCCAGTAAAATGCCAAAACTGTGTAAAAAATGTTGGTTTTCTGACAAAAGTCTGTCAGTCCCTAAAAGCTGGGAAAATTGTAATTTCATCCCCACAAACCCTTTGTTGATACCATTTGCAGGGGAAAAACCAGACGCTATCATTTGCAGCACTTTTTCCCCATTTAAAAAAAAAAAAATAGCTGTATTTTGGCTAATTTATGGGTCCCCTCCAGGGGAATCCACAAACCCTGGGTACCTTTAGAATCCCCATGATGTTGGAAGAAAAGGACGCAAATTTGGCGTGGATACCTTATGTGGTCAAAAAGTTACAGGGGCCTAAGCGCGAACTACCCAAATAGCCAAAAAAAGGCTTAGCACAGGGGGGGAAAAGGCCTAGCAGCGAAGGGGTTAAGCGAAAGAACAGGTGAATTAACAAACAGTAGGCGCCAGAGGATGACTCAGTGAGTTGCTCTATCGCCGCCGACAAAAGACGACGTTCTGGCGGTCATGGGTCTAATCCTGGTAAGGCACACTTAGCCTTACATCCTTCCGAGGCGGATAATTCAGGCAACTTAACTTAGGTAAAAGTAACATCGACGATTTGAACCACCCCAGTGTCAGTGCAGTACAATACACGTATCACACTTTTAGTGCTGTAGCCTGGAATGCAACACACACCTTCCTGCAGACTGCACAGGAGTACACCGGTAAGTAGACATAATATCGAACTTTTAATATCGATATACATAAATATCGAGTTTAGTATATTGATAGTATTAAATATCGATGTTATGTATATCGATGTTAAAAATATCGGTTTTAAGTATTGTTAAAAATAGCGAAGTTTGTAATATCGACTGTTAAAATATCGTTATGTTAAAATATCGTTATTGTAGTATATTGTAATGTATATAGAGTTTGTTTGTAGTATAATAATAGTAAGTTAATGTTTTTGTTTTTTTTGTTTTTTTTTATTTGTCCTCATTCGCCATTAGATACTTAGAGCTGTTAAATTTCCTCCTGTGGCCTCCCTCTCAACTAGCACCAACTGGAGTGCTCCATATCTAAATGGTAATGCTTTACACATAGCTTCTCTACACACTGTTCTGTATAATCCTGGGCGCCCAAACAGAACTAGAGAGATGAAGTAAAAACAAGTATAAAGGCTTAATCATTGGACTGATTTCCCTATTGATCAAGAGTGACCAACCATTTCCTCGCATGGAGCCCAAAAATCTATTCTATTATCCCTATTATTTTTAAATTTTTCTAATTTAACTCTATCCAACTTTATTGTATATTCAATTGAGATCACCCAGTCTAAAAAAGTTGGGGAAATAACCTTTATCCATTTTTTGCAAATTTCTCTTCTTGCAAGCAAAATCAAATATAAACATAACTTTTTTTCCCCCCCTCAAAATGACTTATAATCTGAAAACAGGCCAAAAAAGACTAAAACTATGCTTACCTGGATATTTAGACCAAATATATCATCCATACCCTTATTAATCTCTGTCCAGAAGTGTCGGAGCTTGGGGCAAGTTAAAAACATATGAACATCATCTGCATCCAGCAGGAGACACTTTGGGCACTTAGGCGCTGGACCTTTCGAAAACTTTGAGAGCTTGAGGGGAGACCAGTACACCCTGTGAACACAAAAAATATGATTCCTTCTTAAATTTGCAGGTTGTACTGTAGTATACAAGATGTCATGAGATACTTGCCATATATCTTCAAGATGACAGCCGGGCAAGCTCTCTCCCCACAGCTTCGTCGGTAGTTTAAACTCTCCTTCCTCCAGGTCCAACATTAACCAATAAAAAGTCGTTACCTCTTTATTTTTTTCAATTTTTCTCCAAAGTACATTTTCTAGTTCATTGGACAAGCCCACTTCAGTCCCCATACTTTGATACCAACTTTTTATTTGCCAGTACTTGAATTTGGAAAGCCGATTGTTTGTAAGTAAGCTTTGCTCGTCCCAGGATAGCAGAGACCCTTCCGATATTATCTGTTCCCAATGCATAATTCCTGCCTCTATCAGAGGAGTTGACAGAGAATCTTTAGTCCACCCTGGCGATCCTGGAGCCTTCCAAATAGGAGCAAGCGCACTAAAATAGTTAATCTTCAGAGTTTTCTTAATCTTAGCCCAAGTACCAGCAAAACCGATTAGTATTTTTAAGCGAACTTTCTTGAAGAATCTCGGGTCTCCATATTTGTATAGAAAACCCTGACTCCCACTCTCAACATCCATGAGCATCTCCTTAAACATCACACCCACATCCGAATCGTCTGGTATGTCCAAGAGAATTTTACCTGCCCTCAGTGAGAATGTCCTTGCATACAGAACTAAATCAGGTAAGCATAGTCCCCCTTGTTCTTTTTCCTACGCAACTTCCTCCACGCTATTCTAATACCTTTGGAGGCCCAGATAAAAGTATTTAATTTCGACTGGAGAGTCCTCAAACTTTTTTCATTGAATACCAGTGGAATGTTCTGTAATATAAAACTTAACTTGGGCAGCAGCATCATTTTTATTAAATTCACTCGACCAATCAGAGTCAGAGGTAAGTAGATCCAACCCAATAAAGAGTTATGTATTTCTTTTGTGATCTTTTGGAGGTTTATTCCTGCGATCTTATCTATATTTTGGGTAATCAGTATTCCCAAATACCTAATCACCTTTTTCATTGGATAAGCACAGGTGCCCACATTCCATGCCATACATTCAGTTTTTGTAGCATTTATTTCATATCCCGAGACACTCCCAAACTTCTTTGCTTCTTCATATATTAACGGAATTGAAACATTTGGGTCCGATGTATATAACATTAAATCATCGGCATATAATGCCACCTTCTTTTCCCAATCCTTAAATTTAAAAGATTGTATACCTGAATGTAGTCTAATTTTTTCAGCCAGAGGCTCAATATATAAATTAAAAAGCATCGGGGATAAAGGGCATCCCTGCCTAGTGCCTCTCTGGATTTTAACAGGAGCAGTTAAATTACCATTTACTAAAATTCTCGCTAAAGGGGCTTGATATATCAGAGAGACTGACCTACAAAAATTATTCCCTAAATTATATTCTTTTAATATGTATTTTAAGTAGTCCCAGCTTACTCTATCGAAAGCCTTCGTAGCGTCTATTGTTATTATAGCTAGCGGGATTTTGTATACAGTTGCTATATCAATCGCCCCAATCAAATTATAAGTAAGCTCCCTTATTCCTCTCCCCCTAACAAATCCCTTTTGGTCCCTATGGAGAAGGCACTCTGATACCCCACTCAACCTCTCTGCCAATATTTTTGCAAAGATCTTGTAATCAATATTGAGCAGAGAGATGGGCCGATATGAATCACAAAATCTTGGTGATTTAGAGGGTTTAAGGATTAACGAAACCGTTGCTTCATTCCACGAGGGTGGAATATCTCCTCCCTCTTCAAAGATATGGGCGAACAGTGTCATCAAAACCGGGGCAAGAACATCCCTTAAAACTTTGTACAATTCCGCAGGTAACCCATCCGGGCCTGCAGCTTTCCCAGATTTGCCCAAGTCAATGGCTTTTTCAATCTCAGTTCTAGAGATCAGCATATCCATATTATGGGATTTATCATCAGTGATCTTTTTAATAGGAGTCTGACCCAGCCATTTTCTTATTTCACCTTCTTGAACATTTAAATCTTCGTGATAAACTTCCTCGAAGTATGACTGAAAGGCCTTTTCAATTTCATCTGGGGATTTAAGTATACCCCCCGGGACAGCAGAGTTCAGCTCATTGATGGTACCTCTGGCCAGGTCTTGCTTAGTCTTCCATGCCAGAAGCTTCCCACAGCTCTCCCCATACTCAAAATGAGCTAGCTTACTGGCTTACCATTTCTTTTTCAACCTTGAATCAAGAACAACTGCCAGATCTGATTTAAGAGATTCTAACCTTGCTGCCATGTTCGTATCTGAGGGGTTACTCTGATGTGTAATGATATTATTCTCTGTTACTTGTATTTCTTTTTCTATCCCCTCAACTTCAGCTTTATACTTTTTATATCTGTCAAGCTGTAGAAAAGTTAATAAACCCCTTAAAAAAGCTTTATAGGCATCCCATACCATATGTATCGGAGCAGTACCTAAATTAATTTGAAAGAAGGCCTCTGTTTCTGATGTTAACTTCTCAATTATTTCTTCTTCCAAAAGAATGGCACGCTCTACGGTCCATCTCCTGGAAACTGGTCTGATTGGTACCATAAGAGTTAATGACACTGCTGAATGGTCAGAAAGATGTTCCCCTACATGATTAACATCCTGAACACATTTATTTAAAACTGTACTCAAGAGAAAGTAGTCTATTCTAGATTTATGATTATATTTTTTATTATGAAAAGTATACCCTCTTTTCTTGCCCATTTTACTCCTCCATACGTCATACCAAGCAAACTGTTTCATTGTGTTTTTAATTAATGTAGCCATTTTATAATTAAAAATAGCTCTGCTTCTCTGCGATTTATCAAGTACATGGTCTAAGACCACGTTAAAATCTCCAGCCAATATTAGTGGATCTGTATAATTCAATAATTCAGACAATAAATTCTTGAAGGGCCCTGGATCGTCAATGTTTGGGCCATAATATCCTGCCACTGTAAACTTAAATGTATGGCATTTAACCCTAGCTACGACCCATCTCCCCATTTTATCCACTGTACTAGACTCAAGAGAGATAGCTGAATTTTTTTAAATTATTATTGCAACTCCCTTTGTTGAGTGTTGTTGCGTAGTACAGATAACATTCTGAATCCATTTTCTAGATTTACATAAAGAGTTTAGTTCGCTTTCCAGCAAATGTGTCTCTTGTAATATAAGAATCTGTTCTGAGGTATCCCTCAAGTACTGAAAGATTTTTTCCATCCTATATTTTGTCCTCAGTCCATTAAGATTCCAGGAGAGCACCTTTAACCCAAAATTTTGATTATCCACTGGGCATACCATTTTTCTTGATCTCTTCTTTGATTAAAACCTTCAGCAATTTGGCGACTCGGACATTTTTTTTTGTTTTCGCCCACTGCTCCCCACCCTGTGCTCCCCCTCACCCCCTCTAGTGAACCCTTCCCTGGAGAACCCCCCTTACCTCCTTCATGGCCTCAACCTAGGCCTATGGGGCCCCTCTTCTTAGGTCAGGAGCTTGGTACTAAACTTTACAGTCTTTCATATCCCGAGAATTACTATTTATCTTTCTCTTCCCCCTGCCCCCTAGATATAGACTGTAGAAAGATCTCAGCATCTTCCACCCTTCTAAATGTCCTCATTTTATTGTTATGCATCACTTTCAATGATGCTGGGAATTTTAATTGTGCTATTGCACCCATTTTTTTGAGGATCCAGTAATTTGCCCAGTTCCCATTGTCTTGAAGCTGTGATTGCTGAGACATCCGATCTTATCTGGAATGTTATACCCTCTGCAGTCAAGGAATTTAATTTTAGTGCTTTATTAAGTATTTCTTCTTTCAAACTATATGTCAGAAAATGTACTAGAATTTTCTTTGGTCTCGTTTTGTTGGGATTGAGCCTAAAAGGATCCCTATGTACTCTTTGTATATCTGCCATCAAAGCCTCCTCTGAGCACTCAACATGAGTTGCTTGTTTTATTAACTTTACTACGTACTCTTTTATTTTACTCCCCTCTACTCCTTCTGGTACCTTGAGCAAGCGGATGTTATTTCTCCTTGAAAATTTTCTAATGACTCTAATTTATCTTGTATTTCCAGATCTTTTCCTTTTAATACTGCTATGCTCTTTGTATTCTCATCCATCTGGTTTGTTAACTCAGTTACAGTGAGTTCCAAGGCCATGGTCCTAGCAGCAAGTGAATCTATCTTGATTTCCAACTTTTCACACGAACATTTAATGTCCACTTGATTATTTTCTGATGTCGAGAATCTATCTCTCATTTCTTTAGCAAGAGCTTGTAGCATTTCACACAGTGGTTTTAACTGGTTTTCACTCCCAGTACCACAACTCATAGTTTCAGCAACCTGTGCATGAGCTCCTTCAAATTCCTCCGAGTTGTCTCTGATTTGGCCAAACTGATATTTATCTAAAGAATCCTGTGTTTCTGATATCTCTATGGGGTTATCCTTATGGCTCTGAACCACCTCTACTGCCACCATAGTATTATCTATTTTATCGGCCATTTCTGGAACTAGTGATCTTGCCTTGTCCATTAGTGGAAGAAATCTATTAAAGGTGGGGAGATTCCTCGATGACTCGCTTGGATCGAATAGAGAGGTTTGTGTTACTGGTTTTAGTATTACTGTGCTGGGAGTAACTTTGAAATAACTTCTCAGGGAAGGTGTTAATTTAGGAGTCTCTTTAATCAAAGAGCCACTCTTCTTTTTACAAGGAGCTTTGAATTTGGCTGCAGCTAAATCTCTTTTCGTCAGTTTATTCTGTATTGGCAGTTTTTTGTTAACTTTGGGTTGTTGTGCTCCAGGATTTTTTATATCTTCACCTTCTTGAGAATCCACCATGTGTATATTCAATTTTGCACTTCTAAGGGAGTATCTGGTTTGCCCCCAGCCTGAATTTGCTGACATGCAACCTGATTCTGTGTCTTTCTGCTGCTCAGTCTTACCTCCCTTGCTGACACGAGGTACTCCAGAGACTATGCACAGGTTCTCTACTTCCCCTCCGTGGCTCTCACCACTGGACGCTGCTTCCCCTCCACCTGGCTCAGGGAATGGGATTGTTGTTTCCCTTCAAGCGCCGTAACTGTGCTGCCCCTGCCTCTCCCGCCCTGGAAGGGGAGCACAGCCACAGCCCTCCTCCCCCGGTTTAGCTCCCGAGCCGCTCGCGCCCAGATCGACTCCCAGTCTGCGCATAAACCCGGCAGCTTCCTCAATGGTTCCTCCGGGCAAAACCTCCTTGTCTGGTATCCCGAGGCGGCCGGGATGCCCACAGTCATCACCTCCAGTCTCACCCCACAGACGCCGATCGACAGCACCGGCAAATGCACCAGTCGCCTCCCACGAAGTCGCTGAAGAAGGCAGCCAACAGAGGTACCGTAATCTCTAATCCTTTGCAAATTCTGTTTTTTTGGGGGGGGGGCAGTCAGTACATTACCAATATTCACGACTCCTCGAGGCACGCATTTCCAAGTAAAATCGCTCCTGACCTACGGGCACCTCCGCGACCTGCTACTCGCCGGCCGCCATGTTCTCTCAAACAGAGTTTGTTTGTAGTATAATAATAGTAAGTTAATGTTATAAAAAAATTAATTTGTCTAATATTTTTTAGGAGCGGGATGTTGGGTTTATAGGGGATAAGGGTGGGGAGTGTTTTAAAATAATTGATTTTAATTTATAAAAATGTCGAAATTTTAAATTATAATTTAGAAAATATAATTTCGAATTTAGAATAATATTTTTTAGGAGCGGGATTGTGGGGGTTATAGGGGATAAGGGTGGGGAGTGTTTTAAAATAATGTTCTTAAAAATTTAAGAAATTCGAAATTAAAATTTATAATTTAGAAATTACATTTTCGAATTTAAAAAAAAACATTTTAGGAGCGGGATGTTGGGTTTATAGGGGATAAGGGTGGGGAGTGTTTTAAAATAATATATTTACAAATTTAAAAAAAAGAAAATTAAATATATAATTTAGAAATTATATTTTAGATTTTAGAAAAATATTTTTTAGGAGCGGGATGATGGGTTTATAGGGGATAAGGGTGGGGAGTGTTTAAAAATAATTTATTAAAAAATTTAAGAAATTAGAAATTTAAAATTATAAATTAGAAAATATATTTTCGAAATCATAAAAATATTGCAATTAGTTATATTAAATTTTGTACTAATTTATGATAGGTATTGTCAAATAATTATAATTTAATGTATAGTGTAGTTAGTTGTATTACATTAATTTAAATAGGAAAAGAAAAATATATATGTTAAAGGTCTGGCAATTGTTTTTATTTTAGTGTAATTACAGTGGGTATAGTAAATTAATAAAGTTTACTGTTCAGCATCTAGCATTAATTAATACTAACTGTAGTGGGAATAGTAAATTAATTAAGTTTAGTGTCCAGCACCTACCCCTAATTAATACTAACTGTAGTGGTAATAGTAAATTAATTAAATTTAGTGTCCAGCATCTACCACTAATTAATACTAACTGGAGTGGGAATAGTAAATTAATTAAGTTTAGTGTCCAGCACCTCCCCCTAATTAATACTAACTGGAGTGGGAATAGTAAATTAATTAAGTTTAGTGTCCAGCCACTATCCCTAATTAATACTAACTGGAGTGGGAATAGTACATTAATTAAATTTAGTGTCCAGCACCTACTCCTAATTAATAATAACTGGAGTGGGAATAGTAAATTAATTAAGTTTAGTGTCCAGCACCTCCCCTAATTAATACTAACTGGAGTGGGAATAGTAAATTAATTAAGTTTAGTGTCCAGCACCTACCCCTAATTAATACTAACTGGAGTGGGAAATAGTAAATTAATTAGGTTTAGTGTGCTGCACCTACCCTGAATTAATACTAACTGGAGTGGGAGTAGTAAATTAATTAAGTTTAGTGTCCAGCAGCTACCCCTAATTAATACTAACTGGAGTAGGAATCGTAAATTAATTAAATTTAGTGTCCATCACCTAATCTGAATTAATAATAACTGGAGTGGGAATATTAAATTAATTAAATTTAGTGTCCAGCACCTACCCCTAATTTATACTAACTGGATTGGGAAAAGTAAATTAATTTAGTTTAGTGTCCAGCACCTACCTTGAATTAATACTAACTGGAGTGGGAATAGTAAATTAATTAAATTTAGTGTCCAGCACCTACTCCTAATTAATACTAACTGGAGTGGGAATATTAAATTAATTAAGTTTAATGTCCAGCACCTACCCCGAATTAATACTAACTGGAGTGGGAATCGTACATTACTTAAGTTTAGTGTCCAGCACCTACCCCTAATTAATACTAACTGGAGTGGGAATAGTAAATTAATTAGGTTTAGTGTGCTGCACCTACCCTAAATTAATACTAACTGGAGTGGGAGTAGTAAATTAATTAAGTTTAGTGTCCAGTAGCTACCCCTAATTAATACTACCTGGAGTAGGAATAGTAAATTAATTAAGTTTAGTGTCCATCACCTACCCCTAATTTATACTAACTGGATTGGAAATATTAAATTAATTAAGTTTAGTGTCCAGCACCTACCCCTAATTAATACTAACTGGAGTGGGAATAGTAAATTAATTAAGTTTAGTGTCCAGCACCTACCACTAATTAATACTAAGGGGTCGATTCCGATCTCGGCCGGAAGCGCACCTAACAGTATTCGTCCGGAAAAAAAACCAGCCGAATGCGTGTTTCCCGACCGATTCGAACACTCGTCCGAACGAACAAGTACGATGCGCATAACAGCCCAGATTCCGAGCGAGCCGTACTTACCCATTTCAGCTCCTGTTCCCCGCCCGAGCCGGATCCGTAAACGCCGATTCGAGTCGCACGGAAGCAAATACACAGCACCTTCCGGCCGGACGAGTACGATGCGCCTTCCGTACGCGCCGAACCCGTCGCTACGTCCGGCATGTTTGAGCATCCGGGAGAGCCGTACATAAGCTCCATTTCGCGCCACAAGACGATCCACGGCTACGAGACGAACAAGCCTGCGACGAGTACGAGTCGAAGACACGAGAAACCCGAACGAGACGACCCAAGCATGAATCCCATCGCGCAAGTCCTACCAATACTCCACATCTATTACCGGGACCGGCACGGACGCGTACGGCGCAGACGGTAAATCAAACACCAACAACACAAACAAACGACACGTACCCGAAATATGTCACACACACATAGGGATGCACAAATGACGTACACTAGCAACAGCAGAACCATAGGGGCGGGATGGCCATCACCAATGCCATCCCCACTCATAGGGGGATGGATGCCTACCACTACCACCACCCCTACTCAGGGGGGCCTGGATGCCTGTCACTACTACCATCCGCACTCATAGGGGGATGGATGCCTACCACTACCACCACCCCTACTCAGGGGGGCCTGGATGCCTACCACTACCACCACCCCTACTCAGGGGGGCCTGGATGCCTGTCACTACTACCATCCCCACTCATAGGGGGATGGATGCCTACCACTAACACCATCCCCCCTCATAGGGTGCTGGATGCCTACCACTACCACCACCCCTACTCAGGGGGGCCTGGATGCCTGTCACTACTACCATCCCCACTCATAGGGAGATGGATGCCTACCACTACCACCACCCCTACTCATGGGGGGCTGGATGCCTGCCACTACCACCACCCCTACTCATGGGGGGCTGGATGCCTACCACTACCACCACCCCTACTCAGGGGGCCTGGATGCCTGTCACTACTACCATCCCCACTCATAGGGGGATGGATGCCTACCACTAACACCACCCCTACTCATGGGGGGCTAGATGCCTGCCACTACCACCACCCCTACTCAGGGGGCCTGGATGCCTGTCACTACTACCATCCCCACTCATAGGGGGATGGATGCCTACCACTACCACCACCCCTACTCAGGGGGCCTGGATGCCTGTCACTACTACCATCCCCACTCATAGGGGGATGGATGCCTACCACTAACACCACCCCTACTCATGGGGGCTAGATGCCTGCCACTACCACCACCCCTACTCATGGGGGCTGGATGCCTGTCACTACCACCACCCCTACTCATGGGGGCTGGATGCCTGTCACTACTACCATCCCCACTCATAGGGGGATGGATGCCTACCACTAACACCACCCCTACTCATGGGGGGCTAGATGCCTGCCACTACCACCACCCCTACTCATGGGGGGCTGGATGCCTGTCACTACCACCACCCCTACTCATGGGGGGCTGGATGCCTACCACTACCACCACCCCTACTCATGGGGGGCTAGATGCCTGCCACTACCACCACCCCTACTCATGGGGGCTGGATGCCTACCACTACCACCACCCCTACTCATGGGGGCTAGATGCCTGCCACTACCACCACCCCTACTCATGGGGGCTGGATGCCTGCCACTACCACCACCCCTACTCATGGGGGGCTGGATGCCTACCACTACCACCACCCTACTCAGGGGGGCCTGGATGCCTGTCACTACTATCATCCCCACTCATAGGGGGATGGATGCCTACCACTAACACCACCCCTACTCATGGGGGGCTAGATGCCTGCCACTACCACCACCCCTACTCAGGGGGGCATGGATGCCTGTCACTACTACCATCCCCACTCATGGGGGGCTGGATGCCTACCACCACCACCACCCCTACTCATGGGGGGCTAGATGCCTGCCACTAACACCACCCCAACTCATGGGGGGCTAGATGCCTGCCACTACCACCACTCCTACTCATGGGGGCTGGATGCCTGTCACTACCACCACCCCTACTCATGGGGGCTGGATGCCTGTCACTACTACCATCCCCACTCATAGAGGGATGGATGCCTACCACTAACACCACCCCCACTCATAGGGGGATGGATGCCTACCACCCATACAACCCCTACTCATAGGAAGGGTAATGCATGACACAACCAGCATACTCCAACATAAGGAATGACTGAAAGTTACATCCCCCCCAACACCATGACAAGCGTGTGTAGTCTGTGTCAAATGCCTACAACACTGAACATGACATTGAACATACTATGTGACCACCTATCACATGTGTCACACATAAATGTGTGTGGCCTCCACAATGCAAGCCGACCATGACCACTGTGGCAATGGGGTCGAACACCCCATCATCACAGTGACCAAAAGCTAAGTGTGGGTCCATAGCTGAAGCACATTTTGAACATTGTGGCAATGGGGCCTAAAGCCCCATCACCACAGTGACCAAAATGTAAGTGTAGTCATGGTAAAAGCTGCAAATGCCAAACTGCATGGATTATTCCTGGTCACACAACAACAAACACATCAGTGGCATAGTAGTGCTTGTGTCCCAAAACAACATAGATTGGGTGAGGCAAACAGTGCAGTGCCAATGAAACATCGCTTTGGCCATGTGCAGACAAACATCACCCATGGGGGCTCACATTGTCAACATTCAGAAAATAACACAATGACAGAAGTGACCATCATAATGCAGATCCACATATCTGCACCAATGGACACACAAATGTAGATATCCTGTGGAGACTGTAGATGTCAGGTGAACAAAAACCATACCATGGCAGCAATGGGACATACAAACCATGATCATTGTGCTGACTGATGACCTAGGAGTCCCAGGGACAGCAGGGGAAACCCACCAAACAACATACAGCCAATGGCACACAAAGATATGCCAATGCAGTGGTGCAAATGCACAAACACAAACAGGCAGACTCACACTGCATATCAAACACAACAGGTGAGGGGGTGGTGTGCCAGTGTCCCCAGGCAAACACACAACACACGAGGAGGCCTGAATCCCTATTACACAGATGTCAACACAGTGCCACACAAAAGTAACTCATGGATCGGATTCCCCTATGTGGGCAATCAGGCATTGTTAGATGAGGGAGCCCAAATTACAAATGTCACACAAGCTTGTAGGAACAGCAACTAACACAGCAAGAGACAGACCCACCACAGCACTACCCCCAGGGAGCCCACATTGTGGTGACACTGGCCTGCATGATAATCCCACTGTGATGACAAAGGTAGATGTCGTACACACTGTGAACCACAGTCATGTGTCCTGAGCAACTAACTACCATCACACCTACACAAGCACTAATAAAACAGCTCGGCCTGTCAGCCAAGGCCAACTTGGAGGTAGGGGTCTAGCCATGCAACAACTCTCATTTGCACACACTCAACACCACACACCTTGATCTCCACCAATGTGCAGCAGTGAAGCTCACATGTACTGGTGACATTGCACATGCACCCATGACAATCCCAGGGGTGGTGGGGGGAACTAAGGCGGAGATACCCATCACACATGGCCAGTCAACAAGACTTGTGAATGTCTCACACACTGCACAGTACGCTGTACATGGGCATGACGTCAAATCCACACCAACCAATGGGATCCCGGACACAGTCACACACAAATGAAGAAGGCAAGCTCACCCACAAACAACACACATAGACAACTTCCAACATTGCAGCTCTGACCCTGAGCAGTGGCAGCAGTCACACACACAACGTGTCACAATCACTGGAAGCTAACACAAACAGTAAATTCCATGACTTGTGTAACCAACAAGTGCTGTGTCTCATCAGCGTTTGCCCACAAACTCAGCCCTGACAGCAAACACACCTATGGATGACACCCTGATCACCAGTAATGTGCCATGCACCCACATCACAGAGCACCCAGGGAGAAGATTTGGGGCGAACATTGCTCAACTCAGCAAGCATCACAAACAGGAACATCACTAGGGCCCCCAGCTTGCGTAGCAAAATGGAAGTGAACACACACAGACATGCTCACACAACACACACCTTGGGCTCAGGCAATGTCACGGAATTACACACTGCCATGAGGGGACTCCACTCCTATGTAAGAAAAGCTGTGCCATACGTTGTCTCTGCAGGGCGCTATCATGTCAGCAGAACATTTGGTCACTCAGTCAACAATTAGCACAAAATGAAGGCTCACGTCACATCAGCCTGGTCATGGCATTCTCACCCAAATCATCTGCACCGATCAAATACACATGTATTGCAAGTTGCACTGATACCACAGATGAGTCCTTCCCCATTGATGCCCAAACATGCATGTCCAGTGGAGATGGTCACACGGTCAGGGAAATAGACCAATTGAACAATGGCAAGCACATCTGATGTGCAGGGGTGTAAGCCACAGATGTGATATTGAAAAAACAGGTAGGGAATCCCATTTGCAAATATGGAAAACATGACACCCTCATATTGCTGCAAAGGATGACATGGCTACACACCAGGATAGGACACATTCCCCCTGGACCACATGGGGTCCTGCACAGTAACACTTCATTTACCTGACATCAAAAATTCAACATCACTGCAGCAAGGGCATGGTTAGCATCATCAACATCATGTACATCTGAAGCAAAACCACTAGAGAACTGAAAGTAGCTTTATTCAGCAAATGTTATGTGGAAAATTAAAGTCCAGAAAAAACACAAAGGCCAATGGCCAGTCCATGAATAAAGTCCAAACAGGGTGACAGTGGCAGATGTCACCCTTTACTTGCCTGCACTGCTAGGGACCAGGGACATTCCCCTCGGAGGGGCATACGGGGGGGCAGGCCAGGCACCGCAGGGACAGGATAAGGGCTCACCAGAAGGAGGCAGGGAAGGGGTGGCTGGTGCTGGAGACTCACTGACAACTGCAGTGGAGGTGTCTGAGATGGTGTGTGCCGGCACAACTGGGGGGCATGAGTCAGATGGTGTGGGTGCTGGCACAACTCCAGTGGGCTGGCCAGATGGAGAGGACAGGTTCCCCACTGCAGTGCCCAAGTCAGACGGGGTGGTAGTGGACTCCACTGCAGTGCCCATCTCCAGGGGAGTAGAATGGGGTTCAGGTAAGGTGGGCAGGACAGAGGGGGAGGACACGGTCTCCACACCAGTGGCACTAACATGTGCAGCGGGGGTGTGGTGCTGGAAGAGCAAGTGGTAGGTGGAGAAGGCCGGATCATTTTGGGGATGGTGTATCTGTGGGTGGGGGAACCTGGGGCAGGGTGTGGTGGGGGAACGCGTGTTGTGGGGGCCTGAGGGATGGAGGAAGGAGACTGTGTGCTTGACTTGCAGGGCGGTGGCGGGGTCTTGCTCTTCCGAGACTGGGGGGACTTGCGGGTGGGGGCCCCCGTCTGTCTGCGCCTGGGGGAGGGTGTCCGGGGGCGAGGGGCACTCCCCTCTGTGTGGATGGACTTCCTCTTCCCCCTGTATGCTGGATCAGCGGGATCGGAGGGGAAGAGGCCGAGGTCACAGAGGAAGAGCTGCTGTGTAGGTGGGGTTGCAGGTGAGGCAAGGGAAGGGAAGGGGTCTTGGAGGGAGAGGATTTTGAGGACTGCGGAGTGACTGTGGATGCCTGTGTGTGTGTCTGTTCCCCATCCCCTGTGGGTGTGGTATCAGTCCCCTGAGGATGCTTGTGTGCACGTCTTGCCTTTGTTTTGGGTGTTTCTGTGCTGCTCGTGTCTGTGTGTTTGGGTGATCGTGCAGGTGTGCATGTGCTTGGGACAGGTAGGGTGCCAGGAAGTGTGGATGGGGCAGAGGTAGGAGGGGTGAGGGACTGTTGGAGGAGGGACACTGCTGCCGTCAGGGAGGAGTCCATGGACTTATTGCTCCTCTGTAGGGCAGACATACCCGTCGAGATGCCCTCCATGAATGACACCAGCTGTGTCAACAGAGTGGTGTGTGCATGGAGGACACTCAGCATTGCTGTCTGCCCTACATGGAGCTGCCGAAGTAGGTACACAGACTCCTCACTCAGGGCAGCAGGGGACACAGGGGCAGGGGGTGCGGTGCCTGGCACGAAGGAGACACGCTCCCGAACACGGGAGCCTCCACGGGCCTCAGGAATGGGAGCCAATGGGAGGGCGGTGGTGGTGGTGGGGCCAGACAGACTAGCTGGGGTGTGGTGGCTGCTGACACCCGCCTCCACAAGGGAGTCATCCTCCGAGCTGCTGTGGTCCTCAGCTGAGGTGGATGGTGCTGAGGACTCCTCGGTGTGGCTCCCCTCCCCTCCGTGCCACTGGGTCCCTCCGACCACTCGTCGGCTGCTGACCCAGTCTGGCTCTGCAGCTCATCCTGGTCTGTGGAGCTGTCCCCTCCTGTGGTCGTGGATGTATCTGCAAACAATTAGGGAAACAGACAAACATCAGTCACCTGCACTGACCGCACACACCACAGTAAGTACAGCACATTACAGAGCAAGCCCTGGCATCCTTAGTTGAACATTGCCAAAAGTCCTCACACAGATTAGGAGAAGCCAATTGTCAGTCTGATGGTCAACCATGGAACTCACACCCCTCCTGCCCTTGCACCCATCTGTCTGGTGCCTGTCTGATGGTAATACCCCAGTGTGGACACATGCACCACCTACACAGTTGTTGGACATTGCAGAGAACACGGTGAAGTATGTGAACATGCACACATCACATCTCTTGCCACTGAGTCAGTACAGGTGTCCGGATGAAGGGATGGCCAGAGTCTAATTAGAAATGCATATGATGCATACCAGCACCAGACACCATGATGCACCCATGTCCGGATAGTCAATGCCACAATGGGGTGCATGTTACACATGTCACTCCCCTGCAGGATCACTCTTAGGAACTTTAATGCCATGGCACAGGCATGCCTGCAAAGTCATACATCACTGTCTCCAGTCTCATGGGCATGGCAGCCAGCCAACAACAGTCTGCACTGTGTCACAATCCTAGGACATGGGGAATGCAAGTTATGTAGCTGACAAGTGCACATGTCCATCCCCCACAAACCACATCATCTGAACTCTTATTTGGCCACGTCATACCAATTGGACATATGGGAGACATGAAACACAACTCTCTGAACCTGAGCACCTCACAGTCTGCTGTGAATGAAAAACAGCTGCCTGAAATTCACAGTCGCATACACCTGTGTGCACAGTCAAGTGATCAAACACCTATAAGTCACAGAAGTATCGTCTCTCATGGTCACATCTCAGATGGCATGCTGAGCCCTAACCGATAAACATCCCAGTAGTCCTGACAACGAAGCCACAGCACAATGACACAGAGGCAGACACCTGAGGGAACATTTCACTGATCACAACATGTCAGCTGATACACGGGAGTGGGAGTACAGAGTGTATTGTATGCCCTGGAGTAGGCATGACTGTCCTGCTCCACCTGAAAGAGGGATGAGCCCTGGACAGTAGGCAGGTGGCTAAGCATGTGTGACACACTTGATATACATACTCCTGAGGCCCAAACATTGTTCCCACCAGCAGCATGGGGCTGTGCCAAATACCCCAGAGACATGTGGTGATTCAGATCAGCAAGTGGACCACATATCATAGTTACACCCAGATTACATGTCAGGACTTAGGCATTGTGTGAGCAATTGACCCACCCATGAAGCACACCACAAAGTCACAGGAACAAATGCTGTCCCCCACCTTGAGTGAAGCAAAATGCAAGGACACAGTACCCGAGTGACACAATTTCCTGACTGTAAGGACCACACCTGCGTATCAGATGAGGAGTGGGCATGTCACAATTGAGGGACATGGGTCCTGGACCACAAGACTGATGTACTGTGGAAGTTTAACCAGGCCAGAGGAGGGCACATAGCATGTCAGACAAAGTTCACAGTGCAGTCATGGACTCACCCCCTCCTTGCTGCTGTCTGGCCTTCAGCTGCCCATCCAGGTCAGGGAAGACCACCACCAGGATCCGGAGCATGTGGGGGGTCAGGGTCCGGTGTCCGCCCCTCCTGTGAGGAGGCGACAGCTTCAGCTGGACCCTTGCGATCCTCCGGGTCCAGCCCCGAAGGTCCTGCCACCTCTTCTGGCAGTTGCGGATCCGGCGCTTGTAGACCCCCATGGATCTTACTGCCCGGGCGATGGTCAGCCAGATTTCCTGCTTATGGTGGGCATCAACCTGCGAGGATGACAAAGTGAAAAGGCCATTACTACACATGCAACATATACGTGCATCACACAGTTGGATATACATGTCTCAATCACAGGGGCATATGATGTACACAGGCAGTGCAACGATGGCTATGAACAGTTTGCCAGCAGTTACTACATGGTATCATTGCATGGGAAGTAAACCTTGTTGGAATGCACTGTTACTGCACTGTACCTGTTCAGTGCATGTGACTACACACTTTGGGGGGTGAGAACTACTCAGTGAGCATGCTAGCCAGTGGTGTGCACACTGTAAGTCTTGCTAGTCAGACAACATGCACAATTAGTAAGGCAGTGGACAGCACACTCACCTGCTCCCCTGGTGTCCCATACAGCTTGCTGTACTGTGGAAGGAGGCTGTCCAGCAGGGCCTGGTTCTCCTCAAGGCTGAAGGCTGGGGCTCTCTCCACAGTACGTGCCATTGCAGTAGCCAGATGATGCAGAGACAGCAGCAGTGTTGGTGGCAGATGTCGTCCTGGAGCATGTAGTGCAGGCAAGTGAGCCCTCAGGGGAACAGCCAGCATTATATGTGTGCTGCAGAGGCAGAAACTGTCCCATGTGTCCAAAGTGATAGGTCCAAGTCGTTTGCATCTTCTGAATCTGGCCAATCCATGGAATTGCACCACTAACACACGCCCACAGCATCCTTCAAAAGTTAAACTTCATGACACCCATGAATTTGCAACATTGTTGTGGCTGGCCAACTGAATTCACTGCATCAGACTCGTTGAAGCTTCGAAACGCGTCCGTTGCCATGCCAGGCCCCAGCCAATGCGTGCGCACCGATCTGTCCATTGCTGTACAACGCGTATTCCGTGATACAACGCGTACCCACTCACAACAGATGCAATGGGCCGTGCGGGCACACCGATCGGTCCATTGCTGTACAACGCGTACCCGCTCACTACAGATGCAATGGGCCGTGCGGGCACACCGATCGGTTCATTGCTGTACAACCCGTACCTGCTCACAACAGATGCAATGGGCCGTGCGGGCACACCGATCGGTCCATTGCTGTACAACGCGTACCCGCTCACTACAGATGCAATGGGCCATGCGGGCACACCGATCGGTCCATTGCTGTACAACGCGTACCCGCTCACAACAGATGGAATGGTCCGTGCAGGCACACCGATCGGTCCATTGCTGTACAACGCGTACCCGCTCACTACAGATGCAATGGGCCGTGCGGGCACACCGATCGTTCCATTGCTGTACAACGCGTACCCGCTCACAACAGATGCAATGGGCCGTGCGGGCACACCGATCGGTCCATTGCTGTACAACGCGTATTCCGGGATACAACGCGTACCCGCTGACAACAGATGCAATGGGCCGTGCGGGCACACCGATCGGTCCATTGCTGTAAAATGCGTACCCGCTCACAACAGATGCAATGGTCCGTGCGGGCACACCGATCGGTCCATTGCTGTACAACGCGTGCCCGCTCACTACAGATGCAATGGGCCGTGCGGGCACACCGATCGGTCCATTGCTGTACAACGAGTACCCGCTCACAACTGATGCAATGGGCCGTGCGGGCACACCGATCGGTCCATTGCTGTACAATGCGTATTCCGGGATACAACGCGTACCCGCTCACTACAGATGCAATGGGCCGTGCGGGCACACCGATCGGTCCATTGCTGTACAACGCGTCCCTGTACAGGTCACTCGCATATGTCACCATGATTGTCACTGGTGAACGTATGCCAGCCACATATACTTGCCAGGGACTCAGGGGCACACCTACAACACCACACCCAGTCCACACTGTATCCTAAGGCATGTAAGGCTGCATTACCTTTTCTGTGTATGGGGGTAAACATGTGGTTTTTGGGGTGGCACTTGGGGGCAGCCACACCCAGGCTGTGCACGTGTTCATGGGGACAGGATCCTTTGTGTGTTGTGCACATGACCACTGTGATGTGCAACTGTTCATTTATGAGCATGTGTCATGGTCACATTTCCAGGTTGTGTATGTGTATGACATGTCACATACCCCCAGGGTCCCATGTGGGAAGGCATGTACGTCACAGGGTGACCCATTGCCACAATAGTGATGGCCCTCCACAGTCTGTGTGCATGTTGTGTTTCCGATGTCTCTGATTCCATGTGCACAATGGGAGACAGTCTCCACATCAACGTTGTTTGTGCATGGACTTTGATGTTGTGCGTGTGTGTGTCACAGACGTCCATGTCTGTCCTGCGGAGGCAACAGGGGCCACTACCTGTGGGAGTCATGTTTGTTTTTCTGACGTGTACATGATACGCCATGTCATGCCAGTGTCCATGTGGCAAGACAGGGTCACTGGGAATCTACCTGTCAATGAGCTGTGATGCCTGTGGCGCATCTGTCCAGACATGTCACTGTGGTGTGTGTGTGGAACGTAACAGCAGTAAATGGGTAATGTGACACAGCCTAATGGTTTCCCATAGCACAACCTGGAACCTGTTGTCAACACATGTTGAACTGAGATGTTAGATGATGGCCATGTAGGTGCCATATATGTCCAAACAGAACGGCACACACATCAAGTACTTGTGTCTCGTAATGATGTATCATGTGAAATTGAGTATGGTGAATGGCACATATGTGGGGTGACTGACAATCTTTCTTTCTTCACCTATGCACTGCAGGGCTCCAGCTGTCCATAGACCATTCCCTGACCTGGCAACGATGGTGGAACGTGACAGCATCCGACGGTACCGCTTCACCAGACAGCTGATTGAGGATTTGGCAGTGCGCTTGGCCCCACATTTGCAACCTGGCCGGCCGTACCCAACAGCGCTGACCCCCAAGGTGAAGGTGATGACAGCCCTACACTTCTTTGCCACCGGTACCTTTCAACACACTGTGGCGACTGCTGGTGGGATGTCACAGACTATGTTCAGCCGTGTGCTACGCGATGTTTTGGAGGCAATGTTGAGATGCCTGAACCAGTACATCTATTTCCCTACACGTCAACAACTCACTGACGTCAAGAGTGACTTCTATGCCCTTGGGAGGATGCCACATGTCATTGGCTCCATTGATGGGACACATGTGGCTTTGGTACCACCACAGGCACATGAGCAGGCATACCGGAACCGGAAACATTACCATTCGATCAATGCTCTGGTGGTATGTCTTGCAGATATGAGCATCACATGTGTGTGTGCCCGTTTCCCCGGTTTGGCACACGATGCCTACGTGATGAGGAGTAGTCGCATCCCGAGGATGATGTCACAGATGCAGAACCAGCGTGCCTGGCTTGTCGGTGTGTACTGACTTTGTACCATTGTGTGTGTTCTGCTATGTTGTATTCCGCCCACTTTTCCAACTCAGCTAATGTGCAATTGTCTGTCTGTAGGTGACTCCGGATACCCCAACATGCCGTGGTTGCTGACACCCCTCAGGAACCCTGTGACACCAGCCCAGATGCGCTACAATGAGGCACATGGTCGGACCAGGAGAGTGATCGAGCGGACATTTGGTCTCCTGAAGAGCCGCTTCCGCTGCCTGGACATGACAGGAGGGGCCCTCCCATATGCCCCAGCAAAGGTGTGCAAGATTGTCATCGTCTGCTGCATGCTACACAACCTGGCAGTGCGGAAGGAGTTGCCTCTCATCCTGGATGACGATGACCAATGTCCGCCACCTGTGGAGGATCCTGGCCTGGGCCACGATGCCAGTGATGATGATGATGGTGATGTCCGCACACAGCTCATCACCAACTTCTTCAGCTGAATGTGAGTATCCAGAGAGTTGTCATGTCAATGATGTGAGTTTGCATGATATGTGTGGGTGGTGCTCTGGTGCTGTTTGAGTGTGGCCATGTGCTACTTGACTGGATGCGTGCAGTGATGTGTCCTTACAGGTAGTCTGTACTCCCCAACAGTGTTGACATGCTAACTTGGTTTTGTGTAGTTATCTTGTGACATGTATTGGGCATGAGTATTGCAGTTCTGTCCTGTTCTTCAGTGGTTTTGACTGTGTGTCATGTCTGTCCTTCACAGGGTGCTTACAGAGTTGTTTGGTCAACTTGGATCCCCCGACACCATGATACAGCTTTCAGGGTGGCAGCAGTCGTTTCCCTACAGGTGATGTCCCACACACCCCTGGACTTTATATCTTCTGCACTTGTTGACTGTGTGGCCACTGCCACGTGGGATTACCTTGCATTTGTAGTGGAAACAACATGTTGCAAATGTGTAATAAACCTGTGCTTCACTTTGGGATGTGCGTTGTCTGTGGTCACACATCTGTCTGACATTTGCCTACTGCACCTGTGGGCTAGTTAACACAGACTCTGAATAGGTGTGGTGTCTGTGCATTCCACAGTATTTCCTGGCAACATCAGTGTAGGCGATGAGTCCGATGGCCCTGGTGTCTCTGTGTTGTGTAGCCCTAGTGGTGTGTCTCCCTCATATGTGTCACGTCACCATGACTCACATGACGGTGTTGTACTTGCTGTAGCAGTTAGCATACACAGTGTAATTTAGCAGATCATCATCCCCATGACAGTAACCATGTTGGAATCACAACAGAGGCAAGTATGGTGTATTAGTGATTTTATTTACATACATGTGTGAGTATAGTGCACAGGATGGTGGGTGCTGTACATTGGGATTGTGATCCGAAGTTCCCAGATGAGTTGCAAGTCTTGGTAGCAGAAATGTCCTGAGTGAAGTTCACAGTCATCTGATACATTAGTCCAACTTAAACTCCCCATGTCATGTGGGAGAGTTGGGTTGCATTCGACAGGGTGAACAGTTTGTACACAAAGGAGAATTTCCAGAACAGGTGTTGGCTTCCTGGGGGATGTACATGGCCATCGACCTCTCAGTTTTCCTTCCTCGGATGACCCCTCTTCTTTGGGGGGGGGACCCTCACGTGCAGGCTGCTGCGGTGCAGGGGACTCTCCGCCAGAGTCCTCCTCCCTCCCTGTGGCAGTTGCAGATGTTGCAGCACCAGATGTTGTGGCCACACAGGGAGGTGTGGCCATGTTGGTGCTATTCTGGTGGAGCTATGTCAATATGTCCCTATGCACCGCTGTCAGTTCTTGCCATGTGTCCCACTTGGACTCCATGCGAGACATGTGTGTCTCCACACGGGACATGTGTGAGTCCAAGCGGGCATGATGGGCAGCCTGCTGATGTTTAATGTCCTTGAGGATCCCCACTACCTGGGTGACCTCTCCGGTGCTATTCTGGTACGCCTCAGCAATGCGTGCCAGTTGTGGGTCATCATGCAGTCCAGACCCCTCTGCAAACAGCGACCTATGTCTACCACCCTCCCACCACCCCTGGCGACACATGCGGGACCTGCGGTGGCACTCACAGGTGACCCTAGGCCCCTTTGTGGGTTGTTACTGGGGTCGTTGTCCGTAGCTCAACGTTGTGCCAGGGTCCCTGTGCTGTTATCATTGGTGGTCCTTGGTCTGACCGTGTCGGCGGGGGCGGTCTGTGTGTTGGCAGTTGTTGGAGCAGTGGGTGCAGGGGGTGCAGATGTTGGTCCTGTTGGTGCTGCATGATGACTCACGCTGGAGGGGCCAGGTAGGTCTTCGCCATCCGAGGAGGGCAGAGGCTGTTCCACACCAGTGGGCTCAGTGTCCCCCGGAGCCTGGGACAGGGACTCCTCCTTGCCTGCTGCTGTGTCCCCATCATCACCTGTTTTTGGAAGAGACACACAATGTATGTTATATTTCTACAGGCATCAATGGTTCACACACCTGACAGTTGTGACTGTACCTCTGGATGCGGGCCTGTACATTGCATTGTCCTAAGTTGTCACAGTAAGAGGTTGATATTGGTGTAGCACATTTTCCTGCAAACCTGAGGCATTTCAATGTGAATGTTGAGGTGTGTGCATGGCCAGCATTGGTGGTATTTGGTGGACATCCGGCCCTCCTTCTCCACCCAGCCCAGTTATCCCACCATGAAACATGCCACCCTTGCAGTGGGTTCAGGTTGACTCTCAGGATGTCATTCAGTGGTGTCCTGCTGTTGGTTGGTGCACAGGTCCCAGCAGGGCCTGGTACTCCCCACAACAGAGCACCATTGTCAGACATCTTTGATATGGCTTTTCACTCCCTGTGAGGTGTGCATGCTTCAGTGCTAGCTTGCTGGGCCATGTGGGTGGGGGATGTTGAGCTGTGACTACCACTCCCATCATGCTATTGCCTACACCCCCTTCCCAGCATGCCCATACTTCCTTCCTTTTGACTCTGCTTCCCTGTGGGGTAGTGTGCCTGTGCTGACAGGATGGCTGACAGTGTTGTCCTGGCGGTTGTTTGGCTACAAGTCCCAAGAGTGTCCCTGTGCTTCACACAGCATAACCCAGGGTGGTGGTTCTTTGTGGGATCTTCAATTAGAGTGTGAGGCATTGCATTCTCCCAGGTGGGTTATGTGGAGTTAGTGTTGAGGGGGGGTGTGAGGAGAGCTGCTTTTAACTTTGGTCAGTGCTGTTTGTCCTCCTTTCCACCCAGCCAGATATCCCACCATGGAACGTGCTTCCATTGCAGGGAGTGCAAGTTGGCGTTCAGGATGTCAGTCAGTGGGGTCCTGCTGTTGGTTGTTGCACAGTTCCCAGCAGGGCCTTGTGCTCCCCACAGCAGTACCCAGTGTCAGCCATCTTGTCAGTCCTTTTCCACTCCCTGTGATGTGAGCATGGTTCAGAGTGGTGTTGATGGGCCAATTGTGAGGGTGACCAATATCTGTGACTACAACTCCCATCATGCTATTGCCTACACCCACCTTCCCAGCATGCCCATACTTCCTTCCTTTTGAGTGGACTTCACTGTGTGTGAGTGTGACAGCAATGGCAAGATGGCTGACAGTGTGGTCCTGTTGTTTGTTGGTGCCCAGTTCCCAGCATGGCCTTGTGTTCCCCACAGCTGAGGCCAGTGTCAGGCATCTTTGAAGTGGCTTTTCACTCCCTGTGAGGTGTGCATGGTTCAGTGTGAGCTTGCTGGGCCATGTGGGTGGGGGATGTTGAGCTGTGACTACCACTCCCATCATGCTATTGCCTTCACCCCCCTTCCCAGCATGCCCATACTTCCTTCCTTTTGACTCTGCTTCCCTGTGGGGTAGTGTGCTTGTGCTGACAGGATGGCTGACAGTGTTGTCCTGGCGGTTGTTTGGCTACAAGTCCCAAGAGTGTCCCTGTGCTTCACACAGCATAACCCAGGGTGGTGGTTCTTTGTGGGATCTTCAATTAGAGTGTGAGGCATTGCATTCTCCCAGGTGGGTTATGTGGAAATCGTGTTGAGGGGGGGTGTGAGGAGAGCTGCTTGTAACTATGGTCAGTGCTGTCAGTCCTCCTTCCCACCCAGCCAGATATCCCACCATGGAACGTGCTTCCATTGCAGGGAGTGCAAGTTGGCTTTCAGGATGTCAGTCAGTGGTGTCCTGCTGTTGGTTGTTGCACAGTTCCCAGCAGGGCCTTGTGCTCCCCACAGCAGTACCCAGTGACAGCCATCTTGTCAGTCCTTTTCCACCCCCTGTGATGTGAGCATGGTTCAGGGTGGTGTTGATGGGCCAATTGTGAGGCTGACCATTATCTGTGACTACAACACCCATCATGCTATTGGCTACACTGACTTCACCAGCATACACAGAATTCCTTCCTTTCAGGGAGCTTCCCTGTGAGGTGGTGTTCTAGTGGTGGCAAAATATCAGACAGTGTTTGTTGGTTATATTTGTGCCACTGCCTTGCTCTATTTGTTGTTAGGTTTGTACATGTCATGACACGGTTACATGTCACTATGAGATGGCAGGTATTGTGTTTGTCTGACTGGCATTCACATCTTGGGATGATTATCTTTTCGTTGCTGTGGATTTGCTAAGGGTGCATGGTTTGACTATCCCCTTGACAGTGATGTGTGTGTATTGTCACACCATATTGTGTATATTTGTTGTGTACTCACCAGGCTCTGGGATGTTTGTTAGTCCATATACGCTCACTGGTGGTAGGATGGCCCGAACCTTCTCCTCCTAGGGCCTGAGGTATAGTGGTTTGGCAGGAGGGCCACTGCCGGTGTGCTGGCTCAGGATGTAATCCTTCTTCAGTAGGTCCCTGACCCTCCTGCGCACATCATACCACCTGTTCTGGATGTCTTCCTTTGTGCGCAAACATGGTGATTGTGCGTTGACCCTGTCGACGATCCTCTCCCACATCTTGGTTTTCTGCGCCATGGGGGTCTGTTGGACCAATGTGCCAAACAACTGTGGCTCTACCCTCAGGATCTCGTCTACCAGGACTTCCAATTCACTATCTAGGAACTTATGATTCTTCTTTGGGGGCATGGTGATGGGTGGTGGTGGTGATTGATGTGTGTGTGTGTGTGCAAGTGAGGGTGGGTGAGTGTAGGTTTTGCTGGGTGTGTGTGAGGGTGCTATTTGTTGAGGTGCTAATGGTGTGTGGCTTGTGTGATGGATGAGCTGTGAGTGTGTCTGTGGTTGCTGTCTGATGGTGTTCTGTGCTGGCAGGCCAGTGGAATTTGCAAAGGATCATGGTAGGGATTAGTGGCCTTTATATAGGTGGAGTTGGGGGTGTGTCCTTGTTCCATTTTTTTTCCCCCTGTATTTATTGACTTTGTCATTGCTTGTTTGGCCCTCTTTTTTTTATTTTTTCCTTTCTGATTTTTGTGCATGTAGGAGATGTTCTTCTGACCGAGTAGGACGCTGCAGTTGTCTCGTGCGCGCTTTTCCGAGTCGTTCCCGCTGTGTTTCAGCTAGGTTTCATGTGCGGCGTACGCGTCGGTCGCGGAGTATTGTGTTGGTTCGGCTGGCTTTTGTATGCGTGTGGGTCGTACGGCTTGAGCTCCGTGCGAATCGGTCTGGTTTTGCACGCATTGCATCATACTGCGCGGGTCGGAGTTCGCGGGTATGTTTCGTTCTGGTTCATTCCTGGTGCGTGTCGGTCGGTTCGATTCGCGTGGTTTCCCGGCCGGATAGCTTGTTTCCGTCCGGGTCGGTCGTTCGGCTTGAGTTCCGTACGAGTCGGTCGTGATTCACATGCATTTCATCGTACTACCCGGGTCGGGCAGCGCCGGTACGTGTCGGTCGGACTAAATTCCCGTACCGAGTCGGTCGGTACGTTTTCCGGCCCGAATCGGAATCGGCCCCTAAGTAGAGTGGGAATAGTAAATTAATTAAGTTTAGTGTCCAGCACCTACCCCTAATTAATACTAACTGGAGTGGGAATAGTAAATTAATTAAGTTTTGTGTCCAGCATCTACCTTGAATTAATACTAACTGTAGTGGGAGTAGTAAATTAATTAAGTTTAATGTCCAGCACCTACCCCTAATTAATACTGACTGGAGTGGGAATAGTAAATTAATTAAGTTTAGTGTCCAGCACCTACCCCTAATTAATACTAACTAGAGTGGAAATAGTAAATTAATTAACTTTAGTGTCCAGCACCTACCCTGAATTCATAATAACAGGTGTGGGAATAATAAATTAATTAAGTTTAGTGTCCAGCACCTATCCTGTATTTATGCTAACTGGAGTGGGAATAGTAATTTAGCTATATGTGTATTAATTTATAATCTTAAAAAATTATAGTTTAAAGTAGTATAATATTTTAATTATAAGATAGTTGTAAATAAAAACATAAACATTGTATATATACTTAAATAAAACATATTATTTTAAATACAATATTTAATAAAAATAAACTTAATATCTAACATTGAATATAACATTAATAAAATGGTAGCCAAAAAATTAGACATTTTAATTTTTTAAAGATCTTTATTTATTGTACATTATTTAAAAACCATGAAGAAATGTTTTTTTATTAAAAATATGTAAGATAAATAAAGACATAGAGATAGGAAATCATATTTATTTTACCGATACAAAATGTTTTGTACATATGAATATTTTTACATTTAATAATTAAAGAAAACATTTTATAACATTGGTACATTGTTTTAAACTGTTGTGTAAATTTTGTAATAACAGATAATGTAGGTTACCATTTTTTTACATACATTTGAAAAACAATATATTTATTTATAACAGTGGTTAATTTCAGTTTGGTATTGTGAACATTTTTTATTTAGTTACATATATTGGTAACATATTAATTAAATACCAGTTTTCACATTTTTTTAAAACATTTTTTAAGTATAAACTTAGTTACATTTTCCAAATAAATAATAATACATTTTAATTAATAATATTAATATATAAAATATTAATCTTATTAATTATTACATGGTTTAATTTATAAAAAAAAATTATAAGGTAGACATTTTTTTAAATATAAAAAAAATTATTACAAGTTTTTTATAAATGTATATAACTTGTAAATATATTGAATTATAATATTAAATATTATGGGTCCGATTCCGATGTCGGACAGAAGGGCTCCCACCGACGGTCGGAGCCCTTCAGCCCGCATCGGAACGTGCCGTTCGGATTCCTTTCCGACCGAGCCATTCCGATGGGCTCAGTCGGAAAGGAATCTGACTCGGATTTCTGGATGGCTTATGACGGGCTCGGAGAGCCCGTCCACCATCTGGAAACCCCTCAGTACCCCCCCGGCCGCCTCTTTCCGACCGAGGGAGTACAATGGCAGTTTCCCACTGCCTTTTCGTGCCGGTCTTACCGGCACGAAAAGGCAGTCGGAAACTGTCTTTGAGGGCCCCCAGTAGGGCTCCCATGGGTGCGAGGCCACCGAATGGCGGCCTGGGGGGCACCTATGGTGCCCCCCTGTTGATCCCTGTACCCGGTGGCAGGCACCTTGGGGTGCCTGCCACAGGGTGCACGGATGAACCGCATCGCTGCATTTCACAATGCGAGCATGCATTCCGTTCGGAATGCATGCTCCCATTGTGAAGTATACGAGTGCGACCGAACAGGGTTCGGTCGCATCGTACTTGCAGGTCCGTAACCGACGACAGTAGGTCGGTCGGTTACGGTTCCTGACCGATGTCGGTCGGACTCCGGTCCGTCCGTCATCGGAATCGGCCCCTATGTGTTTAATAATATTTATTATTATAATTTTACAATGGTATAAAAATGAAAAATACATTTAAACAAATAAGATAAAAATTGTAGTATTTTAATTAAACATGTAAGTAATTTATATATAATGTAATGACATTTATTTAATTAAATTAGATTTAGTTTATATGTTTGAAGCTGCCATATTTGTTTGGGACTTGTATTTTGTAACCGCTCGGGGTTGTTTTGGGTTATTTCGAAGGGGAGAAGGTTGCGGTTGGGAGCTGCTTCGTGTCGAGGAAGGTAAGATTACTTTTGTTTATTTAAACTACATTTTTAATTTAATTTGAAGGTAGTTATGTTGTAGTTAGTGTGTGTAGAGTTAGGTTTTTGGAGTTGTGGTGTTTTTTATGCGTTAGTTAGGTTTTGACGATTTATGTATCGTTATTTTTTGAGGCCTAGTTTAGAAATGTTAAAGTTTGGTAGGATATGTGTTATTATGGTGTGTATAATGTTTGTAATACTATTATATTGTATATTATGTGTATATTTGTGTGGGTGGGAATCTTTGTGTGTTTTTACAGGTTTTGTTCGATCGAAGTTGCGGTTACTAGAAGATTGCGTTTTTTTAAATTAAGGAAGTGTATATTAGTTTAAGTAACTAATATTTTTTTTACACTTTCTTAATTTTTCAGGTTTTCATGGAGCGTTTCTGTTTTTTAAAACACTTTTTCGGGTTTTTTATGGATTGTGGATTTACGGATCAAGGATTAGTTTTTGGAACAGTTGGATTTTTTCATTTTTTGGGGGTAATTTTTATTCTATTTGGATTATGAGCTACCATCATTGTTTTACAAGATGTGGGATTTTCTGTCTACAGCTACGGAAACGGTAAGTTAATTTAATTATTTATTGTGGGAGGGAAATGCTATAATATTTACTGTTATTGTTGTTTATTTTTTCAAATATCTAATTAATATGTCTATATATATATATTTATTCATTCATAAAAATATATTAGACAAATTATTTAGTTTGAAATTTTTTTTTTTTATTTGTATGCATTTTAATAATTTTAACAGAAAAGTATTATATATTTTACACTGATTTGAGAGTTTAGAGTAGGCTTTTGTCAATTATTGCTAAGTATTCTAGGCCTCTTGTTGTAGGGTATAGACTGACTTGTTGTTGTAGGTATTCAAACATTTGTTTAGTTTGTTTGGATAGTTTAGGCTTTATTTGTGTGACAGATTGCTCCATTCTTAGCTGTTGGTAGCTCTGTTCTTTTTGGAGGGAGAGTAGGAGTTTGTGTAGAGTTGGAGTACCTCGTCCTGTTGTTGCTTGGAAGGCCTTATGCCAACCTTCAACAGCATTGTTTGTTTTTGCCTCTTGATTTAGTGTGCTAAGGTAGACATTCCACCATGGAATTTAGTATTTTGGTTGTCTCCTATGTCCTGATCTATGGAGTCTTCCCACCCAGGTATCTTCAAAATAGTCTAGGAGGGGACTTAATTTTTGTTCGTGTTGGTGGTAGTAAGGACTTTCTATTAAAAGATTGTAATGTTCGGCCACGTCAGTAACTGGGACGTAGGCCAGTGCAATACGTTTTTTTATTTGGTATGCAAATGAACTGTTTGTCGCATATTCAACACTTGGGAGCTCATTACGATTGTGGAACGATCGCCACCGCTGGGCACCGTCCGCCATATTAGGATGTGGGTTTTAGGAGGCCTTTCCATGGCGGCATCGCGGGGATTGGGTTTGGGGGCCCGTTGCGGGCCCCCCATGTGGGGGGGGGTGTCGCTGCACTGGGGGGTACCCATGGTACCCCCCTGCATTTCCATGCACCAAGTGGCAGGTACTGCGTGGTGCCTGCCACGTGGTGCAGGGAAATGCAGTGCAAGCACCTTTCACATTGCGGTAGGTGCTGCAGCCAGCAGCACCGCCCGCAATGTTAAAGGCCCAGGATGCGCCTGCCAGTATGGCGGTCGTATCCTAATTGCAGTGGTGGGACCGCCGCATGTCTGGCGGGTGGTCCCAATCACCGCTACGGTGGCGGGCGGGCAAAGTCCGCCCGCCATTGTAATCAGCCCCTTAGTGTTGATTTCTGAAGGTGTCTCCATAGACACTGATTGAAATGATAGTAACAACCCTGAATTGATGTGTGTGGGTAGGACTTTAGAATTGCACTTATCATGTCCTGCTCTAAATCTATTATTATTTTCTGTGGAAAATAATTATTTGTTTCCTGTTTAATTTTACTTAGTACTTCCATATATGTGGAGTTCTGTTTATTGGGTAGCAAGGCAGAGATAAAGGGAATGTTGGTGTTCTGATATAGGGCATGGACAGTGTATAATTGATAGAATGGTTTGGGACAGATTTTAAAAGTCCTGTCCATCATCCATGTTTCTGATTGTTGTAGCTTTATTAAATTGTTTGCAGTTGCAAACATAATTATTCTTTTTTCTTTGCATTTGTTGTCATAGAGAACAAAGGGTTCTTCATTATGAGTTATAGATAGTTCTGGGGGAATTACCATCTCTTCAAATATTTTTGGTGCAGGTGTGGTAGTTGTTGTGGCTTTTTTTGTGCGAGCTATAGTTCTTTTTAATGAAGAAATAGAGGGCATTTGCCCAGTAGCATGTTTGGGTACTGTAGGCAGAAATATTTTAAGTATTTGAGTCGTAGGTGTCTGTGAGCTAGTGCTAGCTTCTTTAATGTTCTCAAGGGAATTCCTAACCTCTATTTCAGTAACATTTGGAGGGTGGTTATGCTCCCTTGTATACAAAACAGTTGTTTCTCTAGTTGTTGCCCGACCATAACACTTATTTGAATAGTACTTGCTACATTTCCAATTTACTTTTAGTCCACTTTGCTTTTCCTGGGTATAGACATACCCCATGTAACATAGCAAAAAATTTCCTTTTAGGGATGAGATAAATTGGGCGCCTTCTGTCATTGTGATGTGTTAAATTCTACAAAAAATGTATATCAAAGTTATTAAAAAGAATATTGTACATGTTGTTTTCTTAATAAATATGTTGTTATTAATATACTTACAATGTTTGTATTGAGCTGCTTTTCAATAGAGATGCTTTTTCTTTGTTGGTTTAATTCTGTCAAGTAGTTGACATTTCTGTGGAAGAGTAAAACATATTTTTACTTATTTTGTAAAATATGTATATGGGGTGGGGTGGGTGTTTGGGATGGATTTGGGGTTTGGTTGGGTGTTTTACAATTTTTTACAATGCTGTTTGCTGAATACCTACTTTATTAGTTAGATGATTTTTGAAGTGATCTGTTATTTTGTGGATGGTTTGAGAATTATCTGGAAAGGAGACATAAATTGAAAAAAGATTTATATTAATTATTTGAGTATGATAAATAGTAGTTTTAGAGGATTAGCATTACAGTTATTTTACAGATGGTAATGTACTTACTTTTTGAAGAATGTAATATCTTTTGAGTTGATGAAGTCCTTGTTTCTGATAGAAATCCGGCAGAGTTTCGGCTTATTCACTGTTTCTGGTTTAAGGTGTAAAATAAGAATAAGTTTTCCTTCTTTATATAGTGTTTGTATTAATTGTTTGGTTAACCTTATTGGTTTATTTTAATATTGTGTGTTTTTATTGGTTAATCTTTATTGTTTTACTCATTTTGGTAGTTGTTTTCCATATATGGAATATGCTAATTAAGAGTCAGTTATTTTTCATTTTTTTTTTCACATGTTGAATTATTTAAATGTGTATCATATTATATGTGATGTTAAATAATGTGTGTACATAATCTAAATATAAAATGTAATTGTTATTAATAGTGTATTTATTATTTAATGTTTTAAAATATGTTTTAGTATTTGCTAAAATTATTATATAATTATATTTTATATGCAGTGTATGTTTATTTATTTCAATATATTTATGGTGTTTAATTTTGTTTGTTTTATCTATTTTTAAATTGTTGATATTTCTACAAAAACGATAATATTGTTGTCTATATTATTGTGATCGATATTTTGGACATGTATTTTTTTAAAGGATTTTCGATATTTTGAATAACGATATTTATGTGTTTGATATTACTGTAATCGATAATTATGTTTGACGATATTTTGGGGTCGATTTTAGTGTATTTTGTTAATTAAGTATAGGGTATTGATATTAGTGTCGTCGATATTTTTGTGTCGATAAAAATGTAGGTAGATATTGTGTCTGTTGAGATTATGTCAGTGATTCGAGTACACCATTGGTTACCCAGTGCACACCGACCGGCGCGCGTGCCCTTCCAGGCAGAAACAAGCCTTTGTCCCTCCCAGCTCTGAACTTCACTCACTCTTTGGTGACATCACGGTTGTGTTCACTTCCAGGCTGTCCTCAACGCGGCTGTAGATCTGGTTCATGCCTATAGCCCGGTCAGCTCCACCAGAATGCTCCTGCCCTGCCCCGTCCTGAGACTGCCCCCTTAAGAGCGCCTGTCAGTGCCTCGTTGATCAATGGCCTGGCCACAAAGGATGGGCGAGCTGTGACCTCCCCTTATTGACTATTCCGCGAGAGCACGGTGTCCCCGCTCCCATCTGCCCCACTATGAATTCCATTAATGCAAATATGTTATTAGTCCTCAAACGTCACATGTAAAACATTCATTGCATGTTTGTCGCTGAAGCGGCTGCTGCATTTAAAGCAGAGGCGCGTGAGCGCCCCCCTCAGCCGTACGCTGCGGCCCACCAGGCACCTAATACCTCAAGAAGCACTGTACACATGTGAACTATGCAATTGTTTTCATAACGGGGGATCCATTCACTTATTTCATAACATCTTTGAGCTTGAGCTTCTTTCAAAATCTAAAACCTTAATTGCGTTATCAGTGGTCAAATGGGGGAGTGCACATCTCTTGGTTCTTTCTGCACTGCTCTTGCCTCTTTCTGCACCCCTCTTGCTTCTTTGAGCACCTCTTTTGCTTCTTTCTGCACTTCTCTCTCCTCTTTCTGCACCTCTCTTGCCTCTTTCTATACCTCTCTTGCTTCTTTCAGCACCCCTGTTGTCTCTTTCTGCACCGCTGTTGTCTCTTTCTGCACTTGTCTTTCCTCTTTCGGCACCTCTCTTGATTCTTTCTGCACTTCTCTTGCTTCTTTCTGCACCTCTCGCTTCTTCTGCCCCCTCTTCCCTCTTTTGCATCCCTCTTGCCTCTTTCTGCTGTTCTCTTTCCATTTTCTGCACCTCTCTTGCCTCTTTCTGTACCTCACTTGCCTCTTTCTGCACTTCTCTTGCTTCTTTCCACACCTCTGTTGCTTCTGTCAGCATTTCTCTTTCCTCTTTCTGAACTTCTTTTGCTTGTTTCTGCACCTCCCTTGCATCTTTCTGCACCTCTGTTGCCTCTTTCTACACCTCACTTGCTTCTTTCTGCACCCCTCTTGCCTCTTTCTGCACCTCTGTTGCTTCTTTCTGTACTTCTCTTGCTCTTTCTGCACCCTTTGCGCCTCTTTAAGCACCTCTGTTGCTTCTTTCTGCACTTCTCTTCCTTCTTTCTGCACCCCTCCTGCCTCTTTCTGTACCTCTCTTGCCTCTTTGTGCACCTCTCCTACCTTTTTCTGCACCCCTCTTGCTTCTTTTTGCACCTCTGTTGGTTCTTTCTGCACTTCTCTTGCTTCTTTCTACACCTCTATTGCTTCTTTCAGCAATTCTCTTGCCTCTTTCTGCACCCGTCTTTTCTCTTTCTGCACCTCTCTTGCCTCTTTCTGCTCCCCTGTTCTCTCTTTCTGCACCTTTCCTGCCTGTTTCTGCACCTCTCTTGCCTCTTTCTGTACCTCTGTTGGTTCTTTCTGCACTTCTCTTGCTATTTCTGCACCCTTTGCACCACTTTAAGCACCTCTGTTGCTTCTTTCTGCACTTCTCTTCCTTCTTTATGCACCCCTCCTGCCTCTTTCTGTACCTCTCTTGCCTCTTTGGCACCTCTCCTACATCTTTCTGCATAACTCTTGCCGCTTTTTGCACCTCTGTTGGTTCATTCTGCACTGCTCTTGCTTTTTTCTGCACCCCTCTTGCCTCTTTCTGCACCCCTCTTTTCTCTTTCTGCACATCTCTTTCCTCTTTCTGCACCCCTGTTCCCTCTTTCTGCACCTTTCCTGCCTGTTTCTGCACCTCTCTTGCCACTTTCTGTACCTCCGTTGGTTCTTTCTGCACTTCTCTTGCTCTTACTGCACCCTTCGCACTTCTTTCAGCACCTCTGTTGCTTCTTTCTGCACTTCTCTTCCTTCTTTCTGCACCCCTCCTGCCTCTTTCTGTACCTCTCTTGCCTCTTTGTGTACCTCTCCTACCTTTTTCTGCACCCTCTTGCCTCTTTTTGCACCTCTGTTGGTTCTTTCTACACTGCTCTTGCTTCTTTCTGCACCTCACTTGCCTTTTTCTGCACTTCTCTTGCTTCTTTCGGCACCTCTGTTGCGTCTTTCTGCACTTCTCTTGCCTCTTTCTGCACCTCTGAGTTAGAGGTAGTTTTAATCCCCCTGCCCTATTATGTACTAGGGCCTTACAGAGGAGGTCATGCCAATCACAGGGGTACCCCATTCCATAGTGTACCCTAGTGTATGTAGGTGTTTTCACTGTATTCTAAGTGTCTTTCAGCATAGCACTTGCTCCGGGCCTGGTTAGTCAGAGTCAGTTACTAGCAGTACCTGTCAGCAACAAGTTGTGGGCACAGGATGACTTTGCAACAAGGCCTCTTTCTGCACCTCTGTTGGTTCTTTCTGCATATCTCTTGCTTCTTTCTGCACTTTTCTTCGTCTTTCTGGACTTCTGTTGCCTCTTTCTACATTTGTCTTGCTTCTTTCTGTGCCTTTCTTCCTCTTTCTGCACATGTCCTACCTCTGTAGGCATAGTTAGAAATTAGCATTTAAAAAACCATAGAAATTCACTGAAAAAACCATAGGTTTCAGGGACGTTATAGTTATAAATTAGCATTTAAAATACCTTTGCAATTCACTGAAAAAACCACAGGTTTCAGGGATGTTATAGTTAGTTGTACATTTCACTTGTACAAAACCAGAGAAATTCGGACGTTATAGTTAGTTGAGCTAATTATAACTCGCGCCCCCGCAATCCACTGCTGTCACATATTACATCATTCATGACATGGTCAGTGACATCACCGATGACATCACTGATGACATCACTGATGACATCTCAAATGACATCACTGATGACATCATCCACGTGATAATCTGATGCTCCTCCTCACACCCTAATATAACCTTTGATACACCCACTCTAAAATACAGACTACCATTTTCGAAACCATAGACACACCAATACCAGTTACTACTTACCCACTCACTGATTCCTAGGTCTACACACACATCCACTCATTCACCCATACAGTCACTCATACATGCAGTTACTCATCAATACAACACTATCATATGCACTCATACACCTATACAGACACTCACACACCGCCACTCATCCATAGAGTTACTCACACACCTAGGCAGTCATGCAAAGAATCAATCACACTCCCATTTACTCACCTATACAGTTATACACACACCACCTCATTTATTCATACAGATACTAACACATACTTACTCTCTTATACAATCACTGATACAAGCACACACTCATCCATACAGCCACTCTCACAATCACTCACTCTCACGTATAGTCATTTATATACTCCAACACTCACATATACTGCCTTTCACATATATAGTTACTCACACATGTACCACTGAGACAGCCATTCACTCACCAACACACCCATACACACACTCACCCACCCATACAGCCCTTCACAGATGCGCTCTTGAACCCATAAACCCAGTGAATCACCCACTCACACATCTATGCACAGAGTCACACACACCCCACCCACCCACACAGACACTCAGGCACCCATACAGATACTCAGACAACCAATCAATAACCCATATAGACACTCATGTAGCTACTCACCAACCCATGCAGACGCTTACACACCAACTGACAGACTGATACAGACAGTCACACAGATTATTCACTAACCCATGCATTCAGTAAGACATGTTTAATCACTCACTTATACAGTCAGTCATGCACCTACTAAATCATCCATTCAGACACTTATACACCCACTCATTCTTCAATACACCTTGGCATATATATATATATAAAACATATTTAAACTTTACAGAAACACACAGTCACTGAATGATGTCATCAGTGATGTCATCGGTGATGTCATTTGAGATGTCATCAGTGATGTCACTGACCATGTCATGAATGATGTAATATGTGACGTCATCAGCAGTGCATTGCGGGGGCGCGAGTTATAGTTAGCTCAACTAACTATAACGTCCGAATTTCTCTGGTTTTGTACGAGTAAAATGTATAACTAACTATAACGTCCCTGAAACCTTTGGTTTTTTCAGTGAATTTCTAAGGTTTTTTAAATGCTAATTTCTAACTATAACGTCCCAGAAACGTATGGTTTTTTCAGTGAATATATTGTCAGGATCCGGTCCCATTGGACCCCGATCCCTTGTATGAGACTCAGCTCCAATGGGCCCCACCTCTCTTTCCATTGCAGCCTCCGGGAACCTTCGTTAACCAGGGCATTGGGATCGCTCCAGAAACGCAGCACCGCGGGCCCTTTAACTTCCAGGATGGAGGAGAGACAAGCCACGCCCCCTGGGGGTAGGGTTACAGCCCGTCGGATCAAGAAACGTGCCAGGAAGGAGAGGACGTCGTTGTCCAAGACCCGGAAGTGGAAGTCCGTCGAGCTGCCCTGGAAGAGATGCTCATACAAGTCGGGAGAACACACGGGACCGGAGAGGAGCCCGGACACGGCGGTGAGGCCTGCACGGGAGAGCCGGGAGGCCAACGACCCCACGAAGCGCCCCGCCACGTTCCCGGAGGAACGTGGCTGGCTCAGGTACGTGAGCGGTTCCTGGGAGCCGGGAGGCGGGCGGTAGTAACGTCCTGGGGAGGCGAGGAAGGGAAGCCATAGGACGCTCACCTGGAACATCCCAGAGTCTTGTTTTCTTTCCAACCTCAGTCCTCTGTACCTCTCTCACGGTGATGGTCTTCCACCTCAGTGCACCCTGGGTCCTGTGTAACAGAAGGGTGTTTCGTCCCTCACTCCCTTTCCCGTGTACTGGTACCGGTACAGTTCACTGACTGGTTTTCCCTTTTCTTTTCAGTACCAACCCATACTGGCCAAGCTGCTTCACTGAACAAACCCTGAAGGCAGAGGGACCGCGTCAAGGAGAAGAAACTAATTCCCCTGAGGAGAACCAAGAGACACCATTTGTTTGACTCTGTTATCATTTTGTTTTTGTCCTCCTTCTTGCTCACACTGTGAATAAACAGTCACTAAGGAGCAATACGTGTCGTGTGGTCCCTGCCCCCGCTTGACACATGGTGGAGAATGCGGGCAGCATGACCTCCATTGGTATCCCAAAATGGAAGCCCTCATCCAGCACATAGTGGAAGGACAAAGGAAGTTGGAATGGGTGATTGAACGCCAGATGACCTCCGCCCAAGTGGACCGAGACTCATTTAGGGACATCGTGAAATCCCAGATGGATGCCCTACAGAGAGTAGCGGAAGACCAGCCACAGACGGCAGGAGGGCACAAAAGTCCTCGAGGAGGCATGTCCCCTGCCCCGAACATTTCCCTACAGAAATATATACCCAGGGAAGACCCAGACGCCTTCTTGCTTAACTTTGAAAGAGCGGCCAGAGCCTCAGGCTGGCCGATTGGGAAATGGCCATTTTTCCTGGCCCCTCTTCTGTCCGGGGAGACTCAAGCGGCGTACCAGGTCGCCAACGCAGGGGGCGTCACCCCTTACAAAGAGGTGAAGGCCGTTATACTGGATCATCTAGGAATGGATTCAGAATCCTATAGGGTTCGCTTTAGAAAAGAAAAAGGGGCCCCAGGCAACAACCCTAAGACGCTTTTCTTCAAGCTGAAACTTGCGGCCGATAAATGGTTAAAGCCTACAGAACGTTCCAAGGAGGAAATTATGAACCTCATACACTTGGAGCAATATCTAGAACCCCTGCCGTTTTCCACGCAAAGGTGGCTGAGACAGCATTTCAATCTTACAGTGAAACAAGCAGTTGAAATGGCGACTTCTTTCTTCCGAGCACAGCCACGTATGCCTTCCTGGGAGGCAGAAGAAAGCTCACAAGGAACCCCCATGCCCAAGAAGATGCTTAGGCCCATCAGGGAGCCGGAGAAACACCGATACAGCAAACCAGAGATCCCGGTACCCCATGGCCCGCAGTGCTTTGATTGTGGGGAGTGGGGCCATATAGCCAGAACTTGTCCCCACAAGAAAGGTACAGAGGATCCATGGACGTCAGCTACGCACCAAAGAGCCTCATGTATACGGAGGAAATGGGTGCCTGCTTCTACGTGAGTCTTTCTGTCAATCAAAAACAGGTTGTAGCCCTCCTGGATTCCGGGTGTCGCCAGTCTGTAGTGAGGAGAGAGTTAGTTAGGACTAGCCAGTTCCTTCCGGGGCGACAGGTACACATCCGTTGTGTTCACGGTGATATCCGGTCTTACCCCGTAGCACAGATTCCCCTCCAATACCCGGGTGGTTCCCCAACCTTTGTGACAGTGGGCGTCCTTTCGGCCTTACCAGAAGAGTTGATACTAGGGGTTGACAACCCAAGCTTTCTATCATTTTTCCAGAACAAGGTACACGGAACAAGGGTCCTTTTTTCTGAACCCAAAACGGAGATCTCCCGTGCCCTACTGTCCCAGGAACCATGGCATTCAGACAAGAACTTCCGTTGGGCCCAAAGCAATGATGCAACCTTGTCCCATGCCTGGCAAGAGGCACGCCTGTCCCAAACCAGAACAACCCCGACCTACCCCTGTTTTTAGGTGACCAATGGGCTCCTATATCGGGTCGATGGACGCGACGAATCCCACAGCTGTTAGTCCCTAGGGATTTCCATGACCAGATATTATTCTTTGACCATTCTCACTTGTTAGCGGGTCACTCCGGGGCGTTAAAAACCACACAAAACCTCCTGTGACACTTTTATTGGCCGGGCATATATGCCCACATCAAGAAGTATTGCCACGAATGCCCTGTGTGTCAAAGAAAAACCCCTATAAACCCCCTGCCGTACCACTCCAACCATTGCCTACCATAGGAAAACAATTCGGACGTATCGGCATGGACTTAATAAGTCCCCTACCCAAATCCACAAAGGGGTTCCGATATGTTCTTGTACTGGTGGATTACTCCACTCGGTTTCCTGAGGCTTTTCCCCTTCGGGTCCCTAACACCTCCAGCATCGCAGGCAGACTGATAGAGTACTTCTCCCGGGTAGGGTTTCCTCACCAAATCCTAACTGATCAGGGCACTCCTTTTGTATCCAAACTCATGTCCCAGGTCTGGAAGATGTTAGACGTGCGACATATTAAACCTCTGTCTATCACCCACAGACCGATGGACTGGTTGAGAGATACAATGGGACCCTTAAGTTAACCCTTAAGAAGATGCTTACGGGTGAGGGGAAGAACTGGGATCGCCTTCCCCCCTCGCTCTCTTCGTCATACGGGGACAGGTTCAGAGCAGTCTGGGTTGTTCATCATTTGAGTTGTTATACGGCCGACAGCCGAGGACCCTGTTAGAGATGACGAAGGAAGCGTGGGAGAAGGGGAACGATGACACCAGTGACCTCCTGGACTACGCTCGGCATCTCCGCACTCGGATTGGCAAGTTGCGCGATCTGGCCCGGTCGAACTTGGAGAAAAACCAAAAAGCCCAGAAAACCTGTTACGATAGGGGAAAGAAATGGAGGACCTTACAAGTGAATGACTGGGTACTCGTTCTTCAGCCCACTTCCCTTGCTAAGGTCAGGACCGAATGGAAAGGCCCGTTTAAAGTGGTGGCTACCATCGGCAAAACGACATACCGGGTACAACTCACCTCAAAGAAACAGACCTATCATATCACCATGCTAAAGAAGTGGTTAGGTCCCCTACCCCAGGATAGTCACCTGGCCCTGGCCCCTATGGTAAACCCCTGTTCTTTAGAGCACCTGGTGGTTAATGAATCATTAACTACCAAGCAACAGACAGCTCTCTTTGACCTCCTGGAGTCCTTCTCTCTGATCTTGTCCGACCTTCCCGGAATGACCTCCTTGATAGAACACCGCATTAAAACCACTCCTGACAGGATAGTGAAGCAAAGACCCTATAGAATACCAGCTGCTCGAAGGGGGGCTGTTTCTGCGGAGGTCCAGAAAATGCTACAAATGGGAGTGATACGCCCTTCCCGAAGTGAACGGTCCTCCCCTATAGTTATGGTCCCAAAACCGAACGGCTCCGTCCGGTTTTGTATTGATTTCCGACAGGTAAATGCTATCTCCAAACTGGATGCATATCCCCTACCCCGTGTAGATGAGCTCATTGAAAGGCTAGGAGATGCCAGGTTCATTACCACGCTAGACCTCACGAAAGGCTATTGGCAAGTCCCCTTGAATAGAGCAGATCAGGAAAGACCGCCTTTTCAACCCCTGACGGTCTCTTTGAGTTTACCGTGCGCATTTTCGGCCTCCATGGATCTCCCGCAACATTCCAGAGGTTGATGAACACTCCTTCGGTCACATCAGGCCTACTCCTCGGCGTATCTGGACGACATTGTTATATTCAGTCCAACTTGGGAAAAACACCTAGAGCATTATCGCCAGATACTCTAGGAGCTGCAAACCGCAGGACTGCATATCAACGCACGAAAATCCCACGTTGGTTTTCAAAAAGTGAGGTATCTGGGTTACTTATTGGGCAATGGTTGCATAGAACCTCAGGAAGAAAAGATAAAGGCTATTATGAAAACACCTCTCCCCACAACAAAAAAAGAAGTAAGAGCCTTCTTGGGCCTCCTAGGTTATTACCGGAGGTTTATTTCTTGATATTCTGAGATAGCCGCCCCCCTGACAGACCTACTGAGAAAAAACAGCACCAAGAGAGAGCTTCTGAATCCTCCTGACTCCGTGCTTAAGGCTTGTCAACAACTGAAGGAAGCCATAACTAGTAGTCCGGTCCTAACGTCCCCTGACTATACTCAGCCTTTTATACTGCAGACTGATGCATCCGAGATAGGCATAGGGGCGGTGTTGTCCCAGGTATCAAAGGATGGATTAGAAAGGCCCGTTCTGTTTGTCAGCCGAAAACTCTTTCCCAGGGAACGGCACTATCCTGTAATCGAAAAAGAATGCTTGGCTGTCAAATGGGCAATCGAAAAACTCAGGTATTAACTAGAGGGGAGACCATTTATACAATACACAGACCATGCTCCTCTAATGTGGATGAGCAGGAATAAGGGTAACAACCCCAGAGTGATGCACTGGTTTCTGTCGCTCCAGCCATATGCCTTCCAAGTCAGACATCGGAAGGGCGCCCTTAATTCCAATGCAGATTTTCTCTCCCGCATCCCGTTCCTCCCCGATCGGGAAGACACTAGGGGAGGGGTGTGTCAGGATCCAGTCCCCTTGGACCCCGATCCCTTGGACGAGACTCAGCTCCATTGGGTCCCACCTCTCTTTCCATTGCAGCCTCCGGGAACCTTCGTTAACCAGGGCATTGGGATCACTCCAGAAACGCAGCACCGCGGGCCCTTTAACTTCCAGGACGGAGGAGAGATGAGCCACGCCCCCTGGGGGTAGGGTTACAGCGCATCGGATCAAGAAACGGGACAGGAAGGAGAGGATTTCGTCGTCCAAGACCCAGAAGTGGAAGTCCGTTGAGTTGCCCAGGAAGAGACGCCGATACAAGTCGGGAGAACACACGGGACCAGAGAGGAGCCCGGACACGGAGGCGAGTCCTGCGCGGGAGAGCCGGGAGGCCAACGACCCCACGAAGCACCCCGCCACGTTCCTGGAGGAACGTGGCTGGCTCAGGTACGTGAGCGATTCCTGGGAGCCGGGAAGCGGGCGGTAGTAACGTCCCGGGGAGGCGAGGAAGGGAAACCATAGGACGCTCACCTGGAACATCCCAGAGTCTTGTTTTCTTTCCAACCTAAGTCCTCTGTACCTCTCTCTCACGGTGACGGTCTTCCGCCTTTGTGCACCCTGGGTCCTATGTAACAGAAGGGTGTTTCGTCCCTCACTTCCTTTCACGTGTACTGGTACCGGTACAGTTCACTGACTGGTTTTCCCTTTTCTTTTCGGTACCATCCCATACTGGCCAAGCTGCTTCACTGAACAAACCCTGAAGGCAGAGGGACCGCGTCAAGGAGAAGAAGCTAATTCCCCTGAGGAGAACCAAGAGACACCATTTGTTTGACTCTGTTATCATTTTGTTTTTGTCCTCCTTCTTGCTATTACATATACATACACACACACACATATATATATTCACTGAAAAAACCATAGGTTTCAGGGACGTTATAGTTAGAAAGTCGCATTTAAAAAACCTTAGAAATTCACTGAAAAAACCACAGGTTTCAGGGAGGTTATAGTTAGTTGGACATTTCACTCATACAAAACCATAGAAATTCCCCCGTTATAGTTAGTTCAGCTAACTATAACTCGCGCCCGCAATGCACTGCTGATGACGTCACATATTACATCATTCATGACATGGTCAGTGACATCACTGATGACATCACTGATGACATCTCAAATGACATCACTGATGACATCACTGATGACATCATCCACGTGAAAATCTGATGCACCTCCTCACACTCTAATATAACCTTTGATACACCCACTGTAAAATACAGACTACCATTTTCGAAACCATCGACACACCAATACCAGTTACTACAGGCACACTCACTGATTCCTAGGTCTACACACACATTCACTCATTCACCCATACAATCACTCATACATGCAGTCACTCATCAATACAACACTATCATATGCACTCATACACCTATACAGACACTCACACACCGCCACTCATCCATGGAGTTACTCACACACCTAGTCAGTCATGCAAATAATCAATCACACTCCCATTTACTCAACTATACAGATACTAACGCATACTTACTCTCTTATATAATCACTGATACAAGTACACACTCATCCATACAGCCACTCTCACAAACACTGACTCTCACGTATAGTCATTTATACTCCAACTCTCACATACACTGCCTTTTCCCTATGTAGTTACTTGGACATGTACCACTGAGACATCCATTCACTCACCAACACACCCATACACACACTCACCTGCCCATTCAGCAGTTTCCACATGCACTCTTGAACCCATACACCCAGTGAATCAACCACTCACACATCTATGCACAGAGTCACACACCTCCCACCCACCCACACACACACTCAGTCTCCCATACAAATTCTCAAGCAACCAATCAATAACCGATATACACTCATGTAGCTACTCACCAACCCATGCATTCAGTAAGACACATTTAATCACTCACTTATACACTCAGTCACGCACCTACTAAATCATCCATCCAGACACTTATACACCCACTCATTCTTCAATACACCTTGGCATATATATAAAACATATTTAAACTTTACAGAAACACACAGTCACGTGGATGATGTCATCAGTGATGTCATCAGTGATGTCATTTGAGATGTCATCAGTGATGTCACTGACCATGTCATGAATGATGTAATATGTGACGTCATCAGCAGTGCATTGCGGGGGCGCGAGTTATAGTTAGCTGAACTAACTATAACGGGGGAATTTCTATGGTTTTGTACGAGTGAAATGTCCAACTAACTATAACCTCCCTGAAACCTGTGGTTTTTTCAGTGAATTTCTAAGGTTTTTTAAATGCTAATTTCTAACTGTAACGTGCCTGAAACCTATGGTTTTTTCAGTGAATTTCAATGGTTTTTTAAATGCTAATTTCTAACTATAACGTGCCTGAAACCTATGGTTTTTTCAGTGAATTTCAAAGGTTTTTTAAATGCTAATTTCTAACTATGCCTACAAAGGTAGGACATGTGAAGAAAGAAGAAGAAAAGCACAGAAAGAAGCAAGACAAATGCAGAAAGAGGCAACAGAAGTCCAGAAAGACGAAGAAAAGTGCAGGAAGAAGCAAGAGATGTGCAGAAAGAACCAACAGAGGAGCAGAAAGTCCTCCTGTGCCCCCAACTTTTTACTGATGGGTACTGGTGGTAACTGACTCTGACTAACCAGTACCGGAGCCAGTGCTATGCTAAGAGACACTTAGAATACAGTGAAAACACCTACATACACTAGGGAACACTATGCGTTGGGGTACCCCTGTGATTAGCATGACCTCCTCTGTATTTGCCATGAATTAGTGCCTGGGTCATTGCATGAGTACATGGGTAGTGACTGGATGATTAGAGTGCTGCAAGGACAGTGCATGGTGTTTTTATAAGTGCTTGGGTTTTGGCGCAGTGATTGGATAAGCACATAGGATTGGTTGGGTGATTGGAGGACTGCATAGATAGTACCAGGGAGATTACTGGACTGCATAGGTAGTCCTCAAAGTATTGCAGCAGTGCATGTGTTAGTGACTGGGTCATTCCATGAGTACATGGGTACTGACTGGATAATTAGAGTACTGCAAGGAGAGTGCGTGGTGAACTTATAAGTGCTTGGCTATTGGAGGAGTGTATGGATTAGTACATGGTAGTGGCTGTGTGACTGGAGGAGTGCACAGGGAGTGACAGTGTGATTGCGGGACTGCATGTGTATTACCTGAAGAATTGAAGGAGCAAATGAGAAGTGTGTAACTGGGTACAGGACTGTATGGGTAGGCCATATGGGATTGTAACAGTGATCAGGTAGTGCCTGGAGCATTGCATGAGTACATAGCTACTAACTGAAAGATTAGAATACTGCAAGGAGAGTGCCTGTGTGAATTTATAAGTGCTTGGGTATTGGCGGAGTGTTTGGATTAGTACATGGTAGTGGCTGGGTGACTGGAGGACTGCACACGGAGTGACTGGGTAATTGCTGGACTGCATGGGTACTACCAGGGGAATTGAAGGAGTGAATGAGAAGTGTGTAGGTGGTTAGAGGACTGCATGGGTAGTACACAGGGATTGTAGCAGTCAATGTGTTAGTGCCTGGATCATTGCATGACTTATTGGGTAGTGACTGGATGATTAGAGTACTGCGAGGAGAGTGCATGGTGAATTTATAAGGGCTTGGGTTTTGGCATAGTGATTGGATAAGGACATAGGACTGGCTGGGTGATTGGAGGACTGCATAGGTAGTACCAGGGAGATTACTGGACTGCATAGGTAGTCCTCAATGGATTGCAGCAGTGCGTGTGTTAGTGACTGGATCATTGCATAAGTACATGGGTAGTGACTGGATGATTAGAGTGCTGCAAGGACAGTGCATGGTGATTTTATAACTGCTTGGGTTTTGGCGGAGTGATTGGATAAGGACATAGTGCTGGCTGGGTGATTGGAGGAGTGCATGGGTAGTGACAGAGGGATTTCTGGAGTGCATGGGTACTACCTGGGTAATTGGAGGAGTGAATCAGTAGTGTGTAGGTGGTTAGAGGTCTGCATGGGAAGTGCTAAGGGGATTGTAGCAGTGCATGTCTTAGTGCCTGGGCCATTCCATGAGTACATGGGTACTGACTGGAATACTAGAGTACTGCAAGGGGAGTGCATGGTGAATTTATAAGTGCTTGGGTTTTGGTGGAGTGATTGGATAAGTACATGGTGCTGGCTGGGTGATTGAAGGAGTGCATGGGTACTGACAGGGCGATGGCTGGACTGCATGGGTAGTGCTCAGGGTATTGTAGCAGTGCATGTGTTAGTGCATGGGTCATTGCATGAGTGCATGAGTACTGACTGGATGATTAGAGTATTGCAAGGAGAGTGCATGGTGAATTTATAAGTGCTTGGGTTTTGGCGGCGTGATCGGATAAGTACACACATGTCACATCAGACCCGCCCCCTCCCTTCACCACTCTGCAAACGCACCCCCTGGCAGGTTTTAAGTTGGGGAATTAATTCCCCTTGAATCCTGAGGGTCCAACTAGCCCACCAGGTACCGCCAGTAAGCGCCACAGAGCTGCGTTGCAGAGAGTTGGTCCAAGGCCATGCCCCTTTTTACACCTCTCTGCAACGCAGCTCTGTTGCGCTTACTGGAGGTACCTGGTGTGCTATTTGGACCCAAGGGACCCTCAGAATTCAAGGGGACTTAACCGCTTAACCGCGGCGGCAATTCCGCCGAGGTGCGGCGGTTTAGCGGAGTGGGCGGGGCCGCGTCAGCCAACGGACGTTCGCAGCACTACAGAGGTAGTGCTCGCGACGGCCGTTGGCCGACGGGCGCACGCAACGGGTTAATCCCCCAACCTACAACGCACCAGAGGGCCAGTTTGCACAGTGGTGAAGGAAGGGGGTGGGCCTGATGTGACAAGTGTGCAAACGCGCCCCGTGGCGCGTTTTAAGTTGGGGGATTAAGTCTCCTTGAATCCTGAGGGTCCCTGGGGCCCAACTAGCCCACCAGGTACCTACAGTTAGCACCACAGAGCTGCGTTGCAGAGAGGTGGTCCGAGGCCACGCCCCTTTTTTCACCTCTCTGCAACACAACTCTGTTGTGCTTACTGAAGGTACCTGGTGGGCTAGTTGCCCCCAGGGACCCTCAGGATACAAAGGGATTTAATCCCCCAACTTAAAACGCACCACGGAGCGCGTTTGCACACTTTTCACATCAAGCCCCACCCCCTGCCTTCACCACTGTGCAAACGCGCCACATGGCTCGTTTTAAGTTGGGGGATTAAGTCCCCTTGAATCCTGAAGGTCCCTGGGGTCCAACTAGCCCACCAGGTAACTCCAGTAAGCGCCACAGAGCTGCGTTGCAGAGAGGTATAAAAAGGGGCGTGGTCTGGCCTCGGACCACCTCTCTGCAACGCAGCCCTGTGGTGCTTACTGGAGGTACCTGGTGTGCTAGTTGGCCCCCAGGGACCCTCAGGATTGAAGGGGAATTAATTCCCCAACTTAAAACGCACCACAGGGCATGTTTGCACACATGTCACATCAGGCCCCACCCCCTCCCTTCACCACTGTGCAAAGGCACCACATGACTCGTTTTAAGTTGAGGGATTAAGTCCCCTTAAATCCTGAAGGTCCCTGGGGTCCAACTAGCCCACCAGGTATCTCCAGTAAGCGCCACAGAGCTGCTTTGCAGAGAGGTGGAAAAAGGGGCGTGGCCTCGGACCACCTCTCTGCAATGCAGCCCTGTGGCGCTTACTGGAGGTACCTGGTGGGCTAGTTGGCTCCCAGGGACCCTCAGGATTGAAGGGGAATTAATCCCCCAACTTAAAATGCGCCACGGGGCACGTTTGCACAGTGGTGCAGGGAGGGGGTGGGGCCTGATGTGACGAATGTGCAAACGCGCCCTGTGGTGCATTTTAAGTTAGGGGATTAAGTCCCCTTGAATCCTGAGGGTCCCTCGGGGCCAACTAGCCCACCAGATACCTCCAGTATGTGCCAGGGAGCTGCGTTGCAGAGAGTTCTTTAGAGGCCACGCCCCTTTTTTACACCTCTCTGCAACGCAGCTCTTTGGCGCTTACTGGAGGTACCTGGTGGGCTAGTTGGCCCCCAGGGACCCTCAGAATTGAAGGGGACTTAATCCCCCAATTTACAATGTGCCAGGGGGTGCATTTGCACACTTGGTATGTCAGGCCTCGCCCCCTCCCTGCACCACTGTGCAAACGCGCCCCCTGGCCCCCCAGTGATGTCACTGGCCATGTCATGAATGATGTAATATGTGACATCATCAGCAGTGCATTGCGGGGGCGCGAGTTATAACTAATAACTATAACGAACGAATTTCTCTGGTTTTGTACGAGTGAAATGTCCTGCTAACTATAACGTCCCTGAAACCTGTGGTTTTTTCATTGAATTTCTAAGGTTTTTTAAATGCTAATTTATAACTATAACGTCCCTGAAACCTATGGTTTTTTCAGTGAATTTCAAAGGTTATTTAAATGCTAATTTCTAACTATAACGTCCCTCAAACCTAAGGTTTTTTCAGTGAATTTCTAAGGTTTTTAAATGCTAATTCCTAACTTTAACGTCCCTGAAACCTATGGTTTTTTCAGTTAATTTCTATGGTTTTTTAAATGCTAATTTCTAACTATGCCTACAGAGGTAGGACATGTGCAGAAAGAGGAAGAAAAGCGCTGAAAGAAGCAAGAGATATGCAGAAAGAACGAACAGCGGGGCAGAAAGAGGCCTTGTTGCAAATTCATCCTGTGCCCCCAACTTTTTGCTGACTGGTGGTAACTGGCTCTGACTAACCAGGCCCGGAGCCAGTGCTATGCTGAATGACACTTAGAATACAGTGAAAACACCTACATACACTAGGGTACACTATGGGTTGGGGTACCCCTGTGATTGGCATGACCTCTCTTGTAAGGTCCTGGTACATAATAGGGCAGGGGGGTTAAAACTACCTCTAACTCAGAGGTGCAGAAAGAGGCAAGAGAAGTGCAGAAAGAAGCAACAGAGGTGCCGAAAGAGGCAAGAGAGGTGCAGAAAGAGGCAAGAGAATTGCTGAAAGAAGCAACAGAGGTGTAGAAAGAAGCAAGAGAAGTGCAGAAAGATGCAGGTGAGGTGCAGAAAGAAGCAAGAGCAGTGCAGAATGAACCAACAGAGGTGCAAAAAGAGGCAAGAGGGGTGCAGAAAGAGGTAGGAGAGGTGCACAAAGAGGCAAGAGGGGTACAGAAAGAGGCAGGAGGGGTGCAGAAAGAAGGAAGAGAAGTGCAGAAAGAAGCAACAGAGGTGCTAAAAGAGGCACGAAGGGTGCAGAAAGAGGCAAGAGAAGTGCAGAAAGAAGTAACAGAGGTACAGAAAGAGGCAAGAGAGGTGCAGAAACAGGCAGGAAAGGTGCAGAAAGAGGGAACATGGGTGCAGAAAGAGGCAAGAGAGGGCAGAAAGAGGGGAGAGGGGTGCAGAAAAAGGCAAGAGGGATGCAGAAAGAAGCAAGTGAGGTGCAGAAAGAGGCAACAGAGGTGCAGTAAGATGCAAGAGAGGTGCAGAAACAAGCAAGAGAAGTACAGAAAGAGGCAAGAGAATTGCTGAAAGAAGCAACAGAGGTGTAGAAAGAAGCAAGAGAAGTGTCGAAAGAGGCAAGTGAGGTGCAGAAAGAAGCAAGGGCAGTGCATAAAGAACCAACAGAGGTTCAAAAAGAGGCAAGAGGGGTGCAGAAAGAGGTAGGAGAGGTGCAGAAAGAGGCAAGAGAGGTACAGAAAGAGGCAGGAGGGGTGCAGAAAGAAGGAAGAGGAGTGCAGAAAGAGGCAAGAGAATTGCTGAAAGAAGCAACAGAGGTGTAGAAAGAAGCAAGAGAAGTGTCGAAAGAGGCAAGTGAGGTGCAGAAAGAAGCAAGGGCAGTGCATAAAGAACCAACAGAGGTTCAAAAAGAGGCAAGAGGGGTGCAGAAAAAGGTAGGAGAGGTGCACAAAGAGGCAAGAGAGGTACAGAAAAAGGAAGGAGGGGTGCAGAAAGAAGGAAGAGAAGTGCAGAAAGAAGCAACAGAGGTGCTGAAAGAGGAGCGAAGGGTGCAAAAAGAGCAAGAGAAGTGCAGAAAAAAGCAACAGAGGTACAGAAAGAGGCAAGAGAGGTGCAGAAACAGGCAGGAAAGGTGCAGAAAGAGGGGACAGGGATGCAGAAAGAGGCAAGACAGGTGCAGAAAGAGGGGAGAGGGGTGCAGAAAGAGGCAAGTGAGGTGCAGAAAGAGGCAACAGAGGTGCAGAAAGATGCAAGAGAGGTGCAGAAAGGGGCAAGAGAAGTGCAGAAAGAGGCAAGTGAAGTGCAGAAAGACAGTGAGGTGCAGAAAGAGGAAGAAAGGTACAGAAAGAAGCAAGAGAAATGCAGAAAGAGGCAAGAGAGGCACAAGAAGAGAGTTTTGTTTACCATTAGTACCAGTTTAACACCCACATTTTGCAATAAGTGACACGTGACCATTCCAGCTTTGCAAAGGGCCTTCCACGACGCTGTAACACATGACGCTGCATTTTTCGGAACATTTGAGCAGTTTGAGCTAGAAACAAGGCTTTCTTTGTTCAAATCTGCAGATTAGGCAACAGATGATGGAATATTTGGCAAATGCGGAAAATGATTAATTATGTGAAAATTGGTGCAGCCGAACAGTCACATAATTCCAGTGGCCCTGCTCATACCTCCGACTAGGTCCAGAAGTGCTCCTCAGTGGTTCCTTCTTTTTTTGTGTCTCATTGAGTTTATAGTTTAGCTTCTATGGAAACGAGGAAGACTAAACCTGAGGTTACCACTCCACAACACAGACTACAATACCACATAATTACTCCCCAAAACACATAATCCCACTCCACATAATTCCTATACACTAAATACCACATACTTTCTATTCACATAATTTCACTGCACAACATACTACATAATTCCACTACACACAATGTACATCCACTCTACACCAAAAAACATGAGTAAAAAACTTTTACATTTACAACGCCAATAGCTCTAACTCTCGCAAATGCGAAACCTATTACATTGCAAATGCTTCTTTAACTAGTAGTCGCATTTGCAGAGTGGTGGAGAAAGGGTGCTGGGCCTCCGACCAGCGCTCAGGAATTCCGCTGCGTAGGACTTACAGGAGGTACCAGGAGGGCTTCTTAGCCCCCAAAGTCCCTCCGGAGTAAAGTGGACTTCATCCCCCATCCCGAAGTCTGCCAGGAGCTGTGTTTGCAGAGTGGTGGAGAAAGGGGGCGTGGCCTCCGAAGACGTTTTAGCAATCCCACTGTGTGGGACTTACTGGAGGTAACAAGAGGGGCAGTTGGCCCCCAAGGACAACCTTGGGTGCCAACTACCCCTCCTATTACCTCCAGTAAGTCCCACACAGCAGGATTGCTAAGTTCTCATAGCAGGCCACGCCCCCTTTGCCCACCACTCTGAAAATGCGCTCCCTGGCGCGCTCTTGGATGGGGATTGAAATCCCCTTCGCTGCTGGGGGTCCTTTGGGGCCAACTAGCCTACCTCTTACCTCCAGTAAGCCCCACACAGTGGGATTGCTGAGAGGTGGACACAGGCCACGCCCCCTTTCTCCACCACTCTGCAAACACGCCTCCTGGCGCGCTCTTGGTTGGGGGATGAAGTCCCCTTTCCTCCTGAGGGTCCCTGGGGTCCAACTATCCCTCCTGTTACCTCCAGTAAGCCCCATATAGCTGGTTTGCTGAGAGTGCTCAAAGGCCACGCCCCCTTTTCACACCACTCTGCAAACGTGGCTCCTGGCGCACTGCTGTTCGGGGGATGAAGTCCACTTGTGTCCTGAGGTCCTCAGGACACAAGAGGACCTCATCGCCCCACCAGCAGTGTGCCAAGAGGTGCATTTGCAGAGTGGTGTAAAAAGGGGCGTGGCCTCGGACCACCTCTCAGCAATCCCACTGTGTAGGGCTTACTGGAGGTACCTGGTGGGCTGGTTGGCCCCCAGGGACCCTCAGGAATGAAGGGGACTTAATCCCCCAACTTAGAACGTGCCAGGGGGTGCGTTTGCAGAGTGGTGCAAGGAGGGGGCGGGGCCTCTGGCGAGATGCCGGCTTTTCTTTTAAAAAAATATTTTTAGAAGGGGGGCTGTGTGGCCCCCCTTCTTTTAGTATTTTTTGGGCCTTGGGGACCCCATCCCCCAGGGCCTGAGCATTTTTTTTTTAAATAAAAAAACGGGAAGGGGGGCGCGTGGCCTCCCTTCCCTGGGCCACTATTGGCCCCAGGGACCCCATCCCCCGGGGCCTGGCCAGCATTTTTTTTTTGGGGAGGGAGGCCGCGTGGCCCCCCTCCTGAGGCCAATCATGGCCCCGGGGACCCTATCCCCTGGGGCATAGCCTCTTTTTTTTTTTTTTAAATATTACAGTAGGGGAGGGGGGCCGCGTGGCCCCCCATCCCTTGGCCACTTCTGGCCCCGGGGACCCCATCCCCCGGGGCCTGGCCAGTTTGGATTTTTTCTGGGGAGGGGGGCTGTGTGGCCCCCCTCCTAAGGCCAATTATGGAACTGGGGACCCCATCCCCCGGGGCCGGCCTTCCTTTTTAAAAAAAAAAAAAAAAATTGAAATAAAGGGGGGGGGGGGGGGAGAGGCCGAGTGGCTCCTCTCCCGGGATATTTAGGTATAGTAATAAGATTTTAGCTTATGTTAAAAATTCCAGAAAGTCACAAAAAAACACAAAGGTTAATGTGACAGGATAGTGAGATGTTGAGATGAGATAAAAACTAAAATTTGAAAAAACATAAAAACATTGAAATTCGCATGGTATTGGTCATTGAGCTAACTATAATTTATGCCCCTCCATGCTCTGCTTATGGCCTCACATATTACATCACATCACATCACTCATCATATGTTAAAATTAAATTTAAAAAGGGCAAAGAATGTGGGTTGGGCATTTGCATGACATGGGAGTAAGGCCTGGCCGAAGGACAGTACATGATGTGTGTGCAAGTTATAATTAGGCCAGTAAACTATAACTTGCAAATTTCAGTGTTTTTTTTTGTTTTTAAACATTAGTTTGTATATAACGATGGTTTGGTTCAGGGACGAGAGTCCCATGAGTTCAACTTAAACATATAGAGCGTTCTGATTGCCTGAGGGGGCATTTTTTCCCTTGGCCCATCTCACTGTCACCGTGAGTGCTCTGATTGGCTGGCTGCCATATGAACAAAATTGTTGTGGCAGCAATTACAGGACTCGGGGGCTTAGACCCCTGCCTTAAAAATGTTTAAAAAAAGATATAAGGGGCAGGATAGGGATATCCTGCCCACCTAGCCCTTGTGGTAGAGGTCCCAGAGGCCCAGCACAATTTTTAAAGGGACAGAAGTATGCGGCCTAACCCCCGGAGCCCCTTAAGGTCCCAGCGACCCCATCTCTAGGGGCCAGCTTTCTTCTAGTGTCCCGTGGAACCCACCACCCAGGGCATATTTCCCTGCCTGCAAGAGCGTGGGCATGGGAACTTGTCTGCTCCCACCCAACTGGAGCTTTAAAAATGCTCCCACCGAATAAGAGCAGGCATGTTTCCCTGTCCATGCCCTTGTGCGCCAGGTGAGAGCATGCAAAAATAGCTGTTCCCACAGGGCAGGAGCAATGGCGGCTCCTGACGCACCCAAGATGTGTGCATGTGGGGAGCTGACAGGGCTGCAGTGGCCCTGGGGCTCCCCAATGGCCTCGATGTTGTTTGTTGTGTGTGCCCCGGTTGGGCACCATGCACCCACATTAGGTGCAATGGGATGGGGTTCCTGGGGCCCTAAAGGCTAGCAAAGGGATGCTGAATGCCCCCTCTCCTTAATATATAAAAGGCCCTGTGGATGGGATGCCCAGGGTATGCAGTGACTTGGGGATGGGGGCCGCATGCCCCCTCCGCTTAAAGAGAAAACATGGCCTAGGCTTTGGGGCCGTAGGCACCATGAAGGGTCGGGGAGGTGTGCAGCATGCCCCCTGCTCTTCAAAAATAATACAGCCCCAGTGGATGCAGTCCCTGAGGCCTGTACATGCTCGGGAAAGGGACCTGCATTCCCTCCTCCCTTAAAAAAGAAAACGGCTCCAGGGGATAAGGTCCCCAAGGCCTGTAAAGGCTCAGAGGGGAGGTGCTCATCTATTATTCACTGCTCCTTGAAGGAACCCCCCATAATGCCCTGCAAGGGCTTCTTTGTTTATATTTTTGAGCTTGGTGGAACCCCTAGAATAGGGAGAGGCATCACCAAGCCTTTTTTTAATGTTGTGTGGGACTTCAGGGAGTGTAGCAGACCCCCAGCATTAAAACAAAAACAAAAAAACAGTAAGTCTTCTGGGTCATTAAATCCATGACAAAGGCAGAGCTTACCAAATCTTTCTTTAAAGTATTCGTAGCTGGAGCACTATGATCTTCAGCTGGAGTGCAAGGACCTTTTGCGTTTGTTTTTATGAATGCATTTTATTGGCAGAAAAGTTAAAAGAAAGACTTAGAGGCATGTCAGTTTTGTTTTTAACAACATTTCTCTGAGTCTTACTTTTAACATTGTTCCGCTCACAAAACGCAATCATAAAAACTATGCTAAAAGAAAGACTCAGAGACACATTTTTTTAAACTAAAACTGTTTTAAACTTTTTAATAATAATCACTAATAAACATTGCACTGTGTGAATTACTGAAATACATATTTGAATAAAAATATTGATGATTTTTGGAGAAAGATTATAGATATGCTTATATATATATATATATATATATATATATATATATATATATATATATATATTCACTGAAAAAACCATAGGTTTTAGGGACAGTTATAGTTAGTTGGACATTTCACTCGTACAAAACCATAGAAATTCCCCGTTATAGTTAGTTCAGCTAACTATAACTCGCGCCCCGCAATGCACTGCTGATGACATCACATATTACATCACTCATGACATGGTCAGTGACATCACTGATGACATCTCAAATGACATCACTGATGACATCATCCAGTGACTGTGTGTTTCTGTAAAGTTTAAATATGTTTAATATATATAGGGAAAGGCGTATTGAAGAATGAGTGGGTGTATAAGTATCTGAACGGATGATTTAGTAGGTGCGTGACTGACTCTATAAGTGAGTGATTAAACGTATCTTACTGAATGCATGGGTTAGTGACTAAACTGTGTGAATGTCTGTATCCGTCTGTCTGTTGGTGTGTAAGCGGCTGCATAGGTTTGCGAATAGCTACATGAGTGTCTACATGGGTTATTGATTGGTTGTCTGAGTATCTGTATGGGTGCCTGAGTGTTTGTGTGGGTGGGGTGTGTGTGACTCTGTGCATAGATGTGTGAGTGGGTGATTCACTGGGTGCATGGTTTCAAGAGTGCATCTGTGATGGACTGTATGGGTGGGTGAGTGTGTGTATGGGTGTGTTAGTGAGTGAATGTATATCTCAGTGGTACATGTGTGAGTAACTACATATGTGAAAGGCAGCATATATGTGTGTTGGAGTATATAAATGGGTATAAGTGAGAGTGTGTGATTGTGAGAGTGGCTGTATGGATGAGTGTGTACTTGTATCAGTGATTGTATAAGAGCGTAAGAATGTGCTAGTATTTTTATGAGTAAGTGAGCTGGTGTGTGTATAACTATATAGGTGACTAAATGGCAGTGTGATTAATTATTTGCATGACTGACTAGGTGTGTGAGTACCTCTATGGATGAGTGACGGTGTGTGAGTGTCTATATAGGTGTATGAGTGCATATGATAGTCCTGTACTGAGTGACCATAAGTATGAGTGACTGTACGGGTGAGTGAGTGGATGTGTGTGTAGACCTAAGAATCAGTGAGTGTGTATGTAGTTATTGGTGCTGGAGTGTCTATGGTTTTGACAATGGCAGTCTGTAATTTAGAGTGGGTGTATCAAAAGTTATATTAGGGTGTGAGAAGATGCATCAAATTATCACATGGATGATGTCATCAGTGATGTCATCAGTGATGTCATTTAAGATGTCATCAGTGATGTCAGCAGTGATGTCACTGACCATGTCATGAGTGATGTAATATGTGACGTCATCAGCAGTGCATTGCGGGGGCGCGAGTTATAGTTAGCTGAACTAACTATAACGGGGGAATTTCTATGGTTTTGTACGAGTGAAATGTCCAACTAACTATAACTGTCCCTAAAACCTATGGTTTTTTCAGTGAATTTCTAAGTTTTTTTAAATGCTAATTTCTAACTATAAGGTGTTTGAAACCTATGGTTTTTTCAGTGAATTTCAAAGGTTTTTTAAATGCTAATTTCTAACTATAACGTGCCTGAAACCTATGGTTTTTTAAGTGAATTTCAAAGGTTTTTTAAATGCTAGTTTCTAACTATGCCTACAGAGGTAGGACATGTGAAGAAAGAAGAAAAAACGCACAGAAAGAAGCAAAAGAAATGCAGAAAGAAGCAACAGAAGTCCACAAAGACGAAGAAAAGAGCAGGAAGAAGCAAGACATGTGCAGAAAGAACCAACAGAGGAGCAGAAAGAGGCCTTGGTGCAAAATCATCCTGTGCCCACAACTTTTTCAGACGGGTACTGGTGGTAACTGACTCGGACTAACCAGGCCTAGAGCCAGTGCTATGCTAAAAGACACTTAGAATACAGTGAAAACACCTACATACACTAGGGAACACTATGCGTTGGGGTGCCCCTGTGATTAGCATGACCTCCTCTGTAAGGCCCTAGTACATAATAGGGCAGGGGGATTAAAACTTCCTCTTAAAACGTGCCCCGGGGCGCATTTGCACAGTGGTGAAGGGAGGGGGGCCTGAGGTGACATGTGTGCAAACAAGCCCTGTGGCCGTTTTAAGTTGGGAGATTAAGTCCCCTTGAATCCTGAGGGTCCCTGGGGTCCAACTAGCCCAGTAGTGACAGGGCGATGGCTGGACTGCATCAGTAGTGCTCAGAGTATTGTAGCAGCGCATGAGTTAGTGCATGGGTCATTGCATGAGTGCATGGGTACTGGCTGGATGATTAGAGTACTGCAAGGAGAGTGCATGGTGAATTTATAAGTGCTTGGGTTTTGGCGGAGTGATTGGATAAGTACATGGTGCTGGCTGGGTGATTGGAGGAGTGCAAGGGTAGTGACAAAGAGATGGCTGTACTGCATCAGTAGTGCTCAGGGGATTGTAGCAGTGCATGTGTTAGTGCCTGGGTCATTGCATGAGTACATGGGTAGTGACTGGATGATTAGAGTACTGCAAGGAGAGTGCATGGTAAATTTATAAGTGTTTGTGTTTTGGCGGAGTGATTGGATAAGTACATGGTGCTCGCTGGGTGATAGGAGGAGTGCATGGGTAGTGACAGGGCGATGGCTGGACTGCATCAGTAGTGCTCAGGGTATTGTAGCAGTGCATGAGTTAGTGAATGGGTCATTGCATGAGTGCATGGGTACTGACTGGATGATTAGAGTAATGCAAGGAGAGTGCATGGTGAATTTATAAGTGCTTGGGTTTTGGCTGAGTGACTGGATAAGTACATGGTGCTCGCTGGGTGATAGGAGGAGTGCATGGGTAGTGACAGGGTGATGGCTGGACTGCATCAGTAGTGCTCAGAGTATTGTAGCAGTGCATGAGTTAGTGCCTTGGTCATTGGATGAGTACATGGGTACTGACTGGATGATTAGAGTACTGCAAGGAGAGTGGATGGTGAATTTATAAACGCTTGTGTTTTGGCTGAGTAATTGGATAAAGACATGGAACTGGTTGGGTGATTGGTGGAGTGCATGGGTAGTGACAAGGAGATGGCTGGACTGCATCAGTAGTCCTCAGAGGATTGTAGCAGTGCATGTGTTAGTGCCTGCGTCATTGCATGAGTACATGGGTACTGACTGGATGATTAGAGTACTGCAAGGAGAGTGCATGGTGAATTTATAAGTGCTTGTGTTTTGGCGGAGTGAATGGATAAGTACATGGTGCTCGCTGGGTGATCGGAGGAGTGCATGGGTAGTGACAGGGCGATGGCTGGACTGCATCAGTAGTGCTCAGGGTATTGTAGCAGTGCATGAGTTAGTGCTTGGGTCATTGCATGAGTGCATGGGTACTGACTGGATGATTAGAGTAATGCAAGGAGAGTGCACAGTGAATTTATAAGTGCTTGGGTTTTGGCAGAGTGACTGGATAAGTACATGGTGCTCGCTGGGTCATAGGAGGAGTGCATGGGTAGTGACAGGGCGATGGCTGGACTGCATCAGTAGTGCTCAGAGTATTGTAGCAGTGCATGAGTTAGTGCCTGCGTCATTGCATGAGTACATGGGTAGTGACTGGCTGATTAGAGTACTGCAAGGAGAGTGCACAGTGAATTTATAAGTGCTTGGGTTTTGGCGGAGTGATTGGATAAGTACATGGTGCTCGCTGGGTGATCGGAGGAGTGCATGGGTATTGACAGGGCGATGGCTGGACTGCATCAGTAGTGCTCAGAGTATTGTAGCAGTGCATGAGTTAGTGCATGGATCATTGCATGAGTGCATGGGTACTGACTGGATGATTAGAGTACTGCAAGGAGAGTGCACAGTGAATCTATAAGTGCTTGGGTTTTGGCAGAGTGATTGGATAAGTACATGGTGCTGGCTGGGTGATTGGAGGAGTGCATGGGTAGTGCCTGGGTCATTGCATGAGTACATGGGTAGTGACTGGATGATTAGAGTACTGCAAGGAGAGTGCATGGTGAATTTATAAGTGTTTGTGTTTTGGCGGAGTGATTGGATAAGTACATGGTGCTCGCTGGGTGATCGGAGGAGTGGATGGGTAGTGACAGGGTGATGGCTGGACTGCATCAGTAGTGCTCAGGGTATTGTAGCAGTGCATGAGTTAGTGCATGGGTCATTGCATGAGTACATGGGTACTGACTGAATGATTAGAGTAATGCAAGGAGAGTGCATGGTGAATTTATAAGTGCTTGGGTTTTGGCGGAGTGATTGGATAAGTACATGGTGCTCGCTGGGTAATAGGAGGGGTGCATGGGTAGTGACATGGCGATGGCTGGACTGCATCAGTAGTGCTCAGGGGATTGTAGCAGTGCAAGTGTTAGTGCCTGGGTCATTGCATGAGTACATGGGTAGTGACTGGATGATTAGAGTACTGCAAGGAGAGTGCATGGTAAATTTATAAGTGTTTGTGTTTTGGCGGAGTGATTGGATAAGTACATGGTGCTCGCTGGGTGATAGGAGGAGTGCATGGGTAGTGACAGTGCGATGGCTGGACTGCATCAGTAGTGCTCAGGGTATTGTAGCAGTGCATGAGTTAGTGCATGGGTCATTGCATGAGTGCATGGGTACTGGCTGGATTATTAGAGTACTGCAAGGAGAGTGCATGGTGAATTTATAAGTGCTTGGGTTTTGGCGGAGTGATTGGATAAGTACATGGTGCTGGCTGGGTGATTGGAGGAGTGCAAGGGTAGTGACAAAGAGATGGCTGGACTGCATCAGTAGTGCTCAGGGGATTGTAGCAGTGCATGTGTTAGTGCCTGGGTCATTGCATGAGTACATGGGTAGTGACTGGATGATTAGAGTACTGCAAGGAGAGTGCATGGTAAATTTATAAGTGTTTGTGTTTTGGCGGAGTGATTGGATAAGTACATGGTGCTCGCTGGGTGATAGGAGGAGTGCATGGGTAGTGACAGGGCGATGGCTGGACTGCATCAGTAGTGCTCAGGGTATTGTAGCAGTGCATGAGTTAGTGCATGGGTCATTGCATGAGTGCATGGGTACTGACTGGATGATTAGAGTAATGCAAGGAGAGTGCATGGTGAATTTATAAGTGCTTGGGTTTTGGCTGAGTGACTGGATAAGTACATGGTGCTCGCTGGGTGATAGGAGGAGTGCATGGGTAGTGACAGGGTGATGGCTGGACTGCATCAGTAGTGCTCAGAGTATTGTAGCAGTGCATGAGTTAGTGCCTTGGTCATTGGATGAGTACATGGGTACTGACTGGATGATTAGAGTACTGCAAGGAGAGTGGATGGTGAATTTATAAACGCTTGTGTTTTGGCTGAGTAATTGGATAAAGACATGGAACTGGTTGGGTGATTGGTGGAGTGCATGGGTAGTGACAAGGAGATGGCTGGACTGCATCAGTAGTCCTCAGGGGATTGTAGCAGTGCATGTGTTAGTGCCTGCGTCATTGCATGAGTACATGGGTAATGACTGGATGATTAGAGTACTGCAAGGAGAGTGCATGGTGAATTTATAAGTGCTTGTGTTTTGGCGGAGTGAATGGATAAGTACATGGTGCTCGCTGGGTGATCGGAGGAGTGCATGGGTAGTGACAGGGCGATGGCTGGACTGCATCAGTAGTGCTCAGGGTATTGTAGCAGTGCATGAGTTAGTGCTTGGGTCATTGCATGAGTGCATGGGTACTGAATGGATGATTAGAGTAATGCAAGGAGAGTGCACAGTGAATTTATAAGTGCTTGGGTTTTGGCAGAGTGACTGGATAAGTACATGGTGCTCGCTGGGTGATAGGAGGAGTGCATGGGTAGTGACAGGGCGATGGCTGGACTGCATCAGTAGTGCTCAGAGTATTGTAGCAGTGCATGAGTTAGTGCCTGCGTCATTGCATGAGTACATGGGTAGTGACTGGATGATTAGAGTACTGCAAGGAGAGTGCACAGTGAATTTATAAGTGCTTGGGTTTTGGCGGAGTGATTGGATAAGTACATGGTGCTCGCTGGGTGATCGGAGGCGTGCATGGGTATTGACAGGGCGATGGCTGGACTGCATCAGTAGTGCTCAGAGTATTGTAGCAGTGCATGAGTTAGTGCATGGATCATTGCATGAGTGCATGGGTACTGACTGGATGATTAGAGTACTGCAAGGAGAGTGCACAGTGAATCTATAAGTGCTTGGGTTTTGGCAGAGTGATTGGATAAGTACATGGTGCTGGCTGGGTGATTGGAGGAGTGCATGGGTAGTGACAAAGAGATGGCTGGGCTGCATCAGTAGTGCTCAGGGGATTGTAGCAGTGCATGTGTTAGTGCCTGGGTCATTGCATGAGTACATGGGTAGTGACTGGATGATTAGAGTACTGCAAGGAGAGTGCATGGTGAATTTATAAGTGTTTGTGTTTTGGCGGAGTGATTGGATAAGTACATGGTGCTCGCTGGGTGATCGGAGGAGTGGATGGGTAGTGACAGGGTGATGGCTGGACTGCATCAGTAGTGCTCAGGGTATTGTAGCAGTGCATGAGTTAGTGCATGGGTCATTGCATGAGTACATGGGTACTGCCTGAATGATTAGAGTAATGCAAGGAGAGTGCATGGTGAATTTATAAGTGCTTGGGTTTTGGCGGAGTGATTGGATAAGTACATGGTGCTCGCTGGGTAATAGGAGGGGTGCATGGGTAGTGACAGGGCGATGGCTGGACTGGATCAGTAGTGCTCAGAGTATTGTAGCAGTGCATGAGTTAGTGCCTGGGTCATTGGATGAGTACATGGGTACTGACTGGATGATTAGAGTACTGCAAGGAGAGTGGATGGTGAATTTATAAACGCTTGTGTTTTGGCGTAGTGATTGGATAAGGACATGGAACTGGTTGGGTGATTGGAGGAGTGCATGGGTAGTGACAAGGAGATGGCTGGACTGCATCAGTAGTCCTCAGGGGATTGTAGTAGTGCATGTGTTAGTGCCTGCGTCATTGCATGAGTAAATGGGTAGTGACTGGATGATTAGAGTACTGCAAGGAGAGTGCATGGTGAATTTATAAGTGCTTGTGTTTTGGCGGAGTGATTGGATAAGTACATGGTGCTCGCTGGGTGATTGTAGGAGTGCATGGGTAGTGACAGGGCGATGGCTGGACTGCATCAGCAGTGCTCAGGGTATTGTAGCAGTGCATGAGTTAGTGCATGGGTCATTGCATGAGTGCATGGGTACTGACTGGATGATTAGAGTAATGCAAGGAGAGTGCACAGTGAATTTATAAGTGCTTCGGTTTTGGCGGAGTGATTGGATAAGTACATGGTGCTCGCTGGGTGATCGGAGGAGTGCATGGGTAGTGACAGGGCGATGGCTGGACTACATCAGTAGTGCTCAGAGTATTGTAGCAGTGCATGAGTTAGTGCCTGCGTCATTACATGAGTACATAGGTAGTGACTGGATGATTAGAGTACTGCAAGGAGAGTGCATGGTGAATTTATAAGTGCTTGTGTTTTGGCGGAGTGATTGGATAAGTACATGGTGCTCGCTGGGTGATCGGAGGAGTGCATGGGTAGTGACAGGGCGATGGCTGGACTGCATCAGTAGTGCTCAGAGTATTGTAGCAGTGCATGAGTTAGTGCATGGGTCATTGCATTAGTGCATGGGTACTGACTGGATGATTAGAGTACTGCAAGGAGAGTTCATGGTGAATCAATAAGTGCTTGGGTTTTGGCGGAGTGATTGGATAAGTACATGGTGCTCGCTGGGTGATCGGAGGAGTGCATGGGTAGTGACAAAGAGATGGCTGGGCTGCATCAGTAGTGCTCAGGGGATTGTAGCAGTGCATGTGGTAGTGCTTGGGTCATTGCATGAGTACATGGGTAGCGACTGGATGATTAGAGTACTGCAAGGAGAGTGCATGGTGAATTTATAAGTGCTTGTGTTTTGGCGGAGTGATTGGATAAGTACATGGTGCTCGCTGGGTGATTGGAGGAGTGCATGGGTAGTGACAGGGCGATAGCTGGACTGCATCAGTATTGCTTAGGATATTGTAGCACTGCATGAGTTAGTGCATGGGTCATTGCATGAGTGCATGGGTACTGACTGGATGATTAGAGTAATGCAAGGAGAGTGCACGGTGAATTTATAAGCGCTTGGGTTTTGGCGGAGTGATTGGATAAGTACACACATGTCACATCAGGCCCGCCCCCTCCCTCCACCACTGTGCAAACGCACCCCCTGGCGGGTTTTAAGTTGGGGGATTAATTCCCCTTGAATCCTGAGGGTCCCTGGGGCCAATTAGCCCACCAGGTACCTCCAGTAAGCGCCACAGAACTGCGTTGCAGAGAGGTGGTCCAAGGCCCCCTTTTTGCGTTTTGCACCTTAGTTTTTCTCTTTTCTTGTGCCTTGGTTCTACCGAGGCACAAGATGGCTGCCAACACTTCCTGGTTTGGAGTGTTGACAGCCAATTAGCATACAGCTCGTGATCGGGAGGGTGCGCGGATCCTACGCGGCCATAGATATATATGTGTTTTTACTTTTGATTTTCTCAGCAACTACTGAACGGATTTACACCATTTAACAAAAAGGGTTCTTTCTGAACCAAGAACTACCTCTTTGCCAAATTTGGTGTAATTCCGTTCAGCAGTTCGAGCTGTAGCCTTGCATAAAGTTTCCTATGGGAAATTGATTTTTGACTCTTATTTTTGAATTTCTCAGCAACTACTGAACGGATTTACACCATTTAAAAAAAGGTTGCTTTCTGAACCAAGTGCTACCTTTGTGCCAAATTTGGTGTAATTCCGTTCAGCAGTTCGGGTTGTAGCCGTGTCTAAAATTTCCTATGGGAATTAACATGGAAAAAACATGTTTTGGTACCCCCCTTTTTTCTCGACCCCTGCTTGCCAAATCACCCCGAAACTTTCAGGATACGAGCGGACCGGAGCGCCCCATGCGTTTTGAAAATTTTGCGAAGATTCGTCAACCGGTGCCAAAGTTATTTGAAATAGAATGTTGTGAATTTCCTATGGAAAATAGGTCCTAACTATAACTATCTACTGGCGACCGCCAGTAGATAATATATATATATTCACTGAAAAAACCATAGGTTTCAGGAACGTTATAGTAGTGGGTAGTGTAGGGGGTCGTGCTGGGGTATTGTTTTAGGGTTTAGGGTAGTGCAGTGGTGTTTGTGTAGTGTAGGGGGTCGTGCTGGGGGTCGTGTTTTAGGGTAGTGCAGTGGTGTTTGTGTAGTGTAGGGGGTCGTGCTGGGGTAGTGTTTTAGGGTTTAGGGTAGTGCAGTGGTGTTTGGGTAGTGTAGGGGGTCATGCTGAGAGTAGATTTAGGGTTTAGTGCAGTGGTGTTTGGGTTTTGTAGGGGGTCGTGCTGGTGGTAGATTTAGGGTTTAGGGTAGTGCAGTGGTGTTTGTGTAGTGTAGGGTTCGTGCTGGGGTAGTGTTTTATGGTTTAGGGTAGTGCAGTGGTGTTTGTGAAGTGTAGGGGGTCGTGCTGGGGGTAGTGTTTTAGGGTAGTGCAGTGGTGTTTGTGTAGTGTAGGGGGTCGTGCTGGGGTAGTGTTTTAGGGTTTAGGGTAGTGCAGTGGTGTTTGTGTAGTGTAGGGGGTCGTGCTGGGGGTAGTGTTTTACGGTTTAGGGTAGTGCAGTGGTGTTTGTGTAGTGTAGGGGGTCGTGCTGGGGTAGTGTTTTAGGGTTTAGGGTAGTGCAGTGGTTTTTGTGTAGTGTAGGGGGTTGTGCTGGGGGTAGATTTAGGGTTTAGGGTAGTGCAGTGGTGTTTGTGTAGTGTAGGGGGTCGTGCTGGGGGTAGTGTTTTAGGGTTTAGGGTAGTGCAGTGATGTTTGGGTAGTGTAGGGTGGTGCTGGGGGTAGTGTTTTAGGGTTTAGGGTAGTACAGTGGTGTTTGGGTAGTGTAGGGAGTCATGCTGGGGGTAGTGTTTTAGGGTTTAGGGTAGTTCAGCGGTGTTTGGGTAGTGTAGGGGGTCATGCTGGGGGTAGTGTTTTAGGGTTTAGGGTAGAGCAGTGGTGTTAGGGTAGTGTAGGGGGTAGTGCTGGGGGTAGTGTTTTAGGGTTTAGGGTAGTGCAGTGGTGTTTGTGTAGTATAGGGGTAGTGCTGGGGGTAGTGTTTTAGGGCTTAGGGTAGTGCAGTGGTGTTTGTGTAGTGTAGGGGGTCGTGCTGGGGGTAGTGTTTTAGGGTTTAGGGTAGTGCAGTGGTGTTTGTGTAGTGTAGGGGGTCGTGCTGGGGGTAGATTTAGGGTTTATGGTAGTGCAGTGGTGTTTGGGTAGTGTAGGGGGTCGTGCTGGTGGTAGTGTTTTAGGGTTTAGGTTAGTGCAGTGGTGTTTGGGTAGTGTAGGGGGTCGTGCTGGGGGATAAATTTAGGGTTTAGGGTAGTGCAGTGGTGTTTGGGCAGTGTGTGGGGTCGTGCTGGGGGTAGTGTTTTAGGGTTTAGGGTAGTGCAGTGGTGTTTGGGTAGTGTAGCGGGTAGTGCTGGGGGTAGTGTTTTAGGGTAGTGCAGTGGTGTTTGTATAGTGTAGGGGGTAGTGCTGGGGGTAGTGTTTTAGGGTTTAGGGAAGTGCAGTGGTGTTTGTGTAGTGTAGGGGGTCATGCTGGGGGTAGTGTTTTAGGGTTTAGGGTAGTGCAGTGATGTTTGGGTAGTGTAGGGGGTCGTGGTGGGGGTAGTGTTTTAGGGTTTAGGGTAGTGCAGTGGTGTTTGGGTAGTGTAGGGGGTCATGCTGGTGGTAGTGTTTTAGGGTTTAGGGTAGTGCAGTGGTGTTTGGGTAGTGTAGGGGGTCATGCTGGTGGTAGTGTTTTAGGGTTTAGGGTAGTGCAGTGGTGTTTGGGTAGTGTAGGGAGTCGTGATGGGGGTAGTGTTTTAGGGTTTAGGGTAGTGCAGCGGTGTTAGGGTAGTGTAGGGAGTCGTGCTGGGGGTAGTGTTTTAGGGTTTAGGGTAGTGCTGCGGTGTTTGGGTAGTGTAGGGGGTCGTGCTGGGGGTAGTGTTTTAGGGTTTAGGGTAGTGCAGCGGTGTTTGGGCAGTGTAGGGGGTCACGCTGGGGGTAGTGTTTTAGGGTTTAGGGTAGTGCAGTGGTGTTTGGGTAGTGTAGGGGGTTGTGCTGGGGTTAGTGTTTTAGGGTAGGGCAGTGGTGTTTGGGTAGTGTAGGGGTAGTGCTGGGGTAGTGTTTTAGGGTTTAGGGTAGTGCAGTGGTGTTTGTGTAGTATAGGGGGTAGTGCTGGGGGTAGTGTTTTAGGGTTTAGGGTAGTGCAGTGGTGTTTGTGTAGTGTAGGGGGTCGTGCTGGGGGTAGTGTTTTAGGGTTTAGCGTAGTGCAGTGGTATTTGTGTAGTGTAGGGGGTCATGCTGGGGGTAGATTTAGGGTTTAGGGTAGTGCAGTGGTGTTTCTGTAGTGTAGGGGGAAGTGCTGGGGGTAGTATTTTAGGGTTTAGGGCAGTGCAGTGGTGTTTGGGTAGTGTAGGGGGTCGTGCTGGGGGTAGTGTTTTAGGGTTTAGGGTAGTGCAGTGGTGTTTGGGTAGTGTAGGGGTAGTGTTTTACGGTTTAGGGTAGTGCAGTGGTATTTGGGTAGTGTAGGGGGTCGTGCTGGTGGTAGTGTTTTAGGGTTTAGGGTAGTGCAGTGGTGTTTGGGTAGTGTAGGGGGTCGTGCTGGGGTAGATTTAGGGTTTAGGGTAGTGCAGTGGTATTTGGGTAGTGTAGGGAGTCATGCTGGGGGTAGTGTTTTAGGGTTTAGGGTAGTGCAGTGGTGTTTGGGTAGTGTAGGGGTCGTGCTGGGGGTAGTGTTTTACGGTTTAGGGTAGTGCAGTGGTATTTGTGTAGTGTAGGGGGTTGTGCTGGGGGTAGTGTTTTAGGGTTTAGGGTAGTGCAGTGGTGCTTGTGTAGTCTAGGGGGTCGTGCTGGGGGTAGTGTTTTAGGGTTTAGGGTAGTGCAGTGGTGTTTGTGTAGTGTAGGGGTCATGCTGGGGGTAGTGTTTTAGGGTTTAGGGTAGTGCAGTGGTGTTTGTGTAGTGTAGGGGTTGTGTTGGAGGTAGTGTTTTAGGGTTTAGGGTAGTGCAGTGGTGTTTGGGTAGTGTAGGGAGTCGTGCTGGGGGTAGTGTTTTAGGGTTTAGGGTAGTGCAGTGGTGTTTGGGTAGTTTAGGGGGTTGTGCTTGGGTAGTGTTTTAGGGTTTAGGGTAGTGCAGTGGTGTTTGGGTAGTGTAGGGGGTCATGCTGGGGGTAGTGTTTTAGGGTTTAGGGTAGTGCAGTGGTGTTTGGGTAGTGTAGGGGGTTGTGCTTGGGGTAGATTTAGGGTTTAGGGTAGTGCAGTGGTGTTTGGGTAGTGTAGGGGGTTGTGCTGGGGTAGTGTTTTAGGGTTTAGGGTAGTGCAGTGGTGTTTGGGTAGTGTAGGGGGTCATGCTGGGGGTAGTGTTTTAGGGTTTAGGGTAGTGCAGTGGTGTTTGGGTAGTGTAGGGGGTCGTGCTTGGGGTAGATTTAGGGTTTAGGGTAGTGCAGTGGTGTTTGGGTAGTGTAGGGAGTCGTGCTGGGGGTAGTGTTTTAGGGTTTAGGGTAGTGCAGTGGTGTTTGGGTAGTGTAGGGGGTGGTGCTGGGGTAGTGTTTTAGGGTTAAGGGTAGTGCAGTGGTGTTTGGGTAGTGTAGGGGGTCATGCTGGGGGTAGTGTTTTAGGGTTTAGGGTAGTGCAGTGGTGTTTGGGTAGTGTAGAGGGTAGTGCTGGGGGTAGTGTTTTAGGGTTTAGGGTAGTGGAGTGGTGTTTGTGTAGTTCAGGGGTAGTGCTGGGGGTAGTGTTTTAGGGTTTAGGGTAGTGCAGTGGTGTTTGTGTAGTGTAGGGGGTCATGCTGGGGGTAGTGTTTTAGGGTTTAGGGTAGTGCAGTGGTGTTTGGGTAGTGTAGGGGGTAGTGCTGGGGGTAGATTTAGGGTTTAGGGTAGTGCAGTGGTGTTTGTGTAGTGTAGGGGGTCGTGCTGGGGGTAGTGTTTTAGGGTTTAGGGTAGTGCAGTGGTGTTTGTGTAGTGTAGGGGGTTGTGCTGGGGGGATGTCTTAGGGTTTATGGTAGTGCAGTGGTGTTTGTGTAGTATAGGGGTCGTGCTGGGGTAGTGTTTTAGGGTTTAGGGTAGTGCAGTGGTGTTAATGTAGTGCAGGGGGTCGTGTTTTAGGGTTTAGGGTAGTGCAGTGGTGTTTGGGTAGTGTAGGGGTCGTGCTGGGCGTAGTGTTTTAGGGTTTAGGGTAGTGCAGCGGTGTTTGGGTAGTGTAGGGGGTCATGCTGGGGGTAGTGTTTTAGGGTTTAGGGTAGTGCAGTGGTGTTTGGGTAGTGTAGGGGGTTGTGCTGGGGTTAGTGTTTTAGGGTAGTGCAGTGGTGTTTGGGTAGTGTAGGGGTAGTGCTGGGGTAGTGTTTTAGGGTTTAGGGTAGTGCAGTGGTGTTTGTGTAGTATAGGGGTAGTGCTGGGGGTAGTGTTTTAGGGTTTAGGGTAGTGCAGTGGTGTTTGTGTAGTGTAGGGGGTCGTGCTGGGGGTAGTGTTTTAGGGTTTAGCGTAGTGCAGTGGTGTTTGTGTAGTGTAGGGGGTCGTGCTGGGGGTAGATTTAGGGTTTAGGGTAGTGCAGTGGTGTTTCTGTAGTGTAGGGGTCGTGCTGGGGGTAGTATTTTAGGGTTTAGGGCAGTGCAGTGGTGTTTGGGTAGTGTAGGGGGTCGTGCTGGGTGTAGTGTTTTAGGGTTTAGGGTAGTGCAGTGGTGTTTGGGTAGTGTAGGGGTAGTGTTTTACGGTTTAGGGTAGTGCAGTGGTATTTGGGTAGTGTAGGGGGTCGTGCTGGTGGTAGTGTTTTAGGGTTTAGGGTAGTGCAGTGGTGTTTGGGTAGTGTAGGGGGTCGTGCTGGGGTAGATTTAGGGTTTAGGGTAGTGCAGTGGTGTTTGGGTAGTGTAGGGAGTCATGCTGGGGGTAGTGTTTTAGGGTTTAGGGTAGTGCAGTGGTGTTTGGGTAGTGTAGGGGGTCGTGCTGGGGGTAGTGTTTTAGGGTTTAGGGTAGTGCAGTGGTATTTGTGTAGTGTAGGGGGTTGTGCTGGGGGTAGTGTTTTAGGGTTTAGGGTAGTGCAGTGGTGCTTGTGTAGTCTAGGGGTCGTGCTGGGGTTAGTGTTTTAGGGTTTAGGGTAGTGCAGTGGTGTTTGTGTAGTGTAGGGGGTCATGCTGGGGGTAGTGTTTTAGGGTTTAGGGTAGTGCAGTGGTGTTTGTGTAGTGTAGGGGTCGTGTTGGAGGTAGTGTTTTAGGGTTTAGGGTAGTGCAGTGGTGTTTGGGTAGTTTAGGGGTTGTGCTTGGGTAGTGTTTTAGGGTTTAGGGTAGTGCAGTGGTGTTTGGGTAGTGTAGGGGGTCATGCTGGGGGTAGTGTTTTAGGGTTTAGGGTAGTGCAGTGGTGTTTGGGTAGTGTAGGGGGTCGTGCTTGGGGTAGATTTAGGGTTTAGGGTAGTGCAGTGGTGTTTGGGTAGTGTAGGGGGTTGTGCTGGGGTAGTGTTTTAGGGTTTAGGGTAGTGCAGTGGTGTTTGGGTAGTGTAGGGGGTCATGCTGGGGTAGTGTTTTAGGGTTTAGGGTAGTGCAGTGGTGTTTGGGTAGTGTAGGGGGTCGTGCTTGGGGTAGATTTAGGGTTTAGTGTACTGCAGTGGTGTTTGGGTAGTGTAGGGAGTCGTGCTGGGGGTAGTGTTTTAGGGTTTAGGGTAGTGCAGTGGTGTTTGGGTAGTGTAGGGGTCGTGCTGGGGGTAGTGTTTTAGTGTTTAGGGTAGTGCAGTGGTATTTGTGTAGTGTAGGGGGTTGTGCTGGGGGTAGTGTTTTAGGGTTTAGGGTAGTGCAGTGGTGCTTGTGTAGTCTAGGGGGTCGTGCTGGGGGTAGTGTTTTAGGGTTTAGGGTAGTGCAGTGGTGTTTGTGTAGTGTAGGGGGTCATGCTGGGGGTAGTGTTTTAGGGTTTAGGGTAGTGCAGTGGTGTTTGTGTAGTGTAGGGGGTCGTGTTGGAGGTAGTGTTTTAGGGTTTAGGGTAGTGCAGTGGTGTTTGGGTAGTTTAGGGGGTTGTGCTTGGGTAGTGTTTTAGGGTTTAGGGTAGTGCAGTGGTGTTTGGGTAGTGTAGGGGGTCATGCTGGGGGTAGTGTTTTAGGGTTTAGGGTAGTGCAGTGGTGTTTGGGTAGTGTAGGGGGTCGTGCTTGGGGTAGATTTAGGGTTTAGGGTAGTGCAGTGGTGTTTGTGTAGTGTAGGGGGTTGTGCTGGGGTAGTGTTTTAGGGTTTAGGGTAGTGCAGTGGTGTTTGGGTAGTGTAGGGGGTCATGCTGGGGGTAGTGTTTTAGGGTTTAGGGTAGTGCAGTGGTGTTTGGGTAGTGTAGGGGGTCGTGCTTGGGGTAGATTTAGGGTTTAGTGTAGTGCAGTGGTGTTTGGGTAGTGTAGGGAGTCGTGCTGGGGGTAGTGTTTTAGGGTTTAGGGTAGTGCAGTGGTGTTTGGGTAGTGTAGGGGGTGGTGCTGGGGTAGTGTTTTAGGGTTTAGGGTAGTGCAGTGGTGTTTGGGTAGTGTAGGGGGTCATGCTGGGGGTAGTGTTTTAGGGTTTAGGGTAGTGCAGTGGTGTTTGGGTAGTGTAGAGGGTAGTGCTGGGGGTAGTGTTTTAGGGTTTAGGGTAGTGGAGTGGTGTTTGTGTAGTTCAGGGGTAGTGCTGGGGGTAGTGTTATAGGGTTTAGGGTAGTGCAGTGGTGTTTGTGTAGTGTAGGGGGTCATGCTGGGGGTAGTGTTTTAGGGTTTAGGGTAGTGCAGTGGTGTTTGGGTAGTGTAGGGGTAGTGCTGGGGGTAGATTTAGGGTTTAGGGTAGTGCAGTGGTGTTTGTGTAGTGTAGGGGGTCGTGCTGGGGGTAGTGTTTTAGGGTTTAGGGTAGTGCAGTGGTGTTTGTGTAGTGTAGGAGGTTGTGCTGGGGGGGATGTCTTAGGGTTTATGGTAGTGCAGTGGTGTTTGTGTAGTATAGGGGTCGTGCTGGGGTAGTGTTTTAGGGTTTAGGGTAGTGCAGTGGTGTTAATGTAGTGCAGGGGGTCGTGTTTTAGGGTTTAGGGTAGTGCAGTGGTGTTTGGGTAGTGTAGGGGTCGTGCTGGGGGTAGTGTTTTAGCGTTTAGGGTAGTGCAGTGGTGTTTGGGTAGTGTAGGAGGTTGTGCTGGTGGTAGTGTTTTAGGGTTTGGGGTAGTGCAGTGGTGTATGGGTAGTGTAGGGGGTCGTGCTGGGGTAGTGTTTTAGGTTTTAGGGTAGTCCAGTGGTGTTTGTTTAGTGTAGGGGTCGTGCTGGGGGTAGTGTTTTAGGGTTTAGGGTAGTGCAGTGGTGTTTGTGTAGTCTAGGGGGTCTAGCTGGGGTAGTGTTTTAGGGTGTAGGGTAGTGCAGTGGTGTATGGGTAGTGTAGGGGGTCGTGCTGGGGTAGTGTTTTAGGTTTTAGGGTAGTCCAGTGGTGATTGTGTAGTGTAGGGGGTTGTGCTGGGGGTAGTGTTTTGCTGTTTATGGTAGTGCAGTGGTGTTTGTGTAGTGTAGGGGGTCGTGCTGGGGTAGTGTTTTAGGGTTTATGGTAGTGCAGTGGTGTTTGTGTAGTGTAGGGGGTTGTGCTGGGGGTAGATTTAGGGTTTAGGGTAGTGCAGTGGTGTTTGTGTAGTGTAGGGGGTCGTGCTGGGGGTAGTGTTTTAGGGTTTAGGGTAGTGCCGTGCTGTTTGGGTAGTGCAGGGGGTCATGCTGGGGTAGTGTTTTAGGGTTTAGGGTAGTGCAGTGGTGTTTGGGTAGTGTAGGGGGTCGTGCTGGGGGTAGTGTTTTAGGGTTTAGGGTAGTGCAGTGGTATTTGGGTAGTGTAGGGGGTCGTGCTGGTGGTAGTGTTTTAGGGTTTAGGGTAGTGCAGTGGTGTTTGGGTAGTGTAGGAAGTCGTGCTGGGGGTATATTTAGGGTTTAGGGTAGTGCAGTGGTGTTTTGGTAGTGTAGGGAGTCATGCTGGGGGTAGTGTTTTAGGGTTTAGGGTAGTGCAGTGGTGTTTGGGTAGTGTAGGGGGTTGTGCTGGGGGTAGTGTTTTAGGGTTTAGGGTAGTGCAGTGGTGTTTGGGTAGTGTAGGGGGTTGTGCGGGGGTAGTTCTAGGGTAGTGCAGTGGTGTTTGGGTAGTGTAGAGGGTAGTGCTGGGGGTAGTGTTTTAGGGTTTAGGGTAGTGCAGTGGTGTTTGTGTAGTTTAGGGGGTAGTGCTGGGGGTAGTGTTTTAGGGTTTAGGGTAGTGCAATGGTGTTTGTGTAGTGTAGGGGGTCGTGCTGGGGTAGTGTTTTAGGGTTTAGGGTAGTGCAGTGGTGTTTGTGTAGTGTAGGGGGTCATGCTGGGTGTAGATTTAGGGTTTAGGGTTGTGCAGTGGTGTTTGTGTAGTGTAGGGGGTCGTGCTGGGGGTAGTGTTTTAGTGTTTAGGGTAGTACAGTGGTGTTTGGGTAGTGTAGGGGGTCGTGCTGGGGGTAGTGGTTTAGGGTTTAGGGTAGTGCAGTGGTGTTTGGGTAGTGTAGGGGGTCGTGGTGGGGGTAGTGTATTAGGGTTTAGGGTAGTGCAGTGGTATTTGGGTAGTGTAGGGGGTCATGCTGGTGGTAGTGTTTTAGGGTTTAGGGTAGTGCAGTCTCGTTTGGGTAGTGTAGGGGGTCATGCTGGAGATAGATTTAGGGTTTGGGGTGGTGCAGTGGTGTTTGGGTAGTGTAGGGGGTCGTGCTTGGGGTAGATTTAGGGTTTAGTGTAGTGCAGTGGTGTTTGGGTAGTGTAGGGAGTCGTGCTGGGGGTAGTGTTTTAGGGTTTAGGGTAGTGCAGTGGTGTTTGGGTAGTGTAGGGGGTGGTGCTGGGGTAGTGTTTTAGGGTTAAGGGTAGTGCAGTGGTGTTTGGGTAGTGTAGGGGGTCATGCTGGGGGTAGTGTTTTAGGGTTTAGGGTAGTGCAGTGGTGTTTGGGTAGTGTAGAGGGTAGTGCTGGGGGTAGTGTTTTAGGGTTTAGGGTAGTGGAGTGGTGTTTGTGTAGTTCAGGGGTAGTGCTGGGGGTAGTGTTATAGGGTTTAGGGTAGTGCAGTGGTGTTTGTGTAGTGTAGGGGGTCATGCTGGGGGTAGTGTTTTAGGGTTTAGGGTAGTGCAGTGGTGTGTGGGTAGTGTAGGGGGTAGTGCTGGGGGTAGATTTAGGGTTTAGGGTAGTGCAGTGGTGTTTGTGTAGTGTAGGGGGTCGTGCTGGGGGTATTGTTTTAGGGTTTAGGGTAGTGCAGTGGTGTTTGTGTAGTGTAGGGGGTTGTGCTGGGGGGGATGTCTTAGGGTTTATGGTAGTGCAGTGGTGTTTGTGTAGTATAGGGGTCGTGCTGGGGTAGTGTTTTAGGGTTTAGGGTAGTGCAGTGGTGTTAATGTAGTGCAGGGGGTCGTGTTTTAGGGTTTAGGGTAGTGCAGTGGTGTTTGGGTAGTGTAGGGGTCGTGCTGGGGGTAGTGTTTTAGCGTTTAGGGTAGTGCAGTGGTGTTTGGGTAGTGTAGGGGGTCGTGCTGGTGGTAGTGTTTTAGGGTTTGGGGTAGTGCAGTGGTGTATGGGTAGTGTAGGGGGTCGTGCTGGGGTAGTGTTTTAGGTTTTAGGGTAGTCCAGTGGTGTTTGTTTAGTGTAGGGGTCGTGCTGGGGGTAGTGTTTTAGGGGTTAGGGTAGTGCAGTGGTGTTTGTGTAGTCTAGGGGGTCTAGCTGGGGTAGTGTTTTAGGGTGTAGGGTAGTGCAGTGGTGTTTGTGTAGTGTAGGGGGTCGTGCTGGGGGTAGTGTTTTAGGGTTTAGGGTAGTACAGTGGTGTTTGTGTAGTATAGGGGCTGTGCTGGGGTAGTGTTTTAGGGTTTAGGGTAGTGCAGTGGTGTTTGTGTAGTGTAGGGGGTTGTGCTGGGGGTAGTGTTTTGCTGTTTATGGTAGTGCAGTGGTGTTTGTGTAGTGTAGGGGGTCGTGCTGGGGTAGTGTTTTAGGGTTTATGGTAGTGCAGTGGTGTTTGTGTAGTGTAGGGGGTTGTGCTGGGGTAGATTTAGGGTTTAGGGTAGTGCAGTGGTGTTTGTGTAGTGTAGGGGGTCGTGCTGGGGGTAGTGTTTTAGGGTTTAGGGTAGTGCCGTGCTGTTTGGGTAGTGCAGGGGTCATGCTGGGGTAGTGTTTTAGGGTTTAGGGTAGTGCAGTGGTGTTTGGGTAGTGTAGGGGGTCGTGCTGGGGGTAGTGTTTTAGGGTTTAGGGTAGTGCAGTGGTATTTGGGTAGTGTAGGGGGTCGTGCTGGTGGTAGTGTTTTAGGGTTTAGGGTAGTGCAGTGGTGTTTGGGTAGTGTAGGAAGTCGTGCTGGGGGTATATTTAGGGTTTAGGGTAGTGCAGTGGTGTTTTGGCAGTGTAGGGAGTCATGCTGGGGGTAGTGTTTTAGGGTTTAGGGTAGTGCAGTGGTGTTTGGGTAGTGTAGGGGGTTGTGCTGGGGGTAGTGTTTTAGGGTTTAGGGTAGTGCAGTGGTGTTTGGGTAGTGTAGGGGTTGTGCGGGGGTAGTTCTAGGGTAGTGCAGTGGTGTTTGGGTAGTGTAGAGGGTAGTGCTGGGGGTAGTGTTTTAGGGTTTAGGGTAGTGCAGTGGTGTTTGTGTAGTTTAGGGGGTAGTGCTGGGGGTAGTGTTTTAGGGTTTAGGGTAGTGCAATGGTGTTTGTGTAGTGTAGGGGGTCATGCTGGGGTAGTGTTTTAGGGTTTAGGGTAGTGCAGTGGTGTTTGTGTAGTGTAGGGGGTCATGCTGGGTGTAGATTTAGGGTTTAGGGTTGTGCAGTGGTGTTTGTGTAGTGTAGGGGGTCGTGCTGGGGGTAGTGTTTTAGTGTTTAGGGTAGTACAGTGGTGTTTGGGTAGTGTAGGGGGTCGTGCTGGGGGTAGTGGTTTAGGGTTTAGGGTAGTGCAGTGGTGTTTGGGTAGTGTAGGGGGTCATGGTGGGGGTAGTGTTTTAGGGTTTAGGGTAGTGCAGTGGTATTTGGGTAGTGTAGGGGGTCGTACTGGTGGTAGTGTTTTAGGGTTTAGGGTAGTGCAGTCTCGTTTGGGTAGTGTAGGGGGTCATGCTGGAGATAGATTTAGGGTTTGGGGTGGTGCAGTGGTGTTTGGGTAGTGTAGGGAGTCGTGCTGGGGGGCTGTGTTTTAGGGTTTAGGGTAGTGCAGTGGTGTTTGGGTAGTGTAGGGTGTCGTGCTGGGGGTAGTGTTTTAGGGTTTAGGGTAGTGCAGTGGTGTTTGGGTAGTGTAGCGGGTAGTGCTGGGGGTAGTGTTTTAGAGTTTAGGTTAGTGCAGTAGTGTTTTCTGTAGTGTAGGGGGTAGTGCTGGGGGTAGTGTTTTAGGGTTTGGGGTAGTGCAGTCGTGTTTGTGTAGTGTAGGGGGTCATGCTGGGGGTAGTGTTTTAGGGTTTAGGGTAGTGCAGTGGTGCTTGTGTAGTGTAGGGGGTCGTGCTGGGGGTAGTGTTTTAGGGTTTAGGGTAGTGCAGTGGTGTTTGTGTAGTATAGGGGGTCGTGCTGGGGGTAGTGTTTTAGGGTTTAGGGTAGTGCAGTGGTGTTTGTGTAGTGTAGGGGGTCGTGCTGGGGTAGTGTTTTAGGGTTTAGGGTAGTGCAGTGGTGTTTGTGTAGTATAGGTGGTTGTGCTGGGGGTAGTGTTTTAGGGTTTAGGGTAGTGCAGTGGTGTTTGTATAGTGTAGGGGGTCGTGCTGGGGATAGTGTTTTAAGGTTTAGGGTAGTGCAGTGGTATTTGGGTAGTATAGGGGGTCGTGCTGGGGATAGTGTTTTAGGGTTTTAGGTAGCACAGTGGTGTTTGGATAGTATAGGGGGTCGTGCTGGGGGTAGATTTAGGGTAGTGCAGTGGTGTTTGGTTAGTGTAGGGAGTCGTGCTGGGGTAGTGTTTTAGGGTTTAGGGTAATGCAGTGGTGTTTGGATAGTGCAGGGGGTCGTGCTGGGGGTAGTGTTTTAGGGTTTAGGGTAGTGCAGTGGTGTTTGGGTAGTGTAGGGGGTCGTGCTGGGGGTAGTGTTTAGGGTTTAGGGTAGTGGAGTGGTGTTTGGGTAGTGTAGGGGGTAGTGCTGGGGTAGTGTTTTAGGGTTTAGGGTAATGCAGTGGTTTTTGTGTAGTGTTGGGGTATTGCTGGGGGTAGTGTTTTAGGGTTTAGGGTAGTGCAGTGGTGTTTGGGTAGTGTAGGGGGTCGTGCTGGGGTAGTGTTTTAGGTTTTAGGGTAGTCCAGTGGTGTTTGTGTAGAGTAGGGGGTCATGCTGGGGGTAGTGTTTTAGGGTTTAGGATAGTGCAGTGGTGTTTGTGTAGTGTAGGGGTCGTGCTGGGGGTAGTGTTTTGGGTTTAGGGTAGTTCAGTGATGTTTGTGTAGTGTAGGGGGTCATGCTGGGGGTAGTGTTTTAGGGTTTAGGGTAGTGCAGTGGTGTTTGTGTAGTGTAGGGGGTAGTGTTTTAGGGTTTAGGGTAGTGCCGTGGTGTTTGTGTAGTATAGGGGGTCGTGCTGGGGGTAGTGTTTTAGGGTTTAGGGTAGTGCAGTGGTGTTTGTGTAGTGTAGGGGGTCGTGTTTTAGGGTTTAGGGTAGTGCTGTGGTGTTTGGGTAGTATAGGGGTCGTGCTGGGGGTAGTGTTTTTGGGTTTAGGGTAGTGCAGTGGTGTTTGGGTAGTGTAGGGGGTCATGCTGGGGGTAGTGTTTTAGGGTTTAGGGTAGTGCAGTGGTGTTTGTGTAGTGTAGGGGGTCGTGTTTTAGGGTTTAGGGTAGTGCTGTGGTGTTTGGGTAGTATAGGGGGTCGTGCTGGTGGTAGTTTTTTAGGGTTTAGGGTAGTGCAGTGGTGTTTGGGTAGTGTAGGGGGTCGTGCTGGGCGTTGTGTTTTAGGGTTTAGGGTAGTGCAGTGGTGTTTGTGTAGTGTAGGGGGTCGTGCTGGGGGTAGATTTAGGGTTTAGGGTAGTGCAGTGGTGTTTGGGTAGTGTAGGGGGTCATGCTGGGGGTAGTGTTTTAGGGTTTAGGGTAGTGCAGTGGTGTTTGGGTAGTGTAGGGGGTCGTGCGGGGATAGTGTTTTAGGGTTTAGTGTAGTGCCGTGGTGTTTGGGTAGTGTAGGGGGTCGTGCTGGGGGTAGTGTTTTAGGGTTTAGCGTAGTGCAGTGGTGTTTGGGTAGTGTAGGGGGTCATGCTGGGGTAGTGTTTTAGGGTTTAGGGTAATGCAGTGGTGTTTGGGTAGTGTAGGGGGTCGTGCTGGGGTAGTGTTTTAGGGTTTAGGGTAGTGCAGTGGTGTTTGTGTAGTGTGCAGCGCATGCGCTGCGTCGCTAGGCGAGACCTAAAAAGCATTGCACCAAGATGGCTGCCAACACTTCCTGGATTGAAGTGTTGGCAGCCAATTAGAGCCAAGCTTGTGCTTGTGTAGTTAGGTCCCGCCCAGATATATAAAAAATATTTCCTTTAATATCTCAAAAACTACTGAACGGATTTACACCATTTAAAAAAAAGGACGCTTTCTGAACCAAGCACTACCTTTTTTGACAAATTTGGTGTAATTCTGTTCAGCAGTTCGAGCTGTAGCCGTGTCTAAATTTTCCTATGGGAAATTGATTTTTCGACCTCTATTTTTTGAATTTCTCAGGAACTACTGAACGGATTTACACCATTTAAAAAAAAGGTCTCTTCCTGAAACAAGGGCTACGTTTTTGCCAAATTTGGTGTAATTCCGTTCAGCAGTTCAGGCTGTAGCTGCGATGAAAGGTTCCTATGGAAAATTGCATGGGGAAAACACGTTTTAGGGACCCCCCTTTTTTCTCGGCCCCCAGTTGATGAATCACCCCGAGACTTTAAGGATAGGAGCGGACCGGAGCGCCCCACGAGTTTTGAAAATTTCGCGAAGATTCGTCAACCGGTGCCAAAGTTATTGGGAAAACAAAAAATGAGCTTCCTATGGAAACTATGTCCTGACTATAACTATCTACTGGCGATAATTATCTACTGGCGGTAGCGGTCGCCAGTAGATAGTTATAGTTAGGACCTATTTTCCATAGGAAATCCGCAACATTCTATTCCCAATAACTTTGGCGCCGGTTGACGAATCTTCACGGAATTTTTAAAACTCGTGGGGCGCTCCGGTCCGCTCCTATCCTGAAAGTCTCGGGGTGATTCGTCAAGTGGGGGCCGAGAAAAAAGGGGGGTCCCAAAACGTGTTTTCACCATGCAATTTTCCCTAGGAACCTTTCATCGCAGCTACAGCCCGAACTGCTGAACGGAATTACACCAAATTTGGCAAAATGGTAGCCCTTGGTTCAGAGTTGTGCCTTTTGGTTAAATGGTGTAAATCCGTTCAGTAGTTCCTGAGAAAATCAAAAGTAAAATCACATATATATCCATGGCCGCGTAGGGTCCGCGCACCCTCCCGATCACGAGCTGTATGCTAATTGGCTGTCAACACTCCAAACCAGGAAGTGTTGGCAGCCATCTTGTGCCTCGGTAGAACCGAGGCAGAAGAAATCAGTAAAACTGCGCAAAACGCAAAAAGGGGGCAGGGTAGAAACACCCTGACCCCCTAGGCCTGCTCAGGGGGTCCCACAAAGACCCCCAGGGCCCAAAAAATATATATATTTTTTTTTTTTTAAATCGGCGGGATGCGCGTAGGATGCGCGGATCCCGCCGTGAAAAAAAAAAATGAAGCGCGGGCTCCCGTGCTTCGTTGTTATTTGGCCCCCAGGTGGGCCAAGTCCCGGGGGCATGCGGGGGTTTATAAAAATAAGAGGCCCCCCCAAGCCCCGGGGACCGCCACCCCCCGGGGCTTTGAAAGAAAAATGGTGCGGGAGGGCACTCGGCCCTCCCGCCACCCCCCAGGGCTTCTTTTTTTAAAAATTCAATTACCTGTGTGGGGGGCTCGAGCCCCCCCACACGCTCCGGGGACCGCCACCTCCCTGGGGCACTAAGAATTTGAATGTGGGGGTCTGTTTCGGACCCCCGAGCCCCGGGGACCACCACCTCCCCGGGGCTTTGAAGATGTTGGGAGGGGGGCCGCGCGGCCCCCCTCCTGGAGCCTGTGATGGCCCTGGGGACCGCCACCCCCCAGGGCCGGCTCCTGCAGTGTCCCGGGGTGCCCACCCCCGGGACACTGGAGTTTGCTATGGCAGTGCGGGAGCCTCGCGGCTCCTGCCCTGCCATAGCAAACTGCTTTGGTTTTTGGAAGAGAGAGCAGGAAACCTGCTCTCTCTTCCAAGAACCAAAGACGATTGCTTTTCCACATGGGGAGCTGCTTAGCAGCTCCCCGTGTTGAAAAGCAATGCCGGCTCCCGCAGGACGCAGGGAGCCGGCGGGACCGTGGGGGATTGGGGACCCCCCCACGGTCCCCAACGAAGAGGGCCAGCCCCGGGGGATGGGGTCCCCGGGGCTACAAGTGGCCCAGGAGGGGGGCAACGCAGCCCCCCGCCAAAACATTTTTATAAAAAAAGAAGGCCATGCCCCAGTGGATGGGGTCCTCGGGGCCGATTAAGGCCTCGGGAAGAGGGACACGCGGCCCCCTTCAAAAAATTTTTTTTTTTTAAATATTAGGGTGCAGGCCCTTCGTAAAAAAAAAAACAGCCCCTACTTGGCAGCACTCTGCAAACGCGCCCCCTGGCGCGTTTGCAGATGGGGAACGAATTTCCCTTGAATACTGGGGGTCCCTGGGGGCCAACTAGCCCACCAGGAACCTCCAGTATGCGCCAGGGGCTGCGTTGCAGAGAGGTGTTCTGAGGCCACGCCCCTTTTTACACCTCTCTGCAACGTAGCTCTTTGGCGCTTAATGGAGGTAGCTGGTGGGCTAGTTGCACCCCAGGGACCCTCAGGATTCAAGGGGAGTTAATCCCCCAACTTAAAACGTGCCACGGGGCGCGTTTGCACAGTGGTGAAGGGAGGGGGCGGGGCCTGAGGTGACATGTGTGCAAACACGCCCTGTGGCGAGTTTTAAGTTAGGGAATTAATTCCTCTTCAATCCTTAGGGTCCCTGGGGTCCAACTAGCATACCAGGTACCTCCAGTAAGCGCCACAGAGTTGCGTAGCAGAGAGGTGAAAAAAGGAGGGTGGCCTCGGAACGCCTCTCTGCAACTCAGCTCTGTGGTCCTAACTGTAGGTACCTGGTGGGCTAGTTGGGCCCCAGGGACCCTCAGGATTCAAGGGGACTTAATCCCACAACTTAAAACGTGCCACGGGGCGCGTTTGCACAAGTCACCTCAGGCCCCCCCTCCCTTCACCACTGTGCAAATGCGCCCCGTAGCGCGTTTTAAGAGGTAGTTTTAATCCCCCTGCCCTATTATATACTAGGGACTTACAGAGGAGGTCATGCTAATCACAGGGGTACCCCAACGCATAGTGTTCCCTAGTGTATGTAGGTGTTTTCACTGTATTCTAAGTGTCTTTTAGCATAGCACTGGCTCTGGTTAGTCAGAGTCAGTTACCACCAGTACCCGTCTGAAAAAGTTGTGGGCACAGGATGATTTTGCAACAAGGCCTCTTTCTGCTCCTCTGTTGGTTCTTTCTGCACATCTTTTGCTTCTTCCTGCACTTTACTTCGTCTTGGTGGACTTCTGTTGCTTCTTTCTGCATTTCTTTTGCTTCTTTCTGTGCGTTTTTTCTTCTTTCTTCACATGTTCTACCTCTGTAGGCATAGTTAGAAACTAGCATTTAAAAAACCTTTGAAATTCACTTAAAAAACCATAGGTTTCAGGCACGTTATAGTTAGAAATTAGCATTTAAAAAACCTTTGAAATTCACTGAAAAAACCATAGGTTTCAGGCACGTTATAGTTAGAAATTAGCATTTAAAAAACCTTAGAAATTCACTGAAAAAACCATAGGTTTTAGGGAAAGTTATAGTTAGTTGGACATTGCACTCGCACAAAACCCGTGAAATTCCCCCGTTATAGTTAGTTCACCTAACTATAATCACGCCCCCGCAATGCACTGCTGATGACGTCACATATTACATCACTCATGACATGGTCAGTGACATCACTGATGACATCACTGATGACATCTCAAATGACATCACTGATGACATCACTGATGACATCATCCATGTGATAATTTGATGCATCTTCCCACACCCTAATATAACTTGTGATACACCCACTCTAAATTACAGACTGCCATTCTCAAAACCATAGACACTCCAACACCAATAACTACATACCCACTCACTGATTCTTAGGTCTACACACACATCCACTCACTCACCCGTACAGTCACTCCTACTTACGGTCACTCAGTGCAGAACTATCATATGCACTCATACACCTACATAGACACTCACACACCGCCATTCATCCATAGAGGTACTCACACACCTAGTCAGTCATGCAAATAATTAATCACACTGCCATTTACTCACCTATACAGTTATACACACACCAGCTCACTTACTCATACAAATACTAGCACATTCTTACGCTCTTATACAATCACTGATACAAGTACACACTCATCCATACAGCCACTCTCACAATCACACACTCTCACTTATAGCCATTTACATACTCCAACACACATATATACTGCCTATCACATATGTAGTTACTCACACATGTACCACTGAGATATACATTCACTCACTAACACACCCATACACACACTCTCCCACCCATACAGTCCATCACAGATGCACTCTTGAAACCATGCACCCAGTGAATCACCCACTCACACATCTATGCACAGAGTCACACACACCCCACCCACACAAACACTCAGGCACCCATACAGATACTCAGACAACCAATCAATAACTCATATAGACACTCATGTAGCTATTCACAAACCCATGCAGCCACTTACACAGCAACAGACAGACGGATACAGACATTCACTCAGTTTAGTCACTAACCCATGCATTCAGTAAGATACGTTTAATCACTCACTTATAGAGTTAGTCACGCACCTACTAAATCATCCATACAGACACTTATACACCCACTCATTCTTCAATACGCCTTTCCCTATATATATTAAAAATATTTAAACCTTACAGAAACACACAGTCACTGGATGATGTCATCAGTGATGTCATTTGAGATGTCATCAGTGATGTCATCAGTGATGTCACTGACCATGTCATGAGTGATGTAATATGTGATGTCATCAGCAGTGCATTGCGGGGGCGCGAGTTATAGTTAGCTGAACTAACTATAACGGGGGAATTTCACGGGTTTTGTACGAGTGCAATGTCCAACTAACTATAACTGTCCCTAAAACCTATGGTTTTTTCAGTGAATATAAATAAATATATATATATATATATATATATATATATATCGATATGGTTACCCATTTAAAAAGCCAAGAGGCTCACCTTTTATATTGTGGTGTTGTGACTCTTTGTCAAAATCAGTAAGTTTTCCCGAGTGTGACCAGGACCTGTGAGACCAACTGTATGCTGTGCATGTCCTTGGCCATGGGGGGTTGCTTGCCTGCAAGGGGTTGGACACAGGGTTGGCTGTACGTATGGCAATAAAATATTACTTTATGGTTAAAGAAAACCTAGAAATTCACTGAAACAACAAAGGGGCCGATTCCGATTCGGGCCGGAAATCTCTCCGACCGAGCCGGACCCAAAGAGAATTCCGACCGAATCGGACCCTAGCAGTCCGACCGAACGAGTACGATGCGTTCGCATGCTATCGGACTCGATTCGGTCGGACTCCCATTGAAGTCAATGGGAGCCTGTCGTACAACGCGTACGCGGGCTCCCATGGACTCAATGGGTGCGAGGCGGACAGGGGCGCCCCCTACAGCGTGTACGCGGCCATGCGCATCGTGGCGTACATGCACAGGTAGGGGGGACCCATGGGTTCCCCCTGTGTGCGACTCGCGCGCCTACGCATACAGGGGGGTCCGACGCGGACCCCCAAAGTCTGGCTCCGACAGCTTTTTCGAGCCGGACGGCGCGAGTCGATCGGAGTGGTCGCGGCGCGCATCGTACTTACCCGGCCGGGAAACGTCTCCATAGCGCGGTGCGAGTCGTGTCCATGCGTGTCGGTCGGAGCGTGTTGAAGCCGCGTTCGAGTCGGTCGGCGATTTCGCGGGTGCTTGCATCGTACTCGCTCGGCCGGACCCGTGTACGATTCGGTCGGGAAACAGGGCTCCGAATCGGATCCGGTGAATCCGAATCCGATTCGGAGCACTACCGGCCGAGATCGGAATCGGCCCCTGAATGTTAAAGTGACGCTATAGTTAGGAATTGCAATTACATCTTACTTTACATTAAAAAAAACAGAAATGTATTGAGAAAACAAAAGGTTAAAGTAACTTTATGGTTATCTGAAAATTTCAGTGCCAACATAACGTTTTGAACTCACAAAATACTGATGTTTATCAGCTATAATTATCTCTAGTAAATACATTTTGTGCCCTAAAGTAACTATAACTCACTTCCTTGCCATACACTGCTTATTACCCCACATATTACATCACTCATGACATATTCTTTGACATCATTGATAACATGACTGCAGCATCTTAAAGAACATCATTAATGAGTACACTGTGCATGGGGGCATGCAACTTATGCAGGATCTGTCTGACGCATTGAGAGAGTTCCCTAAACTGGAGGAAGCACACATATTTTTGCCCAGTTTGTCTTGTTATGGGAGTTCAATATTCTGTAAGCAGGATTTAATTAGGAAAGATTTTCAAATTCTAAAATCTGCCAGTAAACGGTCTGCAATTGCATCTTCAAAGAATGCAGAAATAAAAGAACGTTGGTGGTTAGAGCAGTATTGTATGAAGGATGTCATGGGCTCTGGTGCAAGCAAAAAAAATCCCCATGATTATTTTTTGGGTAGGAGGTGCAGCTATTATCAGGGTTCAATGGGACCCACAGGGCTCTATGTTCCGGTGTCACTGCACCTGCTGTGCCAATGATAGCTCCAACCCTGGATAGACTGTTTAGCACCCCCCCCCACCATCTTTGGAATATTTTTTAATTTCATTGCTTGGTTTGGGCCTCAAGAATGAAAAGGTGCAATTTTAGTTGATACATTAAGTCCAGCCATTTGCATGCTTTAATGTTCTAGCAGGGCCAGGACATTAAATGCTTAAAATCCTATTCATTCATTTTCAACTTGGTAATTCTATTTCTATTTACTTTAAAATAATTTTGTAGTAAATTAGAAAACTGTAATACATTTGATGTGTTTTCATCAAGTATTTGTTGCTTTAAGAGGATGTTTAAATGAGGAAAAAGACAGTTTTTTGATGATTTTCATAATTTTTTTAATGTGTTGGAACAGAAATACCAACCAGGGCCGTAAAATGTTGGTTAGATGGCAACACGGTTCCCAGATGATATCTCTTTGAAACTTTATCTGAACAAAATAGCTTGCTCGATGATGACACTTAACTCTACAGGGCAGTGGTTATAGTGCAAATTAGGGTTAAGGCCCATTTCTCATAAAGGTGTCTTGGCTCATAATTTCACATAATGGTGTTAGTATAATGGTTCATGATTTCACACAAGAGATTCCTGGCTCATTATTTCACACAATGCTCTTTTGGCATTGGATTTCACATAATGGTTGCTGCCTAGGCTCTTCATTTCTCACAAAGGTGCATTGGCTCATGATTTCACATAAAGGTGCTTTGGCACAATCTTTTACACAAAGATCTGTAAAGTCATAATTGCAGAATGGCATTCCTTCTCCTGGAGAGTACCATCAACTAAACCCTGGCATGGAGAGACTATAGGATTATTGGCAGTATAGCTGTTAGAAATGGGGTCTCTAGTTGGCAGAGGTTTGCACCCCGTCCAAGTAGGGACCACCACCCTAGTCAGGGTAAGTCAGATATGCACCCTAAATTAACCTGTGCTCACCTTCTGGTTGTTTGGCATAGAGCAGTCAGGCTTAACCTAAGAGGTAATGTGTAAAGTATTTGTGTAATACTTAAATTACAGTGACTCAATGGAAACACAGGTTTAGAAAAATAGAGAATATTTATCTGATTACAAGACCACAATGACAAAATCCAATAAGTAGAAGTCGAGATATGAATTTTTAAAGAATAATACAAAAACAGTGCTTAGAAGTCACTAGCGGTCAAAAGGATACTTGAGGTCGCGAGGGATCAATGCAAAGTCAAAGTTCGGGCTGACCACGATAGAGGTCCGACTACAGTACCCAGACAGGTCCCCCTGAAGAAACACCTTGGTTGGAGCTTTTGTCGGCATCGAGAGACTACTGTGTTGTCGTCAAACCACGTAGAGAGGGTCCCTCATCATTGTCGAGCTCCGTTGAAGTGAATGCAAAGCTTCCTCGTCGAGCCTTTGCGTCGAAGGGGCATTGTGGCTAAAAATTCTGATGGAATCAAGGCAATGTGACTTTTTTTCAGAAATCCGCTGCAGAACTCACTTCTGAGGCCCAGGACTGGATGGGGCACCTCAGGCAAGGGTAGGACTCACAGATGGCAGAGTCCAGCAGCACCAGAAAAATTGCAGGAACTCTTTTGTGTCCCTGAGACTTCAGAAAACAGGAGACAAGCCAGCAAGACCTTGGAGTCACTCTGGGTTCAAGTGAGAGGATCCAGTCCTTGTTCCAGGCAGGGCAGAGATCAGCAAGCAGCAGGGTAGCTCAGAAAAGCAGAGAAGCAGTTCCTCAGAACAGTCAGTCACAGCAAAGTGGCAATCCTTTCAGCACAGCAGTCTTTACTCCAGCAGAGTTCTTCCCAGGTCCTGTAGTGTACTGATTTGATCGTGTCAGAGCTCTGGTACCTATATACCCGAAAGTACCATTGATGTAGGGGGCGGCTTCAAAGGAGTACTCTGAAGTACACAAGGATCCCTTTCAACCCAGACCTGACTCCAGGCTATTAGTAGAGGGTAAATCAGCTCTATGTGTGGGGGCTGGACACAGCCTATTTAGATATAAGTGTGAGCCACCTCTCCCACTTCCTGCCCAGGAAGGCTATCAGTATGCAGATGAATGTAGATGAATCCTCTGTCACACCCAGCCCTTCCTGTGTTGTAGCCGTCTAGAGGGAATGCACAAAGTTTATCTGTCACCCAGCTCAGATATGTATTGGTGACAGGCTGTAAGCACACAGAGCAAAGTTAAGAGCAAAGTTAAGAGCAGAGAAATGTCAATTTTACCATTAAAGAGGATTTATAACCACCATTAGATAGATATTAAACATGAAGTAGCTACTCCTTTCCAGTCAGGAATTTCAGCATAAAATGTGTTTTAAGGAATCCCCAATACTAGCCTATGGAAGCCTCATAGCAGTGAAAAACACATTTAGCTGATTATCACTACCAGGTCAACTAATACTTAAAAGTACATGCCCTGCCTTTTAGTAACACAGGACGCTTCCTTTAGGGTCACTTAGGGCCTAACTTAAGGGTGACTTAGCTGTAATAAAAGGGGGGTTTAAGGCTTGGCAAGTGGTTTTAAATGCCAAGTCGAAGTAGCAGTAAACTGCACACACAGGCCCTCAACAGAAGGCCTGAGATAGGTTTGTAAGGCTACTTGAAAGTGTGGCACAACCAGTGCTGCAGGCCCACTAGTAGCATTTAGATTGCAGGCCCTGGGTACATGGTATACCACTTTACAAGGGACTTACAGGTAAACTAACAATGCCAATCAGGTACACACTAGTGTCAACATGTTTAGGGGAGAAGCGCATGCACTTTAGTACTCGTTAGCAGTAGTAAATTGTTCAGAGTCCTAAGGCCAGCAAAAGATACAGCAAAAATTGGAGGGAAGCAGGCAAAAAGTTTGGGGAAGAACACCCTAAGGATGACGGGTCCAACAATGGTGTTCAAGGGTAAAGTCTACTCATTAAACTCAAGGGGTAAGACCTACTCCTCCCAAAAACCCATCCATGTAATACCCACACAAATAGATGCTGCCCCCCCACCCCATATCCCGTCACCTCCACAATGCATAGGATCATAATGAAGAATGTGATCTCCTCTACAGGGTTGTGTATATGAAGTTCAAAAGCTCACCTCTAGGGAACTCAGATCCGTCAAACACAATCAGTCTCCAGAGGAAGAGCTGAGCCAACCATGCCCAAATAAGGAGTAGTTTTTCACCAGCTACATCAGGCTGCATTGGAATAAACAAACTTCTCACCAAGCTTGCTTACTCCAAATTGTCTAGTAAGAAACCCACAAAAGGACCTGACAAGATGGCTGGGGCGTGGACTCGGGCGAGTGCCCGCTTCCTTTTCCAGCCTGGAACAAAGTGAACAGCATTCAGCCCTATAAAAGAATGTCATTCTTCAGTCTGTCCACTGATTCATCAGCACATAGGAGGTAGTGAAATCCAGATCCAGTCCACCTAGGTCTAAAAGGTATCCTTGACAGCACACATGGTATGTGGCAGAGGAAACTTATCAGCTGAAGGTAACAGTGACAACGTACTTATGAACCGTGAGGGTGGTGACCCAGCTTGGCAGGCGCACATCACCAACAAAGAACTCATTTCTCAAGCGTAGTAACCCAGTAGTGGGTGATTCTTGGTGAACCTTCATCTCAGCCCTGGCACCCATCGCCCCATTAAAGATACCTTCCTGAGCCCAGTACAAGGAATAAGTACTTTGAGTGGATGTCAGGTGTGGCCTTTCATCCCTCTTCCTTTTTTCTGCGTGCGCTCTTCAGGTCCACATTGTGCCATTTTCAATAGTTCACCAACACGTGCTTGCCACAATAACAGTAACCCAGGTTCCCCAATTCTACAGCAGCTTCCATTCCTAATCATGAAGATGTGCGGGTGAAAGTTACCCCCAAATGGCATAAAACAACTTTTAACATCCTAGAGCAAGGATACACATTCGCAGGTACTCCTAACCTTTGAGCTCACATAGGGCATAGTGGACCAGAAAATCCTACAATAGCTAAGACTCAGGGACACAGGTGCAATAAGTGAAAAACTAGGCTGCAACATAAAGAAATTAAACTAATATCAGGAAGTACCTTGTCCAAAGACCCTTGGCCTATTTCACTAACTGTGATGTTCACAGTATGAAAAGGCAGGAGAGCAATAAAAAACGGAACCATGAGCTTTGTGACTTTGAGCTTGCATGGAGCATATTTTTAGGAACTTGAGCACAATGGAATCTCCAGAGATATCTGTGGTGCTGGAAGATGCATACAGTAATATTTACTGCTGGGTTCTATATGCTCATGTAACTGAAGAGATCACGAATACCACTCACACTGGTATCACTCTATTGAATAACACTGTGTCATTCATTACTATGGAAGCTGAAGTCATGTAATTATGTCAAACTGTTCAGGGATAATTAGCTGGAATGGATATGGCTATCAACCATCAGATTTCCTTTACAGTGTGTAATTGTATCTGCACTGTTTGTCTAATGTGCCTTAAATGGCTATTAGAAAGTTATTTGAAAATTAATACCTGTGACCGGACAGTGAGGCTCATTACGATGGATGACGGACTTCAGTCCGTCCGCCATCATTTCGGATTTGGGACCGGCGGCCTCCCCACAATCCGAATTATGATGCAACTGCCACCATGGTGGTCGCATCATCTATACTTTGCATTGTGGCGGGGATGCGGTCAGCAGCCCCCGCCACAATGCAAAAAAAAGGCACTTGCATATCCCTGCACCATGTGGCCGGCACCATGCGGTGCCTCACCAAATGGTGCAGGGATATGTAGGGAGCACCATAGGTGCCCCCCCAGTGCCCTTGTCCCAGGCCCAGGGATGAAGGGGGCCCGCTAAGGGCCCCCAAATCCGTTTCCGCCTGCCTTTTCGTGGCCGGTTGACCACCGCGAAACGACCGGCGGAAAGTGATATCATAATCCCAACAGCGGTACCTGGCAGGCACCGCCACAATGCTGGGCAATGTGAGTGCTCCAACAGGCGGTCAGAAAAGGACCGCCTGTCAGAACCGTGGCGGTCGGTCATTCCGACCGTCACACTTCCCCAACGCTTCCCCCCTCCATCATAATATTGCGGGCGTAAAAGCGCAGTACGATGGCGGAGGGCCCGCCACTGACAGGCTGTCGGTGGCGGGCCTTCCGCCATCGTAATCAGGCCCAGTATTTTTAGTAACTTTGGTGACAAATGTCATCTTGTACTTGGTAACTTTCACAACTTCGATAAGCTCGGCCTTCAATCCTCAATGAAAGTTGGCAGTGAAGAGTTAAGGAAGTCACAGTGCCCAGTCTAACCACAACACTCCTGGTATTCAGAGTCCTGGTCAATATGAAAAAAAACATGAGCATAACAGTTGAAACTTATGTGCTCCCCGCGCCTAAAGGATCTACAGGAAAAGCCAGGCACTCGTGATCTGACAGAGCAGCGTCAAGACCAATGACTTTCAATAACTTGGCTTTTAACGATTTGGCTATTTGCCATAATTCTGTCAGAGGCATGAGCTGGCCAGGCTGGGCAGTGCCCATCTCAGCTCATTTCTACCACGGAATTACAGTCTTGTTCTGTCTGTAGACTGCCAAATTACCATGGAAAGACCTTGCACTGTTTCAGAGATATAACAATGCTGTCACGGAAAGCAAAAAGCACAAGAAACTACATAAAGAAAAAAATATTGTCAAATCAGATTTGGGCGGGGATTTCCCAAATGAGCTACATTTTGTCAAGGACTTTTCTAAGCCTGTCAGTGGCTATTTTCAGGGAAACAAAGTACTCTGTGCAGTAGGAATGGAAGTATCACCAAGTCAACAAGGTCTGAATAAAGATTTTTTTGTGAAAACCTGGAATTTTTTTATTTTTTTTTAAATCTTCAGATATTTTTCAAGAGCAATGGCAGAAATCCTAACAACGGCTGAGAACTTTTGCCTCAATTGTGGTGCGCACACATTATCTTTAGGTGTTGGGAGATCATACCGTGATACGGTAAGGCACTGCACCATATACTGCCACTGTGTCATCTTTTTCCCGGATCTTTTATTCAAACATGTTTTCCATATTTATATGCACTCAAGCGGACCATCATTCCAGTATACAGCATTTATCCAGTGGAAATTTCTGTGATAAAATTGAAACAGAAATAAAACATTGGGAAACTAAGGTAGATTACCAGTTTCCATTCTTGGTCAATGGTAGAGAGGTAAATACTCAGAGTGGTTGCTCTGCCACATATTTGTACAATGGAAAATAACTATAAAAAGAGGTCAAAACATCTGGATTTTTCAGCTATCAAAATCTTTCTAGTGGAGTCGTGCCCTAAATAAGACAGGATGGGAGAGCTCCCAATTTGCCCAACGGGACAGATGAAGCGTGCAGAATGTCTTTGATTGGTTTAGACTAACCGGAGCCTAGATGTTCAGTTGCTCAGCAGGCAGAAAAGAACTGCTAAAAATCTTCTAGGGGCTCAGCCAAGTTTAGCAGGCCACCCGCCTTTCCTTGGCTCCATATGCTGTGGAATCTGACAGGTTGAGCCAATGTCTTCCAGCAGTTATGGATTTTAAGAATCATGTTTTCTGTCTTGTAGAAATAATACTGAACCTCCGAAAAAAAGGGGATTTAGAGAAACCGTCGCTCGTTGTAGATACATGAACTGTGTTCACCAATAGAGGGCATGGAAGAAAAATTTGCCTTTAAGTAAGTGTAGTGAGGGCCTGGAAAACAAGAGGAGGTGAAGGAAGAAGTTAAGACTTTCAAAAAGGAACCACTGAAGTGAACAATGAACTAGAGAAGAGAAGAAAAGAGGCTGCAAAAGGAGTGAGAGAGTGAAAGGGCCGGGCCCATAAGTTCTGGACCTTTTCTAGAATCACAATCAGATGGTTCTTTTTAGCAGCATGGAAGCATAGAGAGGAGAAAATGTGTTATTCGTGCCAATCAATTAAACAGGAAATCTCTTGGACACATAGTAACCACAGACAACTACATAAGGTTAGTTAATTTATTACAAAGCCAAAAATAACTGAACATAAAGACACCTCAATATGAGAGTGTAGAAATACATCGGAATCAGTATAAAGCCAAATCCGCGTATCCAATTTAGACGATGTAACATAAGTAAAACGATTAGTTCAAGAAATAAGATGCAGAGGATCAGAAAGCATGAGTCCAAGTTTCCCTGCATCGAGGGTTGATGAGTATAAAGCATTAATCTATCCCTACCCTATCACTAAGATGACATCCCTACTTAGGCATCTTCAGAAAAAGGATGAAAAAGATGTCAGCATGTGGAGTCTTCCTAAGAAGTCTCTCCACCATCGATGGGTCAGTTAGCATAAAGCTATCGAGAAGAGCTTGTTCTAAGATGCTCTCTCTCCAAAGGCAAAGGAAGAAGTGAGCACTCCCAACACTGCATTTTTTCAGGTATCTTTCCCAAGAGTCTTTGCAAGTCATGCCATCTGTTCTTGGTAAAATCCTAAAGGTAGTTTTCCATGGGATTATGGAGTTCTTCTTTTGCAACAATTTTTCCTTGGTTCCCAAGCCTTCTCCTGTGTGAAACACAACGGCCCTCCTTTATCGGCTCAAGTGTATGATGTAACTTCTTCTCTCCTTGCCTGACTAGTAAAACAAAGACATTATTCTAGCTAATGAGAGAGCTTCTTTAACCTGCAACACAAAACACGAGAAAGAACAAATTCCACAACCCACATGAAATTCAGCTATTAATTCTAAAGCAAGAGTTTCCAGGGTAATGCATTTCCGGCCTATAAGATTCAGCTAACTTAAGGAACCAGCATATGAGCTTTACGAATTTGCATAGGAAAATAAGGCACAGCCAATTAATGCATTTACCTACATTTAAAATGACTCGATTAATAAACACGTTTAGTACATGAATAATTGTCAGTTCCACAACATGAGCTCTTCACGTTAATGTTTCCTGATAGTTACATTCACTTTCTACGTTAATTCCCCGTGTTACTTTTCAATGGCCTAAGCACATCACGTTTCGAGTTAATACGTTTCACGAATCTAACACCCCATGTTAATACGACAAAAGATTATATGCTGGTGCTCTCTACACGTGTGATTATAATGCACCCCTACAAATAGAATGCGATTTACGCTACATCAAGAAAAAGGTATATGAGGAGTCCAAACTGACAGAAGAGAGGATCAAAAGAAGACTGAGGAAAGGTAGAGAATAAAGGGCCAGATGTAGGTAAAATCAAATTTGCGAGTCCTTAATAGCGAATTTTACCGATTCGCTATTAAGGACTCGCAAAATTGAATGTAGGTAGGAATCGCTAAAATATTAGCGATTCCTTAATATTCCTTAATAACGAATCTCAAATTGAGATTCGTCAATAAGGAATACCTACCCATTCATTCCTCTGGGCTAGGAGGCCCATAGGAATGAATGGGAAGATATTCACTATTTGCGATTCGCTATTAAAGAATCGCAAATAGCGGAGCTATTTCAAGGATGCCAGGGTGTCAAAAGGACACCCTGTTGCACCCATGAAATGTGCATGTGTGCACATGTGGCGCACATACATGCCCTAAGGGCATGAATGTGTGCCACATGGCACTTTAAAAAAGCAAAAAAGTGCTTTTTAAAGGAAATCGCTAATTACCACCAACTTGAAGTTGGTGGTAATTAGCGATTCCTTAAGGCTAAAGTGCACTTTCTTTTGTGCTACTTACATTGCATTTAAGAAATCGCAATTTGCGATTCCTTAAATGCAAGAGCAAAATAAGGAATCGCAATTTTCCGATTCCTTATTTTGCTAGTAGGTTTAAACTCACCTACATTGCTCGCAGCCAAATAGCGATCGCAAACGCTGAAATTCTGCGAATTTCAGCGTTAGCGCTCGCTATTTGGCCACCTACATCTGGCCCAAAGTCAGCTAAGTATATGGATTCTCTCCCTTTGCAAAATCATGATCTTTCTCACTGGAAAACTCACTATACAATGGATACAATCACTGAGTTGACTTCAATAACACCATGGAAGATGGTTATCCACCAAAGGGCACTTTGACACCTAAAGTGATTCACTGCACAACAACCCCTTACCTCTCTCAACTAGTTACAGACCACCCCCACCCGCTCCCTATACTGAGCTAACCAAACACTGACTAAATGTCTGCATTCCCCATTTGCCTCTGTGAGGTTCAGATCCTTCCAACTGCAAGGACCTCGTCTGTGAAATGCTTCCCCAAGCCAACTTTGAGCCACCTCAACCCTTCAGGACTTCAAATAAGCCCTCAAAACCCATTTCCTAAAACTTGAAAATCCTGACTAATGACAATATTTTCTCTATGTTCTGTGTCCCTGAGACCCTGTCCCTCATTCTCAGGATAGACAATGCACTCAAACCCTGCCTAAACCATCACCCCAAGGGAACCATGTAAATATCTGAGTGTAATGTCAAGCTGTCTTACCATCCGCTTCTGATACACCATGAACTCATATTTATGTACACAGGTCAGTACATATTCTGATGCTACACACAGCACACCTGTGAGATGGTCAACCAAAACTCAACTAATTACAATTAAGTTTCCCAGTTTACCATTTGATTTTTATATCCACCAGCGCTCTTTTTTGGGGACCAGGACTTACTTTTCAGTAGCCTTTGACTAAAAACAAGAGAGGGGCAGCAAAGGGTTAAAGGAGGAGGATGCAAAAGATAGAAAAACAATGACAAAGGGAAAGGAAAAGGAAAAGAACCTGCAAGAATTAAATAAAGGTGTAGGGAGAGTATGGTGGTGGATGAAAGAGGCATGAGGTGGAATTAAGACAAAACAGCCTTAGTATTCGCTAGCCCCAACATTCGGTCGAGGTGTTATGGCGCTTCTGGCAAAAGCTATGGAACTCTGCATTTACTTGTTATAAATTAAGCACTGGGAAAGTGACATACATTCTTGTATTTACTCTGAGCTGGAGATGTGCTGCTGTAATCTGCACACCTCTGAGCCGAAGCAGCTGTTCCTTTTAAGGCGCAGGTACAGACTAGTGAAGTCACCCAGGCTCCACAAGATCAAAGCAGTTACCTACAGGAGAAGGGCCCTCGATTAAAGCATGGGGGATGCTCTTGCTCCTGTTCCTTCGGAGGCTTTAGCATTGTATAGCTCTGGTGATGAATATGGGGATTACCTGCCAAATTTTCCATTTCTTATAGTGACCTGGCCTCCACTAAAGACCACTTTCCCATGGGTGTCGATTCACCAAAATGCCAGGGGTATTGGAAATACATCACATTTTTTTACCCCAATGACATCACAGGAAGTGATGTCATATGACTTTTTACACGCTGTCACTGCGACCCCTGATGACCCTTAAATGACGTCCATGCACCTTCCCCATGTGGACTAAGTATGGTGAGAGGAACACTGAACACCTGTCTTCATTTCTTGCAGTGACCTGTGCTCTTCTCCACTCCATCATTCCTCCCTAGGTCAGTTCTCGGGAGACAGTGGTCCTATCTCTGGTTCCTCCAGAGTCAGCACTCACCTCCAGCGCTTCGTTCACAGGCTCCCCTTTGCCCTTGACTGATTGGTAGGACAATTACCCACACCAGATTCTTGCACAACTCTAGGCCCTACTGCAGCCCCCCCCCCCCTTTTAAGGTCAGCTCTCAAATTTTTTTGAGCTCAACTCGCCATCATTCCCCAGCACTAAGTCCTGCAAAGCTCATGCCTGTGTATCAGTCCGCTATCACGAATTGGAAGCGTAGCTTCCTTTGGTGCAACTGGTGCAGTGGCCTTCTGGCCTGAGGGACTCACTGAACCCTGATAATTATTTTGCAGTTCAAACAGCAGCCACCAGGGGCAATTTTCTTCCTTGCACTAGGGCCCATGGCACACTGGCTTCGCCATTGTCACCAATACGCTTGTTACCTTTATGAAGGGAGAAAGCAGGAACCTGCAAGAGTGAGATAAATTGGCAGAGAGTGTCTGGCAGTGGATTTAAGAGGCCTGAGGTGGATTCAAGACTAGCAGCAGGGCTTTAAATAAATCGGCCAGGTCCCTCCGGGTCTCAGACCAGGTAGTAATTTAAAACAGACATTGAAACGGGTCCCTTTTGGGCCCTGCATTCATGTCCTTAACTTCTCACACAAAAACACTGATCGACTTCTGAACAATGAGCGTAAAAACCGTTAAGGCAATTCATGTCGTTCCTGCTTATATTTCACATGCGTTACTAAGTCTAGCACTCTCTAGCAGTGCTTGCTTTTTACAGGATGTTGTGCTTCGTTTTGTTGTTTTCAGTCATCATATTAGTCTTGTTTAGTGCTTAATTTGAGTTGAGTGGCACCCATGTGTTTATAACTGGGCACATTTCAGTTGTGGCTGAAGGCAGTGCGAGTTTTTCTAAGAGACTGTAAGAGGCAAAAAGGTGTTCAGAATACGTGGTCAGCCACTCCTTGGCCTCTCTGCAAACCTGAGAGCAATGGTCATGCATGTCAGTTGCAGTTGTGGTTATATGCAAATGTGTGGGTAGATTGACACTTTACCAAATTTAAATGTATATGTTTTAGCCATGCCCTTAATTATGTAGGCCCCGTCCCCTTCAGGGACCCCCAACTTTTAAGGACTTCCAACTTTTTTCATCCCACTTAAAGCCCTGACTGGCAGCCTTGGTATTCGGCGCACTGACATTTAATTGCACCCAGGGCTTTAAGTGGGCCGGGTCCTGCCAGTGCTCAGCAATGGCAGTTCTAAAAAGCAGGTGCTGAGACGGGTCCCTATCGGGCTTTACATTTTTTACCTCAAGGTGAAAAAAAATATTAACTCTGCAGCAATACCACCCTTCACTACCTGTGATGTAACTTCAAAGAGACTCGTTATAGTTCTTCCACAGTCTCATCATTTCAGAACTGAAGCATTTTCAATATTATATACAGTGAAGCCATAGTTGTTTCTTATTTATCTTATGCAACTAACAACCATTGACAAAGCAAACAGTCCTGGCTTGTTGTAGGTATATTCAGGGCTTTAAGTGGGCCAGGTCTCACCGGTGCTGAGCACTGGCAGTTTTTTAAAGGGGGACTCGAAACGGGTCTCTATTGGGCTCTGTTTTGTGCCCTGGCACAGGCGGTCCGTTTTTTTCCGGACTGCAGTGACAGCAGGCACATCGATGTGCGCGTGGTCACACTGCTCACTTCTCACTAGTGGAGAAGTTACGGCATGATGTCATGCCAGTAGAGAATTGTTACTTGCTGTATTATGTATCTGGATGCAATGACAGAAACAGCAAAATACCAGTCGGGCAGCACACTATGTTAAGCACAGGTTTTTAGCTTAGGCGTTTTTAAACCAAACCCTTAATTACATCAACCACACCCCTTTGAGAGACCCCCACTTTTTCATCCTACTTCAAGCCCTGATTGCACCACCACGGGCTTCTGAGCAGCGGCTCTCATTCTATTACAAATTAAGCACTGAGAAAGGCAGCAAAGGGAGAAACAAAGAGGATGTGCAAGATGGACTACACTAACAAAAGGAGAAAGCAGGGATGAAAAAGAACCCGCAAAAGAGAGATAAGAGACTGAAGTTCTTGGCAGTGGAGAAAGAGGACTAAGGTGACTTTGTGACTAGACAGTGGGCTGCTAAGAAAAACTGTAGACTCTCACACTTATTTTTTTCAGAAATTAAGCACTAGACAGGTTACCTGGAGCATGGCTACTATTTGCTTAGTTCCAGCAGAGCTCACTGGCTATTAGGATGTAGCCTAATCACCAGAGCTGCCGACCTTCGAGCTGTGGAACCAGGTTCAACTCTCCACGTTGGCACAACATCCTCTGATTCTGGGCAAATCACTTAGTTTCCCTGTGCCTACCAAAAAATGAATGTGTCCTTGTGTAATAAAGCTGGTGCTCATGTACAGCGCTCCAATACCTTCAGTCTCGTTCGCGCTATATAAAACAAAAAAAAATCAACCCTATCCCCTTTCCTAGACCAATTATTGTATTGGAACTCATGTTCTACCCTCATCTCTCTCCTCAATATTTCCACCCTTTTGTCCCACAGTTCCCGTAATTATGATGTGTGGCCACTAACCCCTGACTGACTGCCCCCGCCACCCTCCCAAGCCCCAGGTTGGTTCTTGGTTTACATCTCTGGCTCAAGGTAAGCTCCACTCTCCTCTGAGGCCACCACACTCCCCCCAAGGCGGGAGGTTCTCGGGCAGCCGAGCGAGCCCTACCCTCCGAGGGGTCTGAGCGCTGCCTGGCTCTGGCTGTGTGCGCAGCTCTGCTCAGCCTGCGAGCTGCGCCTCGACCCCGCCTGCCTGAGAGGAAGCCCGGCCCATCCAGAGAGAGGGGTGAATGGGGAAGAGCCTGCTGCGCTCACGGAGGACGGCAGGGGGAGAGAGCACATCACTCACCGGGATCTGAGAGCATGAACCTCCTCTGCACTTCAGGGCAAAGGAGAAAACAAAACACTCGCAAGAACAACAGAGCGGGGGGAAAGTTTTCAGTGCCAGTGACTGAAGTCGCGCAATAAACAGACCACGCTGATGTCTTTAAGCGTAAAAGGCCATTTATTAGGACCAGGCTGCACAACAGTCATCAATAAACCAATAACATCAACATTAATAACAAAAACCCCCACATCAACTCTGTATCCCTTCACTCTCTTCGCCCACTCCGACTCACATCTCCAACCACTCCATGCCCATTCCGTTCCTCATCCATTTCCCCAAATCTCCTAGCATCCTCCCCGGTATCACCTGGCATTCCAGTCCTGCCTCAGCTCCCCCATCATCCAATCTTCCCCCCTGAGGGATGGGAGCGCGCGCTATTGACTCCCCCACCCCTCCAAAGTATCACCTACCCCACAGCCCGTCCTAAACTGGCACGCCATGCCAACCCTACCTCCAAACCCTAGTAACTGTAGGGCGGGTGGGTGGCCTTCCGAACTTGCCCTCCCGATAGTGCCGAGCGCAGGAAGAGGAAGTTGCCTTCCTCCCCCGCGCACTTATACCCACCCCCTAACTCCACCCCCTGACCCTGCCTGGTCCTCCCATGCGCGAAAGACCCCGGAGGAAGACTAGTCTGCGACTCTGCTTCCCCGGGGCCCAGCATCGCGCAATAAACAGACCACGCTGATGTCTTTAAGCGTAAAAGGCCATTTATTAGGACCAGGCTGCACAACAGTCATCAATAAACCAATAACATCAACATTAATAACAAAAACCCCACATCAACTCTGTATCCCTTCACTCTCTTCGCCCACTCCGACTCACATCTCCAACCACTCCATGCCCATTCCGTTCCTCATCCATTTCCCCAAATCTCCTAGCATCCTCCCCGGTATCACCTGGCATTCCAGTCCTGCCTCAGCTCCCCCCATCATCCAATCTCCCCCACTGAGGGATGGGAGCGCCTGCTATTGACTCCCCCACCCCTCCAAAGTATCGCCAACCAGGGAACCCCCTTTAGGGCGGTTACCTGCCCCCCCCCGGGGCCCGTGCAGTGCATCTTCCGTCCACACCCATTCAAACATTCCTGCGGCACCAAATCGACTCGTTCCACAACTTACTGACCACATCTCTCATCTCCATCATATAGTAAGCATTCCCCAAAATTAAAAGATGCACCCCGTCATCCCTAAAAAGTAGCGGTTCTTCCAGTCTCAGTCCAGCATGAGCAATGACCTTAATGTCCTTGTCCCCACAAAAAAGTCTCATTGCTCTATTGAGCTTCCGTCGTGCCTTTTCCACAGCCCCATGCTTAATAGTTCCCCTCCATACTTTCCTTGGGACAAATTCCGTCCAGGCAATGCAAGTCCCTGCCAGCCTGTGTTCCAGCACTTCCAAATCCCTATGCATCAGCTGCAAGAGCATCAAACCCGACAGCTGAACCAAATCGTTCTCCCCCAAGTGTATGATCAACAGATCCGGGCATCCCTTCTGGGGGACCATCTTCGCGAGCCAGGGCAATAGTGCCCCCATCGCATCTTCCCTTTACCCCACCAATGTACCTCGTGATGTTGTCCCTTGAGTCCCAGTTTACGGCTGTACACCTGTTGCTCTGCATACTTGGAGGCCCAATGAACGAAGGAATGCCCCACGATCCAAGTGACCGTCTTGGCCCCCGGTCCACCCACGCAACCTATGAAAGAAAAACATGTTAGAAAGAAAACCGAGAACTAATAACACCACTTCCCCAACACCCATCCTGCCCCTCCCACTCCTCACTTGCGAACATACCGCTCACAACACCTAGACTTCCACCTCCCAATCTGCCGAATCCTGTCCCAAGACCACCCCAACCGGGCCGCCGCTGTAGCCGCCCCAACACGAAAAGAGTGAGTCCCAAAACCAGCTGGATCAAAACCCAAGCGCCATAAGGCCATGCGCAGCACCACCAACTGTCCTGAAGTCACCCTCGCCCCAGACACGTGGCAAAAAATCTCACCACTCGCCACCCGCGTGGACAACACAAACGTCCTTCATTCATCCACCGGGCACACGCCCCCACAACCAGCCTCGCACAGCCAAACCCACTTACCCCGTCCCAACTGATCCGTTTTTGAGTGACCCAGCCAAATTCCCAGTCGCCCGCCATCCAGCCGTATCTCCTCATACCGCCTGCCACACACTGACCGCGTGCCCAACAATTCAGACACCCGGAAAGCCCCAAAAAACATCCAAATCATCGCCAAACGGAACACACGCACTTCAAACGCCTCATAACAACAAAGCGGCAAAACCTCGACCAACTTGACCAACAAATCAAAAGTAATCGCCTCCCGCAACACCCCCCCCCTTCTCTCCCGGCCCCAACCTCGGAGTACCCGACTGAGAATCACATCTTTCGTAGGATCAAAACCAAAAAACAAGCCGCAATAAAATGCCACCCCTGCCAATTTCCCTGATATAGTCGCAGCCGTCAGCCCCCTTTCAATGCAATGCAATACAAACTGCAGCACTCCTTGCTCCATCGCTGAGCAATCTCCAACAGCAGAATACCCACGCCATCCCATAAAGGATCCAAACTCCGCCCATGCCAGTCTGTATGCCCGTCGTGTTGTGTCCGCAATGGAATTTTCAACCAGGCCTATCACCCTCACTCCCCCAAGGCCCAGATGCCGTCCGGCAGCTTGGTCTTGCACTGATCCGCTCCTGGTGCCACTCGCCGGAACCGCTGCCACTGCGAACGAGACAAAGCATCCGCAATGTCATTATTCGCTCCAGGGACATGCTTGGCTCTGAAAACCACATTCAATCTCAAACACTTCAACATGAAACTTCTCAGCAATCTCAGCACTCTCAGGTCCCTCGCTCTCTGCTTGTTAACCAGCTCGACCACGGTCATGTTGTCCACGTGGAACAACACAGACCTGTTCTGAAACTCAAGACCCCACACTTCCAGTGCCACCAACAAGGGAAAGAATTCCAGAAACGCAATGCTCCTCCCCTGCTTCACCCAATGAGCTGGCCAGTCCTCTGCGCACCACCTGCCATCCCAGAAGATCCCAAAACCAGCTGCCCCGGCTGCATCAGAGTAAATTTGACATTGCCAAACCATCCTGTCGTCTGCAAAGTCCAGGGACACCCCGTTGAAATCCGTCAAGAAAGTCAACCATGTCCTCAGGTCCGCCCGAACCCCCATGGAGATCCGGATCCTGTGGTGCGGAAGAACAGCCCCCGACATGGCCATGCCGAGTCGCCTGCAGAACGTCCGTCCTGCCCGATCCACCCTGCACGCAAAGTTCAAGAAGCCCAACAGTTGCTGTACCTCCCTCAACGCGATCCGCTTCTCACCGATCGCCCACCCGAGGCACGCCTGCATCTCCATCACTTTACCAGCAGGGAGACGAGCAATCCACTGCAGGGAATCCAGCTCAATGCCCAAAAATGTCAGAGTGCAGCATGGGCCTGCCGTCTTTTCAGGGGCCAAGGGAACACCAAAGTGCCGCGACATCTCCTGGAACTGTGACAGGGCCGTGCCACAATCCCCAGAGTGAGCTCTTCCAAGAAAGAGAAAATCATCCAGGTAGTGAGTAACGTCCCGATGCCCGCTAATCTGTGTAAAAACCCACTGCAAGAAGGTGCTAAACAGCTCAAAAAGCGCGCAGGAAATCGCGCATCCCATGGGCAAAACTGTGTCCACGTAGATGGCCCCTGCGAACTGCATCCCCAGCAGCGAGAAATCCGCGGGGTGTATGGGCAGCAGGCGAAAGGCAGACTTGACATCACATTTCGCTAATTCCGCCCCCGGCCCACACCCCCTCACAAGGCGGATCGCATCATCCACCGATGCGTACAGCACCCTGGAGTCCTCCTCCGCGATGAAATCGTTCACAGACTGTCCTTCAGGCCACGAGAGGTGATGTATCATGCGAAACACACCCTCCTCTTTCTTGGGCACCACCCCCAGCGGAGAGATGATTAAGTCATCCGCTGGCCAGTCGCTGAACGGGCCAGCTATTCTCCCCTCATCCACCTCCTTCTGCAGTTTGGCAGCTACCACTCCCGGCAATGCTGTGGCTGATTTCAAATTATCTGCCCATCTCCGCACCCTGGGACCCTGATAGCCCACCCGAAAGCCCTCCGTGAAACCCCACTGAATCCTCGAAGCCGCCTCCTTGTCGGGGTAACATGAGAGCCACGGGGCCATCGCCTCCACCTTAACCGGTGTAGGCTCCCTTTTGCCCAGCCTGTCCCCTCCCTTTCGCGTTCCGCCACTGCTCCGAGGGCGTGACCAGTGTAAAGCATTGGGTAAGGACGTGTTTCCCTCCACACTTAGAGCACTCATGCTTGAACTTGCATGGGTAGCGGGAGCAATAGCCCCGGTTGTAGCTCCAACAGGCCCCGGTGTTAGCACCGCCTGGCTTAATGGTCTGGCCTGTGCTACCGGCCCCAGCGGTGTTCCCCCCCGCCCCGCTTTGGGCGGGACGCGGCGGAAAAAAACGGTAAGTTACCGGCAAACCGCTGGCCGTGTGTGTGGATGCCGATGAATGCGTGGATGCCATCCACTGCATCCATAATTCCTGATCCACCTCCCCCCAAATGCTTGTCCGGGTTGGCGCTAACCCTGGCCCTGAACTCCTCATCGTAGCTCAGCCAGGCCTCAGCATAGTCCAACTCCACTTCCGGCTCCACTTCCACCGGCGCCCACAACACCTCTCTCACCGCACATTTCACACCCTTACTTTTGCCAGCACCCACTCCCTGGCCACCTGACATACACGCCGCTGTTGCCCGGTCCCGCGTTGGAGGGATGGCCGCCACGGACCGCCCTACTACTTCAGGCCGGCGTCCAGGGGCTGCCTGGCACCCCGCCGGGCCACCCCGCACTCTGCCAACAGCCGCCGGCTTGGATCCCCCCCTACCCCCCAGGTCGCTCCAACCTGGGTGGGCCCCGGCACCATCGGGCCTCAAAGCCGTCCTGGCCGTCCCTACCGGGCCCGCAGGCCCCCTGACGCTACCTACCCCCCCCGACCCACCCTGCCCAGCCCTGTCCGACTCCTCTTGCTCCGCCCACCTCTCCTCCTACGAGGTGGGGGTCGGGGGCCCCTCAGCCTCAGCGTTCCAGGCCGCTCCTACCCTCAGTGCCTGCTGCTCTGCCCATCTCGCCTCATTCAGCTGCACCAAGAGGCGCTGCTCCCTGATCATGTCCTCCCAGGCCAGTGTCTCCCAGCGTGGGAGGGGGGGTGAGCAGTAGCCCTGAAACCCCCCTCCCGGCTGCCAAAGTCCGGGTTGAGGGGCCGTCCCCTGGGCCCCCACCGAAATGCCCCCTGCCACCCGGGCAGTAAGCTCCTGCGCCCCCTTGACACCCTCCGCGACCAGTGTGCCCACCCTGGCCCTTGCCGAGAGGTCAATGGGAGCATCCACCCATTGCCCCATGCCTGCACCCACACCCCCCGTGACCAACCCAGGCTCCAATAACGGTGCGCAAGGCCCCCAGGCCCCCTCCCCCCTCCCACCACCACTCGCTCTCACGCTTCCCCCATGACGAGTGCCCCGGCCGGAGCCCCTCGCCCACCTCCCCCTCCCTCCTCCCCTCGCGTGCAGGCCAGTGGATAACGCAGCTCCCCGGTGGGGCCCAACCCCACCGCGGTTCCTGCCGGCCCTGGGGGCACAAATTCCAATTGCGGGAACGATAGACGCGGAGGCAGGCTCTTCCTCCGGCCTCCGCACACCTACTCCTCTTTAGCCCGCCCCGCCCCTCCCGGCCGCGCCCCCACCTGCAGCGGAGGTTCCTCCTGACAGGCCAGTACTGCCGCCGCCACCCCTGCTGACGCCGCCCTCGGGGCTCTCGTGAATCCCACCCACGCCTCACCGGGCCGGAGGAGATCCTCCCGCCCGGCGCGCCCCAGGACCCGCAAGGCCTCCCTTACCTCGTCCGCCGACATTGCCTCAGCGTCCCGACCTCCCGACGCCAGAGACCCTGGAACCACCGACCAGTGGCTCCCGCTCACCCTGCGACCACCTGACACCGTCCGCTACCCCTGGAGCACACCTCGGCCTGCACTACCACTTTCCTTCCGAACTTGCCCTCCCGATAGTGCCGAGCGCAGGAAGAGGAAGTTGCCTTCCTCCCCCGCGCTCTTATACCCACCCCCTAACTCCACCCCCTGACCCTGCCTGGTCCTCCCCTGCGCGAAAGACCCCGGGGGAAGACTGGTCTGCGACTCTGCTTCCCCCGGGGCCCAGCACTTTCAGTAGTACCGGGGAACTCGTGTGCTCTGCACCCCGAACTGCTGGAACCCCGGAGTGAGTTAGATACCACCTCAATTGCTTGCGAAATGCACTGTAGGGGGTAAAAGCTATTGCACGTGTGGCCCGGTTAAATGTCTTAATGGTGCACACAGATGCTGGTGGCAGCTGCTGCTCGTTGCTTGTACCTTATCCCCGCACACATGTATCGTGAAGAACAGCAGAAGCTAAATATCGCTGGCTAAAAAAACAAGTGAAACTGGCTTAGAATTTGGCGAACTTCTGGTTTCTGCAAGACCTATAACTTCGGCAGGACTCTGCAGGACATTAACCGGACTCTGCAGGACAATAACCGGACCCCGCAGGACTTAAAGTTTCTCCCGGGCCACCAAGTAACTGCGGCTTTCCTGAAGCCCTATAAAGAACCCCCAGCTTTTTCTGAGACCCCCACAGGAACCTGCGGCTTTTCCTCCCGGATTCCCCCAATAGAGTCTCCTTTTCCAGGAACAGCCTCTCCAGCCTGTACCCTGCTTCTTTCTCCTGGACAGCGTGGAGTCGCTGCCGTGCTCCCTTCCCAAGGTAAGAGGCGCTCTCTTCCCTTCCACGCGCCCGTCTCGCGCTGGGCTCGGTGTCCTCGAGCTGGTTTACGTTTCTGTGAACGTGCGATGACAGGCTCGCGTGCGCGTCATTCCTGAGGCAGGGCATGTTAGGATAACGCTGCTCCTTGCCGAGAGGTAGAGCGCTGAGCTCTCGTTTCCTGTCACATCTTACACCCCTCTCTCGCCTCCTCCCCCCCACCCCCCTCCTCCCGGGTTTCGTGTTATGGATCTGACTTTTTCTTCCCTGGCCTCAGCGCAGTGACCTTCTTCAGGCTTTACCATATTTTACCTTCACAGAAAATAAGTTTCTGTGTTTTGAAAGATTTGGTACTTTTGCTAGCACCTGACAGAGCTTAGCCTCGCGCCCACGGCCCGCAGTCTTTATGGTCCGCTCCCTTGTAGTACCCGAAGGCCACAGGCAGAGCAAGAGCTGAACGCTAAAGAGGAACCCTAATATATGGAGGAAGCGATACATCCGTTACTGGCGGATTGGACTATTCTTTGGTAGATGTTCCTTCGGCATGGGAACAATATGCCAGACAGAGGTGATCCACCGACAGAAAATTCCCAAGCAGATGCGTTTGCATTTTCTCGATAAATCGGATAATTCCTCTGTGTCGGCGTGGGGTGGGGGAGTGTACCTTGACACTTGACACTTTGGGGAGTGAGAGATGGTGTAACAAGAGCAAAACAATATTAAAACAAACACGTCAATGAATTTTACCTTTTAAAACACACTCTTTATCCCAATCATTTGGCTATGGAAATGTAAAGGCTGTGCTGAAGGGCATCTACTGCAATGTATATTTCACCAAGCAGCAAGTGACAGGAGAAGTCATCTCAGTTTTAAATACGTTGGATGTGAAACAATTCCTTGGCTGTTCCTGTGCTGTTGAACATTACAACAGAATTCCTGTGCCAGGCATAAGATAACATTGAATCTGGTGCAGTCAGATGTCAATATGCTGCCATCTTATTTCAGATTGTGCACAATATATACCTATGTGTTGCTGAAATAGTCCAAGTGCTGATCATCCTATCATAGTGCAGTTCGATCTATCAGGCACTGCCAGTACTATCAAGGTGTTACTCAATATGCCACATTGTTGCTGCTCAGTATGCCAGGCTGATGCCCAGAACTCGAGGGCCTCGCACATTATGTGCAAGTGTTGCATCTTAGCACGCTGCTGCAACATATACTACTGCTTAGAGGGTGTGTTCGCTGAATATCGAAGACAGAATATCGTGGTATGCAAACATCGCAGACAAAAAATCGAAAGGTAAGTAGGTATATACCTAACTCCACATTTATGTACCTTGACAATTTGCATCTTCAAGGTGCATAGATGCGGAGTTAGGAATAGCAAATCTATACTCTATATGCATTTACCTTTCAATATTTTTGTCCTTGATAGATTGCCCAGTATATTCTCATAGTACGACATTACATTACTATGTTTGATATTCAATAGTACAATAGATTAGAGCGCTGCTGCTCAATGTGCTATTACTCAGTATTCTGCGTTCAGTACAGTGCTGCTCAGTGTGCTGCTACAAAGTATGCCATGAGTGCTGCTCAATATTTTGCTATTGTGCCCTGGTGTCCTGCTGGTGCTGCTGAGTATGCTGCTTTGCCTTCTTTTGCCTCTCTTATGCCATGGTGGCTCTATTATGCGATTGTGGTCCAAGGTAGTAGCAGAAGCAAGCTGCCCCTTCTTTCCAGTACTGTGCGGTCTCCTGGAGTGGATAGAGGAGTGATCACCCATACCAGTCTGTGCTTTGCTTCTCTATGGTGGAGTTGCCTCCATGTTCCGGTGTTCCATGGCTAAAGGATATGCAGACACATTAGCCTGTTTAGGTCTACCAGCACTCCTTTTTAGCCCATGCAGTAAAACTGGAAGAATGGCTGCTCAGACTGATTCAAGAGTGAACAGCTTACTGGCTGTCCATTTTCTCTTTCCACAGGCCTAAGTGAACAAAGTGAAGGATAGACAGTGAACTGATTTAACGTACAGTGTTCTGCCATTCTGTTGAACCACTCTCAGAAGTAAAGGCAGCAGAATCAATATAGTATCCAATTGAAGGGAAGCTGATGGCATCACAATAAGTTAGATGTGAAAGTGATGGACAGGTTGCCCGTAAGTCTGACCATGCTACCCGAACATTGTCCATCACCCAGGTATGCTAAATATAATGCAGACCTTCCAACTCACAAGGTACCACTGTGTGTCGCACGGTGTCTGCTCCCTTCACACAGTCTCCCAGTGAAAAGTCAGTGTCACATACTAGAACACAACATGAGCGGTAAACTATGGCACACAGTGTTTTCCTCCTCATGTTTTCAGGATTTGCCCAGCTGATGTTCATTGCAGGTTTGAAACCTCCTCAGGGCATCAACAGCAGCCTCAGAAGCATTATTTTGGTGGGGAGGTGGGGAGGTGGGTAGAAGTTTCTCAGGCTGGGCTCACAACCCCACCCCGCCTAGACCCCGCCCTCATCTTCTCACAAAGTGAAAAAGATTTAGAAATTGGAAGGCCTGAGTATAGGTGTTCGTAAGCAACTGGAAAGGGGCAGCCAATTCCTGTTATACCTGAGAGGACGTTATTGTCTTTGCCCATTTTTTTTTACTACCGGGCGGGCTCTAAGGATGCTGCTGCTACCTAAGTGACTTTTTGTCAATCTGTTCTGTGGGAGTTTTCTGTACTTCTTGACAATGACTAAGGGAATCTGCAGTTTTATTATAAGGGTGTGTCACCCCAGTGAAACACCTCACACACAACTATCCTCAGAGCAAGTCCCTGCTGATACGTGCCTCAGAGCAAGTCCCTGCTGACACGTGCTTGGAGACAGTAGCAAAAACTGCACTACCTGTATGCAGAGACATTCATTGCTGCAGTTTCCCAAACATCTTACTGATACACAGAGAAGGGAAATATTTTAGACCAAAAGCAAAATGGTCATGTTTTGACAACATTTGCTTTGCACACAGTACCGAACTTAAGATTCCCTCTCAGAAATATGTGATGATTCAATGCCCTGATGTTTCTTCTAAAAATTTATTCTGTGACATGTCAAGATTACGATCCTCTGTATGCATGTTTTAGGTAAAAAAAAAAAAAGCAGATCAAAAAAGTAGTTGACTAAAGCACGGATTAAAAAATGGTATTAAACTTGATTACACGACACAGCAACCATACTTTGTTTCTGACGAATTAACCCGAATATCAAATGGGAACTAGCTGTATTTTTTCTTTGTTTTGATTTTTTTTCCCTTTGCTTGTCCTCTTTTTGACACTGGGAAAGTCTGTTCCACCTTTCTCCAGGGAACATCCCATTCACCCTACCATCCCTTAAAACCTCTCCTTAGATTTTACTTTGCCACTTACCAGCATATTGCTTCCTCCTTTTACAATTGGCTGATAACCTGTCTTTAACCTGCCAATTTTTCTGTCCCCTTGTACATTATTCCGCTGCTTAGCATCCTCTCCATAAATATGTCTCCAAATTTATTCCATGTTACCTTTCATCTTTTTTAATTTGCATTTTTAAATGTAGGACTTTTCTGCTAGCAAAATTCTTTATATGTATGCATTTTTTTGTTCATGCTTTGATTGCGCCTTTTTTGCATGCACCTTTCTTTTTAGTTATTTACTTTTTAGTTACAGCTTTTTCTTGTTTTCATATGTCTTTCTACCTCTGACATTTTCATTTACAAGTTTTTCACATTCAACTATTTTGCAAGTTTTTTCACTTTCACCTGTTTTGTGCTGTATGTTTTTTGAGTGCTGTTTAGTTTCCGTTTTTATTCATTACTTGTATGTTTTTATACCAATATGCAAATCTTTGCTAACGTAACAGAACATTTATTTTTAAGTACTATGTACAGGTTTGTAATTTTTATTTTATTTATGACTTTTGGTCGTATAGTTATTTTCATGTTGACTGTGTTATTTTGCATGTTGTTTACTTATGACTAGTTTTTATTTATGATTCTTACTTATATGTTTTCTACATTTTTTAAACTTCACTGTTTTAAGATTACTATATTTAAAGCTCCCATTTTAATAGTATTTTTCAATTTCGATCTGTATTTTTCCATATTTTTTTGATACTTATATTATCCTTATTTATTTTGCATTTTTTGATTATTTGGAGTTACAGCTAGAATATTTCCACTTGATCTTAACCAATAAATGGACTCCTACATTTGTTTTAGTGCTCTAAAAAGCCGTACAGAATATATCAGTAGAAACAGGTTCACTTCTTGACCAATTTAAGCTTAATTGAGAACTAATTGAGAAGCCACTTCTATGTTTCTACCGCTTATTGCTGGTCTGTACAGCTACTGACCTGGCCATCATGATTATTAGCTTTGCGAGTCTCACAAAATAAGACCAACTTAAATTTTTTTGTCATTTAAAAAATAAATAAAGAGAAGCAGTCTGTTTTATCAACTTTTTAAAAAAATAGTAAAAAATAGAAAACCGGAGCTATAACCATACTTTATGTTTGGCGCTGCAACTCTTAGACTCTATTGGTTTGTTCATGGAATCATGGTGTAGCAACAGAGTGTCTCTCAGTACCTTTGAAAAATACCAAATGGCTATGTGAAAAGTGAATCAGTCTGGGGCAAAAAAGGAATGTATGCGTGCAAGTACAATAGTTAAAGTGTCCTGTCTGCGACTCACAGCCCAAATATTAGTGTAACACCTCAATATCTCTTCCGATTTGCTGTAATGCAAATCAGCAAATATGTGGGGCGTGGCCTTGAGTCGCTGATTGATTCTGATTCGCCAGCTCCAGAGCTGCTTTTATTTGGGGTCGAGGTTCACGTTCTTGTAGATCTTCCCTCTCTATTGACCCAAGTTCGTTGCAAATTCCCAGCACTGCTTTGTGGCCTGTGTGACCTAAGAGAATAGAAACATCCTCACTCTCTCTTGGGGCCGACAATATTGATGGAAACACCAACATTCCTTTATGGACCAAGTGCGTAGCAACCCTTTCCAGAACCCAGCACCCTGATTATAATCAGTTTCAAATGTTCTCCCTGACTTCGACGCCATACAGCATTCCACTCTCTAGTAGCTATTTTTGCACTATACAAATACTACATACATAAAGACATCAGTAACACAGGGCCCAAGAGACTAGAGAAGCTATTGTTCCTTCTTGGGCCCAAGAAAACAGGGATACCGTCACACCTCTAGAGCAAAAGTGCATAGCAACATCTTTACTAATGAAGTGCTCTAGAGCATAGAGAGGTCATCAGTAATGAAGACTCCAAAACTGTAGAGCCGTGATCAGGGTCGGGTTGGGATCACAATTAGGCCCAGGCACTCCTAAAAAAGTGGCCCACATTCCACATCTGGTTAGTCTCACTGGAATCTGGCTGGTTATGTGGTTTTTGTTAAAGTTTTATATAGTGTGAACTCGGTCCAAAGTCATTGGAGACATGAGCACCAGTTACAATACACAATCAAATTCATTTTCAGTATGGAGATTAAGTGATGTGCCCAGAATCAAAGGATTTTGAGCTGACATTGGGTCTGCAGCTCTGACCATGGCACTACATTCAAGTATATGCAACCCTCTCCTCTCCCCCAATAAGGCCTAAAAGACACTGGGGCTGCTAAGGAGGCCACTTTTTTTTACCCCCTCCCCTGCCCATTATAGCCTCAGAGCATTTAGCTGGCAAGGGAAGTATCAAACAGCACATTGCTGATGCTGGGGGAGGGGGGGGGGGGTTAGTTGAGAATGGCCAAATATCACCTACCCCCTGCAAGACCCCTACATACAACACACCCCATGGTATAATAGTGATGGCCTGGCGGAGGATAACATTGCTTCTTTTTAACATCTCCCTTGCCAGCTAAATGCCCTGCGGCTATAATGGGCTGGAGAGGGGGTAAGAAAAGTGGCCTCTGGCTGAGCACACGAGGCAGTGCGCCGAGGTGAGTATGCTCCAAAGGCTAAAGCAACACCTGGACCCCAGCCTCAGTTTACAGCATGTCAGGGGAGTGCTCTGTGATGCTGGCGCCACATTAAAGTGGACTGATGGGGAGTGGGGACGGCTCTTTGGCCCGCTTACAGAGGCCCAAAAACCGGCCCCTGGGTGACCCAGAGGCACCGGCCCATCGACCAATGCCCGATTGCCTGCCTTCTCAATCCAAACCTGGCCGTGATTGCACCTTCTTGATACCAAAAACATAGAAATACCAGCACGCCTGCGGGGATTCTACAACATAGAGACAGTGTTACTTATGAGGAGCCCAAGAGAATGAAGACGTTATGACTTTTGCAGGGTCCAACATCATAGAGACCCCATCCTTCCTGCAAGCCCAAGTGCAGAGAGACATCTTGTTTCCTTATTGGCACCAAGGGCATGGAGACATTAGCACACCAGCAGAAACCTAGAGCAAAAAGACGTCATCTCTCCTTGAGGGCCGATCAGTATAGGAAACCATCACTCTTGCATTGCCCAAAAGTATAGTGACGTCACAACTATTGCAGAATCCAAGAACATTTTTATTTATTTAATTTTATTTTTGTTGTTTTACATGGCACATACCAAGTCAGGTCGATGCTAGATCACTTTACTGGAAGGAAAAACACATAGAATATAAAAATTTCGATATAATACAGATGTCGCATATTTGCAATGGCGAGAAAGTATACATCTTGACAAACATATATTGGAAGCAGCTGCCCTGTTTCGTCAAGTTCAATTATTCTGATGTCATTCCACAGTTACAAAGATTCAGTCGAGTTTGTTTTTCTGCTCCTGATATCTAACATGTAATATGAAATCCTTGGTCTGCATAAATTGAGAGTGTCCAAGAAAATTATTAAGTCTCATCATAATGTTATCTGCAGTTGTTGAGGTTAGTGATGCAGAGTTAAGATGTCGGAGGGCATCAAACGTTTAGAGGGTTCATAATGTCCCTTCCTTAATCTTTCATCATATTGCTAATTAGTGGGCTCGTAATGGTGTTTCAATAATAGTTCTTCCACCACCCACTCCCCTTCTTTGGGTGGGATTCCAAATCGGGTGGACTTAAGCCCAGTCTAGTCCCCTCCCTGGAGTTACAGATACCGAGGAAGAGCGACTAGTAGAAGGAGGGGCAAGTAAAAAGAGAAGCAAATGCTCTTTGTCAGTAGATTTTGGGGGATTAAACATTTCCACACAAAATCCTGAATTTATTCCCCTTCTATTTTACACATGTACTTCAGGTACTTTGCTCAACCAATGTGTTTGGGGGAAACACTGTGTCCTGCAATCCCATTGGGGCTTGTGAATCATGCTACCAACCCTATTGGGATTACCACAGGCAGTTGTCAAAAGGCCCTTACTGGAGATGTGTTATGGAGAACACCTACGTTCTGGAGGGATGTTGCTACAAATTTTAGGTGCTGCCACAGAGAAGGAGTATTTGAGTGTTTACTTGTTGTTAGCTTTCATTGCCACTACTCATGCTCCGTCCAGGATCTTATAAATACCATAACTGATGAGAAATTCTTACTTCTGCAAATCTCACCTCAGACATCATCACTCTTGCAGCGATCCAAGAACTTAGAAATATACTCCTGTCTACAAATCCTGGGAGGTTGGAGACTCCATCCCATCCTGCAGTGTTGTAGGGATTCTGCACATACACAGAGCTATGCACAGGATAATAGGACCTCGGAATATAGTGGTGAGCCAACCATAAGCCTTAGCACCTAAAACCCCAACCCGACTAGCAGTAGCGTCTCATTAGCAACAATACTTCCAATGATTAGACAACCCAGAACACGGTATCTCTCTCTCAGGACTCGCAGGAGCAAGAACACCCTTTCATAACTCACTCATACCTGTCCCCAACGTGCGTAAGAAGAGACACTGTATAGTTTAAAATGTTTATTTCAACTAACGTGCTCTAAGATACAGTACACGTGTCAGTACTATCAGCATAATGCATAAAGATAATATAATCAGCATAGTTACAATTCCATAGAATACAAACGGGAAAGCATTTCATAAAGCAGTGGATATAGAGCTAAATGACTATACCACCCTCCCCGTGCTATTAGCTAGTTTATTATATAAACAGAAAACCTCTGGGCTGTGTTCGGCGGACCCTCATACCTCAATCTCTAGATGCAGGTTTTACATCAGTAGACAAAAACAGCTCTTCTCTCTGGAAAGGTTTTTCTCCAAGTGCCTCCAACAGTGTAATCACCATATTAAAAGCACACGAATTTCTCCAGTGCAGCTGCACATAGTGTTATGTCTAGGTGCGAGGGACAGGCCAGATCAGCAAGAACAAGGGACGTTGTTTTTCGACCTTGCAGAAGCAACCCACAGGGGACAAGAGAAAAGGTGAAAGGCAGAAATGCAGACAGTCCCAATATAGCCGGGCACAAGCAGAGGCTTGAAAAACAAAGTCACAAAGTAACGTGTGCAGAAAAGGCATCATGGCTGCCAGGCCGCAGCTAACTTAGGAGGGCAGGCCATGAGGCCACAAACCACCTGACACCCTCACCTGGACAGTCCATAGACCTAGACAGAGTTCAAAGCGAATGAGCAGAACAGAAACGTCTGTATGTGAAAAAGTCCCCATGAAGGACAACGAATGGGAGAGAAAGAGAAATAAAAATCCGCAGGAAAAATGCAGGGTGCAGCCGAAAGCGGAGGCCCGGTTCAATCCATCAAGGTGTAGGTGCAGAAAAACGCCACACCGTCCAAGAGGACATCGTTGGAACCATCATAAAAAAGAGACGCCATCCAGTCCAATAAATCAAAACTGCAGTCATGCTCCTCATAAGAAGGAGCAGTGAAGAGTAATGGGGGACAACTTGCGTGATACTCAATATAACTTTGTTGTAGGAGAGTCTGAGCTGCCGCACAAACATCCCATTGTGCCAATATTCCAAGTGCAGCCGCACGCGCCATATAGCCATCCCCGGAACAGTCCCGCTCATGTGCCTCTAAGGGGCCCATCAAGGGGACAAAATCCGGGCGAGACAGAGACGCATTGGAAATGCAATAATCCAAGGACCAGGAAAAAGGACAGCGGATGCAAGTCATCACAGGTTGCACGCAAGTGAAATACGCAAAGCGAAATGAAAGACTGTAGGACACACTGAGGGTCGCCAATGGCAGGACGCCGAAGCCGGCGAGCATGCGTTCACGGAGCATCTGAAGCCGACCGTGGTCGAGAAGGGCCCAATGAAGTGCAGCCATTGCGCAGTAAACAGACCAAAAGCAAAATACCAGCCACCAAAGCGAGGATCAACGGAATGCCGCCGAAGACGCTGGAAAAAATGGAATGAATAAAAGCCGGTATTACACCAAAGATAGTCTGAAAGGAGGTCACAAGGCCAGAGCCCACAACTTTAAAAAAGTGCACCAGTCCCTCGGTGCGTGATGCATTAAAAACGCGGTGAATCAATTCACCGAAATGCTGTAGGAGGTTAGTGTTCAAAAGGGCCTGTATTTCACTGTGGGTACTTGCCACCTGGAGAATGAATGTCTCCCGGGCGGATGTGAGCATAACCTCCTGATTCAATAATAGCGCCTTTATTCTGCTCAACTTATTGAAATCCGCCTTCAAGGTAGGAATGGAAGGCCAAATGGAACTATCTATGATGTCGTGCGGGGAGGAAAAAGCACATTTTTGCAGCAGACAACTCTGTGGGAAACTGTTACGATATAGGGTATACCGGCCAGCATGCCACAGCAGTCCTGATTATTCAGAAGCAGATAGCTACCATTTGCAAGCACAGTGAAAGTAGGAGAAATAGCAGGAGCAGGAATACCCTTCAAAACACAAGCAAGATTCGGAGCTGAAACGTTACAAGCGCCGTGCAATTTAATGTGTTTGCAAATAAGGGAATGACCCACAGTAGAATCACAAGTCTCGCCTGTGAGAAACACCTCCTTTCCGTCCCAAAGACATTTAAACATGAAAGGTAGGGACCACAGTTCATGCAAGAAGGCACTGCCCAAAGGCTGAAAACGGCCAACGGGATAATGTTTCATGCAGGAACGGAATTCAAATAAAGAGAAAGGTAAAGCGATAACCCTGTGTACTAGCCACACCGCAGAATCTAATTCCGCAACAGAGAACGGTAAGGGCTCTATTTTCTCGATATGTAACAGAGTGTATGTGGCATCCTTCATGGACATGAATTGCTGCTTGTCAGTCAAATTAAAAGGTAAAAACAAGGCAGTGGTGTTCAGAAAATGCCAAGGAACTTTACCTAACTTAAGTGTCTGCAAAGTCCATGCAAACTGCATAACTGAACGCAATCGATTCTGACCATGATATAACACAGAAACATCATCTTGTACAATATCAACAACAGAGGACACAATATTCTCTAACGTGTAAATGCGGGAAGACAGGGTATTAATACTATTGTCAACAACAGCAAGCACCTTTTCTAAATTTGCCTGATCAATCTCCCGAAGGCGGGAGGCAGCTTCAATTTGCGAAAGCTTCCAGAGTTCATTATAAGTTTCATAAATGAATCTCTTAGGTCGAGGGCCACGAGGCCCCAGAACAAAATCGGACAGATCAATGTTGCCTGAAAGGAGGGATAAATGCTGTTTCACAGAATCTAAGGAGGAGTGTTGCAACCACTGTTTACATAATTTTCCAACAGAATACGTTGTAACTGTACGAGAGTCAGAAAACCTCTGGTCTAGCCTATCCTGTTTATAACCAGGAGCTGAGTCATGAAAACGCAGTTGGCAGGCGGTCGCCGCTGTTGGCCAAGCCAACCAGGGTGACTGAACAAACGTGGAAACATTAAAGGAATTGTTCTGAAACAAAGCTTGCAAATCAGTAAGTGAAATATTAAAACGCAAGCTTTCATTAGTGGTGGAAGACAACACAGGAATGGAAGGGGCATTTAATTGTTTTGAAGTAGCCAAACCCCAACACGTTGTTTGATAGATTGAATGATTTTAAAACAAAATTTGGGTAGGGATGAGGCAAGCACGGTGCAAGGCTTCTGTGCCTTGTACCTGCCATGACTTGGAGCCCCAAATAGATTTCAAGTCAATGGTGTCCCGCCAGTACTCATAACCACCCACAGCCAAAGCGGCCAAAAAGGAACCCGAGTACAATAATTTGGTGTGGGTCAACATGATCTTCTGCGTAGAAGAGGCGTTTAATTTAAAATAATAGGACCCAGGGTTCGATCTATCAAAGTTGGTAAAATAAGTAAACTTGTGTCTAAGAGTGTGGGAGCTGCCTGGCAAAGGGGTAGGACAATGTTCCCATTGGGTGTGATTAACAGGACCCCTAAGGGCACTTGGTTTATGGAGGAAATGGTTGCCCCAATGCTGATAACAATATAAATCGGCATAACTTGCGGAATTCATGTACAAATCTTCAGCATTAAAAGCAGCATAATATTTCAAATCAGTAAATAACGATTCAACGGCATGCACATCCCAATCGTCAGAATGAGTATTACTTTTAACGACATCACCCATTGAAACACGGAGGACATTTGGAACATTAACAATTTCAGTAGGTCCATGAATTTGGAAATTTACTGCATCCCATACGATGCCATCAGCGACTGGGAAAGCTGAAATGTTCACAAATGTGGGGTCACGCTTCATGATGTGAGATGAAGAATGCGGAGCCAATGTTCCAGCGACACTGTTCACTGCAGAGCGTTCTGGTAAATAGTGACCATTGATTAGTAGAAAAAGACTGTGACAAAGCCAATGGACATAAATAAAAAAATCAGGAAAAAGACCAACCAAATATATGTCCAGGGAGGAACCAAAAAATTGTCTCTGAACCAGGATACAAACAAGCTGAATTTGGACGGGATTAGTGATGAGGTGGAATCCGAGTCAAAGGAATAACGTGTTGGGCTAAGTGGCGTAGTTGGTGCGTGAGCCACCGACTCGTTGGCTGGGTATGTATACTCAGTCTCCTCTTCGCAGGGGAAGCCGGAAAGTCGAGTAAGCGACCAGGCAACTCTACCATCTCGATAGCAACATCTGTGACCGTTCGGGCAAGAGGGCCACGAACATATGTCCGGGAAATGACTGGACAAGAGACCGCTGGTGTTACACTATTCAGGATCGGCCAGATGTTGTAGCTTGACATTGTCCACTGAGATGAATCTGTTGTCCTTTTGACCAGGAAGTGGTGGTAAGATGACTGTACGAGTACCCTTCAAGCCAAGGACTGGAACTGGTGCACGATAAGATGGGCCAAATTCTTTTTTGTTCTCCACTTTCTCTCGAACCAGATCTCCAATTTTCGGAAGCCAGCCGGCAACCGGAATCTGCAGCGTCTGTGGCTGAAGGTAAATGTTCATTTGCAAGTTTGTCTCGGTCTTCTTGTAAGCCCTGTAACATAGTATAATGGTTATCTACATCAAAGATGGCGGACTGCGACGCCATGTCTAGACCATCAAGGTCGGGCACAAACATTCGTATGCCAAAGAGCATTTCATATGGGGTCCGCCCACCCAGAGGTTTTCTAGGGAGATTATTAAGTGCACGTTGTACGGTATACAAGTGGGCCAGCCAGTTCCTGCCAGTACCTAAGACTCTAGCTGTCAAGGATTGCTTTAAGTCACGGTTCATTCGTTCAACAATCGAATTGCCCTCAGGCCGAAATGGAGACGAAAATTTCACCTGCACCCCCAGGGAACCCATTGCGTCCTTGTAAGCCTTAGAGGCAAACGCTGGACCTTGGTCCGAATGGAAGGTGCCACATGCAAAAACTCCCACAAAGACACGCAAATCCCTTATAACATTTCGAGCGTCAGCACTCCGTTGTGGCCAGACCCAGAGGAACCGTGTGCACGAGTCCACTGCAACCAAGATGTATTTATACGCAGTGTCTGAAGAGAATGGACCGCAGTGATCCAGGTAAACACACGCAAAAGGTCTGTTTGAAATGCAGAGCGGTGTTTGCGGTGGACGTGTAACCGTATAAGGCTTAATCTGCTGACAAACGTCACAAGAAAGCACATAAGTACGGGTTTGTTTGTATAAACCACACCACCAGTAACGCTGCTGCAAGATGGAAACAGTCGCAGACACGCCTGCATGAGCCGAAGCCATGCCCTCGTGTGCGGCAGTTATCAAGGAAAGCCTGCGGTCCGCGTTGGGAATCAACCGATCACCAACGTCTGGAATACTTACGAAAGGAGCCTGTTCGGGACCTAAATGATAAGTATATTTGGAAGGGAAACCCCAGGGATATTTGGTACCTTCCGTCGTTGCAGCATTAGCTGCCAAGATATCAGTATCTATTTTAGTCATGGATCTAGTAACTGCTGCGACTGAATACGTGGCTACTGCTGATTTGGCAGCTTCGTCTGCCAAACCGTTACCAACAGCGTGTGCGCCCACACGCTGGTGGCCAAGGGTGTGAACCACCTGTGTGAGAGGCAGACGTTGTTTTAAATCTGCCACTCGAACCCAAAGCATTTTATGCTTAATTGTGCTACCTTTGGCGTCTCTGTAGTCGTTTTGCGACCAAAAGAACAGATTGTCATTGAAAGACTGAACACAGTAGTAAGAATCGCATACAATTAGAGTGGTCACATCCGGAGTAGCGAACTCAAGTACAAGCACCAATGCACGCAGCTCGGCCAATTGTGCAGTACTGTCCCCGAGTGCCTGAGTATGCACTACAGTAGTCTTGAACTTACCGTTCACAAAAGTACCTGCAACAATAGCACATGCGGCTGAATAGGCATGCTTGGAACCCGTGGCCGGTTGTGCCGAACCATCGGTATAGATAACACAGTCGTAATCCTCAAGCGGTAGCAAGGACAGAGGAGGAGGATGAACGAATTCATACTGCAAAAACTCCTGAGTCTGAAGAGATGAATCAAAAATAAAAGTGACATCCGGAGACGTCAAAGAGGTCGCCCATTGAATCCAACGGGGGTGCAAAGCTTTAGAGTTCGGAACACTTGCCTTTGTCACTGCCTCTAGGGCAGGATATGGTGTTACCATCAGAATGCGTTTTCCCTGTGCCAGTGCGCGTTCCTTTAGAATCGCCATCTGCACTGCAGTCAGAACTTTCTCCACAGATGAAAAGCGCATTTCCGCGGAAGTGTAAAGATGTGACTTGTATGCAATGGGTACTGTGTCACCTTCATTAAAGGTTAAGTACGTGAAACCCACTGCCCCTGGAATTATCCTAATCACCAGGTTTGTGTGGTTATCACGAGTCAACAAGTATTTAGACTCAAGAAGGTCTATCTGCAAAGACTGCAGAATGGAGGAATGCTCCGGAAGACAGCATGACTTCGAAAAGTTAGGTTGTATCAAGGCATATAGTGGCTTGATACGATGGGCATATTCGGGAATGTAAGTACGCCCAAAGTTCAGAAAACTCAGTAAAGACTGAAGTTTCTTCAGAATAGTAGGAGGGCACAAAAGTGCACATTTCTCTAGGAAATGGGGGGCTAAGCCCTTACCTTCATTGTTGAGCTCATAGCCCAAGAACAAAACGGTAAATTCAGCAATGTGAGATTTGGCAAAGTTAAACTTATAACCTAAAATCGCAAATTCTAGAATAATGCGGTCCACTCGGGAAAGATGCAGGAATAGTTCGTCGTCTGTCAGATAAATGTCATCGACGTACGAACATGCATCTGGGTCTATGCCGTCTAACAAAGAGACAACACGGGCTGCGAATACTCCGGGACTGTTCTTGTAGCCCATAGGTAAACGTCTGAATTTGAATAATTTACCACCGGAGGTAAAAGCGCTCCATTGGCTACTCTCCGGGGCTAAGTTGTGCGTGTAGAATCCATTGGATAGGTCAAGTGTAGTTTTATATTTCTTACGAACAAGACTGTCTACAAGCGCAGAACTGTGTGTGTTTTGCACCGCAAAGGTCCGACAATGAGAGTTCAAATGTCGGTAATCCAAAACTAAGCAGTACGATCCATCGGGTTTAGAAACCGCGAAAAGGGGATTGTTCATAGGTGACACGCAGGTTTCAATCACTCCCTGATATTCTAACTGAGTCAGAATTTCGGAAACGGGACCTTTTGCTTCCCGTTTGATGGGATATTGGGGTTGTGGCTGTGGCAGCGACCGCAAAGGTATTTCATGGGGTGGAGAATCCTCATCCCAGCCCAGGTTGTTGCGGTATAACGCTGGAGCCATGGACACAGCCCACTCGGCTGCAAGAGCCTCTGCTTTGTCCTTTGGGACATGTCGAGAAAAGCTCGGAAGGATTACCTCCTCCCCTTTACGCGCAGCTAGTACGAATGGGGGCGGCCAATCCGCCTCTGCTAACAAAATGTTGTATGAAGAGGTCAGATTTTCCCAAAAAATCCCTTTTATAACACGCTGTATATCACCTTCAATTTGAATTACAATATTATATAATCTGTCAGGGGTGCCACTCGGGTGTCTGCTGTCTCAACAGTAATGAATGTATCAGTTGCTGTCGCCTCCACATGAGGACGTAGCGCCTCCCGCACCATGGTAACTTCCGCTGCGCTGTCTAGGAGGGTCACTGCCCACGTCCAATTCAGGAGTCTCATTCTCACCGTCTGTGGCATATCTCGCTGTAACAGCGGCAACTTTCTTCTTCTGAAATTGTGGGCGAGAACGTGGAAATTCTTCTGCTTTCCCTCTGACTTGTTGTCGAGGTTGGTCTCGTCCCTGTGGAGCCTCTCGACCCCTTCCTCTATCCTGGCGATCTCCTCCACTGGCCTGTGAAGTTGTCGGTGCCTGTGAAGAACGAGGAGAACGCGTATCAGGGACCTGAAACCTATCTGGTGATTTAATTCTCGCCCTATCTCGCAAATCATAAGTGCGTTCAGAAGAGATGGAAACCGGGGATGCGCCTCGCGACCCCGGCTTCTTCTGTTGCTTACCCTGTTTTTTCAACCTCCAGCTCTTTTTAGTAAAGACTGGTTTCTCATCTTTTTCAGATTGAGTTTTTGGTTGTTGTTGTTGCGATTGTGTCTGCGATTTAGCAAAAGGCTTAACTCCCAGGCTATTTTGGCCAATTGTTTTGTAAGCCTTGGCAATAATTTTCGGTAATTCGCGCGGCTTGTCCGGATCTGGGACCAAAGCCAAAGCATTAGCTACTTGAAAGTTCACTGTATCGCCCTTGACATTCGCAAGGATCAAATCAGCTACTACGTCGAACACGCCCACCAGTCTCATCCCTAATTCCACAGCCGCTTCAGGGCCATGTTCATCCTGTACACGTTTAATTACAGAGGGGAGAACCGTCATGGAAGGGGTGCCGAAACACTTCGCATATACTGCTGCGAATACCCTACCCCAGTTGTTGCATTCTGCCAACTCGGGGACTAAGTCTTTTGGTAAACTAATCATTAAAATCCTGTGTTTATCCACGGGAGAGGTGTTAGGAAAAACTGCCTCCAGCTGGTCAAATTTTTCTGCAAGCCAATAAGGAAAATCATCCTTATTTTGTGGGCGCTTGCCCATCACCGAATTAACCATGACAGGACTTATGGTCACACCGCCTGCACCAGCTGGATGTGCCGCAACTCCAGGAGGGGCTCCCTGGATGTTGCCTGTAACATACTGTACTAAAGCTCGATGCACTCGTATCAAAGACGAATGCATATCACGCAATTCAGCGACTGCTACCAACATATATCGCGGATGTGGGGTATACCCGGCCAAAACAGGCCAAGTGGCCCCTTCAATAGATAAGGGGCCTAAACGAAACGTGGTAGACGGTTGGGGGAGGGCGCCATCAAACCAAACACGGTGTTGCCAAGCCGTGAGCGGTACTTCAAGGTTCCTATACGGTCTATAGTGATTAGGAACTAAGGTGGCTTCATATTCATGGAACAAATTATCGTTCGCATCCACCGCCGGAAAGGTGACCCAAGAGTAAAACACCTCAAAGTGGTAAGCCGGATCTGCTTGTACCACAAAGATCAAATCGACACCCGCGTCAGGCACTCCATACACTGTCAAGTGAGCCCGGAGCGCTGCACGGCTATGTGCCGCTATTTGAATAGCCATTCTAGGCTAAAAGTTTTCGACAACCTAATGTAAGGCAGCACAATATAGGGTATGATCTAAAAAACCTTTTAACAACTTCAAGCTTGAAAGAACCTATAAAAACGTCAATATAGGAGGTATCACCGTCACACACACTTCCGGAAGCGTCTGCGAGGGGAGTTGTGGACAAGCATAAAATACTACTCAAGCGTCTCGCAGATAAGCAGCCCACTCGTTGGTTGTGCCATGTTGTAGGGATTCTGCACATACACAGAGCTATGCACAGGATAATAGGACCTCGGATTATAGTGGTGAGCCAACCATAAGCCTTAGCACCTAAAACCCCAACCCGACTAGCAGTAGCGTCTCATTAGCAGCAATACTACCAATGATTAGACAACCCAGAACACGGTATCTCTCTCTCAGGACTCGCAGGAGCAAGAACACCCTTTCATAACTCACTCATACCTGTCCACAACGCGCGTAAGAAGAGACACTGTATAGTTTAAAATGTTTATTTCAACTAACGTGCTCTAAGATACAGTACACGTGTCAGTACTATCAGCATAATGCATAAAGATAATATAATCAGCATAGTTACAATTCCATAGAATACAAACGGGGAAAGCATTTCATAAAGCAGTGGATATAGAGCTAAATGACTATACCACCCTCCCCGTGCTATTAGCTAGTTTATTATATAAACAGAAAACCTCTGGGCTGTGTTCGGCGGACCCTCATACCTCAATCTCTAGATGCAGGTTTTACATCAGTAGACAAAAACAGCTCTTCTCTCTAGAAAGGTTTTTCTCCAAGTGCCTCCAACAGTGTAATCACCATATTAAAAGCACACGAATTTCTCCAGTGCAGCTGCACATAGTGTTATGTCTAGGTGCGAGGGACAGGCCAGATCATCAAGAACAAGGGACGTTGTTTTTCGACCTTGCAGAAGCAACCCACAGGGGACAAGAGAAAAGGTGAAAGGCAGAAATGCAGACAGTCCCAATATAGCCGGGCACAAGCAGAGGCTTGAAAAACAAAGTCACAAAGTAACGTGTGCAGAAAAGGCATCATGGCTGCCAGGCCGCAGCCAACTTAGGAGGGCAGGCCATGAGGCCACAAACCACATGACAGCAGGGGCCCAAGGACAGTAAAACATGTTCATAGCTGCAGAACCCAGAAGCTTAGGGACACCGTAAGTCCTGCAGGAGACCAAGGGCCATGAGAAATTCTCACTCCCACAGACACTAGGAGGTTATAGACACCATCAGTCCTGCAGGGGCTCAGGGACCAAAAGACATGCTAACACCTGCAGAGTGCAGGAGCTTAAAGATGCTATCAGTCCTTCAGGGGGCAAAGGACTGAGAGACATGCTGACTTCCGCAGATACCAGGAACTTAGAAACACCATCAGTTCTGCAGGGACCCAAGAACCATGAGACATGATCACTCACCCAGATCCCGGGACTTTAGAGCCACCATCAGTCTTGTAGGGAAGGAAGAACCTTGAGACATCAAAAAATTGCAGAATTTGCTAAAGCAATTGGTCCCTGTAATTATCCTTCTAAAGGCAGATTGGACTAAGGAATGATAGAGCTGGGTTAGGACAAGATACATGACAGTTTGTATCTTGTCCTAGGGTTCCATGCAAATGACTTTTTCCCAGCTCTCTCAAACTTTAAGAAGGACGCATTTCACGTTGAGACAGCAACTCTACTGGTGCATCACAGGGTGATACAGAATAATGGCAACAACAAACAAGCATTTGCAATGCAATAGGTCTTGCATTCACCCGTAGTTTGAGCTATTGGCATTGTAAATGACAATGCCTTTTATTTATGTTTTGGGTTTTAAAACATAAATAAAAGGCACTGTCATTTACAATACTATTAGCTTAAACTCTCGCAAATGCAAGACCTATTGCATTGCAATAAAGGGCCTTCTCGACCGCTTGTTAATTTGTAAATATCAGAGTAAGAGACCGGCCTGCGACGTCTTCAAAGTAGTGATAAATAGTTCAGTGAAGAAGATGAGTAAGTGTTGTATATTACACAGACACAAAGTGTGAAGTGAGAGTTACATATGATCCGAGCTATAAACACTAACAAAGCGCTCCAACACCTTTTGCTCTGTGATTACACTGTCACATCTCTGGAGGAAGAGCGGGGGGGCTATTTTCTGCCCTCTCCGTGATTTGAGTGTGCACAGTGGAATTGGGTAATGTCATTTCTATCTTTGGCCTAATAAAAAACACTCCAGCTGTAGTAGGGCTCTGGCTTCACCTCCTGGTGCAGGGCGGGCTGTGCTTTATGGCAGGCATTGAGGGAGGGGGCAATGGTCTCGGCTTCAGCTCCGGCCTTGTACAGTGCCCATGCTATTACTAGTAAGCGAAAGGTGCTGAGGTTGTGGTATTGGTATTGGTGGTATTGGTGGTGGTGGTATTGGTTGTATTGGTGGTGGTATTGGTGGTGCTGGTATTGGTGGTGATAGTATTGGTGGTGGTGGCATTGGTTGTATTGGTGGTGGTGGTGGTGGTATTGGTGGTGGTATTGGTGGTATTGTTGGTATTGGTGGTGGTGGTGGTATTGGTGGTGGTAGTATTGGTGGTGGGGTATTGGTGGTGGTGGGGGTGGTATTGGTGGTGGTGCTGGTATTGGTGGTGGTGGTGGTATTGGTGGTATTGGTGGTGGTGGTGGTATTGGTGGTGGTAGTGGTATTGGTGGTGGTATTGATGGTAGTGGTATTGGTGGTGGTGGTATTGGTGGTGGGGTATTGGTGGTGGTGGTATTGGTGGTGGTATTGGTGGTGGTATTGGTGGTGGTGGTCTTGGTGTTGGTGGGGGTATTGGTGGTGGTGGTGGTATTGGTGGTGGTGGTATTGGTGGTGGTATTGGTGGTGGTGGTATTGGTGGTGGTGGTATTGGTGGTGGTATTGGTGGCGGTATTGGTGATAGTGGTATTGGTGGTAGTGGTATTGGTGGTGGTGGTGGTATTGGTGGCGGTGGTGGTATTGGTGGTGGTACTGGTTGTGGTGGTATTTGTGGTGGTGGTATTGGTGGTGGTAGTGATGGTGGTAGTGGTATTGGTGGTGGTGGCGGTGGTATTGGTGGTGGTATTTGTGGTATTGTTGGTATTGGTGGTGGTATTGGTGGTGGTGGTGGTGGTGGTGGTATTGGTGGTGGTGGCATTGGTGGTGGGGTATTGGTGGTGGTATTGGTGGTGGTTTTGGTGGTATTGGTGGTGGTGGCATTGGTGGTGGTGGTTTTGGTGGTGGTGGTGGTGGTGGTGGTATTGATGGTGGTGGTGGTATTGGTGGTAGTATTGGTGGCATTGGTGGTGGTGGCATTGGTGGTATTGGTGGTGGTGGTATTGGTGGTGGTGGTATTGGTGGTGGTATTATTATTGGTGGTGGTGGTGGTATTGTTATTGGTGGTGGTGGTATTGGTATAGGTTGTGGTGGTACTGTATTGGTGGTGGTGGTATTGGTGGTATTGTTGGTATTGGTGGTATTGGTAGTGGTATTGGTGGTAGTGGTATTGGTGGTGGTATTGGTGGTGGTATTGGTGGTGGTATTGGTGGTGGTATTGGTGGTGGTGGTGGTGGTATTAGTGGTGATGGTGGTATTGGTGGTGGTGGTAGTAGTATTGGTGGTATTGGTGGTATTGGAGGTGGCGGTGGTATTGGTGGTGTTGGTGGTGGTGGTGGTATTGGTGTTGGTGGTGGTATTGGTGGTGGTATTGGTATTGGTGGTGGTGGTATGTGTGGTGGTATTGGTGGTGGTGGTGATATTGGTGGTGGTGATGGTGGTATTGGTGGTGGTGGTATTGGTGGTGGTAGTGGTATTGGTGGTGGTGGCGGTGGTATTGGTGGTGGTATTTGTGGTATTGTTGGTATTGGTGGTGGTATTGGTGGTGGTGGTGGTATTGGTGGTGGTGGCATTGGTGGTGGGGTATTGGTGGTGGTATTGGTGGTGGTGGTGGTGGTATTGGTGGTGGTGGTATTGGTGGTGGTGGTAGCATTGGTGGTGGTGGTGGTATTGGTGGTGGTGGTGGTATTGGTGGTAGTATTGGTGGCATTGGTGGTGGTGGTGGTATTGGTGGTGGTATTAGTATTGGTGGTGGTGGTATTGTTATTGGTGGTGGTGGTATTGGTATAGGTGGTGGTGGTACTGCATTGGTGGTGGTGGTATTGATGGTGGTATTGGTGGTATTGTTGTTATTGGTGGTATTGGTGGTAGTGGTATTGGTGCTGGTGGTATTGGTGGTGGTATTGGTGGTGGTGGTATTGGTGGTGGTGATATTGGTGGTGGTGGTATTGATGGGGTATTAGTGGTGGTGGTGGTATTGGTGGTGGTGGTGGTAGTAGTATTGGTGGTATTGCTGGTGGTGGTATTGGTGGTACTGGAGGTGGTGGTGGTAATGGTGGTGTTGGTGGTGGTGGTGGTATTGGTGTTGGTGGTGGTATTGGTGGTGGTATTGGTGGTATTGGTGGTGGTGGTATGTGTGGTGGTATTGGTGGTGGTGGTGATATTGGTGGTGGTGATGGTGGTGGTGGTGTTATTGGTATTGATGGTGGTGGTATTGGTGGTGGTGGTATTGGTGGTGGTGGTGGTATTGGTGGTGGTGGAATTGGTGGTGGTGGTATTGGTGGTGCTGGTATTGGTGGTATTGGTATTGGTGGTGGTGGTATTGGATTGGTGGTGGTGATTACACTGTCCAAACTCAGGAGGAAGACTGGGGGGGCTATTTTCTGCCCTGATTTGAGTGTGCAGTGTGGAATTGCGTAATGTCATTTCTATCTTTGGCCTAATAAAAACACTCCAGCTGTAGTAGGTTTCTGGCTTCACCTTCTGGTGCAGGGCGGGCTGTGCTTTATGGCAGGCATTGAGGGAGGGAGGGATGGTCTCGGCTGCAGCTCCGGCCTCATACAGTGCCCATGCTATTACTAGTAAGCGAAAGGTGCTGAGGTTGTGGTATTGGTATTGGTGGTATTGGTATTGGTGGTGGTGGTATTGGTTGTATTGGTGGTGATATTGGTGGTGCTGGTATTGGTGGTGATAGTATTGGTGGTGGTGGCATTGGTGGTGGTGGTGGTAATGGTGGTATTGTTGGTATTGGTGGTGGTGGTATTGGTGGGGTATTGGTGGTGTGGGGGTGGTATTGGTGGTGGTGGTATTGGTGGTGGTGGTATTGGTGGTGGTGGTGGTGGTATTGGTGGTGGTATTGGTTGTGGTAGTGGTATTGGTTGTGGTATTGGTGGTGGTGGTATTGGTGGTGGTGGTATTTGTGGTGGGGGTGGTGATGGTATTGGTGGTGGGGTATTGGTGGTGGTGGTATTGGTGGTGGTATTGGTGGTGGCGGTGGTATTGGTGGTGGTGGTATTGGTGGTGGTGGTATTGGTGGTGGTATTGGTGGTGGTGGTGGTATTGGTGGTGGTATTGGTGGTGGTGGTATTGGTGGCGGTATTGGTGGTACTGGTATTGGTGGTGGTATTGGTGGTGGTGGTATTGGTATAGGTGGTGGTGGTACTGCATTGGTGGTGGTGGTATTGATGGTGGTATTGGTGGTATTGTTGTTATTGGTGGTATTGGTGGTAGTGGTATTGGTGCTGGTGGTATTGGTGGTGGTATTGGTGGTGGTGGTATTGGTGGTGGTGATATTGGTGGTGGTGGTTTTGATGGGGTATTAGTGGTGGTGGTGGTATTGGTGGTGGTGGTGGTAGTAGTATTGGTGGTATTGCTGGTGGTGGTATTGGTGGTACTGGAGGTGGTGGTGGTAATGGTGGTGTTGGTGGTGGTGGTGGTATTGGTGTTGGTGGTGGTATTGGTGGTGGTATTGGTGGTATTGGTGGTGGTGGTATGTGTGGTGGTATTGGTGGTGGTGGTGATATTGGTGGTGGTGATGGTGGTGGTGGTGTTATTGGTATTGATGGTGGTGGTATTGGTGGTGGTGGTATTGGTGGTGGTGGTGGTATTGGTGGTGGTGGAATTGGTGGTGGTGGTATTGGTGGTGCTGGTATTGGTGGTATTGGTATTGGTGGTGGTGGTATTGGATTGGTGGTGGTGATTACACTGTCCAAACTCAGGAGGAAGACTGGGGGGGGGCTATTTTCTGCCCTGATTTGAGTGTGCAGTGTGGAATTGCGTAATGTCATTTCTATCTTTGGCCTAATAAAAAACACTCCAGCTGTAGTAGGTTTCTGGCTTCACCTTCTGGTGCAGGGCGGGCTGTGCTTTATGGCAGGCATTGAGGGAGGGAGGGATGGAATCGGCTGCAGCTCCGGCCTCATACAGTGCCCATGCTATTACTAGTAAGCGAAAGGTGCTGAGGTTGTGGTATTGGTATTGGTGGTATTGGTATTGGTGGTGGTGGTATTGGTTGTATTGGTGGTGATATTGGTGGTGCTGGTATTGGTGGTGATAGTATTGGTGGTGGTGGCATTGGTGGTGGTGGTGGTAATGGTGGTATTGGTTGTATTGTTGGTATTGGTGGTGGTGGTATTGGTGGGGTATTGGTGGTGTGGGGGTGGTATTGGTGGTGGTGGTATTGGTGGTGGTGGTATTGGTGGTGGTGGTGGTGGTATTGGTGGTGGTTTTGGTTGTGGTTGTGGTTTTGGTTGTGGTTTTGGTGGTGGTGGTTTTGGTGGTGGTGGTATTTGTGGTGGGGGTGGTGATGGTATTGGTGGTGGGGTATTGGTGGTGGTGGTATTGGTGGTGGTATTGGTGGTGGCGGTGGTATTGGTGGTGGTGGTATTGGTGGTGGTGGTATTGGTGGTGGTATTGGTGGTGGTGGTGGTATTGGTGGTGGTATTGGTGGTGGTGGTATTGGTGGCGGTATTGGTGGTACTGGTATTGGTGGTGGTATTGGTGGTGGTGGTATTGGTGGTGGTGTTGGTATTGGTGGTAGTATTGGTGGCATTGGTGGTGGTGGTGGCATTGGTGGTATTGGTGGTGGTGGTATTGTATTTTGTATTTGTTATTTGTATTTGTGATTTGTTAAGCACGTGTATCACCCATAGGTCTCACAGCGCTAGCAGATACTCAGAGAACCAAGAGAGCTGTCTTGACAGAGCTAAAGAGCTAAAAGAGCCAGGTTTTAAGAGTTTTGCGGAACCTCTTATGATCGGGTTCCAATCGGAGAGGTAGAGGCAGGGTGTTCGAAATTTCAGGGGCAATTTTGGAAAAAGATCTGTTGCCATTCCTTACTGTGCGCACTTTTGGTGCTGTTAGGAGTTGTTTACTGGTGGAGCGCAAAGTTCTGGTTGGTTGATACTTTATCAATTTTTTGGCTAGATATTTTGGCCCTTTGCCATTAAGGATTTTATGGACCAGACAACATAATTTGAAGTTGATCCTCTTTTTTATGGGGAGCCAGTGGAGAATCTTCAGACTAGGCGTAGAAGGGGTGCGAGGAGGGAGGTTTAGGACCAGTCTGGCCGCAGTGTTTTGTAGGACCTGAAGTTTTGACAGCTGCTCTTCATTAATGGAGGCCAGCAGTGCATTTCCGTAGTCTAAACGGCTGATGATTAGTCCCTGTACTAGAGGCATATGGGACGATAAGGGAATCCACTTAAAGATTTTCCTGAGATTACGCATTAAACCGTAGCTAGTACGCACCACATTGTTAATGTGGTCAGCCATGGAGAGTTTATTGTCTATTATTATTCCCAGATTTCGGGCTGCTGACTTGGGTGGGGGGTAGGATCCCAAAGATGGTGGCCACCAGTCATCTGTCCACAATTTCGAGGCGTCACCAAAAAGCATGATTTCAGTTTTGCTTGCCTTGAGTAATAAGTGGTTTCTTGACATCCAGTCGATTATGGCCATCATGCACTGTTTGAATCTAAGTTTGGTGTCCATGGGGTCTGGTCCAAGGGTGATTAGTAGCTGCGTGTCATCGGCGTATGACACGGTTTCGAACCCATGTGCTCGGATTATTTTTGCCACTGGGGACACATATAGGTTAAAGAGTGTAGGACTTAATATGGATCCTTGGGGGACTCCCTTATCAATTACCTGGCTCTTGGATAAGATATCTCCTATTTGGACCTTGGAAGATCGATCTGTCAGGTAGCTCTTGATCCAGCTCAATGCTGGACCCTCGACACCAAACTCCAATAGGTGCTCCAAAAGGATGTGATGTGAGATGGTGTCGAAGGCAGCCGACAAATCAAGTAAAATCAGGATGGCAGATTGTTTTGCATCCAGAGACAGCCTGATATTGTCAACCATCTCGAGTAGGGCCGTTTCGGTGCTATGAAAGGCCCGGAACCCCGATTGAGATGGGTCCAGCAGATTATTGCTTTCTAGATGTTTATATAGTTGACTGTTGACCAGAGATTCCATGATTTTTCCAAACAGGGGCAGAAGGGAGATTGGTTGGTAATTAGCAAGCTGTTTTGGGTCGGCTGTTGTTTTTTTAGGATTGGTCTGATTATGGCCTCCTTCCAGTGTAAAGGTACGGTGGATTGTGAAAATGAGAGATTAAACATTTTAGTCAGATTGGGGAGAAAAGCCGGTGCAATTTTGGATAAAATCTGGGAGGAGGCCGGGTCGGCTGGTGATCCGGATTTAATTTTATTTAGGGTAAGGGCTACTTCTTCCTCTGTGACAATATGAAATTCTCTGAGGGAGGTTGTGTGCAAGGGAGGAGATTTATTGCCGGCCTGTATAGGTGGTATGTCGGCTGATTGGGGGAACAGTTTATAAATGTAATTTATCTTGTTTACAAAAAGGATGAAAGGGAATCAACCCACTCCTGGGAAGCAGTAAGCGATTGCTGGCATGAAGAGGGATTGGTGAATTCCTTTACTATTTTGTACAGCTCTTTATGGGAATTGGAGGCCTGATTTATTCTATTTCCCAGGTAGACTTTTTGGGCTGTGGCTATATGGTCCATATAGAGCCGATGCATTGTTTTGTAGTGATGTCTGTCTATTTCATTTTTTGTATATCGCCATTTGCGTTCAGCTTTTCTGACAATGAGTTTATCGGTTTTTAAGTCTGGGGTGAACCATGGGGAGAGTTTATTCGGGCACCTAGTTGTCTTTTTAGGGGCGATTGTGTCTAGCGTTGTGCTGATGGCAAGTTCCAGATCTTTAGCAGCCTTGTTTGGGTGGGCAATCTCCGAAGGGGAGAGGGAATGAAGTTAGTGGAAAAAGAATCTAAGTTTATTTTGTTCCATAAGGTTGAGTCGGTTTCCCGTGAATTAGAAACCTTATTACATGATGATCAGACCATATAACTGGGAGCAGCTGATCAATCACTATGTTAGGCGAGTTTGTGAATAAAAGATCTAGGGAGTGACCGGCGACATGGGTGGGGCCTATTACCATGGTGGTATTAGTATTGGTGGCGGTGGTATTGTTATAGGTGGTGGTGGTACTGTATTGGTGGTGGTATTTGTGGTATTGGTGGTATTGGTGGTATTGGTAGTTGTATTGGTGGTAGTGGTATTGGCGGTGGTATTTGTGCTGGTGGTATTGGTGGTGGTATTGGTGGTGGTGGTATTGGTGGTGGTGATATTGGTGGTGGTGGTGGTATTGGTGGTGGTATTAGTGGTGGTGGTGGTATTGGTGGTGGTGGTGGTAGTAGTATTGGTGGTATTGGTGGTGGTATTGGTGGTGGTGGTATTGGTGGTATTGGAGGTGGCGGTGGTATTGGTGGTGTTGGTGGTGGTGGTGGTATTGGTGGTGGTGGTGGTATTGGTGGTGGTATTGGTTTTGGTGGTGGTGGTATTGGTGGTGGTGGTATGTGTGGTGGTATTGGTGGTGGTGGTGATATTGGTGGTGGTGATGGTGGTATTGGTGGTGGTGGTGTTATTGGTATTGGTGGTGGTGGTGGTATTGGTGGTGGTATTGGTGGTGGTGGTATTGGTGGTGGTGGTATTGGATTGGTGGTGGTGATTACACTGTCACAGCTCAGGAGGAAGAGCGGGGGCTATTTTCTGCACTCTCCTTGATTTGAGTGTGCAGCATGGAATTTGCGTAATGTCATTTCTATCTATGGCCTAATAAAAAACACTCCAGCTGTAGTAGGGCTCTGGCTTCACCTCCTGGTGCAGGGCGGGCTGTGCTTTATGGCAGGCATTGAGGGAGGGATGGATGGTCTCGGCTGCAGCTCCGGCCTCGTACATTGCCCATGCTATTACTAGTAAGTGAAAGGTGCTGAGGTTGTGGTATTGGTATTGGTGGTATTGGTATTGGTGGTGGTGGTATTGGTCCTATTGGTGGTGGTATTGGTGGTGCTGGTATTGGTGGTGATAGTATTGGTGGTGGTGGCATTGCCAGTATTGGTGGTGGTGGTGGTGGTGGTATTGGTGGTGGTATTGGTGGTATTGTTGGTATTGGTGGTGGTATTGATGGTGGTGGTGGTATTGGAGGTGGTGGTATTGGTGGTGGGGTATTGGTGGTGGTGGGGGTGGTATTGGTGGTGGTGGTGGTGGTATTGGGGGTATTGGTGGTGGTGGTATTGGTATTGGTGGTGGTGGTATTGTGGTGGTGGTATTGGTGGTGGGGTATTGGTGGTGGTGGTATTGGTGGTGGTATTGGTGGTGGTGGTGGTATTGGTGGTGGTGGTATTGGTGGTGGTGGTGGTGGTATTGGTGGTGGTACTGGTTGTGGTAGTATTGGTGGTGGTGGTACTGGTGGTGGTAGTGGTGGTGGTAGTGGTATTGGTGGTGGTGGTATTGTTAGTGGTATTTGTGGTTTTGTTGGTATTGGTGGTGGTATTGGTGGTGGTGGTGGTATTGGTGGTGGTGGCATTGGTGGTGGGGTATTGGTGGTGGTATTGGTGGTGGTGGTGGTATTGGTGGTGGTATTGGTGGTGGTATTGGTGGTGGTGGTATTGGTGGTGGTGGTGGTGGTATTGGTGGTGGTGGTGGTATTGGTGGTAGTATTGGTGGCATTGGTGGTGGTGGTGGCATTGGTTGTATTGGTAGTAATGGTATTGGTGGTATTAGTACTGGTGGTGGTGGTAATGTTATTGCTGGTGGTGGTATTGGTATAGGTGGTGGTGGTACTGTATTGGTGGTGGTGGTATTGGTGGTATTGTTGGTATTGGTGGTATTGGTGGTGGTGGTATTGGTGCTGGTATTGGTGCTGGTGGTATTGGTGGTGGTATTGGTGGTGGTGGTATTGGTGGTGGTGATATTGGTGGTGGTGGTGGTATTGGTGGTGGTATTAGTGGTGGTGGTGGTATTGGTGGTGGTGGTGGTAGTAGTATTGGTGGTGGTGGTATTGGTGGTATTGGTGGTATTGGAGGTGGCAGTGGTATTGGTGGTATTGGTGGTGGTATTGGTGGTATTGGTGGTGGTATTGGTATTGGTGGTGGTGGTATTGGTGGTGGTGGTATGTGTGGTGGTATTGGTGGTGGGCTCAGTTCTTGAATTATTCCCCTGAACAAAATAGACTAATAGGTTTATTAAAGAGGAAAAGACAACGGAAAACGCTCCTTAAAACAAAAAAGGAAGATTATGAATGGGTTCAATTAAATGAAGCTGCTTCTAAAAATAATTCAAAACGATACTGGGAAATAATTGCGGAAAGTTGTGGTACTAGAATTAAATCTCTTCCCATCCCAATAAATGAAGAAGAATGGAAAACTCACCTATTAGAACTTTACTCCGCGAATCCTAATTCGTTTTGGTCTGACCTCTTTTTAATGAATTCCCCAAAAATTCCCGCTTACAATAATGCTCCTTCTAAGGGGGAAGTCGTTGGACTGATTAAAAAATATGAGAGCCTCAGGGGCAATGGGTCCAGACGAAATCCCTATGTCAATCATTAAAAAAGAGCCGACACTATGGGCTACATATCTTACCCCTTTGTTTGAATATTGCTATCTGTATGGGCGGAGCCCCTCGTCATGGTCCGGTAGCATCCTAATCCCGCTGTACAAAAAGGGCCAAAGACATCTCCCAGGTAACTATCGGCAAATAGCCTTATTAGACGCAGTGGGGGAAATCTTTGCTCGTAGTATTCTAGACAATCTTACTGATTGGGTTGTAGAGGAGAAAATTCTCCCCACTGAGCAAGCAGGGTTCAGGAAAAACCATTCCACCCTAGACAACATCAGTTTGTTGAAACTAATAGAAGAGAAATATACGTTTTTTTGCAGGACAAACGTCTATGTAGCATTTATAGACTTTTCTACTGCTTTTGATAAGGTAGACCGGCCACTTCTTTGGAAAAAGTTACATAAAATGGGGGTGCCTTCAACTCTGTTATCTTTAGTTATTGCCCTACACTCGCAAACATGGTGTCAGGTACTAATGGGGGAACTCAGGGCCTATCTTCAGTAATTTCTACAGAAAATGGCTTGAAGCAAGGTTGCCTATTGGCACCTCTATTGTTCTCTTTATATGTAAGAGATCTACCGGATTGTTTTTCCTTAATGGAAGGAGATGCTCCAAAGATAGGTGGCCGCTCATTTCCCTGCCTTATGTACGCAGATGACATTGTAATTATGGACCTGACCCCTATTGGTTTAAACAAAAAACTGTCCCAACTGCAGAATTATACGACTGCACAATTTCTGAAGATTAATGTTTCTAAAAGTAAGGTTCTGATTATGAAACGAGGTAAAAATAGAAAAGTCTGTAATTTTAATTGGAGAATTGGTTCCGAAAAACTTGAGATTGTAGATTCCTACCTCTATTTGGGGAAAGTTATTTCAAGTAGTACAAGGATTACTCCCCATACTGAACATAGCTCTTGCAAAGCGACATCTCATGCAAATGGCCTACGCAGATTTTATAGCGCTATGGGTCGAAGACATTTTTCACATCTGCTTTTAGTTTTTAAAGCTAAAATTCCTCCCACCTTGTTATATGCTATTGAATCCATACCAGTAAGTGAATGGAGTTTCTTGGATAAGATCGAAGGTCAAATTTTCAGCAAATTATGTAATTTTAATACTCTTGTCACAATAGCCGCTATTAGGCTAGAATTTGGCTTGGTACGTTCATTTATACAAGGTTTAGCTAGGGTAATACGTTGGGGTTACCAGCTAAAGAACAGTGAGCCTCTTTCATTGAGGAGTTTTATGCGTCAGGAAATTTTTGCAGGACAAATGTATAAATACTCTTTTTTTAGTGATTTCTTCTTGGCACTGCATCATTTCAATGTGCAAGAGGATTTAGTGCTGTCTTTTTCTCTCTCAGAATTGAAATCTTTTTTAAAGATTTCAAGTGGCATAGTTAGCTATTAGAGAGATGTCAATATATGTAGAGCAAGGGCCAGACTGGAAACAATAGTCAAGGATTCCTCCCCGAGAGTTCCTCAGAAGTACCTTTCCTGGAATCTAAGCCACGGTATTCGCCGGTGGCTCACCCTCTGTCGCATGAACCTCTTACCATTAAATGTTTTAACCGCAAATTGGTCACTCAACAGGAAAGGTGGAAAAAACTGTAACTTCTGTAATCAGGGTACCCAGAACCTTGATCATATCTTGTTTGTATGTCCATCTCTGTCTTCATCTCGATTTAGGTGGCTTCGACCAATGTTCATTCAGAATGGCATTAAAAATGTCTCGTCAGCTTGAGAATTTTTGTTTTTTCCAAAAAATGAAACTGTGTGTATAAAACTTTTAAACTTTTTTAGGGAGTTTATGAACATATTTAAAATTTTCATAATTATTCTTCGGGTTTGGTTGGCTATGCATTTAACTAGTTTTCTTATAATATAGCCCTTAAAGCCCCGAGCTCTTATGTTCTCCTCGACCATCTGAATCCATTTCTCACCTGTGGAAAATGTATACTTATGACTGCTGTTATCTCATTGTTGTTTGCACATAATTGGGTTTTTATCTATTTTAAATAAGTTCTAAGGGAAAAGATGTTGCTGCTTTATGATGCACTTTATATAAAATATATGGTGCTGCTATGGTATGATATTTTTCCAAAGTGTACTTATATTTAACACGATTTGATCTTTTTCCGTCTCAGTATAGGCTGTAACTTTACGATTGCTGCTATGTTATTGCTGCTATATGATGCACTTTATTTAATAATCTGCCGTTAGATGAAATTGCTTCCTTATGTTATTCTTTCAAATTGCACATGCTTTATAAATATATATTGTGTCACCATTCGTATTTCTCTACTGGAGGGCTCCTCTTGCTGCCTAAAGGATCCCCCAGAGCTGATTTTGGAAATCTTTGATATCTTTTGATGATCTAAATCTGTACAAAGCGGTGTAGCGACGTAGATATAATGTTTTTTAATTAAGTGTTTTTTGTAATTACTGCTGGTATTTTTAATATGTCTATCTATGCACGTCTTAAGTGGACCTCATTAGAGATCCAAATTCTTAATAAACATATTGAATTGAATTGGTGGTGGTGGTGATATTGGTGGTGGTGATGGTGGTATTGGTGGTGGTGGTGTTATTAGTATTGGTGGTGGTGGTATTGGTGGTGGTATTGGTGGTGGTGGTATTGGTGGTGGTGGTATTGGTGGTATTGGTATTGGTGGTGGTGGTATTGGATTGGTGGTGGTGATTACACTGTCACAGCTCAGGAGGAAGAGCGGGGGGGTATTTTCTGCCCTCTCCATGTAGTGTCATTTCTATCTTTGGCCTAATAAAAAACACTTATGATGCTAGGGCAGTTAGCTCCGCTCTTTATGGGGCAGAGGTTTGGGGATTCGATAAGCTCGACGACCTCTGCAGATCCGAGCATACATTTTTTAGAGACCTGGTGATGCTACCTAAAAATGTCCCCCTCACTCCCCTAATGCTGGATATGGGTAGGCGGTCGATTGGAGATATAGCCAGATTACGGCCATTACTTTTCTGGGCCCGCATTAGGCAGACCCCAGAGCTCCTCCCTTATGCTGAAGCCCTCACTGAGATTGTCCGTCTGGACGCTGGCGGCAAAATAGGCTGAATCTCCAATGTTAAAAAAATGCTAAAATCTATTGGCCTCCAAGCTTATTGGGATAGCCAGGAACCCCTAAGGAGAGACGACCTCAAACGGCTCTACTGGGAATGGACAGACCATCGGGAGAATAGCAATCCTAATGTGGGCAAATTAACAATAGAGTTCCTCACGCATAAACAAAACAGATACCTCAAGCCTTTTCTTGATATAATCCAGGTCCCGAGGGACAGGATGCTGTACATACACTTTAGGTATGGAACTCTCCCTGTTCGCGAGGTGACTGCTAAGTGGCACTCATGCAATGAGACCTCAAAAGCCTGTCCATGCTGCAGCGCCCCGATAGAAAGCGTTGCCCACCTAATGTTTGCCTGCCCGGCATATAAAAACTTGCGGGCAAAGTGGCTAAAATTGCTCTGTCAGCAATTAGGCACACAGGATTACCACGCAGCTCTGTGCATCCTTAGGTCTGATCCCAGACCTTTCTTTGCTTGTTGCGTAGCAAAGTTTCTTGACCAGGCATGGCTCACTAGGTGGAAGGTCCTTACAAGAGTGGCATAGACCTAACTTGACTGAGGCTGTGACAAACACGTGCGATGACCCTAAGTCCGCTTGGCCAATTAAATAACCTTCTTTCATGCACAAGCACTTTACTAGTTATCTGTGATGCCATCCAAGGGCAAATTCAAAATGTTCTAGCAAAATATTAGACGCCTATAACATTATGAAGGTTTGGTATCAAGATGAAATATTACTTGCTTTTCACCTGTTGCTACTGTATATTTTTATCTGACGTATTAATTGCACGTTCTTATCTGATGAATTTATTTTTAACTATTTGACTATAACAAATGTTTTATCGTGCCTTGGACCAAATAGGCCATCATGTTGTATTGTCTGTTTACACGAAGCTCATGGCATTGCGGATTGCACTTTTATTTTTTTTAAAAATGTATTTCGATAGCTTTTATGACATCATCTGTCGAATAAAGCTTTTACGAACAAGAAACACTCCAGCTGTAGTAGGGCTCTGGCTTCACCTCCTGGTGCAGGGCAGGCTGTGCTTTATGGCAGGCATTGAGGGAGGGAGGGAGGGATGGTCCCAGCTGCAGCTCCGGCCTCGTACAGTGCCCATGCTATTACTAGTAAGCGAAAGGTGCTGAGGTTGTGGTATTGGTATTGGTGGTATTGGTGGTGGTGGTATTGGTTGTATTGGTGGTGCTGGTATTGGTGGTGATAGTATTGGTGGTGGTGGCATTGGTGGTATTGGTGGTGGTGGTAGTATTGGTGGTATTGTTGGTATTGGTGGTGATATTGGTGGTGGTATTGGTGGTGGTATTGGTGGTGGTGGTATTGGTGGTGGTGGAGGTGGTATTGGTGGTGGTGGTTTGGTGGTGGTATTGGTGGTGGTGGTGGTATTGTTGGTGGTGGTATTGGTGGTGGTATTGGTGGTGGTGGTATTGGTGGTGGTATTGGTATTGGTGGTGGTGGTATTGGTAGTGGTGGTATTGGTGGTAGCGGTATTGGTGGTGGTGGTATTGGTGGTGGTATTGGTGGTGGTGGTATTGGTATTGGTGGTGGTATTGGTGGTGGTGGTATTGGTGGTGGTGGTATTGGTGGAGGGGTATTATTGGTGGTGGTATTGGTGGTGGTGGTCGTATTGGTGGTGGTGGTATTGGTGGTATTGGTGGTGGTATTGGTGGTGGTATTGGTGGTGGTGGTATTGGTATTGGTGGTGGTATTGGTGGTGGTGGTATTGGTGGTGGTATTGGTGGTGGTGGTGGTATTGGTGGTAGTGGTATTGGTGGTGGTATTGGTGGTGGTGGTGGTGGTGGTGGTATTGGTGGTACTGGTTGTGGTGGTAATGGTGGTGGTGGTATTGGTGTTGGTAGTGGTGGTGGTAGTGGTATTGGTGGTGGTGGTGGTGGTATTGGTGGTGGTATTTGTGGTATTGTTGGTATTGGTGGTGGTATTGGTGGTGGTATTGGTGGTATTGGTGGTGGTGGCATTGGTGGTGGGGTATTGGTGGTGGTGGTATTGGTGGTGGTGGCATTGGTGGTGGTGGTATTGGTGGTAGTATTGGTGGCATTGGGGGTGGTGGTGGCATTGGTGGTATTGGTGGTGGTGGTATTGGTGGTGGTGGTATTGGTGGTGGTATTAGTATTGGTGGTGGTGGTATTGTTATTGGTGGTGGTGGTATTGGTATAGGTGGTGGTGGTACTGTATTGGTGGTGGTGGTATTGGTGGTGGTATTGTTGGTATTGTTGGTATTGTTGGTATTGTTGGTGGTATTGGTGGTGGTATTGGTGGTGGTATTCGTGGTGGTGGTATTGGTGGTGGTGATATTGGTGGTGGTGGTGGTATTGGTGGTGGTATTAGTGGTGGTGGTGGTATTTGTGGTGGTGGTGGTAGTAGTATTGGTGGTATTGGTGGTATTGGAGGTGGCGGTGGTATTGGTGGTATTGGTGGTGGTGGTGGTGGTGGTATTGGTGGTGGTGGTATGTGTGGTGGTATTGGTGATGGTGGTGATATTGGTGGTGGTGATGGTGGTATTGGTGGTGGTGTTATTGGTATTGGTGGTGATATTTGGTGGTAATGGTATTGGTGGTGGTGGTGGTATTGGTGGTAGTGGTATTGGTGGTGGTGGTATTGGTGGTATTGGTATTGGTGGTGGTGGTATTGGATTGGTGGTGGTGGTGGTATTGGTGGTGGTGGTATTGGTGGTGGTGGAGGCGGTGGTATTGATGGTGGTATTTGGTGGTAATGGTATTGGTGGTGGTGGTATTGGTGGTAGTGGTATTGGTGGTGGTGGTATTGGTGGTATTGGTGGTGGTGGTATTGGATTGGTGGTGGTGGTGGTATTGGTGGTGGTGGTATTGGTGGTGGTGGTGGAGCTGGTGGTATTGATGGTGTTGGCGGTGGTATTGGTGGTGGTATTTGTGGTAGTAGTGGTATTGGTGGTGGTGGTATTGGTGGTGGTGTTGTTGTTGTTAATAAAACAGGCTGTTGAAAACAACCTGTCAGGTGGCTTAGTGCAGATGACATGTAACACAGTTGTGCTGGTGTGAGCTTCAGCCCATTAGCACACGATTATGTGCTACCTGGAATTCACATGACTTAATTCACTAATCATTTCTAAATCCATTTTACTTGGGGGGGTGGGGGGCGTTAAAACAGAAAGGAGATAATGCCGGTTAAAGTGATTGAAAGTAGGCTTCCGTGTTACGGGGCGGCCGTGTTGCTTAAAAAATACACAAGCAGTTTCAGCTGAAGCAGCGCATGTCCGGCCTGCAGTAAGAGAAACTCAATAAAGAAAATAGTGCTTACAGACTAAATAACAGGTCCCATGTAACAACCAAAGTAAAGGGGCCAGTAGCCATGGGAGGTTACAAATGAAGTTTAACACAAATAGAGCCGCTCCTAGTATGATGACCTAAGTGCTACAGTTTAACTTTGTGAGTGCAGGCATCTCCCAAAAAGTGAAAGATTGGTCTCACACACCACCTGGTGTCATGCTTCATCATTGACCAGTCCTCGCCCTCCTTGGTTTGATAGAGGGCGGGCATACACCTGACGACAGGGATGCACTTCTAAAGCTAAGTGGGGGCCCTTACAAAAAAAGTGAAGTTAAAAGGCCATTACAGATGTCACATTTGTTTTAATATAGCTGGCATCTGTATGATGTTTAAAATAAATGATCGGTGTGTTGGGGATTCTATTGTCCCCCCACCGTGGTTTGAGTGGTCGACATGTTTCTGCCTGATGGCCCGAAGGGTCCGTGGCATTCATCAGGACCTATATTACACAATCGGGCTCCACCCTTACCATGCTATGATGGTGAGGGTTCCACTGGGTGGGGTGATCAATATCACACTCCACCCTTTGTGCGGCTAAAATATTCAAGCCTGTATGGAAAGAAATCAAGACAAAGTGAAATCCAGAAAGTAGCGGCATAGTCACAAATGTAGTGAAGGTCATCCGGTCAGCCACATACACATGCAAAACATAGTGAGTGGCTATAAGTGCAACAAACTGTGTCATTCATCTGTGCACTTAGTAATTAATGGGGGCCATGCGCCCCAAAGCTTACCCTAACAAATGGAACCCACTAGCCCCATAGGAGAGTGAGGATGGAAGACCCCTTAGGTCGAGCGCTGTGTATGAGGAGAAAAAGGAAAAAATCCAGGAGAATCATGAACTGTCCAGAGAAGTACTCTGGATACTGTGGTGAATCTTAAAATGCTGTGTTCCACACGGAAAAGACAAGAGTACACTACCAACATGGACAAACACACTCATCCATCCATATCATCCATACTCTTATTGTTTAAAGGGAAGTCTCCCACCTCTGCACCTATGTCCGTGTTCCTCGCCTCCTCGCCGGTATGTGAGGAGAGTCAATACGTGCTATTTATAGTGTTCGCGCCGGTTCGCGAGTACTAATTGGAAAGTTAATTGGGTCTAAATGGAGGTGATCCGGTGTCGGCACTGTGCACTGTTTAAATGGTGCCTGACTTGCCTGGATGTAACTAAGGTGCGTTGCCAGGCCTTAAAAGGAGCTTCCGTTGTCCGAATCATGTCTTGCCTGGCAGACGCGGCCGTGCAGGGAGCAGCCTCCGCCGTCGGTGCCTGAGTTGTTCTGACGCATGCGCATCAGCGCCCTAAGTGAAGGGCGTGGTCCCCTTATGTTTTTGAGCAGTATCGGCTTTGCGCTATTACGCCTTGCATGTATCAATGTAGTACTTCAGTCAGTAAGCGGTGGACTGTGCCTTAAAAAGGTGCTATGTGTGAGCACTATGTGAGCGCGGTGTCGCGTATGTTAAAACCGCACGCTTCTCTAACAAGGATCAAACAATTGCCATAAACCCCAGAAGAGGGCTGTAATGGCCCTGGCTGCCTTGGTGGCGGTGCGGCCGTGTATACATATTGAACTTGCATTTATGATACGGTGGTAGACGCTGTGGAGTGCTCATGTTGTGCCTCACACAATCTGTATATAAACGGTGTTCAAGTTATCAGAAAAGCGCTTTCAAAATCAAAAGAACCACACTGATAGTGCGAGGGCACACACACCATGGTGGCAGTATGCCCTAGTACATATTGTCATGTTTGGGACTATGTGTAAGTTCTATCTTCGTTGGTGACAAAGTTATGGGTCTACGGGTGGCCAGTATTAGGTCAAATTGCGGTTCCATAATAATTTCTTGGCAGGAAAGTGTGGAGAGCACACTCAAAAAAGGGATTTTCTAGGTACGGGCTCAATTGATAAATTCTGTGCTTCCATGTTAATCGAATTGGGGTCAAACAGAGCAAAATAGACCATGGTGCGGTCTGACAAGTTACTGTGCCATTTGTTGCCACGGGATTTCGTCATTAATTCCCTTTTCCCATGTGCGTAGCCGGTACACCCACCTCTGTTCTCTGATGAAGACAAGGCCGGAATACGGAGGGACTAACAAGCCTATTAACAAATCCCAAGGCAGCATTTACGAAAGACAATGACACAAGCCAATGAAAAATATGGGAGGAGAGTGGGCGCGGCTTCTCTCCCATACTCTACTACATCAGTCTCGCAGAGGGAGTAGCGCATGCGCGCTGCCGCTAGGCTCGACCTAAAAAGGGAAGAGGGTCATTCTCCTACTTAGCGGCTAAAGCATGGAATGATCTTCCTCTTGCCACTCGCCCATTAAGTCAGAGAATCACTTTAGGAAGCTCCTAATTACCTGGTTGGTTTACTACAGTGTGAACGTTGATCTTATAGTGCTGTGAGTGATCTGGCTAGCGCCCAGAAGCCTTTGGGGGCAGTTGTTTGTATAAACATTGGATAATTCATTCAATGCGTGCACAGTGTTCTGCATAAATAACAAACATGTGTACAGTAGAATCCGGAAGCTATACCAGCATGTCTCGTAATGAAAAGACGCATGCACTCATTACAACTTAAAATCCATACATAAGTCTAAAGCGGCCTCTTCGTCCTGGATAACTGCACATTAGCGATGACTTGAACAGGCCTTAGAGCCCCGATTACAAGCCAAAGGGTAAATTCAGATCTCTGTGAAAACACTGCACCACAGATGTTATCCCAATACAGATTGTGGCAGGTCCAATCTACAGGGATTTATCAGGGGAAAGACCTGAAAAAGGAAAAAAGTGCAACATTTGGTATGGAAGACGATGATTCCATGTGTTCACCTTCATGTCAAGGTGGTATTTGCCACAACTGTGCAATTAACTCAATTCCGGGGAGAAGTATTTCCAGTATATCCAAATACCTCACTCACCTCCTTCCGGTCCACTTATAATCGTTCCTTAGACTTGGCTCTAAAGTAAACAGCCCTTACACATGCAGGACATGTTGAGAATTTCAGCAGCATAAACTTAACACCAAGAAATGCGTGAGGCGCATTCAACGAGCAAATCATATTTCGTGCCACAGAAGACAGTGAAAGGCCCCACTGGCTCCATTTAGCAATCCTGTAACGCCAGGTGACTCTTACTTCAGTTTCTTTGCCTGAGTCTGCTGGTATTGGAGGGGCATTCGTGTGCGTCACAGGGAACCGAGACTGTTATACAATGTGAACCAAAGGCCCGGAGGTTTCTTCCTCTAGGCCTCAGTCCCCCCTCATTGCCTTTCCTCGAACGCTCGCGAAGCACCAGCGCCGCGCACCTCATACGCCATATTACTGCAAACATTACAGCAACACAGCGTTTCCTCTCCACCTTAGGAGCGTAGATATCGATATTGTAGCAGGTGCAGAGACACCAGGGCCCAGAGATGGAGCCCTCCACGGATCATAAATATGATTAACTAGAACGACTTTACTCTCTTGCAGGAGGGGCCCGCTGCACCCTTGGTGCACCACTGCTCGCACACACAGCTCTTAAGCTGTAACAGCCGGAACACCAACAACGGTTCTCTTACGGGGTGCGTGGGGGGGGTCATTTGGCCGTGGCACAACTCAGCTCTCTATCTGTGTGCAAACGCCGGGTGACCCCAAGCGGGTCCCCATTTGGCCCAAGCCCTTTATGTGTCTACCATAGTAAGTGAAGTGACAGCAAACATTTTTTTTACAGTAGAACCCCATCATGTGTTACTCCACTATAGCTCGACCTGGGCTCAGGGGTGTATTCAAACGGTGAACACCAGAGGCAGGCAGTTCTTCTTCAGGCACCCTCCACGGAGCGGCGCACATACGTTTTTTTAGCCTTTATGTATTGAGGACCAGGTCTCATGGGCGCTGTAAAACTGTGCACGTGCTGCATTCATATAGTTGTGTATAGAACAGAAAAACAATAGTTTGGCCAAACTTCATCAGACAGGTGCCATGGGAAACAGTGATCAATGACCCTAAAGACATGATAAAAAAAAAAACACACACAAGTGTGCAGGATACAATTTTAATGAAAAGGCAATAAATGCAATTATTGAAATTTTGTTGGCGGGGGTTAGACACCTCAAACCCAGAACCTCGCACCCTCCGCCACGCATGACTACTTAGAGCCCATCGCCCTCCTTACGCGCTCTCTCCCCTGGCGGTGCCTTCTGGGTCCAGGCTTCAGTGCACTGCAGACAAGCTGGTACCCCCGGGCCTTCTCTAGGCTGTCGGTCTCCCCTGCTTCACCAGCCCTCCTTTCATCTTTCCGTGGCTGCGCACCCTGGTCGCATGCTGTGCTTTTAGTACAAAATAAGGACCTTGAATCAGCCAAGGGATCGAGCCACTGATAGCGGAGAGCTGAAAGACCGACTTTAGGACAATACAAGCATTTGCAATGCAATAGGTCTCACATTTACGCAAGTTTAAGCTATTGGCATTGTAAATGACAATGCCTTTTATTTATGTTTTAAAAACTAAAACAAAAATAAAAGGCATTGTCATTTGCAATGTCAATAGCTCAAATGCGAGACCTATTGCATTGCAAATGCTTGTTTAGGTAAAAGTGCCTGCCTTTCACCACAACAGAACCAAGCCTCGCGTGACATGCCTGGCTCTAGACCCGCCTGTGCCCCTGATGCAGAAGAAAACAGCAAATTAATTAAATAACCAAGCGCGGCCGCTAAAGTGAGCGGACCGCGCTGCAAATTCATTTAATAAACATGCGCTGCCGCAAAAGTGAAAGCGGCCCGTGCTGCAAATTAATTAAATAAACAAGCGTGGCCGCTAAAGTGAAAGCAGACCACGCTGCAAATAAAAAAAAAAAATTGTGCTGTTAGCCATAATAAAGCAGACCGTGTAGTATGACCGGTAAAAGGTCCAGTCCTTATGGGCAGTAACAAATGGAGACAAGGCGGTACCAAGGAGGGACTAAAAAGCCTATTTACCAATCAGAAGCCAGCATTTAAGAAGGACAATGACACAAAGCCAATGACAAATATGGGCGGAGAGTGGACGAAGCTTCCACAGCATACCTTATTACAGCATGCGCGCTGCCGCTAGGCTCGACCTAAAAATGATGTGAGGGTTTTTTGCGCTGTCGGTTAAATACAATTTTGCCTTCAGAAGTGCTCCACATGCATTGAAAATAGCAATTTTTAGACTTAAGGCTGCTATCTTACCACACTTTATAAAAGCAGAGACAATAGACAAAAACAGCACCCTTAAGAGGTGGATAACAGAAAAGAGTTTGCATTTGCTTTTTTGGGGGAGTTTTTGGACCGACACCATGTAAGGTGCTTCAGTGTTCGACCCCTGCGCTTATTCTTTTTAGAGGCGAACACTTGCATCGTCAGTCACCAGTATTCTGGCGACAAGCAACTCCTTCACAAATATCTGAATGGTTGTCTCTTTGTTACAGAGGACTGGAAGCCTTCTCGTTTTCTAACTGGAAACGTTGTCCAAATTGAATCTCAGTATCCACCTCTCTCCCTGTTTTGCTAGTTTCTCACTCGATTTTAACTTGGTCATCATTTCATTCACTGTTGGGTATTTCTTCTGTTGATCCTTCTACTGTGAATTCTCAGTGTTTTATCTTAGACTCCTTACTGAAATTCCATTCTTTCTGATTTACATTGCTTACCTTTGTACTGTATTATTTTGAGTGTGCGCTGCATACACTTCAAGGCACTGGTTCTGGGTCAACCCCAGTGTCTGGTAGATAAACGTGATGCTGCCCTGTGGCTCACCGTAGTCCCTGCTGGTTCCTGTGAGGAGGAGGAAGCCGTGCACTATCCTTGCCGCACCGCTGGGGGACCACAAGCCCAATCAGCCCCTGCAATGCTGAACATGCGCTCATAAGTGCATCGCCGCCCGCAGCTCACCGTAGTCGCTGCTGGTTCCTGTGAGGAGGGGGAAGCTATGCCCCATCCTTGCCACACCGCTGGACGACCACAAGCCCCACCAGCCCCTGCAACACTGAACACACGCTCATAAGCGTGACGCCCCCCCCAGGGGTCACCGTAGTTGCTGATGGTTCCTGTGAGGAGGGGGAAACCGTGCACATTCTCGCACCACCGTGGGGGGACCACAAGCCCAATCAGCCACTGCAACGCTGAACACTCGCTCATAAGTATGGGACCGCCCGCGGCTCACTGTAGTCGCTGCTGGTTCCTGTGAGGAAGGGGAAGCCATGCACCATCCTTGCCACACAGCTGGGGGACCACAAGCCCCATCAGCCTCTGCAACGATGAACACGCGCTTATAAGCGAGACGCCGCCCCGTGGCTCACCGTAGTCGCTAATGGTTCCTGTGAGGAGGGGGAATCCATGCACCATCCTTGCCGCAATGCTGGGGGACCACAAGTGGTGTCTTGTGGAGGACGATATAAGAAGTATATGGGAAGCAGCCTTTACAACGCAACCGTTACAACGCATGCAGTTACATCGCATGCCGTTGCAACGAAAAAGGTGTGCAGCAGTGGTTAGAAGGTGTTGGATTTAACTCCAACACCTTCCCTACTGTTGCACACACTGGAGTTGGAATAGAAAATTAATCTATTCCAACTTCCAGCGCTCCCTCAACAGAAAGTCGGGGTAAAGTTTGGTGTTGCAGCGGCATGCGAAGTAATGGCAGGCATTATAACGTCACATATCCGAAGTATATACGTATATACCCAGTTTCCATGGGAAAATAATTTTTTGACTTGCCTATAACATTGGTGCAGTTTGATGAATTTTCACAACATTTTCCAAAAAAGTGTACTGCTGTGTCTTATTGTGCATGGAAAGTTTCTGGGTCTTCCATCAAGCCGGGGCCAAGAAAAATGGGGGGGGGGGATAAAAAAAAGTGTGATTCTCATGTTAATTCCCACAGACTATTTAGGCACGCCCGACCTGCTTAACGGAATTACACGAATTTTGGCAGAAAGCTAGCTTTTGGTCCGCAGATTGTGCTTTTTGTTATTTGGTATAAATCCATTCTGTAGTTGTTGAGGAATTTAAGGCAATCCAAATTTGTATATCTGCAATCGTGGATAATTTGCGACAAATTCTCATCTAATCGCGAATGCACACGCCAATAGGAATGCTATGATTGGCTGGCCGCAACCTGAGCAGAGAGTTGAGCCACCATTTTAGTTTATAGGGACAGTCCAAGGGATTGAAATCAAATGGTGGAACTTGGTATAAGGGGTCAGGTTGGATGTGTTCTGACACCATGAGAGGCATATAAGCATCTTTCAGGAACTCCACATGTGTACAATATGTCGCTAAACACGTGTTTTCTTTTTACATGCAATGTCCCCAAATTCGTCGCGACCACCAGTGTGGCCCCCCTTAACGTTGCGGGGAGTTCGCGAATATCAGGAAATTCTTTTTCTTTAAAACATTCACAGACCCACTCTGACAATGATGCAGCCACTCACAGATGCACTCAGAGAGTAATGCACCCAGTCACAGACCCACTCACAGACTTATGCACCCATTCACAGACCCACTGATACACTTAAGCACCCACTCACAGACCCACTTAGGAATTAATCAACCCAGTCCCAGACCTGCTCTGAGACTCATGCACCCACTCACAGACCCACTCAGAACCTTATGCACCCACTCACAGACCCACAGAGAGACTCATGCACCCACTCAGAGATCCACTCAGATACTCATGCACCCACTCACAGATGTACTGAGAAACTCATGCACCCACTCACAGATGCACTTAGAGACTCATACACTCACTCACAGACACACTCAGGACTCATACACCCACTCAGTCCCACTCAGACACTCACACACCCACTCACAGACCCACTCACTGACTTATGCTCCCACTCACAGAACTCACTCAGAGACTCATGCATCCACTCACAGATCCACTCAGGAAGTCATGCATTTACTCACAGACCCACTCAGAGAGTCATGCACCCACTGACAGACCCTCTCAGAGATTTACACAGGCTGTCACAGAACCACAAACAGACTCATGCACCCACTCATAGACCCACTGATACACTTATGCACCCACTCACCAATGCACTCAGGAATGTATCCACCCACTCACAGACCCACTCAGAGACTCATGCACCCACTAATAGATCCACTCAGAGACTTATACATCCACTCACAGAGCCACAGAGAGACTCATGCACCTACTCAAAGTCCCACTCAGATACTCACACACCCAGTCACAGACTCGCTCAGAGGCTCATGCACCCACTTACAGATGCACTCAGAGACTCATGCACCCACTCACAGATGCAATTAGAGACTCACGCACCCACTCATAGACCCACTTAGACATGCACCCACTCACAGACCCACTCAGTCACTCACACACCCAATCTCAAAGTTGACAGGTTACAGTTAGGATTAAAAAATTTAAAACCGTAGAAATTCACTGAAAAAAATTAAGATTAGAGGGATGTTATAGTTAGGAAATAATATTTAAAAGACTGTAGAAATTCACTGAAAAAACTAAACGTTACAGGGACTTTATAGTTAGGAAATAGAATTTTTTTTAAACTTTAGAAATTCACTGAAAAAAACAAATGTTACAGGGACATTATATAGTTAGGCTCAGATTTCCCTCATACAAAACCAGTGAAATTCAGCAGTTATAGTTACCTGAGCTAATTATAACTTACGCCCCTGCAATGCACTGCTTATGACCTCACATAATACATCACTCATGAGATGGTCTGTGACATCGCTGAGGACATCACTCATGACATCTCAAATGACATCACTGGTGATATCATCCACAGAACCACTCACACACCCACTCACACCCCTAAACAACCTCTCATACACCCACTTACACACACACACAACCATTCACATACCCATTCACAGACACATACAAGTAATTACACAACCACTCACTCATCCATAGAGCCACTCACACACTCACCCACTCACTCACTCACTCATACAGCCACTCATACAACCACTCACTCACCATTCAGCTACTCATGCAACCAGTCACTCATCCTTATACCCACTCATACATGCAGTCACTCACCCTTATAGGCACTCATACACACACTCAGCCACTAACTCGCCCACTCGCTCATCCATACAGCAACTCAGACAACCACTCACACACCCATACAGCTACTCATACACCCAGTCACTCACCCATATAGCCACTCATACACCCAGTCACTCACCCATACAGCCACTCACAGAGCCACACACTCACCCATACAGCTACTCACATACCCATTTCTTCACCCATACAGTCTATCAACACAGCCACTCCCTCACCCATACAAGTACTCACACACACACTCACACACCAACACAACCACTTACATACCCATTTACACATCCATACAAGCACTCTCATATCCACCCACTCACCCATACAGCCATTGACACAGACACTCACTCTCCAATACAGCCACTCACACATCAACTCACTTAACCAAACACCCACTCAAAATGCCACTCACTTATACATTCAGCCACTCACATATCCACTCACCCACCCATACAGTAACTCACATAGCCACTCACTCACCTATAGAGCCACTGACACACCCACCCACTCACTCACAAACACATCCACTCACACAGCCACTCACTCACCCTCCCAGCTACTCACACACCCACTTATTCACCCATACAGCCACTCATGCACCCACCCACATACCCAAACAGTGTCTCACTCACACACCCACTCACATACAGATACACAGTCACACAGCTAATCACATAATATATGTTAGAAGTAGGATCACTGATTAGTAGTACACCTAGTATAATATTTTACCCTTTGTAGTACTTTAGTATATATGTTTAACAATCATAAACTCTTAGAAAATACTTACACTCACTGGATGATGTCATCAGTGATGTCACTGACCATGTCATGAGTAATGTAATATGTGAGGTCCTAAGCAGTGCATTGCTGGGGCGTAAATTATAGTTAGGTCAGGAAATTCTAACTGCTGAATTTCACTGGTTTTGTACGAGTGAAATCAGACAGAGCCTAAGTATAATGTACCTGTGTCCTTGGTTTTTTTCAATGAATATCCAAGGTTTTTTAAATTCTATTTCCTAACTATAATGCCCCTGTAACCTTTGTTTTTTTCAGTGAATATATATATTCATTGAAAAAAACCAAAGGTTGCAGGGACGTTATAGTTAGGCTTAGGTTTCACACGTACATGGACCCCATTCCCTTGGGCCTGGCCTTTATTTATATATTTTTTTTAAAAAGAAAGGGGAGGGGGGCCGTTGGTTCCCCTCCCTGGGCTGATGTTGGCCCCTGTAAACCCACCCCTTGGGGCCAAGCCTTTATTTATGTATCTTTAAAAAGGGGCTGCGCGAGCCCTCCTGGGCCAATTTCTGCCCTGAGGACCCCATACCCTGGGGCCTGGCCTTTATCTACATATTTTTTTAAAAGGGGAGGGGGGGCCGGGTGACCCCCCCTCCCATGGGCTGATTTTGGACATGGCGACCCCATCCGCCGGGGCCTGATGTGTATTTATAAAAAAAATTAAAAAGGGGGGAAGGGCCCCCCACCCTGGGCTAACTTCAGTCCCGGGGACCCACATACACCACGTCCTGCCTCTCCGTTGGGGACCGTGGGGGAGGCTCAAGGCCCCCACGGTCCCTGCCAGCTCCCTGCCTCCTGAGGGAGCCGGCATTGCTTTGAGACCGAGGAAGCTCCTAAACATGGAGCTCCCTGGATCTCAAAGCAATTTGTCTGTTTCCTTGCTTGCTTGACAGTGGGCAGGGAAGCAGACACATGCTCCGCCAAGCGGAGCGTTTGCTCTGGCTTGGCGGGAAGTTCACGCCAAGCCACAGCAAACTGCAATGTCCTGGGGTGGGCACCCCAGGACATTGCTGGAGCCAGCCCTGGGGGGTGATGGTTCCCATGGCCATCTATGGCTGCAGGAGGGGGGCCACGTGCCCCCCTCCTTTCTTTTCTGAACCCCCGGGGAGGTGGTGGTCCCCGGGGCCTGGGGTCCACAGCGGGCCCCATTAATTATTGTGTTTAAGACCTGGGGAGGTGGTGGTCCCTGGGGTTATGGGGGAGGCCGTAGGGCTTCCCCGCATTTTTTGAAAAATAATATATGTGTCCCAGGGAGGTGGCGGTCCCCGGGGCTGCAGGGGAGGCTGAGCGGGCACCCCGCATGTCTACTGTTCACTGCCCCGGGGAGGTGGCAGATCCCGGGGCTGCGGGGGGTGGGCCGAGCAGGCCACCCGCATGTCTACTGTTCACTGCCCCGGGAAGGTGGTGGTCCCCCGTGCTGCAGGGGGTCGAGTGGGCCCCCTCCTATCTATTGTTTACTGCCCCGGGGAGGTGGCTGTCCCCTGGACTTTGTATAAGTCTAGGAAGGGGGCCCCAAAAACCCCCCTCCTTCATTACATTCATGTCCACAGGATTTTTATTTTTTATTTTGCAGCGGATCCGTTGATGCACCCGCAAATTTGCGGCAAAATTAAAAAAATACTTTTGACCCCCAGCACCATATCTGGGGGTCAGGGTATTCCTACCCTGCCCCTTTTTCATAATTTTTTACTTTCTGCCGAGTCCCAAGTTGGCTGCCAACACTTCCTGGTTGAAGTGTTGGCAGCCAATCAAATTTTCATAGGATCCGCGAGTTCACTGCAAGGACTCATGTTCCCAGATATCTATATTTTTTCAACTTTAATATCTCTGAAGCTGCTGAACAGATTTACACCAAATCACAAAAAGCACGCTTTCTGAACTAAAATCTAGCTTCCTGCCAAATTTGGTGTCAATCCGTTCAGCAGTTCGGGCTGTAGTCGTGTTCAAAAAATGAAAAATCCCCATAGACATAACATGGGGAAAATGCGTTTTGGGGCCCCCCTTTTTTCTCAGCCCCCGCTTGACGGATCACCCCGAAACTTTCAACACAGCAGCTGGACCAAAAAGGGGACGTTGTTTAAAAAGTTCGTCAAGATTTGTCAAGAGGCGCCAAAGTTATTGGAAAAAATAAAAAACGCTTTTCCCATGGAAGCTTTGGACCTAACTGTAACTACCTACTGGCGACCGCCAGTAGGTTATATATATATAATCTCTTTTTTCGGTGATGTGGTGTGGGAGGAGGAATTTCTCATCAGCTTTATTCTCCATGGAATGCCCGCAATGCTCCGCTGTAACTCGATTCCTGAGTAGCTGCATGGAGATGGGCGCCAATCCCATTAGGGATTTCTAATGAATCAAACCTTTCTCACGATGTGGGGCTTTCAGAAATCAGCAAGTATGTTATGTTATCTAATGTTAAGAGAATTTTTATAGCGCACGTACACCAAACGGTTTTATGGCGCTTATAGAAGAGGTGATCTGCCGCTCATAAGATCATTCATTCGTAGGCATGAGAAAACAGCCAGGTCTCCTAAAATAAGAGTAGCATGAAGATCTAATGTTGGAAGGGAGTGCATTCCAAAAAGAGGGGGCCAATACCGCAAAGCGGGATCCACCAGTTCTTTTCCGCTTGAAGGTGGGAATGGCTAACAGGTACTGGTGGGAGGACCTAAGAACCCGGACAGGGACATACCTCTGGATAACATTGGAAATAAATTCCGGGCATGTGCCATGGAGTGATTTAAATATCAGGCATTATTATTATTATTATTAGGAAGTTTGTAAAGCGCAATGGTTACTCCCAACGGAGTGTCCCCACGCTAGGACAACTGGGAACCCCAAACCCATACCACACTAATCGACTACCTACATAGCCTCTAAGCAAGGAAAGGCAGCAGAGTAGTTAACGACCGCCCCCTGAGTCACGGAAGAGCCAGGTTTTCAATTTCTTACGGAACCAAGGTTCTGACTCAGATGTCCTCAAGTCCACAGGAAGCTTATTCCAGGCCTTAGCTGCCAGGAAACCAAAAGATCTTCCACCCACCCTGGCCCTCCGCACGTTAGGCACAGTCATTCTCATACTGCCAAGAGATCTCAAATTCCGAGAAGTTTGGTAAACCGTCAGAAGGGGGGTCAGAAAGCGCGGCCCTTTTTTCCTAAGGATCCTATGGCTGATACAGAGAGCCTTAAATGTAACTCTAGCCTGTATTGGGAGCCAGTGAAGTTTTTTTAAAGCTTCTCCTACCGGGGCCCTCCTGGGAATATTCAGGATAAGCCTAGCTGCGGCATTTTGGACCTTCTGCAAGATGTTCAGATTTTCAGATTTTTAGCGGTCACCCCTAGATACAGAACATTGCAGTAGTCAAGACGAGATGTGACCAAAGCCTGTACAATAGTTCTTTTAGCATCCAGGGGGAGAATGTGCATCCGACCTTAAATGCACAGCGTTGGGTTACTGGAAGCCAATGCAATTTCCTCATAAGGGAAGTGATGTGGTGCCATCTTGGCTTGTGATAAATAAGTCTTGCTGCCTGATTTTGCACTAGTTGCAGTCTTCTCATTAAGTACCCTGGAAGGCCAGCTTTATTCTCCATGGAATGCCAGCAATGCTCTGCTGTAACTCGATTCCTGAGTAGCTACATGGAGATGGGCGCCAATCCCATTAGGGATTTCTAACTAATCAAACTTTTCTCACGATGTGGGCTTTCAGAAATATGCAAGTATCAGCGCGTGTTTAAGTGACACTTTCTTCTGCGCTCCTCAGAGACTTTTCAACTCCAGAGGTCACTGTCAGGGCCGGACTGTCCGTACTGAGCATCAGGCATTTCCCCAGGAACCTGGAAGGGTTGGGGCCAATTTTGCAGCAGTGGGGGCTGATTTTTTACTGGTTGCCCGTTCTGCAGGAGTGCTGCAATATCGGCCCCCAGTAACAAAGGCAGCAAGCAAGCGTTTCCAGCCTCCTGGGGCCAGGCAGTGCTTCATCAAGGGCTGGTCAGAGAAAATTGCCAGGACTGCTTTGGGTTCCGAGTCCGTCCTTGGTCACTGTGAGGGCTAGCACCCAGACGTTGGGGGATGTTTGTTAGCAGTTACCATACCATTTTGTTAACGCCAGAGCACATAGCAGCCTGGCAGAATGAGTGAATCTTACGCAGATGAACGTTTATCTTAGTATATGACTGAAAAATGTAGCATTTCATCGATGGCATGGGGGATTTGCCCCTTAAACACTTCCTTAGTTGCAATATTAAAAGCAATGACGGACTATGCCGTATTTATGTGGGACTGCACTCCTATAAACCGAGCTTAGGCAGAAGCCTTTATTTAAGTGCCACCACTAGGTGCTACCAAATTACAAGAAAAGGCTTATTCGTAGTCAGTGGGAGTGCTTAAAGAAAAATCCGTTTTGTCAGTAATGCAGAATAACCTTTAACCCTTCATGTTCTTAGGAAATCTTCTGTAGCTCTTTTATTTTTGTCCTTGTGACTTCCAAATTAAGCTCCACAAAGAGGTATCCTATAAAGAGAATATCCTGTTTATAGCTAATAGGTTTCATCGTCAATTCAGAATTGGTCCCGGTGACTTTTTCATTCCAAGAAAAGACTAGAGAAGTGCATGGGCTCCGGTGGAGAAGGAGCGGCAAAAAGTCAAAGTACCAAGGAATTCAGAAATGTTATGCATAGACCTCTGCAATCGACATTCAACCCTCTGAGTTATCCTACTTGCTTTGCCGTGTGTATCCTGCACTAACATCTTTCATGACACTGTCACTTTCATAATTTTAAGGCCAGTAGACCAGCTGGTTTGCCATCTGAGGCATGCTCACCAAAAAAATAAAAGATTATTCTACTATCTACAACAGGTGTAATATCTACAAAGAACCTGATCAATAGTTCTTTAACAACAAACATGTTTCAATCATCTCATTGTATCCTACACATGACCTTTCATTAAGACAAACAGACTTGAACCAGCACACCCGAACAACTACAGATTGATCTCAAACGGACCAATCATGGGGAAATTGATGCTTTCACCCAGATCTCTAACTTTCTTGAAAAGAATATGCTGGTATCCGGCTAACAAACAAGCTTTTGCACAGCAACAGAATCAATTCTGATCTCCATCTGGGCCATTACTCCAGGAGAATTACTTCTTCCACTGGTGCCTTGTGATTTTTGCAACTAGTGGGGTGGGCACAGGCAGGCACACACGTGCCCAGTCACTTCCAGCCATCTACTCAAAACTGCACACATATACTCATGATCCAGCGGCGTACTACCAACAGATACTCCACTACCATATACTCACCTGGGCCCATATAACTTCTCTCGCACTAAATACCAAGTAGACCGCTGGAACTTTTTAGTTTTATATTTTTCATACCTCAAGATTTAGTTATTTCTTCTAACTAAACCTTTCACTGATCAAATAGTTCTTTCCTCATGTCAATGGACCATTAGGTGGAACTAGTTGATGGTGATAATTAACATAATTTGATTAAACATTTCTTGATTGAAATAATCACAGACTCAGTAAATTTTAAAAATCTTTACCTAAATTAGTTGGTTATGAACCATCTCAAAAACGTTTCAGTACAAACACCCTCATCCGCAAGAGTGCCAATTCAATCAAAATTTCAATAGATATAATAATTCAGATCCACACAATAACTATGCTCAGAAAGAAGAGATTAGAGAGAGAAGAGCATTTATCAAGACGATGGATTTATAATTACCAAGTATGGTGTGAAGACCAACCCCCTGTCCAAAGGGCTGGTAAGGGTCCCCAGGACAGATCAGGAGACAAAGGCTTCAGGACAGGAATCAGGACAGGATGCTTCACCTCTCTAGATACCGACGACTGCGTCGCACCCCTCTCTGACACTCTCTTCCTCCTCGTGGTTCTTCCGCGATCTTCTTTCTAACCCACCCAAATTAAGTAGATGGTTCCGCATTCGATTTCTTCATCAGCATTTCAGAGCATCAGCACCACCCCCAGCACCGACAGCATCCCAAGCTCTGAATTGTTTCTGCTGCTTCCGCTCCCAACAAGCTTAGCTAACTAACTAACTAAACTACTTCAATTATACCTTTCTATTACCATGTACCACCCATTAATGTTTCAATCTTACAGAATACTAACTTCTGATTGGACAGGCGAGGGGGGATGATCATCACACCATGCTTATATTTCACTTATTTCTTTAAACCATTGTTTCAAAACTCCTCCCTTCAAACTTTTATTCCGCCCTTCCTTTCCCATACATCTTTAAACTTTATTAATACAAATGTAGCGATTTCTTGAATAAAGTTCCTTCATATGAACTCTTCACCCTCATGTTCCCAGGGCACATCTTCGCCGACCTTGGACGCGTGACAAGTCCTTAGTCATCTTTTCGAACTTCCACACCAGGGCGCATGCGTCGCGCAACGTCAGTCTGCTCGACTCAGACAAATTTGACAGGCCCAAATACGCACTAATAATAAAGTCAAAAGGAAGAATGTTATTCTCAAAAATAAATGATTTCACTGTATACCACCAACCTCTACTCTAGCCCATACCATTTATTATTTCCCTTTCTGCATTTGCGTTAGTATAAAACTTATTTTCTAATTTCTGCAAGCAGGTGCCATGCATGTGAGTTTTCAAGCGGCCATTTTATCGTTCTTTGCGCAAGCGCCAGAATTTCCCTCCAAGCTTTAGTACGTCATACTACGTAGATGTAGTAGACGCATGCGCAGTAAAGATCCCGTGTTAGAATGCATCTTAGTCCTACGTTCATGTTATTGCAGTTAGTAAACACATAGGCATGCTTCATTTTCTCCCGCGTGTAAAGGAAATGCGTATTATTAATCACAAAACACGTTGTTAGTAATTCGTTAGTGAGTTAAACGAGAGGATTGCTTCCGTGCAAGTCTCATGTACGAGTCCTTGCTCCATCACTCACACCTCCTAATCCACAAGCGCACTCACTTTCAACCATCCGGTCATGAGCGCACATACTTGCACCCACCATTTACAAGCACATACACCTACACACTTGCACACATCCATCCACACGTGTACAAATACAAATTCATTCATATATACATTCACATACTCCAAAGCACTTATCGACCAGCGGTGGTGATTGAAGGACCCCCAGGTGGTTGGAGGGGGAAGCATGAAGGTACTAGAAGACTCTGGAGGATTTAGAAAGGCAAGGGAAAAAGAGAAGCACCCACTGCCTCCTCTCATTGGCTGACCTTGTCATGGGTTAACCAATGATAGGAGGACCTTCCCTAACTTCATAGAGTGGGGTGGGGTCAGTGAAGCTTACTGACCCCACCCCACTGTGTGACGATGTGTTATCGATAGACAGTCAGCCCTGGGCATTTCAGTGCTTAAAAATGAAGTGACCAAGGCTAAATCTATTCGTGACGCTCCCTCTTGTCATTACAGGAAGGGCCTCATAGGGCTTTGCTGGGCTGATGAGGTCACTGCCCTCAGGACTGTGAAATCTTCAGTCCGGCAAAAGCTTGGCTCAGGCACCTGAGAATTAGAGCAGGTAAAGCACCTGGCTGCCTGACCCTGATATGGTGAGTGTCTGTCACGTTGACATTTGTCAAGTCTGTCAGACAATAATCTTGCTTTTGGAAAATTGAGGGAGGGGGCAGAGTCCCACTCCTCATAATGAAAGCCGCTCCTGACTTCTACTGGACCGAACGGAAATGTTCAACACAGAGAATCACAACTGCTTACTAATGAGACTTGTAATTGAAGGAATCTTCCTTGACTGGATCTTCCCCCACTCACTTCCCTACCGCACAATATCAAGGGTAGGTGAACCTTAAAGATTGACAATTTGCGGAATTTTGCACAACATGTACCTCTGCCAGAACCAAACAAATCTTTTAGCCTGACTTGCTATAAACATTCAAATGATACACAGCTCATGATGAAATTGGAAGAACCAAGCAGTCTTTATAACTCAAGACTAAATAACTGCCTCTGCGCCCCTTACTATTGGATGCTAACAAATCACCTCAAACTTAATAGATCTAAAAGATAGATTCCCCTATATGGAGACTGAAGAAACTATGAACCTTTGACAGCCTGGCCCCAGAAACTCAGGTACCTCACACTACATCAGCAAAAATAAGATATTATATTCAACAAGAAGGCCCACAAACAAAGTTACTAAAAGTGATGGTATACCACCTGGATGCTACAACGTAATTTTCCTCACTAGGGATTATTGTAGAAGATCCAGGCAACTACCTCTCTTATTATATTGTAACTGGATTAAATAAATGTACTTTATCATGAACTATCACTTTCCTCTATGTGATTACTACGAATAATACAGAAAGCAGTGATGAGACCACTCCTACACGTGAAGGTACAAGACCACATCTGCCATTGGTTCCCTGTCACCAGAAGATCTGCCTTCAAGATCCTCTGTGTTACCTGTAAGGAAATTTAGGTGAAGGTCCTGTTTTCTACAAGTAAAGCACAAGAGATACTCTAATAAAAGGACAGTTCCATCCAGACTACCACCACATCTAATCATAGTGACGTACAAGAAGACAACACTAGGTGGTATCTGTTTTTTCATGCAAGCTGCAAAATTCTGCCAAAGTCTATCACCTGAAATTCAGGAGGATGGTGAAAATTCAGCTCTTTGCTAGGTAAAGCCACAAGAAATAGACAGGCCAGGCCTATCCAGTACTGTTCATTAAGGACAAAAATGTTAATGGCTTATTCAGTAAAGACAAGTTATACAACACATATGATCCAACAAAACGAATGGCATCTATCTACACTGAAATTGGAAGAGTTGGAAACAAATTAATCAACTTCATTTTCCCATCAAGAGCCGTTCACAGAATGTCGCTAGAAGTGGCTGAATTAGTTAATTCTCAGTGGGACTGACTGGACCTTAACCAAAAGGGACAACCTCAACAATGGTACTTCATTCCGAAAGTAAGGGTTTACTTCTGCGGAAATGCAGTAAAATTGTACCATAACACTTTGGGTCAAATCTGAAAATGATTGGCATACACACAAGCATGCATGTTCCTCCCATGACCAAATTGCAAGACTGCCTGCAAGACCGATACGGTTCTTCACTTGAACAACCACATGCATGGCTGCGTCATTAATTGATTGATATTAATCTTTATTCGATCATACATTATAATCATAAAAGATCAAAACCTTAAAAAGAGACATATAAAAACATTAAAAATGATTATTAAACACAGACCAATACATTTCATTCAAATAGGACAATTCATGAGCGTATAAGAACCTTATAAAATCAGCGCCCAACCTAACATATACATCATTATTTTCTAGGCACACATTATTTTATTCCATTGTAAGGCACCTTTTAGGTAACCAATAACTGCCGACATCACCGCCTGATACGGTAATAACTGTAAGTATAAAAAGGCAGGTCGAAATTGAGTAAAACTTCCCACTTTTAAAAGTGGTAGCAGGTACCTTCTGCGCAGAAATTCATAAGATTTACAAATTAAAACCAAGTGTATTAGGGTCTGGGGAGAACAGTCGTCACAAGGGCAAATTAAAAGGGCATGGGGATCAAACTGACCCAGAGGAAAGCAAATCATTGTACGGATAGTGCCCAAACGAAATTTGGTAAGCAAAGATCTATCCCTGGGATGCTTAACTGCTGTAAGATAAATTTCAGGACGATAACAGATTTCAACAGTAGAAAGGATCTGAAGGATTTTTTCTCCAACACCCAAGCTTCCCTATCTTCTTTGGCCTTATTTAAAAATTGTTCCTTAAAAAGACCACAATCACCCTTTTTAACCCCTTCCGTGCGTGCGGAATTTCCGCGCTGTGCGGGCGTTTCCATTAGTGGGCGGGGATTGGGACGGCCGGGGGCCGTCCTGCGCACATGCCCACCGTGACGCGTGATGGCTCCCGGCCGTCATGAGCATGGAAGAGGTTAAGGAGGTGTGGCCTATCGAAGTAGTCCATACAATCAAGGGAACGGGCAACCGATTTTATATAGTTTTCCACAGTATCTTTTGTCCATACATGCATTCCATACAGTCCTCAAACACACTCCTGTTGAACCACAAACTCCCTTTGACCCAAACAGAAATCCAGAGTAGCAATGGGGCCAGTTTAACCTGATCCTCCACATAGCTCAGATCCAATTCCTCAAGGGTGACAATTGAGGAACTGTTTGGACCCAAACCCAAAACTTTCCTACAGAATCGGTCCTCTTCCAGCTGGATCCCCTACACTTGTGGTACCCCCAAATCACAGGACCATAAGTCAGGACTGGGAGACACTTAATTCTCTAGATCTGTAACAGGGGCAGAATGGGCTTATTACCCACTGACAATGAAAATCTTAGCAAGACGCAACAGGCTTGTGTGAATTTGGAACATCGACTGGAAATGCAAGAAAGCCAATTATTCTGATGGTCGAATAATATCCCCAGATAGGGAAAGGTGGAAACCCTAGTCATTTTTTGCCCTTTAATGTCAATGGGTCTAGTCTTAGCTGTCTTCCTCCCACAGACCATATAATGTGCCTCTGAGAAGTTGGTATCTAGGTCCAGATTGTCCATGAACGTCACAAACCGGTCCACCAGGAGTTTTAACCCGTTAGCCGTTCTGGCCATCAACCCGCTTCGTCGGCATATAACAGGGAAGGCACGCTGACAGACTTTACCCTGTGCAAATCATCTCCATTTTCACTAAAGCATGAGTTCATGCTATTAATATATAGTAAAAACAATATTGGTGCCATCACGCAACTCTGCCTAACCCCTCGCGGTAGGCTAAAAGATTCAGTGGTCTCCCCCTCAGTGCCATATCTGACGCGGGCATTAACATCCGCATGTAGAGCTCTAAGAAAATTAATCTGTTGGGCTGACAGTACCATTACCCCAAGAATATCCCAAAGCTTAGACCTGTGCTACTGAGGTCCATGAATGCAAGGAAAAAGGATCCCTGCTTCGGCACAACATATTTCCCTATGATAAGGTTGAGGTTCAGGCATTGTTCCACAGTGCCCATCCCTTCCCTAAATCCATATTGGACAAGGCAGAGATCTATCATTGGCCTAGGCCCAAGCTTCCACTCGCTGAAGCACGATACACCCAACCACCTTTTCCACCGAACTTAACAGGGAAATTGGTCTATAGCAGGTATGGTCCTGCCGGTTCCCCTTCTTGAACACATGGACTATAATAACTGATTTCCAAGTCGACGGTAGGCCTAACTGGGTCCCTGCATTAAGAACATTAGTCAAAACTGAAGCCCAGATGTGAGGTTCAGCCTTGTATAGATCCATAGGTATTCCATCTAGCCCAGGTGCTTTATTGGACGGACTATCCATGATTGCATCATATACCTCCTCATACTCAAACCTGATCTCAAGTGGGTACAGGTTATCAGCATCACCCTGGTTAGAGAGAAGATCTTTATCCAGTGCGAACACCTTATGATAGTGGGTGGCCAAGAGGGCTAGAGGGACAGAGGAGCCTATACTGCATCATTAACATATGTAGGGCATGTTGCATAACCGTGTAAATGAAGTTTCATGTGGAATTTGTTAACAACCTTGTAACTCAAACTGCATGGCAGTCATATGACACCCTTACACAACAAAGTGCTCTATAGATTGTTTGATGAAGTACTTGCAAACCATATGACAATCTGTGTCATAATCAGCATGACAAACTGCAATTCTCATGCATGACAAAGTCTCTAATGCCATGAGAATTCTACAGAATAGTGTTCTACACATCTGCAAAACGCACAGCGCCTCGTCGGGGGATTGTGAGTTTTATACAAGTACCAATACCATTGTCTCCTTGAATTTGATGAAACTCATGAGCAGTGAGGCCTCAACTGCAATGTTATGGGCTGTGATAGTGGCCACATTTACAGACTGCTAAAGGCAGATTGGAGAAAGTCCACAGATGGGACGAGCAACGTGTTTTTTTGAAGGTCTAAACAGGGTCAAGGTTGCAGCATGTCACTTCTGAGCACTGAGAACTGCTGACAGAATGGATTAAATGGGTTATGAGATGTCAGGTAAGGAAAATGTGCCTTGTGAAAGGATTGGTTAAACCAGGTGATCTTAAAGGTGCCTCAGATGCATGGGCCTGTTCTGTTGTTCCATTCTTAGACCGACCTTCCCTCTTGGCCGTCTTAAAACATGGAACAGTCAAAAGGCAGTGATAGGAATTTCACAAAGAAAAAAGTGGGACTTCTCTAGGATTGCTCGAAGTGCTATTGATAAAGATTTGAACTGTGCGTGGGTTAACTTGTAATCATGTCCACGAAGTCAGGCAAAGTTTGCGGATCTTGCCTGAGGCTGGGGTAGTCTCAATGTGCCACCTTTGACATTCCTTGCAACCAGATGCTCTCCCGACATGGACTAAACATCAGGGCTTAATTGAAAAATAATAAGTGCCAGGACCCTGACCAGGAGGCACCACCCATTGCCCCTTCATCACTGCCAATGACTGTACCAAACAACTACTAACCGTCTCTCTCGCCTTCAAGTGCGACAGTGCAGATTATTCCAGGTCACCAAAGCTAAAAGAATGACTGGGGTGGCAGTTCTTAGTAATTTATTAAGTATATTGCATGAATAAACAACCGTTGTTCTGCTCATCTCTAAATTATATGAGCAGTTCCACCATGCCTGTCATAAGTGCGGTGTTGACAATTAAGTGGTGCCCGGCACTGGAAACCAATTAAGTGCTGGTGCCGAGCACCGGAAACCACCTGCTCAAATTAAGCACTGCGAAACATTCGTCTGTAGGTAAATTGTTTTTCCCAAACGTCACCTGAGCAGCAGCAGAGGAATACATTAGCCACTGCACAACAGTGCTCCCTCCTCTTTCTAGAGAAAGTACTGCCCGGGGATAGTCCACTATGGAGAGAAACTGAACCACTTGGAAGGAGATTGTGAAGCTCAAAGCATGGATCACCCCCCAAAGGATTAGGAAGGTGGAAGAAGCCAGTTTGGCCTCATTGTTTATGTGGGAGCATGAGTGAAGGAGCATGATCCGCATTGCACCCATAATCACTCTCAAGTTGTTCGTTCTTGTGATTGGGGCGGGCAATGATGTACTTGTGAAAAAGAAAAAGGTGAGCCAACCACCATTCTCTCAGTTTTTATAGAACTCAGACTCAAGAAGAAGGCAGCTCGTTCAGTTATCTGCCCACCAATTAACATGCAAAAGAGGTTTAAATGGTTTAAACCATAGGAATGGTACCAGAATTTCAAGTTTTAAATATCGGCATGCAAAAATATTGTGACCAGAATATTGACTACCAGAATATTGTGAAGGCAAGTGTATGTTGGTATGAGCAGGTATACTCCACTTTCCTCTACATATATGTACCTGGACTAGGGTGACCAGACATTTCAGATTTCCCAGGATAGTCCCAGTTTTTCAAAGACTGTCCCATCGCTCTGACATATTTCATTAAATTAAAAGCAGGTCGCAGTTTTTACAGAGGTTCGGATGGTTCACTCCTTTTTTTAGGTCGAGCCTGGGCAGCGCATGAGCTGCTCTTCGAGGCATGCTGTATTAGAGTATGGAAATGAAGCCCTGCCCACTCTCCACCCATATTTTTCATTGGCTTGTGTCATTGTCCTTCGTAAATACTGGCTTCTGATTCGTTAATAGGCTTGTTAGTCCCTCCTTAGTACCGCCTTGTCTTCATTTGTAACCTTCCATGAGAACTGGCCCTTTTACTTCTGTTGTTACACGGTATGTTTATTTTAGTCAAGCCATGCGCGCTTTCACTTTCAAAGCAGCCCGGGACAATCGCGGCTGCTGCTTTGCAATGAAATAGGTCTTGCATTTACGAGAGTTTGAACTAGTGCCATTATAAATGACAATAGCTTAAATGTGAGACATATTGCATTACAAATACTTTTTTGTAAAAGTGCCCCATATGGCGCATTCACTTTAATGTCGGCCACGCCCCTTTCTTTACACCCGGCTCAACTAAAGACAGGGGCGCGGCCGCTATTAAAGTGAAACCGCGGCATGGGGCACTTTTACAAAAAAAAGCATTTGTTTGTCAACTTGACAAACAGATGCTTTTTTTTTGTAAAAGCACCCCATGCAGCACTTTCACTTTAATGGCGGCCGCGCCCCTTTCTTTAGACGCGGCTCGTCTAAAGAAAGGGGCGTGGCTGAAAGCACGGCATTGGGCGCTTTTCCAAAAATTGCCTTTGCAATGCAATAGCTCTTGCAATTGCGAGAGTTTAAGCTATTGGCATTGTCATTTACAATGCCAAATGCTCAAACCCTCTTAAATGCGAGACCTATTGCATTGCAAATGCTTGTTAATATCCGCTGTGCTGATGCGGTAAGGCAGCCCATCAGCAGAGGTAACTTCTGTTGTGTGATTGGCACCTGATAGGTGAGCACTCATAACATTTAAACTAATGTGCACGCTCACATTTACGGTGACACCCTCTTGCTCAATCACAAAATAGGCAGACGTTAATTCTGCAGACGCAGTGAGTCACATCATAATGAGGAGTGAAAGAGCAGAGGCGGATATCCTCAGGCAAAACCCAAGCCCAGAAGCCTTTATCTGAGCTTCATAGCTTAGCTGAGGGAGGAGTGAGAGATGTTACTTAAAGGCATTTGTGTTTTAGTCTGACAGCTTTCAAACTTGCTTGGCACTATTCTTATAGCTGTATGGACACTAACAGGTGGCCCTGAATGTTTTCTTTTTAGTTACTTGCGTACCAAATAAAAATAATACCCCTTTTCAGATTTATGTGCATCTCTCAATCACTGACGCTGCACAGAAACTCATGTTTGCTTATTCAGACCACGTTTTATCATTTGGTTTCTGACTTTGCTCTTATTAATGGAAATGAAAGCAAACCAGAATGAAGGCACTACTCCTGTGACAAGGGACCACTTGCAATCCCCTTTCTCTCTCCACTGCCCTGTTTAAAAGGGAACTAAGCACGCAACCTCTGATTGCCCATCTTATCTCTAGTCTCTTTTGTAGAACCGTGAGATTTGCCTGGTTAGTCCTTCTTCTATGTTTGTGAATGCTGTCACTGTAGTCTTTCTGCGTCCATGAGTGACAACACATAGTCGTACTTCTCTGTCTGGGGCCTGTCCTTTTTTAGGTTGAAGACTACCAGACAGCACAGCTGTCTGGTTTGCTAACGACATTTTGGGGACATATGGAAGGCTTCCTTGGGAATGCATTCCGCACATTGCTTAACATTTGCTTTGTAGTATGTAACTCACATTTGTTTGTTTTCTATTTGGTGGCTTTATTTGTTTTTGGCTTTCCAGCTTGAGTTCGTCCCTTCCCTTGCACAAACTCTATTCACTGTGGGCCCGATTCACAGAACTAACTTAAGACAAAATCCTAAACTTACTACCATTTTGGTATTCACAGAAGGCACTTACTTACTCATTTTGAGTAACTTACTCATTTTGAGCAACTTACTCATTTTGTGTAACTTACTCATTTTAGTATTCACAGAAGGCACTTACTCATTGATGAGTATGTGCCTTCTGTGAATACCAAAATGAGTAAGTTGCACAAAATGAGTAAGTTACTCAAAATGAGTAAGTTACTCATTTTAGTATTCACAGAAGGCACTTACTCATCAATGAGTAAGTGCCTTCTGTGAATACCAAAATGAGTAAGTTACACAAAATGAGTAAGTTACTCAAAATGAGTAAGTTACTCAAAATGAGTAAGTAAGTGCCTTCTGTGAATACCAAAATGAGTAAGTGCCTTCTGTGAATACCAAAATGGTAGTAAGTTTAGGATTTTGTCTTAAGTTAGTTCTGTGAATTGGGCCCACAATTCTTCCACCAGTACTGAATTTCTGTAAACAGGCCTTTAAATCTATCTTGTTCTTATTTTGTCACATTTGCTGTCAGACTCTGTCTTCCAGGGAGCTTGGTGTTTATTTTTCTTTCTCTGACTTCAAAGTGAGAAGATGTATGTGGCAGTCATGCTGGTTACCTAGGGGTGTGCTGGAGGAAGGCTGTATAATGTTATTTATTTTTTCTAGCACACAACAAAATGTAAATGTCTGTAAATGAACCATGCCTATTTTTTAGAATGTATCAGGATTAGGAAAGCACAAATGAAGCACGTTTTTGGACATTCTGAAGTGTGGTGGAAACAAATATTTGAATGCCATCGAAACAAATCAATACACTAGGTGATGACATTTCCACACATTATTGTTTGTATCGCTGTATACTTTTATCAGTAAAACTGTATGGGCCCGATTCACAAAGGTAAACTTACACTTTTGTGTAACTTTACTACTTTTCGGTAATTACAAAGGTAAACTTAGACCAAAAGTCTAACTTTACTGCTTTTCGGTATTCATAAATGTAAGTTACTACTAGTAAAGTTAGACTTTTGGTCTAAGCTTATCTTTGTGAATACCATAAAGTAGTAACGTTAGACATTTGGTCGAAGTTTACCTTTGTGAATACTGAAAAGTAGTAAAGTTAGACTTTTGGGTCTAAGTTTACCATTGTGAATACTGAAAAGAAGTAAAGTTAGACTTTTGGTCTAAGTTTACCTTTGTGAATGCTGAAAAGTAGTAAACACACAAAAGTGTAAGTTTACCTTTGTTAATAGGGCCTATGTCTGTGCAAATGTAATGGTCATTTCAACTGAAGATGTGTTGTCTGTAATGGCAGTGCGCTACCACAGCATGCATACTCCACTTTACCCCACTCCACTCTACTCTTCCCCACTCCATGCCACTGCACTCAACTCTGTATCACTCCACACTACGCCACTCCACTCTATGCCACTCCACACTGTCACTGCACTCTACTCTGCACCACTCCACTCTACGCCTCTGTACTCTACTCTGTACCACTGCACTCTATGCCACTGCACGTAACGCCAATGCACTCTACTCTGTACCACTCCACTCTGCACCAGTGCACTCAATGCCAATCCACTCTACGCCATTCTAATCTACTATTCAACACTGCATTCTACGCCACTCTACTCTATGTCACTGCATTCTATGCCACTTCACTCTACCCTGCACCACTCCACTCTACCATGCAACACTCCACTCTGCGCCACTTCACTCTACTCTGAAACTATCTACTGTACGCCACTCCACTCAGAGCCACTCCACTCAGTGCCACTGCACTCAGTGCCACTCCACTCTACTCTACGCCACTGTACTCTATGCCACTGCAATCTAAGCTGCACCATTCCACTCTGCGTCACTCTATTCTACTCTGCACAACTCTATTCTATGCCACTGCACTCTACTTTAACCGCTGTATTCAATGCCAATGCACTCTTCACCACTTTACTCCAAACCAATTACCTCTACGCCACTGCACTCTATGCCAATCCACTCTGTGCCACTGCTTTCTACGCCACTCTACTCAGTTCTGCAACCCTCTATGCCACTGCACTCTGCACCATTATACTCTATGTCACTGCACTCTGCACCACTCTATTCTACTCTGCACCTCTACGTCACTGCTTTCTACACCACTCTACTCTGCACCATTCTACTCTATGCCAATGCACTCTACCTCTCTCTCCCATACTCCACTGCACTCTATGATGACAGTCTACTCTGCAACACTGCAGTGTCTGCCACTGAACTCTACCCCACTCTACTCTATGTCACTGCACTGTATGCCACTTCACTCTACACCACTGCAATCTATGCCACTGCCCACTCTACTCTATGCGACTCTATGCCAATGCGCTCTCTGCCACTCTACTCTGTATCATTCCACTCTACACCACTACACTCTACCCTGCACCACTCCACTTTACTCTGCGCCACTCCACTCTACACTACTTCACTCTACACCACTCTAGTGCACTCTCTGCCACAAACTCTACGCCACTCTACTTTGCACCACTGAAATCTATGCCATTGTGCTCTACTCTGCACCACACCACTCTCCTGCACTCCACGCCAATGCACTGTAAGCCACTACACTCTACACCACTCTACTGTGCATCGCTCTACTCTGTGCCACTGCACTCTATGCCAATCCACTCTAAGCCACTCATCTACTTTATACCACTGCACTCTATGACACTGCACTCTACGATGCTCTACTCTATACCAATGCTCTCTACACCACTTCATTCTACTCTGAAACAATCTAATGGACACCACTGCACTCTTCGCCACTCTGCACCACTCCACTCTATGACACTGCAATCTACCCAGCACAACTCCACTCTACTCTGCACCACTCTTTTCTATATCACTGCACTCTAAGCCAGTGCACTCGACTCTGTACCACTCTGCTCTACACCAGTGCACTCTACGCCACAAATCTATGCCACTGCTCTCTACCCTGCATCACTCCACTCTATCCTGCAACACTCCATTCTAATCCACCGCACTTTATGCCACTGCAATCTATGCTGCACCATTCTACACCACCCTACTCTTCTCTGTACCACTCTATTCTATACCACTGCACTCTACGCCACTCTACTCAAAACCACTGCACTCTACGCCAGTTCATTCTACACCGATTTGCTCCAAACCAATGCACTCTACACACCACACTCTACACCAAGTACTCCACCACTGCAGTCTATGCCCCTATACTCTACTCTACAACACTCTACTCTATGCCACTCTATTCTACTCTGCACCTCTGTACTCTACGCCACTGCTCTCTGCACTCTACTCTGCACCACTCTATTCTATGCCCCGTAATCTGTGCCAATGTACTCTATGCCAATTCACTCTCCACCACTCTACTCTACACCACTGCACTCTCCGACACTCTACTCTGTAAGACTGCACTCTCCACCATTGAACTCTATGCCACTGTACTCTGCACACTGCACTCTATGCCACTGCACTCTACTCTGCACCACTCAACTCTACAGCAATACACTCTACACCACTCTACTCTGCATCACTCCACTCTACGCCACTGCACTTTACGGCCTCCTAATCTACTCTGCACCACTGCACTCCACATCACTGCACTCTACACCACTCTCCTCTACACCTCAGCACTCTACCATTCACCACTCTACTCTACCCTGCACCACTCCCCTCTATGCCACTTCACTCTACTCTAAAGCAATCTACTCTACGCCACTACACTCTACACCCCTTCTCTCTATGCCATGATACCCTACACCATTCCACTCTATGCCATTACACTCTATGCTACTGCAATCTACACTGCACCACTCCACTCTACTATACTCTGCACCACTCCACTCTATGCCACTGCACTCTAGGCCACTTTACTCTTTGTCACTGCACTCTATGCCAATGCACTCTTCCCCACTTCACTCAAAGCCAATGCAGTCTGCACCACTGCAATCTACAACAATCTACTCTCCACCACTGCACTTTATGCCACTTCACAGTAGACCACTCTACTCCACTCAATGACCCTACACTCTATGACACTCCACTCCACAATACTTCACTCTATAATGCTCTCCTCCATTAGTCTTTACTCCACTCTGACCCTCTATTCCACTTTATGCCACTCCAAAGTGCAGCACTCTGCTCAATTCTATGCCACTCTACAATACTACTGCATTCTACAATGCTCTACACAACTCCCTCTTCACCACTCCATGCCACTTTACGCCACTCTAGTCTATGAGACACTACTCCACTTTACTCTACTCCATTCTACGCTACTCCACTCCACTCTATGCCACTCCACACCAGTCTATGTCACTCCACTCTATGCCACTCTACTCGACTTCACTCTACTCCACTCCACTTCACAACACTCTACTACTACTCCACTCCACTCTACAACACTTTACTCCACTCTATGCCTTTCCACTCTGCTACAATACTGTACTCTAAGCCACTCCATTGTAATCTACTCCACTCCATGCCACTCTACACTATAACACTCTACTCCACTCTACTCTGCTCTATGCCACTCCACGCCACTCTACACCACTCTGCACCACTCCACAGCACTCCACGACTCTCTACACCACTCCATAATACTCCACTGTACTCCACGACACTCACTGTACGACACTCCACACCATTCTCCTTTACGCCACTAACTCTTAGAGATGCTGAACAGCAGCCACGCTGGTGTACAACTTTGCTAAAACATTTTGGCAAAGCCAATAGCTATTGCGTAGACGAGACCGTTTGGCTTTTGGAATACTTGTTTTATTTTGAATCTCTGGCCACATACCTGCCAACTTTCCGATAAATACCACTGTGTCAGAGAAAGTGTGGCTTAAAAGGGCGGTGTGTGTGTGTGTGTAAGCCCATTGCTTTTTCGAGGTCTGGCATTGGGGTCTCATGGAGAGAGGTGTGGAATTTAATCACTGCTACCAACCTCAGAGACACAAATTGTCTATCCCATCCCCAGTTACCACCTACTCAGAGCAGGTGATAAATGGTAGCGGGAAAAGGCTCATTACTGAGGATGGAACAAGAACCTTTGTAGGGAAATTTCAGCACAAGTCAAAATGAAAATTATGTACCACCACCATTTATACCGGATTTGACTTTCACTGGCTATTAAGAGGGAATGTGAAGAGATGGCATGACAGAGCTGGCCAGTTAGTGGGTGGGTTGTGCAAATTATATTTCTTTGCCCATCACATTATATGCTTCTGTTACCAAAACATAAACTAAGCAGGTTTACCTACAAGGATGAATGCTACTACTAGGTCAGTGCTAATAAAATCATAATGGTAACAGAATTGATATCACACGGACTCTGACCCTCCTTCTTTCGGCATCACAGGAAGTGACATCACCTGAACTTTGACTGGTTACTGGCTAGTTCCTGTTGAGAGGAAGTCATGCAGAAAAGTACCCCATCCCTCTTCAGTCAAGTGTATAACATAAGCCCTTGCTGCTCCACATCTCCCCTTTAGGAAGCCCTGGACTCAGCCCAATGTCTTTCAATATCTGTGAAGTACTTGAAACTCATTGGCCCTCCGCCACTTTTTGATGGGGCTCCGCCATTTTGTTTTCGCCACTGGTTCTTGAACATGTTGGAGACTTAGGGGATGAGTTAGTAAAACACACATGGCCTGATTCACAAAGGTAATCTCACACTTTTGTGTAAGTTTATGATTGATTGCTATTCACAAAGGGATATATGAGTAATATCTTTACAAGTGCGGAGCTCTATCTTTGTATGTGTGGAGACTCCACACCGGTAAAGAGACTACTTGTAAATGCATTTGTGATTAGCAAACAGTCGTAAGCTTACTTAATGTAAGTTTACCTTGGTGAATCAGGCCCACAGAATGCCTGAAGAATTAGATCCCATTGGGAAGCCATGGGGTCACAATGGCGCAACCTAAATACCGTCCATGCCTACCCCTACACTGTTCTCACGTGAATTCTCTGTAGAGCACTGACCATGTCATAGATGCATGTTAGCAGCAAAATAGTCTTAGGCGATTGATGGAGGGTGAAAATGGCGGCCTTGGTGTCCCATTCCTTGTGAGTTCAAGAGCATGTGACAAGGGAGGGACAAGAAACAAGGAAACCTTTTCCTCTCCTTGGAATCGCTGCAGCATAGGCATTTTGATCACAGATAGATAACTTATTAACACAACATTTTAACATAATCATATAGGTAGTAACAGTCAAAAAAATGAAAGAAGTAAGAATAATAAGAAAGCAAAAAAGAGAGAAAATGAATATTATTTAAACAAAGCGTAAAATAAAAATAGTGTCCTTAGTTATCTTCTGCTAATTTAATGTAGCAAGCCAAAGAACATGAGAACGGGACGGGCACATTTGACCAAGGCTGGAATGGTGATTACATTTCATAACCATGACCTTAATAGTCGAGTTCACTGAATGGATATATTCTGCTGACAGAGAAGAAGGAAGCGAAAGGGACTATGATCATATGCTAGTTTCCTTCTTAGTCTAGGGGCTAACCTGTGTTCAAAAGACTGAGGCCGACAATATGTTTAAGAGAGGAATTTCTTTGGACAGAGTCCTTAATTCTCCACAGGAACTTGGAAAGATTTCCTGATTCTCACCCAGCAATAATGGAATCTTTTTCAATCCATCCAGGAATGTATATTCATCGAATCCTCCTTTAGTCCTTGCACCAGATTACTCCTGGCCATATTTATTGTCCTTGAACCATGGCAGCACCTTGTTTCTAAGTGCCTGCCATGGATCATTTCATGCTATTTATGGTGTGTTGGTCTTCGCAATGTTCTGATCATCAAAGATTTGTGATTCAGAGGTCCTCTTTACGAGTCTGGCGGTCCATGGACCGCCAGACTCACGGGGGCGCGGCGGTGGCAGTCTTCCAACCGTCCTATTATGATCAGGGCGGTCGGGCCACCATGGGACCATCGCAACCACCAAGGATCAGAGCTCCCTGGCGGTGGTGTGGCGGTCTTAAGGCCGCAATATGCTTGGCGGGCCCCCGCGGCCCACCAAGCATATTACGACTTTCCTCACTGCCACACTTTTCATGGCAGTGCGACTTCCATGAAAAGTGTAGCAGTGAGGAAACAAAGGGTTTCCTACAGGACCCCCTTGTGCCTCTGAGCCATGGGGTGCATGTAGGGGGCACATGTTGTGCCCACCTGCATGCATGCACCCCATTACTTGCACAGCATGGACTGCAGCAGTCCATGCCATGCAGTACTGATTTTGATGTTCCCATTGCAGTGCCTATTTCATGGGCACCGCCGTCGGAACACCAAAGAACCGCCCACCAGACAGGAGAAAACTCCTAATCTGGCGTGCGGTTCAACCACAGGTTTGGCGGTACATGAGAAGGGCGGTCCCACTCCTGCACCGTCAAACTCGTAATGAGGCCCAGAGTGAGAATCTAACATTTTTGACATGCTGCATTTACATAGCTCCATCCGCCCTGGATCTTCTCCTAATTTAGGATGGAAAGGTGATGTTGAAGTGTTGAGAGTTTGTATTCTTAGCTCTCTTATTCCAAGGTATACCTTCGTTTGCGCTGAGTTTTTATGAATTCTAGGAACCATTGCTGCTAAAAATGCTGTTGACCCAGTTCCAGCATGTTTGTTCTTCGTGACTGGAGCATCTGCAACAGCTTCTAGAGAGGATTCTTCTCCCTTCGTGTTGTTAGAATAAAAATGTCTTAGCTGTGTTGTTTATACATTGTTCTGCATAAGTTAGCTTTCGCGGCACCATTTTATGTTTGGCCGCCATTTTGATCCATGAGCGAAACTAATCGCTCTCTCTGCCTTTGCGAGAAGCAGCTTTGGTAATTTTCCTTTTCTACAAGGTTGGGCCCTGCTGTACTATGAATATACTGTTCTTATTAGCGCATACCTTTGCCACTAGATAGAGGCCTGCTCGCACTAGTCCAGCGATGGGCACAGGCAGAACGGCCTTGGCATAGAGATAGTGTGTGCCCGGTCTCAGGATCGAAACTTATCCTTCTGTACCTCCTTTGTGTAGCTGCCTCCATCTGGAAATTTCCAGTCTGGGCGTGCCTTCATTGGTTGTGAATCGTACATAATGTATCACCATGTTTTCTGATGTCAGTCCCTCTGCAGCAATCCTAAGAGACTGGGCAGATTGGGCTCCGCTCGAGTGTACCTGAATAAATACTTGGTTTGTATTCTCTACTGTCTGACCGACTCTTCATTTGTATGGAAGGCTGAGAGGTGGTCGCGAGTGACCCGGGTGGCCCTAATCGAGTCACTTCCTTCAGTTGGCACCCGAAAAGGGACCCCATCGGGCGAGTGGCCCATCCCCTCCTGAGGACGGGTGGGGAGGTCGAGGCCGCAGTCGGGTTGGACGGACGTACCAGGGATCCCTGCACGAGAGAGTTCCTGAACTCACAGCTGCCAGTTCTGTCCCGCCAGACGGTGCCTCACCCAGCTGTCATCCCGACTGGGGTCCTGAACGGCGAAACCCTTGGATCTGACCGTTTGGTCTGAAGTGTCAGCAGTGGAGAATAAATTCGTTTGACCTGTGTGCACCAGGTGAGTTTGTTTTGGTTCTTTGTGGATATGGTACCATTTTGGTTTATATTTGGCACGGTTTGAGGACCGATTTTGGTACAAAGGGTTTGCGAACACTTTGCCAAGCAACATAACGAATTTGTCCCACTTTTGAAAATGCCTGGATTTAGTAGGTTTTTGGTTTCTTGTTGTCATTGTGGCTCTGCAGATGCTCAATTGGAAGAAAGTCAGCCAGCACCTCCAGAAGGCACTCCGAACTTTGATATGTATGTGAAGCATGGCCTTAGCCCTATTATGTTTAGTACGCTATGGCACAAATTTACGAGGGACAATGTCGAGTTGCAGTGGCCATGGAAGGGCACTTTTGATGAACAAAAAATTGGGTTTTAACAGGAGAAGTTGTTTGCAAAAAGAAGTAGACAGTCTATGTTTGATTCTCTTCGAACGTGGCAAAAGGAGGCGAATGATACCAGAGAATGAGGCCCGGAAGGGGAGAATGCAAACATTGACTCAGAAGGCTGTAGCACATGAAAGAGAAAAACAAGAGATAGGAATTGAACGTGAAGATAGGAGGTTTTGATTGAATATTGATAAATCTTATGTGATCCAAGAAGAAAATGATACATTTGTGGAACAATTGTTAGATACTAGACCCCCGCCTCCATATGCCCCACAGAGGATATATCCCACTCTTCCCTCACAGGCTCAGCTATCCGGTTCTTCTGTCTCTGCTGTTTCTGCTTCTGTTACTGTTGATCGGACTGCCTTGGCCACGGCACCTCCTGTCCTTTCTTTGTCCTCGCCGTCTGTGGCAACTATGGCTGTTAGTACCCCTGCAACACCTATTGCTTCGGCGTCCCTTTCGCCAGCTCTTACACCTGTGACTCAGCCGGCAGCAATGTTAGTGCCTGCTCCCTCTGATGCTACCCCCACTGTGTTCTTCCATCCCCTGACATTACAGAGTAGTGGGATACCAGTACGTGGATTTGAGGATAGAGACTGGACGAAATTTAAGGAACGTATGGGGCGGACGTTAGTTTGATCTGATGTGGGAGATGAGGAGAAAAGGGTAGTAGCTAATCAGGCTGCCAAGTGGGCTCGGAATCCCATTTATGGTGTGGAAGATGTGTGGAGTGCGATGAAAGATTATGAGCCTTTCATACAACAGCATGCCCTTAAGCATATGTTGGCTACTTTGATCGGTCTTTGGGAGCGGTGCTTTAATGATGCAGCACCGCAAATTCTATATGATATTAAGGATCATGTATATGTAACTGATATCGCGCCTGGTCAAGTTTTTGGTAATGTTGCGACGTTGGTTGCTTATCGGGGTAGACTGCTTGAGAAGAGTGCCACCCCAGTATCCCAGTTTCTGATGCGGGAGGTTCGTCCTATCTATCATCCTGAAATACCAGAGCTAAGGGATCAGCATAATGTTGTTACTAGACCAGGGGCAGTGGCCCGTTTCCAAGAACAATGGGTTTATGCTCCGTGGAAAAGGAGTGAAGTCTTGTCTCTTAAGACTCAGTTACCTGATCCTAGGAAGAATCTGACTGCTTATTATAAAGAATTGACTGAAGCTGCCTCTTCTACATTGATGACACTTGCTGAAATTGAAATGTTCTTTGGGTTACTAGTTCCGGTTGATATTTGGAGACAAGTACACACACAGGATCATTCTGCAGAATTGGGTGGTACCTGGGATCAGATAAAAGTATGGGATCAGGAATGGAAGCCAGGTGATAAGCCTAGACCAGAGATACTTGCTTTGCCTGGCCGTATCATTACGTATATGCATTCTCTTATCCCACCTTGAAAAGTTGATTGGGACAAGTTTTAGGCTTACCATCAAAAGAAAGATGAGAGTGTGTCTGATTTTTTCATTCACTTTGAAGGTGTGTTTCTAGACTATAGGGGATGGGATTTGTCGATCGAGGTGGCATTCGATTGTTTGTTAATAGATTTGTTTCCAATTTGCTCGCTGAGATTGCAACCAGATTACAGGCTTCCGAGAGCACCTGGTCCACATCTTCCCCTTCTGTTATTTTGAATATGGGGCAGTATTATGAGCACAGGGAAAATGAGGATAAGGAGAGGACGGAGAAGAAGCACAAGGATTTGAAGACGAAAGTGTTGTTGCAGCAGGCTTCTAGGGGGAATGGTAGATGACGTGGTGGTTCGGCCCGACAGCTTCCACAGCTAGCAGGCCTGCAAATACCACGCCTTTAGGGCCAAATCAGTGTGCGTATTGTAAAGAGGAGGGACACTGGAGTAGCGAGTGTCCTGTGTTTTTGCAGAAGGTGGCGGTCCCGAGAGAATGAGGTTCTCGTGGACGGGGTCATGGAGCTGGTGGTCAGGACAGGGCTCAGAATGCTGTAGCCTCGCAGGGTCGTTCTGATCAAAATTATTTTGATGACCCTCGGGGAGGATAGTATTATAATGATGATTACGACATGGATGAGGTGACAGGGATGTCTTACAGCTAGGACAGCCAGGGACAGTGTGAGGGACCAGTTCCGATACCTGTAGATCAACGTGGTCCGTACGTTAGTGCGGATGTGCATGGTTCGACTAAGGAGTTATTGGTGGATACAGGTGCAACGAGCAGTTCTATTTCTCGTTCCTTGGTCCCTGGGGCGGCTCTGTATGGCCATAATAATGTTTCGGTAGGTTTTTCTGGTGTACCGGTTGTGAGCCCCATTTCAAAACCTCTTGCATTGACTATTGGTCCTTTCACTGTGGATTCGCCATTCTTGTTGACGTCTAATTGTGGAGAAAATTTGATGGGTTTGGACTTGTTGAAGAAATTGCATGCCACGATTTATTGCTCTCTTGCAGGTGTTTACATGACAATGGGCCCGGATTTAGTGCGCGTTACGCAGTGCCTGTCCAAAGATGGTCTCTTCCTGCGGAGTTTAAAGATGTACCGCCCACCATTTGGGCGACAGATGACACAGATGTGGAATTGTTACAGATACCGCCAGTTTCGATCCGAGTTAAAGACAATGCTATTTTACCTCGCATCCCTCAGTATAAAATACCGCAGGCTGGTGAGAGAGCTTTATTGCAAATTATAAAGGATTTGATTGAGAAAAGAGTGGTTGAGGAGACGACTGCTAATGTTTGTAATAGCCCTATACTTCCCATTCTCAAACGGATACCTTCGGTTCCTCTGATGATCATGCAGATGTTTATCGCTTTGTGATTGACTTGCGGGAAGTTAATAAAATAGTGATTCCCCAGTTTCCGGTGGTCCCTGGCATTGCGACTCTTTTGACAATGATTCCATCTTCTGCTACGTACTTTTCTGTCATTGACTTGAAAAACGCATTCTTCAGTATTCCCATTCATCCTGACAGCAGGTATCTGTTTGGGTTCACCCTAGCTGGTAGAAGCTTTAGATGCTGTTGTGCTCCTCTAGGCTATACAGAGAGTCCGAGTATCTATAGTCAGGCATTGAAAGGTCAGCTAGAATTCTTGTCGCTCCCTACAGGTAGTGTATTGCCTCAGTATGTCATCGCCTCGGATACAGAACAAGGTTGCAGAGACAGTACAGTTAAATTGTTGTTACATTTAGCTCAACATGGCCATAAAGTATCCCTTTCCAAATTTCAGTATTGTCGACAGGAGGTCACCTACTTAGGCAACCTACTGTCGAAGGAAGGTAGGACAGCAACCCCTGAGTGCATCATCATTGTTAAAATGCCCATTCCGCAAACTCAGAAAGATGTGCGTGCTTTCATAGGTATCACTTCCTATTGCAGGCAGTGGATACCTAGCTAGTCGCTATTAATCAAACCCCTGCTTGCTTTAACACTAAAAGATGTGCATGAACCCCTGCCTTGGACGCCTGAATGTCAGCAGTCTTTTGAGCAATTGAAAACTGCGCTTTGTTCAGCTCCAGCACTCGGCACCCTTGACTGTGCTAAGCAGTCTGTGTTGTACGTCCATGAGATGGCTGGTTGCAGGCTTTCTGTTTTAACACAAAAATTTGGAGATAAGCAACGGCTGTGTGCTTATTTCTCTGCTGTGCTTGATCCCGTCGCACGAGCCCTCCCGAGCTGTCTAAGAGCGGCCGTGGCTGTCTCGATAAGGCAATCGGCTGGACTCGTACTTGATACTGACCTCACAGTCATGGTACCTTATGCTGTGGATACACTTTTGAATAAGACAAAGACACAGCACCTCACCAGTGCAAGTCTGACATGTTATGAGCTAACGCTGTTCGCCAAACATATTATGATCAAACAATGTGCCACTCTGAACCCAGCCACGTTACTACCCCTGCCTTCTGAGAATGAGGAGATTGACATACATGATTGAATCTTCCGGACGGAAGAAGAGACGAAAGGACAGGTAGACTTGACTGATGTTCCCTTATCTGATCCCCAAGGGGAACTATTTGTCGATGACTCTTGCTTTAAATTACCAGATGGCACTACAACTGCCCCATACGCTATTACTATGCTGCGTTCGGTAGTTGAGACATCAAACGTTCCCTATCAGTCGGCCCAAGCTGCAGAGCTCGTTGCCCTAATACGAGCCTGTGAATTGAGTGAGGGACTGGTTGTTAATATTTATACTGACAGCCAGTACGCCTTTGGAGTCACCCATAATTTTGGGCGACTCTGGGCAGAGAGAGGGTTCCTTACTTCCCTTGGGACAAAGATTCAGCACGGTCATCTGTTATATAGGCTTCTGTCCGCTTGACACTCCCTAAGAAATTGGCAATAGTAAAGTGTAGCACCCATAGGAAAGTGACTGACGATGTAGGTAAAGGGAACGCTTTTGCAGATCAGACAGCTAAGGAGACAGCCCGGACAAGGATGAAAAGAATGTTCGTAGCAGGTACCACTAGGTGGGTGCCCGAGGTCACCATGTTTGAGGATACACTTGAGAATGTGAAGACGATCCAAAGTGAGGCCACAGTGGAGGAATTAGCAGTGTGGCAAGAAAGTACAGCACAATTGAATGACGAGGGATGTTGGATTGACAAGTCAGGGAAGCAAAGATGGATGTTGCCAGATGCATATGTTCTTCCTGTAGTCACAATGGCCCATGGCCCAGCCCATATCAGTACTAAGGGTATTTGCAAGTTGTTAGACCCCGTATGGCAGAATGACAACATTTCGAAAACTGCTGCACATTTAGTGAAGTAGCTGCACATTTAGTGAAGTATTGCATGGTGTGCATGATGCACAATCCTGGGAAGGGTACCCCTACGCCACCCGGTAATTTTGCACCACCTACTTTTACTTTTGAGGTCCTTCAGTTAGACTATATTGAATTGGACAGGGTCAATAATTTGAAGTACGTGTTGATGGTTGTTTGTGCATTCAGTAAATGGGTTGAGGCTTACCCCACTAAAGACAATACAGCCATGACGGCTGCAAAGGTACTCCTGAAGGAGTTCTTTCCTCGTTTCGGCTTGCCCCGTTTGATCTGGAGTGATAACGGAAGTCACTTTAATGCCAAAGTCATACTGTTAATTTGTGACGGTTTGCACATAAAGCAGAAATTCCATGCTACAAATCACCACCAGTCAGCAGGTGTAGTTGAGAAATACAATGGTACTCTCAAACTGAAGTTAGCAAAGATTCAGGAGAGAACAGGGTTACAGTGGCCAGATGCTTTACCATTAGCTCTTTTGTCGACAAGAACAACAGCACATTCTAGAACAGGATTGTCACCCTACGAGGTCGTGTTTGGACGCCCGGCAAATGTCTGGGGCGTCCCGCGCCCTCGCAGATTTTCTGATATTGAGTACCCATTATTGACAGACTATCTTTGCCAGTTAACTGAAAATTTGCGTTCTATTCACCAACAGGTCCAGGAGGCTCTGCCTGATATACCAGAGGGACCCAGACACAACATCCAGCCTGGTGATTGGATTCTGGTGGCAATTTTCAGCGGAAGAAGAGTTTGGAGCCATGCTGGAAGGGACCTTAACAGGTCCTTCTAGCCACCACAACCGCAGTGAAGGTCTCTGGCCGAAAGAACTGGATCCACGGCACTCATTGTAAATGAGTGCCTCTACCTTTGCCCTATGACCAATGGGTCGCTGATGGAGTTGGGGATACTGAATGTGAGAAGGTGGCTCAGTTCATCCCCTTCAGCAATGCAAAATTAACGTGGACCCAAACGGATACAGAGAATGATGACGTACTAAATGCAGCGGTCCCTCCAGAACTCCAAGCCATTAAAGAGCCGCTGTTTCTTGACCCCTCTGTGCCTGGAGTCACCAGGCACAATTTTGCCCTCGGCTGAGGAATAGTGCACCAAAGGAGAAGTCAGATTAGGTAGGGATGGACTGTGTAAGTTAGGGTGTACTTTGCTATAGTACCAACGGTGTTAGTTTAGGGTGTCGAGAGATTGGTGCACTGTTCTTACATTGGACAGGATAAATCGAACGTGCTTCCTAGGAGGAGGGGGGTACAATATCCTGTGCGATGTGGGATTCATCGCGAGCTAAGGACTGAGCAAGCTCCACCGCCGGTGCTCAAGAGCGCCAACGTTTATGAACAATAGGAGCCTGTACCAGTGAGGCTCTGACGGACACTGGGAACATTTACCTTTGCTATCAGTTTATTGCATTCCTCTTCTTACTTCATAATGCATCCGTTTGGTCGACCTATTGAGGAGGTGGAACAGCCATTTGCACCACCGCCTTTAGCACGGGGTTGGTTCACAAAGATTAAAATAGTTTGCATACCAATTGTTGTGATTACGCTAATGATAATATTTGGAATATCCTGATTTCTAGAGGAGAAGTATCCTGCACACTCTTTGGTTGGTACGGCGCCCACTCCCCCGGAACATGTTTTTGTCACTTTGGCAGCACACAAAGCAGCACATAGGTTGTCCTACACCGATAATGTTTTTATACAAATGTTACATCAAGCCCATAATGTGTCCAATACAACTAATTGTTGGGTTTGTGGATTGCTCCCCTCAGTTACTCATAAGAGCGACAATTTGTTGTCCATGCCATTGTCATATATTGGTAGCTGTAAAAGTTGATTTGAATTGTTCATTATGATGCACTATCATTTCCAGCTCTCTACTCTGGTTATGACACCTGCTGATTCTCACACTGTGGTGGAGTATATACGTTTTCATGACGGGTTTACTCCCGTAGGATCGGCAGGACAAGGGACCTTCAGTACATTGTCTCCAAATTCCTGTATGAGCACATATGAAAAAGTGAAGATCGAAACATGGCTTCAAATGGAAATGGCAGATTTCCAAAGGTTCAACACCTCTGAGTATTTTCAATCTTTCCAAGCTCTCAATATTACTAAGGACAAACCGATGCCGGTGTCCATGGTCAACACAACAGCTGGTTTCTGTGTCCAGGGGACTGGGGAGGTGAAGGTGGGGGAGAGTAAATGCAATTTTACCTACAGACTGAGAAAGATTAATAGTCCGCCTTTGATCCTACCCCCTAATGGCTATTTTGTCTGTGGATCCCAAGCTCATGTCTGGCTTCCGAGGGGATGGTCAGGCAGATGTTACCTCTCTTTCCTCCTTCCCCCTGTGTATGTTGCCCCGCCCAATTATCATAAAGATAATCAGCTGCAGCGTAGGAGCACATACTTGTCCCGAGTCAGAAGGGTTGTTGACACAAAGGATATAGATCAGACAGATACCACTGCCCAACAATTTTGGGATGCTTTGAAGGGCCTACTACCTTATTGGGGTCCCATGGCTAATAGCATAAAATTTGTCAGCTAACAAGAGTTGTTGAAGGGGTTATTAATACAACAGCTGGGATGATGACAAACATCACTGCTGAGCTTCAGGCTATGAGATTATTCACTTTGCAGAACCGGATGGTGTTAGACGTCATCCTTGCAGATTGGGGAGGGGCTTGTCGCATCATTGGCAGCAGCTGTTGTGTTTACATACCTGACCACGCCCCCAGCGTGTTTGCAGCTATTTGCATAGACTTTCGTCTGACATACACCAAGAGACAGGTACTTGGACCCTATCGGGGTGGTTCTGGAATATGCTAACAACATGGGGTTGGAAGATCCTCATCTTTTTGATTGTGGTTGCTAGTATTATTTTTACATGTTGTCTCTGTATACACTGTCTCCCGACTTGTTGCACCTATTGTGTAAATGTTCTCACCCCTGAACAGAAAATATTGGTTCATGATACTAGTGTTGCGTTCATGTTGCAGAAGGACATTGAGGACAGGATGTAGATCGATGAGGGTGTCTTTGAATACTGATTATGTGAGCACCAGCTTATAGTGATGTTTCTTATCCTTGCAACATGTTATACGTTTCTTGATAGGAACATAAAATTGTTAGCTTCTGCTAAAAGGACGGTCTGTTAGATTAAAAATGTCTTAGCCGTGTTGTTTATACATTGTTCTGCATAAGTTAGCATTTGCGGCACCATTTTATGTTTGGCCGCCATTTTGATCCATGGGCGAAACTAATCTCTCTCTCTGCCTTTGCGAGAAGCAGCTTTGATAATTTTCCTTTTCTACAAGGTTGGGCCCTGCTGTACTAATGAATACACTGTTCTTATTAGCGCATACCTTTCCCACTAGAGGCCTGCTCCCACTAGTCCAGCGATGGGCACAGGCAGAACGGCCTTGGCATAGAGATAGTGTGTGCCCGGTCTCAGGATCGAAACTTATCCTTCTGTACCTCCTTTGTGTAGCTGCCTCCATCTGGAAATTTCCAGTCTGGGCGTGCCTTCATTGGTTCTGAATCGTACATAATGTATCACCATGTTTTCTGATGTCAGTCCCTCTGCAGCAACCCTAAGAGTCTGGGCAGATTGGGCTCTGCTCAAGTGTACCTGAATAAATACTTGGTTTGTATTCTCTACTGTGTGACCGACTCTTCATTTGTATGGAAGGCTGAGAGGTGGTCGCGAGTGACCCGGGTGGCCCTAATCGGGTCACTTCCTTCAGTGTTCATTACAGTATCCACAGCACCAACTTTTCGGGCTGATTTTATGCTTTTCTGTAATTGTGACTGGGTTAATATTGTTTGAGTCATATAGTTCCAGTGGCGGCTACGGACATTTGAACATGGTAGAGCACTGATTTTGGGCCAAATGTATGACCATTTTCTTTTGTGACTCACAATTTGCGATTTTTAGCGAATCGCAATTTGCGAGTCTCAAAAACAAATGTACTAATGTGTCTCAGACACATTTTGGGATTCCCAATGGGGTTGCAAATGACCTGCCTCATCAATATTCATGGGGCAGGTCGCAATTTGCAGCCGATTGGGAATGGGCAATAACACAGGGATGGTGGCCTGCTTGGGACAGAAGACACCCATGCCTGTGCTTGCTTTTTAAATAAAGCAAATGCATTTTCCTTAAAGGAAAATGGATGCGATTCAAAAACAAAAATGAAACATTTCAGTTTCATTTTTTAAGAGCAGGCAGTGGTCGGTTGGACCACTGCCTGCTCTTAAAAAAATGTTTGCTACCAGTCAGAAAGGGGAAGGGGTCCCCTGGGGACCCCTTCCTGTTTGCGACTAGTTTCCTACTTACTTGAAGAAGGCAGTAAACTGCAATTGTTTTGCAACTGCATTCCGGTCGCAAAACAATCGTACATCCACTTGCAAATCGCTATCAGGAAGGGACGCCCTTGCATTGCCCCTTCCTAATAGCGACTCACAAACCCTATTTTGCGAGTGGGTAACAGGACCGACTCGCAAAATAAGGTTTGAACATAGAAAAATGCATTTTACTGGTTACAAACGGTGCAATGGGCCGTTTGCAACCGGTAAAATGTGTCGTACATCTGGCCCTTTGTGTTTTCCTAGCCTTTTCTGTATTTACTGGGTGAATCAGGCCACTTGTTGTTCCGCCTTTTCTCCACATTTGATGAAGAGTTACTAGGGGAGGATGAGTGTCTTTGATACAATATGGATGTGAAAGACAACAATTTCATACCAGAAGAAAAGAGTGCTTTAGCTCAGTGCACAAGTTAATGCAATGTTTATCAAGCAGGATTGCACAGCACACTGGGTGGGTGACTTTTCACAACAATAACAACTCTGATTTGTGCACATGATAGCATCCTTCCTTGTCTTTCTTTGTAATCCCAGTTAGATAGTAGCTTCGAGTAATCCGCTGTCTGCTGCTAAGTTCTGTACACAACCTGCAGATCAGATGGTCCAGCCCTAGTAGGGAGTGCACACAGAGCTGCCGTGATACTCGCCCATCTCTTTTTTTCTAAAAAGTGCGTTTACTTTTAAAACTGCTTTTATTTGTTTTAACTTGTTACAAAGTGTGTGTGATTATTGCTGCTATTGTGGTTTTCTACCGCCGCATTTTAAAACTGCCTTACCGGCTTCAGTGGTCTCCCACTGTCCCGCTCCTCGGTCCACCACACCAATTAGATTGGTGATTGAGTGGAGGGAGTTACGTCTTCAGGCAGTGTGTGTTTCCACCCACTTTTGGTGGGACACTTCCGGCGGCCATCTTCTTGGAGGGGAGACGTTCTAGTCTCCCTCCAATTAACACGAAGGCCCAGAGTATATCTAAGGCCATTGGCGCTGACGTGCAGCGGACGTGCGCAGTCGGCGCACGGGCAGTGCAAAGGCGCGCCAAAGGGAAGCCCGTCTGCGCCTGTCAGCGGCCAGCGCCAGCCACGCTGCCCGTTTGCCGCTGAACCACTCTACCCGTCAGACATATAGCCGCAATTACCTTATCTCACTTAGACCTCAGCCTTGTCTCCAGTACACCAGGTGGGAGGTGTTAGCCTGCCCCCCTTTTGGGTGCAATAATTGTAGATTCACCCTGCGCCCCAATATGGATGTACCCGAGCACCCCAGGTCCTTTGCTAGAGGTAGTGGGAGAGGGCTCATGTTTAGAGCAGCCCTAGTTAACACTCGGTCACTAGGCAGACACCACCAGGATTTCTTTGATCTCCTGTCTGACAAAAAGGTCGACCTGCTATTTATTACAGAGACCTGGCCCAATGACTTTTCTAATCCTATCATTGAGTTGGCAATACCTGGCGGTTTCAAGATTTCTCGGGTTGACCGCAAAACCGGGAGGTGTGGCGGTGTTGCGGGTATCTTCAGGGATCAATGGGCCTTTCGTTGTGAAGAGTCCTCGGAGCTAGGAGAGGGTGATGCCCTCGATTTTAGTGTCACGATTTCCCCTCATATCTCGCTGGGTGGCACACTGGTTTACAGGCCCCCTGGGCCTGCTGGACCTTTTCTTAAAAAGCTGACGGATGTTATCATTCCCCGCGCGTTCGGTTTTCGAATTATCACTTTTTGGGAGATCTTAATATCCATTTGGATAAAGTTGAGGAGGGAGACACCAGTGAATTCATGGATTCTCTTAACCTAGCCCAGCTTACTCAATGGGTCAGGGCACCGACACACTCAGGTGGACATAGCCTCGATCCTATCTGCTCTAACTTCCCTATCAAGGTGGAGGATCCTCTACCGGTGCCCTGGTCCGATCACTTCCTAACTTACTTTTCCTGGGTTCTGGAGGGTAGTATTCCCCCGAGCAATGCCGGCCATAGCCCGGCTTTTTCTAAAATTGATCTGATGACCTTCAGCTGCGCTCTAGCTGAGTTCAGACCAGCCCCCTCTGTCAATTTGGAGGACGCTCTTGAAAACGTCTCCAGCTGGATTAAGAGGGCGGCGGCCCGTTCTTCTCCCATGGCCCCCCGCAAACTATCCAGGGACTCACCATCGCAGCCTTGGTTTTCGCAGGAGCTCAGATTGCAGAAACAACACTGCAAAAAGGTAGAACGGGTATGGAGGTTGGATTATTGCCCTTTGGCGAAATTGAACTTTAGGAAAGCCCAGAAGCTGTACTATTCCTCTATAGCGTGGGCCAAAAGCCTCTACTATGCGGATCGCATCGATCTAGCGAGAAATAATTCTAAAGAAATCTTCTCCATCGTCCAGAACTTTATGGCCCCTAGGGCGGAATCTATCACACTCCCCTCGTCAAACGCTTGGTGTGAGGTTCTTTCAGATTTCTTTATTGATAAGGTTCGGTCCATCCAGGCTTCCTTTATTTTAGGGGATCATTCCATGATCAGGCCCTCGCCCTCCGTGGTGTCACATACTGGGTCTTCTTCCCTGATGGTTTTTTCACCTATTGACCTGCCTGAGTCACTGAAGATCCTTAAGTCCTTGAAGTCAGGCTCCCCTACCGATCCCTGTGCAGCCAGACTCCTTGCCTCGGTCGCGGAGACAGTGAACCCTGAAGTCAATAGACTTATCAATCTGTCCCTTCAGGAGGCCTGTGTTCCTTTGGTATGGAAGCAGGCTAAGATTCTGCCCCTCATAAAGAAACCAACATTGGATCCGCGGCTCCCAGCTAACTATCGCCCCATCTCCCTCCTTCCTATCATGGCGAAAGCCTGTGAAAAGGTGGTTAACAAACAACTCACAGACTTCGTCGAGGGTGCCAGCCTACTTCATCCAGCTCAATCAGGATTCAGAGCCTCCTACAGCACTGAGTCGGCCTTTGTGGAAGTTTCGGAGGCCATTCGGGAATGTTTGGATGCGGGAGGGAGGGCAGCTCTTATTTTGTTGGATCTCTCGGCAGCATTCGATACTGTCCCCCACTCTTTGTTGCTCACCCGCCTTGAGGACATGGGAATTTCGGGTGCTGCCTTGAGCTGGCTTAAATCCTTCCTGGAAGGGTGCACCCAACAAGTTTGGCTCCCTCCGTTCTCCTCCTCACCTCAGGAGGTGACCACCGGGGTGCCACAGGGGTCCTCACTGAGCCCCCTTCTCTTTAATTTATACGTCACCCCTCTGATCTATTTAGCTGAAGAGCTGGGAGCCAAAATTATAGCTTAAGCTGATGACACTCAGCTGCTGTTTACCTGGGGAAAATCTGACTGCTCCCCGCTACTGGCCAAAAATTGCCTCGCAGCAGTCTTTCAATGGCTTTCCTCAGCACAACTCAAATGTAATGAGGGTAAGTCTGAAATTCTTCTCAATGGGACCTTCCCTCCCCAGTTCAGAGAAACTCTATGGCCAGCGGATTTTCCCTTGCCAGCCGCAACGGGGCAACCCACGAAAAATCTGGGAGTCTGGTTCGAGGAGAATATTTCCTTTTCCACCCAGATTAAGAAGCTAGCGGGGAACTGCTTTGGGCTACTTAAATCCCTTAGGAAATTCCTCCCTCTTCTCCCCAGAGTAGCTAAGGAAACAGTGACCAGGGCCTTGATTCTTTTGCGACTCGATTACGCCAATGCTTTGTATGCTGGCCTGCCGGGTTATCTTCTTAACAAATTACATGTTGTTCAAAATGCCGCTGCTAGACTTGTCTTTAACATCTCGATGAGAAGCAGTGTTAGACAGCATTTGCGTTCACTTCACTGGCTACCTGTGGCGAATCGAAGTCAAGTTTAAAGCCCTGGCCCTGGTCCATCGGGCATTGCACGACTGCAGCCCCTCCTATCTACGGAAGAGGTTCCAGTTCTATGTCCTTGCCTGACATCTTTGGTCATCTTCTCAGTTCCTGGCTCATACTCCTCGCTTCCGTCTTACCAGAGTGGGAGGCAGCTCACTTGCTGTCAGAGCCACCTCAGCCTGGAATTCACTCCCTTTGGCTCTTCGCAGCATTCAAGACTTCTGTCAATTTAAAAAAAAACTGAAGACTTATCTTTTCATTTAAACGAATCTTCAGGTGTCTGTGCTTGCCTTCCCTTTCTCCAGGCTCGCGCCAGGACACTCCTCGGAGTATCTGTATGCGCTACAAGTGCAAATAACATAACAACATAACAGAGTAAGATAGTTCGACAGGTAATGCACCTACTGCACAGATGTGGATAACTGCGGGACGCAGGCTCCAGACCCTTTCAGGAAATTCTGTTGTATATCCCCCTGAGGCCTACCCTCTAGTGCCTATCCCGCTGATATGCTTATCTGGGGTAATTGACTTGCAGTAGAGACATGTATGGCAGTAATTATCAGTGGTGCAGCTGGTGCAGTGGCACCGCAGCCCAGAGGTGTGAGGAGCACTCTAATTATGCTTGCATTTTGCGATCTAGCCGAGAGCCTCTAGGACCCATTTTCCTCACATGCCGCTGCGTCCATTGCACCCTTGCTACAACTCTATATGAAACCTGTTGGTCACAGACTCCAGTCCAAGTAAGATACATTACTATATGAATGTCGCTGCTGAAGAGACTTGCATGCTAGTCTAGCCACCACATTCGAATCATGGTGAACCGACGCAGCCTTTCATCCTTCAGAGGTTGACAAAATGGGTGTGCTTAGTTGGGTAATGAGACCGCATATATTTTGCAATACAAATGGCAAGATCTTAAAATAAAACTCACACACAGGAGTACAGTAGATTAGGGCTTACAAAAGAGAGGAGCAGCAGAGATGCCAAAACCCACCGGGTGGCTGGGCAGCTTTTGTCCCTTGTAGGCGGCGGCTGCTGTAATCTGCACTGAGCAAAAATCTCTTTTTTAAGAAGACAGTGCAATAAGTCACATTCAGTTACAGGATGTAGTGGTGAATGCGATGCCGAGACTTACAGATACTGGCTGCCGCCCGCTCTGGTATTTCGATGTGATTGTGAGGGAAGTTCCGATTGAAAGCAGCCTGATCCAGCTCCAGTCCAGAGGGACAGGGGAAGGTGGTTGAATTTCCTTTAGCACAGCCAGCCAACGAACCTAACCAATCCTGGAGCTGCTCTCATGCTGTTTTCAACATGAGAGAAGCACCGGGATTGGTTAGAGCAGGTTAACCCAGCGCTCCTTTTGAGACTGGGGCCCTTTGTCTGCAATCTGTCCAGCTGTTTAAAACAGCTCAATTAGTGAAGTCATAAGTCTACATGTTAGGCTGGCCGTCGCAAAGCAGTTGGCCAATTCAACATGCGCACTTTAAGCTTTGGGGAGTCATCATATCTGCTGTCAATCAGTGGAGATGGTCCCGTCCCCGCACTCGCATGCACTCAAGCTGAAAGTAAACAACAACACTTTATTATAAAATGGGGTGTGCAGACAAAATATCGAGTTGGAAATTTTGAACTACAGAAATATTGAGTCCTAAATATCGTCAGTGAGAAATATCGACATCACGAATATCGTGGTCAAGAATATTGATTTGAAGGTAAGAAATATTGTTTTTTAAAATATAGAAGTCAATAATATCGTTAGCAAAAATACAGTTGTTTAAAATATCGATTTTTTAATTAGTGTTATGTATTTTAGTATATATTTTAAATGTATGTGATGTATTTTTTGTATAAGTATTGTTTATGTTTTTTAATATCTGTGTTACATTTTTAGTAGTTATCAATTTTATTTTAATTAAATTTTGCATTTTTTAGTTCTGTAGCGGGTTGTGGGTTTATAGGGGAATAGGGTGGGAAATAATTTAATCATAATAAATTAATGATATTTTTTTATTTATTAATATTTATTTATTTGAGGTTTTATAGTGTTAATTGTAGGAAGTAATTTATATTTAATTAATTATTAATTTGTTGTTAATTAATATTAATTAATTAATTGAAAATTAAATATGGAAATTGTGTAATTAATTTTAGGTGCAGGTTGTGGGGTTTATAGGGGTAAAGGGTGGGAACTAATTTATTTGTAATTAATTAATAATTAGTTGTTAATTGATAATTAATTAATTGAAAATTAAATATGATAATTGTGTAATTAATTTTAGGTGCAGGTTGTGGGGTTTATAGAAGTACAGGGTGGGAAGTAATTTATTTTTAATTAATTAATAATTAGTTGTTAATTATTATTAATTAATTGAAAATTAAATATGGAAATTGTTTAATTCATTTTAGGTGCGGGTTGTGGGGCTTATAGAGGTAAAGGGTGGGAGGTAATTTATATTTTAATTAATTAATAATTAGTTGTTAATTAATATTAATTATTTAATTGAAAATTAAATATGGGAATTGTGTAATTAGCTTTAGGTGTGGGTTGTGGGGTTTATAGGGGTAAAGGGTGGGAAGTTAATTCATTTTATGTGTTTTAATTTGTTTTTTAATTAATAATATGTATTTAATTGATAATTCATTATGTTAATTATGGAAGTACATTTTATTTTTAATTTAGATGTGGGTTGTGAATTGTGTGGTGTTATAGGGTAGGAGGTAAATTTCTAACTAAAAATATTTGTTTGTTTGAAAAATATTTTTATATTTTATTTAACGCAATACCTGTATATGTATTTAACATTATATGTTTTTTAAATAATGTATAATATTAAATATATGTGTATTTTAATTTTTAACATATTTATATATTTTTTTTGTTTTTAAAATATTTTTTGTTGTTGATATTTTGTTTGTTTTTAATTTGGAATTGACTGCAGTGGAAATAGTAATTTTTATCCATCCGCAATCCAACACTTTCCCTACACTTTCCCTACTGTTACACTCACTGGAGTGGGAATAGTAATTTTTACCCATCCGCTATCCAACACTTTCCCTACTGTCGCACTCATTGGAGTGGGAATAGTAGCGATTACCCCTTTGCTATCCAACACTTTCCCTACTGTTATATTAGGGTGTGAGAAGATGCATCAAATTATCACATGGATGATGTCATCAGTGATGTCATCAGTGATGTCATTTGAGATGTCATCAGTGATGTCACTGACCATGTCATGAGTGATGTAATATGTGACGTCATCAGCAGTGCATTGCGGGGCGCAAGTTATAGTTAGCTGAACTAACTATAACGGGGGAATTTCTATGGTTTTGTACGAGTGAAATGTCCAACTAACTATAACTGTCCCTAAAACCTATGGTTTTTTCAGTGAATTTCTAAGGTTTTTAAATACTAATTTCTAACTATAACGTGCCTGAAACCTATGGTTTTTTCAGTGAATATATATATATATATATTTATTTGTTACATTTTTATATATTTTCAAAAAGATAAAATACATTTAAATTAATAGTGTATTAATTGTTTTACAGTAAATATATATAATAATTATTATATATGGTTGTTTAACTTTTTTAAGTTGTTTGTTATTTTTGTCAAAATGTATATTAAATCTATTTATTTTTCTTAAATTAAGTTTATTATTCAATATATTTAATATTTATTATTTTATTTTATGTATATATAAAAAACGATATTTTTTACATCTATATTTGTGTCATCGATATTTTGTTCCCGATATTTTTGTACTTACCTTTATAAATATAGTATGTCGATATTTTTTACATCTATATTTATGACTCGATATTGTGGTATGGGGATGTTTTGGGTGTTGATGTTCTGTCAGTGAACCATAAAATGGAATGGTAATGACAACCATTTAATTACGTTTGCTGCTGTGCACACAGCAGGTGGGCCACGCTCCTCCGCCCTAATGGGGGAACCGCCCCTGTACAGTACACTGCACCTTTGTTCAGTGCGGGAACACTGAGATCATACTTTCCTGGATCTCTTTGTTTCTGTAACTCTGCATGAAGGCCAGCTATTATAATTTTTTGTGCTTCAACCAGGATTATCAAATCCTCCTAAGCGGGAGGCCCCACATGTGAGGAAGCAACTTGTAAAGTATGTCGATAGATCCTTGAAGATGAAGTCGGGTATATAGCAGCTCAACCAAGAAATCCACCAATACCTGGGGAGACAGATATACTGTGAAATGTACTCTAGGATTTGACCCAGAGACCTTCACTTATGTCGAAAGGAATACCTGGTTGTTGCAGCCTCTCCTTTTCATTCCCGCAAGGAGTCAGTGCGGTTTCACTATCAGGATACCGACTGTTGGCAGGTGTTGACCATCCGGCCATTCTTACCCTCTCCTCTTCTCTTTCCAACTACAGCCTTCTTTTACTTCACCTACTCCTATCTAGAATTTACTGGATTGAGTGGACGAGTTGAAGGCAGGGTGTTCTCACTGGGTTTGATACCTTCACTGGTACTTGCTCATTTGATACTAATGAGGGAACCATGCCCTACTTCAATTGATATATACTCTGTTTCTTGGGTGAACTTTGTAGTGCACCATGTCTTGTGCTCCCACATACGGACCTCTAAAACAGAGCAGTTATTTGGGCTTGCTTCATTGTCCTGATAAGTGGCCCAGTATAAAAGTGCCACATTTTATAAGGTTTAAAGGATTATATATAAAGGACATAAATTAATCTAATGCATTGTACATAAATGATTGATTAAGTGTTGGCAGAACTCCTTTCAGAGCGCCATGGGGCACGCAGGGGCTACTGGGTACCGTAGTGGTTAAGGCCTTTTACTCCTGATGTCTCAGGATCCAACTTACTATGGATCCTGAGTAACTGGGCCAAATACCCCTTCTGCACTTGACTCTCAGTGGTAGCTGTGGACGAGCAGTCAAGGCGCCCTTCTGGGGGGTGTAGGGGGAGTGTAGACACAGGTAAGTGAACACGACTCATCACACAATGTACACACAGTAGGACCAATAAAGCAATGTCCAGTCCAATGTATACTTTTATAAGGAAAAGAAGTATTTCATTTTTAACTCTAAACATTCAAAGGGATAAGGACAGTCATTAGCAATAACACAATCCACTTGAGATCGAGGCTCTAGCTGTTGTCAAGCAAATCCCTGTCTCACCATCTTCCTTATAACGTGGTTTGAGTTATTCCCCATTCACTGGTGGCCAAATCCAGGGAATGCTTATTAGTAGATCGTACTATAGAGCTCGCCTTTGGCTCTTAGGAATTCAGTCAAAGTGTCAATGGTGCTGCAGCACTTTCAGCAGTGAAGCTCACCGGTGCCTACAGGTCCAGTTCAAGTCTTACCCGTACCTGCATTATGGAAGTGTTCAGTGGTGCAGCAGGTGCCCTGAGCATGGCAACTCGCAAGTTCTGATACTGCTCAGAGAAGTCTGGCTGCTGGCGGTACATGCAGCAGCACCTGGCAGCCACAGGCTCACTCTCCTGAGCTACACGGCCAGCTCTCCCCACCGATCAGAGCAGCTTCCACCTTACGAAGATGCTGGAAGTCACTTTCTCCCCTGGGGATTTGATATTCTTCAGCTCCCAACTGGGTCTCAGGGAGGGTGTGACATCCTCCTTGGCATACTCCTGGTTCTTGTGGTCAGTCAGAGCAGATCAACAAGGTGGTGCTGACTTGGTGCTCTCCGCACCATGCTCTGTACTCGGCTCAGTCCACGGCGGCCCTCTCCTGGCATACGGGGGGAGCGAGGTCGCCAAAAACAATCCTGCATATGGGATAAGACCCGACCGGTGCACAGCCGAATCCTCACACCGGAAGTCCTTATGGTAGGGCTCCCCACTGGACTTTGCTCCCTTCAATTCTCTCCTCTTTCTCACTGGGCACACTGTTCTTGGCAAGCAGACAGGTGCTGGTGCTCCAGGCTCCAGGGCTGGTGCTCTTGGTTTTTCCTGGGTGATGTCTTCTCACCCAGCAGGGAGACTAGAAGGCTGTGGCCCCTCAGTCCTGGTCACTGGCGGCAGTTTTGCAGAGCTTCCCCTCCTTAGACAGCCGGCCTGGCTGCTTGGCAGATGATAAAGTTTTTGGGTCTCAAACTCCCCTTCTTATAGTCCATTTTCAAACACCAAAATGTGATTTAGGATCTTTGAGGTTTTATTTTTGGGTTCTGATTCTTTTGAAGTGTAAACTTCTTTTTCTTCTTTTTCCTTGAAAAGATGTCTGTCACAGCAGGCAAGACTCCAAAGTTGATTGACCCACAACACAATTCATGGGAGTAACAAGAGTTCACACCTGGATGTCAGCCACATAGATATGTGCATCAAAAGGTTAATTCCAGGCTCCCATCCCTACTCTTTATGATTCTCTTATCAACCCCATCGCCTTCCTGAGATATGTCCAGTCCCCTTCCTTGTGATCTATCACTTAATCAAAGAGCAACCTCTGGAAGTGTAAAGGAGGGACTCTTTCTCCCTTCCTCCAGTGTGTGTCCCATCCAGCTCACAGGAATGCAGCAAAACACACATCTGCCTGGGGTATTCCTCTCCTCCTCATGTCTTCACCAAGCAGGCATGGGCTTTGCAGAATGAAACCCAGGGTCTTCCATGTAATATACTATTGCAGGCACACTTGCACTCAATGTACATTCACAACACACTTGCTCTTCAGTACTGTTACTTCCATGCATTGTGCCATTACAGAAACACACACATTCATCACACACATTCAGTCTGTGTGCACTGTTCAGTACTGTAGCTTTTCTGTATTGTGCCAGGGTGTACTATTTGGAAACACACACACTGCCAGCACACACACTCACCATGTACACGCTGCACAACACTTCACCCTTCATGTATTGTACGTCACTCAAGCACACATACATCCAGCACATGCTTGATTTGCCCACGCCCTGCAAAGTGCTACATTTTTCATGTAATGTATTCCCAGCTAACATATATACACCCAGCACATGCAATAATCCCATATTTACTACACAGTACTGCTCTATCCTTGTACTGTACCCTTCCCAGGGACACATACATCTAGCATAGAGTCACTACTCCTGTGCTGCGCAGCACATCACATCTACCTCATGTAGGCCACGGGTGACTTAAGCACATAGCAGCGGAACCTTTAAAAAGGTGAATGAACTTGTAGGCCTCACTCCAGTGACACAGGGTAGAAAGGACTTGTTCACTACTACTGATCACTACATGGTAAGCTGCCTCCACTGCTCTTGTGCTGCTTAACTCTTGGTGAAGGCAGTAGCTTTCTACCACTATGAGGGTAGCACTTTGGGCACCCTCCCGGACCAACAAACCCCAATCCTTGAGATAGGCCAATTTCATGGCGCACTTACATTAACCGTGTTTGCTTATGACAAAACATCAGCATTAGGGATCCACACAAGAGTAGAGTTGGGCACTCAGGGCAGGGGTACATGTCTTTAACCATTCAGAGCACTTTTCCAAATGTCAATAAATGCATATGTCTGTTTTTAGATGGAGGTTGCTTCATCACACCAAATATTCCCTACTGCTTAGCACTCATTCGTAGATAGGCATGAATGCGAGATATACATTTGAACATATGTATTAAATAATATTAGGTTAAGATGTACAGAGTATGTTTCCAGTGATTAAGCGAGTTTGGGTCCACTACGTGGAATATAATCCACTTTTTTATATTTTTTAATTGTTTAGGTTCTAGAAGCATATTTTATGTATAATATTGATGTTTTATTATGTTAATTCATAACTCTGTTTATAGTTGATTTTGTTTTACATTTTTTGCAAACCAAATAACATTTTACTTATAATAAGGAAAGCAATTATATATTACTCATATAACATAGTTTTTAGCTCAATTTGCATTCAAACTAGACCAATTATCACTACAGTGAAGGGCATGGCAAGCTTGTGATGTCATTTCGCAGAGGAAATTGACTTTTTTTGAATTGTCTATGATAATTTGCGTTCCAATTATTTTTATAGGAGTTGTTCCTTGCTTTCCCAGTTCAGTAGAAGCTGGCTGAGGTGTCGGGAGTTGGTTGGTTTGCTGGCACTATACAAAATTAATGAATACATGGTTTATGCAAGGTTTGAGGATATGGGCATGTGCTCATTCTGGGCTTCTCCATGTGGCATTGCATTAGGCCTTATCACTACTGTATCCCACAGGTAGCCCTGACAACTTTTCAAAACTATTTACAGTATGAGAAGGGGGCGGAGACTTGGTAGGTCGGGGATTTGTGCCGAGTACTGCCTAAAAAGGACTTGGATCCTCTGGCCCATCCCTCTTCCCCACTTAAAAAAAGAGCACAACAGCTTCTGAGGCTGCTGCCAATATCCTTGGGAGATTTAAACGCCCATAATGGACATGGACTGTGAAGAGCCTCTAAAGACAAGCTGGAAACCCTTGGAAACCTACTCTGTGTAAGGGTTTCCAACTCAACTGGTGCTCACCATGTGATATCAACTCTTCACATGGTGACCGTATGAAGAGTAGGGCCGGATTAACATGTTAGTAAATTGGTCATTTTCCCGGTGGGCTTGGGCCATTGGAGGCCGGTTCTGAAAGCCTAAGTCCGCGACTGGTGCCTTTGTCACTCTCCCCAACTCCCAAGTTTAATTACAGAAGGCACAGGGGGGCTTCAAGCAGTGCTTAATTTAAGCCGGTGGTGTCCGGTGCTCACCGGCACCTAATTGTCTACACGGGCGTTTGTGACAGTCTGCCAGAAGGTGACACTGTCTGGATAATCTAGCGATGACCACAACAGTTAATTATTAATTCAAAAGACATTAAAAATGCCTATTACTGCCACCCAAGCCATTCTTTTTGCTTTGGGTGCCTGAAATAGTCTGAATTGTCACACTTGTAGAATTGTGATGGTTAGTAGTTGTGTTGTTACTATCATTGGCAGCATAGCAGGGGCAATGTGTGGTGCAAGCTGCAGTGGCCTCCTAACGAGAGCCCTGGCACTTATTTTTTTTTTATAAATTAAGCACTAGCTTCAAGAGAGAGACAGAACTGGAGAGAGATGGAGGAATAGAGGTAAAGAGACAGTGATCAGACTAGCGAGTATAGATAAAGAGAAAGGAGGAAAGAAGAGAGAGGGAATGAATGGAGGGAAGTAGAGTGAGTTGAGTAAGGGAGTGTGGCTAGTATGAACATTTTTACTTGGTCTGCTTTTGGTTCCCCAGTCTGGCCCTGGTAAAGAGAGCAGATACTGTTTGACACACCATAGCACCGTGTGAATTGGCAGGTCTGTGCAGGGCATGCAGAGTACCTGTCCTCGATGGAGTTGCTCATATGATCCGGGACTCGCCCGTAGCAATAATATGGTGAGCCTTGCTCCTGTGCTCTCAATGCTGAGGTACAGTGGCGGCTGATAGTGAACGGGGGCGGGGGTGCAGGGGGAGGTGGGGAGGGTAGAACATTTTTTAAAAAGAAAGAAAACTTACCTGCAGTCGTGTCGCAGCCACTGCCTCTCCTCCGTCGCAGGAAGCACCCGGGCTCCCCTGAACCAATCACAATGCTGCGTTGTGATTGGTTGCCTTAAGCCAATCGCAGAGTTGTAATTTGGTCTGAGTGCCATAGTTCGGCGCTCAGATGGGGACAGGGAGCCTTTGCATGTTCCTCACCAGGCTGTGTTATGCAGCCTGGTGAGGAACATGCAAAGTGCGCATGAACTGTTTGGTCGGCCCAAGAGGGCCGGCCAAACAGTTCATGCGCACTTAGGGAGTGAAAACCACTCCTCCCCCTGGCCCCTGCTCTGGCCAGCCCCGCCCATCCCCGCACCTAGGAATGGGAAAATAAAATGATAATAACGTTCAGTTATTATCATTTTATTTTTCCTCTGCACTGCTCTCAAAGCAGTGGGGCGACGCTCCTCCGCCTTAGCGGAGGAGCCACCACTGCTCAGGTAACTGTCACCCACAGAGATCCAGGTGATTACAGTGCTTAATATGAAGTAAAAAAATAGATAAATAGAAAAGGCAGGCCTGAAGATATTCTTAGGAACCTGCTGCTTGGTCTTCCAAATGCCAGTGCTGCCAAATCTGCCTAGTTTTTATTCACCTCGTGCCTTTTTGTTCCACCGCCCTACAATCCCTGGCTCGTTATCTCACACTCACCTGTTCTTTTTCATCCCTGTTTTTTGCCTTTGTCACTGTTTTCATATGTTTTTCTTCTTCATTCATTCGACCTTTCATGCCTTTCTTTCTCTTATTTTGTCAAAGTCTGATAATGAAAAATAAGCCTAGGTGCACAAAAATGAGTTCCAGAGCCGACCACCTCCAACCACAAATTAAGGGCATAGCCCTTTGCAGGCCAGAGTGAAAACATTTGTAAAGTCCCCCAGCTGTCTGTTCTACAGCCTCGGCCTAAAAAAGGCATCTGAAAGCGAATGTTTCCTCAGCATGAAAGAGTGTTTAAACAAGTATTCCACTGGCATGCGCCTGGGTGTGTGAGCCAACAAATAAAACAAATACACGCTGAAATCCAAAATATACAGCAGAGAAAGGCAGCGAGAGGCACTGCTTTGTTGTAAAGCCTACTGGTGTGCTCTGTTTGTTTAAGCTTCCTTCCGTAAACGTTTTTCGTTTGGTTCTGTTTACCAAAACTAATTTGTTTGACATTGATCAAATAAATCTGGGATCCTCTGCTAGCAGGAAAAAAAAGACAGTCGAATGCTTTCGAGTTGTCTGTTTTAGGCAGTTCTATCTGTAGGTTTTACACTGTGAATGTCGCTACCCGAGAAGTGCTGGTTAAAGTGCCCCGAAGCACGCACTGGAATGTTGTGCTAAATTTCCTATTTTCCAGAAGAAATAGTCCATATAAAATAGTTTCAGTCGACTAAATTTCGCCATTCTGCGCATGCGTGAAACGACCGTCCAGTGGTTTCACGTAGGTGTGAAAGCGTGGAATTTTGTATTTTTGAAAAATCCATGTAGCATCGTTCTACTTGCAGAGTTAGCGGTTTCACCCACATTTTCCAGAAGTCAAATACTATGGAATTCTCCACTTTCTGCTGAAACAGGCATTTTCATTCGGGCCCAGCCAGACACACAATTAGCAATTCTAGAGCACACTATTTTCATAGCACAGACTCCCCGAAAAACTAGTGACCGATGTTAGTATCATTCAGACAAGACAAACGGTACTTATTAACCACATTTTTAAAAAAACAAGCATTGGCAAATGCAAGAGGTCTGGTACTGGCGGCTGTGGCAGGTCACCTTCTATGAGGACGAGGTCCCTGCTGAGTACAGTCCGCACTACCCTGGAGGCAAATAAGCACACGCACAGACTGCTTATATGGTAGGGGCAGAAGACCCCGTGCAGTCATCACCCCTTTAATTTTTAGAAACGCCTGGCCAGAGGATGTGAAAGTGCATATTCGGGTGAGGGCTCACACCGGAATGTCCCGGTGGCTCACGACATCATTTCTCAACTTGGTCTGAAATTGTCATTGCTGAATTTGACATGCAAAGTCTCTGAACCCTTGGCTTGGTTGCGGATTTGGCTGCAAGTCGTACCGCCGGGGTTGTGAGCGATCCGGCGCCCCATCTGCAACTCGAGTGGTCTGACTGTCCTCAGTTTCCTTGTTCTCCTCCCTTGCACAATCTTGGGTCTGCACATCAACTTGGTGCGTCTATCTTCCTGAACCATTAGATGTTTCTCATGATTTTTTCACTGCCCTTCTTTACCATGACCATAGTGCTGTCAACCCTAAGTACTGTCCACACCCTTGGTTCAAAAGGTATCCTGAATTTCCACCCTGGCCTGCGGTCTCTGATGATGACTTTGCTGCCCCACAAGATAATCCGTGCCTTTGCTTGCCACCTTTGGCTCATGCGAATGTTGTTCTGAGTCCTCCGAGCTTCCACGGGGCTCATATGGTACAATGCGGCATTCCAAGGTTTTAGTAGAGGAATCTCTGGAGGCTGAGTTGGGAGTTTGCTCCTTCAGCCACGAAATGCTGAGGAACCTTGTTCAAAGTGCGCATGAATCTTTCAGCTTTGCCGTTTGCCTGTGGCCATTGCAGAGTGACACAGCGCTGATGTATCCCCAGGTGAATGAGCAGGTCCTTGAATTCTGACCCCTGGAAAAGCGGTCCGTTATCGGTTTTGATCTCGGCTGGCGGAGCAAACATTACGAAAGTCTTTTCCAGCACGAGTGCAACATTAGTGAAAGCCGTCGTGACTCTTCCATCCGGAAAGCTCTCAAAGTCAGGGATGACTTTGGACCACAGGGTTGTACAGTGTTCCTTTGTAATGATGGGTGCTGGGGGTTCCAGAGAGCACGTGAATTGGCATGTGGGACACTGTCACACCATCTCATCCACCGCAGCCTCGAAGTCAGGGAGCCACACTTTTTCCTGCATGCAGGATTTGGTCTTTACAGTCCTTGGTGTCCACCATGGGCCAACTATGACACTTGATGTTGTAGGCTCGCTGGGATCACGAGTCGGTGGGCACGCAATAGGATGCTCTCTTTAGTGGTGCTGAACTCACCGCACACTCTCCACATTTTGATCAACCTCTCGTCTGCCCAGTCATTCGCATCGCGCAGGAAGTTCTGCCAGGAGGTGCTCTGCATGGCATCTTTCACCCTCATAAGTACTGCATCAGCCTTCATGGCTTCCCCGATGTCATTGAGGCTAAGTGCTTTTGGGCAGGCGTTTTGTGAGATCATGATGATGTAATCCTACACAGCATTAGCACTGTCGGTTCCTCATTCAGCCGCTGGTGTCGGGTGGCGTAAGAGGAAGTCTGCGGAATTTTTGGAGCCTGGTCGTGTAATGGTTAGGGCCCTAGGCCTTCATGCAGTGCTAATAACCACACATAGTGATACTGTCTGGAAATGGCCCAGGGCATGTGCACCCAGCCCCTTTTATTAGCAGGGTCACCTGACTGGTGACACTTGTGATGGATGGGTGTGGGGTGAGTATGAAGCCAGTCCTCGAGGAGTGGCTGGTGGAAACACCATATTACAAACACTAGCCCATGTTCCACAGGACACTACATCCCTCCCAAACTTTACTGAAAAGAAATAAAGTACAATCTGTGGGAAAGAATAAGACAACAAAACAAAACACCACTGAGTCTATTCAGGTGGTCCGTAGGACAGGATGAGTGGACAGGTGCAGCTGGGAGCACCCGGCTTCACAGCACGCATCTGTAATTTAATCCAGGGACTCTGGGCACGAAATGCAGTGTGGATAGATTTTGAATCTCTATATCAACTGTCCATGGGGCTACAGTCCACCTTGGCACTGTTGCTCTGTCCCACCGGGTCTCACGGTGTTGGAGTCTATTTACACAGATCACCATGAGTGCATCAGGAGCAGTTGTGGAGACCGCTGCAGAGATATCTTTGAAGACGCCCTGTCTCCATGGACGCCAACCTGCAAAGACGGGGGATGACATTGATGGATGGGAGGCTTCCTTTAAGGCTGTGGTGCTTTCCGGTACCCGCTGGTAGATGAACTTCAGACTTCCCTCTAGTGCCAGGACTCCTCTCACACAGGAATTTTCTTGAGGCCCTTTCTGCCTGGTTCCCATGGGACTGTGCGGGGCCACTAGTAGACTACGCAAAATTGTTGCTTAGGAACTGCCAACAGGACCACATCCAAGTCGCTCGTGCAACCGCAAAGGGAGGTTGTCTCAGGGTCTGTGTGCTCTGGCCATCAAGACTCTGGTGCACGTGCCTTCATCAGATAGTCTTTGAGTGACAGTCTCCGTCTGCGACCTTAGTACTTCCGGGTGCCTGTCGTGGAGCTGCTGCAGATGCATCTCTCGTGTTGGGACTCCCCTCTCACTGGATTTCCCTGAGGCCCTTGTCCCTGGATTGCCATGGGACTGTGTGGATTATTCCGAGCCTGTTATAGGCCCCATGACCGAGGTCACTGAGGAAGTCCAAACAGGACCAAGAGCAAGGCTCTTGTGCAACCCCAAAGGTGGATGTTCCTAATGGTCGAGTATGCTCTCTTCAGCATGCCTCAGGTTCACTGGGTATAACAGAAGGTTTCTGGGTGACCAACCTCCCAGAGCGCCAGGAATGCCTTCTTACTCTCCAGGTGTTTTGCAGTCATAGCGCTCCACGCTGGATTTGTGGTGCTCCTTAGGTAACTTATGTGATGCACTTGATAACTATGACACTTACTGATTGTGGAGGTCCAAACAGGTAGGGCCTAACCGCAGATGCAGGCTGCATAAAAATGATGCACACACACTGTAGTAGTTGCGGGCTAAGGACCTCGAGCGATCCTTGCCCCTTTATTTATTCCCTCTGGTCACGCCTGGCCGGAGGGTGATACAAAGTGTGCAAGCCCTTCCGGGCTACGCTTCGGGTTCTGCCTCTCGCGGGAACTTGGATCATTACATCCCTTCCCAAGTTGGTCTCAAAACGGACCCACAGCATATCAACAAATAAAGTCCTTGAATCTCTGACTAGGTGCAGGGTTTGGCCTCAGGTGGTAACGCCATTGACTTGACCGTTGGCTTGAACAAGGGTTGGGTGGAGATGGGGCGACCAGATTCTCGTCTCCTTCCATTGTGCTGGCCGATGGTCGTGGGGATTCTACCTGGCTCCGCTCTCCGATGCAGAGAGGAGGTGTCTCTTCCTCTGACACATCCCTGGTTCCAGCGCCTCTGGGACTGACTTCCTCCTGGTCAGACTGCGGAACCTTCCGGAACCAAGATATATTCCTGGTGACCACTTCAGCCCCACGCTGGGCAGTGATGGCAGTTCCATTCATTCTCAGAACAGTCCACGGCCTTGGTTCATAGGCAGTTTTAAATTTTCCTCCTGCATGCCGATTTCTAACTAGGACTGAACTCCCTGGTACGATGACTCGGGGTTTTGCCCTGCGCCGTTGACTGACACGCTCATTGTTCATGGTCCGCCGGGTTTGAGTGTCGGTTGGCTCGTATGGTGCCGGGACCAAACTTTCAGCCACAGGGATGGTGTCTCGACGGTGTCCAGCGAGCATTAGTGACCAGGGGGACCTCTGGGTCGTGCAGTGAGGGGTGCTTCGGTATTCATGTAGGAATTGTTGTAGCATTGCTTCTGGATCCGCTTGCTCCACCACAGCAATGCGTAGGATCTTGTTCAGTGTGCGCATGAAATGCTCGGCTTTGCCGTTGGCTTGCGGCCATTGTGGTGAGACTCGATGATGGCGTACTCCCATTGATGTTAATAAGTTTTTGAATTCCCCCCTTGAAAGGGGGGTCCATTGTCTGTTTTGAGCTCATGCGGCAAACCAAAGAGCGCAAATGTTCTTTCTAGGACCGGTAGCAGGTGTGCGAATGATGAAGATGCGATCACCTCAACTATGGGATATTTGGAGTAGCTGTCAATGAATACTGCAGTCACTCTCCCATCCGGGAAGCTTCCAAAATCGAGGCTTACTCGCATCCATGGGCCCGCGACTGGCTTCTCGTGATTACCGGTGCGGGTGGCACTTGGCTGCTTGTGAGTTGGCAAGAGCGACAGTCTTGCACCAGGGTGTCCATGGCGGCCTCTAGCCTGGGGAACCACACCTTCTCCCTCATTCTTGACTTCATCTGCACCGTTCTCTGGTGGCCTTCGTGAGCGAGAGCTGTTGCTCTCTCTTGGAGGCTCAGTGGGATCACAATTCGGGATCCTCTTAGCACTGGATCGTCCGCCGCTGAGCTCAGTTCGTCACGCACCCTCCATAGCTTTCTTAGACGTTCCCTGTCTGATCCACACCAGTTGTTGGCGTCACGCAGGAAATCTTCCCAAGACCCTTTTTGCAGGGAGTCCATTACTTTGGATAGGACAGGGTCGTTTTTGGTGGCTGTCTTGATTTCCTCGAGGGTGAGGGCACGGGGGCATGACCCTTGGGAGACCATGTCGACGTATTCTTCAGTCTTTGCTTCACTGCCATCATCTTCTCCCAGCGAATCTGGTGGGTGCCGGGAGAGGAAGTCTGCCGGGTTCTTCGCCCCGGGCTGATACACCAGTTCCATCTGGTAATGCTGCAACTGTATCGCCCATCCGCCAATCCTCAGTGGAGGGTGTGGGGCTGTGCCTCAAAACAGCGGGACTAATGGCTGATGGTCGGTCATTACCCTAAAAGGGTGCCCGCTGACATATAATTGAAAATGGTTGCAGGCCCATTTAATCGCTAGTGCTTCCCGCTCGATTTGTTAGTAGCGTGCTTCAGTTGGTGTGAGAGCTTTGCTTGCGAATGCGATTGGCGCCCACATGTTTGGTTCAATTTCTTGCGTGAGGACTGCTCCAAGGCCCACGGGGCTGGCGTCAACAAGTAGCTCGGTGGCTCGGGTGGCATCGAAGTACGCCATGGTGGTCTTCCCGAGCAATGCTTCCTTGACCTTCCAGAATGCTTCGTCCTCCTCTCCGCCCCACTTCCATGCAGCGTCTTTCTTCGTGAGTACCCGCAGGGGCTCTGCTATCATAGCTAGGTTGGGTATGAATCGCCCACAGTATGTGGCCATCCCGAGGAAGCTTTGTATTTCCGATACGGTGGTTGGCGCTGGGGCCTGTTGTATGGCATGCAATTTCCGTGGGTCCACCTGCACTTACTCTTGGCTGAAAACGTATCCGAAGAATTCGATGGAACTCTGAAAGAATGAACATTTGTCCCTGTGGAAGGTCACGCCGTGTTCAGACAGTCTTTGCAGGGTCGCTTGAAGGTGGCGGTGGTGCTCTTCGATGGTCGGTGAGTGTATCAAGATGTCATCACTGACATTTAATACTCCTTGGAGGCCTGACAGAATCTCTTGAACTGCGTTTTGGAATATTTCAGCAGCAGTTGAGATTCCAAAGTTGAGCCGCTTCTACCTGCGTAGCCCTATGTGCGTTGAGAAAGTTGTTATATACCGGCTCTCTTCGGCTAGCTTCAGCTGGTGATAGCCTGCATTGAGGTCCAGCTTAGAAAGCCACCGGGAACCGTTCAAATCGGCTATGATGTCGTCGACTGTTGGTGTAATGTGCCTTTCTCTTTTAATCGCCTGGTATGGCAGGCACATGTCAATACATAGGGGCCGAATCCGATTCGGGCCGGAAAAAATACCAACCGACTCGGTACGGGATCATAGTCCGACCGACACGTACCGGCGTTGCCCGACCTGGGAAGTACGATGAAATGCATGTGAATCACGACCGACTCGTACGGAACTCAAGGCGAACGACCGACCCGGACGGAAACAAGCTATCCGGCCGGGAAACCACGCGAATCAAACCGACCGACACGCACCAGGAATCAACCCGAACGAAACGTACCCGCGAACTCCGACCCGCGCAGTACGATGCAATGGGTGCAAAATCAGACCGATTCGCACGGAGCCCAAGCCGTACGACCGACACGCATACAAAACCCAGCCGAACAAACACAATACTCCGCGACCGACGCGTACGCCGCATATGAAACTGAGCTGAAACACAGCGGGAACGACTCAGAGAGGCTCGCACGAGATAACTGCAACGTCCTACTCGGTCAGAAGAACGACTCCTACATGCACAATAATCACAAATGAAAAAATACAAAAAAAGGGCCAAACAAGCAATGACAAAGCCAATAAATACAGGGGGGGAAAAAAATGGAACAAGAACACACCCCCAACTCCACCTACATAAAGGCCACAAATCCCTACCATGATCTTTTGTAAATTCCACTGACCTGCCAGCACAGAACACCAGCAGACAGCAGACACACACACAGCTCATCCAACACAAAAGCCACACAACATTAGCACCTCAACAAATAGCACCCTCACACACACACAGCAAAACCTACACACACACACCCTCACCTGCACACACACACACATCAATCACCACCACCACCCATCACCATGCCCCTAAAGAAGAATCCAAAGTTCCTAGATAGTGAATTGGAAGTCATGGTAGACGAGATCCTGAGGGTAGAGCCACAGTTGTTTGGCACATTGGTCCAACAGACCTAGTTGGCACAGAAAACCAAGATGTGGGCGAGGATCGTCGACAGGGTGAACGCACAATCACCATGTTTGCACACAAAGGAAGACATCCAGAACAGGTGGTATGATGTGCGCAGGAGGGTCAGGGACCTACTGAAGAAGGATTACCTCCTGAGCCAGCACACCGGCAGTGGCCCTCCTGCCAAACCAGTATACCTCAGGCCCTGGGAGGAGAAGGTGCGGGCCATCCTACCACCAGTGAGCGTATATGGACTAACAAACATCCCAGAGCCTGGTGAGTACACAACTAATACACACAATATTGTGTGCCAATACACACACATCACTGTCAAGGGGATAGTCAAACCATGCACCCCTAGCAAATCAACAGCAACCAAAAGATAATCATCCCAAGAAGTGTATGTTAGTCAGATAAACACAATACATGCCATGTCATAGTGATATGTAACTGTGTCATGACATGTACAAACCCAATACCAAATAGAGCTAGGCAGTGGCACAAATCTAACTAACAAACACTGTCAGATATTTAGCCACCACTAGAACACCACCTCACAGGGAAGCTCACAGAAAGGAAGGAATCCTGTGTATGCTGGTGAAGTCAGTGTAGCCAAGAGCATGATGGGACTCGTAGTAACAGATAATGGGCAGCCTCACATTTGGACCATCAACACCACTCTGAACCATGCTCACAACACAGGGAGTGGAAAAGGACTGACAATATGGCTGACACTGGGTACTGCTGTGGGGAGCACAAGGCCCTGCTGGGAACTGGGCACCAACAAACAACAGGACCACACTGTCAGCCATCTTGCCATTGCTGTCACACTCACACACAGTGAAGTCCACTCAAAAGGAAGGAAGTATGGGCATGCTGGGAAGGGGGTGTAGGAAATAGCATGATGGGAGTTGTAGTCACAGATAATGCTCACCCACACAATTGGCCCATCAACACCACTCTGAACCATGCTCACATCACAGGGAGTGGATAAGGACTGACAAGATGGCTGACACTGGGTACTGCTGTGGGGAGCACAAGGCCCTGCTGGGAACTGTGCACCAACAAACAGCAGAACACCACTGCCTGACATCCTGAAAGCCAACTTGCACTCCCTGCAATGCAAGCACGTTGCATGGTGGGATATCTGGCTGGGTGGGAAGGAGGACTGACAGCACTGACCATAGTTACAAGCAGCTCTCCTCACACACCCCCTCAACACAAACTCCACATAACCCACCTGGGAGAATGCAATGCCTCACACACCAAATGAAGATCCCACAAAGAACCACCACCCTGGGTAATGCTGTGTGAAGCACAGGGACAATCTTGGGACTTGTAGCCAAACAAACGCAAGGACAACACTGTCAGCCTTCCTGTCAGCACAGGCACACTACCCCACAGGGAAGCAGAGTCAAAAGGAAGGAAGTACGGGCATGCTGGGAAGGGGGTGTAGGCAATAGCATGATGGGAGTTGTAGTCACAGATATTGCTCACCCTCACAATTGGCCCATCAACACCACTCTGAACCATGCTCACATCACAGGGAGTGGATAAGGACTGACAAGATGGCTGACACTGGGTACTGCTGTGGGGAGCACAAGGCCCTGGTGGGAACTGTGCACCAACAAACAACAGGACCACACTGTCAGCCATCTTGCCATTGCTGTCACACTCACACACAGTGAAGTCCACTCAAAAGGAAGGAAGTATGGGCATGCTGGGAAGAGGGGTGTAGGCAATAGCATGATGGGAGTTGTAGTCACAGATATTGCTCACCCACACAATTGGCCCATCAACACCACTCTGAACCATGCTCACATCACAGGGAGTGGATAAGGACTGACAAGATGGCTGACACTGGGTACTGCTGTGGGGAGCACAAGGCCCTGCTGGGAACTGTGCACCAACAAACAGCAGAACACCACTGCCTGACATCCTGAAAGCCAACTTGCACTCCCTGCAATGCAAGCACGTTGCATGGTGGGATATCTGGCTGGGTGGGAAGGAGGACTGACAGCACTGACCATAGTTACAAGCAGCTCTCTTCACACACACCCTCAACACAAACTCCACATAATCTACCTGGGAGAATGCAATGCCTCACACACCAAATGACGATCCCACAAAGAACCACCACCCTGGGTAATGCTGTGTGAAGCACAGGGACACTCTTGGGACTTGTAGCCAAACAAACGCAAGGACAACACTGTCAGCCTTCCTGTCAGCACAGGCACACTACCCCACAGGGCAGCAGAGTCAAAAGGAAGGAAGTACGGGCATGCTGGGAAGGGGGGTGTAGGCAATAGCATGATGGGAGTTGTAGTCACAGATATTGCTCACCCTCACAATTGGCCCATCAACACCACTCTGAACCATGCTCACATCACAGGGAGTGGATAAGGACTGACAAGATGGCTGACATGGGTACTGCTGTGGGGAGCACAAGGCCCTGCTGGGAACTGTGCACCAACAAACAACAGGACCACACTGTCAGCTATCTTGCCATTGCTGTCACACTCACACACAGTGAAGTCCACTCAAAAGGAAGGAAGTATGGGCATGCTGGGAAGGGGGGTGTAGGCAATAGCATGATGGGAGTTGTAGTCACAGATATTGCTCACCCACACAATTGGCCCATCAACACCACTCTGAACCATGCTCACATCACAGGGAGTGGATAAGGACTGACAAGATGGCTGACACTGGGTACTGCTGTGGGGAGCACAAGGCCCTGCTGGGAACTGTGCACCAACAAACAGCAGAACACCACTGAATGACATCCTGAGAGTCAACCTGAATCCACTGCAAGGGTGGCATGCTTCATGGTGGGATAACTGGGCTAGGTGGAGAAGGATGGCCGGATGTCCACCAAATACAACCAATGCTGGCCATGCACACACCTCAACATTCACATTAAAATGCCCCAGGTATGCAGGACAATGTGCTACACCAATATCAACCTCTTACTGTGACAACTTAGGACAATGCAATGTACATGCCCGCATCCAGAGGTACAGTCACAACTGTCAGGTGTGTGAACCATTGATGCCTGTAGAAACATAACATACAATGTGTGTCTCATCCAAATACAGGTGATGATGATGGGGACACAGCAGCAGGCGAGGAGGAGTCCCTGTCCCAGGCTCCGGGGGACACTGAGCTCACTGGTGTGGAATAGCCTCTGCCCTCCTCGGATGGCGAAGACCTACCTGGCACCTCCGGTGTGAGTCATCATGCAGCACCAGCAGGACCAACATCTGCACCCCCTGCACCCACCCCTCCAACAACTGCCAACACACAGACCACCCCCGCCGACACGGACAGACCAAGGACCACCGATGATAACAGCACAGGGCCCCAGGCCCACCGTGGAGCAACGGACAACAACACCACTAACAACCCCCAAGGGGGCCTTGGGTCACCTGTGCGTGCCACCACAGGTCCTGCACATGTTGCCAGGGGTGGTGGGAGGGGTGGTAGACATAGGTCGCTGCTTGCAGAGGGGTCTGGACTGCATGATGACCCACAACTGGCACGCATCGCTGATGCGTACCAGGATAGCACCGGAGAGGTCAGGCAGGTAGTGGGGATCCTCAAGGACATACAACAGCAGCAGGCTGCCCATCATGCCCGCTTGGACTCCCACATGTCCCGTGTGGAGACACACATGTCTCGCATGGAGTCCAAGTGGGACACATTGCAAGAACTCACAGCGGTGCATAGGGACATATTGACATGCCTCCGCCAGATTAGCACCAACATGGCCACACCTCCCTGTGTGCCCACAACATCTGGTGCTGCAACAACTGACACCGCCACAGGGAGGGAGGAGGACTCTGGCGGAGACTCCCCTGCACCGCAGCAGCCTGCACGTGAGGGTCCCCCCCAAAGAAGAGGGGTCGTCCGAGGAAGGAAAACTGAGAGGTTGATGGCCACGTACATCCCCCAGGAAGCCAACACCTGTTCCGGAAATTCTCCTTTGTGTGCAAACTTTTCACCCTGTCGAATGCAACACAACTCTCCCACATGACATGGGGAGTTCAAGTTGGACTAATGTATCATATGACTGTGGACTACACTCAGGACATTTCTGCTACCAAGACTTCCAACTCATCTGGGAACTTTGGATCACAATCCCAATGTACAGCACCCACCATCCTGTGCACTATACACACACACATTTCTGTAAATAAAATCACTAGTACACCATACTTGCCTCTGTTGTTATTCAAATGTGGATACTGTTATGGTGATGATGATCTGCTAAATTACACTGTGTATGCTAACTGCTACAGCAAGTACAACACTGTCATGTGAGTCATGGTGACGTGACACATATGAGGGAGACACACCACTAGGGCTACACAACACAGAGACACCAGGGCCATCGGACTCATCGCCTACAGTGATGTTGCCAGGAAATACTGTGGAATGCACAGACACCACACCTATTCAGAGTCTGTGTCAACTAGCCCACAGGTGCAGTAAGCAAATGTCAGTCAGATGTGTGACCACAGACAACGCACATCCCAAAGTGAAGCACAGGTTTATTACACATTTGCAACATGTTGTTTCCACTACAAATGCAAGGTAATCCCACGTGGCAGTGGCCACACAGTCAACAAGTGCAGAAGATATGAAGTCCAGGGGTGTGTGGCACATCACCTGTAGGGAAACTACTGCTGCCACCCTGAAAGCTGAATCATGGTGTCGGGGGATCCAAGTTGACCAAAGTACTCAGTAAGCACCCTGTGAAGGACAGACATGACACACAGTTAAAACCACTGAAGAACAGGACAGAACTGCAATACTCATGCCCAATACATGTCACAAGACAACTACACAAAACCAAGTTAGCATGTCAAAACTGTTGGGGAGTACAGACTACCTGTAAGGACACATTGCTGCACGCATCCAGTCAAGTAGCACATGGCCACACTCAAACAGCACCAGAGCACCACCCACACATATCATGCAAACTCACATCATTCACATTACATCTCCCTGGATACTCACATTCAGCTGAAGAAGTTGGTGATGAGCTGTGTGCGGACATCACCATCATCATCATCATCATCACTGGCATCGTGGTCCAGGCCAGGATCCTCCACAGGTGGCGGACGTTGGTCATCGTCATCCAGGATGAGAGGCAACTCCTTCCGCACTGCCAGGTTGTATAGCATGCAGCAGACGATGACAATCTTGCACACCTTTGCTGGGGCATATGGGAGGGCCCCTCCTGTCTTGTCCAGGCAGGGGAAGCGGCTCTTCAGGAGACCAAAGGTCCGCTCAATCACTCTCCTGGTCCGACCATGTGCCTCATTGTAGCGCATCTGGGCTGGTGTCACAGGGTTCCTGAGGGGTGTCAGCAACCACGGCATGTTGGGGTATCCGGAGTCACCTACGGACAGACAAGTGCACATTAGCTGAGTTGGAAAAGTGGGCGGTATACTACAGAGCAGAACACACACAATGGTACAAAGTCAGTACACACCGACAAGCCAGGCACGCTGGTTCTGCATCTGTGCCATCATCCTCGGGATGCGACTACTCCTCATCACGTAGGCATCGTGTGCTGAACCAGGGAAATGGGCACACACATGTGTGATGGTCATATCTGCAAGACATACCACCAGAGCATTGATCGAATGGTAATGTTTCCGGTTCCGGTATGCCTGCTCATGGGGCCTGTGGTGGTACCAAAGCCACATGTGTCCCATCAATGGAGCCAATGACATGTGGCATCCTCCCCAGGGCATAGAAGTCACTCTTGACGTCAGTGAGTTGTTGACGTGTAGGGAAATAGATGTACTGGTTCAGGCATCTCAACATTGCCTCCAAAACATCGCGTAGCACACGGCTGAACATAGTCTGTGACATCCCACCGGCAGTCGCCACAGTGTGTTGAAAGGTACCGGTGGCAAAGAAGTGTAGGGCTGCCATTACCTTCACCTTGGGGGTCAGCGCCGTAGGGTACGGCCGGCCAGGTTGCAAATGTGGTGCCAAGCGCACTGCCAAATCCTCAATCAGCTGCCTGGTGAAGCGGTACCGTCGGATGCTGTCACGTTCCACCATCGTTGCCAGGTCAGGGAATGGTCTATGGACAGCTGGAGCCCTGCAGTGCATAGGTTGAGGAAAGAAAGATTGTCAGTCACCCCACATATGTGCCATTCACCATACTCAATTTCACATGATACATCATTACGAGACACAAGTACTTGATGTGTGTGCCGTTCTGTTCGGACATAACTCGCACCTACATGGCCATCATCTAACTTCTCAGTACAACATGTGTGGACAACAGGTTCCAGGTTGTGCTATGGGAAACCATTAGGCTGTGTCACAGTACCCATTTACTGCTGTCACGTTCCACACACACACCACAGTGACATGTCTGGACAGATGCGCCACAGGCATCACAGCTCATTGACAGGTAGATTCCCAGTGACCCTGTCTTGCCACATGGACACTGGCATTACATGGCGTATCATGTACACGTCAGAAAAACAAACATGACTCCCACAGGTAGTGGCCCCTGTCGCCTACGCAGGACAGACATGGACGCCAGTGACGCACAACATCAAAGTCCATGCACAAACAACGTTGATGTGGAGACTGTCTCCCATCGTGCACATGGAATCAGAGACATCGGAAACACAACATGCACACAGACTGTGGAGGGACATCACTATTGTGGCAATGGGTCACCCTGTGACGTACATGCCTTCCCCCATGGGACCCTGGGGGTATGTGACATGTCACACACATACACAACCTGGAAATGTGACCATGCCACATGCTCCGAAATGAACTGTTGCACATCACAGTGGTCATGTGCACAACACACAAAGGACCCTGTCCCCATTAACACATGCACAGCCTGGGTGTGGCTGCCCACAAGTGCCACCACAGAAACCACATGTTAACCCCCATACACAGAAAAGGTAATGCAGCCTTACATGCCTTAGGAAACAGTGTGGACTGGGTGTGGTGTTGTAGGTGTGCCCCTGGGTCTCTGGCAGGTATATGTGGCTGGCATACGTTCACCAGTGACAAGCATGGTGACATATGCGACTGACCTGTACAGGTACGCGTTGTACAGCAATGGACCGATCGGTGTGCCCGGCCGGCCCATTGCATCTGTTGTGAGCGGGTACGCGTTGTATCCCGTAATACGCGTTGTACAGCAATGGACCGATCGGTGTGCCCGGCCGGCCCATTGCATCTGTTGTGAGCGGGTACGCGTTGTATCCCGTAATACGCGTTGTACAGCAATGGACCGATCGGTGTGCCCGGCCGGCCCATTGTATCTGTTGTGAGCGGGTACGCGTTGTACAGCAATGGACCGATCGGTGTGCCCGGCTGGCCCATTGCATCTGTTGTGAGCGGGTACGCGTTGTACAGCAATGGACCGATCGGTGTGCCCGGCCGGCCCATTGCATCTGTTGTGAGCGGGTACGCGTTGTATCCCGAAATACGCGTTGTACAGCAATGGATCAAACGGTGCGCACGTGTTGGCTGGGGCCTGGCATGGCAACGGACGCGGATTCGAAGCTTTAACGAGTCTGATGCAGTGAATTCAGTTGGCCAGCCACAACAATGTTGCAAAATCATGGGTGTCATGAACTTGGATTTTTGAAGGATGCTGTGGGCGTGTATTAGTGCTGCTATTCCATGGATTGGTCAGATTCAGAAGATGCAAACGACTTGGACCTATCACTTTGGACACATGGGACAGTATCTGCCTCTGCAGCACACATATAATGCTGGCTGTTCCCCTGAGAGCTCACTTGCCTGCACTACATGCTCCAGGACGACATCTGCCACCAACACTGCTGCTGTCTCTGCATCCTCTGGCTACTGCAATGGCACGTACTGTGGAGAGAGCCCCAGCCTTCAGCCTTGAGGAGAACCAGGCCCTGCTGGACAGCCTCCTTCCACAGTACAGCAAGCTGTATGGGACACCAGGGGAGCAGGTGAGTGTGCTGTCCACTGCCTTACTAATTTTGCATGTTGTCTGACTAGCAGGACTTACAGTGTGCACACCACTGGCTAGCATGCTCACTGAGTAGTTCTGAGCCCCCAAAGTGTGTAGTTACATGCACTGAACAGGTACAGTGCAGTAACAGTGCATTCCAACAAGGTTTACTTTCCATGCAATGATACCATGTAGTAACTGCTGGCAAACTGTTCATAGCCATCGTTGCACTGCCTGTGTACATCATGTGCCCCAGTGATTGAGACATGTATATCCAACTGTGTGATGCACGGATATGTTGCATGTGTAGTAATGGCATTTTCACTTTGTCATCCTCACAGGTTGATGCCCACCAGAAGCAGAAAATCTGGCTGACCATCGCCCGGGCAGTAAGATCCGTGGGGTACTACAAGCGCCGGATCCGCAACTGCCAGAAGAGGTGGCAGGACCTTCGAGGCTGGTCCCGGAGGATCGCAAGGGTCCAGCTGAAGCTGTCGCCTCCTCGCAGGAGGGGCGGACACCGGACCCTGACCCCCCACATGCTCAGGATCCTGGCGGTGGTCTTCCCTGACCTGGATGGGCAGCTGAAGGCCAGACAGCAGCAAGGAGGGGGTGAGTCCATGACAGCACTGTGCACTTTGTCTGACATGCTATGTGCCCTCCTCTGGCCTGGTTAAACTTCCACAGTACATCAGTCTTGTGGTCCAGGACCCATGTCCCTCTATTGTGACATACCCACTCCTCATCTGATACGCATATGGGTGGCCCTTACAGTCAGGAAATTGTGTCACTTGGGGACTGTGTCATTGCATTTTGCTTTGCTCAAGGTGGGGGACAGCATTTGTTCCGGTGACTATGTTGTGGGATTCATGGGTGGGTCAATTGCTCACACAATGCCCAAGTCCTGACATGTAATCTGGGTGTAACTTTGATATGTGGTCCACTTGCTGATCTGATTCACCACATGTCCCTGGGGTATTTGGCACACCCCCATGCTGTGGGTGGGAACAATGTTTGGGCCTCAGGAGTATGTATATCAAGTGTGTCACACATGCTTAGACACCTGCCTACTGTCCAGGACTCATCTCTCTTACAGGTGGAGCTGGACAGTCATGCCTACTCCAGGGCATACAATAGACTCTGTACTCCCACTCCCGTGGATCATCTGACATGTTGTGATCAGTGACATGTTCCCTCAGGTGTCTGCCTCTGTGTCAGTGTGCTGTGGCTTCGTTGTCAGGACTACTGGTATGTTTGTCGGTTAGGGTTCAGCATGCCATCTGAGATGTGACCATGTGAGACGATACTTCTGTGACTTATAGATGTTTGATCACTTGACTGTGCACACAGGTGTATGCGACTGTGACTTTCAGGCAGCTGTTATTCATTCACAGCACACTGTGAGGTGCTCAGGTTCTGGGAGTTGTGTTTCATGTCCCCCATATGTCCAATTGGCATGACGTGGACAAATACTAGTTCAGATGATGTGGTGTGTGGGGGATGGACATGTGCACTTGTCAGTTACATAACTTGCATTCCCCATGTCCTAGGATTGTGACACAGTGCAGACTGTTGTTGGCAGGCTGCCATGGCCATGTGACTGGAGACAGTGATGTATGACTTTGCAGGCATGCCTGTGTCATGGCATTAAACTTCCTAAGAGTGATCCTGCAGGGGAGTGACATGTGCAACATGCACCCCATTGTGGCATGGACTATCCGGACATGGGTGCATCATGGTGTCTGGTGCTGGTATGCATCACATGCATTTCTATTTAGACTCTGGCCATCCCTTTCTCCGGACACCTGCACTGACTCAGTGGCAAGAGATGTGATGTGTGCATGTTCACATACTTCACTGTGTTCCCTGCAATGTCCAACAACTGTGTAGGTGGTGCATGTGTCCACACTGGGGTCTTACCATCAGACAGGCACCAGACAGATGGGTGCAAGGGCAGGAGGGGTGTGAGTCCCATGGTTGACCATCAGACTGACAATTGGCTTCTCCAAATCTGTGTGAGGAGTTTTGGCAATGTTCTACTAAGGATGCCAGGGCTGGCTCTGTAAGTGCTGTACTTACTGTGGTGTGTGCGGTCAGTGCATGTGACTGATGTTTGTCTGTTTCCCTAATTGTTTGCAGATACATCCACGGCCACAGGAGGGGACAGCTCCACGGACCAGGAGGAGCAGCGGAGCCAGACTGGGTCAGCATCCGATGAGTGGTCAGAGGGACCCAGTGGCACGGAGGGCGAGGGGAGCCACACCGAGGAGTCCTCAGCACCATCCACCTCAGCTGAGGACCACAGCAGCTTGGAAGATGACTCCCTTGTGGAGGCGGGTGTCAGCAGCCACCACACCCCCGCTAGTCTGTCTAGCCTCGCCACCACCACCACCAGCACCGCCCTCCCATTGGCTCCAATTCCAGACGTCCGTGGAGGCTCCCGTGTTCGAGAGCGTGTCTCCTTCGTGCCAGGCACCGCACCCCCTGCCCCTGTGTCCCCTGCTGCCCTGAGTGAGGAGTCTGTGTACCTACTTCGGCAGCTCCATGTAGGGCAGACAGCAATGCTGAGTGTCCTCCATGCACACACCACTCTGTTGACACAGCTGGTGTCGTTCATGGAGGGCATCTCGACGGGTATGTCTGCCCTACAGAGGAGCAATAAGTCCATGGACTCCTCCCTGACGGCAGCAGTGTCCCTCCTCCAGCAGTCCCTCCCACCTCCTACCTCTGCCCCATCCACACTTCCTGGCACCCTACCTGTCCAAAGCACATGCACACCTGCACATTCACCCAAGCACACAGACACGAGCAGCACAGACACACCCAAAAGAAAGGCAAGACGTGCACACAAGCATCCTCAGGGGACAGATACCACACACACAGGGGATGGGGAACAGACACACACACAGGCATCCACAGTCACTCCGCAGTCCTCCAAATCCTCTCCCTCCAAGACCCCTTCCCTTGCCTCACCTGCAACCCCACCTACACAGCAGGTCTTCCTGTGTGACCTCGGCCTCTTCCCCTCCGATCCTGCAGATCCGGCATACCGGGGGAAGAGGAAGTCCACCCACACAGAGGGGAGTGCCCCTCGCCCCCGGACACCCTCCCCCAGGCGCAGACAGACTGAGGACCCCATTCGGAAGTCCCCCCGGACCAGGAAGGGCAAGACCCCACCACCACCACCACGCAGCTCCACCACCCAGTCTCTCTCCTCCATCCCCCAGGCCACCACTCCACAGGTTCCACCGCCACACCCTGCCCCAGGTGCCCCCACACACCGATACCGCATCCCCAAACTGCTTAGGCCCTCCCCCCCTGCCACTTGCTCTTCCACCCCCAACCCAGATGCTCAGCCTGTTTGTGCCACTGGTGTGGAGACCGGGTCCCCCCTCTGTCCTGCCCACCTCATCTGCCCCCCCTTCCACTCCCTTGGAGGCATGCACTGCAGTGGAGTCCACAACCACCCCGTCTGACTCGGGCACTGCAGTGGTGCTGGCCCCCCCTGAGTCAGACACCTCCACTGCAGTTGCTGGTGACACTCCTGCACCCACCACCCCTTCACTGCCTCACTCTGGCATCCCCTGATCCTGTCCCTGCGGTGCCTGGCCTGCCCCTTGTATGCCCCTCCAAGGGGGATGTCCCCTGTCCCTACCAGTGCAGGCAAGCAATGGGTGACAAGTTGTCACATATCACCCTGTTGGGACTGTGTATTTGGACTGGCCATTGGCCTTAGTTTAATTTGGACTTCTGATTTTTTAGTTGACATTTGCTGAATAAAGCCTATTTTTGTTTACTTGTGGTTTTTCTTTTGATGTACATGATGTACATGGTTATCATCATGCATTTGCAGTTGTAATAGTGTTCAGATCAGGGAAATGAAGTGTTGCAGTGATGGACTCCATGTGGTCCATGGGATGTGTGTCCTGTTGTAGTCTGGATCTATGGCATCCTCTGCTGCAGTCTGAGGGTGTGATGTTCAGCATATGACACAGGGATGTACGTTTTGCATTTGTAAATTAACATCTTTGTCTTACAGTGATGCACATCTGGTGGGCTTACCACTGTTCAATGTTCCTATTTCCCTGACTGTGTGCCCATCTCCACTGGACATGCAGTTTAGCACACCAATGTTGAAGGACTCATCAGTGTATACAGTGCACCTTGCTTGACACGTGTTTTGGGTGTATGCAGATGACTGACGTGACACTCCCGTACCCAGGCTGATGTGAGCAGAGCCTTCAGTGTGTTGTAGTTGTTGACTCACTGACCGAGTGTTCTGCCGACATGTTTGAGTCGTGCACAGACAAGGCTTGGCACAGCGGACCTTCCACAGCAGTGGAGTGCCCTCATGGCAGTGTGTAATCCCGTGACATTGCCTGGGCCCGTGTTTTGTGTTGTGTAAGCATGTCTGTGCGTGTACCCTTCCCTTTTCCTACACAGGCTGTGTCCCTACGGATGTTCCTGTTTCTGATGCTTGCTGAGTTGTTCTGTGTTCATCAAGCATCTTGGACCTGGTTACTCCGGGATGTGGGTGCATGGCTAACTAAGGTTCATCAGGTTGTCATCCCAGGTTGTCTTTGTTGTCAGGGCTGGGGATGTGGGCAAACGCAGATGGGACACATTCAGGATTCCCCTTGGCACTTGTTGGTTACACATGTCATGTAATTTACAGTCTATGGTAGCTTTCAGTGATTGTGACACGTTGTGTGTGTGACTGCTGCCACTCCTCAGGGTCAGAGCTGCAATGTTGGAAGTTGTGTACGTGTGTTCTTTGTGTGTCACCTTGTCTTCTTCATTGGTGTGTGACTATGGCCAGGATCCCATTGATTGTGGTGGATTTCACGTCATGCCCATGTACCGCGTAGTGTGCAGTGTGTCAGACATTCACGAGTCTTGTTGACTGGCCATGTGTGATGGGTTTCTGCACCTTAGTTCCCCCCACCACCCCTGGGATTGTCATGGGTGCATGTGCAATGTCACCAGTCCATGTGAGCTTCACTGCTGCACATTGGTGGAGATCAAGGTGTGTGGTGTTGAGTGTGTGCAAATGTGAGTTGTTGCACGGCTAGACCCCTACCTCCATATTGGCCATGGCTGGCAGGCCGTGCTGTTTGATTTGTGCTTGTGTAGGTGTGATGGTAGTTTGTTGCTCAGGACACATGGCTGTGGTTCACAGTGTGAATGACATCTACCTTTGTCATCACAGTGGGATTATCATGCAGGGTAGTGTCACCACAATGTGGGGTCCCTGGGGGTTGTGCTGTGGTGGGTCTGTCTCTTGCTGTGTTAGTTGCTGTTCCTACTAGCTTGTGTGACATGTGTAATTTGGGCTCCCTCTCATCTAACAATGCCTCTTTGCCCACATAGGGGAATCCGATCCATGAGTTACTTTTGTATGGCACTGTATACACATCTGTGTAATTGGAATTCAGGCCTCCTCATGTGTTGTGTGGTTGCCTGGGGACACTGGCACACACCCCCATCACCTGTTGTGTTTGATATGCAGTGTGGGTCTGCCTGTTTGTGCATTTGCACCACTGCATTGGCATATCTTGAGTGTGCCATTGGCTGTATGTTGTTTGGTGGCTTTCCCCTGCTGTCCCTGGGACTCCTAGGTCATCAGTCAGCACAATAATCATGGTTTGTATGTCCCATTGCTGCCATGGTATGGTATTTGTTCACCTGACATCTACAGTCTCCCTAGGATATCTACATTTGTGTGTCCATTGGTGCAGATATGTGGGTCTGCATTATGATGGTCACTTCTGTCATTGTGTTATTTGTGAATGTTGACAATGTGAGCCCCCATGGGTGATGTTTGTATGCACATGGCCAAAGGTATGTTTTATTTGCACTGCACTGTTTGCCTCACCCAATCTATGTTGCTATGGGACACAAGCACTACTATGCCACTGATGTGTTTGTTGTTGTGTGACCAGGAATCATCCATGCAGTTTGGCTTTGGCAGCTTTTACCCAGACTACACTTCCCTTTTGATCACTGTGGTGATGGGGCTTTGGGCCCCATTGCCACACTGTTCAAAAGGTGCATCAGCTATGGACCCCACACTTCCCTTCTGGTCACTGTGGTGATGGGGCTTTGGGCCCCATTGCCACACTGTTCAAAAGGTGCATCAGCTATGGACCCCACACTTCCCTTCTGGTCACTGTGGTGATGGGGCTTTGGGCCCCATTGCCACACTGTTCAAAAGGTGCATCAGCTATGGACCCCACACTTCCCTTTTGGTCACTGTGGTGATGGGGCTTTGGGCCCCATTGCCACACTGTTCAAAAGGTGCATCAGCTATGGACCCCACACTTCCCTTTTGATCACTGTGGTGATGGGGCTTTGGGCCCCATTGCCACACTGTTCAAAAGGTGCATCAGCTATGGACCCCACACCTACCTTTTGGTCGCTGTGGTGATGGGGTGTTCAACCCCATTGCCACAGTGGCCATGGTCGGCTTGCATTGTGGAGGCCACACACATTTATGTGTGACACATGTGCTAGGGGGTCACATTGTATGTTCAATGTCATGTTCAGTGTTATAGGCATTTGTCACAGACTACACACGCTTGTCATGGTGTTGGGGGGGATGTAATTTTCAGACATTCCTTATGTGGGAGTATGCTGGTTGTGTCATGCATTACCCGTCCTATGAGTAGGGGTGGAGGTAGTGGCAGGCATCCAGCCCTCCCTGAGTAGGGGTGGTGGTAGTGGTAGGCATCCAGCCCCCTGAGGGTGGGGATGGTAGTGGTGACAGGCATCCAGCCCCCTGAGGGTGGGGAAGGTAGTGGTGACAGGCATCCAGGCACCCCTGAGTAGGGGTGGTGGTAGTGGTAGGCATCCAGCCCCCCCTGAGTAGGGGTGGTGGTAGTGGTGGCCATCCATCCCCTAAGGGTGGGGATGGTAGTGGTGACAGGCATCCAGCCCCCTGAGGGTGGGGATGGTAGTAGTGACAGGCATCCAGGCACCCCTGAGTAGGGGTGGTGGTAGTGGTAGGCATCCAGCCCCCCCTGAGTAGGGGTGGTGGTAGTGGTGGCCATCCATCCCCCTAAGGGTGGGGATGGTAGTAGTGACAGGCATCCAGCCCCCCCTGAGTGGGGTGGTGGTAGTGGTGGCCATCCATCCCCCTAAGGGTGGGGATGGTAGTAGTGACAGGCATCCAGCACCCCCTGAGTGGGGTGGTGGTAGTGGCAGGCATCCAGCCCCCTAAGGGTGGGGATGGTAGTAGTGACAGGCATCCAGCCCCCCTGAGTGGGGTGGTGGTAGTGGCAGGTATCCAGCCCCCTATGAGTGGGGATGGTAGTAGTGATGGGCATCCATCCCCCTAAGGGTGGGGATGGTAGTAGTGACAGGCATCCAGCCCCCCCTGAGTGGGGTGGTGGTAGTGGCAGGCATCCAGCCCCCTAAGGGTGGGGATGGTAGTAGGGATGGGCATCCATCCCCCTAAGGGTGGGGATGGTAGTAGTGACAGGCATCCAGCCCCCCCTGAGTGGGGTGGTGGTAGTGGCAGGCATCCAGCCCCCTAAGGGTGGGGATGGTAGTAGTGACAGGCATCCAGCCACCCCTAGGTGGGGTGGTGGTAGTGGCAGGCATCCAGCCCCCTAAGGGTGGGGATGGTAGTAGTGATGGGCATCCAGCCCCCCCTGAGTAGGGGTGGTGGTAGTGGCAGGCATCCAGCCCCCCCTGAGTAGGGGTGGTGGTAGTGGTAGGCATCCAGGCCCCCCTGAGTAGGGGTGGTGGTGGTGGCAGGCATCCAGCCCCCCCTGAGTAGGGGTGGTGGTAGTGGTAGGCATCCAGGCCCCCCTGAGTAGGGGTGGTGGTAGTGGTAGGCATCCATCCCCCTAAGGGTGGGGATGGTAGTAGTGACAGGCATCCAGCCCCCCCTGAGTGGGGTGGTGGTAGTGGCAGGCATCCAGCCCCCTATGGGTGGGGATGGTAGTAGTGATGGGCATCCAGCCCCCCCTGAGTAGGGGTGGTGGTAGTGGTGGCCATCCATCCCCCTAAGGGTGGGGATGGTAGTAGTGACAGGCATCCAGCACCCCCTGAGAGGGGTGGTGGTAGTGGCAGGCATCCAGCCCCCTAAGGGTAGGGATGGTAGTAGTGACAGGCATCCAGCCCCCTCTGAGTGGGGTGGTGGTAGTGGCAGGCATCCAGCCCCCTATGAGTGGGGATGGTAGTAGTGATGGGCATCCATCCCCCTAAGGGTGGGGATGGTAGTAGTGACAGGCATCCAGCCCCCCTGAGTGGGGTGGTGGTAGTGGCAGGCATCCAGCCCCTTAAGGGTGGGGATGGTAGTAGTGATGGGCATCCATCCCCCTAAGGGTGGGGATGGTAGTAGTGACAGGCATCCAGCCCCCCCTGAGTGGGGTGGTGGTAGTGGCAGGCATCCAGCCCCCTAAGGGTGGGGATGGTAGTAGTGACAGGCATCCAGCCACCCCTGAGTGGGGTGGTGGTAGTGGCAAGCATCCAGCCCCCTAAGGGTGGGGATGGTAGTAGTGATGGGCATCCAACCCCCCCTGAGTAGGGGTGGTGGTAGTGGTAGGCATCCAGGCCCCCCTGCGTAGGGGTGGTGGTGGTGGCAGGCATCCAGCCCCCCCTGAGTAGGGGTGGTGGTAGTGGTAGGCATCCAGGCCCCCCTGAGTAGGGGTGGTGGTAGTGGTAGGCATCCATCCCCCTAAGGGTGGGGATGGTAGTAGTGACAGGCATCCAGCCCCCCCTGAGTGGGGTGGTGGTAGTGGCAGGCATCCAGCCCCCTATGGGTGTGTATGGCATTGGTGATGGCCATCCCACCCCTATGGTTCTGCTGTTGCTAGTGTACGTCATTTGTGCATCCCTATGTGTGTGTGACATATTTCGGGTACGTGTCGGTGGTTTGTATTGTTGGTGTTTGACTTACCGTCTGCGCCGTATGCGTCCGTGCCGGTCCCGGTAATAGATGTAGAGTATAGGTAGGACCTGCGCAATGGGATTCATGCTTGGATCGTCTCGTTCGGGTTTCTCGTGTCTTCGAGTCGTACTCGTAGCAGGCTTGTTCGTCTCGTAGCCGTGGATCTTCTTGTGGCGCGAAACGGAGCTTATGTACGGCTCGCCCGGATGCTCAAACGTCCCGGACGTAGCGACGGGTTCGGCGCGTACGGAGTGCGCATCGTACTCGTCCGGCCGGAAGGTGCTGTGTATTTGCTTCCGTACGACTCGATTCGGCGTTTACGGATCCGGCTCGGGCGGGGAACAGGAGCTGAATTGGGTAAGTACGGCTCGCTCGGAACCTGGGTTGTTATACGCATCGTACTTGTTCATCCGGACGAATGTTCGAATCGGTCGGGAAACACGCAATCGGCTGTTTTTTTTTCTGGATGAATACTGTTAGGTGCGCTTCCGGCCGGGATCGGAATCGACCCCATAGTCTTATTTTCCCGGAATGCCTCAGTTTTTCAGCTATGACCATAGGTGAGACCCAGGGTGTTGGGCCAGTGACCTTCTCAATTACTCCTTGCTGTTCTAGATTGTGGAGCTCTTGTTCGACCAGTGGCCGCAGGTGAAACGGGATGCGTCGGTGGAGTAGCGCTACAGGCTTAATGGCTTTGTCGATGTGCAGTTTCACCAGTGGTCTTTTTATGCATCCTAGTCCTGTGAATAGTTGTGGGAACAGTTCCAATACCTCATCTGTTTGTAGGGCTTTGACTGCCCGGGCTAACGTGACGAGGCCTAGGTCTTCCGCTGTGTGGCTCCCTACTAGGATGTCGGCCTCTCTGTCCACCACGTGGAATGTTGTTGTGATCCCTGAGACCTGCCGGTGATTATGCGCTATACAAATCCAAGCTAACATAACATAACATCCCCTGGCCTTCTGACTTCACCTGCACAGTCATCTTGCCTTTTAGGGGGAGGGGTGTTTGGTTCCCATAGGTGAATATCTTGACATGTGATGGGCTAGCTGTGGTCTGGGTTGCAGTTGTTTGTATTGCTGACTCCCCATTGCATTTACGGAAGCGTCTGTGTCAATGAGTGCTGTGACACGGGATCCTGCGCTTTCGAGGACGCATGTAGGTTGCGGGTGCCTCCGGCGTTTCAAGTCACTGGCGAAGGATATGAGGTAGCATTCGCCTTCACCCTCTGTGGAAGAGTCCTCTAGGCGATGTCGTTGGCGTCGTGATGCTTTGGCCGCTTTCGAACCATCAGGGTCTTCGAGGGACAGCTGCCTCACTGCTTTTGATGGCGGTCTCCTTCCGCGTGCGCTTCTGTTTCTTGGACCACCTCTGCATGCAATGGCGAAATGATTCGGGGTGCCACACTTCGAACATGTGCGCCCTTGTGCGGGACATTCTTCTGGGGGGTATTCTTCTCGCCCGCAGTACCCGCATTGCGATCTGGGTGCGTTCCTCGCTGGCCACTTCCCTCTGTTCCCTCTGCTTTGTGCGCGGAGCACGTCTGCACGTTCTATTTTTATGGCTGTGGGTTTTTCCGGTTGCTGGGTGATGGCCATGTCCATCTCTGTCGCTCTTGCATCTGACAGGTCATGGGATCTTGCCATGACTAGGATGTCTTGAAGTGGGATCCCGGATTGGCAAAGGGTGAGGGTCCGAAGTGTCTTGTTTAGGCACCCTTGTATGACCTGCGCTCTCACTTCTTTGCTTTGATCATCGGTGGTGCATGTGCTGGCTAGCTCCCTCAGGCGTGCATGAAACGCGTCTATTGATTCACCTTCTCTTAGGCGCGCTTGTCGGAGTTTGAATCTCTCGTAGTCGGGATTCAGCTGGGGATCAAAGTGCGCATTCAGGGCCCTGACTGCGGCATCATAGTTGTTCGCAGCTCTGGTGTTTGGTAGGTGTGCAAAAAGTTTGTAAATTTCCTCCCCCGCGAAGTGGAGCAGTAGAGACCTTTTAACAGTGTTGTCCGTCTCTCGCATTGCAGTAAAGTAGTTGTCTAGGCGGTTGATCCACACTTTCCACCTAGGGGAGGGAGTGGGGGGATCTACAAGCTCGCTGAACGGTGGCAGCGCGTTAATTTGGGTGTGCTGCGTGGTAGGCTGAAGGTGTTGGTGGCCGACCTGCTACACCAGCTGCTGGGGCTGCTGTGGCCCTGCTTGCACTGCTGTGTCTGTCATGACTGCTGGTGCTTGTGTAGTACTCTGTTTTGCTGCTATGTGGGTTTCCTCTGAGCCTTAATGCTATTGGTCTCTGTGTCTATATCAATATATGATCCTATTCCCTTCTTTTCACCCACTTGACACACGTGTCAGAGGTGTGGGGCCTGTTGCAGTCTTGAGGCAGTGTGGTGCAGCGTGGGGAATGGTTCTTCCCTTTCTCCTATGGTGAGGTCTATTGTGGTTTTTTTTCCGTTTTTTTCCACTGTCCCAGGCGGCGTGCAAGGCAGTCTGGGCCTTGACTGGCCTTGTAAGTGGTGCACGCGTGTGCGCTTCGCGGCAACACCTGTGGGGCCATCTCTTCATGACCTGTGCTGTTCCTTTATTTAAACGCGGTGCAATGCAGGGGATGGTCACTAGTTGGCGCTATAGTGACCCAGTTCGAGACCACTGCGGCATCCCAATGCCACTGGTCATTAAACCCACGTTGGCGGCAGGTGGTTTAGAGGTGTTGTCCTATGCGGACGACACCCAAATAATGGTGTCTATCACCCATAATGTTAGGGACTCTGCTCTTAATTTCAGAAGGTGTATGCAGGCAGTTTCCACCTGGATGACGGAAAACTTCTTGAAATTGAATGGGGGAGAAGACGGAGGTCCTTATTTTTGGCAATTCTCTTGACATCTGGTCTAACGAATGGTGGCCAGATTCACTCGGAGTTTGTCCCTGCCCAGTCTCCCACGGTACAAATCTAGGGGTCATAGTGGACAACTCACTATCACTAAATCGGCAGGTTAGCAGGACAGTTTCCACTTGTTTTGGGATTATCAGAATCCTAAGAAAAATCATTCAATTCCTTTCCTTTGATTCACGCAAGCAGGCTGTCATCGCCTTGGTAACGTCCAGATTGGACTATTGCAATGCCCTTTATTTAGGCATTAACAAAGGATTGATTAAACGTCTGCAGCTGGTGCAGAACGCTGCTGCCAGGCTGATAACTGACCTGCCTAAATACCACTCAGTCACTACAACAATCAGATCTCTGCACTGGCTTCCCCTGGACCATAGGATTCTTTTCAAAACATTATGTATGACTCATAATGCCTACTATGATTCCGGCCCTGAGGGGATCAAGGTTCTCCTCCATCGCTATGTCCCCACCAGACAGCTCCGATCCTCAGATAAGAATCTGTTGATTATTCCGAGGTTCAAAAAGGCCAAATGGGGAGGTAGAGCTTTTTCCACCACTGCTGCTAAACTGTGGAATTCTCTTCCGGAAGAGCTTTCTGGTCAGGCGTCATACTCTCTCTTCCGGAAAGCATTGAAGACCTGGCTCTTCACACAGAGCTTGTCCTGAGCATCTCTACCCGGTCTACACCCATTTGTCTCGCTCCGTAACAGCGCCTTGACGCCCTTGGGCTAAGTTAGCGCTATATAAGTCCATTTTCATTCATTCATTCATTTCCTTCAGGAGCGACCTCAGTCTTTGCCTCAGCTCCCCCAGACTGTAATTGCTTCTACATCGCACATGGGCGCTGCAGGGGCAGGCACCAGACATGCAGGGCCTTGGCCTTGTTTCAGTTATGGAGCTGGGGGTGCCGCTCGCCAGGTCACTTAATTTGTGGACCACACTCTGGGTGGTGCCTATGTGGCTTCTGCTGGGAGGTGAAGCGGGAATCATTGCAGGATCTTAAACACGCAGAATGGCCTGTGTGTTCAGACGTGGTTAACCAGGTTGGGGCCTTTGCATCGTGAATTTTTTACTCAGTCAGGCGCAATGTCAATCCATGGCTGCTGGATGGCACTTCAAATACTTCCGGATGCCGCAGCAGCTTCACTCACATTGCAGGCATGTCGTCCCTCGTGGGCACTGTGTTGCAGGGTTCAGGAAAGGTAGCACTCAGGGTGGGTGCAGCCTCGAGGCCGGCCATGCACCTCACACCTATGGGTAATGCCGCTCCTGCTGCTGCACTTCACAAACCTGCAGACTCCTTTTCCCTGGCCAGGCAATCAGTGCTGGTGCTGTGACGCTGAGACAGCTACGCTTTGCTACTCTTTTCCCCTGCACTGCGGGCTCCCAGAGGCAGTCTCCTCTTCAGATGCGGGGGAGTCGCATCTCCCCAGATGAGGGCACCCTTTGTCTACTGCTGCACTCCACACCCTTTTACGGGTCACTATCCCGCCTGGCTTCATGCAGTTCAAACCTGTGGGCTCACCTCACGGCCAGCAGGTCAGGGGCACTTCTCCAGGTCTGTAATGGCCTCACTGAGGTCGTGGCAGCGTAACTTTAGGCCATCTCTCCCCTCCATACATCAGGGGACACCACTACTCAGTGTGTTGGCTCACAGCATGCAGCTGCTGCAGTGTCATGCGCAGGCGGGCACCATCTTCCTCACCCACCGAGTGCAGCTTGTTGGCAGGGGTGCCTTCGACACAGACTGCACTTCCCCCTTGCTAAACTTTAGGGCTGCAGCACACACATACAAGGGTCCAACCCGCTCATCGCCATTGTAATGTTTAGGGCCCTGCATGATGGCCCTAGGCCATCATGCAGCGCTAATAACCACACAGACACATAGTGATGCTGTCTGGAACTGGCCCAGGGCAAGTGCACCTGGCCCCTTTTATTAGCAGGGTCACCTGGCCGGTGACACCTGTGATGGATGGGTGTGGGATGAGTGTCGAAGCTCACGCTCGAGGAGTGGCTGGTGGAAACACCTTATTTACAAACATTAGACCGTGTCCCGCAGGACACTACAGGTCGGTATACTACCTTCATGCGGTAGTGCTGCAGTTGGATGGCCCGTCTTTCGATTCACAGTGGATGTTGGGCGCTGAGCCTCAGAAAAGTTGGACAAGTGGTTGATGGTCCGTGACCACTTTGAATGGCCTTCCACACAGATATAAATGAAAATGTCTGCATGCCCACTTGATCGCCAAAGTCTCTCTCTCAATCTGTGCTTAGCAGGCCTCATTTGGAGTTAGCGTCTTACTGGTAATCGCCAGCAGTGCCCACCTCCCAGGTTCCACCTCTTGGGTAAGACAGCTCCCAGGCCTACGAGAATAGCATCTGCGAACAACTCCTTCTGCTTCTTGGGGTCAAAATCGGCCATAGTGGTCTTGTTCAGGAGGGCCTCCTTCACTGTCTGAAGGCGTTACCTTCCCTCTGGCCCCATGTCCAGCCAGCATTAACTTTGCTCAGCTTGTCAGTGATAGTCACCAGATTTGGAATGAATTAGCCACAGTATGTGGCCATGCCCAGGAGACTGCGCACTTCGTAGATGGGGTCAGTGATGGGGCTTGTTTGATGGCCTGCAACTTACAGGGGTCGACTTGTACCCCATCCAGGTTGAAGATGTAGCGAAAGAATCAAATAGATGTCTGAAAAATAGAGCATTTCTCTTTGTGTAGTGTGACTCTTTGCCCCCAGAGTCACTTCAGGGTAGCTCGTAGGTGCTGATGATGTTCTTCGGCAGTCGTCGAGTAGATGAGGATGTCGTTGCTCACATTCATGACACCCTGGAGCCCTGACAGAGTTTCCTTTATCACATCTTGAAATACTATTGCCACTAAGGATATGCCGAAATTCAGCCATTTGTAACGGCGTAGTCCCAGATGAGCGGAGGTTATTATATACATACTCACTTCCGAGAGGAGTAACTGGTGATATCTGGCATTCAGGTTTCGTTTCGAGAACCATCTCGAGCCACTCAGGTCGGCAATGATATCGTCCATTGTGGGCATGATGTATCGTTGATTGTGTGCTTGATGGCACGATTCGGGAGACGCATGTCAATACAGAGGCGTATAGTTTTGCTGGCTGTTTCAGTTTTTCCGCTTGGACCATAGGGGACACCCAGGGTGTTGGCCCTGACACTCTTTCAATCACTCCTTGCTTTTGAAGCTTGTCGAGCTCCTGCTCTACCAGTGGCCTTAGGTGGAACGGCACACGGAAGTGGCGGTGGGCCACAGGCTTGACAGAGAGGTCAATGATAAACTTGACAGGCGGGGCTTTCAGGCACCCCAGACTGCAAAACAATTCTGGGAACTAGTCCAAAAGTTCATCAACTTGGAGCGCCTTCACATTCTGGGCAAACAACACAAGCCACAAATCTTCCACGGTGTGGCTCCCTAACAGGTTGTCAGCCTCCTTGTTGATGACATGTAATGTCGTTTTGACATTCTGGTCATTGCATCTCACTTGCACTGTCATGCGCCCTCACAGGGGCAGCCAGCAGTGGCTGCCATACATAAAGATCTTGGTGTGTGATGGGGTGAGCATCGGGTTGGGTCGGAGGCACTTGCACTGCTGTATCCCATGACATTCACTGACGCATCTGTGCCGATGGCGGCTTTTACTTTGGATCCTGCGATTTTGAGCACACACGCGGGCTGTAGTCTTCGGTGCCGTTTCAGCTCACTCATGAGCAAGATGAGGAAGGCTTCTTCGTCATTGTTGTCAGAGGACGAGTCTTCTAGCCAACACATTTGTCGTTGTGAGTTTCTGGTGGTCTCTGGCAATTCTGGTTCATTCAAGGATAGTTATCTTACCGCTTTGGATGGTGTTCGCCCTCCTCTGGTGCCCCTTCTCCTGACCCCACCTCGGCACACTGATTCAAAATGGGTACTTTTGCCTCAATTGGAGCATGTGTGACGTTGCTCAGGGTAATCATCCAGGGAGTGTTCATCACAGCCACAGTAGTTACAGCGAGGCTTCGTCGATGGGGAGGGTCCGCTTTTCCCCTTGTGCGAATATCATCGGCCCACTCTACCTTGATGGAGGGAGCAAAGCCAGTGGGTGCCGGTCGTAGGTGCAAACGTGGAGGGTGCTGACAGAGCGATAATGCAGCCTGAGCTGTTCCAGCTGATGATTAACCTTGGCAGTCGCTGTGCCTCGATGCAGGCTTATCAGGGCTGAGGCGGGGAGGCAGCTGGGATGCAAGAATGATGCACACTTCGTCGACCAGCAGCACAGGGCCTCTTAACGAGGTATGAGGGTGTGGTGGGGGTGCTCCACCGCTGATGTCGGCACTGTGGCAGGAGACATAACTGTTCTGTGGGGCAGAGCGCACGGCATCCAGTGGGATGCCAGGTGATGGCTCAAGTTGCCGCACTCGGACCTAGTGTGAATTGTGCGGCAGCCGCCACATGTATGCAGGGCTACGGAGGCAGCGGCTCGCAGGCGATGCTCGGACGGGTGAGAGACGGCTGTCTGCCCGCAGTGAAGTCAGTGTGTGTGGGAAAACACCCTCGTTGCCAGTGGGGCAGGTGACCTTCTATGAGGACGAGGTCTCTGATGAGTAAAGGCTGCACTACCCTGGAGGCAAATAAGCACACACACACACACATTGCTTTAAGGTACGGGCAGAAGTCTCCCATTGCGGTCACGCCCCTTTATTTTATAGCCTCTGGCCACGCCTGGCCAGAGGTTGTGAGAGGTGCATATCAGGGTGAGGGCTCACACGGGAGGGTCTCGGGGTGGCTCACTACAGCAGCTAACCTTTTAGTTTTGTCAATGAATATTTTCTTTATGAATGGTTTTTGAATGAATACACGTGATTCACAAGCGGAGCTGTAGCCGTATAGGGGAGCTACTGGTCCCTGCCGGCTAAAACAAGAATTGTCTAAAAGGCAAGCAATATACATTTTTTTAGAGTGAAAGCACACATAGCACAAATAACCCCTGGCACTGAAGGTGGACTACATGTTTTGTGGATGTGCACACTGTACAAGAGCAGAATGCCATCATTCACAGTCAGGTAAGCCAATGGTTGAAGTGGTCTGACCCTGTGTCCATGCTATATGATGAAGTGCGCTGAAGCAACATGTGAATGACACAACAGCCGACCAGTGGACGAAGAGGGCTGACTGAAATCCCCTGTAACTATGTTAAGCATGTATATTTTTATTAATAACAAAAGGTCTTTCCGAGCTCCAGACTTAAAAATGTTGAGCTAACCCTGTTGTAATAAGATCTGTTAGACCTGGGTTCCACACTGATCCTTGAAGTAGGCACACAAACCCTCCAAGTACCATTAAACTGATCAATTGTGGCAGCTATTTACAGCGCTTAGAGACAACTGAAGATAAGTATGAAGTGCCATAGAAAAAGTTATTTATAATAGCGGTAAATATTTTGCCAGTTTGCTACACTGTTGCATTGAAACCACCTCAATATGTGAGCTTTAAGTGAGCTTTGTGGCTTTTGAATTCTTATACCCTGTAGGCATTTGCTGGGTTCGATGTTGCCCTTGAAGGACACTATTTTAAAGAACAAAATCCATGCTCAAAAACACCCAAACAATTTCTGATTGCTGCCCTGTGGATTTTCTGGAAGCAGTTATCTCACCGTTTTAGTTTCCACGCTCACTTCACTAATGTAGGTAGGCCTCTGTTAATGGGGCAAGATTTCTGAAATATTTATATGTATATTTTTAATTTGAATAGCGCTTAACCCCTCGGAAATCCAGGTACCTGCTTCGTTGTGCTTTGTTGGGAGATGTTAGTAAATTTATTTTACTCATAATCAGTTTTCAATTAGCTTGTATTACCAATATTTCACAGCATTTATAAGATATAATAATTTATAAATCAAAATAATTTGGAAATAGAGAAAGGAGCATGAAAGTCAAGTTATTGCATGTGAGATTTAGAGCCTTATTTAGAGTTTGGCGCACAGGATGCTCCATCACAAACGTTACGGATATCCCATCCACCGTACTGTTAGTGCCATAGACTATAATACACTTGTAATACAGTGGGTGGGAAATCCGGCGCATTTGCAATGATGTATTCCCATCCACCAAATGCTAAATAATGCTCTTAGATTGAATTTTCGGGAGAGTCAAAGCAAGTGAAAGATACATGGAAGCAGGAAGGGCCTTCTCAACTTGACCTCCAAACATGGGCCTGGCTACCATTGGTGCAGTAGGTGCAGTGGCACTGGAGCCCAGAGCCCTCAGGGGCCCATTGAGCACTGACAATGCTGTATTTTAGTACCCTGACAGCTGTCTAAGGTCTTTTTCATTGCTTGCACCAGGGTCCATGACATCCTTGCTATGCTACTGCCTCTAACAGAGCAAAAGGGGCAATGTAGAGATACAGATCTGTGGAACAGTAAGAAGAAAAAGAGTAAGAAAACGAAAAGTACCACTGCCAGTGCTTTAGTTAAATCATTTGGTACTTTTTAGAAATTCGAATTGCGTTTTATATTAGAATATAATTTCAAATTGAAGCAAGGCTGTTTGAAATGGCCCATTTAGGGTGCTTTCCCTCCACTTTTTGCTTTAGTCCCTCCCGGTTTTCTGATCTATGTGCTAGCCTTAAAACATTGAGCGCTTTTGACACTGCCATTCAGTGCCAAAGCACTGTGCTTGTCATAAACATACTAGTGATTGGTGTATACATGATTGGCTGATTTGAGTTAACTGTAAGTTCCTTGTCTAGGGGTTAGACATATACCTAAGGCATGTAACTCAAATGCTCTTCCATGGGCCTGCAGCTTTGGTTGTGCCACAGACGGAGGTAGCTCTTAAAATATGCCACAGGTTTGCCCTGGCGGGGTCTGTGTGTGCAGGTTACTGTTACTCAGCTTGGCATTTAAAAAGCTACTTGCCAAGGTTCTGCATGTTTCTCACTACATCGGAGTACTCCCGGGTGCTGTGTCGGGAAGAGGCAGGGCATTGGCGCGGGTGTGCCACATGCACTGGTAATGAATGGCACCAGATGGTGTGTTCGGTACGGTGGAGCCTGCTTCTTGCATTGATAAACATGGGGGACCAGTGGAAAGGCTATTGAGCAGTATTTCCTACTTGCAGAAGAGTAACAGTATAGTGTTTGATATTGATGAGTTAGTAATGACAAATCCTCTGCAGTCGTGCGAGTGGATTCAACATTACTAATGTGGAAATGCCTCTTTGGGAAAGTGGGCATCTGTGCTCATGGCTCTGTGTGACTGTCAGCCTTTCTCTAATCCACATCTGGGTGCGTGGGGGACAGCTACATCTGTGTATTCCTGATAGAAGGCCATAAACTAGGGGCTCAAGGGAAACTGCAGACCTCTGACTCTAAGATGGATATTAGGGGGTGGAATTGGCACCTGCATTCAAGGGGCAGGGTTCTGGCCCAACTAAAGATATTGATCAAGCCTCCCAGGGTAGGATGGCAGAATGGACAAAATTTAGAGAGGGCCTGTGCATTTCAAAGGTGGCCTTTTGAACTGATCTCATCTTCAAAGGCCATTGTGGGTATAACTACTTGGGCTCCGCCCTCAGGAGTTAGAAACACTTTTGGGATTGGAATAATACTACGCTGGTTCGATGCTGGAACATCGACAAGAGGAACCATTGGGGCAGGAGGGACTGCAACTGGATTATCTGCAGACTTGTGGTGGCCTAGAGCTTGTTGTGCTCCAGGAAGGGGACTATCACTTGGCGGATATTGCCTGGATTTTGCTGGCCTGCAGCTAATTGCAAACTGTCGTCGCCCGGGTCCCTAAGCACTCTCCAAGGGCTCGTTGGCTGGCCTCCTGTCCATGAGATCCCAGGGTCAGAAAGGATCTCCCCATTTCCACTAGATCGTAAGGACCACGCAGTTTGCAGTGGAAACAGGTGGAAGTGATCGTCGGTTGGGACAAGGACCGTCCTGGCGTACACCTTTATCACAATGTGCAGAGGAGTATGCTCGTAAAAATCAGCGGCCCACCTGGGGTGCCAAAACGTGAGGAGTTTGAGGAGTGCTAGGGAAGTTTGCCGAGTCCAAGGGACCCGAGCTTGCAACTGGAAACCTGTGCTAGCTCGCACTTCGTAGTGTGTGGTGTCCAAGGGGTGTTGGGGGACATTTGCTGAGTCCGCGGGACCCGAGATAGAAGTCTAGACTGTCTCTGACCTCCAGATTGGGAGGACGACAGTGCCTGACATTGTGGCCTCAGTCCAAGATCATCGGCTCTCTCTCCCCGGACCCACGCCACAAGGTACTCTTTTGTTGAGAATATCGTGAGTAGACCCGAGGGGTTTCGTTGTACCTTGGGTGCACCCACGACTGGCTGCCTGGGGCAAATGCAGCTCGCACCTCTGCCTGAGGGGAAACATTCCTCCAATTTGGAAGCCCACCAGCGTCCAGTGTCACAGTCTTTTGCCTACAGGAGGGATAGGGATCCCACACTTGTGAAGGTGCCGCTGCGTGCCTGAAGGTCTAATCTGGAGGGATGAAACCAAGTAACTATTTCCTTCTACTGTAGGTGATCCCGACAATCTAATCAAAGTGTCGCCAGCAGGTGTACGTGTATCGTTGGCTGGTGTAGTTTGAGTGACTGAAGGGCTGGGTCATGAGGTGTAGTCAAAACCTGTGATTTCTTGACCATTAAACTGTACAGGGTATGCGATATTGGGAGTGTCGTGTTTTATGCTAATGTGTTAGCAGGAAAGTGGAATACCTCTGAACGGCCTGCATATATGTTTCTGTCGCTTTTGATGTAAGAGTGATTTCTTGGATCGTGAACACCTCGGGAAAGTACGCACATGGGTTAATGTTGCTTACCAGGCTGAGTGGATAATGGGTCATACCTATGACTAGTACATATATGTTCAGTGCCGTTCTACTGCTAATGGGAGAGTTCGACAATTGCATATAACTGTAAAGCATATTCCCAATGTGTGTCGTTTTGATTTCAATGTGTATGTAATGGGAAACATCGGTTACATCGCGGTGTTTCCACCGCAATACCTTTACAACGCAGGTATTACAACGCAAGTCATTACAATGACTTGCGCTGGATGGCGCTCTAAGCTAAGGAATAGTATGATTTACTATTCCAACACCTTCCCTACTGTAACGTAGGCTGGAGTTGGAATAGTAAATCATACTATTCCTAAGTCCAGCGCCCTCCAACGCAATTCGTTGTACCGACTTGCGTTGTAATGCCTGCGTTGTAAAGCTATCGCGGTGTAAACACCACGATGTAACGTCGTATATTCGTATGTAATACAAAGACCAGTGTTTCATGCATATGGAGTGGAGTCTTTTTGTAGTGTACTCAGTGTGTTGCGAGGGTGGGGTTGTGCCAATACTTTACACTTTAACCCTGAGGATAAGCCTGACTGGTCTGTGCCAAGCTACCCAAGGGAGAGCACAGGTTATCAAACAAGTGTATCATACTCATCCTATCTAGGACAGTGAATTCTGTCCGGCTTTGATGTGTCCCAGCCAGCCAGAAACTGCTGGGTCTAATAAAGTCCTTTTGAAGTTCAGTACTAACAGCAGAGATAAATTAATATATACATTTAAATTATATTTCTACCTTCAGTTATTGTTAAAATGACGAACATACATAAACATACATTAAGTAACTGAGAACAAAAGGGAAGAAAAACACTTAAAAAAGAACACAGCAACATATATTGAGCTAAATGACTTACAGTTATTGCTATAACTCACTGAAAGTCCCCCACATGTTTCAAAAGAAAAATATCTGGTTAGTATCAAAGACCACTTGCTTCAAGATATCAATATTACGTATACAATTCATGTTTGAATTTTTGGGTTTCCTTTGGTTCTAATAGTTCAGACTTGCTTTGTTAGCTGTAATGAAAGCTCTTGATTGCCATCGTTTTTTCTTCCAAAATCAAATGTAAATTATCTTTGAAAGCTTGTCCTGCCACCAGCAGTGGAGAGGGATAGAACCTTCCCCGGCAACCAATTTGACTCTGTCATAACCTGTTCCCAGCAAGATGTTCCTTTCATGCCTTTTCAAATCATGTGAGCCAATGACCCTTTCACTAATACAACCGTACATCAGTTGTGTTTGTTTTTTTGTTGTTTTTTTGCTTTAAAGTAAAAAAAAATATTACATTTGCCTAAAACAGAGGAAAGAAAGTGAAAGACTACCATTTCAGCGTGTTCTACTTATCACTTTCAACCGCGATGAATCAAAAATAGAGGTAGGCGGAATTACTAACCAAAATGTCGATACAATGGAGTTCATCCATTTTTTAGCCAGCCTGCAGAATGGATTTTGTTACGAAAAACTTCCACAATTTGCTCCACCAGCAGACTTAAATGAAGAGGTGGAGTCCACAAAAAAACTCAGAAAAATGCTCAGTTCAGGCGGTTGGCAATTCCCACTACCTTAGAACAGTTAAGGGAGACCTAAGCTCTTGATTTCTAGTTACTAATACCAGCTGGTTAAACTGTACCAGAGGATGAGGATTTCTTGCGGGATTCATGAGAAAGTCCTCGAAGCTGGAAGTCTGAATCATAGCTTGACAAGACTTCTCCAGCAACAAAAGGAACCAAGGCTGAGCTCTCCATACAAGGGAGATGAGAATCAATTTGGCCATCTGCCGTCTCACTTGCGATATCACTCTGGGAATCATGATGAAAGGGGGAATTGCATAATTGAGATTCTCCTGCCAGGACTACAGAAAAGCATCCAAGCTCGCTGCCAGGGGATCAGGTCTCCAGCTGAATAATGTCGGGAGTTGCGCATTCAGGTGTGACACAAATAGATTCACTAAACAGGGGCCCAAATCAGGTTGCATTGGTGAAAAATCTGTGGATGCGGTAATGCTGTCTGTTTTGCTTTGCAAAAGAGCAGGACTGCAAAGCCCACATTCCTTGGCCCGAGAAGGAGGGGCCAGGGTCCCGCTGCCTCCCAGTGATTGCCACGCGCTATAAAGCACCTGAAGTCCTACTGTTGTGCTGTATGCCGTACTGCCTGCTATTTTGCTATGCTAAATAGCGAGACTGCAAAGCCCACATTCCTTTGGCCTGAGAAGGAGGTGCTAGGGTCCAGCTGCCTCCTGGTTATTGCTGCGTGTTATAAAGTGCCTGAAGTCCTACCTCAGTGCAGGGCGCACGCGGGATGCACAGGGGCCATGTCAGGACAATGCCTGGGCCAAGGACAGGCCATTTGCACCCTGCCGCAGCAGATCGAGGCCGGCCCCCCCCCCTGGCCCTGAGACGCGAGGCCAGGGTGCAGAGCTTATGGTGAAGGTGCTTAGAGTTCCATCATGGGTCAGAGAAACTCCGATGCCCCTATTGCGTCAGTTATGACTAGTAAGTAATGGAACTCAGCTGGTTCAATTACCAGCTTTCTGAGTTACGCAACGGCCGTCATTAATACTGAAATTGAGAATGTAGAAGAGAGGCTGGAGGCTACAAAGAAAGCTTTAACTTTGGCCTCCACGAGAAGCTCCCCCACAGCGGACATATTGCTCAATAGTACAAGTGCAGAGAATCCATCTACACAGAGATGTGCTGAAGGAGGTGGATGGCTGTCAGAACATCAGTAGCAGTAGGGGAATGAACAATTAATGTGTACATGAGGGTGTACTGGGGATCATGCTGGAGAATGAGAGTGAACTACAGACTGGGAAAGTGTCAATAGGGTTACCGCCTACTAAGAAGCAGAAGAGTAATGGGAAACAGGCTAAATCTGGCATTAGGAAACCTGCTGTTGCTGCAAGGCATGCTAACACAATGACAACATTGGAGACAATGGAAAAAGTGTCTCATCCTGCCGAATTGAATACTGGTACACCCTGGCCAAAAGTAATCACTCCCCTAAAAGATAGGATTGATCTCGCTACTCGATCAATAAAAAGAATGGAGTCTGTCCTTGCAAAACTGCTCAGCCCAGTAGTTGCAGCTCTGAATGGTATTGAATTAACACTGAAAGACATCAAAGGGCAACTGGTGGCATTATCTAACAAGTACAGACCCATGTCCTTGGAATGGAAGCCCCACTCTGGTAATGTTAGGATGTGGCCTAACGGCTAGAGCTGCTGACTTTGGAGGTGGGGAACCAGGTTCGAGTCTAGCGGGAGGCTCAAGCGTCCTGTGATTCTAAGCACATCACTTAATCTCCCCGTGCCTAAAATTGAATGTGTCCGTCTGTAATGCAACTAGTGTTCATGTAAAGCGCTCTGATACCTTCAGGTCGAGTTTGCGCTATATATAACTGCAAAAAAAAAAAGGTAGAGCAGATAACCAAGCAAAGAGATCGACAAGGGGCAGACAGGGCAAACACCGGTCCAACTAGTGGAACAGATACTGGGATAATCCCTGAGAAGATTCTACATTGCACCCCATCTACTAAGGCTGCAGTTTTCTCAACCAGATGCAATGTCAGTGCCAGTGACATTAGACCTTCCTCCTGATAGCAACCCAAGTGCATCATCTTCTATTGCACATCCTACTTTGCAACTACCACCTGAGGCTGCTCCATTGGTGATTTTCCTAAAAAACGTACCTACCATGTTGCACAGCCAGGCTGAAAGTGAGAGACAGTTAAAGAACAAGGTCATACACAGGCTATGCTCATCGCTAGGCGATCTGAGCAGCAACTTTGTATCACATAATATTATCACGGTGCGGAGAGTGTCATGGTTAGGCAAGGGAGAAAGGTGACTGCATCATTCTTAATTTCACAAAGGCCCAATTAGTCGGCTCCATTTTATATAGATTGTTTGAACAAACCAATAGTGATCGTCTTACAAAAGCAGTACCACTGAGTTACTTTTATAGGCCCAATCCCTTGGTGCTACCTGTTACTGTTCCTATGAGACCAACAGTGGGAAGATACGAGGCTGTGCCTTTTACAACTCCTACTTTTAATCATTTTTCGGCCCTTGCCAATATTGATTGACTGGAAAACACAGATCTCAAAGCCTTTGTTGGTTGTGGTCAGAGGCACACTGATATTCTTATTTCTAGTCCCCCTGAAATGACATGTAAATCCATGAGCTGCATTGTGAACCAAATATCTGCCAATCCACAGACATTAGATCTCACTCTGAGTCCTGGTAAAAGTGCCCCTATACTTGTGCTGTATATTAGTGTCTTATTTTGTAATATTGAAGGGATTGCCCAGGAAACTCAAGACCCAGATTATATCAGATCATTTGTCTACAGAGGCCTAGTCATGTGACAGTCTGCACCTGAATGGGTATCATGCAATATCAACCCCTTCTACGCCAGCCACACATGGTCACAACAGTGGTGGACTTTTGGCGCTAATCAGAACAACACTGTCCTGTAAAATAATGGAAGTGTTTTTAGACACCTCCCATTTTCAGATTGTCTATCCCTTGTCACAGCGTCTACAACAATTGTGATCAATTTGTATCATAATAATTTTGAATGTAGTAATACTGCAATTATAGACTCAATGGAATTTGCTCTAAACAGAGCCATAGGAAGACTACAGGGGGATTTTCATATATTGTGGGGAGGGGACTATAATCATAGATTGTGTCCATTTTCCTGTAACTCTATTTGTCGATTGTGGGAGATTGATTCAGTGGACTTATCGCATTTTACCCACAATTTTTGTGGTGACGCGTTAAACACTCTTTTGGTAAGCCACAATCTCATGATCACTGTCGACTTGATGAAGGATAAAACTAGTAGACAAGTTTCATTCATAGGGAAAGGCGATGGCAGCCTAATTGATTTTATAGCAGTTTCAGTGGAGATACTTAATCATCTCCTGCGACAAGAGTGACAACAATCCACTAGTCCTTCATTTATTTCTAGGCCTTGTGGCCTCCGCATCCACTTATACTACTCCATCAGTAGAGTATTCAAAGAAACAGGGAATTAGACGTAAGTGGGCAGAGGTAGTTTCGGGGGAGCTGCTGAGAAGTTTAGTGGGGAGTAGTGAGAATAAAATTGTGACATGCCTGGACTGTGATGCCAATCCTTCAAATATTTTGGAGGCATATCAAGGGTTATGCAGTCAAACCTTTGAACTCTTAACAGCACCTGGTGCTCACCACCCAGCAAAGTTCATCAAATGGTTTGATGGACCATGCTCCAAAGCACATAGATAGTTAAAAATGCCCTGAAGTATTCTCCTTGAGATATGGAGGTAGAACGGTCCTATAGATGCCTGTACAAGGCCATAATTAAGGAAAGGAAAACTTTACGCAAAAGGGAAGCCTGTGCACAGTTAGAGAGGACAAGTGAGAAAAAAGGCACAATTATGTTCTGGAAAGTGGTGAATTCCTCATATTTTGCTAGTGGACATAATTCCAGCACCAACATTCCCATTCATCCATTTACATGGGTGACGCATTTTACTAAAGCATTTGAAGATCCACCCACAGAAGCCATGGCATGCAAACTGAAGATCTTACCCCTTTTGCACCGTTGATAATTTCTCTAGATGAAGTCCTTCCAGCAGTGAGAAGATGCTCCAATAATAAAGCACCGGGCCCCAATGGGGTGGCAAGCGATATTTTTAAGAATAACACTGAGCTGCAGGCCCCCATACTAGTCAACTTCCTAAATAGTGCAATCGCTTATGGTCCCCCCAGGTCATGGTCAAATGCCATCATGGTACCAATCTTCAAAAAGGGAGACAAAGGGGACCCCCAAATGCCATTGCCCGTTTTCGCTTATAGATTGCACAGCAAAAGTGATGGGCAGGATTCTGTTGGAATGTCTGGAAATGTGGGCGACAGAGTAAGGCATTTTATCTCCTGTGCAATATGGTTTCAGGTGGAGACAGGGAACGATCAACCAGTGCCAGAACTTTTTCTCATGCACAGTAAGTATGAAAAGGTTAAGGGGGGCACCTCTACCTTGCCTTAATGAACCTCAGCTCAGCTTTTGACAATGTTGACAGAGGTAGATTCTGGTCAAAATTGCTGGCTTTGGGAGTGGAGGCAAGGATACTATGTCTTAAGTCAACTGCATGAGGACGTTGTAGGTTGCGTCGGGTACGGCCCTAACGGGGAATGTACTCCCTCCTTTAACATCAGGAAGGTAGCACGCCAAGGCTGAGTCCTCGCTCCAGTCTTATTCAGTATCTATATCAATGATTTGAAGAAGCACATAGTGGAGATAGTGGCTGATCCCCCGAAGGTGGGGATGTAGTGTAGCTCCTATTTCCCTAATAGGCTCTGCGCATTGGAATAATATATCCTATAGGTTTGACATAGGACTAAGGTCACTATGTCCCTATCGAGTATATTAAACTTAATTACTTGTGCCAGCTAGCTCAGAGGCCACTAGAAACTCCTTGACAACAAGAAGGGAGTAGTTTCTGGCAGCCGCAAAACATGACCACTGTGTTTCCCTTTAGAATCAGAACGTGTCCCAGAGTCGTGGAAACAATAGATAACTATTTCACTCAGCTCAATCGTGCATACTTAGTTTTCTCCAAAGTTACACAGAAAGAACAGACGGGCGTTTCAATAAAAGATTTATTGAACAGTCTTGTTTCTGGTGTAAGTAAAATGTGCTGTTACGATCACAAGACAGTATGCGAGATAAATAATGTACAGTGTGAGCAGTAGAAATAAATAATACTGCGATAGCATTATCTTTTAGTATATATGCATTTACATAAATAACACAGACTAAAAATGCGAGTACTCATACGATGCGTTTCTAACCTAGTTCTACCCCAATGTACCTAACCTGTCCTAGGTGTAGGGAAAGGTATGAAGTAGGTGAAGTATTCCTTACTATAGTATACTAAGAGTATGTTAAGTCTAGTATGCCTAGTATGCCAAGAGTCCCTCTAGGTTCTAGTCTGCTCCATACCTGAAGGATGAGAGAGGTAGGAATCTCTTTGCCAGACTCGAACTCCAACACCCCGCAAGGGAAGTTAGATCACTGGAAGCTGGACTCTCTGCGTGCAGGGATGACAGCGTCTTCTCAGTGCGTCAGGCCGGGAAACGGGCTCCTCTGAAGTCGAGGTCTCTTCTGATTTACAGGGGCTAGGGAAGGTATATTTATACCTAAGAAGTACCTCATAATGTTAGCATTGACGTGAGTCGGACAGCGGAAGACGTCATGAATGAACCCCTAAGGAATAATGGTTCATGAATAATATATGAGTCCTTGAAGAAATCAATAGTCCTGGGCTAGGGAAACTCCCGCAGCCTAAGGGTCTGTTCTTCATGAACTCGTTGTGACGTTAGGGTGGACGGATGTCGGAGACCATGCCTGTATTTGGAGTGCACGGTTTAATGCCTAAATAAGGGCTGGGATTTTATGCCTATATAAGGGCAGGGCGAATTTTTCCTATATAAGGACATGATACTGGAAAGCCCGTTTATGGACACCCTAAGAGGAATACAACACCCACTCCACTTTCGTGTGTACGATAATACTAAAATGCTAAACATTTAAAATGCTAAACATTAAATGGAGTACTGCATATTTTAAAATATATTTCTTAAAAGCATTTAAAAAACATAGTAAAAAATGCAAAAGATACTGTACATTTGAAGCATTGCTTTTCATTTCAGGCATAAAGTTCGAAAATAAATACAATTGGAATGAAATAAGCAGTAATATTTACATGTGACAAAAAATGATCGATAAGTTTTTCAAAAATCAAAGTCATTTCATGTCATGGAAATTAATAAACTGTTTTAGACACACAAGATGACTAAGTGTCCATGGACGTACCTTGAAGTCTGTATTATAAGGCTAGTTCTACTTTAAGCAGAATGAAGTGCTATTTTCGTTCGAAAAATGGGAAAAAGTTCAATTTTGGTAGAGTTCCAAGTTGTTTTGAAAAATGAAGGCCAAATTGTTACTGCATCTCTGGAACACTGTATGCTGAATCAGAGTCAGTTTACGGGTCTGGTGTAAACATGAGATCATCTATTTCTATAGACAAAACATCATCCACTGTAGTTGGTGTCAGCTGGAACACCTCGTGTAGCAGATTAATTGCACAGAGATGTGAAGCTTCGCTTCCAGCATAGGGGGCCGCAGCAAAGTTCGCGTCCGTTGTTACCTGTGTGCCTGTAGATCTTTCTCGTACCTCAGCAGCAGCCGGAAGCGTCTGTGAGATCTCAATGAATGCTGACATCAGGATTGGTAGCCTCTGGGGACAACACAGAGCATGGGCCGTTATCGGGACAAGCAGAGTATCGACATCCGTTGGCGTTGCTGATGGAAATGTTAGACAGGTGTCCAACACGCATTCTTCACCGCATATCAGGCATTGTAGAACAGGTAAGATGCAATCTTGCCAGATTGATCTGAATGACAGGAACAAAGTTGTATTAAGGTCCCGTAGACGAGTCATGCCGCAATAGCTGTACTATTCGCTCACGGCACTTTCTGTTCAAGGAGAGCTTTCTCCATTTCGCTCGGAGTGATGTCTGCGAATAGGCTGGCCATAGCGCAATAGCAGGAAGAGAAATAGAATTCCGGCAACAAGTGCTAGAATTAATGGTATGCCACCAAACACCGAATGTGCAAAGTTCGGGATGATTCCGAGTATTGCCTGGAAAGGTGCTAACAGACCGGTACAGATGCTCTTAAATACATGTATAATTCCACTTGTATCAGACATGTTGAAGATACGTGTTATCATTTCTACGAAATGTATAGGGCAGTTTGTACGTATTAAAGTCTGTATCTCAGCCGAAGTCCTTGATACTTGTAGATCATAGGTTTCTTTGGCCGAGGTCAAAGGCACTGTTTGCTGTAAAAGCATGGCTTTCATTCTGCTCAAAGTATCAAATCTTATAAAAGAGACGTTCAGTGAAGGCCATAGAGGCGACTCCTGACTGTGTCTATTGGGGGAAACAATACTTGCATACAGCAAGTGACCCTGGAGTTGACCGTTACTAGATATGGGATGCCTGGCAGCATGCCGCAGCAACTCTGATCATTCAACATGAGGTAACTCCCATTAGAAAGTTGTCCAAACGTTGGATTAATCACAGCAGCGGTGTACCCTGCAGATGGCAAGACAAATTTGCCACAGAACCATTACAAGCCCTGTGTAAAGAAATGTCCTGACATATAAGTGAACCGCTCAGTGCATGTTTACAGTGTGTACCGCTCAAAAACACTTCACGATCCCCACTCCAACATCTATGTGTATACAGTAAATCCCAAGATGTCTTAATGTATTCCTTACCCAACCTTTCATATTTGCCTGCTTGCATTCGTCTGAGGCAATACTGAAACTGAAAAGTACTCACAGGTAATGTTATTTTGCCATGAATAAGCCATTCTGTAGCTGGTTTTTCTGCCACTGTGAATGGTAACTTTTCCAGTTTTTCAATGCTCAGCACTGTATACTTTGCTCCTCTTTGTGCCAGTTCGATCTGTTTATCAGTTAGATTGTATTCTGCAAACAGAGCTGACGTGTTGATGAAACGCCAAGGCACATAGCCCGCTCGCAAAGATTGCAGCGTCCAGCTTAATAACACAATAGAACGTAATTGAGACTGGCCTTGCTGTAACATCGCCAAATCTTGTTCTAGTATGTCAATAGCAGAGGATACAATGCCATCCAATGAATATATTCTGGAGGACAAAGTTGTTAACCCATTGTCGACCACAGAGAGTGTTTTCTCTAAATTAATACGATCAAGTTCACGTATTCGTTCTGCAGCCTCCATCTGTGATACTTTCCATGCTTCATTATAGGCAGCATAAATGCCGGCATATATGAAACGTTTTTGACGCGGTTTTCTTGGTCCAAGCAAGAATTCCCTAAGGTCTGCGTCCTTTTAAGTAAGGTTAAGTGTTGTTTCACATCCTGTAGTGTAGACTTATGCAGCCAATCGAGGCATAATTTTCCTACACTGTATGTTGTTACTACCCCCGGATGTTGTCTTTGGACGTATCTTGGGTCTGGCCTATTAATAGTAAAGCCCTGAGTTTTATTCAGGAATCTTTCCTGACAGTTATTCGTGTCTGTGGGCCAGATCAACCATTTTTTCCAATCAGGATTAGATCTGTTGAGTTGTAGTATATTGTCAACTGTCACCACTGCCTTTGTATTATTATCACTGGCAGGTGTTGGTACAGAAGGTGTGTTCATCTCTTTGATCTTGGCTAATCCAAGACAAGATGTTTGTTGGACGGTTTCATTCAAAAACAGTATTTGTTCAGGGATAATGCAGGCTCTAAATAAAGCTTCTATACCCTGTACTTGCCATTCTTTAGTACCCCAGACAGTTTTTGTGTCTACTGTGTCTTTCCATAAGTCGAAACCCTGTCTAGACAGTCGGGCAATAAATGCTGCAGAGTAAATCTGTTTTGTATTAGTTAACATAATTTTCAGTCCTGTTTTGTTTACATTTTTATAGTAAAACATTTCTGGATCAGATGTATTGTAACCTGAAAAATATGGAAACTTGTTGGCAAATGTTTTTGAACTACCTTTAGGTGGTGTAGGACAATGTTCCCATTGGTTAAACATAAACACATTTCTTGGATATGCAGATTTATGCAAATAATGATGACCATAGTGGTTGTAACAATACATTTGTTCATAGTCTGATGAACCCTCTAAATATTCATGTTTAGAAAATGCAGCAGATTTTTCTAGGTCAAACATTATGTCATTCACAGTCTCAAAGTCCCAATCATCTGAATAGGTACTGGACGTAATTAGATCACTTAGTGAAATTTTAAACAAATGTGGTATGTTCAATTGTTCATTCGGGCCGAAGATATCATAATCTGTTGTGTCCCACACTATACCATCCTGTATAGGAACAGCTGTGATGTTCACTGATGACAAGTCTCTTGCTTCACGATGGGAAGATTTATGAGGTTTCAAAAGTACGTTCACGTCTTTTCCTTCAGTGTTCACATGGATGTATCTGCCACTTATAAGCACGCTCACAGTTGTTACCAAAGCTAGCCAGAGCAGGAAAACAAAAGTCCAGATGTAATCCAGAGTTCAATCCATGGAGAAACCAAATAAGTCTTTTTCAGAAAGTGAAGAAAGTCTTGTACTTGCTGCTTGAATTTCAATGATGCTGGCGTCGTTTCAGGTTCACTCGGATCTTCTGAGAACGTATCAAAGTTAATGAAATAGCCAGAAGCAGTTCTATCAATTGTTGGAATTGCATCAGGATTTGTAGAAATCACTGGAACCAGTTCATCACTTGCCACGTTGGTGTAGACAGGTGTATTTGGACGAACTGTTATTTGGTGTTCAAGAGGGATGAGTTCCATAGCGTTGTTGCTTAGTCCTCCATCTGTTACAGCTGAATTCTCGATTGTTATCAGTCTTTCAGTCTGAACCTCTTGGATAGTAGCGAGAGGAGTGCGTCTGCTACTAGGTCGGAGTCCACGAGGCCTACTATTTAGTATTGGCCACATACTGTGGTTTGATCAGGTCGATGGACACAAATCTTTTCTCCTTTCTTCCAGCAAGGGGCGGCAGAAGTACTGTTCTTGTTCCTTGAACTGCTAGGACAGGTACTGGTTGTCTGTAAGAAGGTCCAAATTCCTTCTTGTCCGCAATCTTTTCTCTGACTAGATCCCCAACTTTTGGAATCCAGACAGGCCTTGCTGGGACCGCCGATTTTTCCCCAGTGGTGGTTGGCTGTAGGAATACGTTGCTTTGTTTCGTTCTTAATTTATTGAGTTCCTGTAAAACAGCCAAACGATCTTTGATATCAAACGGTTTATTTTCCACCACTGTGCCTACGTGTTCAAGGTCTGGTACCCACATTCTTGTCCCAAATAGGACCTCATATGGAGTGACCCCCCTAGAGAACTTCTTGGCAGATTATTCAATGAGCGTTGGACCCCACTAAGGTGTTTGACCCACCCATCACCCGAACCTAATACCCTAGCTGTTATAGACTGCTTTATGTCCCGGTTTTTCCTTTCCACAACCGAATTTCCCTCAGGATGGAATGGAGAGGAGTACCGCAATGCAACGCCCAGACGGGCCATGGCTTCTTTGTAAGCCCGAGAGCTAAACGCAGGACCCTGGTCAGAATGTAGCGTGCCTATTGCGTATGTGCTGATAAAGACTCGCAAATCTTTTATAACAGTTCGAGCGTCAGCCGAGCGCTGAGGCCATAACCATAGGAACCTAGATTCAGTATTTGCGGGAATGCCTTTGTCCAGTAGGACGCAGGCACGTAGATAGTCTAATGCTGTCTAACAATGGTGTCTGTACTGGGTTGCCGCATTCGCAGCATGGTGTCTGGTGGCTTTCTCGCTGTAATTTACAGTCTAAGCAGTTGTTGATGAATATGTGAATTTCTGTATTCATTCCAGGCCACCAGTACATCTCTTTTAACGTCAAAATTGTTTTAGAGATCCCTTGATGTGACAGACCCTCCCCCAAATGTGTTTCATAAATCAAGGCTGCTCTACGTTCCATGTTTGGAATTACCCTATCCCCCACTCCAGGGATTCGAGCAAAAGGAACGTTGTTCGCATCAATTACATAAGAGTACTTGAGTGGAAACTTTTTGGTAACGCTGCACTGCTGCCTTTGCTTGATGCATTGACAGCCAACATTATCTCACCGTCTATTTTTGTTTTTGAACGAGTGATCGCAGCTACGGAAGCCGTCTGCACAGCCCCCTTTGCGGCTTCGTCAGCCAATGAATTCCTGCAACGTGAACGCCATCACGTTGATGACTCAGTGTGTGGATCACGTGAGCCTTTGGTAGTTCGTTTTTCAACTGAACTACTTGTTCCCAAAGCATTTTGTGCTTTATTGTGCCACCTTTCGCATCTTTGAATCCATTTTCAAGCCAGTTTTGTATATATTCATTATACGACTGAACACAGTAAAGGAATCGCACACTATTAGTGTGGGGAATTCTCGATCTGTACTTTCAAGTGCCAGTTTGAATGCTTGTAGTTCAGCTCGCTGAGCTGTACAATCTCCTAAAGATCTGAGTTTTTGTGACCATAGGTCTGAAGATGCCATTTCGCATGCGACCTTTAACGATTGCACATGCTGCACTGTAAGCTTGCTTACTCCCTGTTGCGGGTTGTGCGGATCCGTCAGTGTAAATTATGAATTCGTACTGATCGAGAGGCAGAATTTCAGTAGGCAGAGGACATTCTTGTTCATACTGCAGGAATGCTTGTGTTTTTAAATCTGGATCAAAAACATATTCAACATCTGTTGCAGCAAGAGAATTAACCCATTGTATCCATCTTGGATGTAATGCTTTAGCATTTGGAATGCTTGCTTTGGTGACCGCTTCTAAAGCTGGTACCGGGGTTACGACAATGATGCGTTTCCCTTGGGATAAGGCTCTTTCTTTTGCTACAGCGGTTTGAACTGCTGTTAGAATTTTTTCAGTTGAACTGAAGCGCATTTCCGCTTGTGTGTATAAATGAGATTTGTATGCGATTGGTATTTTCTCACCCTCATTGAAGGTTAAGTAGGTGAATCCGCATTGACCCGAAATTATTCGGATCACCAAATTGCGTTGACTTACGCGTGTTTGTAAGTGATTTGTTGCTAACATGTTAGTCTGGAGTGAACGCAAGATTTCTGTGTGTTCCTGTGTCCAGTTTCTGATCGAAAAATCAGGTTTGATTAATGCGTAGAGGGGTTTAACCCTTTCTGCATAATTTAGAATGTATGTTCTTCCAAAGTTTAGGAAACCCAGGATGGATTGTAAGTTTTTAAGCGTTTTTGGAGGTTGGAGCAGCGCACACTTTTCTAAAAAGTTAGCTGCCAAGCTCTTGCCTTCACTTGAAAGCTCATATCCCAGAAATAGAACATTGAGAAGGGCAATTCGGGACTTTTTAAAGTTGAACTTGTAGCCCTCAGAGGCGAAACCCAGTATAATGGTGCTCACCCTGTTCAAGTGTTTTTCCAGGTCATCGTCTGTCAGATAGATGTCATCGACATAGGACAATGCCTCATTGTCATAAATTTGTAGTAACTCCGTTACCCTCACTGAGAATAAACCTGGGCTGTTCTTGAACCCTTGTGGGAGTCGACAAAAGTGACGCTGGGTCCCCATTATGGAGAATGCTGTTAAGTACCTGCTTTCAGGTGCTATGTTTTGACAAAAGAAACCATTTGAGATGTCTAATGTTGTTTTGTATTTTTTACGCACAATGTTATTCATTAATGCTGTGCTATGTGCATTTTGCACTGCAAAAGTTTTAGAACAAGTGTTTAGGTGTCTGTAATCCAAAACTAGACGATATGTATTGTCTGGTTTGGAGACAGGAAACAAAGGATTGTTCATTGAGGAGGTGCATGTTTCAATCACCCCTTGGTATTCAAGTTGATCTAAGATCTCCCTGACCTGTTTTTTAGCTTCTTGCTTTATTGGGTACTGCCGTTGTGCAGTTGGTTCATGTTTCAGATGTATTTTATGGTGAGGTGAGTCCTCATCCCATCCTACATGATTTTTATATAATGCTGTGGCCTGGGCCACTGCCCATTTCCTGGCATATGTATATCTTAGATGCATTGGTATATGGTTGGAGAAGGCAGGCATAATAATGTCCTCGCCATGTGGGCACTCCCTGACAAATCGTGGGGGCCAGTCCTTTTCTGCTAGAATTATGTCATAGCCCTTTGATAGTCTTTCCCAAAAAGTGCTTTCACCTGTCTAGGTTTGTCTCCCTCCATCCGGAGAGTTATTTCATATAACTTTTGTGGAGTACTAACCCTGGTGTCTACAGTCTCTACTTTAATGTACTCATTCAAGTCCACTATCTCCAGAAGTTCCTTCAGGTTCTGGCGAGCTATTGTGACTTCTGCTGCACTGTCCAGCATTGTCTGAGCCCATTCTCCGTTCTTGAGTTGTGTTCTCAGTATTCTCGGCATGTCTGATCTTTAGACCTGCTACTTTCTTTTTGGAGAATTGAGGTTTTGCTTTAGTTTTTGGAGCGTGTTTGTCGTCTTTCAATTTCACGCGTTCTTCTCTATGTTCCGATCGTCCTCTTCTTTCCGAAGTCTGTGATGAGATCTGAAAGGGACGAGAGGAACGTGTATCAGTATCTTGATACCTATCAGGTTTTCTCAAATTATCCCTATTCCTGAGGTTATACCTCCTTTCAGAGGGCTCCTTTTGAGGAGACCTACCTCGTGATTGAGAACGTTTCTCGTTTGAATTTTGTTTATTAGTCTCCCACTTCTTTTTAGAAGATGTAGGAGTTTGTTTAATTGAGTCCTTCTCAGGACTTTCAGATAGTTTCGGTTTAACTGTTCTTCCACCCAAACTATCTCTGCCTAATTCTGCATAAGATTGTTCTATAATTCTGGGTAGCTCAGTTTGATGTTCTGTAACATCAAATTCCTTAATTTTTGGCGGATCGCCACTGCTGCTGCCTCCCTTTAATATTAGATAATATTATTGTTGAGACCTGGTCGAAATTTTTCAGTAATTTCATACCTAAATTTAGAGCAGGCTCTGCCCCGTATTCGTTTTGAATTTGTTTCAGGACATCAGGTATTACCGCAATTGACGGAATGCCATGTGTTTTAGTATAGATGGCAGCAAAGACTGAGCCCCAAGTGGTGCAGTCTTCCAGTTGTGGTGTGATCCCCATTGGTAAACTGATTGTCAGTATTCTGTGTTTCTCATACGGGCTAGTATTTGGAAATACTGCTTCGATTTGAGTAATTTTTTGAGCTATCCAGAATGGAATTTGCTCACGTTTTGTGGGCATTTTACCCATGACTGCGTATAGAGTCTGTGGTGTAATTTTTAGTGTATTCCCCTGGTGAGGAGTTTGATTTGGAATTGTTAATGGTTGCTGGACTGTAAAAGTCTGCATGACATATTGGACCAATTGTCTGTAAATTTTTATTAATTCTTGTATTTGAACAAGTAAGTCCTCATCTGACATTATATCCAGTTCAGGATGAGGTGTGTAGCCGGCTAGAATCGGCCATGTTGCTCCTGGTCTACCTAGTGGACCGAGCCTGGTAATGTTTTTGTGATGTTTTAGGGCGCTTTAAACCAGAGCTGATGCTCTTGGCATGTTAATGGAATTTCTATATCCTCGAAAGGAATGTATTCCTCTGGTGGTTCATCTTCTTTGTAGAAGTGAAACATGTGTGTTACTGGATTGGATTCAGGAAATATTACCCATGAATAGAATACCTCTGTCTGAAAGGATTCGTGTGCCTCTATCACGAAAACTGCTCTACCTCCTCTTGGTGGTAGGCCATGTTTTATAAGTTTTAGAGTGATGGCTCTTCTTAAGTTTGGAGCTATGTCTATAACACCCTCCTCGGTTTCATTTAAACCTGTAATGTTAAAAGCTGCTGCTTGGGCTGGATCAGCCGCAGCTCCACCATTTCCGGTCTCAGTGTCGGAGCCAGGCATTTTGTTGTTTGAAAAATGTAGAACAAGTTTCAAGGAAACAAAGATTAGGTGCACAATATTTTGGAACACTGTATCCTTCAACGTTGAGCAAACCAAACAGCTAATATATAGGGTACTGCCCTATGTAGCCTTGGTGGATACCTAACCCTGCCCACTCCAGACGTCTTTTGGAGTATGTGGGTAGGGGTCTCTTGAGAGAAAAAGCACGGCTGAGTTACTCAGTATCTAACGTTGAATTACCGCCTTACCAAACGTTGGGCGCCATGTAGTGTAGCTCCTATTTCCCTAATAGGCTCTGCGCATTGGAATAATATATCCTATAGGTTTGACATAGGACTAAGGTCAGTATGTCCCTATCGAGTATATTAAACTTAATTACTTGTGCCAGCTAGCTCAGAGGCCACTAGAAACTCCTTGACAACAAGAAGGGAGTAGTTTCTGGCAGCCGCAAAACATGACCACTGTATTTCCCTTTAGAATCAGAACGTGTCCCAGAGTCGTGGAAACAATAGATAACTATTTCACTCAGCTCATTCGTGCATACTTAGTTTTCTCCAAAGTTACACAGAAAGAACAGACGGGCGTTTCAATAAAAGATTTATTGAACAGTCTTGTTTCTGGTGTAAGTAAAATGTGCTGTTACGATCACAAGACAGTATGCGAGAGAAATAATGTACAGTGTGAGCAGTAGAAATAAATAATACTGCGATAGCATTATCTTTTAGTATATATGCATTTACATAAATAACACAGACTAAAAATGCGAGTACTCATACGATGCGTTTCTAACCTAGTTCTACCCCAATGTACCTAACCTGTCCTAGGTGTAGGGAAAGGTATGAAGTAGGTGAAGTATTCCTTACTATAGTATACTAAGAGTATGTTAAGTCTAGTATGCCTAGTATGCCAAGAGTCCCTCTAGGTTCTAGTCTGCTACATACCTGAAGATTGAGAGAAGTAGGAATCTCTTTGCCAGACTCGAACTCCAACACCCCGCAAGGGAAGTTAGATCACTGGAAGCTGGACTCTCTGCGTGCAGGGATGACAGCGTCTTCTCAGTGCGTCAGGCCGGGAAACGGGCTCCTCTGAAGTCGAGGTCTCCTCTGATTTACAGGGGCTAGGGAAGGTATAATTATACCTAAGAAGTACCTCATAATGTTAGCATTGACGTGAGTCGGACAGCGGAAGACGTCATGAATGAACCCCTAAGGAATAATGGTTCATTCATAATATATGAGTCCTTGAAGAAATCAATAGTCCTGGGCTAGGGAAACTCCCGCAGCCTAAGGGTCTGTTCTTCATGAACTCGTTGTGACGTTAGGGTGGACGGATGTCGGAGACCATGCCTGTATTTGGAGTGCACGGTTTAATGCCTAAATAAGGGCTGGGATTTTATGCCTATATAAGGGCAGGGCAAATTGTGCCTATATAAGGACATGATACTGGAAAGCCCGTTTATGGACACCCTAAGAGGAATACAACAGGGACAAGAGGCATTCCAGTACTAATGAACGCGGGTGACAGTGTGCTCATGTCCAGAACAGGTTGGGGCCTGCAGTGGTTGCTGGAGTGGTTTGTGGAGTTCATGAACTCCATAGGGCTACAAACAAATAAATCAAAGTCTTTTGCTAAGATTTGTGGCCGGCCCAAGAGGAAAGCAAGAACATTCCATATACAAGGCACTGATTTACAGACAGTAAACACCTTCATGTACCTTGGGTTAACCTTTGACAATAAATGCGATTGGAAACATCTTTGCCAGGTTAGACGCACACAATTTGAACGAAACGAGGCTTCCATCTTTAAGTTTGCAAAAAATTAGGGTCTTCCCCTTTGAGATTAATTCTTAATATATACAAGGCTAGATTCATTTCGGCAGCCGCATGCGGGGCAGTCCTTTGGGGATTCCAAGACCCGGTACAACTACGGACTGCCAAAAACAGTTTCCTATGCAAATTACTTCGATTACCTAGGTGTGTACCTGCATCTATATGCCATGATAAATTAGGGTTAACTCACTTGAGAGATATGATTAAGATAGCTCCGATTATGTTATGGGTCTCTACCTGGTGTCGACCTGAAGAAGTACTCACCAAAGCTGTCATAAATGATTGTCTGAAACTTGAGAAGGCTTGTGCAATTCAGTGGCTGCAGTATGTCAAGGCCCAGCTCCATTAGATAGGTTGTCAAGAGCTCTTTGACAACTCCCAATATATATCTTCAGACATCTAAAATTAGTTGTTAAAAAAGAACTGCTGGGTCACATGATGAGAGAAAGAGAGGAGGGGGGGAGTGTCAAGCATATGGTGAAGAAATATAGCATTTTGATGACGACCAAATGTATAGAACCCTACCTGCTCACCATTCCTAGTACACAGCAATTTTTTCTGGTTAGATTCTGCCTTAATATGTCCCATCTGCCATCTCTTACACATCCACAGCTCACTATGATAATGATCTGCAGTCTGTCCATGTGATTCGAACTCGGCACAGTCGCAGTTACACTTTTTCTTATTTTGCGGCCTGTACACCGAACCCAGAAAGTCCATAATTGTCCCTCTGCTCAGGATTCTAAATATTATGCAATGTAGACCTGCCCTGTTGTACCTTCAATTGTTGCAAACCAAGCTGGTGTGTCACACAGTTTACAGGTACATCGCAGCTTCTGTTAGATTGCGTAAGATTGTAAGGAAATAAATTGTTATTTTTCGTACTCTGTCTAAGTTATTTTCTTGAATGTATAAAAACTTTTAAGGTTCTGTAACTGATGAACGGTCTTTATATATATATATATATATATATATATATATATATATATATATATATATATGCTGCCAGTTTCCTGCTAGCACAGCGGCGCCGCGCTGCAAGAAGAGCCCGCTCTCCAGGTAAGTCCAATTCAATTCAATTTTATTTTTGCTGACGCGTTTCGACCAGAAGGTCTTTGTCAAAGCTAGGGAAGGTACATAGTAGTGCAGTATTTATAGCATACATTGTGACATAGAAAAACAAAATAAACATAGGAAAAAGACTTTTAGGCATTATAGAAAATGCCAACTCATCAGTCGCATGAAAAAGACTATCTCTAGTCAGGTAAGTACCTTTTCTGTCCCATGTAAAATTTGTGTTGGGTAAATTAAATATTGCACAAGACAATGTTGTTATAGCCACAACTGAATTAATTAAACATAAAAAAGGAAAAGGAAAAAATTATAGTTAGGAATGGGCCTAGGCTGGAGACGAGAGTAGGCAGATGCAAGTGCTAGAAAGTGCCTCTCCCTTCAAGGGTCTCATAGTGCCCAGTTTCTCAGAACAAATGACATTGCATGGTAGTGCCCACTGGTGCGAAGGCACCGAAAATTAAGAAATACAGGTCAAGTGACCGAACAGTACAGTATTCTTGGTTGTTCCCCTTGAACCGAAGACACAAAGGGAAATGTGGAGTACATTCGTGTAGTGGCTGTTAAGAGAGCAGCCACAGGGGGTAGGAGAGGAGGCAAGGAAAGAAAAGAGGCAAACATGAAGAAGGAGGAAAAGATTCAGAGGAAAAGGGAAAAGAAAGAGATAAAGAGAGAGAGAGGGAGAAAAAGGGAGAAAAGAGAGAGGGGCAGGATAAGCACTTCTACGAAACAGCGAGATATATATATATGCTTGAAGCTGGAAAGCCCTTTCCGGGAAATCCGCCCGTTGTTTGGTGGCGCGCTGAGCCGGCAGAGCTCAGACCGGCAATAAATGTTCCGAAGATCCGCAAAGTAAAGCGCGCTCTCAGAAATTGTAGAAAAGCAGGTTTATTTTCTCTCAATGTTACGCGTTTCGAAAGGTAAACTTTCTTGATCACACACTGAGCGTTGTGACAAAGTGCAATACATACTCTCAGTACTAGGCATGGAAAGTGGACTTACACAGAAAGTCACCATATACTGTATCACAACTGTGGCGGCCATATTGGAACATCGTTTCTATACATGCCGCAAGGTTAATACACTGTAACCTGGCTTAGAAAGAGTGCATTGCTCACTAATACATTATTACCATACATAACGTAATTCGATTTGCACAATCTAAAGGAACAAAAAGTAAAAATCATATAGATTTCTACTGTCCTATACATTATTAAAATCCATAATGTCGGCATCATTATACGTTCCAAATAACAGGAGGAAAGAGGAAAGTGAAAGGATCAGTTCCTGTTGTCCTATTGTGCCAACTGTTATTCCTAATACAGATACAGTTTATTAGCGTGGGTCCTAAGTGGACCTTAACCTTAAGTCAGTGTTCCATTGTCTCTGTCAAAGTGCGTTCTTGCTGACCATAGGTGGCGTTGTTAACGATATACGTTTTCCCCTACTAGCGCCGAGTGGCGAGTGCTCGTGATGTGATCAATGCTTATATAAAGGGGAAAGTCAAGAAACTAGTCAGCGTACCCTGCACAATACTAGCGCCAAGTGGCAAAAACCGTTTAAGGGCATAGGGTTACATTTCTGTTTCACACGTAGGCACATCTAAGGCAATAGAGGAATATGTACTCTCTATGTACTGTGATGCATACTTCATACATAAATACATTAACTTTGCATAAGGCTGGACATCCAACTAAACTTCCTCCAAGTCCCTGGCCTAAGTTGTGCAATCTGCAGTGAGGCAAGCTAATGCCACATGGCAAAAGAGCCTCTAGACCAAGTCCACTAGTACCAAGTAAACAATGTGAAAAAGTGAAAATAGTAAATTAGGCAAAGTTCTTATCTATCCATCTGATGGTGCACTCCCAGAAGAGGGGAAGAAAAGGGTAGGTGGCCCGTGATGTGCCCGTGGAAATTCGGTGAGCCCCTTCCTTTCCTCCTGTGAAAAAAGAACAAGAAAATTAAGGGTTAAAATTAATATATATACATATTTAGTACATCTGTACACATTGTAAAACAGTTATTTCAGCATCATGCAGGAAAAATAAATCAGTGAAGAATGAACACATAATTACTCCTCAACAGTAGCGGTCGGTGGTGGGAGTGCCGCCGGGCGCTGACGTGGGGCGGGGGAGGGGCAGGGTGGGGGGTAGTAAACTACGGATTACGGCCAATTACAGGTAACACATATAAATAAATAAAACGGATTTTGTTTCTCGCGCTGCATTCCATTTGGCGATGCAGCACGAGAAACGAAATTCGTTTTATTTATTTATATGTGTACTTACCTGTAATCGGCCGTAATCCGTAGTTTACTACCCCCCACCCTGCCCGTCCCCCGCCCCATGGCAGCGCCCGGCGGCACTCCCACCACCGACCGCTACTGCTCCTCAATAAGATGTGTTGCTAATTCTTCATCCTGATTGTGCCCCTTCGGGTATTTGGTCTCGAGATCTAGAATCCACTTTGATTCTTGTTTTCTAAGTTTAAGCTCTCTGTTCCCTCCTCTCGGACCTATCTGTACATGTTCTATGGCAAAGTAGCGTAATAGGGAGCTATTGGACAAATGGTAGTCGGCAAAATGCCGTGCTACCGGGTAGTGAGGGTCTTTGTTGGTTATAGCCCTCAGATGTTCAAGGACCCTTTTCTTGACCATGTGAGTAGTGCTCCCTATATATCTTTTTCTGCATGGACACTCCAAAACATAGATAGCATAAGCAGTACTGCATGTAAGAAATTGAGATATGGTTTTCTTACCACTTTGGTTTGGTGTACTGAATTCCTTGACCATGTGGCTGGTACGGCATGCCTTACAGTGGCCACAGGGGTAGAACCCCTTGATGTTGTGCATACTCACGTCTCGGGGCTCTGTGATGTCAGCATTCACTAGTATGTCCCTCAAGCTACGTCCCTTTCGGTATGTGATTTTGGGTCTGTCTCCAATGTTGGACCCTATTATGATGTCACTTTTGACAATGTTCCAATTTTCAGTCAGTATTTTTTGTACCTTATGTGACTCTCTGTTGTACGTGAGAATTACTCTGGTTTCTGGGGATTTGTTAGAGTCTTTCCCTTCCTTTGGTTTAAGAGTACTCTCTCTAGTAATGGCTGTCATTTTTGACACTGCCCTGTTGAGTACCCACTCCGGGTACCCTCTTGCTTTAAATCGGGAGAGCATGACTTTCTCTTCTTGTTGGTACATCTCAGTGTCACTGCAGTTCCTTCTCGCTCTCAATAGCTCCCCATAGGGGATGCTCCATTTCAGTGTGTCTGGGTGGCCACTGCGAGCGTGAAGGAGACTGTTACCTGCCGTGTGCTTCCTGAACAATCTTGTTTGCAGGATGCCCTCTCTGACTTTCACCTTGACATCTAAGAATTCTATTTCTTATATATATATATTAAACTAGGCAATGATGAGCTGTTAGTATTTTAAAGTAGAAGCACTTTATTGTTATGACTGGACCTGTTGGTTCTTACCTTGTAATTATGCTGTCATTTTTTAGCAGGACTAGAAGGTCATTACAATGCACATGCACGTACTTGAGTTCAAAAGTATTGTATTAGAATTGTGTCATTGATGGTAAAAATATGCTGCTATTTTAAACAGCTTATACATTGTGTCATTGATGGTAAAAATATGCTGCTATTTTAAACAGTTTATACGGTAATGTAAAGCATAGCCAATTTGGATGTTACCACCCTTTTGTTGTGTCTAATCAGCAACTGATTACTATGAATATATGAGTAGAGATGGAACATTGTTAGCACTGGCATCCCTAGTGAGGGAGATGAATGTCATTATTGTTTTATAATCTGTATAAATTGTATACATGTGCATCTTTTATGGTTTATTTTTAAGAAAATAAAGAATATTTTACTTACTTACTAATAGGTCTGATGTTAGCTGTTGATCTTTTGGCTTTGCCAATTGTTATTTTGATTGTGAGGGATTTTTCTAGGAAGGCATGCCTGCCTTGTAGGAAAAGATGAACTCTTTAAATGCCAAAATATTTTTTTTATGTAAAGCACACATTGTGCCAGAAGTCCTTGGCACTGGAGGAAACTACGTGTTGTGGGAATGTGCACACTGTGCAAGAGCAAAATGCTGTCACTCACAGACAGGTAAGCTGATGGCTAAAGTGGGTTGACCCAGTGTCCCATGTTGTGGTGGGCAGAAGCAAAATGGGAATGACACTACAGCTGACCTATCTATATTGAGGGCTGACTGAAAGCTCCTGTAAGTAAGTATACCATTGTTTGACAATCTACACAAAACTTTCCAAAAAGTTAATCCTTTGTGTCTCATTAATGGAAAGTTTCACGCTGATCCATCAAGTGTGGGCCAAGAAAAAGGGATGGGTTCCAAAGTGCGATTTCCCATGTTAATTCTCATTGAAAACTTTGCTCTCCAATACAGAAAAAAGGCTGAACAAAATTACACCTAATTTGCCAAAAGTTAGAACTTGACTCAGAAAGAGTGCTTTTTAGGTCAAAGCCTACCAGACAGTGCATCTGTCTGATTTTCTAATGACATCATGGGGATATTATGAAAGCTTCCCTTTGCAAAGCATTCCAACCATTGCGTACCATTGGGTTTGTGTTTTGTAAATCACATTTGCTTGTTTTCTATTTGCTGGCTTTATTTGTTTTAGGCTGTCCAGCTTGAGTTCCTGCCTCCAGTGGAAAATAGCCTATTTACTGTATTCTTCCACCAGTGTTCACTTTCTGTAAACAGACCTTTAAAACTTGATCTTATCTTGTCACATTTGCTGTGCATTCAAAGACAGAGGTCAAATGTCAGGCTCTGTCTTCCAAGGGAGCTTGATGTTTACTTTTCCTTCCCTTACTTCAAAGTGAGAGGATTTATGTGGCAATCTTGCTGTGAAAGCAAAGGCTTTTTGTAGCACACAAAAACAAATTAAATGTCTACAAATGAATTGTGCAGGTATTTCAGAATATATCAGAATTAGGAAAGTATAAATGAAGCAATTTTTTTTTGTAATTCTTATTTGTGGTGGAAACAAATATTTTAATGCGATCAAAACAAATCAATACAGTAGGTGATGGTATTTCCAAACATTATCGTTTGTGCGCTGTATACTTTTATCAGTAAAACTGTATATCTCTACAAATGTAATGTCATTTCAATTGACAATGTGTTACCTGTAATGGCACCGTGGTACCACACCATGCATACTCCACACTATGCCACTCCTCTCTACACCACTCCGCTCTATAACACTCAACTCCACTCCAAGCCCCTCCACTCTAAGACACTCTAGGCCACTTTACGACAAGCCTCTCCATTCTATGACACTTCTCTAATGGCACACGACTCAACTGTATGACACTTCACTCCATGACACTCCACTCCATGTCACTACACTCCATTCTACGTCACTCCACTCTACGACACTCTATGGCACAACATGCCGCTCCACTCTACGAGATGTCACTACACTCTACTCTACGACATGCCACTCACTCTACACCCCTCCACTCTAACACACTCTACGACACACCAATCTATTACACGTCACTCCACAACACTCCACCTTATGCCACTCCACTCTACTCTATGACATGCCATTCCACTCTACACCCCTCCACTCTACGCCACTTCACTCTATGACACAATACTCTACGGCACTCCACTCTATGCCACTTTACTCTATTACACTTTTCTTCATGCTGCACTATGCCACTACACTACATTCTACTCCACTCTACAATGCTTTACTCCACTCTATGCCACTGCATTCTACGACACTCTATGCAACTCCCTCTAAGCCACTGCACACCACTTTTCTCCACTTTACTCTGTGAAACACTACTCCACTCGACTCCACTATGCCACGCTATGCCACTTCACTCTACAACACTCTACGCCACTCCACTGTACTCCACTCTAATCTATGACACTCCACTCTACGACACGCCACTCGATGACACTTCACTCTACGACACTCTACTCCACTGTATGCCACTCCATTCTACGGCACTCTATGCCACTCTACTCTACGACACTCTACTCCAGTCTAGGACTCTCTACGCCACTCCACTGTACAACACTCTACGCCTCTCACTTTACACTCTATCACGTTAATCCACTCCACTCTACTCCCTCCACGACACTCCACAACACTGAATGGCGCTCTACAGCACTCCACAACACTCCATTCCTCTCTACGCCATTCCATAACACTCTACACTACTCCAAGACACGCTACTCTACTCTACTCTACTCTATTCTATTCTACTCCACTCTATTCTACTCTACTCCACTCTGTGTCACTCCATGGCAGTCTACACCGCCAATGAAACTCTACACCACTCCATGACACTCCACGACACTCCACTCTACGCCACTCCACTCTATGATATTCCACCCCATTCTACTCTGCTCTCATCTATGCCACTAACTTTTAGCCCTGCTGAACAGCAACCATGCTGGTGTACAACATGGCTAAAACAACAAGCATTGGCATAGCCAATCGGTCTCGCCTTTGGGACCTTATAAGTGTTTAGCGAGAGCTATTGCCTTTGCCAGTGTGTTTAAGCTATGGTGTAGCGTAGTGTGTCTGCTATACAGTACATTAAAAAAGTTATAAGTGTTATAAGCATTTTTGTTACCTTATATATAATTAGGATGATATTATGTATAATTGAACAACTGTATTAAAAAGAAATAACATACAAAAATGCTGAAACGCATGTCTAATTTCATCCTATATTTAACCTGGAAAGTCCATCTGCTTTCAACTGGTAGAGTCTCCGGATGAAACCCAGATTCCGATCTTGTAATCCTGATGGGTCCAGTAGTGTGGATATTGCCCTTCTCGTGTTTTGCCTTGAAATGGGCTCGCGGTTTTAAAAGGCAACCTATACGTCGTCTGTTGAAGAGCCGGAAGTGCTCTGTTTGGATGGGGTTTGCAGAGGCTGGGCCTTGCACGGCGGGTATCAGCTGTTAATCTCACTCCCAGATAATCAAAAGTAGAGCATCCATCGTCTACATTGCAGGCCGACCTCTGCCTCGCGCGGTAGCCCAGATAGAGCTGTCGGCTTCAAGAGATGGCTGCAGCGAATGTTTATACACTCGGGCGGTGCTTTCTGACAAGGCCTGGGGACAGCTTTTGGGCGCAGGATATGACTAAATGAATGAATAAAACGCAAATACAGCTCCAAATATCATACAGCTGAACCACTTACAACTAATAGTAACGGGTTTGTTTCAGCCTATTTTGTTTTTCCATTCTGGATAGCGCTGACCTGCTACAGTATTTGAGTGAATAAATAAAAAGTATCGCTTTTGGCGTGGTGCTGCTTACTATGCAGTAGGAATAGTAACAGTGAGTGCTAAGTTTGTTTACATTCGATTAGATGCAGACCGTACACTTTCAGGGAGTTAATTACAAGACAAAGGCCCATGATTTAATGAAGGATTTTATATAGCGCCTCAAATTATACGGCGGGATCAGTTACAAGAAGGACCACGTTACGGTCCGATCTCTTTTATAAGCTGCTCTTCGAAGAGCTGCATAGGTGCAGATGAATCAATGGATGAAGGTATGAACGAACTAAAGCTTTTCGTAACGCCGAAGTGCACCGCGATAGGCTTACTTTACAATGCATGGCCGCTTGTGCAAACAAGCAGTTCATTACACCTCACATGGAGTAGACTTGTTGCCTGAAAAGGACGAATGAATTAGCAAGTGGATATTTCTCGATCGCGACATACCGTGCATGTGAGTGAGAGAGAGAGAGGGGGGTGGGGGAGAGAGGGAGAGAGAGAGGCCTGGGGAGTGGGTGGGAAGAATAGAGTGATCGAAACAAAGTGGTGGGAGGGAGCATTAGAAGTGAAGCAGCAGATGAGACAATAGTCTAGAAAGAGAGAGCAAAGAAGGGGGACAGGAGATTCAGGTGAAAGAGAAGTGCCAGGGGAGACGGAGAGAGAGGGAGAAAGTAACAATATCAGAGGAGAGAGTGGGATACACGGAAATACAGAAGTAGCAGGAGGGGGAAAGGAAGAAACTACGGAGAACGGTGGACAGACTGAGAGAGGGGCAAAAGGACAGGGGGAGCAAAGCCACGGAGATATCAAGGCAGAGCACGATATGGGGAGAGTGGGAGGAAACTGACCGAGAATAAGGCAGGAGAAAGAGAGAGCAAACCAGATGAAATATGGGAGACACACGGATGTGAAGTACCGGAGCAGGCACAATAAAAGACGCAGGAAGAGACAAAGATGGCGAGAGATGGGTGGACATCAATACGAGAGGGGGAGATGAATAAACAAAAATACAGAACTAGCAGGAATGAGAGACAGAAGAGAGGCCACTGAAGTAGAGCATTGGCCGCGCGGACGAGAAATAAAATAAAAAATAAAAAAACGCAAGTAATGACGCGAGTTGTGCGCACGCACGCGCGCGACAAGAAAAAGTGCTGTGCACGTCGCGCGCGCTTGTGCGCGTAACCGCACGCTGGTGGCCGCTTTCAGGAGCACTTTCTAAAGCCCCTTACTAAAGTCTCGCAGACCAGCGCATGCGCGCTGGCTCAGCGAGACCTAAAAAAGCGCAGCTGTCTGGTTTGCCAACGACATCTTGGGGGACATTCTGAAAGCTTTCCTGGGAATGCATTCCGCCCATTGCTTACCATTTGCTTTGTGTTTTGTAACTCACATGTGCTTGCATATTATTTGCTGGCTTTATTTGTTTTAGACTGTCCAGCTTGAGTTCGTCCCTCACCGTTGAAGCATTGCCTATTTACTGTATTCTTCCACCAGTGCTCATTTTCTGTAAAGAGGTCTTTAAATATTGTACTTATCTTGTCACATTTGCTGTGCATTCAAAGAAAGAGGTCAAATTCCAGGCTCTGTCTTCCAAGGGAGCTTGATGTTTACTTTTCTTTCTCTGACTTCAAAGTGAAAGGATTTATGTGACAACCTTGCTGTGAAAGCAAAGGCTTTTTTCTAGCACACAACAAAATGTAAATGTCTGTAAATGAACTGTGCACATATTTCAGAATATACCAGAATTAGGAAAGTGCAAATGAAGCACATTTTCTGTAATTCTGAAGTTTGGTGGAAACAAATATTTTAATAGGATCAAAAAAATTCAATACACTTGGTGACGACATTTTCACACATTATTGTTTGTGTGCTGTATACTTTTATCGGTAAAACTGTATATCTCTGCAAATGTAATGGTTATTTCAGTTGAAAATGTGTTGTTTGTAATGGCAGTGCATTACCACACTATGCATACTCCACTATGCAACTCCACTTTACACTACTTCACTCTATAACACTCTACTTCACTGTATAACCCCCATGCTCCATAACTCTGCAACACTCACGACATGCCACTCCATTCTATGACACTTCACTCCACTGTACAATACGCCACTCTCCAGCACTCCACTCCATTCCACTCTATGCCACTCCACTCTACGCCATCCCTACAACATGTCACACCACTCTACCACACACCACCCCACTCCACTCTGTGACACGCCACGCCACTCCACTCTACTCTATGGCATGCCACTCCACTGTACGCCACTCCATACGACTCTACTCTAAGACACTCTACGAAACACCACTCTACTATACACCACTCCACTCTACTCTACAACATGCCTCTCAACTCTACGCCACTCCACTCTACTCTACGACACAGCACTCTACTCTATGCCACTCTATGACAGGCTCCTCCACTCTACTCCCCTCCAACCTATGCCCTTCCACTCTACGCCCCTCCACTCTATACCATTGCACTCTATGACACAACAATCTATGACACAATACTCTGACACTCCATTCTACAACACTCTACTCCATTCTACACCACTCCACTCTATGACACTTTATTCCATTCAACGCTATGACACTCCACTCTACTCCACTCCACTCTATGACACTTTATTCCACTTTATGATACTCCATTCTGCGCCACTCCACTATATGCCAATCTACTCTACTCCACTCTATGCCACTCCACTCTGCAACACTCTACTCCATTCTATTATACTCTACGACACTCCACTCTATGACACTCTACCCAACTCCCTCTATGCCATTCCATGACACTTTACTTCACTGTACTCTATGACACTCTGCTCCACTCTTCTCCACTGTGCCACTCCATTCTACACCACTCTATGCACTCAACTCTATGACACTCTATGCCACATCACTTTGCAACACTCTACTTTGCTGTACGCCACACCACTCTACTAAGCAACACTGCACTCTATGACACTTCACTCTGCGATACTCCACTCTAACCAACTCCCTCTATGCTACTCCATGGCACTTTACTCCACTGTACTCTATGAAACTCTATTCCACTACACCACTCTATACCACTCCACTCAATGTCGCTCTATGGCACTCCAATCTATGAAACTCTATGCCACTTCACTCTGCAGCACTCTACTTCACTCTACGCCACACTACTCTACTCTACGACACTCCACTCAGTGACATTCCACTCTGCAACATTCCACTCTATAACATTCTACTTGACAACACTACATTCTACGACACTTCCTTCTATGACCCTCCTTTTACGAACTCCACTCAACTCTGTGCCACTCCACTTTATGACGCTCTGCTCCACTCTGTGCCACCCCACTCTATGACATTCTACTCCATTCTACGGCACACTCTACTCCACGCTACGCAACTCCCTCTGCGCCACCCAATGCCACTTTACTCCACTCTATGCCACTCCACTCTACTCCACTCCACTCTACTCTACAACACTGTACTCCACTCTGCGCCACTCCCCTCTATGACATCTACTCCATTCTATACCCCTCCATTCTACTCTACTCCACTCCACTCTACTCCCCCCACGACATTCCACGGCACTCTATGTCACTCCACTCCTGGCCACTCCGTGCTACTCCATGCCACTCCATGACACTCTACGCCATTCCATACCACTCCACTCTACTCTACTGTACTCCACTCTGCTCTACCCCACAACACTTTACGCCACTCCACAACACTCTGGGCCACACCATTCTATGACCCCCTACTCCACTCTATGCCACTCTACTCTACGACAGTCTGCTACACTCTACACCATGAGACTCTACTCCACTGAAAGCAACTCCCTCTACACCACTCTTTGTCACTTTAATCCACTCTACACCATTCCACTCTACATTACAACACTCTCTGCCACTCTACACCACTCTACTCTATAACACTCTATGCCACGCCACTCTACTTCACTCTACGACTCTCTACTCCACTCTACCCACTCCACTGTATGACACTCTATGCCCCTCCACTCTAGACATGTGTGAACGAGGCTTGTCAGGGTACAGCCAGTATCAGAGCGAGGGCTATGATTACAGTGACCCATGCTGTAAAACATGCTGCGCATGCCAACACCTCACTCTCAGTGCATTGCATGAAGCTTCTTCAAGGAGCGGGCCTGGGGAAATTGAGACTGCCCACTCCACCTCTCCTCTTCTAATTGTGCGGTATACTTGCTATGAGTAATGATCCAGACACCAAAAGCGGGCCATGGGTGCAAAGCATGGGCGAGAGGTAAAGACTCACCTAAGAATTGTGTCAATGCCTTGCAGATTGGACCACATGTGTGAGAGGTGTTACATGTGCGCTACTGTTACCTTTAGATTAGGTTTGCCCTATACACATGTCAGATACATACAGTCACCTGCTTACTATGGCTATCTCCATAAAGCCAGAGGCACAGCCTACTGTCTCTTCCTGCCCCTCATTCTCTATGCACATCAACCAACAGCAATCCCCACCCTCAATTTTCCTCCGATTGTTCATTCTGCAAAATCTGCTGCACTTCTCACAGACTGTCCCTTGTAACACAAAGAATACGTTGAGGGAACTAATAATATTGCACTGCTTGATCCTGTGCTGTAACTTTATTAAGTAAGTGAAGCTTACACTGCAACTTCCTGTGCTGCGCTTGTTGTATGTATATAAATGAAGTTTGCATTGCAGCTGAATATGCTGTACCTGTTATGTGTGAAGGTGCATGTACCACTGTCGCATATGCTTTACCTGTTATGTGTGAAGGTGCATGCACCACTGTCGCATATGCTGTGCCTGTTATGTATGAGGGTGTATGCACCACTGTCGCATATGCTGTACCTGTTATGTGTGAAGGTGCATGCACCACTGCTGCATATGCTGTACCTGTTATGTGTGAGGGTGCATGCACCACTGTCGCATACGCTGTACCTGTCTTTGTGAAGGTGCATGCACCACTGCTGCATATGCTGTACCTGTTATGTATGAGGGTGCATGCACCACTGCTGCATATGCTGTACTTGTTATGTGTGAGGGTGCTTACACCACTGCAACCTCTCCTTTATCTGTCATGTGTGTTAAAGACGCTTGCATTGCTGCTGCCAGTGATTGTTCTGAGCTGGCGAGGCTCGATATTTTTTCACTCTGCAAAAGTTAAAACAAGTGTCTTTGTTTATTTCCTCAGTACAGTTTTTGGTTTTACATTTATTGTTCTTTGCAATCACTTCCAAGCCACAGGAGAGGTGGTTCATAAGTAGCCAATGAATTGCTTGGGGTGACTTCCTCACAGTTAAGTGCTTGCCTCTTGTGTTGTGTTTGCTCCATCTATTCCGTTTGTGCAGTTGGAGATAACGGACTCTTGCAGTCTGTATGCTTCTCTTACCATTACATATGCACCCACAGTGTATCCAGCTGTGTTTCACAACAGACTGCAAAGTAAATTCACGTTTCTGAATGGAAAATCCCAAAATAATATTACAGCAAAATGTAAAATCTCAGAGTTCCTGGATTGGAAGGATTTTGTAGCCCTAGACAAGGTAATATTATTGCCCGTTGTTTTCTCACCTGGCGTAAGTTTAGCCGTCGCTGTGTTTGATGAGTATCTGGTAGTGGCTTCTAAGTAGCCGCCTAGTCTTGCTTTGCATGTATTTCTCTCTTCATAAGCGAAACCAGTGCTTAATTTGTGCTGGTGCTTGCAGCTAGTATTCACCAGTAATAATTTTGGGGGCTGGTACTTAGGTTTCTGATCAAACTTTGACCCAGAGCAAAAGACAGAAAGACAGAAAAAAAGAGAAAGAGCGAAGAAGAGAAAGACAGTGAAAAAGGAAGAAAGCAGGGATGGAGAAGAACCTGGAATAGTGAGACCAGGAAGCGTAGAACTGTAGGAGCAAGAGGTATGGGGTGGAATCAGCGATGGCTCCTATAGAACAACTCCGGGCCCTGCATTTATGCATATATTTTTACAAATTAGACACTTCTTAAAATCCTTCATCAGATTTTATGAGGATGGTCATCATGTCTCTCCTAAAGGGAACTGTACTCAACTCCCTACAACATGCTATATTTCTGGCCTTTGGCTGGCCTAAAAATACTAACAAATGATCAAGCTTCTGAAGAGGTAAAATCGTCGAGGGGGGTCCCTGTGAGTTCTGGGCCAGGCTATGGAAAGCCTTGATGTCGAGGCTGAGCGCTGACCCTAAACAGTTGCACCTCATGAAACTCTTGAAGACTAAATTACCCAGTCTGCCAAGCGCGCGAGGACCTACCACCTAATAGTGGCAGAAGAATATTGAATAATCTCTATCTATCTGTTGGTCTGCTTGAAGGCCTTACTGTTTGTCTGTGAAGTTTGTGTAAGTGTGAAAAATCTTTGGCCTACCGAGTAACCAAACATAGTTAAAACCTGTTGTCTCAAACAATTGAGCAGATGAACATACACAACTGTAGGGTCCAGGTCGTCCCATATATAGGGGAATGTGCAAAATACCTGAATTAGACGTCCTTTGTCTGCCATCACTTTCGGTGAATGCCTATGCAGATTTCGTGCTATATCAAGGCCACTGCAGGCTGCTGCCTTGAAAAATGGCCACAAGAGGGCGAAAATTAGCATCCAATAGCTTGAAAAATTACTTGTTTCTGGTGGAAAGGGGTGACGTAAACACCAAACTGTGATTGTGTCTGGTGCTCCAAAAATCCTTCCTTAAAAGGTGTGTAGATGTGAGGCACAGACAGAGCTTGCTGGACACCAGGGGGCTCTAAGTAAGACGCTCTGACGGCCATTTGTTGAGCTCTGGTGGATATTCACCTATCACACACGTTAAGGGGGTGGGGGTTGTTTGGAAAAGAGCTGATCTCGCGGGCAGCATTCACTTAATCTTCATGTTGCTATTGCTTTAAGTGTCAGGCACGGAAGTTCTCCTAAATGACGCTTTTCTTCCTAAAAGAAAAACAACTTCTAAAGGACCACTTACAGCTTTGGGTCAGAGTTGCACTGCAGTAGTCTGGATGGGTAAACACGGTTGTTCCCAGGCCCTTCATTAGTGGGAATGTCTGGGTGAGGAGTATGGAGCCGCTGTTACACAAGTCCTGTAAAACACTGCTTTGTTGAGCTGGTTGGCCACAGTTTTTCAGCGGGTATGCATCTCGAAGGGAAAAAATACTTTACAGAATATACCTGCTGCTTGAAAGATGTTTATCTGTCGTACCAGATTCACTGTCCTGTTTTCTTTAGGCGGCCAAGCAGCGCACGGATTTAGGGGAGTTCCTAGTAAGGTCTTGGGAGAGCTCCTGCTGCTCTCTCTAAACTCGGTGAGACAAGGTTTGATGCCCAAGTTAGATCAAGTGTCACAAAGGACAGAAAGGAAAAGGTCTATATTGCATCGTATGCAACTGCCTTAGGGCGCCACCACCAGCAGCCACAAGAGGGAGGCAGATTACAAGAAATGACTTTAAAAATGGTGTTGTTGCTGGGAGAAGGAAATCACCCAAATGCCAATCTGTCATTTTGGCCTGATTCTCTGTAAATCGTTGCACCAGAGCTGGATACGTACCCGCAGGCCTGCAAGCCAGTCCATGTCTCTGACAAATCCTGCACAGACACTGACTGCACAGTTCTCAGCTTCACCCTTGCATGCGAACCACTGTTGCTGCTCAGAGTCAAGGACAGGTCTACCTGAATTTATTTACTGGTTTACTGAAGTTAAGCCCAATTTATTTATATGGTAAATGTTACAGACACCCCACTTTCTGTATGAGTAAAGTTACATTCCCTACTTCATGCAAGTATAAGCCTTATTAGTCTTATTCTATGAGTATATTATGCCCCCCTCTTTTACATAGGTGGAGTCTTTGTTCACTGTGATATGAGGTAAAGTCTCAACACAGTGTTATGCGGTTCAAGTCTCAGCTGCCTGTCTTATGTTGTTTAAGCCTCAGCCTTTGCATTGCCAGGGCGGTATATCAGTTTCCTGCTTTATTTAGGAAAAGTTTTGGTGCCATTTTATAAAGGCAAAGTTTCAGTTCTCATTTTATATTAGTGATGACTCTTTCCCCTATTTCATAAGATGATGGCCCGTTCCATAAATTCAGAATCCTAATCAAGAGCTGGGACTTTTCAGGCTGTTAAATTCAGAACCAGCAACTTCTTTGGCACTTCCATCCATAGAAAGCAGTGCTTAATTTGAGCCGGTGGTTTCTGGTGCTCAGCACCAGCACTTATTTGTCAACACCGGCACTTATAACAGCCTGCCACATGGTGGCACTGTTTGTCTAATTTAGAGCTCAGCACAACATCAGTTGTTTCATAATTAAATATGCATTAGAATTACCAATGCGTGCTGTCCAAGCCACTCTTAAAGCTGTGGGGTCTGGAATAGTCTGAATTGTTACACTTGTAGAAGTGTGATGTTTAGTACTTGTGTTGGTACTGTCATTTGGCAGCTCTGGCAGGGGGAATGTGTGGTGCAAGCTGCAGTATCCTCCTGATGAGGGTCCTGGCACTTATTGTTTTACAAATTAAGCACTGATAGAAATATTACACTAAGAAATTTACTGCCAGGTTTGGCACACTTCATTCATTCCAAGTAACGAATACTTTGGACAGACAGAACTTCACTAAAAAACACAGGGGTGTCGTGAAGTTCCTATAGTACCCCTGCATGACCTGCACGTTTAGATAACATAAACTGTGGGCTTGGTGGCAGACTGGCTCTGTGCACCCCCACCGCGTATGTTAGCCTGTTTTGCATTGGCTAGCTCACAGTACCACTAGAATCTCCTCTTATCGGGAGTGATTAGTTTCTGGCAACTTTAGATCATCACAACCCTGATCTCTCAGAATCGTGGAAACAATGTACTACTTTTCGCTCAGTCACTCGTGCTTGTTCGGTTTGTCTCAGAGAGTTACACAGAATAAACAGTCTGGGCGTTTCAATAAGTATTTATTGAACAGTTGTTATTCTAGTGTAGAATATATGTGCTGCAACAACCAGCAGACAGTAGCAGAGATATATTGTCCTCAGTACGATAAAAGTGAAAGGATAGTACAGTTCTACCATATTGCAATAATAATGGTTACATACATGAATATATAAAATGCATTATAAAAGTGTGCATACTCCTACGATGCCTAACTAGATGTACCTAAGTGTACCTAGCATGTGTGTAGGTCTGAAAGCCTAAGAGCCAAGAATCCCTCTAGGATTTAGTCGAACCCCATTACCTGAATAGAGAGAGTGTGGGACCCCGTCCTGGTCTCGAGTTGGACACCCCGCAAGGGCTGTGTTAGACCGCTGTCAGCTGGAGAGACTGCATGCAGGAGCCTCAGCGTCTCTGGTCAGTGTGTCAGCATGGAAGTCTCGGTTCCCTCTATCCTACCGTGGCAAGATGTGGTGTATTTATACCCTAAAGTGTCTCGTCCCTCAGTATGGTGTGTATTGGTCTTTGTTAGACATGAGGAAGACGTCAGGGGTGAACTTTGTACATACACATTATGCAGGAGATGTAGCTGGTGAATGCTCATGCATAATTTATGAGTACATTGTAGGCCTGTGTTCAGGAAAAACCCTGCCGTGTTCAAACCACAGACTAGATAACGTTCAACCCTCAGTGTTCGTTGTGTACTGTAGGGAACTAATGTAGGTGAAAGATCATGCCTATATAAGGACATAGGAAATCATGACTATAATAGGGCATATACGATTATGACCATAATAGGGCATATACAATTATGTCTATATTAGGGCATATATGAACATGTCTATATTAGGGCCTCTATATGAAACTTAACACCCACTCCTCTTTCAAATTGGATGACAATGACCATACTTAAAATCTGGACAAATTTAAAAAACATTTTTTAAAAGCAGTCAAAAACATGGTCTTAAAAAATCGTTTAAAAAAATATGTTAAAAAATGTTAAAAAGTAGCTATTCATAGTCTCCACTTCAAAAAGTCAATTCTGTCCCATTTATAAAAGTTGCATCACTACAAGCAGAATAAGGCCATGCTTTTTCAAGCGAAAGTGTCAATTTTAGGAAATGTTCCAAATTTTGTTCGTCTATTTATGAAACGAGTGAAGAGGTCGAATTCTTTTCCAGGACGCGATGAGCCAATTCGAGATTAAGTGTCCTGGCTGGGAAATACAGCATTATCGGTGTTAGCTACTGCAGACGACGAGCCCAAAGCCTCACAGAGAACGTCAATCGCACATAGATGGAATTCAGCACTGCCAACAGCCGTTGCTGTGGCAGTTCGTGCGGCAGTTGTTACCTGGGTGCCTGTGGAGGAGTCACCTAACCCAGCAGGAGCAAACGGCACCTGTGGATTCTCAAGGAATGCGTTCATCAGAATTGGAAGACACAGGGCACAACGCAGAGCATGGGCCTTTAGGGGGTCCAGCATAGCATCCATGTCCGGAGGCTTATCTGATGGAAACGTTAGACAGAAATCCAATGCGCATTCTTCTCCGCAAAACAGGCATCGAAGAACAGGTAAGATGCAGTCCACCCAGACTGCTCTAAACGAAAGAAACCAAGAGGCGTTCAATTCACTTAGGCAAGGTATGCCCAGAAGCTGTACCATGCGTTCACGGTATTTCCGCTCCATGAGTGTGTTCGCCATTTCCTCGGAAATTGGGCCGTCCATTGTGTAGCAGTAATATTACAATCAGGACTCCTGCAATTAGGAAGAGGATAAGCGGGAGACCTCCAAAGACGCTTCCCAATACGGAGTGTATAAAATTTGGGATAACTCCGAGGACTGTCTGAAAGGTGTTTAATAGTCCTGACCCTATAGTCTTAAATAGGTGTACAATACCGCTCGTATCGGACATATTGAAGATACGACCCACCATTTCTGCGAAATGAAAGGGGCAGTTTGTACGTATAAGCGCTTGTATCTCAGTCGAGGTCCTTGCAACTTGAAGTTCAAAGGTTTCTCGAGCGGAGGTTAAGGGCACGGGTTGCTGTAGAAGCATGGCTTTCAGTCTGCTCAAAGTATCAAATCGAATAAAGGAAACATTCAACGAAGGCCACAGCGGCGCCTCCCTGACTGTGTTCAGTGGCGGTAACAATACTTGCATACAGCAAGTAACCCTGGAGTTAACGGTGACCAGATAGGCGACGCCCGGAGGCATCCTGCAGTAACCTTGATCATTTAGCATCAAGTAACTCCCATTCGAGAGCAGCTGGAAAACCGGCGTGATCATGGCCGCTGGGGTCCCTGACATGTGACAAGATAAGTTCGCTACTGAACCACTACATGCTCCATGCAGAGAAATATCCTGACACATGAGAGTACCGCTTAAAGCGTTCTTGCAGTTTGTACCACTCAGATACACTTCTCGATCCCCACTCCAGCATCGATATCTATATGGTAACTCCCAAGTTTCCTTAATGTATCCCTTACCCATCTTTTCATATCTGCCTGCCTGCCTTTGCTCAAGGCAATATTGAAACTGAAAGGTAGTGACCGGTAGAGTAATTTGGCCATGAATTAGCCATTCGGTCGATGGCGATTCTGCTACAGTGAATGGTAATCTGTCCAGTTTCTCAATACGCAGCATTGTATATTTGGCTCCCCTTTGTGCCATTTCTCTCTGTTTATCTGTTAGATTGTATTCTGAAAACAGGGACGTGGTGTTTATAAAAGTCCAGGGCACATAGCCTGCACGCAAAGATTGTAGCGTCCAGCTTAACATCATAATAGACCGCAACTGAGATTGCCCGTGTTGTAACAAGGCCAAATCTTGTTCTAATATGTCGATTGCCGAAGATACAATGTTGCCTAAGGAGTAAATCCTGGAGGTCAAAGTTGTTAACCCATTATCTACCACAGCTAATGCCTTTTCTAAGTTAATACGGTCTATTTCCATTATCCTCTCAGCGGCCTCTTGTTGGGATGTTTTCCAGTTTTCATTGTAATTTGCATAAATGCCAGCATATATGAAACGTTTAGGACGTGATTTCCTAGGGCCTAATAAGAAATCCCTAAGATCCATGTCAGGTGTGAGTAAGGTCAAGTGATGTCTCACTTCTGTGAGTGTTGAGGTTTCTAGCCAATCAAGGCACAACTTCCCAACACTATAGGATGTCACTACCCCTGGGTGTTGTCTTTGTACATAGCGTGGATCTGGCCTATGGATACTAAACCCTTTGGATGTATTCATAAATCTCTGCTGACATTTGTTTGTGTCAATGGGCCAAATCAGCCATCTGTCCAATCAGGGTCTGATCTGTTGTACTGGATAATGTCATATAGTCTTACCACATGTGTAGTTGAATTCTGCCCCCCGCCCATCTGTGATGGTGTTGGAAACCCAGGCGAGTTCAGTTCCTTGTTCTTGGCTAGTCCAAGACAGGATGTTTGTTGCACAGTTTCATTTAGAAATATCATCTGCTGCGGAATGAGACATGCTCTAAATGGCGCTTCTGTTCCCTGGACTTGCCAGTCCCTAGAACCCCAGATTGTTTTTAAATCTATTGTGTCCTTCCATAGGTCAAAACCCTGTGTAGACAACTGGGCCATGAAGGAAGCAGAGTACATCTGTTTGGTGTTTGTAACATAATTTTCTGAACTGGTGTTTTTGCCACTTTGTAATAAAAAGACGTTGGGTCAGATGTGTTGAACCCTGAAAAATATGTAAATTTCTGTGCAAAGGTTTGTGAGCTACCTTTCGGTGGTGTTGGGCAGTGTTCCCACTGTAGTACCCAAATATATTTCTAGGTGTTATAGATTTGTGTAAGAAATGATGACCATAATGCTGGTAACAGTACAGTGTATCATAGTCTGAAGTACCTTCTAACATTTCATTGTTCGGAAATGCTGCAGTTTTTTCTAAATCAGACATTATGTTATTCACAGTTTCAGAGTCCCAATCATCAGAAAATGTACTGGAGGTAATGATATCACTTAAAGAAATTTTAAATACATGTTTAAGCTTTAAAAGTTCATTCGGACCGAATATATCGAAATCAATCTTGTCCCATACTATACCGTCCGGTATAGGAACTGCTGTGATATTCACTGAAGACAAGTCTCTTGGTTCACGATGGGAAGATTGGTGTGGCTTTAAAATTAAATTAACCTTTTGGGCTGTAGAGCTCTGTTGAAGGTATCGTCCATTAATAAGCATACTAAAAGTTATTATTAAATCTAGCCAGAAGATGAAAAATAGAATCCCAGTGATATACCATAGTTCTATCCAAGGTGACTCCAGGTAAGTCTTTTTAAAAAAGTTCAGAAAGTCAATGAGTTTTTGTTTGTGTGATTTTTTGGCTGGCGTCGTTTCCGGCTCGCTTGGATCCAGTGAAAACGTATCAAAGTTCATGAAGTAACCAGAAGCAGTTCGATCAATGGTTGGAATCGCATCGGTATTTGTTGAAATCAGATTCTGCTCTTGACGAGGCATGTTGACGCAGACGTCTGTAGTCGGTCTGATTGCAACTTGGTGGTTAAGTTGATTTTCATTTTGAAGTCGAACTTCTTGTTGAAGTGGAACGAGTTCCATAGCATTGTTGCTTAGTCCTTCATTCAGTACAGGTGGCTCTTCAAACGTGATGAGTCTTTCTGTTTGAACTTCTTGGATTGTAGCGAGAGGAGGGTGTCTGCTACTGTGGAGTCCACGTGGCCTACTATTTAGTATCGGCCACATAGTGTGGTTTAATTAAGTCGATTGAGACAAATCTTTTCTCCTTTTTCCCAGCAAGAGGCGGCAGAAGTACAATTCTTGTGCCTTGGATTGCTAGGACCGGTACAGCTGTTCTGTAAGATGGCCCAAATTCTTTCTTGTCTGTAATCTTCTCTCTGACCAGATCCCCGACTTTTGGGATCCAGACAGGTCTTGCCATTACTGCCTTGACTTCCTCAGTGGCGGTCTGTTTTAAGTGGACGTTGCTTTGTTGTGTCCTGGATTCATTTAGATCCTGTAAAACAGCCAACCGATCATGGATATCAAATTGTTTTTCATCCGCCACTGCGCCTTCACAATCAAGATCAGGTACCCACATTCTTGTCCCAAATAGGACCTCGTAAGGAGTGACACCCCCTAGAGAACTTCTTGGCTGGTTGTTAATTGCTCTTTGGACCCCATAAAGGTGACTGACCCAACTACCGCCCTTGCCTAATACCCTAGCTGTTAAAGATTGCTTTAAGTCACGGTTTTTCCTCTCCACAACCGAATTTCCCTCTGGATGGTACGGAGAGGAGTACCGCAATGCTACGCCCATTCCTTCCATGGCCTCTTTGAATGCCCGAGAGCTAAACGCCGGGCCAAGGTCAGAATGTAACGTGCCAACTGCGTATGTGCCGATAAAGACTCGCAAATCTTTTATAACAGTTCGAGCATCAGCCGAGCACTGAGGCCAGACCCATAGGAATCGAGAGCAGGAATCCACTGCAACCATGATATATTTCTTGGCCCCATGTGACTGTAAGGGGCCGCAGTGGTCCAAATATACACAAGCGAGAGGTTTGTCTGATTTCAACAATGGTGTCTGCGCTGGGCGTGCTACGGTGGAGCCTTTCATCTGCTGGCAGATGTCACATTTCAAGATGTAGTCTTTAGTTTGTTTTGTTAACCCTGGCCACCAATAGCGCTGTTTCAATAAAGAAATAGTCGCTGTAACGCCTGTATGCGCAGAGCCCACTCCCTCATGTGCTGCTAGAATTAAACCTTGCCTACGATCCATATTTGGTATTACTCTAACCCCCACTTTGGAATCTGAGCATATGGAATGTTGTGTGCATCTAACTTGTAGGAGTATTTGAGTGGAAATTCTTTAGGTACTGCTGTGCTGCCTTTTCGTGAAGCAATGACAGCTACCGTCTATCCTCGTTTTTGAATGAGTGATTGCAGCTAGGGACGCTGTGCGTACAGCCCCCTTTGTGGCTTCATCAGCCAATGAATTCCCTTTCAACGTGAGCGCCATCACGCTGATGACTCAGTGTATGTGTCACGTGAGCCCTCGGTAGGTCGTTTTTCAACTCCACTACCTGTACCCATAGCATTTTATGGTTAATTGTGCCACCTTTTGCATCTTTAAACCCGTTTTGTTCCCAATGATACATGTATTCATTGTATGACTGTACACAGTAAAAGGAATCACACACAATTAGTGTGGGGAATTTGTGATCCGTATTTACAAGTGCCAGTATCAGTGCTTTTAATTCTGCCAACTGAGCAGTGCAGTCTCCTAGAGATTGCGTTTTAGTGCAACTTGGATGGAACTTTCCATCGCGCATGCGACCTTTAACGATTGGTTGAGCAGATCCTTCAGTGTAAATAATGTATTCATACTGATCTAGAGGCAAAATCTCATTTGGTAGAGGATATTCTTGTTCGTATTGCAGAAATGCTTGTGTTTTTAAACTTGGATCAAATCTGTATTCAACATCCGTTGCAGTAAGAGAATTCGCCCATTGTATCCATCTGGGATGTAAGGCTTTCGCATTTGGAATGCTAGCCTTTGTAACAGCCTCTAAGGCTGGTACTGGGGTCACGACTATTATGCGTTTTCCCTGAGCCAGAGCTCTTTCTCTTGCTACAGCGGTCTGCACTGCTGTCAGGATTTTTTCTGTTGAAGTGAAACGCATCTCTGCGTTTGTGTACAGGTGTGATTAGTATGCGATTGTTACCGTTTCACCTTCATTGAAGGTTAAGTGTACCCGCATTGACCCGCTATTACTCGGATCACTAAGTTGCGTACATTTACGCGTGTCTGTAAGTGTTTTGAAGCTACCATGTCTTCTTGTAGTGAACGTAGGATGTTTGTATGTTCCTGTGTCCATTGTCTGACTAAAAAATCTGGTTTTATTAAGTCATAGAAAGGTTTTACTCTTTCTGCGAAATCCAAAATGTATGTCCAACCAAAATTTAGGAATCCCAGAATTGATTGTAAATTCTTTAACGATTTTGGAGGTTGGAGCAGCGCACACTTTTCTAAAAAGTTAGCTGCTAGGCTTTTTTCTTCACTATACAGCTCATACCCTAAGAACAGGACATTGAGATGGGCAATTTTTGATTTTTTTAAATTAAATTTATAGCCCTCAGAGGCGAATCCCATAATAATGGTGCTCACCCTGGTCAAGTGCCTCAGTAAGTCATCGTCCGTCAGATAAATATCATCCACATAGGACAATGCTTCTTCATCCAAATTTTGGAGTAACTCTGTTACCTTTGCTGAAAACAACCCCGGGCTATTCTTATACCCTTGGGGGAGTCGACAAAATTGCCGTTGTGACCCTAGCGCTGAGAATGCAGTCAAATACCTGCTTTCAGGCGCTATATTTTGGCAGAAAAATCCATTTGAGATATCAAGTGTAGTTTTGTATTTTTTCCGCACAATGTTATTCATTAATGCGGCACTGTGTGCATTTTGGACAGCGAATGTCTTTGTGCAAGTGTTTAAATGTCTGTAATCTAAAACTAGACTATATGTGTTTTGTCTGGTTTTGATACGGGGAACAAAGGATTGTTCATTTTTGAGGTGCAATTTTCTATCACCCCTTGGTATTCAAGTTGATCTAAGATCTCCCTGACCTCTTTTTTAGCTTCTTGCTTTATAGGATATTGCCTTTGAGCATTTGGTGAAACTTATAACGGGATCACATGGTGGGTTGAATCCTCATCCCAACCAGCATGATTTTTGTACAATGCCGGAGCTAGGGCAACCGCCCACTCCTGCGCATATGCATGTTTTAAATATATGGGAACGAGGTCGGAAAAGGCTGGAAAAATTATCTCTTCTCCCCTGGGGCACTCCATGACAAATGCTGGCAGCCAGTCTTGTTCTGCTAATAGAATGTCATAACCTGATGACAGATTTTTCCAAAAGAGACTTTTTATTTTTCTGGGTCTGTCCCCCTCCATCCGGAGTGTTATTTCATGTAACTTATGTGGGACGCTTACCCGAATATCAGGTGTTTCCACCGTGATATACTCACTCAACTCCGCTGTCACCAGAAATTCCTTCAGGTTCTGGCGAGCTATTGTTACTTCTGCCGCGCTGTCTAGTAGCGTCAGAGCCCATTCCCCGTTCAGAAGCTGTGTCCTCAGAATTCTGAGCATGTCTGATCTTGAGACCTGCTACCTTCTTCTTTTTGAACTGAGGTTTTTGTTTTTGTTTATCTTCTTTTTTAGGTGCGTAGTCCGCAGCGCGTTGCGTGTCTCTGGACTTTGTACGCTCCTCTTGTCTTTGTTCTGACCGTCCTTCCCTCTCTGAGTTTTTTGATGAACCCTGAAAGGAACGAGAGGAACGTGTATCAGTATCCTGATACCTGTAAGGTTTCCTAATATTATCCCTATTCCTGAGGTTATACCTCCTTTCAGAGGGCTTCTGTTGAGGAGACCTGCCTCGGGATTGAGATCTGCTGTCTTTAGACTTTTGTTGCTTTTTATTCTCCCACTTCTTTTTAGAAGAAGTAGGTGTCTGCTTTGTAGTGTCCTTTTCAGAACTGCCCACTAGTTGTAGTTTTAATGCTTTCCCACCTAAACTGTCTCTGCCTAATTCTGCATATGCAGTTTCAATTATTTTGGGTAGTTCGTGTTGTTGATCTACTGGACTGAACTCCCTTAGGCATTGGTGGATCGCCACTGAAGCTGCTTCCCCCTTAATGTTAGCTAGTATTATGGCTGATACCTGTTCGTAGTTACCTAGTAACTTCATCCCTAAGTTAAGGGCAGGCTCTGCTCCGTACTCATTTTGTATCTGTCTCAATACGTCAGGTACTACTGCTAATGACGGGATACCATGCGTTCTGGTATATATGGCAGCAAAGACTGTACCCCAAGAGGTGCAGTCCTCTATTTGTGGTATGATCCCCATGGGCAAGCAGATTGTTAGTATTCTGTGTTTATCACAGGTGGTAGTATTCGGGAATACTGCCTCAAGCTGAGTTATTTTCTGAGCTATCCAGAATGGTATTTGTTTGCGTTTTGCGGGCATTTTGCCCATTACCGCGTGTAATGTTTGAGGAGTAATTTTATTTCCTGTACCCTGAGCTGGAGTACTATTTGCTGCACCTGGTGCAGGGTGGATTGTTAAAGTCCTCATGACAAATTGTGTCAGATTTCTGTAGATTTTAATTAAATCTGTGTGTTGTACGAGTAAGTCTCCTGGTGGCATTGTGGCAATGTCAGGATGTGGTGTGTAGGCCGCTAATATTGGCCATGTGGCTCCTTCTCCTCCGAGTGGGCCTAACCTTACTCTTCTTCGTACGTGGGGTAGGGCGCCATTAAACCAGTAATAATGTTCCTGGTAAGTGAGTGGAATATCTATGTCCTCAAACGGACAATATTCCGGTGGTGCATCTCCTTCTATATAGTAGTGAAATGTCTTTGTTATTGCATTTGCTGCTGGGAATGTAACCCATGAATAGAATACCTCTGTTTTGTTTGATTCGTGTGCCTCAATCACGAAAACTACCATGCCACCCCTAGCTTGTAAACGATTTTCTAATAGTCTTAGGGTGACTGTCATTCTGAATTTTGGTGCAATCTGTAATGGATCCGTAGGATCTTCGCCTTCTTCTGAAAAATTCAGCTCAACGCTTTCTGCCCTTACCTCGGCATCAGTCATGTTTAGAGGAAGAAGTGTTCCAAGGGAACTAAGATAAGGTGTTATGCACAATTTTTAGGAACACTATGTCCTTTCAAGCTTGAATAACCAACAGCCAATAAATAGTATTTTTGTACTACTCAGCTGCGGCGGATTTTGTGCCCACCCACTCCAGACGTCTCTGGGGTTTTGTGAGTAGGTTCTCTGAGAATAGCACGACTGAACTACTCAGATTCTACTGTTAAATAAGTACCCAACCAAAGTTGGGCACCATGTCGTGTAGTTCCTATAGTACCCCTGCAGGACCTGCGCGTTTAGATAACATAAACTGTGGGCTTGGTGGCAGACTGGCTCTGTGCACCCCCACCGCGTATGTTAGCCTGTTTTGCATTAGCTAGCTCACAGTGCCACTAGAATCTCCTCTTATCGGGGAGAGATTAGTTTCTGGCAACCTTAGATCATGACAACCCTGATCCCTCAGAATCGTGGAAACAATGTACTACTTTTCGCTCAGTCACTCGTGCTTACTTGTTCGGTTTGTCTCAGAGAGTTACACAGAATAAACAGTCTGGGCGTTTCAATAAGTATTTATTGAACAGTTGTTATTCTAGTGTAGAATATATGTGCTGCAACAACCAGCAGACAGTAGCAGAGATATATTGTCAGCAGTACGATAAAAGTGAAAGGATAGTACAGTTCTACCATATTGCAATAATAAAGGTTACATACATGAATATATAAAATGCATTATAAAAGTGCGCATACTCCAACGATGCCTAACTAGATGTACCTAAGTGTACCTAGCATGTGTGTAGGTCTGAAAGCCTAAGAGCCAAGAATCCCTCTAGGATTTAGTCGAACCCCATTACCTGAATAGAGAGAGTGTGGGACCCCGTCCTGGTCTCGAGTTGGACACCCCGCAAGGGCTGTGTTAGACCGCTGTCAGCTGGAGTGTCTGCATGCAGGAGCCTCAGCGTCTCTGGTCAGTGTGTCGGCATGGAAGTCTCGGTTCCCTCTATCCTACCATGGCAAGATGTGGTGTATTTATACCCTAAAGTGTCTTGTCCCTCAGTATGGTGTGTATTGGTCTTTGTTAGACATGAGGAAGACGTCAGGGGTGAACTTTGTACATACACATTATGTAGGAGATGTAGCTGGTGAATGCTCAAGCATAATTTATGAGTACATTGTAGGCCTGTGTTCAGGAAAAACCCTTCAGTGTTCAAACCACAGACTAGATAACGTTCAACCCTCAGTGTTCGTTGTGTACTGTAGGGAACTAATGTAGGTGAAAGATCATGCCTATATAAGGACATAGGAAATCATGACTATAATAGGGCATATACGATTATGACCATAATAGGGCATATACGATTATGTCTATATTAGGGCATATATGAACATGTCTATATTAGGGCCTCTATATGAAACATAACAGGGGCTCATTTATAAGCCCTTGCCACACTTTTGCGCCGCTGGTGCGTCACTTTTTGTGATGCACCAGCGGCGTAACAAATGCGCCATGTTGCGCCCTATTTACAAAGTGACGCATCTAGGCAGATGCGTTACTTTGTAACCCCCTGCACCACATTATATGCAGGGTGGGCGTTCCCCGCCATCCAAGCCTTGTAGAAGTGGCTCATTGAAATCTATCAAATTTCAGTGCGCCACTTCTAGGATGCTACTGCGTCAATATCTCACGCCTGCCTCATGGCAGGCATAAGACTGACACAGGCCCTTTCACGTAGGGCTTGCCCTATGTGAAAGCAACATTGCTGGAGTTGCGTCACGCTTCCGACACAACTCCAGCAATGCGTCAGTTTTGCGCTGACAGATACGTCAGTAATACTGGCCTATCTGTCATTCCTTGCGACATGATGCGTCATACAGTAAATATGACGCATCCATCATGTCGCAAGGAGGGCGCACTGAGAAGTGACTCATCGCTGTTTTCACGTAGCGATGCGTCACTTCTCATAAATGAAATGAAATGAAATAAGGGATTTATAAAGCGCACGGATACTCACAAAGAGTGTCCCGGCGCTAATCTCCAAAAACCACCAGACAGGACCCCAACCCACCTACCATCGTATTATTGTTGGAACAGCCATGTTTTAAGTTGTCTTCTAAAGGAATAATAAGGCCCACAATGGCACCAGACCACCTTGACTTCAGCGAATGAGAATCCCAGAGATATAAAGGACACCCAGATACTGTAAGCACCGCTGGCCCATACAAATGGTAGACATGTGCCAATCAAAAGCTGGTGATGTAACATAACATAACATAACAAAACAACAGCTGAGCTGAAGGGCAGATCCCACCTATTAGCACAGATCCTTAATCTGTGCTAATAAGTGGGAGCATGTGGGAACTAGTGTGGTGGTCACAAGGCAGTCACAAGTTACTGGGCTTCGATTGTGTCAATTGTATCCTGCACGGTTGACCCATGTTCCACATGAATGGAGAAAAGGGAGACGTGCAGATGTTTTAATTGGAGATGCCTGTGTACATCTCTCCACTGATAGTGGCAGACAAAAAGATTGTCTGCCTTATGTACTTTAAATGAATGCAACCACCTATGCTAGTCCCTCTCAGCTCCCTTGTGAGGGAAAGCAGCCACTCGCAGAAGGAGGTGAGCCCTGTGGGTTCCATTTGAGACCTCCGAGCCACATTCTGGGAACTTGCACAATTACATGGGGGCCCTCAGTAAACATGCATGATTATCATTGAAAAAGCTGGAAATACATATCATGGCTTTTCTAACAGTCTAATGTAGTGCAGAGGGGCATGCAAGGGACTTATTCATCCCAAAATAGTGCCTTTTGTTTAAATGAGATACCTTTTTGGGGGAACTTTTTTGATGATTAAAGTATGTGTTAACATTAAAAGCATAATATCAAGACTATGGTTCTTATAAAATATTGTTGTCTTCTCTGCAGTGTTGGAAATGTTAAAGCCAGGGGGGGTAGCTTAGTCAGTTAGTTTCGGAGGGTGGAATGGGGAGGGGCAGAGATTTCCCAACCATCACTGCCATTAAAATGGCAAAATGGATGAAAATAGTCATCCAGTCCTTTGTTTATTCTTGGTCTGTTTTGTGTGAGAGGGAAGAGAAGGGGTGGAAGTATGCAATCTCTGCAAAGTTTCATAGAGATACCACAGCCACTAAAGATGTGTCTGTTGTATGAGGGCTGCTAATCCGAGTGTACACTCAACCACAGACACTGGAGGCCCCTGCACCCAACTAAACACATCAGAATCCATTTATTAGGGGGGTTTCACACCCCAAACACCACCCTTGGAGCTACGCCCAAGGGTGCAGCAGAGACTTGGGTGCAGCAGAGAAAGTGAGCTAAGTCACAATGGGTAGGACCATGAGAAGCTGACTCACAATCAGCCATTTCCTGTGCAGTGGAGTCAAGAACAGTCATGTGCGGAGCCAATGATCGACTTATGCATTATTTTTTGACAAATTCTACACCCATAAATATTGCCAATAAGGAAAGTGTGATAAGAAAGCTGTTCTGGTTTACATAATTGGTCATAAACAGACTGAATTTTAAGACAGCTGAGGGACTTAAGTAGTGCTTCAAGTTTGCAGAAAAAAGAGTGGGAATCTTTAATGGAGCTATGACTTCAGAAGTGTAACTAAGAATCATTTATAAGAGGTGTGACCTCTGTAACTAATGCCACAATCTTATACATGTGGTCCAAAATCACACCTCTGTATCATCCTCTTCCTCTTGTTCCACACCCTCGGTCCTTCTACTGCTACTTTTATCATCATCATCATCTAAGTCCTCCTCCTCCCATTCCATCTCTTTCTGGTTGTGTACTTTGCCATTTCCTTCTGTGCATAGTCCTCCTCCTCCTGGTAATCATCCTAATCCTCTTGGCTTTCATCCTTGTTCTCTTCATGATCCTCACTTGGGTTGTTGCCCTGTTCTTGTCTTCCTTGCCCAGGCCATCAAAGGCTCCTCCTGTTACTGGTCCTGATCCATGGTCTCCTGTTCCTGCTGGTCCTCCTGGTCTTTCCCACCCTGGTGCACCAGCCTTCTCTCTTTCCTCCTCTTGATCCTCTTCCTTGTGGTCCTCTCCTTCTGATTTAGGTCCACCTACTCTTTCTCCGAGTCTGCCTCTGCCTCCTTTTGGTACTTATAATGGTTCTACTTCTACTGGTTCTACTCTGCATTGTGCTCATGCTGAGCCTACAGGTCCGGGTCCTCTTGGTTCTAGTCCTCCTGGCCTTCTCCATCCTGGTCTTTCTTGGCTTGGTCCTTCTCCAAGTCCTGTTCCTGTTCTTGGTCCTTCTGTTTCAGCTTCTGGTTCTCCTGAAACTGCTCTTCTTAATCCTCCTTTTCCTGTCCCCTAGGTATTCCTGGTCTGGATCCTTCTCACCTTCCATGAATTGTCCTCCTGGCCCTCCTGCTGCAAGTTGTCATGGTCACAGTACTCCTCCAGGTTCAGGTTCGGTTCTAAGTTCTCCAGGCCCTGGTCCTGGCTCTCCTAGGCAGGGTCTTGATCCTGCGTCTTTTGGTCCTCCTGGTCATTTAAGCCCTAATACTTAAAGGACTGTTTTTCCCAACACCCCTTTCCCTGGTTCTCCTGGCAATAGTAAATTATTACTTCCTTGCCCTGTAACCCCTAGTTTTATGCATCCTGGGCTTGACACTTCTGATCCTGGTCCTTGTCCTCCTGGTCCCGCTGCTTCAGGTTTTTGTCGTTTTGGTCCTCCTGGCTTCAGTACTCCTGGCCCTGGTTGCCTTGGCCTGAACCTCCAAGTCTTCTTGGTCCTCATCATTCTAACATTAGTGCTCCTCCAGGTGCTAATTATGTTCCCAGTCGTTTTGGCCCTGATCAGATTCCTCTTTATCATCCTGGTCATGAGTCTCCTAGCCCTCTTTCTGCTTGTTCTCCTGGTCATGGTTTTCTTTATTTGAGTCCTTTTGGTCCCACATGATCCTCCTGCTGGTCATGTGTCTGCTGGTGACCCTGATTCTCCTTCTGATGCTGCTCCTTCTCCTTCTGTCCTAGGTCAGCCAGATGCTGAGTTGGAGCCTGTCTCTTAGTTTATTTTTAGCAACAGCTGCATTTTATGCTATGGTAGAAGCTCAGGAGGGCAGAAAAAGAGAACACTGTAGGGACTTGTCTCAACTCCCCTTTTTTTACTGTCTGCTACTGCTGGGTACCAGCAGAACCTGGACATGGAAAACACTGATGTTAAGGCACCTACTTCAGACATCTAAGTGCCATAAGTCGAATATGGTGGTTAACGCATTTAATAGAGATGTGTGTGGCATCTCTGCCCACACATTTTAAGCATGTGCTTACTCCAGACCATTTTATGCAATAATCAGCAGGTTTCTGTTTTATGTATAAATACTGAGTGGGTAAATTTGTTTGTTGTATAGATCCTGATGTTACATGCATATCACAATTAAAAATTCAAGTATATAGCGGAATGAGTAAGTTGGCCACTTCTAACAGCTCTGTGTAACCTGTAAGGGATAAGACTAGAACCTTGCAGGTTTTAACTCAATCTCTTGTTATGCTAAGGTTGGTAAAATGTGTTTGGATAATACTGAACACTCACTAAGTGCCAAAAGATTCAATCTGTATTGTGTTCGATATAAGTGGTTGTATGAGAGTATTGACACACATAGATAAAGGTGACATTCTGTTGCAGGTCCCTGCTTTGGCCTGCTGTGTGGCCTCAAACCCATATTGTTTTTTTTTTTACCCCCACACTCGCCAGCTGATTGTTCAAGCCATTGTTCTAGCCAGGCTAGACTATTGCAATGGTCTGCTCCTTGGCTCCAATAAATCTGTGATTAAAAGGCTGCAGCACACCCTGAACGCCGCAGCCCGTAAACTGTTTGCCCTGCCTAGGCACTGCTCGGTCTCTGGCCTTCTGCGTTGCCTTCATTGGCTACCTATAGAGCAGAGAATCCATTTTAAAGCACTCTGCTTTGCTCCCAAAATTCTTGCAGGCTCTGGCCCCGCGATTTTGAGTGATCTTTGCCGTCCCTATATCCTGACACGTGCTTTATGCTCGGCCGACCTCCACCTGGCACGTGTCCCTCGGTTTCACAGAACCAGAACGGGAGGGCGTTCATTTAAGGTGCTTGCGCCGACCCTCTGGAATTCTCTGCCTCATTCCATCAGAAGCATTTCTAACCTTCTAGCCTTCAGAAAAGCAGTGAAGACCTGGCTCTTTCGCTGATCCGTAGCTTCCTTTCCCATCCTCTCTTCCTGGCAGTCAGTGCTGGGACGTCCCTTTGCCGGGACAGCCATGTGCTTTTTACAAATCATATAACATAACATAACATTCTCACAAAACATGCATAGTACTGCATATTGTAAATACATACTGAATTTGAGAAATTATAAAAAAACTAAGTCTGGGCGGTGAACTCCGCTCCACGCGTGGAGTTTGCGGAGTTTTCCGCACTCAAAGTTACGTGGAGCTCGCGGAGTTGCGAAAAACCTTTCGCTCGCTCGCGTTAGCCAACGTCAAGTTGGCAAGCGCGAGCAAGGAAAATCCACCTCTCGGCGACATTTTTCCTCATTCGCGATCGTCAACATCAAGTTGGCGAGCGTGGAAAATCAACCTCCCGGCGAGATTTCTCAACGCGGGTGGTCAGATTTCTCATTGTGAGTGGTCGTGTATGTTTGCGACCGCTCGCATTGAGAAACCGTCCGTTCGCGTTGCGAAAGCTCTAGCTCGAGTAAAAATCTACTCGCGCAGCAGAAAGGAAGCAGCGCCCGCTTGCACTGTGCATGGTGCCGTTCGTGATGATTGCACAGTGTGGACAAGCACCTGGCACTGAAAATCACTGCGAACGGCATTTATCTAATGCACTCTGCCGTTTGCGGAGCTCCGCGTAGCGCGGCAGAGTTTTTATTGCACTTCGTGGACCTCCGCGTAGCGGAACTCCGTGAACTCCGCCCAGGCTTAAAAAAAACCTTTCTCATCTCAGTTTTCCTCTTTGCAACTTGTGATAAGACAAACAGGGTGCAATTTACTTTCCATTTTAGGTTGAAACCTAACAACTTTTTGTGGCCATTCTGAAAGCTTCCCTGGGAATGCATTCCGCCCATTGCTTAACAATGCGTTTATGGCATGCTTTCTATTTGCAGGATTATTTGTTTTAAGCTATCTTGCTTCAGTTCATCCCTCCCGTGGAGCATCTCCTGTTTACTGTATCCTTCCGAGTACTTATTTTCTGTGTATAAGCCTCTAAATCTTGTTCTTATCTTGTCACCTTTGCTATGCATTGAAAGACAGAGGTCAAGTGTCAGGCTCTGTGTTCCGAGGGACCTTGGTGTTTACTTTTCTTTCTCTGATTTCAAAGTGAGAGAATTTATGTGACAATCCTGCTGGATACCCCTGTGAGAGGAGAGGCTGTAGGATGCTATTTCTTTTTTTAGCACACAACAAAAATGAACTGGGCTGATCTATCAGAATTAGTAAAGTGCAAATGAAGCACTTTTTTTGAAATTGTGACGTGTGAGGGAAACCAATATTTGAATACGATCAAAGCACATCAATACACTGGGTGATGACATTTTCACACATTATAGTTTGTGCATAGTTAGACTGTATGTCTGTGCAAATGTAATGATCATTTTAATTGAAAATTTGCTATTTTTAAGGCAGTGTGCTACCACACCATGCATACTCAACACTATAACACTCCACTTTACATAACTCCACTCTGCAACACTCTACTGCACTCTATGCCCCTCCACTCTATGCCACGCTGCTCCATTCTATAACACACCAATGCATTCTACAACACCCCACATCACTCTACAACACGCCACTCCACTCTGCGACATGCCACTCCACTATATGCCCCTCCACTCTAAGACACTCTACGACATGCCACACCACTTCCATCCATTCCACACCACTGACCCCACTCCCCTCCAATCTGCCCCACTCCACTATCATCTACGCATGTTTACAGCACTCCACCCCTATCTACCCGACTCCATTCCAATCAGCCCCACTCCAATTCACCCAATTTACCCCATTGTAGTCCAATGTACCCCACTTCACTCTAATCTACTCCAATCCACCCTACTCCACTCCAACCTACCCCACTCCCCTTCAATTTACCCCAATCTACTCAAGTACAATCTATACCAATCTACCCCACTCCACTATCATCTAGCCATATCTACAGCACTCTACTCCAAACTACCCCACTCCACTACAATCCACCCCACTTCACTACAATCTACCCTAGTCTACCCCACTGCATTCCAATCTACTGCTCCGATTCCAACCTACCCCAATCCACTCTACTCCAATCTACCTCACTCCACTCAATCTACCCCGATCTCGTCCACTCCACTCCAAACTTCCCCACTCCAATTTACACCACTCCACTCCAATCTACCCCAAATCCACCCACTCCACCCCTATCTAACTCACTCCACTCCAATCTACACCAGTACCTCAATCTACCACACACCACCCCACTCCAATCTACCCAACTCCACTCCAATCCACCCCAATGTACACCACTCCAATCTACCACAATCTACCTCACACCGATCTACCACAATCTACCCCACTCCACTTCAATCTACCTGAATTTACCCCCACACAATCCACCCAATCTCCTCCACTCAACTTTACCACAACCTATCCCATTCCCCTCCACTCTAACCCACTCCACTCTAACACAGTCTACTCCACCCACTCAATCTTACCCACTCCACCTCAATCTACTCCAATCCACCCCAATCTACCCCACTTCACCCCACCCAATCTACCCCACTCCAATCTACCTCACCCCACTCCAATCTATCCCACTCCACTACAATTTACCCCAATCTACCCCACTCCACTCTACCCCAATCTACCCACTCCACTCCAAACTGCCCCACTTCACTCCCATCTACCGCACTCCACTCCAATGTCTCTACTCCACATCAATCCACCCCACTCCACCAACTCCAATCTACCCTACCCTACTATACCCAACTCCATTCTACCCCACTCCACTCCAATATAACCACCCCACTCCAATTTACCCCAATCCACTTCACTCCAATCCAATCTACCCCAGTCTAACCCACTCCACTACAATCTACCCTACTCCAATCTACCTCAATCTGCCCCACTCTAATCTACCCCAATTCCACTCCAATCTGCTCTACTTTGCCCCAAACCACTCCACTCCAATCTACCCCACTCCACTCAATCCAACACAATCTAACCTACTCCACTTCAATCTACCCCATTTCACTCTACCACAGTCCACTGTACTCCACTCCAATATACCACACTCCACTTCAATCTACCCCAACCTACCCCACTCCACTCCAATCTAGCTCAATCTACTTGACTCGACTCTAATCTATCCCACTCTACCCGCATCTACCCCACTCCAATCTACCCTTTCCAATCTACCACACTGCAATCCATTTTACCCCACTGCACTTCAATCTCCACTCCACTTCAATCTGCCCACTCCAATCTACCTCACTCCACAAAATCTACCCCGATCTACCCCACTTCACTCCAAACTTCCCCACTCCACTCTACCCCACTTCAATTTACACCACTCCACTCCAATCTACCCCAAATCTACCCACTACACTACAATCTAGCCCACTCCACCCCAATATATCCAAATCCACCCCCTCGAATTTACTGCAATCCACCCACTCCACCCCTATCTAACTCACTCCACTCCAATCTACACCACTCCCTCCAATCTACCCCACACCACTCCACTCCAATCTAACCAACTCCACTCCAATCCATCCCAATCTACACCACTCTAATCTACCACAATCTACCTCACACCGATCTACCACAATCTACCTCACTCCACTTCAATCTACCTGAATTTACCACACACAATCCACCCAATCTACTCCACTCAACTTTACCTCATCCTATCCCATTCCCCTCCACTCTACCCCACGCCACTCTAACACAGTCTACTCCATTCAATCTTACTCACTCCACCTCAATCTACTCCAATCCACCTCAATCAACCTCACTCCACCCCACCCCAACCCAATCTAACCCACTCCACCCCACCCCAATCTACCCCACTCCAATCTACCTCACCCCCACTACATTCTATCCCACTCCACTACAATCTAACCCAATCTACCCCACTCCACTCTACCCCAATCCACCCAAACGTCCCACTTCACTCCCATCTACTGCACTCCAATGTACCCACTCCACACCAATCCACCCCACTCCACCAACTCCAATCTACCCTACCCCACTATACACAACTCCATTCTACCCCACTCCAATATATCCACCCCACTCCAATCTACCCCAATCCACTTCACTCCAATTCAATCTACCTCAGTCCAACCCACTCCACTACAATCTACCCTACTCCAATCTAACCCAATCTGCCCCACTCTAATCTACCTCAATTCCACTCCAATCTGCTCCACTCTACCCCAATCCACACCACTCCAATCTAACCCACTCCACTTCACTCAATCTAACACAATCTACCCTACTCCACTTCAATCTACCCCATAGCACTCTACCACAGTCCACTGTACTCCATTCCAATATACCACACACCACTCCAATCTACCCCAACCTACCTAACTCCACTCCAATCTACCCACTTCAATCTAGCCCAATCTACTCGACTCAACTCTAATCTATCCCACTCCACCTGAATCTACCCCACTGCAATCTACCCTCTCCAATCTACCACACTTCAATCCATTTTACCCCGCTGCACTTCAATCTCGACTCGACTCCACTCCAATCTATCCCACTCCACTCCACTCCAATCTACGCCACTCCACTTCAATCTGCCTACCCCAATCTAGCCCAATCTACCTGAATTCACTCTAATCTATTCCTCTCCCCCAAATCTACCTGTCTCCACTCCAATCTACCCCACTCCTATCCAAATGACACAACACCACTTCACTCCAATCTCCACTCCGAACAATCTGTCCTACTCCACTCCAATCTAACTCACGCCACTCCAATCTACCTCACTCCACTCCAATCTACCCCACTCTACTCCAGTCTCCACTCCAATCTATCCTACTCCAATCTACCCCACTCCATGCCAATCTACCCCACTCTACTAAACTCCAATCTACCCCACATCATCCACCACAGTCTACCTCACTCTAATCTACCGCAATTTACCTCACTCCACTCCAATCTACATCACTCCAGTCTATCACAATCTACCCCACTCCAATCAACCACAATCTACCCACTCCACCCCAATCTACCCCACTCCATTCCAATCAACCCCACTCCATTCCAATCAACCCCACTTCAATTCACCCAATGTACCCCACTCTAGTCCAATGTACCCCACTTCTCTCTATTCTACTCCAATCCACCCCACTCCAATCTATCCATAGCCACCCCACTTCACCCCAATCTACCCCACTCCACTCCAATCTACCCCACCCCACTTCAATCTGCCCCAATCTATTCAACTACAACCTATCCCAATCTACCCCACTCCACTATCATCTACACATATCTACAGCACTCCACTCCAATCTACACCACTTCACTACAACCTACCCTACTTCACTATGATCTACCCTAATCTACACCACTCCATTACAATCTACTCCACCCATTCCAACCTACCCCACTCCACTCCTGTCTACCCCACACCGCTCAATCTACCCCACCCCACTCCAATCTACACCACTCCACTCTACCCCACTCAAATTTACACCACTCCAATCTATTCCACTCCACTCCAGTCTATCCTGATCCACTCCAAACGATTCCAATCCACTCCCTCCAATCTACCACAATCCACCCACACCACCTCAATGTAACCCACTCCACTCAAATCTATTCCACTCCAATCCACCCCACTCCAATCAACACCACTCCCTCCATTCTACCCCACATAACTCCACTCCAATCTACCCAACTCCACTCCAATCTACCCAACTCCACTCCAATCTACCACAATTACACCACTACAATCTACCACAATCTACCTAACTCCAATTTACCACAATCTACCCCACTGCACTCCAGTATACCCAAATTTACCCCACCCAATCTACTCCACTCAACTCTACCCCAACGTATCCCATTCCCCTCCACTCTAACCCACTCCATTCTAACACAGTCTACTCCACTCAATCTTACCCACTCCACCTCAGTCCACCACAATCCACCCCAATCAACCCCACTCAACCCCACCCGAATCTACCCCATTCCAATCTACCTCACCCTACTCCACTCCAATCTACCCCACTCCACTCTACCCCAATCTACCCACTCCAAACTGCCCCAATTCATGCATATCTACCCCACTCCACTCCAATCTACCCACTCCTCCCCAATCTACTCCATTCTACCCCACTCCACCACAATCTACCTCAATCTACACCAATCCACCCCACTTCACCAACTCCAATCTACCCTACCCCACTCCCTTCTACCCCACCCCACTCCAATCTACCCACTCCAATCTAACCCAATCCACTTCACTCCAATCCAATCTACCCCAGTCTAACCCACTCCACTCCAATCTACCCGACTTCAATATACCCCAATCTGCCCCACTCCAATCTACCCAAATTCCACTCCAATCTGCTCCATTGTACCCCAATCCACTCCACTTCAATCTACCCCACTTCACTCAATCTAACACAATCTACCCCACTCCACTTCAATCTACCCCACTCTACTCTACCACAGTCCACTGCACTCCACTCCAATATACCACACTCCACTCCATTCTACCCCACTCTAGCACACTCCACACTAATCTAGTCTAATCTACTTGACTCATCTCTAATCTATCCCACTCCACCTGACTCTACCCATGCCACTCCAATCTACCCACTCCAAACTACCCCACTTCCATCTAATTTACCCCATCCACTACAAATTCCACTCCAATCTATCCTACTCCACTCCAATCTACCCCATCCTCTTCAATCTGCCCACTCCAATCTAGCCCAATCTACCCGACGCCACTCTATCTATCCCACTCCACCCAAATGTAACCCCCTCCACTCCAATCCAATCCCCTCCACTCCAATTTACCCGATACTCCAATCTCTACTCCAACCTATCCCACTCCACTCCACCCCACTCCATTCCAATCTACCCCACTTCACTACACTCCAATCTACCCTACTCCAATCTACCACTGTGTACCCCACTCCAATTTACCACAGTCTACACCACTCCAGTCTACCACAATCTATCCCACTCCAATCTAGCCCATTCTACTCCACTCCACTCTAATCTACCCTACTCCACTCCAATCTACCCCACTCCTCTCCCATCTACCCCAATCTACCTCACTCCAATCTACCACAGTCTACCCCTCTCTAACCTATTGCAATCTACCACACTCCACTTCACCCGAATCTACTCCACTACAATCTACCCCACTGTAATCCACCCAATCTGCCCACTCCACTCCACTCCAATCTTCCCTACTCCACTCTAACCAAATCTGCTCCACTCCATTTCAATTTACCACACTCCAATCTACCACACTCCTCTCAAATCTATCCTACTCTACTCCAATCTAACCCACTCCACCCCACTTCAATATACCCCACCTGACCTCCATCTACCCCACCCCAATGTACCCCACTCAAATCTACCCCACTGTACTTAAGTCTACTCCACCACACTCTACCCCAATCTACCTCACTCCACTCCACTGCAATTACCCCACTCCAACCTACTCCACTCTACCTCATCCCACTCCACCCCCCTCCAATCTACCCCACCCTACTTCAATCTACCCCACCTCACTCCAATCTACACCAATCTATCTGAATCCAATCTGTCCCATTCCACTCTAACTACCCCACTCCAATCTATCTCAACCTACCCTACTCCAATCTACCACAATTTACCCCATTCCATTCTGCCACAATATACCCACTCTACTCCACTCCAATCTACCCAAGCTACCCCACTCCAATCTGTCACAATCCACCCCAAGTCCCTCCACCCCAATCTACCCCACTCTAATCCACCCCATCTACCCCGCTATATCCCAATCCACCCCACTCCATTCTACTCCAATCTACCCCACTTCGATCTACCACAATCTACCTGGCTCAAATCCAGTCTACCCCTCTCCACCCCAAACTACCCTACTCCACTCCAACCTACCCCACTCCATTCCAATTTACCCTGCTCCACCATAATCAATCCCGCACAACCGCAAGCAATCCTGCTCCACTCTAATCTACCCCACTCCACTCCAATCCATCCCACTTCAATCCACCCAATGTACCCCATTCCACTCCAGTCTACCCCAATCTACCCCACTCCACTCAAATCTACCCCACTCTAATCTATCACATGCCACTCAAATCTACCACACTGCACTCCAATCTACCCAAATCTACCAACTCCAATCTAGCACAATCTACCCCACTCCACTCCACCCCAATCTACCCCAATCCACCCAGTCTACACCACTCTACTCCAATCCAATGCACTCGATTTGATTCCACTCCACTCTACCCCAATCTACCCCACTATGCTCAACTTCAATCTACCCTACTCCAATCTACTACACCACACTCAAATCCACCCCACGCCCCATCTAACCCACTCCACCCCACTGCAATCTACTCACCCCACTTCAATCTACCCTACTCCAATCTACTCCACCCCAATCTACTCCATTCCAATCTACCCCATTCCACTCCAATCTACTCCACTCTACCCAAATCCACTCCAACCCATTCCACTGCCATCTACCCCACTGAAATCTACCCCACTCCACCTCATCCCTATCTACTCCACCCCACTACAATCTACCCTACTCCACCACAATCCACTCCACTCCAATCTACCCCACCCTACTCCAATCTACCCCACTCCAATCTACCCCACTCCAATCTACCCCATTCCAATCTACCCTACTCCAATTTACCTCACCCCAATTTTCCCCACTCCAATCTACCCCACTTCAATCTTCCACAGTCTACCCCACTGCAATCTACCCCACTTCATCCCACTCTACCCCAATCTACCCAACTCCAGTGTACCCTACTGCAATCTATCCTACTCCAATCTACCCCACTCCACTCCAATCTATCCCAATCCATTCCACTCCAATCAACCCCAATCTAGCTCACTTCAATTTACCACAATCTACCCCACTCCAATCTACGACAATCTACCCCACTCCACTCCAATCTACCCACTCAATCTATCATACTCCACTCCAATCTACCCTACTCCACTGCAATCTACCACACTCCACTCAAATGTACCCCACTCTACTCCAATCTAACACAGTCTACCCCAATCCACCCCACTCCAATCTACCCCACTGCAGTCTATCCCACTCCATTCAAATCTACCCTACTCCACTCCAAGTTATCCCACTCCACCCTAATCCACCCCACTCTAATCTACCCACCCCACCCCAATCCAATCTACCCTACTCCAATGCACTCCACTCCAATCTACCCTACACCAATCTACCCCAACCCAATCTACCCCACTCCAATCTGCCCAAATCTACCACAATCTGCTTCAATCTACCCCCTGCAATCTACCATACTCCAAACTACCCCACTCCAATCGACCTCAGTCTACCCCACTCCAAACTACCCCGCTCCAGTCCAGTCTACCCCACTCCACTCCACTCCACTCCAATGTACCCCACTGCAATCTAGCCTACTTCAATCAACCCCACTTCAATCTACCACAGTTCACCCCCACTCCAATCTACCGCAACCTACCCCACTCCACTCTAATGTACTACATACAACTCCTATCTACCCCCTTTACTCCACTCCAATCTACCACAAACTACCCCACTCCACTCCAATTTACCCCACTCCAATCCACCCAATCTGCCCCACTCCAATCCACTCTACCCCATCTACCCCGTGCCACTTCAATCTATCACACTACACCCCAATCCAACCCACTCCAATCTACTCTACTCCAATCTACTCCACTCTACCCCAATCTATCCCACTCCACTGCGATCTACCCCACTGCAATCTATCCCACCCCACAACATCCCACTGCACCTCACACCAATCTACCCCACTCCAGTCTACCCTACTCCAATCCACCCTACCCCAATCTACCCCACTCTAATCTACCCTACTCCCCTCCAATCAACCCCATGCCACTCTACCCCAGTTTACCCCACTCCACTTCACTCCAATCTACCCCCACTGCAATGTACCCCACTCCACCTCACTCCACTCCAATCTACCCCAATATGCTCAATTCCACTCTACTCTACCCCCTCCACTCTACCCCAACCAACCCCACTCCACTCCAATGTGCACCACTCTACTCCAGTCTACCCCACTCAAATCCACTCCAATGTACCACAATCTACCCCACTCCACTTCAATTGACCCCACTCCAATCTAATCTACCCCAATCCACCCCAATCTACCCCACTGCACCCCAATCTTCCCCAATCCACCCCAATCTTCCCCAATCCAATCTACCACACTCCCACACTGCAACCTCCTCCACTGCAATCTATCCCATTCTCCCCAATCTAAACCAGCCTACCCCATCCCACTGTTCCCCAATCCAGTCTACCCAACTCCACCCTAATCTACCCCATTACAAGCTACCCCACTCCACTTTACCCCAATCTACCCAACTCCACTCTACCCCAATCTAGCCCACCCCACTCCACGCCACTAACTTTTAGCCATGCTGAACAGCAGCCACACTGGTGTACAACATGGTTAAAACACACTGTCAAAGCCAATAGCTCTTGCATAGGTGAGACCTATTGGCTTTGCCAATGCTTGTTGGTCAAGGCATTAGAGTCCAGCTGAGCTCAGTCTGAGCTCCAACTGCTCCCTGCCAGGTAACAACTCAAAGAGAGGTGATAGTGCATTAAGTGTGGCATTTGCATTCCACTTCAGGCTGCAGCTTCATATAACAAAGTGCAGAGCGAATGTGTGACGGCACCTCTACTGGGTTGACATACTACATCGTGACACAGACTGGACGATTTGCTGAAACCAGCCTGGATACGAAATCCAGCTCAAGAATAGCTGCCAGATCATGAGGCTGACCGCATCCTGTTCCATCATTGCATCTCTGGAGAAAATAGATAAAGTGAAAGCCAACAGCAACAACAAAAAATGTGCTTCATCATTTTTTTAATGCTTTTTTCAGGTATTAAAAAAGGAAAGTTATGTGGGCATACAAACATGTTATGGCCCACACAGATACACTTGCCTTTGACCCTCATTCCCAGTGTAGTGGTAATGTCACCTGGGAAAGTAGCAATACTATGGTGTGTGTTTTCCCAGTGTAGAATTATCACATCAGTATGAGTTCTGTAGGATGAAATAAGTGATAATGCTGTAATACCACGCTTTCCTCTGAGGCCAGTCATAAAACTCAGAATCTTGCAGTTTTCCCGCAAGTTTTCGCGAGGGTTGACCTGGCCAAATTTGAGCGGTGAAGATTTGCGGTTTAGTGAATAATTTCTGCACTGTCTGTAATGTAGTTTCAGATGCAAACTCCTGTTTGCTCTCTATAAGAGCTTACTGGGGCACTAAGAATGGGTAACCCTAAAAGCCCATTCTTCTAACTCCTCTCTCACAGCATCCTTCTATTATTGACACTATGAACGTGCTCTATTGTAAGTAATGAGTTCCATTCTTTAAAAACAAAGCATCATAGGAAAATTGTACCCTATGTGTACTTGGTGAGGGGAGCCTTTAGTCTGACTTGCTTATTGTGGGGCATATTCATCATTACTGACGCAACGCTGCTTTATGTACACTGGGTCAGAAATTTCTGCGCTGTGTTGCAGCATTTCCCTGCGCCATGGGTGCGCCGTATTTATGGGATGGCGCACCGTGGTGCAAGGTCCTGAGATCTGTCACAAATTTTAACACAACGGTTGAGAGAATGGTGCAGTGTCGCACCGCAAGTGCCATCTATGTGGCGCAAAGTTGGTTTGCGTGTCGTAAAGGAGGAGAACAGATACTAATAAGTGAGGTGACAAAGAATGAACACCTCTTACTTGTCACCTCAAAATTGCCATTAGCAAGGAAGGAAGCCATTTGGCAATCCATAGTGGACAAGATAAACTGTGTTGCACAAACAAAAAGGACAGTAATGGTGTGCAAGAAGAGGTGGCACAACTACAAACACAGGACCAAACAAACCTGGCCAGGAACCTTAAGGCAGCAATGAGGACCGGAGGAGGACCTGATGTCCAGGAGGAGTTGGATCCATTGGAGGAGCAGGTGGCATCCCTCATTCCAAAAGAGTTGGTAGCTGAAGTGAATGGTCAGGACGGTGCTGAATCGAGGACCAGCAAGAACTACAGGGTGAGTGAAAACAAGGGACCATATATTATCAAACTGTCATGCACTGCAACGCAGCAAGACACTTTCCTGTGCTGCATGAAAGGGAAAGGCCAAGAATGGTCCACACGTTAACTCATCCTTCACATAACTGTCCTTTCCATGGGCAGTACCAATTGTTCCAGCCAAGTCCAGCCCTGATAAGTTTCCCAGGTCAATGCATGATGTGCTGCCCCAGTCAAGGTATTTCCTTTGAATACTGGGACTTGTAGTGTAATTTATTCCATTCTAGATCAGGACTATAAGTCCCAGAATACTTAGTAAAAATCCTGGACTGGAACAGCACATCATGGATGGACCTTGGAAACTTGACAGCTATTCCAGTGTTAATGCAGGCTCCTTACACCATGACACAAGTGTGCTTGTGTTGGGGCTAGGCAGCCAAAAGTGTACTGTAATGTAAATGTAGTTAAAGTGGCTTTATAAAGGGTCAACTTGTCACCCAAGAGGGTATCTAGGTACTGAGTGGGTGCATGCTCTGCAAGTAGGGTCAGTTGATGAGCCAAGTGTACAGTTTCTAACACAACTCCATATTTGACGCAGCTGTCCTGGTGTGCTGGGGAGGGGTGTTCCAGGTGTAGCCTGCCATGTAAAAGAATATCCTACCTCCTGTCTCGCTCAAATGGATGTGGGTGGTGTGGGTGAGTGCAAGTGATGCAGAGCGGAGGTTCATGATTGTTTGATGGAAGTTTAGATGGTGTGTGAGTTAAGTGGCTCCCTGGTAGTGTAGTGCCTTGTATGTGTGGGTGAGCATCTTGAACTGGCCATGTGCCTGAATGGGGACCTAGTGTCTTTGTCTGAGGTGAGGTGTGATGTGCGTGCCTCAAGGTAGGTAGACTAATAGTCTGGCAGTGGTGTGTTGGATAGTTTGCCTCTTGTGTACAGGGCATTGGTGTAGTACAGTCTACATGTGAATAGGGGCTGGGTGATGGTCTTACAGGTGTCAGGAAGGAGCCATATGAAGACATTTCTAAGCATGCAAAATATGTGAAAGCAGGTGGAGGCGATAGTGACAATTTGAAGTCTCATGGTGAGGTTGGTGTCCAAGATGATGGACAGGTTTATGGGGTAGTGTGAGGGTGAGGGTTTTGCGCCCAGTTATATCAGCAACCAGGGTGAGTTCATGTTGCAGAATATCATCCTTCTATCTTGTCAGATAGAGTATGAGCTACTTATCTCATATAGAGTTAGCCATGCTACTTATGGCATAAGTGTAGGAAACTGGTTCTTTATATAATATACCAAAATTAGGTATATTGTGCAAAGAGTCCAGGGGTTCCCTTATGAGTGGACTGGGGCTTGCTTTAGCAATCCTAAGGTGCTCTTCTAGTGTGGTCGAGCAGCCTCAGGCTTATCAGAGAGGAGTTAGACATCTGCAAATACACACAATAGTCAATAAATGATGCACACAACTCAATAAGGAGATCCACAGCAATTTATAAAAAATAACACGTATTATATATGTTTAGGCACCAGAATCAATATGATCAGGGGAGTACATTTTGCAAGAGAAATGCTTTGTATTTTAAAGAGTCAATACTTAGTGCATTTTTCAGAAGCTGCAATGTTATCCTAAGCTTGCATTCAGGTACATTACAGCAACTTATGAGACCAATCTCGTGCCTTAAGGTGAGTATCTGGCACGATCTAAGGCAGCAACAGCAGGTCACCCCACCTCCAGTGGCACTAGGGCGGCCGGGTGCAGGGATGCAACACAGCATCAGGTGCCCAATGTGAGTCTATGGGGTTCAGTCCTCATAGAAAGAGGCTGCAGATTTTTACTGGGAGGCCAGACGGGTTGAACCGCGCAAAAGGCTCAAATCTTGCAATGTGAGGGGATGTGGGGGTACCGGTAGTCCTCTTTTGCTTGGGCTGGGGCAGCTGGGTGCAGAGGGTCTTTTGGGTTTCAGGTTTCTTCGCTACTCCACAGGAGTTCTTAAGTCTTTATTGAAAGCAGGCCAACCTCCCAGGCTTTGGAGGCACAACAGCTGCAGGACAAGATGTCTTTGGTGCAGGTTTGACGGGGAACAGCAGACAGGCCAGCTGGGCTGGTGCCAAGTCAGTTGCTCTTCCTCAGTGTTCTGCTTTTGCAGCTCTTCAGTGTCCTTCTCCTAAATAGATTGTCAGGATCTGATTCTTTGGTGCCAGGGTCTCCCCTAATACTGAATCTAGGGGAGTGGGACATAGTAGCCCATGGGCTACCTACCCTTGAGGTCACAGCGCCCCATATATGACCACTTCCTATGGGAAGTGGGCCTAACCCTGTTCCAGAATTCCTAAGTTTGCCATTACCTAAATAGCTTACTTTGAAAAGTCGCCTCCACTTCAGGTAGCCAACCTTAATGGTGGCACTAGCCTGAGAGTGGACCCGCCTATCTGACTAACTAATTTTACCACCTGTCCAGGTGCCAGAGGGCTCTGGACAAAGGGGGTCGGCTTCTTCTCCTATGATAGAGAAACCAGATTTGCATACCAAAAGGTGATGGGCTCTTTGAAGCTCCCCTGCCTTGGAATGGTAAACTGCAGGTCATCCTGTGGGCAGGGGTGTAAGCACCCTCTGCCTGAGCAGGCTTGATTTCTGGCCTCCTGAGTGCAAAGGCCCTCACCCTTGGGGTTCAGAAAGTTGTCTCTGGTGGCAGGCTGACGAAAACCAGTCAGTCAGCACACCAGTAGCTGGTAGGTTTTCAGGGGGCATCTCTAAGGTGCCCTCTGGGTGCATGTATCAATAAATCCAACACTGGAATCAGTGTGGGTTTATTAATATGAGATGTTTGATACCAAACATCCCTATTTTCAGTGAAACCATCATGTAGCTGGGGAACTCGTTTTCACCAATGTCAGGCACATGTACTCAAAATGGCTTCCCAATTCACTTGTACTGGCAGCAATAGAGCTGGCCAGCACAGGGGCATATCTGCTCATGCAGATAGGCCCTCACAGGTAGTATAGTGCACCCTGCCTTAGGGCTGTAGGGGTGACTTACCTATACTGCATGCAGTGATGGTGGGTATGGCATACAGGGATGTGCACCATGTCATTTTTTCACTTTTGTATGCACCAAGACATGCATCCTGCAGTGGCAGTCTGTGTGTGTTTGTTGCGGGGTCCTTCAGGCTGTCACAATTTGTGCTGCAGCCCTTAAGGACCATCTTTAGCCTCCAGGCCATAGGTACCAGGGGTACCTTTTACTAGGGACTTCCATGGAGTACCAAATATATTGCCAATTGGAGAAACATTTGTACAGTTTTGGGAAAGAGATCTGGCACTAAGGACATGGTTAGCAGGAACCCAGTGTACTTCCAGTCGGAATCACATAAAATACCAGGCAAAAGGTGGGGGTGGCCATGTGAAAAAGGGCTCTTTCCTACAATAATATATCAACTTTTGGTGGTCTTGGTGTCTCCTGAGAGTTATTGTATGACATGGGTTTCATCAGTGTAAGAGATTATATAGAGTCCCTGGGTTTGAATGATGCTTGCTAAAAGAGTCATGTATACGTTTAAGAGAGTGGGGTTGAGTGAAGAAATTTGTGGGACTCTGCAGATGCGCTCCTTGGGTTCTGAGGAAATGGAGTGAGCTTGGGCTGTTTCATACTTCCAATTATGAAGGACGCTATCCACTTCAGAGATGGTCCTTAGTTTCTTGTATTGTGGAATCTGGAAATGACTGTGTGTATGCCAGGAAACTACAGGATTCCCCTGAAAACTTTGAATTATGGCATATGCATGTCCTTCCCCTTTCATGCAGTGCAGCAAGGTGGCTTGCTGTGTAGTATTGTGTGCATGATTGTGCTAGTGCTGCGGCACAGACTGATGGCTAGAGCAAATGCACGCAACCTTGCTCCATGGTGCAGTGGTCCCTGCAGTGGTGCTAGGCAGCATATTTTGCATCAGTGCAGGCAGACAGCAGAAATGCCCTTAACATGTTAAAGGTGGCCCATTCCTGCACTCCCTCTTTCAGGCAGGGCAGCAAACTGCCTTGCTGTATTGCTTGTATGAAATGTACACAAATAGGCCCCCTAGTGAATACTGAGGTTGTTTGATCAATGTATATGTATTGCCATGTGAAAAGTAACAATAGTAGAACATAAACATATTCACTTGAAGTAACATATTTTCCACATATGTGTACTTGAAAGTGAAGTAAAATACTGTCTGAATGTTTAAAGAAATCACTTATGTCACATTCAATCATGGAACCATCTTAAAATATTTCTATTTTTTCCAGAGGGACAAACAACATCTTGTGGAGATCAGCTTGCCTCTGATGCCCAACGTGTTGATGACACCATCCTGCCCCACATAGATGAAGACACCTTCCCACAGCTCCTGGATACTTTTGATGCTTCTCCTCCGGTATTGGCAAGGGAAGATGACATTGTTGGGTCTCTAGATGAACCAAAGCAGACTGGAGATGGACCATCAATCTTCCACATAACAACTGAGGACTCCCAGTTGCTTTGGAATGGCGAGTTGAAGGAGTCCAGCAGCGAATGGCTGATGAAGTCCGGTTGGGAATGGAGGCCATAACGGGCACTCTTGAAGACGTCCGTAGGTGTCTTAACCCTAATAATGGGTTGACAAAGGCAATCACAGACACCTACTCTTGGCTCTATGGGATTGATGACTCCCTAGCTAACATCCCTAATGTCATGATACAGAAGGAACGAAACACCAGTCATCTACATCTGACACCAGTGAAGTTGCTGGGAGTCATCAATACATCCATCCAATCCCTGTAGGCCAAGATAGACTCCTTCATAACATCAAAAAGTGCCCTCAATAGCAATGTTGTTGCTTTGTTGGCTAACCAGCAACCCCTTGCCAGACACTACCATGCTGCTTTACTGGCACTCACCTCACAATACCATTACAAGATTTGTATGGTTGATTCTCAATAATCTTCATACATAATGGAAACCAAGAACACAAAAACACTTTGTTGAAGCTGAAGAAGAGTGACTTAAAGTTAATTGCACATGCTCTCTGTGTATGTGCACCTACAACAATCACATCCATTGCAATGATATAATGAGAAATGTGTAGTTTCTCTACGCAATGTCAGAGTGAATCAACAAGCTGCCCTTTCTTGATGGACACAGTGAGATTTTTGCTAAGTACACAAATACTTACCTCCCATAAATGGGATGTAGTAGTTATGTGACCCCAAAACACTATTTCACTGATCCACATAAATGTTGCAAAGTAAATATGACTACATCATTACCTAATGTGAATACCTCACTGCTCACTCAAATGTTCATCAAAAATGCATTGCTCTGGAACATTTGTAATACTAGACAGATACCCATGTTCATGTTTCTCATGGAATTGCATTGTACTTGTGCCACACATGAATGCTCAAGGCCAAACCAATACATTGAATGACAGTAACCAAGACATGCAAGGGCACCTTGCCCTGTGTATTCTGAGAAATGTGTAGTATAGCAATACAAGCCAAAATAGCTGCCTTATGTTACTCTGCCCCAGAGAGGCATCACATGTGTTGAGTCTGAGTACATCCACACATCAACACATTAAATCATTTGCACATACAAGTTGGCATAAGTGGCAGATCAGGAAACCTGTAACAATGCAACACCTCCCCAGGGAAGCTCAAATCAGGAGAATGTATTGCAAAGACATCTTTTACTGTCCTCTTTCCAAGTGAGCTGCATGATGGGGCACACTTAGAAGCAAATAGCAATGACGATTGGTTTTGACCAGGCATGTGTGACATCCTGCACAAAAATAAACCAGCCAACAACACAGACCCCCTTGCACTATGGACTTACCGTCAGCCTTATTACAAGTGCACTGGCATACAGTTATCTTGTAATGCTGTGGGGGCCAGCGGGCGGGTATCACTTTCATCCCAATACGTCTTTCTCTTCCCGTTTTTCACACGTTTGCTTTTTTCCGGGTTTCTCATTCGCATTATTTTCTCTCTATCTCGGTGTGTAATCAACCGGTCGCAAGAGCAAAGTGAAAAGGACTTCTGTTTTTGTAGCCATTAGACCTAAAACAAATGTTTTGTTGTCTTTTTTTCCTGCCAGCGATTTCCTGCCCCCTTTTAACAGATGTTTTAACACATTTTCCCCTGTGAGGGGGTTTCTAAAGGATACTGTCCAGGAGTGGCTGCACAGCAGAATGTTTTACAAAATGTATTAAACAAATAAGGTAACAAGCATGCCTGCCCCAGGTTTGGACCCCTCCAATCGCTACATTGTTTCGTCCCCTCCACAGTATTGGGTGTCTCAGAAATCTAGTCTATTATGGTGACGTTTTCTTGTTGACGTCTTAAGCACTGGGAACCATTTTATTTCTCTTTGTTTACTTTACTGATATTGAAGGACGCTTTCTTTCGTGAACTTTCCTGAGTGTGATTCTCCTTGCTTTTGCAGTTATGGCGAAGGTGCCTGTTTATGTTGCACGTGGTTGATTCCCGACTCCAATCAAAGTGAAGAGGATGAAGCCGGAAGTCCCTGGTAGGCCTTATATAACAGAGACCAGTATCAGTCCACAGTCTCAGCACGTCCCGGTTCCTAGTGTCGAGGGTGAAAAGACCCAGCTCCTTCTCTGTACTGGGATTTAACACCACCTAGCTCCTGAAAATCTGCTCACGCTCCCATGACATCTTCCATCTCTGTACATGGGCGTTCAGCTTCTCTGAAGACTTGCTTCATCTGTCCTTTCAGGGTACAGGTCGCCCTTTTGGGAAACATTCCAACTTGCTCTTGGTAAACGGTGCACTAACTTGTTTGCTAATGTACTCTCCCACTGGACAGTAGCCATCCTGATGGCCATCACGGCAAAGACCACAGGGTTTCATGTAGTGTCTGAGAATGGTCCCTAGCCTGAGATCACAGTAGTGATGAAAACCTCACCATTATGCCACCTTTTGGCGCTGCATTGCGGTCTAGCACGGAAGCCATTGTTGATCAGTGTATAATATGATGTCCTTGTGAGATATTCAGGCAGGCATGTCCAACTCTGCAGTAGTGTCTGAGATGCTGAGAGCCATCTGTTCTTCAAACTACTTCTTCAAAGTATCAGTAATCTGATTAATTATGCTATAGCAATGTAACCTGGTAACGGGGACGCATTTAAGAAATGGGAGCAGTGCTTAATTTGTGCCGGTGGTTGCAGGTGCTTACGACCGGCACTTATTTATCAAGGACAGGTCTAGACCTGATTGCCAACTCACATCAATGACTGTACAACGTGTGTCACACAATAATACAATCGACTTTACACACTGAGCCGATAATAAATCCATGCCTTCAGTCGGTGTTGCTGGTGGGCAGGCCACTGATTGGGCTGGATTTGGTACTGTACGACTGCGGCAGCCGTGGCAGCGGGCATTTCCTTTTTAAAATTCCACACCATCGGCCTGCCTTATCATCATGAGGCACACACATATGACGAAATGACAGTCTAGCACTATTATTTGAAGCAGCAGAGTGTCGTGCAGTGTGCAGCGGCAGGCCTCTTAATATAGGCAGTAACCGTAACTGCAGTAACGCTACCCAGTAAGTAACCAAGGCTGCTTTTTCTTGAGCTTGGTTAGTATGAACATGATTGACAACTCCTAGCAATCATGCCGCCGGGCACCGTTTGCAAATCCCCGGGCTGGGAGGCTGGAAGGGCGGGGGGTGCCTTGACGGGCCGGTTTTGAAACAGGGGCCTGGTTTTGTTACTGAGGGCCTATTTTTTAACATAATTAGCCCACAGTAACAAAATCAGAAGGCCACTGGTACTGAGACAGTCCGTGCTCCTGGCAGGTATGCTTTTAACTTAACATTTTGGTTTGATCCAATGAAATTCAGTCTGTTCTGATGTAAGCATCACGCGTGCTGGTGATGAGGTGGGCTTCGAGAGTGATGCTCACACCTCACCTACGCCACAGTTCAAAGCAGAAGCTGAATGGAAATGACAGAGGCTTCCAGAACAATAGCCGCATTGATCCCTTGTTTACCAAAAATGCTAACGTACAAAATATGCAAATGAGCATACAAAGTCTAGGATATAGTCAGCATGGAGGTTACCTGCTATGAAAGCGCCCCATGTCTGTTCTGAAGTAGCACATCAACTGTCACGTCACTATGTCATTTGCACATACCCAGTATTGTCCTTTTCCCAAATCGGCACACAATGCACTGGAATATTTCAAGTGTCCCCTTTCAATGCATTAGTCATTTTAGCTAATTTATTCCAAAATTGTGCTTTAAATGTACTTTTGATTTAATCTTTTTCAAAGTTTTCGTGGGGCGTGGGAATCTCCTATCAAAACCTTACTTGAGGAAGGCTCCCTTGCTGAAATTCAGATCAGTTATTACAGCTGGCTTTCAGCAGTGCCAGTTGAGGATGTGGGTGGAGCCAATAGAGTAAGTGGGTGGAGCCAGTGGAGGAAGTGGAAGGAGCTGGGGAAAGTTGGTGTGGCGTCTAACAAACATTTGAGCACCTAAGGCCGCATTACACATGCGGCGAATTTCATTCATTGCGCCGGGCACACCTTTATAATGGTGCGCCCGGTGCAATGAAGAAAAATGTGCTGCATTATGGGGAATACACTGCCCCCAGGGCAGCTGTGAACTCGTGCTGCCCTGAGGGCAGTGCATTCAAGTGAAATACGGAGCGGCTGCTTTAAAGCCGCTTAATGTTTCACTGTGCAGGCGGCAACCCGCCTGCACTTTTAAAGAGGAATAGAGATCCCCTTGCAGGCGGGTGCAGTCAGTGACTGCACCTGCCTACAAGGGGATGTCTGGGGGGTATATAGGACCCGTTTACCCCCTGCAGAGGGCTGCTTTCAGGAGGCGCACTGACAGTGAACCACCTTTTAGGTGGTGCACTGCTAGTGCGCCATCTGAGGGCTTCTTTGCCTCTGCACCCACATCGGTAATACGGCGCGGGCTCAGAGGCATAGGGATTCTCTCATTTGCATGGGGCACACCCCCATGTAAATGAGGGAATGCCCCTTTGAAGATAGCGCTGGCACTTTATGTGCGCCAGCACCATTGGTATTACAGAAGGGGCCGCACAAGCGTCTGCGGCCCCTTCTGTAATACCAAAATGCCCCGTGGGCATGCAAAGTGGGTGCAAACGCCTGTCGCGCCCACGGGCACTTTATGATATACGGCCCCCAGATTTCATATTTTACAAATTAAGCACTGAGTTGGAGGAGGAAAGGCATGTGGAGATTCAAAGTTGTTTTACCTTGGTTGCCCACATTGGAGACTGTTTTTTTTACTAGGTCGAGCCTAAGGGCAGCACGCATCCGCAGCTCGCTCTGCGAGGCATACTGTATTGGAGTATGCTTTTGAAGCCCCGCCCACTATCCACCCATATTTGTCATTGGCTTATGCCATTGCCCTTCGTAAATGCTGGCTTCTGATTCGTACATAGGCTTGTTAGTCCCTCCTTAGTACCGCCTTGTCTTCACTTGTAACCTCCCACGAGGACTGGCCCTTTTGCTTCAGTTGTTACACGGTCTGCTTTATAAGTTGGTGAGCACTATTTTCTTTAATGCTCTTCCCCTATTCCACCCACGGCATCGGACCACCCACCCGCTTTGTTTTAAATAGTAATATATTTTTATTAAAATTACAGCATGGTCCTCTTTATAGCGGTCACGCTTATTTAATTATTTAACATACGGCGCGGTCTGCATTCACTTTAGCGTTCGCGCCTATTTAATTATTTAATTAGCAGCGCGGGCCACTTTCACTTTAGCAGCCGTGCTTCAAAGCTTTTGAAATTACTTTTTTTTCCCTAAACTTTGGGAGAAAGCACCATACCCGCATTCACTATAATGGTGGCCACCCCCTTTGTTTAGACGCTGCTCACAGTAACTTGAATATGCGAGCAGCGTCTAAAAAAAGGGGGCGTGGCCACCATTATAGTGGTCTCGCATTTGCGAGAGTTTGAGCTCTTGGCATTAAAACAACGATGCCTTTTATATATGTGTTCCTTTTAAAAACACATAAATAAAAGGCATTGTCATTTTCAATGCCAATAGCTTAAACGCTCGCAAAGGCGAGACCTATTGCATTGAAAATGCTTGTTTACTAATGGCCATCTTCATTGTAATGTAAGAAGTTCTGGAATTGCTGTAGGAAATATTTGCCAGGTGAATGGAATCCCTTCTTAAACCACACATTAGTAAGAAGGTTTTTCACGCCACATCTTCTTCACAGCATAATGCTACTAGAATTTTCGAGCATATGTCTCTGCAGACATTAAAATGGCTTTACAAACCCCTCAGGGGTTCATAAAGCCCCACAAAGATTTATTCTGAACTCTTTAAGATTGGAGTTTCCGGAAACTAAAATAGCAGGGGCAGATTTACAAGCCCCCTGCGCCACCAGTACGTCACTTTTTGTGACGAACTGGTGGCGCATTTCTCTGCCCCATATTTACAAGGACAGGAAAAGCCACCCTGTGTGACTTTTCCTGTCCTTGTAAATATGGCCCCTTTACACGCAGCACTTTGCGTGAAAGGGGCGTTCCATGGGTGTTGCTGTGGGTGTTCCCACGCAACACCCATGGAACAAGACACATTTCCAGATTTATAAGGAATCGTAAATCTGGAAATGCGTTAGAATGCTACGCCTCCCCAGGGGAGGCGTAGCGAGGCGCAACGAGGAGAAATGTTTTCATTTCTCCTCGTTTTTTCCTCTTTCAATGCGTGCTGCAATCTACAGCACGCATTGAAAGAGGTAAATGCCTGTAGTGATTGTTTTTGTGCAGGAAGGTGCCCCTTCCTGCACAAAAACAATCTCCCCATGACGCAGGCATCCTTGCACCATGGTGCAAGGGTGCCTGCGCCGGCGCATGGCAGCTGTTTGAACGCCAGCGCTGGGGAGAGCAGAGGAATGCGACATATTATTGTAAATATGTCGCATTCCTGTGCTTTGGAAGTGCCGCAGCGTGGCGCAGCCAAAGGGCTTGTGTTGCCGCGCTGCGGCACTTCCTTGTAAATCTGCCCCGCAGTGTCTAAAAATATCGCACCATCAGCGCACGACAATGGCCAATGCGTAATGTTAATCATATTCAATGATCAAAGGATTAGATCCTGGGGCAGTCTGATTAATTCGAGTAAAGATTCACACTTTTTAGGGGACATGTCATAAGCCATCATACGTTCAAAAACAATAAAACCATGGAAATAAGTTTCAAGCAAACTTGCTGGATCGATCCAGTACAGTAAATAAATATTGCTTTGTACGGCCCCTGAACAAATATGCCCCTAAAATAGTAAAAGAGTATTTAGATTCTGTTGTGTCTCACATGCCCAACAGGTTAGGCAGCCCAGATGGCACAATATTGTTTTTTTTTCCCCAAAACGGAGGTTTGTTGCTGCGTGAGGTTGTAACAGAAGACCCCATTGATGGAGAGATTATTTCTTTGAGCAGGCCCCTAGAAGTGGTTCTTTGTGGGGCAGGCAGTGCAATAAGTCAGGCAGGGCCCGCTAGCTGCCTCTTTAAGGCTGAAGAACACTTGTCTTAAGTTGAATTGATTGAAATGTAATGGCTGTTAGTGGCTGTGAATGGTAATGATTTGCCGGAGTGTCTGAGGCGGCTTGACATTAATAACCGAGGAAAGCGCAAATGTGTGTGGAGCACTAGAGAGCGTCGTTTTCTGAGAAGCTGCCCCCCCCCCCTTCTTACTCCTCGCCTCATAATTCAGTTATCTCGATGCTTTGAAGCTGGGGGAGGGTGAAGAGGTCCATCCTCACCACACACGTACATCACGTCAATCTAGATATGTCATCCGCATGGTATTTTTATCATTGTTCCATTAATCAGGTCTGGAATATGATGGATTCGCTTGAGTTCCATCTTGAATTAAAGATATGCAAATGGCGCCGTTGCGAACTCTGATTTACTTTACTGTTTTCACTACTGGGTGATTTGAATTGATAGCACGAACACTTTGTTAAGTTGCGGGAATTTGCATTCTACGTCAGTCTGCTTTAGAGGGCTCAGCAGCCCGGTGCTGTAAAGGGAAGCGTCAGCTAAGCAGCGAGCTCGTGTGACAACGAAAAACAGAATACACAAAAAAACAAAAAAAGCACAAAAAAAACCTTGAGAAGCAAGTAGGGAATAGACATGGTAAAACAGCTCCTGCGTTAGATACATTGGTTATTATTAATTTCCCGAGACCCAAATGTAACACATATCTCTACTTAGCATCTCTAAAGGTGAAAACGTTTTTCGAATGCGGCCCCCGGGGGAAGTAGGGTCGCAGACTAGTCTTCCCCCGGGGTTTTCGCGCAATGGGGCGGAAGGACATGCTGGGGAAGCGGTCAAGGGGTGGGGTTGGGGGTTGGGGTATAAAGGTGCAGGAGGGGAGGTCTCAGCCTCTTCCTGCACCTTGGCACCACCAGGGGAGGGTGTAGAAAGATTAGTCCACCCACCCACCCTACAAGTTTTAGGGTAGGGGAGAAAGGTGAAGAGCGTGCCAGTTTAGGACAGGTTGTGGGCATTGTTTGGGGTTGGCAGTACTTTGGAGGGGTGGTGAGTCACATACGGGTGATCCACCCCTTGGAGGGGGAAACAGGTGATTGATGGGGGGGTGCGGGATGCAAGAGAGCGACGGCACGAAATTCAAGAAAGGATGTTGGAAGAAAGATGAAGAGAATGGAGAGATGGAGGAGGTCGTAGATGGAATTGGGGATAAGTGCAACAGGTGTGACGGTTTGAGAATGGAGCGAGTGAATGAAGGGAAGGATGCAACGAAATGTTAGAATTAATGGTTTTGGTTAATGTTAATGTTACAACCATGTCCTAATAAATGGCCTTTTACGCTTCAAATAACAGCGTGGAATGTCATTATTGCGCGAAGCTGTGTTTAGCAGCACGCATTCTGCGCGGCAGCTCCTGCCTTGCAGATCCCTCCTATACAAACACTGCCCCCTGTAGGTCCCGCTGCGAAGCTCAAGTGTATAGCATGAAGGACCTGCACTCGAGCCATCACAGTTACCTGTAGGTGGAACCTGTCTGACTTCAGTGGATCTGAGGGGATGGGGGTATCGCTGCCAGGAGCAAGACAAGGATGGCCAGGGAAACAGACAAATCAGTAGCAGGACAGGAAGAAGGAAGGCTTGTGGAGAGGGCTGGGGTGGGGTGATGGGATTAGGAGGAGCAGGACCAGGACTACAGGACCAGGGAGGTCAAGGCCAAGAGGACAAGGAGTAGAACCAAGAGAAGGACCAGGAAGAAAAGGAAGAGGCCAACTAGGAGGAGGAGCAGTAGTACAATGAGGACCAGGCCAAGGAGGAACAGGATCAAGAGAAGGAGGAGGGAAAAAATGGGCTAGAAAAATAAGTAGGCCCAAGAAGAGGACCTTACGGAGGAGGAGGTTGAGGAGGAAAAGGGACCGTAGAAGAGAACTAGTACGAGAACAAGGAAGATCAGAACCAAGAGGATTGTTAGGATGAAGAGGAGATCCAGGATAAGAACCAGGAAGACCAGGATGAGTGGGACCAGGAGAAGAAGGGCGACCACCAAGATCAGAAGTATAGTGAGGACCAGGGCCCGGATGACCAAGACCAAGAAGAGAAGGACTAGGAGGAGGTATAAGAGGACCAGAAGACCTATATGTGGAGGAGGGTAAGGAGGAGTAAATGGACAAACCAGACAACCAATAGGACCATGACAAATGTAGTACTAGAGCTACGAGGAGGACCAAATGACCAGAGGGACAAGAGGGATCAGGACATAGTAACCAATATTACAAGCACCAGGACCAGTAGGATCAGGACTTGGAGGACAAGGATAAGGAACACCAGGGTTAGACCAGGAAGACTATGGGAAGATGCAGAACCGCCAGGGGCAACAAAGGGAGGAATACCAGGTGAATTGTGCTGCCAGGGAAATCAGACCCACTAAGACCACTAGAAGGATAAAACCCACCAGGGGGATGACGGCTAAGGCTCGGACCGAGCACTAGAACCTGGAGGACCAAGTCTAGGAAGACCAGGACAACCAAGATGACTAGGTCGACCAGGAGGACTAGACTGAGGAGGAGCAGCAAAAAAAGGACCACAGGGAGGAGGCCTAGATGACTGTGGAAGAAGGAGGCCAACCAAGAAGAGTGGGGGGGGGGAGAAGGACAATGAGATGGATGAAAAGGTGGAAGGAAACCTTGGTACCAAATGCAGGAGGACCAGGACCAGGAGGATCAGGGGGTTGAAGAGAAGGACTGGGACCAGGGGGTCCAAAGTCGCTCTACACCACATGATTTATGACACACAAAGAAAGCAAAGAGGCAAAGGACCCACAAGGCCTTGTTCATGCTTCGTGGACGCAGAGGTCAGGTACTTGAATCCTCCAAATGTTTCACAAAATGTGCGAACCTAGCATCTGGGTCCGCGAACCCCATGGGACAAATGGCTTTAAAAAAAATATGTCAGAGTAGGTCCCTTTGGGCTTACCCCATGTGGGTCTGGGAGTCAGAGTTTTCCTCCCCTGTCAGCTTATGTTACTTTTTTGTAGGACACAGGGAGCGTGCCACATGACCTGTAAAGCTATTGAAATGATTTCCTATTGAAGTGCTTACGGAAGGCAAGTATTTAAAATGACGGAAGGTTGTTATGTCTTTTGGAGTCCTGTTTACTCTTTTATTCCTGACTCAATGAGCCCTAAGATCAGGGAGAACAAGGACTGTGCAAGTACTACTAAAAGGAACTCAGGAGTAGCTGCTACTACCAATGGCTACCTCTAATTGACCTTCATGTAAAAATACAGTCGACATGAGAACGCCACTAGGCACTCCTTCAACTCTGTGGCCTATGCGGTATATGCACTCTGTCTGTTCTGACTGTGTACTGCATTTCACTGTGTTACTTTTTAGGTCTTGCCTAACAAAATCTTAGTGTGGATGTATAGCCTACCCATTGGTTGGCTTTACTGTCACTCTCATTTGCTTGATGCTTCCCTCTTCTTGTTTTTGTCACTCCCCTGGAGCATAGCCTCTTTACAATCATTTTGATTGTCTGCCTTGTATCCTTCCGCTGCTTACATGAGGGACCACTTTTTCTTATTCATTTAGCACTTCACGAGAGAGGATCTGTTTTCCAGCTGTCTCCCTCATGGACTGTCTCTCGTCCTCGAACACCTACCTACACTGTGTTGCTCCCAATCCCTCCCAGCTTGTTTGTAAAAGCACAGCATCAAATAATGTTTATCTCCTGCACTTAGTATGACACCGCATATATGTATATTACCTAGTGGCAGTCGCTACTAGGTAGTTATAGTTAGGTCTGCTTTTCCATAGAAAGAGCATTTATTGGTTTGCTAAAAGCTTTGGCCCTGTTTGATGAATTTTGATAGAACTTTCCCAAAAACTGGTTCATGCATCTCAGCTGCTTCCTGGAAAGTTTCAGGGTGAATTGTCAAGTGGGGGCTGAGAAAAAAGAGGATCCCAAAACACAAAATCCCCATGCATTTTCCACAGACTTCTTTAAGATGGGCTACAGCAAAAACTGCTTAATGGAATTACACCAAATTTGGCAGGAAGCTAGATCTTGATCAGCAGATTGTGTTTTTTGAGATTTGGTGTAAATCTGTTCGGTAGTTTTTGAGAAATTAAGGGTCATATTTAATTGTATATCTGGACAGAGAAGCATTAGGAGCTGCTCCCTGTGGGAGGGAGCAATGCCAGCTCCTGCTGTATGCAGGGAACCAACTGGGGCCGCAGGGGATCCCTGCGGCCTCCAACAAGGGTACAGTGGGTGCTGTGGGTGTGCACCAGGGCACCATCCTTTAAGTTTGAGGGCCCCAGGAGATGGTGTGTATTTTTTTAAGGGAAGGGGGTCTCATGCCCACTTCCCCCTAAAAATCTCATCTGGCCCCGGGGAATGAGGTCCTCCTTATCTGCCCAAGGAGGTAGTCACAAGCCCCCTCTCCCTGAATATTACACCAGGCCTCGGGGATGGGGTCCCCAGGGCTGATAACGGCTCAGGGAGGAGGGCCAAACAGCACCCCTCCCCTTAAAAACATACACAGCCCTAGAGGATGGGGTCCCCAGGGCGTAAAGAGGCTTGAGGAGAGAGTCAATGTGGCCCTCCTCCCCTTTTTTAGATATATGTGCAGCCCTGTGGGATGGGGTCCTCAGGGCATAAAGAGGCGGCCCCCTCTCCTTTATTTTTAGAAATGGCCCTGGGGGATGGGGTCCCCTGGGCCTAATAAGTCTCGGAGGCCATGCTCCCCCCCTTTATATTTAAATAAGTGGCCCGGGGTGGGTCCCCAAGGCTGATAATGGCTCGGGGAGGAGGGCCGCGTGGCTGTGTGGCAAATCATGTATACCGCCATCAGAAGTTTTTGTGCCACAGAGAAATTTTCAATAGATGCATAATGCTTTGCCAACAATACAAATCACTGACATATCACCTTATTATGTTTGTCATCTCCTGTCCCGGAAAACATGGTAAGTACAGCAAACAAATGACAGTAATGAATAATAATCCAGGAGAAATTACTCTAGTTTTAAATAATGTGCCTGACAAGATATTCAATCTATTGTTATCACTGTGCAACTTCACAACCCACCAGTTTCATGTGGCAAAATCTAAAATGCCATCAGATTTTTACTGCCCTCAGATGCCACAGTCAACATCTCAAGTTGCCCCTTGTGCTGTGTGAGTAGCTCATCCAAATCCTATTTCATTCTGCAGTGTGGGACTTGCATTCCTGAATATGAGGGAATTGCAAAACTACAAATACCAAAATGTAAAGAATAAAACAAAGCAGTAGTGGCTGATGTAAGGGAAATGTGGTGGGGCGGGAGCAGCGTGGGAAGGGGGCAACTGGAGGGGGCTTAAATAAAAATTAAAAATAAAAATTACCTGCCTGTCTTCTGCTCACCGCGCTGTTCCCCGGACGTTTCCTCTGTCACAGGTTGAAGCTCCCAGCTTCCCTTGCAGACAATCCCGATGCTGCTCTCACCATGAGAGCAGTGTAGGGATTGGTTGGAGCACAATGGTTTATCGTCACATCAGGACATGGGACACTGTGCCTACTGATCTCTCCACCCAGCAATACAGCTGGGTTGGAGAGATGTCAGTGCACAAGACGATTTGGCCGGCCTGAGACGGCCGGCCAAACCATCATGTGCACTGACAGCAAGGCCCACCACTTCTCCTCGCCTGCTGCAGTGCTGTGGCCCTGCCCCCAAGACAGCCGCAGGACGAAAAATAAAATTGGTCTGCACTTAGATCATTTTATTTTTTGTTAGCTTCTGTGGGCAGTGGGGAGACACCCCTCTGCCATAGTGGAGGAACAGCCCCTGAACCAAGACCTTATAAGCTATTCTCTATTGACATGTTTCTCTCTGAAGCAACTCTTGTCATGGCTACTACCTGGGTCCTGGTACCCTGGACACCCCTGAAGCACCACCATGCTCCACATCACCCCTCATTAACTCAACATCACCCTCTTGTGACCTCACCTCAACTAATTCTCACTGTCTGATCATGTGAAAATCACTTCATCTCATCTTCTGCTAAACCTCACGTCTGTTCCATTTTGCCACACTCAACCTTACCCCCACCTCTGCCCCCCTGACCCTCATCTGATGCTCATCTTCTTCTAGCCTTAACCTTGCCTGAACATATCCCTTACTTCACATTAACCATATCTCACTCCATTGTCATGCCCTCTTGGCCTCACCCTCCCCTTAACTTCTAACATTACTCAGCCTCACCTCAATTTCATCATAACCTTTCCTCAGCTTCACCTTATCTTCACACCCTGCTCCCTCACCTCAACCTCACCCACACCAATCACAACTCATTCTGACGAAAACCTCTCTCACCACACCACAACCTCCTATTAGTCCATCTCTCAGCAACATCACCCTTACTGTCACCACCAACCTCATTTCGCTCTCAGCCTCACTACAACCCAACCTTAACTTTTCCATTGCAACATCACCTCAATCCCACCTTGCATCATGCTTAACTCAAATTCCTCACTTCCTCTCTCAACTTCACCTCATCTCAAACATACCTTGTGTCAAACTCAGCTTAAACCTTCAGCCACATTCTAAGGTACATTCAGCACAAGTGTGGACAATTTGACCCTCCCTGGTAATCAGGGCAGCCCTGTGAACATTAACACTTTCTGTGGAAGCACAGCTAGGCATGATAGCCATTATCACACTGTCACCCTGTCTAATCTGTAGGGCAGAGCCAGAAAGTTCTTGACAGGCTCTGTGTATGAGGCGTGCAATCTTTTAGAGGGCAAGTGACTTTGCTTCAGTTGTTTCTAGTCAACTGTGTGAGTTGAGATGCATGTGCTTAGACTCCTCTTGGTCAGCCTGCAGTGTGGGGTAAGGTTGCAGCTGGCAAGCTAGTGTCTGTATCAGTCAAAAACTCCCACGTCCACAGTCCCCCACAGCAACAGCACACGTGCAACACAATGTCACTCTCAAAAGGTGCAGGGGAATGCATAGTGTCAACGGTAAAAAGCAACCTTCATGTTCAACACTTCAGCCTCATGAAAACCATGCTTGGGTGGTGGGGAAATCTACACATCATTGTCATTGCACAAACAACAAAGCAGTTTCAGGGGAGGAGGAGCATCTTGGGAAATCTGCTTGCACAGTGGATTGCCCAGTAGCTAGCCAGGGCTCTTCCCTTGCACTCTTGGTGGGAAGCAGAAGAGGGGTGTTGCTTTCTGGGCTTTCAGAGATTGACAAAGTTTCACTATATGCAATAGCATCTTTGGGTTGGGCTGGGCAGTAGCAGGGTTCTTTGATCTTGGCTTTCACTCTACACTTCAGTCGTGATTCTCACTATAGCCTTCAAGACCTCTGGTGCAATTTTTTTGTGACTGGGTGCAATGCCTCTGTCAAGGTGAACACACTTTCCTGGATCACCGGGGGCCACTTCTATCCACAAATAGTATCAATTATGGAAGTTAGCAAGTAACTCAGCAGTGTTGTAAAATTGTTAGGGAGACCCCATCAGCTTAAAGTGTATCTTGCTCAAAATTCTCTTTGGGCCCTTGATAACGGACATTCCATATTGTTGGCAGATTTGCCATCATTCCCTGGTCATGGCAGACATCCAATAATGACACCAGAGCTTATGAACTTCATTCGGACTGTCCTACACTCAATCATGTGATTGTTACTGGGTTTAAGTCCTCATTTACCAAAACAAACCATACTCTGGGACCCTTAGCCTGTGGGTCACCCAACTCCTCATGTACAGCACAGAACTGCCACACATACACATCTCACATATAGGGAGAAATGAGGGGCTCCAGTCATGACAAACTACAAAGATTTACCAGAAAGCACCAGTATGTAGCGTCCCTAGCTTGAGGTTCAGCTCAAAAGGCCTGTACCCCAGTACTGAATAATCAACTGACAACAACCATGAATTGCGTCATGGGCTGGACATGGCGATAGTAGACACCCATGTTAAAAGGAGTATGTCTGTGGGTGGACCCTATTTCCAGAAGAGTCTAAAATTAAGATGTTTGTACTCAGTCATAAAAACAACATGACATTTGATTATTTAGAATGCGGGATGGAGATCGGCTGATCACTTCCAGGCTTCCATTTTTCCATCTCCAGCTCTTTCATTAGGATTCGAAAACAGAATCCTGTCTCACTAATATTAATAGTGCAGGATTTGCAGCAGAAAAATATTCTTAGGTCCCAAACCAGACTGCTGTCTTTGCACAGCGGCCAGTGCTTAATTTGAGCCGGAAGTCATATCACTCATTTTTGGGCACCAGCACTGGTTTTTCCCCATCAGACATTACCCAAGGGCAAGAGAGGGAAAACACACAAAGGGGAAAGATGGGGGAAGAGAAAGACTGGTGGAGTCTGACTGACTATACCAGGTACTTTCAACCTTAGATAATACAATAAGTGTGACTCGGTGGTTTCCTGGCCTAAGATATACTTTTTATAAAATACACCCTAAAGGATAAGGTCAAGAGGGGAACATCCTGATCCTTAAATACACCTTAAGGTTTACAATTTAGGCTTTGGCATCCAATGTGGTAAGTATGAAGCTGGTGTAATGGCAGTCTGAAAGCATGTAAGTATGCAGGTATGGACAAGAACTAGTTATAAGGTCTGTATTTGCCGACAAGCGTGAAAGTTTCACCTACTTTTCAATGCCAATTCTAACATTGTTTATTTATTGAACAGATAATCTCCTGAAATAGTTTACAAGATCTGTAATCAGATATTGTTGCAGAAGGGGAGGTTGTTTGCTGGTATTGTATCTTATTAAATTATTTCATTGAGGGACTCCTTCAACTCACAGTAGACCACGAGGGGCATCAGGGCCATTTACAACTTTTTGCTAGGGCAGTTTCGCACCCTCTCTAGCCACAGAGAGAAGGGAGAACATTTGTTGACTAATGAATGTTCTAGTGGGTGGTTCCCGTCCATCTTAGCCCACTAGGGTAATAACAAGGCACCATTGATTTGCTATGTACTAAAACTGATAGAGACCTTTCCTGGCATCCATTGCCTTTGCTGTCTAGACTTCTGCCTAATCAAAGTTTGAGATAACTTCCTTCATTCACCTACCAAGGGACACGCCACCTTGGGTTGTAATGAAAGAATAACGTCTGTGTAGTGTTCACACAAAAGAGAGTTGGCGATGTGCTTATTGCGTGAATTCGATGGATTAATAGTGGCCATGAACATCACATATGTTTTATGTCAGTTAGTGTCCAAACAGCTGCCCCTCCCTTTCTGCCTATCTACAGATAGGAGTGAATGAGAAAGAGATAGCTGTCCCCCCCTTCTAATTGTACTCGTCACCGGTGTGAAAGCTAGATGTCAAAGAAGATGTGGTGCCACAGGCCTTCTGTAGCAAGAAACAACAGCTAGACCTTGTGGGAAATCTCTTCAGGTTCCCAAGAGGTCTCTTACGACCATACACCCCAACTTACAGATCTTGTCCCTTAGACATACTGGTGGTTACCCGACAGGCCAATGAAACTTTGCCACAATTTTGCAATGGAGCTGGAATGAGAGAATTTAAATCATGCATATATTATCAACTGTCAGATCTTTTATGTTCAGTCAATGATGAGTGGTTGATAGAGTTTTCAAAACCTTTTTTTATCTTAAAGGATTAGTATAGTTTGTCATCTTTATTCAGATTAGTTCAGTTTACAGAAATGCTGAATAAAAGATTGATTAGTGACACCATAAATCAATACAAAGTGTCAGTAAAGGAAGATTGTCACTCAACTAGCTAAGAGCCTACTCTACCTAAGTAGAACCCATGAAGAGTTCCTTTTTGGGAAAAGAGCAAGATAGAACTCCTAATGAAAAGTCGTTCTGGAAATTCAGCCGAATTCCCTTCAGTCGCAGTAGCAACCGTCAATGAATCAGCGGAGATAAAATGATCATTGCAGTAGCATTGATCAGAAGAGGTTTTGGATAAGGTAAAGAATAAAGTCACCATTAGCAATAGCTGTCGGTAACAAAGAGCTAGAATAGAAGTGACTCTCTGCAGAGTCATAAGGGGTCTGGAGTCCGCAGTTCCATTCTCTCTAGCTAAAAACACTTATTAATATAAAATCACACAATAATGTATCGAAACTTATGAATCATTAGTGGCTCTCCTCGAATGGAAACCACTCATCCGATGGTGTTGTCATCTTCCGATGCTTCCCTTCTCGATTCCCATGGTAAACATACATGCTGGTCTGTAGTAATAAATTGTTGTTTACTTTCCTAACATGGAGGAAAGACCTCATGAGAACTTTCTTGCCTAAGCTAAAAGATGTGCTCTATGTCCATTGTGAATACAAAAGCGAGTCGAATATTCTGAGACAAAAACTACCAATAATGTACTGGTAAGGCATACATATTTATATCTAATCATTATTTATTCTAACAGTCACTGCAGAGTTCTTTGTTTAACATAAATGAGCTAATGTGGTATGATGAAGCTAAGGAAACAAAAGCTTGAAGTCAGCACATTCTCAAGTAAGATGCTGGAGCTAGGCAAAATGTTCTAAATAAATGTTTATTAAGCTGTGAGCAAGAGTTGAAAGAAAAAGCTTTTTGGGCCTACTAAAGGGGAACCTTTAAGAATGATTGCTTAGTACAACATTTTTCCTAGTGTTATTTCATATACATTTAGGTAAGCACGTTTTCTCTACGTGTTATTAATTGCTGAACTATTTTGCAACATTAATAATGCATTGAACCCTGCTTTACATGATAAGGTTAGTCCTTTAGTGGCTAGTGGGGAGTTACCCTGCAATCAACAGAGTTTAACCTACATCTGTAGAAGAAGCCCGGTTATAAAGGGAAGGGAAACCCTTAACTGTCATATCATTAGCTGGAACATTGCGGGTCTGAGAAGCATAAAAGAGGATCCCAAGTGGCGTAACATGCTAAAAGATTATGAGATAATTAGTTTACAGGAAACCTGGGATACGGAAGATAATTTCTGGGTAGATGGGTTTCATTCATATAGTGTCCCCGCGCAGCCGTCTGCCTCAGGTAGAGCGAAGGGGGGTCTTTTAATGCTCTTTTCCCTAAAATTAGCAGGGGTTCATAGGAGGGTGGATGTGGGTTCCCAACATTGTTTGGCAATAGAATTTAATGCACATAACTCAAAGAAATTTTTGTTTGTTAATTTTTATAATTCTGGTGTTATGTCTAGGGTAAATGAACATTTAATCAATCTGAAACTTTTTTTAGAGGCGTACCAAGAGAAACAAACCACTTATTATTCAATTATAATTATGGGAGATTTTAATATTCATGTTTGCAGACTGAACTGTCAGGGGGATAATTATTTAGGGCCCCAGAACCTTCAAACCCCTCATTTTGAACACACACAGGCGGGGGAAAGTCTTGAGGAACTCTTAGCAGAAGCTGATCTTTATGAACCAGGTTTTCCCGTCATAAAGGAAAGGATTCTTACTTTTAAAGCGAGAGGTATAGATACTATTATAGATTTTATTTTTCTCTCTCCTACACTGCTGTCCCAGGTAATTTTTTATAATGCAAAGTGGACTCATTTTAGTGACCATAACCCTGTTATTCTTGTCTTAGACAATGGTTGTGGTCTAAAAGGGAGGTCGGAGAACCCAGGGGGTGCCACCCGTCTGAAAACATCTGACCAAGCACGCAGACTAAAATGGGCTAAGGTAATCCCGGACCAGTTTTTCCAGGAGTTATATGATAAGGCAGGGGATCTGTTCGAAACCTGCCTTGATAACTCTGGGCAGGGGGCGGGAGTCCTTTTGTCCTTTGAGGGCATTTGTGCTCAGGTGAAGTTAGACCTCTCCCTACCTATAAGATCCGGGAATTTCCTGGGAGAAAGATGGTTTGATAGGGATTGCTCTGAGACCCACCGAAAACTGATAGCTGCACTTAAAAAGGTCCCACGTGATAAAGACCATGTTGCTAGGCTAAGAAAGGCATATACATTTGCAGTGGTTAAACGGAAGAATGAACTTAAAGAAGAAGCCTGGAATGCACTTCTATCGGTGGAGGTCCTCAAGGATAGCTCTAGATTCTGGGCCATTGTTAATCAACCTGCCCTGTCAGGGTCTGAGAATTGCTTTGTTGAGTATAATATTACAGAAGATCAATGGCTCGCACATTTTGAAGATATTTATGAGTCCACTCCTAGCCTGGATTCATCTGATAACCTAGATCCCTGCAGGGTCTCTCCTATTATGGTTTTTGACGTGGGTGAAGTGGAAATGGCCATTATGCAAATGGCCAGTAATAAGGCCCCTGGACCAGATGGTGTCCCATCAGATCTGTATAAACAAAACCCATCGCTCTGGGCTAAAGTTTTGACGAATGTCTACAACAGGGCTAGTCATCAGGGTTTTCCGCCATCGTGGTCGACGTCTATTATAATCCCGGTCTTTAAAAAAGGCCAGAGAGGGGACCCACGGTGTTATAGACCAATTTCACTTATTGACTCTGCAGTAAAGGTTTTAGGGAGAGTGATTTTAACAAAGTTAATGGACTGGTTGGATGAGAATGATATTTTAACTAATCTCCAATACGGATTTAGAAGTGGTAGAGGCACTCTGGACCAGTGCCTTAATTTACATCTTTTAGCAGGAAAATACATCATAGCCAAAGAGGGGTCGCTTCAGTTAGCTTTCATGGACCTCTCCTCAGCTTTTGATCTGGTAAACAGATCTAAGCTATGGCTTGTCCTGCTAGATATGGGCATAGACCCAAGCTTAGTTTACTTCCTGGCGGACCTTCATAGTGATCTTTCGGCAAGGGTGAGGGTTAACCAGGATGGGAAATGCACACAGTATTTTAAATCTGGTAGAGGTGTACGTCAAGGCTGTATATTAGCCCCATTACTTTTTACGTTGTATATAAATAAGTTGGGCAAAGTTTTAGATTTAGCCAGCCTGGACATACCACGAGTAGGGGACAGGGTTATCCCTGTACTCCTATACGCGGATGATGCCGTGCTACTTGCCCGCACTGCTGTAGGGTTACAAAGACTTTTGGATTCCTTTGGGGCTTATATGAATTCGTTGGATCTCATGGTCAATAAAGCAAAATCACAAGTTATGACCATGGGCTTGAAACCGAGGAAATCCAAAACCCTGTTCTGTGAAGGCACTGAGCTGACTCGGGTTAGTTCCTTCACTTATCTAGGGGTAGTCTTTGATGAGAGGGGATCTTGGGTACCCCAACAAAAAGTTAAGAATAACGTAATGTCTAGGGCTACGGCTGCTGTGCATGGATTTGCCCAGCGTTTGGGAGTCAAACCAATTGATGCTATGTTGAACATCTACAGGTCAAAATGCTTGGCCATCGCTTTATATGGCGCGGCCATCTGGGGTTATAAGACGATGGAGGGGGTGCAGGTGTGTGAAAACAAGTTCCTGCGTTCCCTTCTGTCGGTCCCCCAATCAACCCCGACTTTCACAATACATCAAGAAATGGGAGTGGGTTACGTAGGAGATCAGTTGAAGTTGGTCCCGGTGGTTTGTTGGCTCAAGACCTGGCTTAACTTAGATTTAACCCTGAATCACATGATTTTAAAGGATTGTGTTTCCATGGATCGAGCTAACAATATTCCATGGCTCGCCTACGTCAAGTCCGCTTTAATTAAATTAGGCGGCAGGAATTATTTGACCAGCCTGACAAAATAAAGAAAGAGGACCTGGCATGGGTTAAAACACATTTCCTGAATGGGCTGATGGCGGAGCGGGAGGAAATTGAGCTAAAAAATCCACTGTTAGAGCATCTTTCTTACTGAAAACCTCCCCCCTGATCGAACCCTATTTGAGATGGGTTACGAGGCCCGCCCATCGTGCACTTTTAACTAGGTTCCGTTTTAATTTAAGTCATTTCTCTCTAGGCAACCTGCAAGGCTGGGGTAGGCCATGTGACCTGGGTCCTTGTACGTGTGATGATTTCTCAACGCAGGACACATTGCATTTTATGATGTTTTGTGAATTTTATAGTGTTATTCGTAGGAGATTTTTAATCCCAATTTTGAAGGGAAAGGGTTTTATTCAGGCGAAACCCGCCTTGTTTTATCTCCAGCTGCTGAACAATCCGCAGGAAACTTTTTATATTGCCAGTTTTCAAGTTGCTGCTGTGAGATTGAAAAAAGCGCGGTTCCACCCGATACCCTACAGAGTTATTACTTAGTTTTTATTACCTGGAATTATTGTGTTTTTCCTGTGTCGATCTTTTGATTTGCTTGTGTATGGTAGCCCTGATTTATATGTAATTGGTTGAAGTTTGATTTTATGTGAATCTCCCTTTTTTATTAGATTGTTTTTATTTTGATGAATTGGATCTGTGTTTTTTTTAAGTGTTTTAATATATTGTACTATGTGGTGTACTTTTATGGTTTTTAGTAACCGAAATAAAGTGGTTTGATGATGATGAATAATGCATTTTAAAATAATTATTTCACGTTATAAAGCAAGAAAATGTTTCCATGTGCCATTTCCTATGTGAAAACATTTCAGCAGTAGTTTAAATGCATTATAAGGTGCAATTCTAATATGGTTTGTAAGTCGAAATTTGATTTTTAAAGTTATTTCCCACAACCTCCACTCACAAACCGATTCTGGATGCCATGCAAATGGCCGAAGTGACCTGAGACAACTCTGAGGTCAAGTGAGGCATGTACGGTTAGGAACAATAATATCAAAACTTCCCTCCTTCTAGTGACAATAATGACGGTCTAGTCTGATTGATTCAACAACACTGACCTCCTCTGATTGTCTCACCAATAGCGTCCTGCTATGATTCATTGAGTAATATTTTGCTTCCTTGATTGACTGTAAAACATTGCTCCTCTCTGGGTTACTTAAATATGTTCCGCCTAGAAAATATTTTCCGACTTTGATTAATTGCAAAATTTTGTTATCCTTTGATTTAAACATATTGTCCTCCTTACACTGATTGAAGAATATGATCTTTCTTTGATTGTCTTCAATGTATTGCTCCCTTTAAGTACCACAAAAAATTGTCCTCTTTATCGATGACTGAAGAGCATTGCCTTATCCATGTGGTCTGCCAAACATGACCCCCTTGGATTGGCTAACAAATGTTTTCCCCACTTATACTGAAAGATATTGTTGAGGTCACTGGTGTCCAAGTGGCAGAAAACAGAAGGAATAGCTTCCCTGGCAGCTTTTTCACTGTTTAAGGATTCTTTAGACTTTTTGATAAACTGTATTGGATGAATCCTTAGAGGCCTAATATGTGCAGGAGACACTGCATTTATGTACAGGTGTTTCTAATATCAATGTAAGATTATCGGCCCTCATGAGCTAAAACAATGATGGCATGAATTCCCAGTAGTTAAGTATTTCCATCGTTCACTGCTTGGCAGACTTGGTAAATCTCACTAATCTGGAGTGGTATACCCAAGAGTCAGTTATCAGCTCCCTATTCCATGAGGGCTCAAAGTTAACCTTGCTGACGATGTCCCACAACGATGCCAAAAAGTGTGTGGGTGTGCTGGCCTTGTAAAGGATGTGCGTGTGGTGCACTTGGAGCAGACTGCTTCTTCTGGGGTGAGGTCAACATTGATTTGTGCAAAAACAGAACTGAGTGCTTATGGCTGGCCCACTTCTCTAATATGATAGGCAACCCACAAATGATTACATCGAATTTTACCTACAGGAATTAATCATGCTTAAGTCTCCTCTTGCTGATATACATTACCAGACATCTGGAAAGATCAGCCAATGGTATGGGAGAGTCAAGCATAATTATGCAGCAGTAATCTGTCGCTGGAAATCCACACACCATTTCTCTATTAATCCCCCACCCCAATATGATAACATTGGGGGCCTGTAGCTAAAACTCCAATAACTATCAGAAGGCCAAGCTTAAGCTCTGATATCTATTTATAGGCATGGTTAATGTCCAGCTAGAGGTTTGTGAGCGGGACTCATACTACTCATAAAAGCAAAACACTTGTATCAGATGTTTATTTCTAATAGTCAAACCCCCAAACATGTATTTGTCACTGATAGGTAATGATGATAATGATTATAATGATGAATATGGTAAGCATATGGAAGTACTCACTGGTGATCAGCTTGTCCACTCGATTGTCGTGACTTAAATCATCAAGTTTCAATCTGTCTAGTGGGCTCATGTCACAAATGATACATTTGCCAATACCAGCAGTTTAGGCAACACCGCTCTCTGGGACTTGTTGTTTTGGTTTTCCCACTCATAGTGCTAGCCTCCAAGTCCCAAGTTCATTTGGCTTTGAGTGAGGTCTGCCTATAGGTGACTGTAGCATATAACATGGCATGTCTTGGCAGCTCTCCTGCTGTATACAAGATACAGGTTGAGATCGTGTGGCTTAAGGTCTAAACTCACTTCATCCGTATGCTATCATAATAGAAAGAGGGCCTCAACACTCTATAGTGGTGTCCTAGGATGACCACAATTAAACTTCAACGCAACCTGCTCAAAATATACTACCCTCAAAACAATATATGCCTACACAGACGTAACTGAATATACATGTCAACATTCAAAAAGGCAAAAAAACTACACTATACCAACCGAATTCAGAATGTAAAGTATGCTAATAAAGAATTTTATAAAATACTCACAGAATTTCATAAGCCAAAATGCACTAGAAGTTGCCTAACACAATTCTCAAGAATTTTGTAAAAAACTGGCAAATCATTACACAACTAAAGCAAACATGGTGGATTCCCTTTTAAACAACAACAAAAAACAAAGGCCCCAACCATATTATACAAAACCCTTCAAGTAAAAGCAAACACAGCCTCTACTTTTTCAAAGAATTATCTCCAACTGAATTTCTAGATCTTGTCAAAGTGAGCAAGCACACAGTCTTCCTCTCTGACCCTTGCCCACCTCAAATCTTTAAAAACATTCTACTATCAACTTCTGCGGCCATTCCTCTCAGAACACTCATCAACAACTCCTTAACAACAGGCGTTTTCCCAGAACACTTACAAAAAGGCATGCATGTGCTCATTATTAAAAATTCTTAACCTGGACAATCAGGACCCTTCAACTACAGACTCATAGCAAACGGACAAGTCTTGGGCAAACTTACAGAAAAGGCAGCTTTCACACAGATGTTATAATTCATTAAAGATAATTCCATACATTCTGACTTCCAAACTGGATTCCATCCAGGAAGAGGCACAGAATCAGCCCTAATCTCTAACTGTGATGACCTTCAAAACACAGTAGACCAGAACTGGGTTGATGCCCTTCTTCTTTTGGACCTTTCGGAAGCCTTTGACACTGTGGATCATGACATACTAATCCAAAGACTTGAGGAAGCTGGAACTGAGGGCACAGCTCTCAACTGAATCACATCGTACCTACAAAATAGAACAAATATTATACATACTCCTCCATTCTCTTCTAAACCATACAGAATTAAAGAAGGAGTCCCTCAAGGCTCCATCATTTCACACATGCTTTTCAACATCTATATGAAGTCATTACCAGATGTGATCAATGGCTTTGACTTCACCTGCTATAACTATACAGATGACACGCAGATAATTCTGAAACTGGAAAACCCAAGGGCATTGGAACATTGAAAATCTTCAGTTGCTGTTCACCAATGGATGACATGGAGCCACCTCAAACTGAATGCCTCCAACCGAAATACTCACCTGTGGAGATTGGAAAACCTATGACCCTCTCTGCACCCGGCCTGATGATCTAGGACCACCACCAAAAATATCTAAGGAGGTAAGAAACCTTGGAATTGCCATGGACGCCAAGCTGTCAATGAATGGACAAGTGGATAAGGCAGCCAAATCAGGCTTTCACAAAATAAAACACTGTTAAGCATCTTCTTGCACCTAGGATTCTGTCCCAAATTGCAAGCCACTATCTTGCTTGTCCTGTCTAAACTAGATTACGCTAATGGTCTGTATCACGGCTCACCTTTGTCAACTATGAGAAGATTAAAGAGAATTCAGAATACTGCCACTAGACTCCTCCTACATGTAAAGCCACAAGCACACATCTCCTATGCCTTGAAGGCCCTTGTTACCAGTTGCCAGAACATCCACCTTCAGGCTGCTTTGTATCACACACAAAGCAATTCATGGCAAAGGACCACTCTTCATCAGGAAAAAAACAACAAATACATAAAACAAAGGAACCTACGCTCGAGAATAGCTCCCCGCCTCAACATTCCTACATACAAGAAAAGAAATGTGGGTGGAACATATTTCTCTGTTCAAGCAGCCAAACTATGGAATTGACTACCCGCACACATAAGATCCACTGACGAACATCTTAACTTCAGAAGATTAGTCAAGAGGTGGCTCTTCCCCATATGACAACTATACTCAAAATACAACCCTGCACCACAACAGTATTCATGGACATGACAAACTATGCTTCTTGCAGCATTGAGCTAAAGTTGTTGTGATACATATGTCATTGCACATTGAACCGTGCTTCCTGTTCTAAGCAGATACATTTATATAAAGAGACTACATTTTATAACACCACAGGATACATATGCATATAAGACAATGTAATACTTGCTGCTTCTATGTATATATAGGTGCATATATAGAGGAGTTTATGCCTGCTACTAAAACTTTAAGAAAAGTTATGAAATAATAAGCATACTTCACCACAAGATAAATGTGCACATCAGACCATGTAAATTTGCTGTTTATATGCACACATGGGTTTTTATATGGAGGGGTTTTCTCCAGCATTTAAAACCTGCCAAGTGTCATATGCATATAGTATGTATCAGATAATTTCTGCTTTTTGTTATTAAAAAAAATCCTCCTTTCAACCTTTGTCCATCCCTCTTCACTCTGACTTCCATAACTTTCGGACTACTCTGAACTCCCAAATGTCCTTCTCAAACGTTTCCCTCCTTCTTTTAGCCATATCACCCAACTAACAGGCACACAGGATCACTACTTACAAAAACAACTTACTATTTCTCCTTTCAAATCCATTCCCATCATCCTGTCCCAACTCTAAACTCTACTGAACACACAAGAAATTAGGAGCACAAAACTAACAAATGCAAAAAAGGAAAAAAAGTATTGCTGATCTACTACTATTAAATTCTAATCTTGTGTCCCAGAGTAGCATGTCTTTTGCTGCAAATCACTTTGACGCCTCGCCTGGGGTAGTAAGTATATAAGTATATAAATGCCATTAACAATTACAACCCCATTAGAAAACAACTAACTCTTCTCCAGCATTGAAACTAGAGTGTACTCTCTGTACCGTGCATGTATGAGTATGAAAAAGCACCTTGCAGATGCAATCGCCACCCATGAAACAACGATGAATCTGGACTCATGTCAATGTTGTCCCTTCAGTTTGGTGGTGCTCGATTGGAGTGGCACCATTTGGAGCTGGCCGTATTACTAGCTCCTCATTTCCACCTTAACTTTACGGTAATGTTGGTGAAACACCTTCTAATAGTACTACTGACTGTAACTGACACATACCATGGTGGGCCTCAAGCCATTTCACAGCAGAAAAAGTGAATAAATGTTACTTTAAGTGCCTCAGAATAAAATTGTACCAATTACAGCATTGGATAGGATTACATGCCCTTAGCTTGTGCACATATTTAAAAAAACAAGCATTGGCAAAGCCATAGGTCTTGCCTATGCAAGAGCTATTGGCTTTGGCAATGTGGTTTTGCAATGTTGTACACCAGTGTGGCTGCTGTTCAGCATGGCTAAAGGTTAGTGGTGTGGAGTGTCCTAGAGTGGAGTGGGAGGAGTAGAGTGTCGTAGACTGGATTTGTTGGAGTAGAGTGCCGTAGAGTGGAGTAGGGGGAGAACAGTGTCATACGGTTGAGTAGAAGGGATATAGTTCAGTGGCAGAGAGTGTCGTAGAGTGCAGTGTCATAGAATGTAGTGTCATAGAGTGGAGTGGTGTAGAGTGGAGTGGCGTAGAGTGGAGTGGGGTGGAATAGGGTGGAGTAAGTTGAAGTGGATTGAGGTACTTGGGTGGACTGGCCTAGAGTAGATTGGGGTGTTTTGGATTGAGGTAGAGTGGGTTGGATTGAGTCCAGTGGGGTGAATTGTAGTGGGCGGATTATTTGGATTGGAGTGGAGCAGAATGGAGTGAGGCAGATTGTTTTGGATTGGGGTGGGGCAGATTGGAGTGGGGAAGATTGTTTTTGGATTGGAGTGAGGCTGATTGAAGTGGGACACATTGTTTTAGATTGGAGTGGGGCAGATTGGAGTGGGCAGACTGTTTTGGATTGGAGTGGGTGGATTGTGGTGGATTGGATTGGATTGGGGTGAGGTGGGCAGGATTGGCGTTGGGTAGATTGGTTGGGCTGGATTGGGGGTCTGGATTGCTGTGGGGTGGATTGGATTGGAGTAGGGTGGATTGTGGTGGATTGGAATGGGGCGACTTGGGATGGAGTGGGTGGGTTGGGGTGAGGTGGACTAGATTGAAGTAGGGCGAATTGGAGTGGGGAAGTTTGGGGTTGGACAGATTGGAGTGGTGCAGATTGTTTTGGATTGGAGGGGGCAGATTGTTGTGGGGCAGAGATTGGAGTGAGGCAAATTGTTTTGGATTGGAGTGCGGTGGATTGTGGTGAATTGGATTGGAGTGGGGTGGATTAGGGAGGGAGTGGGATGGATTGGATTGGGGTGAGGTGGACAGGATTGGAGTGGAGTAGATTGCATTGGGCTGGATTGGGGGGATTGGATTGGTGTGGGGTGGATTGGATTGGATTGGAGTGTGATGGATTGTGGTGGATTGGAATGGGGCAAATTGGGATGGATAGAGTGGGTGGATTGGGGTGAGGTGGATTGGATTGGAGTGGGGTGAATTGGAGTGGGGAGGTTTAAAGTGGGGCAGATTGTAGTAGAGCGTATTGGAGTGTGGGGGATTAGAGTGAGGCAGATTGTTTTGGATTGGAGTTGGGCAGATTGGAGTGGGTGGGTTGGAGAGAGCAGATTGTTTTGGATTGGAGTGGGGCAGATTGGAGTGGGTGGATTGGAGTGGGGCTGATTGCTTTGGATTGGAGTGGGGCAGTTTGAAGTGGGATAGATTGGAGTGGGGCAGACTGTTTTGGATTGGAGTGGGGCGGATTAGAGTGGGGCGGATTGGAGTGGGGCAGACTGGAGTGGGGCAGATTGGAGTGGGGCAGATTGCTTTGGGTTGGAGTGGGGCAGTTTGAAGTGGGATAGATTGGAGTGGGGCAGACTGTTTTGGATTGGAGTGGGGTAGATTGGAGGGGGGTGGATTGGAGTGAGCAGATTGTTTTGGACTGGAGTGGGGCATATTGGAGTGGGGCAGATTGTTTTGAATTAGAAGGGGGCAGATTGTTTTGGATTGGAGTGAGGTAGATTGTTTTTCATTGGAGTGGAGCAAATTGTTTTCGATTGGAGTTGGGCAGATTGGAGTGGGGCAGATTGTTTTGGATTGGAGTGGGGCAAATGGTTTTGGATTGGATTGGGGCAGATTGTTTTAGATTGGAGTGGTTCAGATTGGAGTAGGGCAAGTTGGGAGAATTTGAGTGTGGTGGATTGGAGTGGATTGTATTGGGGTGAGTGGTTTGAATTGGAGTGGTGTTAAATGGACTGGTCTGGGGTGGATTGGATTGAATGGGGTGGATTGGTGTGGGGTGAGGTGAGTTGGGGTGGATTGGTGTGGAGAGGAGTAGGGCATATTGGAGTGGGGTGAATTGGGGTGTACTGTGCAATTATGTGTTAAAGTATAATTTCAGAAATTAAACATAAGAAAGAAACAATGTAACTTTGCAATAACATAATCCTCATCTTTTGAGTAAGCGCCCACGATCATAAACAAAAGAAACAATGAGTGCAAAGTGAGAAAAGAAGACTTGGCAAAATAAAAGAAAGTTAACTATAGAAAATAAATCTTTGCAATTTGGTTTGCCCTGCTGGTCACGTTTTTGCCAGTGGCACGCCTTCTGTTTGCAGGGCACTAAAAGTTAAAAGAACAAAATAGTACCTGAATCACGTCGGGAGCAGCGGACGGGCACTGACTAAGCTGAATCAATCAGTGCTTGGTCCCTGGTTCACAGAGACGAACAGAAATGGTGTTAGGTCTGCCTTGACGAATTACGAGGCTGTAAAGAAGAGTGCCACGCAACCAGCAAATGGCAAGCAACGGGCGGGCTTCAAGCCCTTTTCTGTATACAAGTGTCTCGCAAGTGAGACGCATGCGCTAGCGCATTCTCTTGCAGGGTCGACCCTAATATGGAAAATGCACTCGCCCATTTTAGCAGGGTCGACATGTTTCACTGTTGTGATATTTTGGCAGATGCGTCAGGGCTAAAGGCTAAAGGTGCAGGACAGACCTTTTGAAAAATAAGCGACATACTATAAACCGTAAACTATCTTCAGAAAGATTACTGCTAGAACGGGCATCCCTATATGAGGCAGGACGGAGAGAGGTTCAGGGACACATTGAGGGATGGTGCTCGGACATAAAATGTAGCTTTTTCATGGAGCAGCCATCCATCAGAAGAGGTCGAGAGAAAAATAGTCAAAGGATTAATAAAGACAAGTGATCGGCACAGAGGACAATAATGATGAGCATATAAGGTTAAATCTGGACACCAAATGTGGCATATGTAAGAGACAGGCCGCCAGGAGGGCTGACAGCCCCACTCACCATCAAAAATGTTTAGGTCCGATTGACCAAACCCTGCTTTAAAAAGTCAGAAATGTACTCAATTAAGTGTCCTATATTTGGAGCATATTAATGAGTAAACAATAGTCAGTCATTGATTCTCAGGTGTACTCCAAAAGGCCAATATTTACTCTACCTCTTTGTGGAATGAATAAGGCAAGTTGAAATGTGCACTTGCGTATTTAACTTTTTTTCTCTTTTTTTATATGCAGGGAAAATATTCCCTCTGTGAAAATGTATTCCCACCTATAAACATAAACGTAATATAGAGGAAAATTGACGCCCTGGCGGATGTTCCACCTTTCCATGTGCCTTTTACATCTTAAAAACTCCACTTATTGGATTGCAGGGTCATTTATATAACAATTTGGGGCATATTAGCAAGACCGGCGATAAAATTATCGCCGTTTAGCGGCAGGAAACTGCCGCTAAAACGGCGATAATGGGCTTGCTAATATGCGTTATGGAATTCCAATAGAAGCCCAGGTTAGATGTGCAGGACATCTAACCTGGGCTTCTATTGGAATTCTATAACGCATATTATTAAGCCCATTATCGCCGTTTTAGCTGCAGTTTCCTGCCGCTAAAACGGCGATAATTTTATCGCCGGTCTTGCTAATATGCCCCTTAGGGGCATATTATCAAGGGCTTTATCGCCGATTTAGCGGCACTTTTTGCCGCTAAATCGGCGATATTTTTAACGCCCTATTAGCAAGCTGTCGCTAACAGGCGTTAGCGACAGCTTTCAGGCGTTAGAGGCTGGGAATTACATCGCCTTGCATGTCAGCGATATTTATCGCTAATGACATGCAAGGTAGGCGTTCCCAACCTAACAGCGACTGAAAACAGTCGCTAACATCGCTATCGCCTATTAGCAATAACCGCGAGGCGATAAAAATACGCGCGCTAACCGCGATTAGCGCTGGTTTTTTAGAACTGGTAAAAGCATGACTTAACAATAATAGTCAATGGGAGGTGGATTGCAAGGTTAAGTCCCCAGCATTAGCGCGAGGAATCTATCGCTGGATTTCTCGCGTTATTGCTGGGTTTCACCGCTATCGCTGGATATTTTATCGCATTGGAGATAAACCTTGCTAATAGCATGTTATCTCCGCGGTAATATCCAGCGATAGCCGGCGATAGAAAAACGCGCGCTAAGCAAGCTTTGCGATAATTATCGCAGGTTCTTGCTAATATGCCCCTTTGTTTCTTATCCCCTGCGAGGTTTAAAGCGCTTTCCCAGATTCCGTGAAACTAGATGCTGACTGTAGAATCGTAAGTGCCTGTTTTTTATACTAAATTGCAATGAGGAGCACAAAAACACTTGCGAATCTGTGTTTCTATTCTGAAGTTTTCCGAATGACGCAGAGTTGCAGTGGACGCTTGTTCTCTTCTGTCAATTCGTTGCAATCACCGACCACGCCCACTTACACCACCAGTTTTCATAATTCTTTTTCCATTTTGTAAAACTGAAGTAAGTGCCAGGATGTGCGTCATGGCTCTCATTGCCACTGTTAAAATGAAAGCTGTGTTTTCCTGCTCCCTGAGTGGGATATACCTTCGGGGTGCACTAAATTATCCTTCTTGTAGACCGGCCCTGTAATTTATAGAGCGCAGGGTCGAGAGTAGAAACAACATTACAGAGGTTCATGCAAAGTGCAGGGCTGCAGGTGTTGCCCGCCCCTCGGGCTCTAACTCCTGCTTCCTGGCCTGACTTCTGCCCTGACTGAAAATGAGTAAACATTTTAAGACTGCCGAGTGTTTCCTTGTCAGGAATGACACATGCAGTCAATTCTGACCATTTAGACAACAGCTCGTATATTGTTGCTATTTGCAGTTGTTCTTTTCCTACTCGAAGTGTGGGCCTACACGTAGTAATAGGCGAATTTACAGCTTCCCCGCATTTTGAGAACTTCGCTCATTCTGAAGGTGGGTGGATTTTCAGACTTCGTCGGAGACCTTATTCCCTGCAGCAAGAATTTTTAAGGCTGCGGTAACTGTTTTGCCCCCTGTCACTTAGGGCTGCTCTTAACCATGAGTGGCAGTGTGAAATCCCAGTAGCTTCCGCTCAAAAGCCACATAATTCCTTTCCCCAACATGCGACACCTGGAAGTGACGAATGTCCGGTTACTTACCGGTAATATTCATTACTCCGAGTCGTAGACCTCCCCGTCACAGTCCAAACCACATGAGCATAGCTCCTCCCCCCAGAACTTCCAAGCAAAACTCTAGCCCATCCCTTCCCTCCAGGACACTCCCACAACCTGTGGCTCATAACCCCTGACCCACTGCATCACATCCTGTACCACCAAGCACAAGAAGCCGAACAGGGAGGGAGGGATGGGAACCAGCACTGTGACGGGAAGGTCTACGACTCGGAGTAATGAATATTACCGGTAAGTAACCGGACATTACCTCCGCGTCAGACCTCCCAGTCACAGTCCAAACCACATGAGCAGATACCAAAGCAAGAATCAGCTTCACTCAGTAGCAAAAACAGACTTTATTTAGCCAAGCAGAAAGTCACACCACTGGAGCAGAACGCAACACTGTGTCCCCAAACCTAGCAGACTCAGTCCCACCCACCACCAAACGATAATGGGACATAAAGGTGTAAGGAGAAATCCAAGTAGGCCCCGTGCAGATCTCAGCCATGGAAGCCCCCTGAAAGCAAGCCCAGGAAGCAGCCACCCCCCAAGTCGATCTCCCCTGCACCAACCCAGGTGCCAAGACACCACAAGCATCATACGCAGTCCCCACAGCCCACCTCAGCCACCGACTGAGAGAAGCCCCAGAGGGCTTCAGACCCTGACCAGCCAGCCAAAAGGTCACAAAAAGTGAATCCACCTTACGGAAAGGCTTAGTACGCAGTAAGTACACCTCCAGAGCCCGCCGACCGTCCAAACAGTGCAGCCGCACCTCAACCTCAGAAAGAGGATCCTGACAGAAAACCGGCAAAACTAGATCCTCCGAGCAGTGAAACAAGGAAGGGACCTTGGGAATAAAGGAAGGATCAGGCCGCAGAACAACCCGATCTGGAAAAAAAAACGCAAAAAGGGCTCCGAACAAAGCAAGGAGCCCAACTCCCCAATCCTCCGAGCCGAGATAATAGCGACAAGGAAAAGCACCTTGAGTGTCAAAAACCTCAAAGATACCTCATGCAGAGGCTCAAAAGGAGCCCCCTGCAAGGCCCCCAAAACCAAAGGAAGATCCCAATTAGGAGCAAAGGACTTAATGACAGGCTTCTGGAGGAAACAACTCCTCAACAACCGGGACACCAAGGGGACCACAGGCTCACAGTCCGAACCCCGAAAGGCCCTCACAGCCGCCCACTGAGCTCTCAGGGAGGACACAGCCAGCCCCAAGTCGAAGCCATCCTTCAAGAAATCCAAAATACACACTGGGTCCACCTCCAACGCAGACCAACCCCGCGCTGTACACCAATCCAGAAACGAAACCCAATGTCTGGCATAGGACTTGAGAGTCGAAGGGCACCTGGACTGCTGAATAAACTCAGCCACAGAAGGAGAACACCCTAAAGCCACCAGATTCAGCCTCTCAACAGCCAACCCACCAGTCGCATGCGGACCAGACAACCCCGGGACAGAGGGGGAAACGACAGGGGACAAGGAACCACCAGCAACCTCCAGCAAGGCCCCACCGCCAACCTCAACAACAGAGGGAACCAAGGTCTCCTGGACCAATCCGGAGCCACCAGGATAACTGAGGCCCGATCCAGTTTGACCTTCAGCAGGACCCGCGGAACCAGAGCAATTGGGGGAAAGGCATACATCAGGTCCCCCTCCCACCGGAAGGACAGCGCATCCACCCTCCAAACCACGTCCGTCCGAACCAGAGAACAAAACCTCTCCCTCAAGGCGTTCCCCGGAGCTGCAAACAGGTCCACCACCGGGACCCCGAACCGGGCCATCAGGCAACCAAACACCTCTGGTGTCAGGCACATGTCGGACAGGGAGGGAAACACCCTGCTGAGGCGATCCGCCTTCGAGTTCAAAACCTCCGGCAGATGCAAAGCCCTCAGAGATAACAAGTGCGACTCCGCCCACTGGCAGATTTGCTGAGCCAACAAGTTGAGGGAAGCCACCTTCGCACTCCCCTGGCGGTTGACATAACACACCACCACCGTGTTTTCCGAGGAAAACGACCTTTACAACGCGGTCAAAACACCGCAATACATTTACTTCGCTGTCATTACAATGAAAGTCGTTACAACGACTTGCACTAGATGGCGCTCTAGACTAAGGAATAGTGTGATTTACTATTCCAACACCTTCCCTACTGTTACGTAGGCTGGAGTTGGAATAGTAAATCATGCTATTCCTAAGGTCAGCGCCCTCCAGCGCAAGTCGTTGTAACGACTTGCGTTGTAAAAACTGCGATGTAATGTACTGCGATCTAAATGATCGCGTTGTATCGTCATACATTCGTTTTCCGACCACACCATCACATCCCTCTGGAGGACCCAAGGAAGAAAAAGAGCCAAGGCCAATTGAACCGCCTTCAACTCCCTCCAATTCAAAGACATTCCTGTCTCCAGTACAGACCAAAGCCCCTGCACCGACTCCTGAGCCAGCACCGCCCCCACCCCAGTTCGCTGGCATCAGTCGTCAGGACCAACCTCTCCTGGGACACAAAGGGCGAGCCCTGCAAGAGATTCTGCTCTTCCAGCCACCAGGAAAACTCCTGGGCGATGGCCACTCCCCCCGGAATCAACAGCTCGTAATCCAGAGACGCCGGATCCCAATGCCCCAGAACATGATTCACCAGGGGGTGCAAGTGCAAACGGGCCCAAGGAACAATCATCACAGTAGCAGACATTAGCCCCTGAACATGCAACCACTGCCGAGCCGTGGAAGACTGAGCCCCCAACACCCTCCTTAGTTCGCGCATCAGAGTCAGCCTGCGGGGTTCCGACAGGAAAACCTTTCCCAACTTGGTGTTGAAACCCCCCCAATGAACAGCAGTTCCTGAGTGGGGCAAAGATGGGACTTCTCCAAGTTCAGAATCCACCCGAACTGCCGAAGGAGCCTGCAATCCTCCTGGGTATGGGCCTGAGCCTGAAGGAAAGAAGAGGAAGAAATCAACCAATCGTCCAAGTCAGGGAACACCTGGATCCCCTGAGCATGCAACAACCCACCAAGGGCGCCAACACCTTAGTAAACACCCTAGGAGAGGCTGACAGCCCAAAAGGCAATACCTTGAACTGGTAATGATCTACTCCCACACAGAAACGCAGGAACCTCTGGGAAGCCACGTGGACCGGCACATGAAAGTAGGCGTCCCAGAGATCTAGAGAAGCCAGGAAATCCCCCACCGACAGGAATGGAAGAATCAACTGCAGAGACACCATTTTGAAGGACCGATGAGGGATACACAAATTTACAGCCTTTAGATCCAGGACAGGACGGAAGTCTCCATTTGGCTTCTGGATCAGAAATAGGATCGAGTAAACCCCCCGACCCTGCTGACTCACAGGCACCCTCACCACAGCCCCTTTGGAAACCCGGTCTTGAACAACGTCCAACAGAGCCCGACACTTGACCCGAGATCTGGGGACAGGGGTAGCTCTGAATACATCCACTGGAGGAACACCAAACTCGATCCTGTAGCCCAGCCAGACAACCTGCAGGACCCACTGATCTCGAACGAACTCCTCCCAAACAGGAAAAAAAGACGTGAGGCGACCCCCAACCGGTGCCACCAATGAACTCCTCACATAATCACGACTTGGAGGGCCCTGAAGAAGAGGAGGCACCCTGTTGACGCCGGGATTTGTGGAAGGAAGGCACACCCCGGCCACGTCCCTGACCACGAAAGGGTTGGGCTGACATTTTGGACCGGAACGCCTGCCCAAAAGCCCGCTTATAACCAGCAAACTTCCCTCTCTGTGAGGAGCGGACCGGAGCCAACAACTTTTTGTCCTCTGCCGTCTTCTTAATTAATGCCTCCAAAGGCTCCCCAAACAGTTTAGAGCCCGTGAAAGGAAGCTTCATCACGGCATCCTACTGAGCAACCTCCGCCTTCCAAGGCTTAAGCCACAACTGTCTCCGAGCAGCCACTGGGGCCCCAGCAGCAGCAGCCGCTGCACTAAGGGAATCGAAGGACAAATCCGCCAGGAAGCGCAACTGCTGCTCTAGCATGGACAAAGAGTCTAAGGGATCCTCATCCTGTAAGAGCTGTTCAGAAATACCCTGACAGTCTTTTAGAAGCGACTGAATTAGGTAGCTAGTGTAAGCCGCAGAACGAACTGCAAGATTAGAGGCAGCAAAGGACCGCTTCAAAGCCCCTTTCACCCGTTTGTCCCCAGGATCAGAAGGAACCGCATCCTTGGACACCACCAGGCTCTGAGATGCCATACCAGCCAGCAGGGAATCCACCTTCACCACAGACGGAAATTCCTCAGCGAACCCTTGTAAAGGATACCTTTTAGCTAGAAACCGGGGAAAGGTATGTCTGTCAATATCCTTTCCACTCTCCTTCTAGCACATTCCTCACAGATTTATGAATAGGAAGGCATTCAGGCTCTTTCTTCTGGTAATTGGCGAAAAAGTCTTCCGACTCTCCACCCTCCAAGGGACTAGGGAACCCCAAATTGTCCCGAAAATGCTGCAGAACACTGTGAAGGTCGGCCCCTTAGACAAAACGACCCTTCACCTCTTCATCCGACTCCAAGTCTGGATCGACATCGGCCAAGGCATCCAATTTCTGCCTCTTAGGCCCCTTGGGCTCACTAGCCATAAAGGCCGCAGCCACTGCGGCCTCAATCATCTTCTGCACCTCAGCCAGAGAAGGAGCAGTGGAAGACCCAGCAACCACCACCTCCTCCTCACATCTGGGATTACCCACATCTGAACCTCTACCCTCCATGATGGACCAGGATAGCAGAGTAACCATCCACCTGACCAATCAACTAAGCCCCTAAGGGCAAATTATTAAATGCCACCATGACCCACAGCCAATCCCCAACAGGACCGTAGGCTGGCCAAAAATGGGCAATCGGATACAACGTCCACCCAATAAAACTAACAACCGAAGCAGGCCCCAGCTGTAAGGAAACCCGACCGAGCCCCAGATGCCGCCCTACCAACAGGAAGTTGAGAACACCCAGGTAAGGCTCCCCAGCAGCGCCCTCCATCCCAGCACACAATACCAAATGCCCACCAAGGATATAGCGAAACACCAGGACTTACACACAACATTAAGAGATAGAGTCAGAGACCGCCACAGCCAGGCCATAGTGAGTCAGTGCAAGCGACATGTATTCCTAGCAGGGAGAATCGGAAAGCCCCCGCGGGCCCGTAAAACTTACGGCAGCAACGCCATAGAGAGGGGAGACCAGCCGTCCCCATGCCGCAACAAGAGAGCCCGCACCTGGTTCCTCGAACCCAGTCCCAGAGCCAGAACCGGGGAACAGCCAAACTGAGAGTCCCCGCGGGCCCCACGAGGCAGGAGACACCGCCCCAACAGAGGGGAAACTCGGACTCGGAATACGAGAACCGAGCCCACCCCCGCGCAGAAGACCTCCGAGGAGGAGCCCATCAGCCACGCCCCCGGCGCACCGAAAAAAGGCAAAGCCGCGCCAACACACGTCCCCTCCCTCCCTGGGTGTTTTCGCTAGAGCAGGGAACGAACCCGGTAGAGGGGAATCCGCAGCATGGCCGTCACTACCCCATACCAGGTAGTCCGGCCCACCGAACCCTAGTCCCGCTATAGCAGGGACTTAAACACGCACCCAGGCAGGCACTCAGGGAAATCAATGGCCGCTCAACGCAGACCGCCGCACACTTACCGGTGGGAGGCGGCAGGCCCCCCCACGTAGAGTCATGCCCGGAACAGCATCCAGCAGAAAAAAACAACAGGATGTGATGCAGTGGGTCAGGTGTTATGAGCCACAGGTTGTGGGAGTGGCCTGGAGGGAAGGGATGGGCTAGAGTTTTGCTTGGAAGTTATGGGGGGAGGAGCTATGCTCATGTGATTTGGACTGTGACGGGGAGGTCTGACGAGGAGGTAATGGGATTGATTAGTCAGAGATAAGTGGCTGTCAAGGATTACACTTATGACCATCACCTTTTGTCACTCCACCTTCACGTATTGCAAGGCTTGCTAGGTTTTAACAAAAATTACTTGAAGTTGCAAATCTTCTGGAAATGAAGCTTTGGAAAGCCCTATCCACAGGTGCATGCATACATCATGCTCTATGCTCCAAAGCCTGGTCTCTCTGTTGGTGACAGTAGTATATGCTGTGGAAACAATTAGCATCACTTCTATAGTGACCACAGTACTCGATGTCATCACAACACAGTGCTGCCAATCCTGGGCTTTTATTGAACAACACACTGCTTTGTGGGATTTGTGGTCTTTTGCTCTCTTCACTGTATTTAATAATTCATATTAAGAAAGCCCTGTTACCAGGTCACACAAAATTTACCCCTGCTAGCTACTTTTGAAAAAGTTTATAATGCCATTGTGCTCCAGAGACTTAAAATGATAAGGAACCAAGGCACCATCCTTCACTGGATTGACTTTTTCCTGACTAACAGATCTCTTATTCTGCCTCTCCCTCCTTTTCCCTTGCATGGGGGAGTCCCGCTGGTATCCCCTTCTCTTAAAGTTATACCTCACACCACTTCTAAAACTGATCTCCACCTTGAAGTTCAGACTTCACATCCATGCAGATGACACCTAAAAGATACAAAACATGTAAAGCCCATTCGAGGTTTATTCCTGTACCAATCTGCCGGTGCCTTCTAGCCATGGACCAGAGGTACCGATGAGTTAAACTCAACATATCAAAAACTGAGATATTCGTCTGTTTTAAATAATCAGCTACCTACATACTTGCAAAAAGACTCAGCTCAAGTGAGGGACCCCTGATTTCTAAATCGAAAAATGGTTTTAATTTAGCGTTATCACTCCTAAAAATGCAACTAGGTCAATTCAAGTAAATTGGGGAAATAAATCCTCCCAATTATTTTTTTTCAGTATCTTTCTTTCTCCTGTTTCCAAATTTTGGCATATATGATTGCCACTAGTCCATCTTCTGGCCAAAAGAGCTCGGTCCACTTGCCTAAACCCAGCACCACTTAAGTAAATAATCTTTGTATAACCCTGGATATGACCTTCTCACTAATAACATAAGTGAACCAATTTATGAAGTGATCATTGCACATGATGGGATCAGGGCCGGACTGGCCATAGCGGGCACCTGGCATTTTCCCCATTGGCCGAAGGGTGGGGTCCGGTTTTTGACCTGTGGGGGCTGGTTTTGTTACTGGGGGGCGGTTTTGCAGCAGTGCTGCAGTATCGGCCCCTTGTAACAAAAACAGCAGCAGTGCTTGACACTGGGTCAAGCAGATGGACAACGGAGGGTGGGCAGAGGAGGCTGGGTCAAGTAGCCAGACAACAGAGGGTGAGAGAGAGAGCCTAGGGTATGCACACAAACGGAGAGTGGGTGGGAGGAGTGGGGGAACAACACAGACAACAGAGGGTCAGTTGAAGGGGTTCAGTGCAAGCACACAGACAACGGAAGGTGCGCGGGAGGGGCTGAGGATAAGCACACAGACAATGGAGAATCAGCTGGAGGAGTTGGGGGTAAGCACACTGACAACGGGGAGTGGTGTGGGCAACCACATAGAAAACGCAGGGTGGGCAGGAAGGGATAGGGACAAGCAGGCCGACAAAGGATTGTGGTCTGGAGGGCCTGGGGGCAATCAGATGGACAACAGAGAGTGGTCAAGAGGGGCTGGAGGCAAGCACATGGACAATGGAGGGTAGGTGGAAGGGGCTGGGGACAATCACATGGGCATTGGAGGGTTGGGGTGGCCGGGAGCAAGCACGGACAACAGATGGGACTGAGAAGGAACATTGAGGGGAGAAGTACACAGGGAGACAGCTGAAAAACACACGCATTTTAGTAGCGTACTTGAACAAAAAGAAAAAAGTAGCAGCTGAAAAAGCAAGCAGTGGAAGGACATAAGTAATGCATCCATGCTCCAGGGCAGGGACAAACAAGAATGAAGCCTATGGAAGCTGGCAAATAAAAAGCAAGCAAATGAGATTGACAGTGAAACCAACCAATGGTAAGCAATGGGCAGCCTTTAAGCTCCCTGAAAGGCAACAGAGGGTCTTGCAAGATGTTCTGTCTTAGGCAAGACCTAAAAACCAGCCTCTTCCCACTTTTATATCTTCTCTGCTACCATTAATGCAGAGAGAGAGAGTGTGTGTGTGTGTGTGCACGCGCGTGTGCACATGTGTGTGCATGTGTCTCTTAACCCAGAATAGTGGAGGTTTTGTACAAGATGACCCTGGTCTCTGCCAAAAGTGAGTGCCCACCTTTTTCATTCTGTCCGGTAGTATTAGGAGAAGGATGTAAGTCCCCTTATTGTAAAGGTTATGTGGGAAATGCTTGAAAGGTCACAGGATGAATAAGGGTTACTTCGATCTAACTGAGTCAATTAGAAGTTTTTGCCTGTGTTGTTCTGGAAACCCATTACTATTGGGCTCAAAACGGGGCACCAACTACATCACTTTAGTACTTGATCCTCAAGGTAGCTAGAAAAAGCAATCCCTGGCTTACTCTGAAGAAATTGTGGGCTAGAAACTGAGACCTCAATAAGCATACTCACAATAATTACTAAATGAAAGCCCATCCAGCGTTTTAACATTTGACTTAAATAAAAAAACGTATTTTAATCTCTACATACAACAAGAAATTGTTACAGATAAATGAAGTAGCCTCAGATTTTAATACCTTAGTATCGCTAAATGGAGAATACCAAGGTACTGAAGCAGTCAAGTCTACAGCAACCTATATGAGGATGTCTGGGGAATGTCTTCTGTGCTCAATAGCTGCCCCTGCATGACTCTGAGACACCTGTGTACGTTTGGCATGTAGTTCCAGTTAGTTCTCTGTGGTTGCTTTGCTCCCTTCTGCGGCCCTTAGGCAGTTCTTGGTGATGCACTCACACTGCACACCAATGCAGTCAGCCACGCTGACACTTTGATGGAATCTGGCTCATACAGCGGTCGCAGGGACCAGGAGTGACTGTCCAGTGCTGGTAAATTAATGCCAATAGAGTCAGCTTACAGTATGGGACCCTCCAGACTTGTCCATGACCTTTGGCTCTGGTTACGCTGCATCAAAAACCCCACCACCCAAAACAGGGGTGAATGGTCCACCCGCAAAGCCGCAGCGATTCTTTGGCAACGAGAGGAGCTCCGGGGTCCATTGAGGAACTACACTTGTCATCAAGTGAATGCACATCTGGATTTCCAGCAGCACTGGCGGCGAATGTTTAAGGTTCCCAAGTAAATGGGAACTACAGTGGTCGAGTACTATACTGTGTTACAGGAGGGATTTTGACATGCTTGCAGTCAAGTTTCGGTTCATGAAATGTCCAAAGCCATCGTGGGGGGTTACGCATGGTTTGCAGTGTTAAGATTCCTCATACTGGACCAACCTACTGAAACTCCTTCAGGTGACTAAGAAGGAAGAAAGGAGCAGGGCACTGAGGTCCTGTTAAAATAACCTAATGGCACACCATGGTTCATGGTACAGTGTTGGTCAGGCCAGTCCTTTCCGGGGCCCCATGTAGTGCTGAATGTGATCAATTTTCTTGTACCTTCTGCACAGAACCCTCTTCTCCAGAACACTGGGCTGTGGATTCCTCTTCCATGCAGTGCTTTACCTCCAGTGTTTCATCCTCAGTTCAGCAAGCAGACCTTTTTTCCAAGGGTCTTCCAAGCAGCACTTTTAGCAGGCTGCAAAGCTGCAGGTTTGTTACTAACCTGTCAGGGAAGCTGGCTATCAAGGATACTGGTCCTAGAGCTCAGTAAGACATTGTGATGCTATGCTGAGCGTGGAAACCAGTCAGTGAGAAATACCTAGAACCCTGGCTTGGGCTTTCTACGCAGAATTTATCCTAGTTTGGCAGACACGTATCTGCCTTCCAGAGCTCAGCTCTGTTTTTAGTAAAATTTGGATTCAAAGGAGTGTTCCGTTTTTACTGAGGCAGCTAAGCTACATCTCTCTTCATCCACAAATTTGGCAGGAAAGTCTGTGGAGCTGGCTATATTACCTGCCAAAGACTGAAAAACTATGGCAGAAATAGAAGCGGGGTTTCCCTGTAAGGGTTACACACATAACTACTGTGTGCAGTACATCTATGGGGAGGAATGAAGCAGGAAAGATCTCTCCCTACATTTCAAAACAGGCCTCTGTTCTCGAGGTTTCAAACATATGAACTCAAATTAAAGCTCACATTAGTGTTCCCTGTTTTGCTAAGAAATCACCTTCCTGTCTGGCTGCCACACACATACAGGAATAGGAAAATGAATTCAATTGTTCACACTGTAAAGTGTCACATGCACACTCCGTGCCCACTCTTACCCGTGCATACAGAGCAAATATACTGATGTCATTCATGCCCCTTAAGGGTGGCTTTAAGGACCTGGTGGAAAGGAACTGCCAGAACTCCTTTACGGGAGAGGCTAGAAGGCAACTCTCCCACTGAAGGCAATAAGTAAAAGGCCTGTTCCTTCTCCTAAAATCAGTTGCTGCCTCCCACCAATGTCAGTTTGTCTCAACCGAGTGAGATGACAGTAGTCGCTCTCTGAGAAGAGGTGTACACTCCGTGTGCTCTTCCAGAGTGTAGAGCATTGCTCTGGGCCACATGTCGTTGCCCAGAAGGCTCTCAGCACACATGAATGGTAGCCATGGGTGCTGAGGCAAAAAAGTAAAAAAATTAAATAGACATGTTGCAAGAGAACCTCATGGTAGAGGTACACACTATAATGAGCCTTGCAGCACACATGCTAAGAGGAAAAATCTAGAAGAAATAAACATATTTCTCCTCGTTACGCCTCTCCTTGGGAGGAATAGGGATTGGACGCTTTCCCAGGTTTACATTACTTTGTAAATCTGGGACAGGATGAAATTCCATGGGTGCTGCATGGGAAAACCCACTGCAATGCCTATGGAACGCCTCCCGGGCGACTCAGTGATTTGCACTGCGTCGCCTTACTCATGATTTATGAGGCCACAGAAAGCCACGCAGGGTGGCTTTGCGTGGCTTCCTAAATCTTTATGAGAGCCCTGCGTCACACATGTACCACTTTACATGGTGCAAAAGTGATGCAGGGCTCTCATAAATATGTCCCTTAAATTATGATGCTGTACAGAAAATGTAAGTTGACTGAGGGACATGTTAAGTAGAAATGCGCTGAAATATGAGTCTATATTTGATAAAACTTAGAAATGACAGTAACAAGTAAGGAGTGCTAATGAATTTGTGCCTTGATTGTTAAAGACTCATTTACAGAATATCTCCAGGAGAGTACTTTTTCAAATTATGAGGAGCCCAGTAGAGCCAGTATACTACTGTGACAGTGGTGAAGTAGTATTAACACTACCCCTGTTTTACCATCTGTTGCACATACTCTAGTCATGGATTTTTCAACAGTCGGCTCAATAAAAGGGTAAACTGAAGGGAAAAATTGGAAGTAAAAGGAGTGTGAGTAGGGCCTTGGACCTTGTTCATAATAAAGCGTGTAAGTTTATGAAGAGATTTACACTTTTTTTTTATAGTCCACAAAATGGTCTCAGTAGTACAGCGTGAAAGCTGTGCCAGATGCAGGTTTCCAGGCTTACTACAGGAATGTCATTTGGCATATCCCCTGGCTTCCATCTCCCCTGTGCACAATTGCACAGATCTCCCAATTTAGGAAGTATGGAAATGCAGCCCGATCCATTCCCTTCACACCCTTGGAGGGGAGTTACTCCAGCCCTTTCCAAAGTAAATCTCTGACCATTTCCAGGATGCTAAGGGGTCGGATCGGAGTTCATGAATGTTCACAAGCGCCGTGGCGTAACAATAACCCCTGCAGCCCCTGTGTTGCGGGGGCCCAAGCTCCAGGGTGCTTCTTCCGGGCCCGGCACTGTGCACTGGCAGGCCTGAGAGCTCCTGACTGGGTCCGGAGCATGGGGGCCTCCTCCATGTACTTTGCAGGGGGGCCTCAAGTTTCGTTACCAGTAACGGATCCTCCGCTAAGAGGTAAGAAAAACAAGGGAACCCCGATATGTGAACCTGGGGTGGATTAATGTTTTTAGGAGAACAATGGTTCTGGTGTGGCCACAAAGGGTCCAAAAGGCACGTAAAGTGTCCTCAAGGGAGACACTAGGATAGAAATTTAAGAAGATATGTAATATCTTAGGGAGCAGTATGTAATTATATAAAGGGACATGTAAGGCTGCAATTTATTATGCATAGAGTAACAATAGTATTCAGGTGCTCACATAATAAAGTGACAATGTGCGTGATGTGACAAAGTGAGAGTGGTTTAAAAACAAAGACATCGCATTGACAACACTTGTGGAAACTCCTCAATAGTTTACAGAATGTAAGGAGTTCCTGTTGTAAGGGGTCAACGGTGTTTCGATCTCATGAAATCAAGATCGTCTTCAGGACATACACTAAGGCGGAGGAGCGTCGCCCCATTGAACAAAAGAAAAATTAAAATGATTAATAACTATTGTTATTATCATTTTAGTTTTCCTATTTCATCAGTGGCTCACGGGCGGGGTTGTCCAGAGCGGAGGGAGGAGTGGGTTACACCCCCTAAGTGTGCTCGACTGCTTGGCTCAGGGGAGCTTGGGAGCCCGGGTGCTTCCTCCTGCCGGCCTGGACTGCAGGAAGAGAAGGAAGATGACGTAGGAGAGGTGGCAGCCAGCCGTTACAGGTAAGTGTTTTTTATTTTTTTATTTTTTCATCAGCTTGTCCCTCCTGTTCCCCCCGCCCCACCACCCGGGTCCAGTAACAGCCGCTACTGTTCGTTACGCCCCTGCACAAGCGTACATATTTGTAAGCGTTCAGAATCCAACAAAGCTGACCATACCTTGGATCCTCTCCCTTCTGACCCTTTGCCTGGGATTTGCTACTACAGATTTCTCCACACTCATTACAGAGAAATAGGAACTAGTTAAATTACTTACTCACTCCAGGATTCTGTTTGTGAATGACTAACAGGTGTAAACGTAGTCATTATTCATCATAAATGTAAATGTATGGCTTTAGGAATCAGGCTCTTGAACTTCTGGCAAGTTTTATCTGTCCTTCAGAAGGGTGCCTGTAGTCCGCCTTGGCTGGTTTTTAGAAGACTGTTCCAGAGCATTCTGTTCTTCGCGAGGGGCGTATGTATCACTCGGTGACCTTTCCTTCTCTTCAACAGATGACATATCTGATCATGTTCCTTGAACGTCTGTTCATGGAAGACTATATTTTTTATTTGAAGTTTACAGCAATCTGAGTACAAGATAACTCAGAAAAAACGCCTGGAACTGCCCTGATAAATGGCAAAGAGAAATTGGTGGCATGAAGTTGTTAAATATCAAAATGTCCTTCAGGTGAAAGTGGGGTTACTGACAAAACACAATTTAATACAGCCTGCCACTCACAAACTTTTTAAAATTGTTTTTATTGGCATTTGTTGATATAAAACAGTACAACAACAGCATCTGAAGGGACAAATGGGAGGGAAGCAAGGGGAGGGGAAGGAGGGGTAAGGGAGAACAGCAAGGTAAGACGAACAGGTGCATAGCACGGAGTAAACAATCAGGTCAATATACAATATAAATGTTGCAGCTCAAAATACCATAAATTGGGAACATAAAAGCACAGACACTAGAGTGTCATTACAATGGCAACAAAATCACATCAGAAGAACTCCCAGTCATGGTGCAGAGGGAGTGTCTGGCCTACAATGGAGCTTCACATAAATGACCGGAGACAGCTGGGCGATATCTTGGCTCAACATGTCGTTCAGAGCGCTAAAGTGAATGGTAGAGAGCCCTCCCCATCTGGGTGTCCCCCATCATCGGCACATTCACCATTGGTGAGCAGGAGTCCCTGTGGAGAAGAAAGGAGGCAAATGGCTCTCATATATCCATGGGACAATAGCCGAGCAGCATTAATTCCCAGAAGTTGGTTAATTGCTCTTGGCAGTACGCCACATCGCACAACCATGCTTTGATGGTGGGTGCGGGGATCCTGCCCCAGTGCATGGCCACCCTACTTTTTACCAATAGGAGTAGCATGCCAGTGAGATAGCGGTGAGTACTGGGTGTGTCTTTTACATATACCACCAGACCCACCAGTGGGGTGTGAGTGTCCGGTGATTGTATTTACAATCGTATAAACCTCCTTCCAGAAGGATGCCACCTTCGGGCACTTCCATGCAAGATGGATAAAGGAAGCCGGGGATGAGTGCCAACGCAAACATTGAGAATCTGGGACAGCCCCATTTTGAAGAGCTGTACTGGGGTACGATACAGGCGGTGTGAGAATTTAATATGAATGAGATGCAGTGTGTAGTTGCGGGAGAGTAGCTCCAATTGGCCTCAACAGAAACACCACTGCACGTCCGATAGGGGCGGGTCAATGTCCTCCTCCCATGTAAGATGTGCCCTTGGGGAGGTGATTGGTGAGGAGCTCTGCATAGTGTTGTAGAAGAGAGTTATCAGTTTGCGCAGGGATCGGGCTACTGCTCACATACTTAATTGAACTTTGGAGATCAGCCAGGCTAAAGCTGGCGACTTAGACCTGTTTCAATAAAACAAGGAGATGGCATACAAGCTGGTGCTTATGACATTTATATGCCATCCTGTTAGACCTGGCACCATTGGCGTGGGTCTCCCCTCCATTTCTCGCTTTTTGTCTCCTCTGTGTTTGCTGGTATTAGATGCTCTGGGCGCTGTGCAACGGCCATTCCGTGCCACAGCGCGAATGCTCCCTATGGTAAATTGACTGTATGAATTGATGTTCCCATAATTGGCTCGTTTGGTTTACCTGTTAGTCTCTAGTATCGTGCACCTTGCGTGCCCAGGGCGGGTAGACCGAATGCTGCTGGTGGGCCTGCAGCGCTGATTGCGCCACCCACGGAAGCAGCTTGTAAAGTGGAAAGTCGAATTTGGTATGCCTGAGCTCAGAATATTAACGTACATCTTTTAGTGAGGGTTATTTCTATATTCTGTGTTCAAAAATACCACTTTGGGAAAGTGGGTATTTTCTTGCCTAAATCTTCCAGTGTGCTCTGCTGTTATGTGTATTGGCCGTCTGGTTTTGGAGGGACAGGGTAGGCTGAACCCGACCTGGGTCGAGTAGAGGAATCTGCAGCTGGAGTATGGGGAGGGGTGACCCTTTGGTCTGAGCAGGGCTGGGCCTGGCAAGGTGAATGATGGCTCCAGCCCCCACTGTGCGTCTGATAGCAGACCCCTCATCCTCAAAGGCAGGATGCCGCCTCGTAAACAACGTGCCCCCAGGACCTCCCCGAACTGGTTCTGACTGGGTTCAGTGACTTGTGACTTTTGAGAGAACAAAGACTTGGGGGGTATAAAGATCTGTGCCGAAACCCCTACATGGTGTGTTACTTCTGGATGCCAAGACGAACCTCTGTCCGTGTAACTAGAGGGAAAGGACTTTGAAACTTTCATCCATCTTGCTGAAGCAACTACCCAAGGGCCTGATTTGAGCTCGCCTCCTGCCGAAGTCTCAGGGACATTAGACTTCACCCATCAGCCGTCTGGATTCCTATTTGAGGGGGATTCTACCCGCAGGTGAGGCCTCTGTTGAGAATTCCGGAGCCTCTGGTTCTACTGCGGGGAAACGTGGGCTGAAAGTCGCTATTGCTATTGTGGGCCGCTGCAGCTGAGGAACTGTGCCACTGAGTGCCCGCATTTGCCATCCTACGAAACTCATCGCTATCGCTATTGTGGGCCGCTGCAGCTGAGGAGCTGTGCCGCTCAGTGCCCGCATTTGCCATCCTACGGAAATCATCGCTATCGCTATTGTGGGCCGCTGCAGCTGAGGAGCTGTGCCGCTGAGTGCCCGCATTTGCCATCCTTCGGAAATCATCGCTATCGCTATTGTGGGCCGCTGTAGCTGAGGAGCTGTGCCGCTGAGTGCCCGCATTTGCCATCCTACGGAAATCATCGCTATCGCTACTGTGGGCCGCTGCAGCTGAGGAGCTGTGCCGCTGAGTGCCCGCCTTTGCCATCCTACGGAAATCATCGCTATCGCTATTGTGGGCCGCTGCAGCTGAGGAGCTGTGCCGCTGAGTGCCCGCACTAGTCACCACTTTCAGGATCTTGTTACCCCCTTCGGGTACCGCTGGGTGCCCGCCTTTAAGCCCCGCCCCAGGATTATCGTGAGTGCACGCTGCAGACCGCTACAGCCGGGAGCTGTGGCCGCTGCGAGTCCGCCTGTCATCACCGCGGCTTCCTTGTGAGGCTGCGTGCCGTGCCCCTTTACATCCCAGGTACATTGTGCAGCACCGGGTCGTGTAGACCCCGGCCCGAACTAAGTCCGTTCCACCCCCGTTTTGAGGGCCTTTATTGCTTTTGAAGTGAATCTGTAATTGTGTGCATTGTGGTTCCTTGAGTGCTTTTCGCCTCGTGTTCAATCTATATAAAGATAACTATTTTTCTATAACTACGTGTGGTGTCCGTTTGTAGCGTCTTTCCTGTGTTGTTGTGTATGGTCACAAATGCTTCACACACTGCCTCTGAGATAGGCCTGTTTGCTCGTGCTACGTTACCACAGGGTTGAGCAGGAGTTATCAAAGGGTGTAGCCCCCTTACTCTGACTTAGGAAGAGGGTCCCTTCTTGGACAGTGGCGCCAGCCATTGCCAACCAGGGATCCCCATTTCTAACATTGGCGGTCAGCGGTGAGGATCAGGACTTGCATTTGTGATCCACATACAATAACCAGTGTACGCTACTAGTGAATGTAGGCCTAGGCGCAACCACGTACGGGTTGATTTTGTTCTATTGTCGATTGTAATTGCCAGTTATGTCTACAACGGGTAGGCCAACGTCCAATGCTTCGGAGGATCTCATCTTTGAGGAAGAGAGGTTACAAATCTACACTGCCAAACAGCTAAAGTCTTTTTGCAAGCAATTCACAGTCCCTGTTGCGGGTCTCTCTAGGAAGGAGGAGTATCAGAAGGCCCTTAAGGCCTGGTCAGAAGCGCGAGAGTCCGCTAGGAATGAGGGAGAGAATGCTGGAGGGCAGCAGGATGATGAAGTGGATTTAGTGGGAGGTAAAGCACTTTCCAATCCAGGTACTAGTGTGTCCTCAAAGAGTCTGTCTCCAGAAGAGATGGAGGACAGGGAGAGAGATAGGAGGCATAGTTTGGAGATGGCCAAATTAGAAGGTGAGAAGGACCGAGAGAGTAAAAAGTTGGATATTGAAAATAACAGGTTGACATTTGAACTTGAGAAAATGAAACTGGAGCATGAAAGAATATTGAGGGAGCTGGAGATCAAGGCTAAGAGTTTAGAGATCTCCCCCTCTGGTGGCAGCATACCGTTAGTACCTACCGAGAGTAGAGTGTATATACCCAAGGATGTCATCAAAGATTTCAATGAGTGAGGATATTGGGCAATGGTTTGCCGCATATGAGATAGCCAGGGTGTCCTACCGGGTCCCTGAGAAGGATTGGGGAGCGGGGTTGTGGGGACGTTTTGTGAGTGATGGGAGGGATACCCTGTTGGATCTGCCTGAAGAGAGCAGGATGGTGTATGCCCATATGAAAGAGGCCTTGATAACGCGATAAGGTTTGACCCCAGAGATGTACAGGCAGAGATTTAGAACCTGTAAGAAGTTAGAGGGTACCACTTGGGTCGAATAGGTGTCTTTTTTTTGCAGAGCAATGGATCGCTGGGTGAAGGGTAGCAAAGTGAAAACATTTGAGCAACTGTATGATTTGTTTGCATGGGAGCATTTATCTAGTAACTGTTTTCCAGAGCTACGCCAGCACCTTGTTGATAGCAAGCTAACTAACCCTAGGCAGCTTGCTGAGGAGGCGGAATGCTGGGTGAGCACCCGGGTTCGCAAGGGTCCTGTGGGAGACTTCGCCAAAGGTGGGCAGGGTCCCCAGCAGAGAAGTGGGGGGGACAGGGGTAAACAGAGGGAGTTCCAGAGAGGGCCCCAAAGTAATTCCCAAGGGAACCAAGGAGTGGTGTCCCAGTCTCCCCCTGAGAAGAAGCCAGTGCCCCCGACAGGTAGGCCTGTTCATAGGGGGCCCCTTACTTGTTTTAAATGTGGTCAAGTGGGCCACCGGTATTATGATCCCCAGTGTCCCCAGCGGGACCTCAATGCCCCGCGCGCCACCCCGCCAGCTTGCTAGTGTAGCCCTGGGAGGGGAGGAGATGGGTGCCCAAGGTGGGTGGGATCCCGTGGAATTGACCCTTGTCTCGCTAGGAGACTTTGAGAAGGTCCCTAACCCCACGCTGCCTGACAACACTAAGAAGTACAGGCAGTGGGTGACCATCAATGGCCATAGGGTGGAGGCTCTGAGAGACACCGGAGCTAGTGTGACTGCTGTCAGCTCCCGGTTGGTGTCCAAAGAGCAGGTTGTCCCCCATGCATTCTGCCCAGTAGTGTCAGCAGACAACTGTGAGAGCCAGTGTGAGGTGGCTCAGGTTCCCTTTGAGTGGGGGGTCTCAGGAACTCTTCAAGTAGCTGTGAGGCCAGCCATGCCGGTAGACTGTCTGTTGGGCAACGATTTAGAAAACTCCCCGTGGGCTACGGTGGAGAGGAAAGCTCACTTGGAAATGTTGGGTCTGCCTGAGTGGGCGTGTGCGACCACTCGGTCCATGGCAGCCAGTAAGGACGTTCAAAAGGACCTGGAGCCTGAAAGTATGGCCCAGGCCCCTGCCTTACAGAGAAGGGGTAGGGGGCACGGGAAACCGGCCCCCATAGTTCCCACGGTCCAGGAAGGAGCAGACCTTGAGGGGGATGCCCTGGAGCCTACAGGGGAACAGGTAGCCGAACTGGGGGACCTGCCTGAGCTGACCCATTGGCAGCAGGAAGGAGGGCCCACCAGGGAGGAATTTTGTGAACAGCAGAAAATGTGCCCTTCTCTTGAGGGGCTGCAGCGGCAGGCTGTAGCCCAGGCGGCAGGTGATCAGTCAGGGTCACATCTGATCTATTGGGAGAATGACCTCCTTTACAGCGAGCCTAAGGTTGCTGAGCCTGGGTCAGCCCGTGTGCTGGTGGTCCCCCAGTGCTTCAGAGCCTTCCTACTGGGGCTGGCTCATGATGTGCCATTGGCAGGACATCTGGGGCAGACCAAGACCTTCGAGAGGCTGGTCACCCACTTTTTTTGGCCCCAGATGCGCAGGAGCTCAGATGCTCACTGCAGGACATGTGAGACTTGCCAGGCAAGTGGGAAGAGTGGGGGGGAGATCAAAGCCCCACTCCAGCCCTTTCCAGTTGTCAGTACCCCGTTCAAGCGAGTGGGCATTGACATTGTGGGGCCTCTGGACCCCAAGACAGCCATGGGCAACAGGTTCATCCTGGTCTTGGTAGACCATGCCACCCGGTACCCTGAAGCCATCCCACTCCGGACAGTGACGGCCCCCATGGTGGGACGTGCCCTGATGGGGATTTTCTCCCGTGTGGGGTTCCCCAGAGAGGTGGTGTCTGATAGGGGTAATAACTTCATTTCCAAATATATGAAGTCTCTGTGGGAGGAGTGTGGGGTAACCTATAAGTTTACCACCCCTTACCACCCCCAAGGGAATGGGCTGGTTGAGAGATTCAACCGAACCCTCAAAGGCATGATTATTGGCCTAGAAGAGACCATGAGGCGTAAGTGGGATGTCCTCTTGCCATGCCTGTTGTTTGCTTACCGTGAGGTGCCACAGAAGTCCCTAGGGTTCAGCCCCTTTGAACTCCTCTATGGTCACCCGGTAAGAGGGCCTCTGAGTCTGGTCAAGGAAGGCTGGGAGCAATCTCCCAGGAAACCACCCCAGGATGTGTTTAGTTACATGCTGGCCTTCAGGAACCAGACTCGGCGTTTCAGAAAGCTTGCTGAGGCAAATATGGAAGCCAGCCAGGAAGAGATGAAACGTTGGCACGATCAGAATGCCACTCTGAGTTTCAGCCTGGTCCAAAGGTTTGGGTCATGGCCCCAGTGGAGCCTTGTGCGCTCCAAGATAAGTGGACCGGACCATTTGAGGTGGTGGAGCGCAAGAGTCCTGTTACCTACTTGGTGGACTTGCGGTCTCCCCGGAACCCCTTCGGGTCCTGCATGTCAACCTTTGAGAGGTCCGAAGTGGGCATGCTCCTGGCCACAGATGCTGGGAGGGAGGAGGAGAGTGAGCCTCTTCCTGACCTCCTGTGTGCAAATGAGCAAGACGGGTCAGTGGAGGGTGTGGTCCTCTCCCCCACACTGACCCCTGAGCAACAGAGTGATTGTCGCCAACTGTTTGGACAATTCAGTGATCTGTTCTCCCTGGTGCCTAGTGTCACTGATTGGTGTGTCCACGAAGTGGACACTGGGGACAGTCCTCCTGTTAAGCACAAGGCTTACCAAGTGACTGACCGGGTTAGGGCATCCATTAAGGAAGAGGTTTCCAAAATGTTTGCTTTAGGGGTGATTGAGTCCTCTAGCAGCCCTTGATCCAGCCCAGTGGTCTTGGTACCAATAGCTGCCGCGCCTGGTGCCACCCCAGAACTTCGGTTCTGCGTGGACTACCGAGGTCTCAATTCCGTCACAAAGACTGATGCACCCCCCATCCCCAGAGCTGATGAGCTCATAGATCGGCTAGGGGCTGCACGGTACCTCAGCACGTTTGATTTGACGTCTGGGTATTGGCAGATCGCCTTAACTGATGGGGCAAAGTAGAGGTCCGCATTCTCCACACCAGATGGGCACTACCAGTTCAGGGTGATGCCCTTTGGGATGAAGAATGCCCCTGCCACCTTTCAGAGGTTGGTCAACAGGGTGTTGGATGGGCTGGAAGATTTCAGTGCCGCCTACCTGGATGACATTGCAGTGTTTAGTTCCTCATGGGAGGACCACCTGCGCCACCTCTGGGAAGTGTTGATGGCACTGCGAAGGGCAGGCCTCACAATCAAGGCAAGTAAGTGCCCGATTGGGCAGGGTTCTGTGGTGTACTTGGGACACCAGGTGGGGAGCGGCCAGGCGGCACCCCTATAGCCCAAGATTGAAACCATCCTGGCTTGGGAGCCCCCCAAGACCCAGACACAGGTGAGAGCCTTTTTAGGACTCACAGGTTATTACAGGAGGTGTGTCAAGGGGTATGGCAACATTGTTGCACCCTTGACTGAGCTGACTTCTAAGAAGTAGCCCAAGATGGTGAACTGGACTGACACCTGTCAGAACGCTTTTGACGTCCTGAAGACTGCCATGTGCACAGCACCTGTACTTCAGGCGCCCAACTTTTCAAAAGAATTTCTTGTCCAGACAGATGCTTACGAGCATGGTGTGGGGGCCGTTCTGTCACAGATCAATGAGGAGGGCCTAGACCAACCTGTAGCCTTCATTAGTAGGAGGTTACTCCCACGGGAACAGAGGTGGAGTGCAATTGAGCGTGAGGCATTTGCTGTGATCTGGGCACTGAAGAAGCTGAGGCCATACCTGTTTGGGACTCACTTCCGGGTTCAGACAGACCACAGGCCCCTCAGATGGTTGATGCAGATGAGGGGAGAGAATCCAAAGTTGTTGAGGTGGTTCATTTCCCTACAGGGGATGGACTTTACGGTGGAACACCTCCCTGGTACAGAGCACGCCAATGCTGATGGTCTGTCCAGATTTTTCCGCCTTAGTGATGAGAACTCCCAAGTGTGTGGGTAGTTCTCCCCACATTTCTGCTGGGGGGGACACGTGTTAGACCTGGCACCATTGGCGTGGGTCTCCCCTCCATTTCTCGCTTTTTGCCTCCTCTGTGTTTGCTGGTATTAGATGCTCTGGGCGCTGTGCCACGGCCATTCTGTGCCACAGCGCGAATGCTCCCTATGGTAAATTGACTGTATGGATTGATGTTCCCCTAATTGGCTCATTTGGTTTACCTGTTAGTCTCTAGTATCGTGCACCGTGCGTGCCCAGGGCGGGTAGACCGAATGCTGCTGGTGGGCCTGCAGCGCTGATTGCGCCACCCACGGAAGCAGCTTGTAAAGTGGAAAGTCGAATTTGGTATGCCTGAGCTCAGAATATTAACGTACATCTTTTAGTGAGGGTTATTTCTATATTCTGTGTTCGAAAATCCCACTTTGGGAAAGTGGGTATTTTCTTGCCTAAATCTTCCAGTGTGCTCTGCTGTTATGTGTATTGGACGTTGTTAAAACGAAGAATGATGCGCAGGCTAGTCTTGTAGGAAAGGTAATAGATTTATTCTTAAGATCACTTCTTGGTTACAGGTTACAGGATGTTAGTCTGATCCATTAAAGTGCCCCACCAGGAGCAGCCTCCTCGCTGCTCAGCCCTTCCACACCAACTGATTCTCCCTTCAATACAAACACACTCAACATTCTATATGACCTCATCATAGGCTGAGCAGCCAGGCAGAGAACCACTGTAGGGAGAGTGCATTGGGTAATTAGTACATTACAACACATCTCCCCCCTTATAGTGATCGAAAACATTCAAAATGTATGAAGGTGATGAAACACACATCTCAGCAAAGGAGGATGCATTAACAACAAAATAATTATACATCACCCCCCCCTCCTATAATGATCATAAACACACAAATGCATGGAGATTGTAAAACATACAAATGACAGCAAAGGAGGATGCATAAAACAACAAAATCATTATACACATCTCCCCCCTTATAATGATCATAAACAACAAAGAATGCAAGGTAAAGAAATACATTCTTAAAAACAGTGGATGCTATCCACCATAACTCACACTACAAACTGCGGGTACAATACCACCACACCACACGGAGTACCCATTGCGCCACAAACTAAGGCACAAGACTGCTGCAGAACCAGGGATCTACAACCCTCTACTGCACATACTAATGGCAGGACAGGTCTAACCTAAAGAAAGGAAAATGACTCACCCATACCAAAACAGGGTAGCTTTGAACCCAAACTAAATACAGGGTATGATTAAACCCAAAGCAAATCCAGGGGAATCTTAAACCCAAAACACACTCCAAACACTCTATGGGTATCTTTAAACCCAAGGCAAATCCAGGGTATCCTTAAGCCAATGACACTCTCGCAACTTATTATGGGTATCACGAGGCAACAACCATTCACAGGGTATCACCAAAACCAGTAATTCAGAGAAGCTTTATAAAAAGGAGTCTTCTCACGTGCGTACCCACAACGCACAGTCCAAGCACCTCACACGAGGCAACAGCCATTCACAGGATATCACCAAAACAGTAAGTCAGAGAAGCTTTATAAAAAGGAGTCTTCTCACGTGCGCACCCACAACGCACAGCCCCGAAACATACTGGCCAAAACATGAAATTCAGAAAATCTAAGACAGATGCGCCCAGTCATGACACTCTCGCAACATACTATGGGTATCCTTAAACCCACGACAATCCAGGGAATCCTTTAAACCCAAAACACACTCGAAACAAAAGTAATTTACCAACTTCCTCAAACGTCAGTGTAGACAGAATTCTTTAAGCAGTTATAGTAAACCCCACAACCTTGTACTAAGGCGAAAGACCTAAGATCGCATAGCATCGCATTGCATCACATAAATGTACCACAGTCACAGAAATATTAAAACACAAAATAGGCGCAAAAATAGCATTAAGAAACAACCACAACACATGCAGACCGGTGAGCGATCTCTCACCCGACGCCTTGACACGAAGAGAAAACCTTTTCAAAAGCTGCATGTAACTGTCGCCTTCCAATTTGCTGTTGCGCAGTAATTTCATCCTAGTTAGTGTCTCTGCATAGCGTCCGAAAAAAATACATCTCCATGGATGGCTTCCCAACAACTGTGCCGAAAGTAGAGTGAAAAACAATGGGGCATATTAGCAAGGGCACTATCGCCGCTTTAGCGGCACTTTTTGCCGCTAAAGCGGCGATATTTATATCGCCCTATCAGCAAACTGTCTCTAACAGCAGTTAGCGACAGTTTGCGGGCATTAGCGCCAGTTTTTTTACCGCTTTGCATGTCAGCGATATTTATCGCTAATGACATGCAAAGTGGGCGTTCCCGACGAACAAACCTGGGAAACACTCGCTAACAGGCCTATCGCCTATTAGCAAGGTGGCCATGGCCCCAGTTAGCGACGTGAAAAGTCGCGCAACCGGGGTCATCGCCATTTATTTAACACCTGCAATTAGCAGGTGTTAGCCATACCTAACATGGGGGTGGATTATGCTGATACGACCACAGGGTCATATCAGCAAGGTGTTCTCTCTTCTCCATGCAACATCGCTGGTTTTTCAGCGATGTTGGCCCATTTTCCCCGCTATCGCTGGAATATTCATCGCCATAGCGCTAATCGTTGCTAATACAGCGTTAGCGTGGCGATATATTCCAGCGATAGCCGGCGATAAAAAAAATCACGCTAAGCAGGGTTAGCGATGATTATCGCCTCTTCTTGCTAATATGCCCCAATGTCTATAAGGTTCTGCCAACCTACCGATTTACAGAGCACTTTCACATACTGCAACCCACACTTCTCAGCGTAACTCAGTGCTGCTGATGTTGCAGACTCGGGCACAGTCAGACTATGTCTGCTTCCACTGGTGTCTCCGTTTGCCAACTGCTGCCCACATCTCCGTTTTGCCAAATACCAATAAGAGTACCTGAATTTGTTGTTCCCACTCGACGAAATGTCCACAGCTTTATCGGCACAGGAAAACGATGCGTGGTTGGCGAAACCGGAAAGCAAGTAGGTCTGAAATGCTGCGTGACACTAATCCCAAAATGGCGGCACACAGCATACGCGGCACCGGGTGGCTCTCGGCACGTTAGTGCTGTGATCGCCATAGAAGCAGCTAAACAGGGAAAGACGTCAGAATGGCCACAGAGCTGCTCCTCGCGACGATCAAAGAAGGTAAGTCTTAAGCGCGTTAACCGGCTCGCGCACTGTTTTTTTTTTTTAAAGAAAGTATGACAGTTGAACTGCGCTGAGCGAAAAGCAATGTGAAATCAAAATTCACCACACAAAACTAGAGCAGATGTCCCATAGTGGCGCATGAAACGTTAAAAAGTGTGCTTCAAGTCATTTAACACATCAAACCCAGGAGACCTTCACCCCCACACGGGCTACGGGCTCAGAGGCATCACCAGCAACTACATCTCCAAATCAGTGCCACAGCTCACCAGGGGTGTCAATTTTCGTCTGCATACATTGAAACGGCTCTCTAGGGGTGTCTGTCGGTTTTCCCCCCCAAAAAAACAGTCAGCTGCTGCTAATTCCCCAGCACCAGTTGTTACTGCCAATCCTCCACAGTAACAGTTCTTATCCATTAAAACAGCAACAGGAACACTTGGTAGGGTAGCAGTTGGAACTCATCGCAGAAAATAGGAACAGATTATCCAAGGCAGGGTGACAGCAGTCTCCACAGGAATAACAGCAGGAACTGGTAGGCCCAGGCTAGGGCTGACCGTTCACAGGTGGTGAGGAATGTCAGGAACTTCTGTTAGTCTAGTTACTCATTTGGGGAACACTCACCCAAGTTCAGCAAGCACTGGCACATCCACGATGGGGCCGACCGGTCTTTGGTCACTGGTGGGGCTTCAGGACTGCCAGCTTGCTTCTTCCAAATGCGCTTCTTCAGTTTCAAGGTACCAGTCCATTCAAGGTAGTTCACGTAGGTTCTTTCAAATCGTCGCCAGTGTTAAAACGAAGAATGATGCGCAGGCTAGTCTTGTAGGAAAGGTAATAGATTTATTCTTAAGATCACTTCTTGGTTACAGGTTACAGAATGTTAGTCTGATCCATTAAAGTGCCCCACCAGGAGCAGCCTCCTCGCTGCTCAGCCCTTCCACACCAACTGATTCTCCCTTCAATACAAACACACTCAACATTCTATATGACCTCATCATAGGCTGAGCAGCCAGGCAGAGAACCACTGTAGGGAGAGTGCATTGTGTAATTAGTACATTACAACAGACGTCTGGTTTTGGAGGGACAGGGTAGGCTGAACCCGACCTGGGTCGAGTAGAGGAATCTGCAGCTTGAGTATGGGGAGGGGTGACCCTTTGGTCTGAGCAGGGCTGGGCCTGGCAAGGTGAATGATGGCTCCAGCCCCCACTGTGCGTCTGATAGCAGACCCCCTCTTCCTCAAAGGCAGGATGCCGCCTCGTAAACAACGTGCCCCAGGACCTCCTCGAACTGGTTCTGACTGGGTTCAGTGACTTGTGACTTTTGAGAGAACAAAGACTTGGGGGGTATAAAGATCTGTGCCGAAACCCCTACACGGTGTGTTACTTCTGGATGCCAAGACGAACCTCTGTCCGTGTAACTAGAGGGATAGGGCTTTGAAACTTTCATCCATCTTGCTGAAGCAACTACCCAAGGGCCTGATTTGAGCTCGCCTCCTGCTGAAGTCTCAGGGACATTAGACTTCACCCATCAGCCGTCTGGATTCCTATTTGAGGGGGATTCTACCCGCAGATGAGGCCTCTGTTGAGAATTCCGGAGCCTCTGGTTCTACTGCGGGGAAACGCGGGCTGAAAGTCTCGATCGCTATTGTGGAGCTGTGCCGCTGAGTGCCCGCATTTGCCATCCTTACTCTGACTTAGGAAGAAGGGTCCCTTCTTGGACAGTGGCGCCAGCCATTCCCAACCAGGGATCCCCATTTCTAACACATCCCTTCCTATATTTATAACAGTCTCTGTAAGACAGCATGGATCTCAGTTCACTAAAGTTCCTGGGAAAGCACAAATTACATAATTCATCCCATGACATCACAGTGTTGGTCCAGTGGCTCGTCCCTGCAGCTTAGCCCTCAACACCGTCCTATTTAAGCTTGCAGAATGGCTCAGTACCTTGAACACCCACTCATTTGATATAAAGGCCATGAGTTTGAATCAAGCTTAGAACGGTATTCAGCCTTCTTAAGCAAGTACCCCTACATTGGGTAATAGTTCTTAAAAATAGCATTTGAAGCGCTATTGAAATTGTTTTCTGTTAAGCGGCTTGTCGGAGGCAAATATTTGAAACCACAAAATGTTGTTATAACTTTTAGAGTCCTGCTTACTTTTGAATTCCTATCTCTATGACCCCTGAGATCAGGGGTAGCACGGGCCATGCCAGTACTATTAAAAGGAAGTCAGTGGTAGCTGCTTCTACCAATGGCTACCTCTAATTGACCTCTATGAAATGATGCAGTCGACATGAGAACACCACAACGCACTCCGACTCTGCGGCTTAAGCATCCTACTGTCTCTGTCTGCTCTGACTGCGCACTGCATTTTACTGTGTTTCTTTTTAGGCCTTGCCTAACAAACACTTAGAGTGGGTGTGTAGCCTGACCATTGCTTACCATTGGTTGGCTTTTATGTCACTGCATTTGTTTGATTCTTATTAAGTGACTTGCCTTCCTCATCTTGTGTTTGTCCCTCCCCTGGAGCATAGGCTCTTTACAATCATTTTGATAGGCTGACTTGTATACTTCCGCTGCTCACATTAGGGAACTGCTTTTTTCTTTTTTTTCCTATTTACTCTGCATTCCATGACAGTGCTAAGTTTTCCAGTTCTCTCCCTCATACACCGTCTCCCATCTTCAAACACCTTCACGCACTGTGTTGCTCCTCATCCCTCCCAGCTTGTTTATAATAGCGCAGCAACAGAATATTTTTGCTGGGATATGGCAAAGAACAGACTTGGAAGGTTGTTTTTGTTTATCTCTTGCACATAGTATTACACGCGGTCGACACTAGGTAGTTATAGTTAGGTCAGCTGTTCCATAGGAAAAGCGTTTATGTGTTGCTAATAACTTTGGCACTGTTTGATGAATCTCCACGAAACTTTCCAAAATAGTGCACCTTTTTGACTAATTTGTGCATGGAAAGTTTCATGATGATCCAACAAGCAGGGGCCAAGACAAAAGTGCATTTTTCATACAGTTCTTTAGACAGGGCTACAGCAAAAACTGCTGAACTGAACAACAAGAAATTTGGCAGGAAGTTAGATCTTGTTACACAGATTGTGATTTTTGTGATTTGGTGTAAATCTGTTTAGTAGTTTTTGGTCAGAGGCTGCACTGTCTTTGATGCTAAAACGAAGGGAAAAAAACAGTACAATTTCAATATTACTATCCAATATCCTTGCTAAATCCAGATCTGAAATTGTTTACTGCTGTTTGGTTGGAGGATTACAAAGAGTTGTCTCACTATTAATTCATTATGACCAAAAAGGGTTTACTAAAGGAAGATATCTTTGTGACCTCTTCAATGTTTTGCTTCCCATGGTAAATATAGGCAGGGCCACCGGAATTATGTGATTGTGGAGCAGTGGCGTTTTTCGCATAATTATATATTTGCCACATTTGCCACATAATCCATCATCGGCTGCATAATCTGCAGGTTTTAGTAAAAAAACATTTTCATCTAGCTCAAACAGTTCAAAAGTTATTTAAAACACAGCAACACATGTTGCTGCGCTGTACAAGGCTCTTTGCAAAGCTTGACTGGTCACCTTTCTGTTGCTTATTGCTATATATAAGGGTTAAACTGGTACTAATAAGGTGAAACCAATGCCCAGACAGTGTTAACGAGCGTAACAAATTAGAAAATAATGAAAGCGCACTATTCCTGGTACTGCTATTCCCTCCTTGGTCGGTGGACCTTTATTAGTTGCATGAGAGGTAAGAGGGAGTAAAGATAAATCACATAATCCAATAGCAGTGCAAAACGTTAGTCACACAATAAGGCTAAGACTACTAAAGAAAGTTGAAGGGTTTTATTACAGACTCAAAAACTGATATAAATGAGTCTCAGAAGTATATTATAAAAATATAGTTTCACAAGAATGAATCTGAACCTCCTAATAAAATTCAGTCTAAACAATAAGAAACACACCAAAAGCTCGGTGGCTGCAATACAAAAGATGAGAAAAAGAATCTGGAGGCTTATTTGCAGAATTCGATCTTCCTACCTATTCATTAGTATTTCTGATCAAATCTGAATTATCCTACCCTATACTAACTTCGGGAACCCCTAGTAAGCTATTGGAAAGCAATGAACAGGTGTCAGCATGAGGGAGTCTTTCATAAAAGTACGCCAAGTCTACAAAGTATAGCATGAAACTGCACAATCAGAGAATCACATCAGAGGTCTGTACCTCGTGAAATCCTTAAGGGCTCTCTAACTAATGATACAAAGTCTATTAACACACAAAGCATTCAAGGAAATTAACATCGTCACTTTCCAGTACATTTCCATCATCCTAGATACAAATTTGCAACATCCAGCTCTTCTCCCACACTCTCAATAGGGCACATTCGCTTGTCCTAGAGTGTCCCTCTTCGCCATGAGAACTCGTCTCCCACCTCGTTAACATGTCTTCCTCCTGAACCTTCCTATTGCTACAAACAAACAATGCCTTGCTCTAACTAACAGAGCCTTCACCTGCAGAGGAGGGAACATTCAAACAAAGCAATTCTCATGTGAAATCTAAACACTGATATTCAGAAGCTTAGGGCCTTTGGTTACATTAAGTTAATAAAGCAGTTAGAGTGCACTCTGACATTTGAATATATGAATATATGTGCATGCACCTTGAAAATTAATACATGTATGAAATATTAAGCAGAATAAATCATGGTTACATAAAATTGTGTGTTACATTGAAATCATTTGTATAATTGTGAGGAAGAGCTACATTTCTAATAAAATCTTCAACATTAATATGCACTCATTAAAGGATTCTATTAAGGGTTATCATGGAGCATTTCAGTAATAGATTCAAACCCCTCCCTTGTTTTTTAAAAGTAAGAACACATGAAATAAGAGAAAGGCTAATCTATATAAAACAACGTAAAGAACTAACATGTAAGGGAGGAGCCAAATTAGGCTGCTCCATTAATGAAGTAATACTGTCATCAAATGTGCCGCAATACGGCACATAATTTGCCTTTTCTTGCAGCATAATGTACTCAATCCTGCCACATAATTTGGTCCTCTCCTGCTGCATAATTCCGTTGGTACTGGATATAGGTAAAACCAACAGGCTATCCTTATCTATTCATTTGAAATATGCCACTAACTGCTTTGATTCTGTAAACCAGTGGTATTCGTTGAGTGCCTTAAGTAGGTTTGGATTTTGCCCAAAATTCATCCGCTCTGTCTAAAGTTGCTAACATAATATAATGGTGAAAATAGATCTCAAAGGCTGGGATTGAAATGGATATACACAACAAGGTCTATGAAGGCGGCAATGAACTGGACCCAAGATACAGACTCTCAGAGATAACTGTGCAGTTCACCTCGATCACCGTCTTCAAGATATATTGTCACATTCTTGTGCTGCATGTATTTCAGTGAATGGAGAAAAACGTAAGTTTCAGATTTTACTTGCATAGTGATACAGCAGCTTTCCTTCATTTAGCAGGAAGCTGCTTGATTTTTTTATTTTTTATTTTTTAACAAAAGTGCATTAGGAAGGAGAGTGAGAGGGCAGACCCGGCTTGTGACAATCAAAACCTAGGATTGAGCAAAAGCCTGACATTTGGCATTAGCCATTCTCAGAGATGCACATGTATATAGACCACATTCTGATACCGCTGGCTTTCCAGTGACTGTGATTGTGTTCAGCCTTCTCATCACAGTGTTAATAGTGTTTTAGCTCATTTACCACTGTATATAAGCTTTGCGAAAATAGGCGCTAGAGTGCTGACAAAACCAATTAAAACTCATGTTCCTGTGCAAAACAATGAAAGAATAGATTATTTTGGGTATACAATTCATGATTGAGATAAAAAAAAACATTTGTGATAACAAAGTGTACTTTTCAGATTAAAATAATCCTCAGTGGAGGTGGAAGCCTACATCCAAACAATCAATAGAAAACATGTGAGAGTAAAATACTCCTGTGGGCTGATCCAAGGTGTGATTGACAATATCTCAAGTTAATGTCTGAACGTTCCTGGACCAAAGAATCCAATGGCTGAATAAGAATGATCCAAAGCCCCTCAGAGTATGTGTAGAATACAGTATGTTTGCCATGAATGAGGCATAGGGTCGGACTGGCCTGTAGGATAATCAGGCAAAGCCCGATGGGCTGGTCTGACAGGTCAGTGCGTGGTCGGTCCATCGTTGGGCTGTTTGTGGACCTGCTTATGGTCTGCTGGGCTAGTGTTTACTGTTGATTTCCCTGATATTAAAACAAACATTGGTTGCAGCAAGCTCAAATCCATGCAATCTTCCATACCTTCCAAAACACAGTGGGGCATATTCACAAGGATTCAACTCCGATTTATCGCCACCTCAACGCAACAAAAGTGGAGATAGATTTAACACCCCATTCACAAGCTGGTGCAAACTGCAGACAACGCCAGTATTCCCGCGATAACTGCCCCAAAATCTAACACCACGGCGGACACCACCAACTAACCCTAATGAGATGCAGAGTAGGCGTTCCCGTGCAAAAACACACGAAAAAACAACCACACCACTTTCACAACGAACTGACAGAACTGCGAAGAGAACCAAAAACAGGCGATAAGCTGCGGTAGCCGCAGGTATTTAACACCTGCCTCAAGCAGGTGTAAAGACGGACGTCTACCTGCAGTAGGCAACGGAGCCCCACACACAGCCATACCCGAAGAACAAACGACGCCATGGAGCTACTTTACATGCAGCTTGGAGCCCCAACAGGGCCACAACACCCACCGCCACCACCCCCAGGACCGCCACCACCCCCAGGACCCAGACCCGCCACCCTACCCCCAGACCACCACAGAGGCAGCGTAGAGTAAGACAGCGGACCTACCGAAAACGCACCACTCTCACAGACCTAACGCCCACGGAAGTCATTGCCCACTACAGGCTCAAAAGGGCAACCATCCTACGCATCATGACCCACATCGCCCACAGGCTGACGCTCCCAACACAGCGGAGAACAAACATCCCTCCGCAGACAAAGCTGCTGGCAGTGCTGCACCTGTTGGCCTCTAGGACCTTCCAACCAACAACTGCCAGAGTCGGAGGGGTCTCACAGCCAGCCCTATCAAAGTTCATCACACCTGTCCTGGATGCCATCATCAGCTTCATACCCCAGTACCTTCACTTCCCCAACACTGCGCAGGAACAGCTGGAGACTAAGCAAGGCTTCTATGCCATAGCCAGATTCCCGGCCATGTTGGGGGCAATCAACTGCACACATGTCCCACTTGTGCCCCCTGCGGATTCTGCACAGCACTACCGCAACAGGAAGCACACGCATTCCATCAATGTGCAGGCAATAGTCGATCACCGGGGACTCTTCACCAAAGTCGTCGCCAACTACCCAGGCAGTGTGCATTATTCCTTCATCTTCCGACAGTCCATCATCCACCAGCGCTTCCAGGATGGCACATATGGAACGGGACTGCTCGTTGGTAAGTACCAAATCAACACACCACACATCCCACAGCCACCAACGCACAAAGCACAACTGTGGTGTTGCACACGTGACCAAACCACATCCGACATGTCAAACTTCACGACCACCTACCAGACACGACTGCACCACTCCATGGTCATCCTGGGCTACCCCTGCACCCAATACAGACTTCACATGGCACCACAGCCGCACAACAGCTGAACATGTGGAGATGCAGAATGCAGCCATGACACATGTGAGGCACTGCTCTGCCCTCATGACCCTACCCCAGTCTCCCGCAGGTCAGCGTCCCGTGGCGGTGGGCCCGTGTTGGCCGCTGTGCATCCAGGGCGACTAGCCCTGTGCGACTCGAGTCATCCCCCCTTGTAGTTCTGACATTGCATGTCTGTGTGCCTGATGACTGTTGGTGTAGTTGCCAGCACCAGCTACTCCCTGAGGGCTGGCTTACACTCACCCCACACACAGCCAGCACAGGCGTCACTGAATTGGTGGGCCTGCCATCACATCCTGCCGAACCAAGTATTGTCTCTTTTCTCCCTGCACTGTCACAGGTGATCAAGGATATGCACTCTGCCCTTGGATGATGACACCCCTCCGGGACCCAAACACACCCGCCCGGAGGCAGTACAATGCGGCCCACATACGCACCAGGGGCATCGTTGAACGCACATTTGGCGTGTTGAAGTCACGTTTCAGGTGCCTGGACGGCACTGGTGGGAAGCTCCTGTACAGCCCGGACGTCGTGTGCAAGATGATCTTTGCATGTTTTGTTTGTTGTACAACATCTGTGTTCGCACCAGGGCCCTATGGATCCCAGTTCCAGAGGTACCAGACGATGATGGTGGTGATGGGGCAGGTGGCCCACATCCCACTGCAGCTGCGGCAGGAATGGCCCGTAGGGACTCCATCATTGACACTTACTTCTCATGAGCACGTCACATTGTGACCGTCCGTGGCATTCATGGGACAGTAGTAGATGCTCAATTGCACTGCATGTGTGAATAAAACATATTTGCAGGTTACAGGTTGGAATTGTACATTGTCATGTTACATATCCCTGGGGTTTCAGTGGGATTTGCCAGGTTGTACACATTTTCCGAACCAGTTGTGTCCTGTGTTCAGTTGTGGAGGTGTTGCTGTTTGTACCGGGATGTTGTGAATGTCGAGGTGCACTTCTGCTTATGTGCGTATGCTGCACGGTGGGTGTGTCGCTCCTGCGGCTTTGATTTGTCTGCCACTGGTCTCTTTCATGCGGTGTGCCTGTAGGTTCTGTTCGTCCACGGTGCTTGGATGTTGTGGTGTGCATGTTGTCCTCTGCAGTTGGCCAGGGTGCATCCGTGGTACTCCGCTGTTGATGTATTTTGTTCTGTGGCATTTTCCGTATGCTGTTCTTGTGCTTTTTCCCGCATTGCGCGTGAGTATTGCTGCCCTCGCGCTGGTTGTCACTGTTTTCTCATCGCGCTTTGGCCCATCGCAGCTTTTCTCGCGTTGTGGTTTGTGTTTTTATCTCCGTTGAGGTGGTTGTATCGCGTGCATTGGCCGCGGTGTCGGCCAACTATCAAATGCTACCGCCTTGTTGTGAATCCCACGTTGTCACTGGGTTATTTTCTCGCGATAGGCTGCGATGCTGAAAGTTGCGTTGCGCTACTCTTGCGGTAATTATCACACGTTCTTGTGAATATACCCCTGTGTGTCTCTACATCTTCAAAACTGCCCCAATTTGCACAAACGGGCCACTTTTTAGGTATCCAATTAACTAATGGGGGCCACCATTATTTTGGTTCCCAGTCCTACTTTCTGTCTCCGCCCATCCCTAATGCACATAGGCCATTAAACATTAATCCTTAAAAAAGACTTCTCAGTGGCATTCTGCGGATATGTTGTTCGGTATGGATGGAGGTGAGCTCCATCCATACCGATGTTGTTATCAGAGTTCTGATTTTGGAAGTAGATATCAGCCAGCAGCGGCCCGTGCTAGTGAGAGCGGTAGGGGGGTGGGGCCGGGTGGGGATTTCGACAGACGATCACAAGAGGAAATTAAATAAATAATTAATGCTCCCTCGTCGTTGTCTGTCGAAATCCCCCCCACCTGGCCCCACCGCCCCACTGCTCTTACCTGCACAGGCCGCTGCTGATGCAAAAACAATTGATGGACAGAATGCAGAACAATGTCATACATTCACCCCAGTACAGAGTTCTGGGCCTAAATCCATTGTTTTTTTGCTCACCATGCCATTCCAGTTTGAACCCAGCCATATGCAAATCAGTCTTGACCCTGTGCCCAATGGGAACAGTCCAGCCCGAATTGCCAGGCCAGGTCCTCCCTGGACTGGAAACAAGCATCCTAGGACCGGTTTCGGGGTTTCACCTCTCTTCAGCCAGGATAGCTTGACTCCAGTGGCATGGAGAGCACGGGACCCACGTCTGGGCATACCCGTCCCACTCGGGGTGACAAATGCAAAAACAACAATTGATGGACAGAATGCAGAACAATGTCATACATTCACCCCAGTACAGAGATCTGGGCCTAAATCCATCGTTTTTTTGCTCACCATGCCATTCCAGTCTGAACCCAGCCATATGCAAATCAGTCTTGACCCTGTGCCCAATGGGAACAGTCCAGCCCGAATTGCCAAGCCAGGTCCTCCCTGGACTGGAAACAAGCATCCTAGGACCGGTTTCGGGGTTTCACCCCTCTTCAGCCAGGATAGCTTGACTCCAGTGGCATGGAGAGCACAGGACCCACGTCTGGGCATACCCGTCCCACTCGGGGTGACAAATGCAAAAACAACAATTGATGGACAGAATGCAGAACAATGTCATACATTCACCCCAATGGGAACAGTCCAGCCCGAATTGCCAGGCCAGGTCCTTCCTGGACTGGAAACAAGCATCCTAGGACCGGTTTCGTGGTTTTACCCCTCTTCAGCCAGGATAGCTTGACTCCAGTGGCATGGAGAGCACGGGACCCACGTGCCCAATGGGAACACACTCCAGCCCGAATTGCCAGGCCAGGCCGCTGCTGATATCAGCCCAAATCACAAATAACGGGAGGCAATCTGCATTAGGCTGATTTTCACTTTTTCAGGACACACAGATGTCCAAGACGTGTGCCTCTGAAATCTATGCAAGTTATCAGAGGTCGAAGTGTAACATAAATGTAGTTGCATAGGATGGACCGTGATAGTTGGGATGAGGTTGACTCAAAGCAAACTATTTGAAGGTGGAAGGGGAAGGTCAAAACACATTACGGTGTTGATTCCTCTCAGCTCTTGAAGAGTACAAATGAACAATTATCTTTAGAGAGAGTATTGGTGCAATTATAAAAATTAAGCTTCGTTTTTGTCTCAAATAACTTTGATTGAAATTTAGATATATTAAAAAATAGACACCAGAATTCGCCACATGCTCATGTAAACATGATGGCACCACTCAACGTAGTACATCAGGTTGTATGTTTTGACTGCTAGAAGAAATGTATCACAACAGTAAAAATGTTCACTCAATTTAGTTGAATTGTTTAAAAGTAAAAAATAATAGTTATGGAACTCGGTTCCTATTAGTTCCTGTTTACCTCGACCTCTGCAAGTCACAGATTTCCATTCGCAATCCTACTCTAATATATTTGCTTCTACAGCTTTTCTACAGCCTAAAGTGCAGGTATGAGATGGGTAATGCCCGTATTTACGTTGTGAACTGCATATGTTCCTGTAGATCATTTACCACCTCATTAAATTCAGTCATCTCTTGGCTGTTCACAGTACTAAAGTCCAGCGAGCAGCCCCAAATCTATTCATTTCTTGTATATTTTAGATATTTACATAGAAAATGTGTTTTACAGCAACATTTGGCATTTTACATAGAAGAGTAGTTCCTGGTCTGCAGTCTAAAGCGGATTATTAAAATAATGATGTAATACTTAAGAATGAGTGTGGGGAGGTCTGACAACCTGAAAGTAGGAAGATTTAAACAACACAATGTGCAGTTTTTTTCGATCACATATATTTACTCATTTCTTTTTAAATTACACAATTATCCTTATCTTCAATTTGGGGCATAGTCAGATAAAATGACATGCCCAATAAAAAAACAATCGGCCATCTTTACGACCAGGTTTGCGTTGCGATGCAAACCTTAAGTCAGACTTGTGAAGCCATGCAAAGCCACTTTGCGTGGCTTTGAGTGACTCCAAATATCTGGAGTAACGCAACGCAGCACAAATCGCTGTGTTGTGTTACTCTGCCCTGGGTTGGTGTTCCATGAGCGTTGCGCGGGTGTTCCCACGCAACTCCCATGGTTTTTGCTGCATTCCCAGATTCACAAGACATTGTAAATGTGGGAATGCGCCAAAAAGATACACTTCCCTAGGTGAGGCATAACGAGGAGAAATATCTTTATTTCTCCTCATTTCTTCCTCTTTCTAACTGTGCTGCATTCTGCAACACACAGAGAAAGAGGAAAAAGCCTCTCAGGATTGTTTTTGTGCAGGAAGGTGCCCCTTCCTCAGGGCACGAGTCGGGGGTCCACGCGGGTGGACGGCGTCCCCCCACTTCTTTCACAGGGAGGATGCCGTCCACCCTGCCAAGAAGTTGGGCCCCACTAAAAAAGATGCTGAATTCGTCCCGGTGTAATTTCCAAACACCGGGACACATTCAGCAGCGCCTGCACGTTGTTGTCTGCTTTCGATCACAACAACGTGCAGGCGGGGACGAGGCTCTCTTAGTTCTGACTCCTGCTGGGATACTCGGCCATAACAAAGGCCGAGTCTCAGGGGTCATCAAGCCTCCTTTTGTTGGAGTCTCCTGGCTGGCAGCAGTCAGGAGCCTCACACCTGATGCAAATGCAGCAGAGGAGAAACAAAGGCTCACACCTTGTTAGCACTTCACACATACTGAAGAGAGGCAGCTTTTAACTTTGTTCAGGCTCTGTTTAGGAGATTTGCATGCACTGTTAGAAGTCAGATGTGTTGATCTTTCCCAGTATTTGCACAAAATAAATTGCATTTATATAGCGCTCACTACCCCTGAGGAGGCGTTGTAATGATTTAAATATCACTATTTCTTTTAAAGCACTATGGCTATAGAAAGCTTAACGCTGACAAAAGGTAACATTGTTTTATATGTAGCATACAAAAGTGTGAATCGTCTGCCTATATCAGGAGGGTTTGCAAGTATACTCGAAATGTGCTCAAATGTACTCATGATACACCTGCTAAGCATATATGTGAGGGCTTAAGATCTGATATCACTTCTTGTGATGCCAGTTCATGTGATGTCACGTGCCGTGATGTCACGCGCTGTGATGTCACGCGCTGCGATGCCACGCGCTGCGATGCCACTTGCATACAGATTAACTAGGTTAGTCCCCCCACTTCTTTTTTTAGGACTTGTGCCCTGCCCTTCCTGCACAAAAAATTCCTGCCTACAACACTGTCAACCTTCCACCATGGTGCAAGGGTGCATGTGTTGGCGCTAGGCTGCCAAAATGGTGCCAGCGCAAAGGAAAAGCCCAGAAATGCGCCGTGTTGGCTAAATACGGTGCATTCCTGCCCTTTCCCTGTGACGCAGGGCAGCGCCGCAAGATGACTTGCAGCGCTGCCCTGCGCCACAAAATTCATAAATATGCCTCTATGTTTGGTCAAGTGCCAAGGCTTAGATTAGAATTCAGGGCCTGTGGGTTTCAATGACAACTCTAGCATAAAACTCCTGTCCTCGCTGTCTCATGACGCATGCGATAGGATAAGGCCTTGACATCATCCCGGCTACCGATGTGTTATTACTTGCAGAAAGAGCTGCAGACGTCCCTTTTCTGAATTGCTCCATTAAGGAGTAGAATTAAGCTTCCTGTGCTAATTATTGTTTTGGTGTCTTGGGTTCTCGGGCTGGCTTAGCTCGCGGTGCCATTTTGGAAGCGCCCGTGTTCCTTTCCTCCCTGTGTTTTCGTTTCTAATTGAGAAGAGCCTGAGCCCGAGAGCCGGGCGACGCATGAGAACAATAGCTCATTCTGTAGGCCTCATGTGAACTCAGAGGTACTGAACTTCGAGCATGATATGTGTTTCCAGTTCAAAATGCTTGTAATGATGTCGGGAAGAGAGGGAAGGGCCGCCAGAGAGCAGAGCCTCCAGACCGCAGGCTCCGCGAAGACAGACTCAAAGGAGAATCTTCCAAGCTGTTGAATAACTTGATATATTCATCATGGTAGACAGAAGCCGGTCAACAGACCGCCTGGCACCCTCATGAGCACAACATGGCACCAAAGCCAGGCAGGCAAAAAGAGCTGCAAAAACGTTGTCACCACAAGGGCAGACCCCTTTTCTGTATCATCATATGTCTCACAACGATTAACAAGCTAGCTTAACACACATTCACGTCACACACACACTGAAAAGAAGCAATATAAGCTGCTAAACTTTCTACTGAATACAAAAGTCTCATCAGCCGGGTGATGGGTAATTGTGCAGCCAGTCACAAAGGAGAAAACAGACCTCTAAATCCTTTGGCATATGCACCCATACATGCAGCACACTAAAATATCCCTCACACAGTTTGACACGTTGTATCCTTCCCAGCAGCCAACAGCAACCATTTCTAAGCTATACGAAGAAAAGGCCCGTCTGCAGTCACCAAAGACCGTGGGCCAGACCACCTTGACTCCATTGGATGGAACCCTAACACTACGGTTACAAACATTTTGCCCCGGCTTAGTGTCACTTTTAGCGCGAAATGTTTTTTTTGCTATTTACTTTCCAGCACAAAACTTGTTTTGCGCTGGAAAGCACCCTTAAAGTAGCACAAAACAGCACAAAGCACTGCTTTGCATTACTTAGCGCCGACGGGGCATTACATGGGTGGAACATGGGCGTTCCCATGCAACCACCCATGCCTTTTGAAGCAAAACCATATTTACAAAGATTTGTAGACATGGTTTTGCGACAAAAGTTAACGCCCCTTCAAAGAAGGCGCTAACAGGAGAAATGCTTTAATTTTTCCGTGATTTTCCGACTTTGCATGTGTGCTGCACTGTGCAGCACGCATACAAAGTGGGAAAAGCTTTCCATGGTGTGTAGGCTTAGGGGGAGATTTACTAAGATTTTGTGCCTGTGTTTGCGTCACAAAAGTGATGCAAAATGGCACAATTTTTTTCCCCCTAATTTACTTTCCAGCGCTAAACTTGTTTAGCGCTGGAAATAACGTAAAAGTAATGTGAAGAAGCGCATTGCGCTGTTCGCATTACTTTGCGCCACGGGGGCGTACCAAGGGTGGTGCATGGGCGTTCCCATGCAACCACCCAAGGTTTCTCACGCTAAACCCAATTTTCCAAATACAGTAGATTGGGTTTAGCGTGAGAAAACTGCGCCCTTTTAAACTAGGCACGAGGAAGGAGAAATGCTTTCATTTCTCCTTCCTTTTACGACTTTGCATGCGTGCTGCACTGGGCAGCATGCATACAAAGTGGGAAAAGCTTTCCCTCGTGTCTAGGCATAGTATTTTGTGCAGGAAGGGTATTCTTCCTGTACAAATCATATGCTGGACTCATGCACACATCCTAGCGCTATTTGATATTTATTAGTTTGTATAGCGCCCGAATCACGCCGTCAGGGGTATCTCTGCGCTAGGACAGCAGGTATCGTCAGACAAGTGGACCTCAGTAGAGATAGGTTTTTAGCAATTTTCTGAAGAGGGGAAGGCTCTGGCAATCACGTAATTGGCGGGGGAGTTCATTCCAGAAGGTTGGGGCAAGGTAAGTAAATGCTTTGCCACCCGACCGAGCCTTTTGATTCTTAGAGTACAAAGAAGTAGCTTGGAGCCTGATCGAAGGGACCGGGAGGGGTGTATTTTAGCAGTTTGTCCGATAGGTAGGTTGGCCCCAGGCCATTAAGGGCTTTAAAGACTGTGCAGTATACCTTAAATTTCACCCGCTTTCTCACGGGGAGCCAATGCAGTTTGTTGAGAAGTGGTGTGGAGGCCGTTCTGGGGGGGGCGTTTTCTACTAGTCGGGCTGCCGTATTCTGGACTACCTGCAGCTTGTTTAAAGAAGCCTCGCTGGCCGAGGCTAGCAGTGCATTGCAGTAGTCCAGACGGCTTAACACTAGAGCTTGTATCAGTGTTTTTCTCGTAGAGGGAGGTAGCATGGGAAACACTCTTCTGAGAAGACTGAGTGTGTGATAGCAGGAACCCGCAGTGGTGGTGGCATGTGCATCAAGTGTGAGATTCTGGTCGATCCTGATTCCTAGGTTCTTGACCACTGTTTTTGGGGTGGGAGCAGATCCCAGCTCCTCCAGCCACCAGCTGGGAGACCAGCTAATTGCTGCACCTTCAAACAGCATGACCTCCGACTTTTTGGCGTTAAGTTGCAGGAAGTTAGCTCTCATCCAGGCAGCGATGGTTTTCATACCCTCCGAGAAGGTAAGTTGAATGTTAGGGTTAGACTTATCAAAGGTGAGAAGGAGCTGGGTGTCGTCCGCGTAAGAGATGGGACTGAACCCCAGATTCCTCATTAGTTTTGCCAAGGGAGTAACATAAATGTTAAAGAGGGTGGGGCTCAAGCAGGAGCCCTGGGGTACTCCCTTGGTAACTTTGGTGGTCTTAGATCTAAAGGTACCCAAAGTGACTGTCTGGGTTCTATCTGTTAGAAAGTCTGTCAGCCATTTCAGAGCAACTCCTTGAACCCCGATGTCCTGGAGTCTCTCCAGTAGGATCTGGTGAGAGATGGTGTCAAACGCTGCAGATAGGTCAAGCAGCACTAAAAGTGCTGCCTGACCCTGGTCCAGGGCCATTCTGATGTTGTCAGTTACCTCTATCAGGGCAGACTCGGTACTGTGCTTGGCCCTGAAACCGGACTGGGAGACATCCAGGCAGTGCGAGGTTTCCACAAAGTTAGACAGGTGTCTGTTTATATGTTTTTCAAGGAGTTTGCTCTGAAGGGGAGCAGAGAAATGGGGCAATAGTTTGATAGCTCAGAAGCGGAGATTTTGGGGTTTTTACGAATGGGGATGACTTGTGCTGCTTTCCATTCTGGGGGAGTCTGCCAGCTCTCAGTGAGCTGTTGAGGATGGTGCAGATGGGTGTGGCCAGCTGTTGCGCTAGGCGGGAGGATGTTTTTGCAGGGATGACATCTAGGGGGACCCAGATTTAACTTTGATAAGGAGAGATTCTACCTCTTCCGGTGTTAGTGAAGGAAAGACGTGCATCTGCGCAGTGTCGATAGGGGTTGTAGGACGCTCTATGGGGAAGTTCATGGGAATTCAGTTGGAAGTGATAATTTTAAGATAAATGGTGTCAATTTTCTGGGTTAGAAAGGACGCTATATTATCACACAGTGACTGTGAGGGAGTCTCCGCGGTATCGCATGCCTTGGGGTTAGTAAAGGTTTACAGGATTTGAAAGAGGGTCTTAGAGTCGTTTCCGGCTTGTTCAAGTTGGTTTGCGATATGCATTTTCCGGGCGGACTTTATGTTTTTATGATAAGAAGATAGCGCGGTTTTGAATCTCGCTTTGTCCTGTTCATTGTGTGAATGTCGCCATTTCCGTTCCAACTTTTTGCCTTGGCTCTTTTCCTAACGGAGGCTGGGGGAGTACCAACTAGTTGGGGAGTGTTTGGGAGGGTGGGTCTGCGGTTTCCTCGGTGCTATGTGATCTATAGTGGATAGAACAATGGTGTTGAAATGTGTTAACTGTTCTTCTACACTATATGTGGCAGTATCGGTGTTCCAAGAATTAAAAGGGGTCTTGAATTGGTCTGGGTTGAATTTATGCCATGACCTGAACCAGTATGTGGTGTGAGATTTAGAGGTGGGATGGACTCTGGGACATGTGAGTTGGAAATCCACCAAAGAATGGTCTGACCAAGTCAGAGGATGAGTTTCCCCACAGATGATGTTAGGGGAGTTGGTTAAGATAAGATCTAGAGTGTGCCCTGCAGAGTGGGTAGGTGCGTTGTTGATCTTCAAGAGATCGAGTGTGGCAAAATCTGTTAGGCAGGCTGTGGCATCGGGATTGGCAGCATTTTCACTGTGGATGTTAAAATCCCCTAAGAGTACAAAGTTCTGGGTAGAAATGACATGAGGGGAAATGAGCTCCATTAGATGGTTAGTAAAGTCTGACAGAGGGCCAGGGGGTCTGTATACGAGAGCCCCTTTCCAGCTGTGTTGTGGGTGCAGATTGAGTCTAAAAACTAGGCATTCAATAGAGTCCTTGCACAACTGATCTAGAATGGTGATTGACACAGATTCCTTATGTATAATGGCTATGCCTCCCCCCGGCCTGTTCTGGCCTATCGAGTTTTTGGATTCGGTAGCCGTCCGGAAGAGCTATCGCAATGGCAGGGTTGGAAGAGGGTTTGATCCAAGTTTCTGTGAGAAACCCGATGTGGGGGTCTGTTTCTGTCAGGAGATCCCAGATGTTAACGGCGTGTTTAGGGAGGGATCTGACATTGGCCAGAAAATATTTCCAGCCAATGTTTGTGAACTGGGGCTGGATACAACTTTGAGGATTACTCCTACAAGGCCCCACTCCCGTTACATGGTTGGGGAGCACACAAAGAGATGGAGTGTATTGAGGAGCGAAGCTTTGAAATTGACAGAATCTGCAAGAGAAAGGTCCTTCTAGCAAAGTGAGGGAGTGTGCTGTGTGTTCACAGGGGTTATACTTAGTCTTTAGCAATGCGTCCCGTGTGTAGGAGCGACGGTGGCTTATGGGATTGACAATATCTGGTGGAAAACTGGCAGGGGTCCTGGCTCCTGGTGACGTCCAGGCGCGGACGGGCGCAGACGGGCTTGCCTTAGGCGCGCCTTTGGCGCGCCAGCTGCGCACCCGCTGCGCGCGTCCCCTGCACGTCGGTTTGGGCATCTGTTTAAGTAGTGGGGTATGCAGCTAGACTGCTAACCTTTCTACTAGTCCCAAGCGGAAGTGGTTGTGCCTCACTTCCGGTAGGTGGCACCTCCCTCCAAACAAACGGACCAATCCGCGTTGGACCGGGGAGGGACGCCGTTACTGAGTGCAGCAGGTAAGTTTGATGTGGTTATGCAGTGCAAGTTATTAAAATACATAAAAAATGCTGGTACATCAATAAAACATGCTGGCTAAGAGTTTTTACCGCAAGAGCCCTTTCCCAGGCGCTCCACGGGTTGAAAATGAAAGTGCTAATCACCTTGTTGACTTTGATCGCGTCCGCTGCGTGTCGGTTTGGGCATCTGTTTAAGTAGTGGGGTATGCAGCTAGACTGCTAACCTTTCTACTAGTCCCAAGCGGAAGTGGTTGTGCCTCACTTCCGGTAGGTGGCACCTCCCTCCAAACAAACGGAACAATCCACGTTGGACCGGGGAGGGACGCCGTTACTGAGTGCAGCTGGTAAGTTTGATGTGGTTATGCAGTGCAAGTTATTAAAATACATAAAAAATGCTGGTACATCAATAAAACATGCTGGCTAAGAGTTTTTACCGCAAGAGCCCTTTCCCAGGCGCTCCACGGGTTGAAAATGAAAGTGCTAATCACCTTGCTGACTTTGATCGCGTACGCTGCGCGTCGGTTTGGGCATCTGTTTAAGTAGTGGGGTATGCAGCTATACTGCTAACCTTTCTACTAGTCCCAAGCGGAAGTGGTTGTGCCTCACTTCCGGTAGGTGGCACCTCCCTCCAAACAAACGGAACAATCCGCGTTGGACCGGGGAGGGACGCCGTTACTGAGTGCAGCAGGTAAGTTTGATGTGGTTATGCAGTGCAAGTTATTAAAATACATACAAAATGCTGGTACATCAATAAAACATTCTGGGTAAGAGTTTTTTCCGCAAGAGCCCTTACCCAGGCGCTCCAAGGGTTGAAAATGAAAGTGCTAATCACCTTGCTGACTTTGATCGCTATGGCGCTAACGTGTGTGGGTGGCGCACAGCAGCTGTAATCAGCGCCGGCGCAAGGGAAAGGGGAGGAGAGAGCCATATCTTTGAAAATATGGCACTCTCCTGCTCCGTCCCTGTCGCGCAACGCAGCGAAGCCTCGCTGGGGCTGCGCTGCATTGCGTGGAGATTTGGTAAATCTCCCCCATAGTATTTTGTACAAGAAGGGTACCCTTCCTGTACAAAACCTATGCTAGACTCATGCACACACCCTAGTGCTATGGCGCTAAGGTGTGTGCATGGCACACAGCCGCCGAAATCAGTGCTGGCGCAAGGGAAAGGGGAGGAGAGAGCCATATCTCTGAAGATATGGCACTCTTCTGCTCCCTCCCTGTCGCGCAGAGCAGGTCAGCCTCGCGGTGGCTGCGCTGCGTGACTTTTTTTGTAAATCTCCCCCTTTGTTTTTAACAAACCAGGACACCCGATTGGGATGTGTATGAGACGTGCGCGGAACATTGTAGGGCGCACTGGAAGCTGTGCATGCGCACGAGGTATTGCCGAAAAATGCGTGAATAGACGCAGTAGGGCATGAGTGTTATACGTATACTGCACAGTTTAGCCTGCATTGCCCTTTACTTTATTGCCTGCATTCATTCATGTATTAAATATTCGATCCTTTTACTAATTCAATTCAATCATTTTATTGCTATAAGTTAATAAAAACCGTCAAAATATTTACAAGTAATACAAATTAAAAACTGTTATAAATAAATACTTCATATTTGCTTCTACAGTTTGTCCATTTCTTAAACGTTCACATGGTTTTGCGACAATACAAATTAATAAAATCATTTCGTGTCTTATATGTTGCTGTTTTATTTCCTTCTGATAAGTCCTTTTACTAGTTTTACACGGCAAGCATGACCGTTTTTTAAAATTATTTTTCGCCGATAATAAGGCCGGAGTTTTTGATCACGTCAGCGCCTCCTACGACCCTCTCACTCTGTTTTAAACATCCGTGACGAACCCGAGGAGATTACTAAACAAAAAAAGAAAGGATATTGAACGTTCGTGGGGGCCGGTCGAAAATGGGATTAGGCCTGGGAGGAATTTAGAACTGCACCTTCTGAATAGGAGTGGAAGAAAAACATCTGTTCCACAAAAATATCCGAGGAGGACCCGAGACAGGATGGGGTAATCCTGCACAGCAAGTGATATTCTTTTCAGATTCCAATACCGTCTGCTTCCCTTAGCACACCACCGAATTCTGAGCTTTCTCGTACAATGCATGAAAGGAGTTTGTAATGTTTACTTATAAGCTAGCTGGGAGCGTATAAATTTAGCGAGTAAAGTGGGCAAATGTATCACGTCGTAACCAGGTTGTGCAAAGTTTTCTTTACCTGGCCGTGTTTGGCTGAGTTCCTCTTGATCACCCTTTGTGACCTTTTCAAAATTAGCCTTTTTAACTTCATTTTCAGCTGTACAAAGTTGTTGTGCACATTGTAAGGGGGTCATTATGATAGCGGGCGGATCGCCACCGCCCGTATGGCGGTGGCGATCCGCCTGCTATCTCACACCGCCCGCCTAACATTTTCCCCCCGCCATATTATGATGGCTGGGGGGTCCGCGGCGGACGGAAAGACCGTCCGCCGCTTTTCCGCCCGTCGACTCAGCGACGGGGGGAAAACATACATAATATGGTGGCGGTGTCTGCAAGACACTGCCATCCATATTATGATGGGCGGCGGTGCAGGGCTTTCCATGGCGGAGACTCCGCCATGGAAAGCCAGGCGGATTACACGTTCGGGGGCCCGTTGTGGGCCCCCAAGATGGGGGTGTGGGGGGTACCTAAGGTACCCCCCTGCATTGGCATGGACAAAGTGGCAGGCACCGCGCGGTGCCTGTCACCTTGTGCATGTGAATGCCCAACGTGCATTCCCAGCATTGTGGCGGGCGGTGCTGTGAGCACCGCCCGCCACAATGCTGGGAATAGGGATGCCACCGTGGCATCCTAATACTCACGGCGGGACCGCCACTCCTATGGCGGACGGTCCCATTCACCGTTACGGTGGCGGGCGGACTTTGTCCGCCCGCCATCGTAATGTCCCCCTAAGATCGTTGCATTGTGAGATCACATTTACTCTAGTCAAACCCAGCCACCATGAAAGGTTTTGCAGAATTTCTCTCTGCAAGGGTACATTTTGCCACGATTTTCTATGCAAAATGGGAAATATATGCATAATTTTCTCTGGAATTACCTTTTACGACATAAATTAAGTTGAAAGTCACGATGTTCACACTAGCGTGGGAAAGTGTAAAACTATTTAGGTCGTCACCATTTTCGAAAGATTTTAACGGAAAAATTCACATTTTGATAAAAATACTTTGTGCACCCATAAAACACATTCAGGCTCACAACATTCATCAAGCACACTTCTTTCAAGAAGGAAAGACTTCACCCATCCATCCTGTCTTAAACATAGCTCCTAGTGTAGAACATTACTAGTCTATTGACTTCCATCAGAAACACTAGGCTGAAAAGTGTGCAGTATGTTGGGGTAGACACTTACATTTGTTTAATCTCAATGATACTAAGACCAAGGGCCTCTTTCCTGCCCCCTTACTTTCGCTTGCCCCATCTGCTTCATACTTTTTATGCAACCACCACTTCATGACTATCACTCTCCCTACCTTTGCTTATTAAGTTGGTTATGCCTTTTTAATTCCCCAAAATCAAATTGATCCTTTTTATAGCCCAGATTTTGGGTGAATCGCAAACCTTTTTCCCAGAGTAATTGCCTAAAGAAAAATGGGACAACTTGTCGAATCACTGCAAAGACTGTTAGTGACAAAAGGGATCCGTTCTTGGAAAAAAGAAAATTGACTTTTGAGAAATAAATCAATTGATTTGAGAAGAAAAGTTATTTGTAATTCCAGATCGATTGCCTGAAGTCTCCAGATGTACAGACTGGCAACATTCAGATACTCAGCAGCATTCAGAAGTGCCTTGTAGAGACAAAATACATGCCTGACGAATAGGCCACGTTACAACGCATGTGATACATCCCATGCCATTACAACGCGATCGTTACAATGACCGCATTGTTACATTGCATACCATTACAACGCAAGTCGTTACAACGACTTGCTGTAGGGGGCGCGCTGGATTTTGGAATAGTATAATTTATTATTCCAACTCCAGTCTGTGCAACAGTAGGGAAGGTGTTGGATTTAAAATCCAGCACCTTCTGCCCCCTACAGCAAGTCGTTGTAATGACTTGCGTTGTAATGGTTTGCGATAACAACGCGGTCGTTGTAACGACCGCAGTGTAATGGCATGCGATGTATCGCATGCGATGTAAACGATGTTTCCATTATTCAAGTATCTGTACATTACCAACATTCTGCCTTTGACTGAAGCTGGAACGAGCTTTATTACAGTCATAAACCATAAACCACTATGCCTTGCTTCCATACCACGTCTGTGAAAATCATAGCGTTCTAATAAAGAACTAGAGTGCTTATCTGTCTCACAAAGCGCAACAGCACTGGGAGACATGTTCTTGGAAATACCAGCTTCTTAACACCGAATTTTCCTATGCAGCCGGCTTATTACTTACATGGAATTGTGTGTCTCATTTGTGATGCTAAATTTCTAGATATAAGGAATTACCAACAAACTTTCTTTACCCTTCCATGACTCAGCAATTTACAAGTGTTTTTAGTCAGAAGATATTATTTCACCTTGTACAATATTTTGGAAGTGGTAGCAGTGGCAGCCGGCACATATTGGGGGAGGCAAGGCGGGAAGTAAGGGAGGAAGTGGGTGGAAAATAAAAGAATAAGAAAAAACTTACCTTCTCGACACTTCCTCGCCGCGTCTCTCCTCCGTAGTCCCTCGCTCCAGCCGGTCTCTCCTCCGTGGTCCCTGCTCCAGCCGGAACAGAAAGCACACCCAGGTTGCCCATAGCCAATCACAACGCTGCAAAGCAGCGTTGTGATTGGACTGAGCGCCGTGGTTCAGCGCTCAGACAGTCAGTGGGAGCCTGGGCATGTTCTCTACCCAGGCTGCAATACAGCCTGGGTGGAGAACATGCAAAGTGCGCATGAAAGTTTGGCCGGCCCGAGACGGCCGGCCAAACATTCACGCACACTTACAGAGTTTGCCTGCCTACCACTCCTCCCCCTGCTCTGAGAGCAGAGCAGCCCCGCCCTGCCCCGCAGAGATGCTGCAGCAGGAACAAATACAATGATAATCAGTTCCAGTTATTATTATTTTATTTTTCCTTTATCTCACTGCTAAAAAGCAGTGGGGCGACGCTCTTCCACCTTAGCAGAGGGGCTGCTACTGAGTGGTAGTGTCTTGTATAATAGGGGTCTCACTGTTTGGATTATGGCTTATAGAAAGAGTTTTTCTTTTTATGAAATATATTTTATTGCATATTTAACTAAACACTACTTCCATTTGTTGGTGTAAATGTACTATGAATTGGTCTCCTAAGGCCCCATACCTAGAGTCCTGGCACTGCTGCTTCAGACCCACAGGACCCTAAATGCTTCCGCATAAATGATATTGTCCAAGAAGCTCTGCACGCCAATGGCATAGCAAAGGGGGGTGGAGGGGCGGACCGCCCCGGGCGACCAGAGTTTTAGGGGCGCAATTCCCCCCCCTTGCTCTTACCTGTGGCCGTCATGAGACGGCCAAACAGGGATCGCCACCACACTGAGACCCCCCCTTCACTTTTACCCACAGCCATCAGGGGGCGGAAAAGCAAGGATCGCCAGAAACCCCCACCCTCTTACCTGCGGTCGTCGTGGGGCGGCAAAAACAGGGACCACCATGGGCAGCCAAAGGTCTTGCTGCGCCACTGCTGCGCGCATCCCAACTGAAGTCTTAAATGGTTATTCACAAAAGAAAAAACATATCGGTGAATCTCAGAATTGGTCAATAGGGAGATCCCTGGGCAACCATAATGTGATCGCTGCTAAGCAAAGCCATGGCACAAATATATACCCTTCTACAAATAAGCTTTCTATTAGGATCACCTGGTTTTGGGAAACAAAGGGAGTACACAGGTTCCAGAGACAGAGATCATTAGCGAGGAAGAAGACAACCTTCAGTTGTTACAAGAATATCAATTTTTTTGGTTGAGTATCTAATCAAGGCTTTATGGTCTTGGGAGCCAAGGTGTGAACGAGGTGCTGGTCGCATCATCCTGTAGGCAGACTTAGTATGAGCAAGAAAACAACATGGCTTCAGGAGTCACTTGCACCAAAGCGATGGTTTTACATTAAGAGTGTTTTGAAAAAGCACATCGTCTTGCATACGGTAAATTAAGCCTATGGCTTCAGGGGTCTGATTTACTACAAAAGTATCAGCAGAGCTTTGCCTCATGACCCTGACACCACACAAGCCAAAACCTGCCTGGGAGAACAGTTATTAAGACGTATTGAACGTGAGTACACTTGTGGCTTCAAGCTGACATCTGAGTGTTATTTCATGATGATTTCAAGACCTCGATAGTTGAAGTAAAGGCATTTTCTCTGTGGTGGCATACGGCAAATAGTTGATACTGGTGTTATTTCATGACTCAGATAGAGGCATTTATGGTCTTTATTGATAACTTTATTTGGTTGTATGCTGTTACAGTACTATCTCTATCTCTATATATACCTTCTTTTTAAGCCTGTGTGATTGGTATAATCTAGGTTTCTACTGTATGAGCAGGTAAGATCAGTCAAACATGCGGCTAGCTCTGCTGTCAAGGTACAAGAGTATGATGTCTGTGAAACAATTTTTATTTATTTTCCTATTCTCCCTCTTCCAAGTTGACTTTCAATCATATTTTATGGGTGAAAATTTACTCCAAAGGAATATGACGGAAAATGAAACGCACAGCATGACAAAAAAGAGGTGCACGCATGGGTCATAATGTGTATGTGTACATGCACGCGCACCTACAAATGACACGGTTACCAGTTTTTAAAATCTACTGATCTGAGATGGGAAATGAAAAAGAAGTAGAGAGAAAGCACTTTTTGAGGTGGTGGCCGGGCCAGCAGCAATATGCTGGTGGACCCCCCTCACCTCCCCCTCCCCCCAAAGAAAATTAAATAAAATATTTTGTTTAGAAAATGAACCGCAGGGGTGGGACCAAAGAATGAGCGGGTTGGGGATGAAACAATGGGGAGATGGTGGATGAAGGGCAAAGCAGCACACAAGTGTGGAGTGGGTAGGGAAGAAGTTCAAGAGCAAGAATGCGACATGGAGTACAAGGGAGAACCACCCGAGTGCAAGTGGGAGGATGCAGAGAAGCACACTTTCAGGCTTTCAAGCAGATTTCTGTGGGAAATGTGTAGTGTCCTGCTGGACACGTTCTAGTGTTGCAGGAATGTGCTTTATGTACACTCTACACCCACCCTTACAGGCTTCACAGGTCAGGTGACCCTGCTAATAAAAGGGGCCAGGCACATGTGCCCTGGGCCAGTTCCAGTAACTATACCACTGTGTCTGCGTCCATTATCTCCAAGTATGTGGGCCTAGAGCACACTACTTTACAAAATGGAGCTGTAAAATGTCACAAATTATCTTTTTCTTTTAAAATATCTTCCTCATGGAAACCCACCTACAAAAACCACAGACAAGGCATAGGATTCCTGAAATAGTTCACACACCTCCTTTGAAACTTTCTTTCAGAACTGCAAATCTAAATCCCTTGGCTATATAGCCAATCTCTTTGGAAATTGTGGTTTAAAATGCACTCGGTGGACATGAGCCAGCCTCTAGGAACAAGAAAGGCACATTGGTGTTAGGGGAGGGAGTAAGGATGGAAGGAAGCCCTTCTACAGATGCGTGTTCACCTTAGAGACATGAAGGCGTTCATTTCGCATGTGTGCAACTATGCTTTAAGTAGTGCGCGCAGTTTCCACGCCTGAGATGCATCCCACAGGAAGTCGTGTTTTTCCCCCAGATCTTTCCATTCCTATTTTCACCTCTCTGGATGACTCAGATGTGACGCACAAAACAAGAGACATGAAAGCTAACCACAACTTAAATGTCTGCCTACCAACAAAAGGAATCCCACAGCTAGTGCTTAGAGTAATGAATGCGCCAGAGCCTCCCGTGTCACAAGGACTGTAAATCAGAAGGGCCTTTCCCAGAAATCTCGTAGCCAGGGCCTAGAGGTCAGGGGTTAACTTTCTTTACAGTGGGGCGCCCTGCTGTGCCTTATGCTTCTAGTTGACTTCTGATGGTAATATTTCTACATTGCAACTGGCTTTGATGATCCTGGCCCTAAGTCTGTGGTTGAACGTCTTCTGCATAGATGTGTTTTTTCCTATTGTGGGGTAACCAACTGCTCCTATCATCTTTCTAATGTAGTTCAAATGAATTTATTTGTGTTGAGTAGTAATGATTCTTTTTATTTAAAGGACAATTCAGTCGTGATTTGTACAAGGCACAGCAATTGTCAATTGATCTTTCTACAACAAGAACTCACTGTAATGTAATGTATTTAAAGCTTATGGCTAGGGCCAGTCAAAATACTCAGGATTTTTTTTGTAGATTTTTTTGCTTTGGTAATGAGTGTAGTTAAAAAAAACCTGCAGACATTTTAAGCCAGTTATGGATTTTCTCCATCTGCCTGCAGTTTCACACTTGAAAAGGTCTGTGGTGAAACAGCTGAGACATTTCGAAAGTGGAGAGGTCTGTCTGAAGAGCAGGGGCATAGCAGCAGGGGCAGCTATCTACTAGGCCTAGCAGCACTAGCAGTGCAGTGCTTCATGGAAGCTGTGCTGAGTGAGGGCACTTGGTGGCGAGTCTGTGAAGGGATGCTGCCCAGCCGAGTCACTCATTCTAGGCCTCCACTCGACCACAAATGTGACCTGCAATGCCTGACAGACCTGTTAGGGTTATACCTTCGGTGCTTAATTTGCAAAAGAATTGGCTCCGGGGCCAAACGTTTTGCTCAGGTGCCCACGGCTGGTGCTATTGAATGTCGGGGTTGCTGAATACCAAGGCAGCGTGGGCTTGATTCCACCTCATGCCCCTTTCATCCACCACCAGACACTCTCTGCCCCTTTATCTCACCGTGTTTACATCTTTCTGTTTCTCCTTCTTTCTTATTTTGTGTTTTTCTCTGCCTTGCTTTGGGACAAAGTCTGATGAGGAAAAATAAGTGCCAGCCCCAAAAAATGAGTGCTGGTGAGCTCCACCTTCAGATACTGGCTCAAATTAAGCACAACCAGTGTTGTTGCAAGACAACACTCCAAACTATTGCGCGGGTTGTCTTTCTTACCATAATGTCACCCGGTTTAGGGACGAAGTATAACCCGGCTGTGTCTCCCTTGCTGGGGCATCTAGAGTGCCCTGGCTCGAGCCAAGGGACTCAAAGTTTGATGTGCCAGTGTCTGTGTTCAGGCTTCACCCAGGATAAGGAACATTCCCAGGGCCGGACTGGGAACGCAAACTAGCCCTGGCAATTACGTCGGACCGGCCCTGGGGGGGATGGTTGGGGGGCTGGAAGAAAACACTGCTGCTGTGCTGCGCTTTAGTTACAGGGGTCCGATATTGCAGCACTGCTGCAAAACCGGCCCCCAGTAACAAAAACACCCCCCACTGGTCCAAAACCGGCCCCCGCCCTTCTGGCTCACCGGGAAAACGCCTGGTGCCCGCTATAGCAAGTCCGAACCTGAACATTCCACACATACGAACATATCAGCTGGAATTCTTCAAGTGTTCATTTTCAGCAACCCTCATCTCCCTCTCACATACCACAGGGCTAAGAAGACAACGGAAGTCATTAACTTGCATTAGTGCACTGCTTATGGTACAAGGATCAACAGCAGGGACTCCTAGCAGATTTTTAAAATTGCGCTCATTCTTTGAGCTCTGAGAGGAATATGTTTTCATTGTTTAGTTTTTGCTCTGCTCCTTGGTGTTTCATAGACAAAGAATGTCAAAAATTCTTTAATAGTTTCGGGATGGAGGAAGCTTGCGAAATACCAATGTCTCTTTTGGTAGGTGTGTGTTTTTGGTGGGGTGAGAGAACAAGAGCTCATCAAATACATATTACCACCCTTGGTATTTTTATGTTTTTGTTTGGGGAAGTAATATTCGTACATGATCGACTTCAAATAACTGTTCAAACTTCCCACCTGTCCCACTTCAGCAAAGTAACCTTGACTTTCAGACCTATACTACACATAAGCCATTGTATTAATATTTTCGTTCTTTTTGCTTCTTAAAAATCCATTCTGACGAACCTTGGAAGTAACCTTCTTCTATGGCTGGAGAGTGGATCATGGCCACAGATCGCATGCCTCCTATCTTCCAATTACAATTACTGATTTTATTTTTACCATATACAAATCCCGAATACAGTACATGAACAAAATCCTATAGTTATAGGAAAATTGCTATATCCTCATACTCCATCATCATCATAAAACGTTATTTTGATCGCTTAGATCTTAAAAAGTACATCTCACCAGATTGCACACTCAAGATTACACATACAACATAACAAGGATAATGATTAAAAATAGAGATAATACAAAGACACCGTGATGTCCTCCAACAAAGAGAGCAGCAGGTATCCCATCGGCAACATGATGCGACAGCATTGAATTGCGCATTGCTGTAGAGAACTGGTTGCAGATACCTCCCCACATTTTGCCTCCTTTTTAGCTACTATATGCTGATTTTCGACTCTGACAGTGCACTGAGGCATGCAAACCAGACCCCAGTGCCAGTGCTCCTTCCCCAAAACAAGTTGTTGTCTAATTGTGCTACAAGTGGAAAAGGACTTTAGCACCCCTGTAAGTCCCTAGTAAATGGTCCTCCAGGTACCTAGGGCAGGGGTACTAAAGAAGGTCCCTTAAAGCTGCAGCATATCTTATGCCACCATAAGGGACCCACATACAAATTCCACACAGACTGCCATTGCAGGCTGCGTGGTATGGTGCAAACCATGAGTAAAAATACAACATGACACACTATGTGCCATGCCAAAGTCACTGCATCTAATATATGTAAGTCACCTCTACAGCAAGCCTGTGAGCCCTAAGGGAGGATGTATTATATTTTGTGTGAGGACATATTTACATGAGCAGATATTCCGCTGTGGTGTCTAGTTTTATAACTAGATATTACAAGTGACAGGGAAGCCATTTTAAGTACATGTGCTGGACACTGGTGAAAACAAGTTCCCAGCTACACGGTAGTTTCAATGAAAATAGGGAGGTTTGGTATCAAACATCTCGTATTAATGAACCCACACTGATGCCAGTGCTGGATTTATTAATACATGCACACAGAGGGCACCTTAGAGATGCCCCCAGAAAACCTACCAGACTCTCGTCTAATGACTGACTGGTTCTTTCCAGCCTGCCACCAGTGACGAGTTTCTGACGATCAAGGGTGAGAGCCTTTGTTCTCAGGAGATCAGAAACAAAACCTACTCGGAAAGAGAGTGTTTACACCCCTTCCCACACGATGACCTTCTGATTAGCATTCCAAGGCAGGTGAGCTTCAAAGAAGCCACCGCCTGTGAAATGTGAATCTGGTGCCCCTCACAGGAGAAGAAGCCAACCCCCTTGTCCAGAGCCCTTTGCTACCTGGACAGGCGGGGAAATTAGCTAGTCAGGGAGGCGTGCCCATCCTCAGGCTACCACCGCCCCTAAGGTGGGCTACCTGACGTGGTCACTATTTTTCAAGTTAGCCATCTTGATGATGACAAACCTATGGATTCTGGGACAGGGTTATTTCCACTTCCAAGAGGAAGGGGTCATATAGGGGGCGTAGTGACTCCAGGGGTAAGTAGCCCATTGGTTACTATCCCTCACTCCCCTTAACACCACTAAATTGAGTATTTAAGAGATCCCCTCTTGTACCAGATCCTAAGATTTTCCTTGGACACAAAAGAAGGAGTGGAAGAAGAAGACTACTGACTAGAGAACCAAGGAGTATGACTGACTGTGCCACCCCTGCAGGCCTGTCTGCTGCACCCGACCCTTGTGGAGCAACTGATTCGTCCTGCCACTGTGCAGACCTCAAGAAACCCAGAGGCCTACCAATGCTTCGCAAATTGCCAAAGAATCTCCCTTGGAGTAGAGGAGCTACTCCCCTGCAGCCGCAGGCACCAAAGAAGCAAGATCCGGTACACTGAGCTGCCATCTATGGAGTCTTCCAACGCAGCAGCCACCCAGGAAGAGGTAGCAGTGCTCCCACAGGTCAAACCCGTCCTCACTCCAAATGTGGGGAAGCCAGGATCAACCAGAGCCACACAGTGTCAATCCTTGGGGTACTGGACTCCTTGCAGCAGCCAAGGCTTGTTGTGCCCAGACCGGACAGCAACGCAGAGGAAGACCGACCTGCACATCGAGGGACTTCAGGGACAGTGAGACCCACTTCTGGAGTAGCCCAGCTGTCCTGTTTTCCCCTCTGCAGCACAAACCAAGACAAAAAGTGTGTCTGAGACCTCTGCCGCAAAACGCCTCAAAGCATCTATGCACCCGCGCTCCCGAGCCTGAGTCCAAGGGATGTGATGGTGCCAACTGGTCCCCAGACCCAAAAGAGCCCACACTTGGGTTTGCCTAGACTGTACTCCCAGTGCATGCCCCTGCACTAGAATCCGACCCCAAAAGGCACCACTGCACTCGAGGAGAAGTGAACCAAAGGTGTCCCTGCATGCCCGAGGATCTCAAGGGCCGAGACCCGCTGTGGGTTCCCTCAGACGTGTCCCTGCTTGCAGTCTCTTTTTGACCATACCGTTCTCCTGTTGAACTGAATGGGACACCCAACACTTAACAGACCTCTGCACCTGGAAGCCCCAGAACCTCCCCAGGTGATCTGTTGGTGTGGCCTTAAGTCCAGAAGAACAGTCCCGTATGTCGCTGACAAGTGTCTGAATGCAATACACGTTTTTCCTCCATAGGATATCATTATTGATTCAGAAAATGCAGAGTCCATTTCTGAAAACTGTAAAAATTAATTACTCGAAAAATACTTACCTGATTCCGAGGATCTTGGAATCTAAATGTATATAAAAGTATGTGCTATTTGTATAAATTGTTGTTGGATTTATTTATTGACTGTGTGTGTGTAAAAAATGCTTAGCACCACCCTCTGATACGCCTGCCTGCTCGCCCACACTACCACAAAAGAGAGCCTTTGGGGTGTCATTTGTGTCTCTGTAATTCCTTTGGGGTTCGCCTGGACTTTCTGCACAGTGTACCTCATTTTGGTGCACTATATAGAGAGCCAGCTTCATACACTGGTGGTGCAGTTGTGGGGTCCAAACTTTGCATTTACTGTACCACTCTGTCAGTATTGTGATTCCACTAAAGAATCAGCAATTGACTTTAGATAGACAAAAATATGTTTTTTAAGTTTTTCAATTTTTCCAAATTTCTAATCTGGTCTGTTATGGCTTTGGTTAAGTCCCCCAGTCCTTGTTGTTTAGAAATTTTAAAAGTATCATAGACAGTTATGCCCTTTTAAAAATATGGTCTGGTTGATTTTTTCTAGCTTGCTAAAAAGGTTCCAACTGTTCTAAAACACCATGCTAATACAGAGGGCAGTTCCCAGGCACTTAACCCGAGTCCTTACAAAAACCTTAAGGTGCCCAAACGTAAGGAATGCTGCAAAGCATGGGACCTTGCCATGGGGCCTCACCCTACCTCAAAAGATACTGCTTGCTGAGAATGATAGGACCATGGCTAGGTAAGAAAATGCAAATAATACAGAAGAGGGAAATGCCAGTGAGGATGGTGAGGAAGTCTCCAATTCACCGATTAACAATACCTCTAATGGGAGTACTACTGGTAGTACCCCAGAAAAAGAAGAGACTGAGGATGCAGATATTCAGAAACTACCAAAGAGGATAGAATTAGAGGCTAAATTCTTGGCTATAGAAAAAGAAAGAACTGAGACGTGCCTAGGCCCCATCTCTGGTGGCAGCAAAAACCTAAATAGGGAGAGAGAGAGGAAACTTTTGACCTTAAAATCCCCAAAGGCATTGTCCCCAAATATGTAGAAGGTAACAGTATAATCAAGTGGTTCTCTGTCTTTGAGAGGGCTTGTAGAAAGAGGAGGTTACACCAGAAAAACTGGGGCTTTCTACTCTGGGAGCTGTTCTCAGGTAAGTGCAGGGATAGACTCCTGACACTGAGTGAGTCAGAGCCGGAGTCCTATGAATTCATGATGGATACCCTGAAAGAGGGCTTTGGACTCACCACTGAGGAGTACAGGATTAGGTTCAGGGAGACTCAGAAAACCTAAAGTCAGAGCTGGGTAGATTTTGTGGACTTCTCAGTAAAAACACTAGGTGGCTGGCTACAAGGTATCACAGTGCAGGACTATGAAGGGCTCTATAATTTCATTATGAAGGAGCACATTTTAGAAAACTGTAAATCAGAAAAGTTACATCACCATCTAGTGGACACATCACTTTCTAGTCCCAGTAAGCTGGCTAAGAAGGCTGATGAATGGATTAATACTAGGATTCCCGAAAAGCATCAGTGGGGAGATTCCAAGAAAGGCGGTTCAGATTCACAGAAGAGAAAGGAAAGAGGTATAAGTCCACCAAAGAAGCTCCTTCAGTGACCCAGGCCCCTAAAAAGATGGATAGCACATCCCAGTCCTCCTCTAGTGATAAACAGAGTAGTGGGGACCCTAAGTTTAAAAAAGTAATGGACTGGAGGCCCTGCTTTGATGGTCATCAGGTTGGGCACTACAGGGTGGACTCAGCTTGTCCCAAGAAAAAGGTAGGCACTGGGGTTGTCAGTGTAGCCTTAGAGGATTACTTCTCAGATGAGGAGATCTATGTAGCTCTTAACTGAGAAACGGGGCCAGAAGGTGAGTTGGTGATTCCCCATAGGGGAGTAGACACTATCATCCCATGGAGGTAAATGGAATCCCAATCACTACCCTGAGGGATACTTGTGCCTGTGACGTCATTGTGCATGACAGGCTGGTATCCCAAGACCAGTATTTACTAGGGGAGACTAGAAAAGTAAGGGTTGCCCCTGGGGTGGTTACTGTTGGGCCTATGGCTTTAGTACCACTAAAGATAGCTGGGTCCCTTAGTTGGCAGAGCGCGGTAATTAGTTGAGACCCCCTCCCCAACTGTCTCCTTGGAAATGACCTCCCAGAGGTTAGTCTGAGCCCAAAAGAGGTACTGGTCCAGTGTCAGTCCTCCCTCAAGGATTCTGGAGGTGCTGAACCTGCTGTTAGTACAAGTAGGCCCCAAAGGAAGAGAAGGAAAAGGTGTAGGAAAGGAGGGCAACTTTTAGCCAAAGTTCCAGTCATCCAGGGAGAACCTGCTACTGCTGGAGAGGACTCCATAGTTGGTACTGGTGAAGCCCTACCTTTCCCATAAGAAGTCCTGACTAATCAGGCAGCTGTTAAGCATGAGATAGTGGCTCCTCAGTTAAAAGAAAAGAGAGTGGAAGGAGGGTGTTTGCTTCAGGTTGTGGTAACACCCCACTCTAAAATAGCAGTAGAACCCCATGAACCCAAAGAAGCCTGTGTGTTTGCCCATCCACCTGCCAGTGGAGAGCTAAAGGTGTGGTTCTGGGTACTGACAGTTGTCAATGGCCTCTTCTGGGTAGTAGCCTTTATAGCTGCACTGTCCCTGGCATGGTGGTCTGACCCCATGTCAATTAGCAAGTTAGGCCCCCTGACCCTGTTGATCATGGTGGGGTTACTCCAGCTGTGGATAACCTCTTTGGGTAAGCTGGGTGGTGCCCTGGCAAAGATGGAGTTAGCAGAGGTAGCTACCTCTATCCCCAAGGAAAGAAGAGAAGGTCAAACAGATCCAGTCCATTTTAAAAAGGGTCCTGTTACTGATCTATGGGTCAGCTGGCCAGAGGCAGTGGCCGGGAACAGAAGGATGTGAGGCAGAGTAGGTCCCGATCAAGTGCCAGTCTGTATCTAGACCTGCACCATACCAGGTCCTGGTGAGAGTTAGATTTTGCTGCTGCTAAGAGATTGCCCTTCACCTTCCTACATTCCTGGTTATACCATACCGCTGCTTTGGGCTCTTTCCTCACCACTTGTTTGGCTTGGGCCAGGATATCCCTAATCTGTGGATACAATGCATCATGGGTAGCTTTAATTTCTTGATTCTTTCACCATGAGGAAGGGAGGACATTAAATCCACCTCCTTTAATACTAAACTCTTAACTTTTGCAAGGGCTGCAGGGTATTTTCCCAACTAATCCCATTTTATGGTCCTTAGATTGTTAGATTGGAACAGTACACCCAAATCCCTGGAACCCCCGTAGGCAACTTTCTCCCCTATAGTGTCAAGTATAGTGAGGCTCAAAGCATTGTGGTCGCTATCTATTTTTTTCAACCACTTCCATGTTGTGCACAGGAGGCCAAAGCCTCCAATAAACCAAACAATAATCGATGCAGCTTGAATGGCCAGGTCTATTATAAGTCATTTTGCCCTTCCGATCAGAGTTAGTCCTTCCATTTGTAGCTCTCAGATCATACTTTAGCATTAGGGCAGCACCTGTGCTGCTTTTTCAGTCCATCTTACTGTAGGTAACTCTATCTGGGGGATTTTCCCATTCCTTTCCCGCTCTAGAGTCAAACCTAAGGGAGTAGCTGCGAAATGTGCAGTTGAACTCCCCCGCCACTAATAGTATATTGTTTCCCATGTATTTAGAGTGGGTAGAGTTAAGGACCACTACAGCACCAGTCTCCATCTTACTAGGTCCCACGCAGTTATAGACATTATAGAGTCTTAGGGTCTCATTACGATGTTGGGCGGAGTTTCCTCCGCCCGACATCGTCTCGGTCAAGGTCACTGCCCTTCCTTTTTTCCACTGAACCCTCACCTTTGCACTTTGCTGAAACCCCCCCCCCTCTTTTTTTCCTTCCTTGGGGCACCACTGCACAAATTATTCAGATATGTGCTGTCTTTTGAACATGCCAACATGTGTTCAATATGATTAAACAATGTTGAACAGAAAGTGTTCGTGAGTAATTTAATAAATGCTATTATAAGTCATTGTTTGTTTTCAATTGTGTTCCACTGGGACCATTTACTCCTGTAACTCATTCCTTTTTTAAATAGCAGCATAAAGAGTTTTCTACACCCACAGTGCTACAAAATGAGGTAATATCGCAGAGACCCAAAGGTGTGTCAGCACAGAGGAGATTCTCCCCAAGCGATGCAGGAATAATGGACAGAGGGTACTCCCAAGGCAGATCAGATGACAAGGCAAGCTTTAGAGGATACTCCAAGGGGATGGTATGACTGAGAGACAAAAAAGTACCTGAGGAACGGTGTTTGGATGTTTTTCCCCAGGGTAGCAAAGGCACTTTACAGCAGGACCAAGGGGGATGACCCTGTCTTGCCTCCTCCTGCTGCCGACAGGTGCAGGGCAGGCCTGCCCTTGGCCCGGGCTATGTCCAGGTGCAGCCCATGCAGCGGGGTCTTCTGTGGCGCTTTATAGCGCTAGTTGGTGAAAGCAGCTGTTGTTGATCAAGCGGGCCTCCTTCTGAGCACATTGGAACCCCTCCTCATATACATAACACTTTACGCACGTATAATGTAAAAATATGTAAAGGGAAAATAATTGTATAGTATACAACCTAGTGATGTCCCAATTACATGTTGCTTTCTACTATCTTCACTGAATTGCACCTTTTGCAATTTGAGTTCAACTAGGACCCACATACAGAATTCTGGGCCCAATATACTAAATGATTGGTTGCAAAAAGTGGTTGGATATTTCACACTGAATTTTTGTGATCAGCCTTTAATTTTGTGATGCCACTTATGTACTAATAGGTCACATTGCAAACCCCTCAGTTGCAGGGGACCACAGAACGACATGCCTAATGGGTATTAATTAGGCTGGTCACTATTTGCGACCCTCTGTGATTGGCTACAAACACAGAGAAGGTGGCATGTAAGGAACAACATACTATAATCCATGTGTTTGCATTCCTAAACGGAATTGTTTATTAAAGTAGTCCCTTTTCTTTAAAGTAACTGGTGCTGCTTTTGACAAAAAAAAGTTTCCGTGTCCCACTGCTTGCTTCTCCCAAGGCTGCTGACAGCATTTACAAAGGTGAAGGTGCCAGCAGACAATATTTTCACCTCTGCGAATGAGTTATCACCTTCTTTGAGGTGCTGGTCACAAGCCATTAATACATTGTCAGACCCAAATGAAGGGAACACAGGGCAGGCGGGTGCTACTGGGCCATAGCTGTGGCATTGAGGGTCTTTTGTCTCTGGTGTCCTGGGCAACAGGGTAGCTTAGACAGTAGTATTTGAGTGGTGCGAGTCTGAGATTTCCCAACAAGCATCACAGTGTACCCAATTAAAAAGGACGGGGTGGGCTGAGACAGGGCTTGGGATGGTTGGAGTTATGTAAATTAGTTTTGAGTTTGGAAAATTAAGAAATATTCTTGGTAGCATTAACACATACATAGAACCATTTACACGCAGCTCCAGATACTTTAAGACATATGCTAAAACTGGAGACTTTTAGAGAGGCAGCGCCTCGGTATACTTTTAATAGGACTCTGCTAAAAGCTCTTGAGGTATCACAATGCACAGTAGCACTTTTACAGGTTTGGTCTCCAGCGCATTTGAAGCTCTTTCTAAAACATATGGCCCCGAGAATCAGCTATGAAAGGGATAAAGAATACTGTATCCAACTAAAGCACTATAAAACTTTTGCAGAAAACATAGCATTTAAAACCCCTGCTCCTTACTTACGGTTTCAGTTAGAGCATGGGGTAAGGCGTTGTATCCTTCTATTACGTCTGGGTATTCTCCCATTAACAACATTTACAGCTAGATGGGATGGCACAAATAACTCTAAAGGCATATGTGATCTGTTCAAAGGTGGACAACAAAATTTGCATCATGTTTTATTAATTTGTCCTAATCAGAGATTGGTAGAGGCCCGACGACGATATATATTACCAATTAGCTTAAGACATAATGCTATTTTAGCTCAAGATTTAATCACGTTGTGTATCTCGCCCGCAAATGAATTTGTTTGTTATAACTTGTATAAGTTTTTCAAAAGTTTCTTGAAGCTATTTTAAAGGAAAAGCGTACAATCTTAACATTTTTATTAAGTGTATGTTGTACATGTGGATCAGACAAAATTACTACTTATTCACCTTATAAAGCGTTTTAGAAGTTTTATTATTATAATTTAACAATACTAAATTTTATGTATCTGTATTTGTTGACCTCAGGTGAGGTCTGAATCAAATAAAAATAGTTGATAGAATAGAACCATTTGAAAAATAACTTCCCACACCCCTATTTAATAAAGTGCTACGAAGCCCTGTTGAACAATGCATTAGTTAGACAATACAATAAGCCAAACACATGACATAGTGTGACGTTTAGAAAGTGGCACAATGAAATGTCACATTCTTATATCATAAACTAGTAATTATACATGCAAGGGTGGCACTGTGCAGCTACTGTGCTATGTGGTGTGGCTGGCTTGGGTTGTTGTTTTGTGAATTTTTAACTGGGTTCTTTAAAGCGGGTCCTAATTTAAAAAATGCCGAAAGCAAGGTCACAGGCCCAACAATTGTGTAAAGCATTCATGACATCCAGATATGCACCGAGGCAAACTTACAGAAATGCTGCAACTACAAATATCACCTTATCTCTGATGCCCTCATCCTACCACCACTATTCCCTGTGGTGCACCTACATATTGAGACAGACATACCTGGTATTCACATTAGTTATATCTGCGGGCCAGGCAGCAGGCTGTTCTGTTGCCTCTGCACAACCTGTTTATGAGCAGTGTACATCCAAGATCTATAGAGATTTAGGGCACCCTTCTGGATGTGTTCAGTAGCTTCCAATGGACGAGAACCTAGACACACCAGAAGGAAATCATACATATATTGTTAAAGGCTCACTGGGGGCCAATAATATTGGACTTTTTACGCTCTTTACAAAATCACAGGTATACCCAGAGAGCCTCGAACCCAACCGAGGGGAAACTCTTGACCCTTAGGCATGACACCTAGTTCGATGGAGGTAAGTAGGAAGGATGTGATTCAGGATAGGAATCTAGTAGAGGGTTGAAGGACAAGGTTTCATTTGCTAATGCAGGGAAGCAAGCTCACCAGGTAGAGTTGCTATTCTAGAGCTCATCACAAGCAATTTTGTAGATCATTGACATTCTCCCCCTGGACCTCTGAAATAGCTCCACAATCACTTTGTTTACTCAGACTTTACTTGGTACCTGATGTTGAGGATGCTTCTTTCACTTCAGTAACCTCTTCACCACTCAGAGAGCTAAGGTGTAAGAAACTGGATACCTAATTGGGGTGGGTAACTTTCCACCACAAGGAATCACAACTCTAGTCAGGCTGAACCCTTGAAGTTGCTAAATTAACCTGACCTCAACTTCCTGGTAGCTATGGCATAGAGCAGTCAGACTTAACCTAGGACAGAGTGTAAAGTATCTATGCAGTACAAAAACAGCAATAGAGTCAAAATGCAAAATAATAAAAAATACTAACTGAATTAGAAACATAGAGTAAAATGTCATTAACAAAATGACACCACAATGATAGGAAATCAATATGGGGAATGGAGATATGAATTTTTAAAGTTTTAAGTAGTAATAGTACCAAGAAGCACAAAGTGCCAATGATAGTCAATGGCCGTGGTAGACTGCAACCTAGGCGCAATTTGACACTGACAACAATGGAGGGCGCTTTGTATATACTAACCATTTTTATCCTGGTCAAAGATTTTACCTTCTGATTTTAGTCCTTTAAGTCTCAAGTGAGTACACTTCAAAAGCCCTCCAGGACCAATGAGGAGGCACTTAGAGACTCACAGGGTATCAGGCAGAGGCCAACAGCAGGGTCCAGTCTATGTTAAGCTGCCACTCGTCAGCAGGGCAGTTGCAGTAAAAAGCCTCTTGTAGCTTGTTTTGTCCCTGTAGCTTTAACAGAAGTTCAGCCTACTGACCCTGGGAGTCCTTTGCCCTGGGTACAAGAGGGTGCAGGTCCAGTCCTTTTGGCTCTTCTCAAGGTCACAGACAGCAGGTCAGGTCCTCTCTTGTTCTTCCTTAGTGCCAGAAGTGTTCTGAAGTGAATGCCTACAGATGCCACATTTATGCCTGGCACAAGCTAGTGAGTGGAAATGACTCCTGTACACGCCCTAACCTATTGGCTAAAAGTTCCAGGGACCAACGCTAACCAATATGGGAATTAGGAAGATGGTGAAAGTCCTTGGCCACACTAAACGTGATGTCTGAAGGGTGAGGGTGTATGTTGGGAGTGTACTATGATAATCCTAATGTCCTCCCACATCTAACATCAAATTTCAGTTGAGGCAGCCACTGCACCCCCAATAAAGTCATAGATAGAAGTCTGTTCGAACAAAAGTAGGGTTTTCCACCAACCAGAAATTGGATACACAAGAATTGTTTTGGCATCCTGTTTCCCTTTGTTATATGTAAAACACAGAGACAGAAATCTGGTGGGACAAAGCAGGTCCTTCAGCAATCAGACAGTAGATACACACACATTATCCAGGCATCTTTTTCTCTGTCATTCAAGTGCCTCCAAAACTATCATATGCAAACTTAGCACACCTGTCAAACAGGCGTTGAATTCAATCAGGTTTTGACACTGTAATGGCAAAAAAGGTTGCTCATGGACCCCACTCTGCATATTGTGGGAGGTTCAGAGGATTCATCTCTGTCCATTCAGGTCAGCTAGTTATTTGCTCCTGGGAGACATTTCACACCCTTTTCACCCCTATTACGATTTATCCTCCTGGAACTTCAGGTAGGGAAAAAGTAGCTTTCTAATTGTCACTTTTCCTTAATATTTATTAAAAATAAAACATTACCATTGAATTGGAATTTTAATAATATAGTTGTTTAAATATTTTTCTAGGTAGTCCCATTCCCAAAATACAGTATTGGGATTTTAATCTGCTCTCTTGTTTTCTACCTGGGAGAGCTAGACCTACCACAGTGAAAAATTGCTTTTGGGTGCAGTTCACTGTAAGAACATGTTAACATAAAATGTCTATATGTCCTACTTTTAAATACTATGCACCCTGCCTTGAGGACTACAAGGCTTGCATAGGTATGACTTATTAATATTTAAAAGGGAGGCGCCTATCGGCTTCAGGTTTGTTTTTTATTTATTTTTATAAATTCCCCCCACCACCCGCACGCTCCCCTCGTCCCCACTCTCCCTCTCCCGCTTTCCCTCCACCCGCCCCACCACCTGTTGTTTGTGGCGGCTGCCACTGTCTCTCACCTTTCGCTCAGTAGTGTCCTCTTGCTGGTCTTCATTTGTACTTTTCCCCTCATGTCCCCCTCTCCCTTCCACCTTTTCTCTCTCCCTTATTTCTTGCTTTTTGTCCATGCTCAGGGGAATATGGACATCTTTTTAGCTCCGCTTGCAACAATAAATATTTTGCAAGTGTTTTATTTTCGTCTGAGGCCAGGAGTTGTAAGCACATTGCTAGGGGTCACATGATGCAAACCAGGGGTCGCAGTTGCGACCCCCGGCTACCCCTAATTGATGTCCATGGTTATAGTGCAACGGGTAATCTATTGTTACTTGTACAAGTGCAGGACTCGGCCCCAACACAGCATACCGACTGGGACACTACAATACCGGTCATGACGGTAAAAAAAGTGCCAGGTGGCAATCCTAGCCAATGCTATGAACCCTACCCATATACAATGTACCGCACACCTTACTTACAATGACCCTCTGCTATCCAGTCAGGTCACACACAGCTCGTCAATGAGATTTAGTCTTTACCAGCAACCTGCAGCTTTCAACATTATCCTAACACACACAACTTTCCCCTACATGTCAGCACTAATACTTACTTGCAGTGGTCCTATCTCCATCTTTCTCAAACACACACTTGCACACACATGCACCCACTTTCACGCTCGATTCTGATTGGAATACACAGTGATGCTGTGACTTACAGCACCCCCACTAATAAGTCAAGTAACACACATTTTTACTAGTGCATCTAAGTCCTGACCTACATCACTCCATATTACCTCAGTCCTGAGTGTATTACATACTGCTTTGCCAGTACAGTCGCATTCGGTGCTTAATTTGAGCAGGTGGTTTCCGGTGCTTGGTACTGGCACTTAATGGTCAACATCAGCGCTTGTGACAGTCTGCCACAAGGTGGTGCAGTCTGGCTTATTATGAGATGACCACAACAACAGTCAACTATCAATTCAATATACATTAAAAAATACTATTACCTGCCGCTAAAGCCATTCTTAAAGCTTTGGGGGCCTGGAATAGTTTGAATTGTCACACTTGTAGGAGTGTGATGGTTAGTACTTGTGTTGTTACTATCATTGGCAGCATGGTAGAAGCAATGTGTGGTGCAAGCTGTAGTGGCCGCCAGACGAGGGCCATGGCTCTTATTTTTTTACAAATTTAGCACTGATTGCATTCACTGCTTACCTGCAAGAGACCCAGCTGGGTCTCGCATTCTCCTTACTCACAGAAGCACACACACACACACACACACAGCTCTTCTGGTACATACGTCCCACTCCACTATTCCACACCTGATGGAAAGACAGCTCCACCACAGGGCTGTAGCAAAGACCTGCAGCTAGCACCCTGGAGTGCAGTGTTGATTCTAATGCGGTCAGCCAAACAAACATGCATACATATGCACAAACACACTGGTTACCCTGGCTAGCTAGTAGTGACTCACAAGAAGCTTTGCCAACCGTCTACTGACTGTTAGTGCCATCCACTATTCTAGAACTTATGGACATACAGGTATCAACACACTTAACACCCTACCTGGAGAAGCCATGCATGTCGCTATTCATGACTGACAAACAAATAGTTATGCTAATGCACTCAATTCTGAAATACTGGTACTGCTCTAGCCATTCACTGTGACACACACAGATGCTCATGCACACACATATACAGACACACATTCTTGTCTACACTCACATACATAGTAGAGGTCAAACAGCCTGAAGCCCGGCTCTGGTTCAACTCGAGGTCCTCTAAGCCGAGCTTTTGTGCGGCTTCTGCCTGCCACCTAGCTCTAACCTCATGCATCACTAATTAAAGACAAAGTTTTAACCTTTGATGTAAAACAGGAGAGAGAAAGAGATATCTGGCTATTGGCTGAATTGCTAAAATGTGATACCAGAAACTTGGGGATCAGTCCTGGCTTCCCCACTCGACCAAGTTGTGTGATCATAGGCAAATGTTTTATTTCACCGCGCCTCTTTTTTCTTCATTATTGCATATGTGAGCACATTGAAATATCTGGGTTCAGGAAACATCTCTTATGTTTAATATAATCAAATGTAGTTGTTGGTCTATGTATAATAACAATGTATGTTATATATAGGGTGTACACGACGACTGACTTGCCTCTTAGTTTAGTAATTGTATTGGTGTCAGGATAGGGAGAGGGCCTTCATGTTTAAAAACTATCACTTGTAATAAATGCCTCTCAATACAGTGATATAATCTGAGGCACTAAGATGAAACACTTCGGCATGTTAAAGAAATACACTTTTTCAGTTAACTTTATCATATGTTATATGATGTTTATGATGTTACTGAATTATTGATATGCCAAACATTTCCATGCTCATCTCGTGCATGGGCTCTTACAGCTGTCGGTGCTTTTTAAGATTAAAAGTGTTCATTGATGCATTGAGGCTATGTGTGAGTCTTTAAAGATGAGAGCCCTAAGTATGAGTACAAAATTCAATCTAACCCAGAAAATCCACAAAGGTTTATTTAAAAGATCATTACGGATGCAAAAGGTATTGGCTAGTCACATTAATTCGAATTATTCAAAATGCAAATAAATGTAAACAGCACTGGCAGTGGAAGCTGATCCCTAATCTAGTCAAAAGGCAGAATCAGTTACGGTTTAGCAAAAGGCAAATAAAGGGCAAACTGTCAAAAGGAATTTTCAGTTGAAAAGGAGAAAAGAACATGAAAAATATTTTAAGTACAGATCAATAAACAGATTAATGTGGAGGTTGATCTCTAAGAGGACCAGAAAGAGACATAGGTAAAATAATCTGAGGGCTAAAATAATATAATCTGAGGGATAAAATAATAAAGGGTCGACATGAAATCTGTCTCTAAGGAAAGCAAGTGAAATCTTGGCTCATATCTCAAATGGAGATTTAATATACATTTTTAGAAACATAAATCGTACAGTCACTGTGGTGTGAAGGAAGAGATATATTGAGCTATCCAATAATAAAACAGAAAACACATTACATGGTATAATGACTTTCGCTCTACAGCTATTGAATAATCGTGTATTATGCCTTGCAACAGAAAACAAGGCTTGTTTCCGGTCCAGGAAGGACCTGGCCTGGCAGTTTGGACTGGACAGTTCCCATAAGGAGCAGGGTCAAGGCTGATTTGCATATGGCTGGGTCCAAACTGGGGTGGCATAGTGAGCAAAAGAGTGATGGATTAAACCCACATCTGTGACTGGGGGTGAGTGGTTGAAAGGTTTCAGCACCCCGTCCAACATCTTGTTGTGTTTGCTGTGTTCGCCCTAAGTGACCAAGGTTATGCCCAGACGTGGGTCCCTTGCTCGCTGGGCCTCTGGATTCAAGCTAGCCTGGCTGATGAGGGGTATTACTCTGGAACCGGTCCCAGGATGCTTGTTTCTGGTCCAATGAGGACCTGACCTGGCAGTTCAGGCTGGACTGTTCCCATGAGGATCAGGGTCAAGGCTGATATGCACATGGTTCAGTCCGTACAGGGGTGGCATAGGGAGCAAAAGAACGATGGATTAAACCAAGATCTGTAACTGAGGATGAGTGGTTGAAAAGTTTCAGCACTCAGTCCATCATCTTGTTGTGTTTGCTATGTTCGACCTAAGTGGCTGATGGTATGCTCAGATGTGGGTCCCTTGCTCGCTGTAACAGTGGATTCAAGCTAGCCTGGCTGATGAGAGGTGATACCCGGAACCGGTTTCAGGATGCTTGTTTCCGGTCCAGGGAGGACCTGGCATGGCAGTTCGGGCTGGACTGTTCCCATGAGAAGCTGGGTCAAGGCTGATTTGCAAATGGCTGGGTCCAAACTGGGGTGGCATAGTGAGCAAAAGAATGATGGATTAAACCCAGATCTGTGACTGAGTGGTTGAAAAGTTTCAGCACTCCGTCCATCATCTTGCATTTGCTATGTTCACCCTATGTGGCCAAGGGTATGCCCAGATGTGGGTCGCTTGCTCGCTGTGCCACTGGATTCAAGATAGCCTGGCTGATATGGGGTGATACCCCGAAACCGGTCCCAGAATGCTTGTTTCAGGTCCAGGGTGGACCTGGCCCGGCATTTCGGGCTGGACTGTTCCCATGAGGAGCAGGGTCAAGGATGATTTGCATATGGCTGGGTCCAAACTGGGGTGGCATAGTGAGCAAAAGAGTGATGGATTAAACCCAGAACTGTGACTGGGGGTGAGTGGTTGAAAGATTTCAGCACTCCGGCAATCATCTTGTTGTGTTCGCTGTGTTCGCCCTAATTGGCCAAGGGTATGCCCAGACGTGAGTACCTTGCTCGCTGGGCCACTGGATTCAAGCTAGCCTGGCTGAGGAGGAGTGATACCCTGAAACCGGTCCCAGGATGCTTGTTCCCGGTCCAGTGAGGACCTGACCTGCCAGTTCGGGCTGGACTGTTCCCATTAGGATCAGGGTCAAGGCTGATACGCACATGGTTTGGTCCAAACTGGGGTGGCATAGTGAGCAAAATAACGATGGATTAAACCCAGATCTGTGACTGAGGATGAGTGATTGAAAAGTTTCAGACTCCGACCATCATCTTGTTGTGTCTGTTATGTTTGCCCTAAGTGCCTGACGGTAAGCCCAGATGGGTGTCCCTTGCTCGCTGTAACACTGGATTCAAGCTAGCCTGGCTGATGAGGGATGATACCCTGAAACTGGTCCCAGGATGCTCGTTTCCGGTCCAGGGAAGACCGGGCTTGGTAGTTCGGGCTGGACTGTTCCCATGAGGAGCAGGGTCAAGGCTGATTTACATATGGCTGGGTGCAAACTGGGGTGGCATATTGAGAAAAAGGGTGATGGATTAAACCCACATCTGTGACTGAGGGTGAGTGGTTGAAAAGTTTCAGCTCTCCGTCTATCATCTTGCGTTTGCTATGTTCGCCCTAAGGGGCCAGGGCTACCCCCAGACATGGGTCCCTTGCTTGCTGTGCCACTGGATTCAAGATAGCCTAGCTGATATGGGGTGATACCCCAAAACCACTCACAGGATGCTTGTTTCTGGTACAGGGAGGACCCGGCCTGGCAGATCAGGATGGATGTTCCCATGAGGAGCAGGGTCAAGGCTGATTTGAATATGCCTGGGTCCAAACTGGGGTGGCATAGTGAGCAAAATAATTATGGATTAAATCCAGATCTGTGACTGGGGGTGAGTGGTTGAAAAGTTTTAGTACTTCATACATCATCTTATCATGTTTGCTATGTTTGCGCTAAGTGGCCAAGGGTATGCCCAGATGTGGGTCCCTTGCTCTCTGTACCACTGGATTCAAGCTAGCCTGGCTAATGAGGGCTGATACCCCGTAACCAGTCCCAGGATGCTTGTTTAATGTTCAGGAAGGGCCTGGCCTGGCAGTTCGGGCTGGACTGTTCCCATGAGGAGCAGGGTCAAGGCTGATTTGCATATGGCTGGGTCCAAACTGGAGTGGCACAGTGAGCAAGAGAATGATGGATTAAACCCAGATCTGTGACTGGGGATGAGTGGTTGAAAAGTTTCAGCACTTCATCCATCATCTTGTTGTGTCTGCAATTTTAAAACTGCACACAGGCTTCAACGGCAGGCCTGAGATATGTTTTGAAAAGGACTACTTAAATGTGTGGCACAATAAGTGCTGTAGGCCCACTAGTAGCCCTGGGTACATGCAGTGCCACTTCACTAGGGACTTATAATTAAATTTAATGTGCTAATTGAGTGTTGCAATTTTAGGGGTGGAGCACATGTACCTTAGCACTGGTTAGCAGTAGCAAAGTGTACAGAGTCCTAAAAGCCAACAAAAAAGGGTTCAGAAACAGGAGGGATGAAAGCAGAAACTTTGGGGGTGACCTTGCAGAGAGAGCCAAGTCGAACACAACCTCCTCCAAACAAAAGCCATGGTAGAGTAATCAATACATTGATGGGCGTCCCTGCTTAGGCGATAGAATGTGGACAATGGGCCTCTTCTGCAGTAGCACTTGTCAGTTCAATGCCCCTCCGGACTCAGTTGCATCTCTCTGTCAACACTCTCCACAGGACTCACCCATGAGGAGCTGCTGGACCTGGTCCTTTCTGCAGGGCTATCACCATACCTTTTGCCTTCCTCCACCTATTTTTCTGACCTTGTTTTTGTTGACTTTAGGACTATGGGCACTTTACTACTGCTAATCAGTGCTAAAGTGAATGTGCTCTCTCCTCTAAAACATGATGTGATTGGTTTACACCAGTTTGGCATATTTGATTTACTTGTAAGTCCCTTGTCAAGTGGTATCCCATATACTCAGGGCCAGAAAATTAAGTTCTACTAGTGGGCCTGAAGGACTGCTTGTGCCACTCGAAGAAGTAGCCTTTCAAACCTGTCTCGTGCCTGCCACTGTAGGGCCAGTGTGCACAGTTTACTGCCACTTTGGCTTAACATTTAAAACAACTTGCTAAGCCTTAAACTCCCCTTTTTTACACATAGGGCACCCCTAAGGTAGGCCCTAAGTAGCCCTATGGGCAGGGTGCTGTGTAAGTAAAAGTTAGGACATGTGTCTTTATATGTGGCATGTCCTGGTAGGGACAACCAGCCTATGTCATTTATTGCTGCTGTGAGGCCTACTCCTCTCATAGGCTAGCATTGGGAATTCCCTTATATACTGTTAAGTGACAATTCTTGATCAGAAATGAGTGATGTTGCCAAGTTTAGTATATCTAGAATAGTGGTGATAAGTCCTGCTTACTGGCGTAGTTGGATTTTACATTACTCTTTTAGAAATGCCACTTTTAGAAAGTGGGCATAACTCTGTGCTTATGACTCTTTGTGCTTGGCGGCTTGACTCCAATACATGTCTGGGCTGGCTGCCAGCTATACTTGGTGCATACTTTCCAGACAGCCACAACACAGGAAGGGCTGGGTGTGAAAGGGGATACGTCTGCATTCATCTGCCTACTGATAGTCTTCCTGGGATGGGAGAGGGAGAGATGGTTCATACTTTACATTCGTATAGATAGTGTCCTGCCCTCACACAAGGGCTGATTTACCCCTACTGATCGTCTGGAGCCAGTGCTGTGTTGAAAGTGACTGTTGCACACTTCTAAGGGTTCCTTTAAAGTCACCCCTTCATCAAAGAAATTTTTGAGTATAAGTACTGTGGCTCTGACCCCATGTTTTTAGACACTTCTGGATCTTCAACTGGATCTCTGTCAGAGGAAATGCTGTGCAGCTCAAATGACTCAATTGCACTGCATTTTTGGAAGGACTGCTGCCTATTTGTTGAGCTTGCCTCCTGTTTTTCTGAAATCTCGGGGACACAAAAGACTTCCAGCAGATCTGCTGTTGCTGTGTGACTCTGCTGTCTGTGAGTCCTGCTCTTGCCTGAGGTCCCCTCTCAAGTTCTAGGCTTTAGAAGTGGGTCCTACAGCTACTTTTGCTACAAAATCGACGCAGTGATGACTTTGTGCTGATTGGAACCAACACATTGCCCTTCAACGCTGACGCAGGAACCGATCGTCAATATCACCTCGATGGAGTGCGCGGCTCGACCTCGACAAATGCGACACAGGGGCTGATTGCCGACATAGCTTCGATGGACTGTGCGGCTAGACCTCAACGGACAGCGCTATTGACCTCGACGGACAGCCCGGCTCGACATTGACGCAGTGTCTGCATCAAAAAGGGGTCTGGCACCAAAGTTTCTGTTCAACGGCACGGATCGGCGCCGACACTCTCCCCCATCCACGGATCAACATGGCACCTCTTCGACTCCTCGCTTCGAGTCTTCAACGTCGGCATTTTGCTCCATCCAAGGTATTTTGATAGCAGGACCTCTCTGGGTCCTGTAGCCAGTTTGCCCTCAATTGCGGTGAGCCTGGTCTTAGGATTTGCACCGGTCCCTCACGACTTCAAGTAACCTTTAAGCGCTTTATTGCATTTATTCTTCTAAAATTCAATATCTCGACTCCTGATGTTTGGATTTTTGTTGTTTTGGTCTTGTTTTGTTCATAATATAATAATCTATTTTTATAAACGTGTGTGGAGTCTCTTTTTGTGGTGTATTCATTGTGCTACTGTGTGTGTGTGTCTGCGTGTGTGTGTGTGTGTATGTGTGTTGCACAAATGCTCTACACATTGCCTCTTTACAGCAATGGTTATCTTTGGTGTTTATCTGACTTACTCTGACTAGAGTCGTGGGTTTTGCCTGGCTTAGGTGCATACCCTAGCCAACCAGAAACCCAATTTCTCAAAGGAACCCTTCTCCTCACTTGGGGACCTCCTCAGTTAAACACCTAACCTTATGTTTCTCACAGATGTATCCCAGTAGGCACCCTGTGCCACCGTCGCCAACAAAGTGGTGTGGTCCATCTGCTCCTTGGATCAGACTTCTATCCCCAACTCAAGTAAAACTCTGCCCATAAGGACAACCACCAGAGGCCACTGACAGCTGTAAGTGGCAAGAGCCCAACCCTGGGCAATCCATTGCCAGGTGAGGGCTCCAAGCAGGGGCCTTACGAAGGCCTCACTTTCAGCCTTGGGAGTGGCAAGGAGTTCCCTAACTGCTCTTGGGGGACCTCAGGTCTCCAAGGTTTCTAAGAGTGGGGGCAACAGCCCCGGTTGTTAGGCAAACTACTCCACTCTCCTTCCCACTATTCCAGGGGTGGTAGCCTGAGACTGGCTCTCCAGCCCAGGGTCTGTACCCTGAGGCATAAAAGGTGACAGGGGTGAGCCTTTCCCCCCCCTGCCCTTACATCGTGGCCCTGTACCCTCTGTTTGGGAGGGGTACTCCCAGAAACCTAAGCTTACAGGGTGTGTCCCTAACCCAAGGAAAACTCTGCCCATAGAGACAATAACCAGCAGAGGCCACTGACAGCTGTCAGTGTCAAGAGCCAGGCCCCGGACAATCCATTGCTAGGTGAGGGCTCCAAGAAGGGCCTTGGGAAGGCCTCACTTCCAGCCTTTGGGGTGGCAAGGAGTTCCCTAACTGATCTTGATGGTCCCCAGGTCTCTGAGGTTTCTCACAGTGGGGGCAACATGCACCCTACTTCCACTCTCCCCTCCACCAGTCCAGGGGTGGAAGTCTGAGACTAGCTCTCCAGCACAGGGTCTGTACCCTGAGGCTTATCAGGTGACAGAGGTGAGCCTTCCTCCCCCTGTCCCTCCAATTGATGCCCCGTATCCAGCATTTGGGAGGGGTCCTCCCAGAACCTGGAGCCTGGGCAGGCCCCATTTCCAGCTCTTTCAACACTGGTGACAATTTATTACCCAGAATGCAGTCAATGGGCATCTGGGGGCTACCTACCTCTGTGGAGCTCCCACCAGTGCATGGTCTCTTGGTACAGACCAGGTACCCTTGCTTGTCCCATGACTTGGAGCAAGCAAAGCACCAGGGTTGGGAATGGGGTCCCCTTGGCCACCGCATAACAGAAACTCCCCTCCGATTCTTGAAAGGGGCATGGGAACCCTTTCCCTTATGAGACCTGTCTGGGTCAATGTGAACCTCCCACTCACCCTGCTGGGAGTAACCTGAACCACCCTCCTGATGGTCACTCCCAGGTACCTTTCCAGACCCTCTGGGACTAATCCAGAGGTCTATTTAATTTGCAAGCTCATTGGGGTCAGACAGTTTGCAGTCAATCAGGTGTAGGCATAGCTCTGGAAAACAATGACTGAACATGTGCTCTCTTGCAACTAAATTGTACAGTCCCTCATAAGTGTTTACCTCAATACCCTTCACCCAACCATCCAGTGCCTTACAAATGTGGTGGACAAAATCAACCCAGGCCAATTGGGGCAAAGTCTGGCTGTCCCTAAACTTCTGCCTGTACTTTTCAGTTCTGAGACCATATTTCTTGGCAAGTGTGTCCCTCATGAGTAAATACCTCATCCTGTCCCCTTTCCCTAGGGCACAATGCATAGCCCTTCACTGGGAATGTGCCTCCAGAGACAATCTCCCCAATCCCTCTTAGGGACCCTGTGCATCTCTACGGCAACCTCATAGGCCTCAAACCAGTTATCAATGTCGTCCCTCACAACAATGTTAGGCACCAAGTCAGGGGGAATGTGGACCTTCCTGTCTCCATTGGGCTCTGGGGTATCACTGTCACTATTTCTGCTGGACTCTGAGGCCTGTTTGTGATTTAGGTCCAGCTCCATTAGACTCAGTTCCTGAGCCCTCAACATTTTCTTTTCTGCCAAAGCCCTTTAAGCTTCAGCTCTCTCCTTGGCCAGGGCTCACTCTGTCTCAGCCTTCTCCTTCGATAAGACTCTTTCTGCCTCAGCTTTTATCTCTTCCGCAACTAGTCTGACTATCTGCAGTTTCCAGTCCCTCTCAGTCTGTCTGTCCTTCAACTCTGGCAGGATGACCTATCCTGCCAACACGCAGTCCCCCTCTGTGGTGCTGTCTGAGAGAAATACACAAAGGCTAACTGACTACTACAGCTAGTCCTGTGACCCAGTACCCAGGCTGCAGGCACCAAATGGTTACAACATGAAAATGACAACTTTCTAAAAGTGGAACTTTCAGCATTGTGACTGAAAATCTGACTTTACCATTAAAGAGGGTTTGAAATTACAATTAATTTGAGTGTAAACATACATTCCTACCTACTCCCAATCAACCAATCAAAGGTTATCCTATGGGAGAGGTAGGCTTTGCAGTGGTGAAAAACAAATTTAAGAGTATTTCACTACAAGAACCTGCAAAACTTAAAAGTATATGCCAACTTTTAAATTCAATGCATCCTGTCCTGTGGGCTGTTTAGGACCTACCCTAGGGTTAACTTAAATGTATTAAAAAGGAAGGGTTAGGCCTGGCAATAGGTTTATTTTATCAGTTCAAAATGTAAGTTTAAAACTGCATACAGGCTGCAATTGCAGGCCTGAGAATTTTTTTAAAAGGGCTACTTAAGTGGGTGGCACAATAAGAGCTGCAGGTCCACTAGTAACATTTAATTTACAGGCCCTGGGTACATGTAGTACCATTTTACTAGGGGTTTATAAATAAATGAAATCTGAAAATTGGGTGTAAGCCAATTGTATCACGTTTTAGGTAGAAAGCACAAGTATTAGCAGTGGTGAGCACAGAGTCCGAGAAACCCCAAAAACAGGAGGGGTGAAGGCAAAAAGTTTGGGGTTGACTCTGCAGAGAGGGCTTAGTCCAACATGCATATTGCTGTTGAATAACATACATTTACTGTTAGCTAGTGTCGTGGGTTCCCTTGAGGGCCCACTTAGTTCTCCCTTATTTTAGCCTAACTGCAAGCTGTAGGCAGCTTTCCTTTGCACAAGTTGCACTAAGCACGTTTATTTTGGTGCCACGATATTATTTTAGCAAAAAACTGCATATGTTTTTGTTATTGGTTATTCTCTCTGGGGCTCTGTCTGAACATCTCTTACAAGGTCAAACAACACTGTGCACTGTCTTCTGTGCTCGGTTAGCAACATAGCTTGGCATTTAGACAAAACATACATTCACATCTGCTGTTTTCAAAAAGACACCTCGTAACATATATACCAAGCTGTGCCATTTCAAAACAGAGAGGGGAATTCTTGCAGAGGAGAGGTCCTGAGATGAAGGCGCCAGTCTTGCGCAACCTGAGTTGCAGATTACCTAACAATAATACAGGTATGGGGTTCGGTTCTAATCCCAGATATCTATGATATTTCACTGTGCCCCCGTAGTTGAGGATAGGCTGAGGCAGATATATCTTTAAACATGGTAGGGTTTCTCATTGTATATAGTTTACTTGTGTTGCTACTCACTTTGCTGGCATGCATATGTTTTCTAGTTGCAGCGCAATTGTTTTATAATAGAGCATAATAGTTTCAATAAACATTGTATACTGTTCTCGTGTATTTGTTTTGTTTATTATGGACATGCATGAGTGAGAAAACGAAAGATGACGAACTGTTTCCATGGTTCTTTGCGGGAACTAGAGTGTTGAATTATGGGGTGCTAATTTACCTGTCACTCTGGGAAGGTTAGGAGGGCAGATGAGGCACTAAGAGCTAGTTTGGATTGGGGTTCAAAGGTACTGATGTGGTACCTACATTCTGACGTTCTGTGATCTCAGGAATTGTTCTGTTTAAACAGAATCCCTGCAACACTAGATCAGTTGTATTGGTTTTATCGACATCGGATTTACTAGCGATGGGAGATGGGGTACACAGTTGCAATCAGGAAAATTTAAATTCTTAAGATTTATAAAAGCCCTTTTTAGATTTTTGGTTAAAGTAGGTAATAAACCACTCAGAGAATTATTGATCTTATATAAAAATAAGTATCTCCCCAGTGTTAGTTATGGGTCCCCACAGTGGGGATGGGCAAATTGCGCCCCACTACAGACACAAGAGAATCTCTTTTTAGATAGACTTTTGGTAGTCTCAAAGTCTAGCCCGTCCTACATTGTACAAAAAGAATTGGAAGTACCATTCTTAGAGGACGCCATACAGGTTAATCCTGTCCTATTTTGGCATAGCCAATGAGGCAAAGCAGGTACAAAGTTTACTAAAGAAATAATAACAGATTATTTAACACTTCAGTTTGGTAAGAGGATTATATGGTTGGTTTATTGTGATAGCCTTTTGAAAATGGTGGATAAGAATATTAGTGTTGAGGATCCGGTTAGCATTCTGCACTATAGTAAGAAGTAATTAAAAGTAATTTTAATAGTTTTAGCTCAGGCCCCAAACAAGAAGGAACACAAAACTATCTATTAACTGTGCGAAATTTGCAACACTGATTTTACCTTACTAGATTACGTTTAGGCATCTTTCATTTTAAGGTTGTCTTTCCAAAAATGGGGGCTTGGTCACAGACTCTTCCTAAATGCCCATGCGATGGTATATCGATCCAATCCACTATGCACTTCATTTTGTTTTGTACATTTTATAAGGATCTAAGAAAGCAATTTTTACGACCTTTATTAAAACTGGAAAATATATTTATTACCAGGAAGCTTTTAAGTATATCTGTGCATTAGATAACATGGATATATACTATTCGGTCTCCACCTTTATTGTAAGTGCCATCTCTAGAAGGAAACGCCTTTCACATTTGGAAGTATTAACATATGAGGCTGTGCAATGAACAGTACTGTGTTATGAAATGAGATATTTTAGTTATCCTGCAAGTAGTATAAGATGTGATTTTTGGGCTACGTTTGAAGATTTTTATATATAGTTTATTAATATTTGTATCCGTTTTAAACTTGTCTTGATATATTGTGAAATAGAGCGAAATGTATTTTAATGTATTCTATTTCACGCTTTAGGCCTCTTACATTTGGAAGTGCCAACATATGAGATTGGGCGATGAATAGTACTGTGTTATGATATGATATATTCTAGTTACTTTGCAGGTAGTAAAAGATGTGAATTTTCAGCTGTCTCAAAATTCTTATGTATATTTTATTAATACTTTTATCTTTTTTTAATTTGTCTTGATATATGATATGGAATGAAATGTATTTTAATGTACTTTATCTTGTTTATGATTCTTTTATGGATATTTTTATATCCGAATATAGAGATATGACTAACTGACTGACATCGGAAGGAGGAAAGTCTGAGTAGATATACCGTGGCTTGAACCTGTGAGCATAAGGTTAAGCACAAACTCCTGTGCCTGAAAACACGTTTATGTACACACACACTCTCATAGGCGCAATGGCACACATTCAGACACTCACTTGCAAATGCACTCATTTGTACACACACTTGTGTACTTGAGCACACACAAACACACAATCAGCATTCAAAACATTTTGTTTGGTTATCCTTAAATGTGGGAGCAGAGCAGTAGCCTCCCTCCTCCCTCCAACCCCAAGCACTAACATACGGGTCCCACACTGCTTACAAGAAGGTGGGAACTCGGGGATGGAGAGACCTCACTGAATGATAGATCAATTGGCTGGAAGAATGACAGGGCACAAGACGTCAGTCAAGGACTCACTAGATCCAACTCAGACGAGAGTCTGACTTTCTACCATGCAGTGCCTATGTCAGATCACACAAGCGCCTTCCTGGGGCCCTATCCTATATTGTACTTTTGCAGCCAGTGATCAGTCTTGTGATGGGCTGGCCCGACCAGCTTGCCAATCAGATGTTACCTAATTAACAATCAATATTGGGGGCGTTCCACCCTACCCCACCCTCCTCTTTGAAGATACGCCCCTACGTTGGAACTGCAAACTACGCCAAGTACATCCCTATTGCACTCGACTCTCAGGGTATTTAGGATGAGCAGCCCAAGGTGTCTCAGGGAGGTAATGTGGGGGTAGAGATTCAGAATTCAAGCAGATAAACAATAGACACAATAAGTGATTGTTCAGCCCACTCATTTTATTTAAGAAAAAGTAAAGTTCTTTAATCACACCACAACTCAATAGTGTACATTGCAAACAGGGAAGGTACTCACACTACAGGGATTACTACAAAGACAAACAGAAGCTTTAGGTGTAAGCACATATCCAGGCTCACTATAGTGAAATGAAGCAGCTTTCCTGAGTTTTTGATGCATAGGTATGACCATATGCTCTGAGCAGGAAGCTCTCTAAAGCAGGTTGCAATAATCTTAACAAAGTCTCTCCAAAATCAGTAAATAAAGTTCTTAGTCAATGTTCTGTTCAGGCGATAGCTTTATCTCAGGTGTAGAGCATTTGGGATATCCAAACATGGGTTTGCGGTCTTCAATCGCATTGCATGCAATCGAGCTTGTGATTAAGGGAACATGTTTGGGTGACCTAGCCTTTTTCTCTCCTGGTCAGCTACTGTCAGTGTTTGGTGTGCCAATGCACAAAGGCACTCTGGTCGGGCAGGTTTGGCACTCGAGTTTGGGGGATTCCTTCCTCTGCTTCATCGTGGAGGATCACAGTCCTCGGGTCGCAGCAAATTCAGAGTTAGCACAGGTGCTCTGGTCTTCCTCTATGGTGGTCGCTGGTGCGGCAGCACTGGTCACAAGTTCACAGTAGCTCATTTTGACAATCTGGGTGGCTGGGAGAACCTTGTTCACACCCGGGTCAATTGGAGGCACAATCTCACAGCAGTCTGCTTCACCTGGGCTGCTCCTCTCTGCAATCTGTGGCTGGGCTTTTCCTCCTTGAATAGAAAACCTCTGCAGGACAGACTCACTCCTTGTCTTATCTCAGCAGGCAGGCATGCTCCCAGGTCTCAGGCAGACTCACAGCTCTCCATTGCAATGTGCAGTCTTGAGATGATTTTCCCTCACCTTCAGGAGACTGGCTAAAAGCATTAACAGCCCTGGTTCACTGTGGAGTACCCATCCTTTGTCAGTCTAGTAGCTTGGATCTAGACCCAAGTGGGAACGTTTGCGTCCTGCTTTTGCACACAACTTCCAGAAAGGGGATGTGGAACCACTGTCTATGCAGCAACCAGGGGAGAGGATGTAGCCTTATGGCTAGAGCGGTCGACGTCGACGCTGGGGAACCGGGTTCTAGTCTCGGCAACGACGCTCAACATCCTGTGATTCTGGGCAAATCACTTAATCTCCCCGTGCCCTACAAAAATGAATGTGTCCTTGTGTAACGAAACTGGTGCTATGTAAAGTGCTCTGATACCCGATATCTTCAGGTCTAGTTCGCGCTATATAAAACAGTTTGCTGGGATTTCTTTTCACCTTTCATTTTCTGACTGCAGCACAGACACACTCTTTGAGCAAGATGATGGCTCCCACAACAGGTAAGTATGATTCTGGTTCCAAGAAGGAGCAGCAATTACATAAGCACAATAATTGTGGAGCTCTGCATATGGCTCCCATCAGCCTTCGTAGAGGAGCCAATCCAGGGGAAGTCAAAAGGTCAAGGCCCTGTCTAGAAATATCTCTCCCTCTAATTACCTGTTCTGCTGACTCACCCCTGTTCTTCAACCATCCACCAAACAGTAGTGCTTAGAAAGCACTAATGAGCAATCCCGTCCTAATGAGATCACCATACAATTTCTAAAGGCAGTCCAGTCTCCATCCCTCCACTCTTCATTGTCTAGGGCTGTACCCCCCAGCTTAGGAATACAAGCAATGCACTTCCACTGTCTGGGGAGGCTGTATCACAACCATCTTGTACCCTGCTAATCCAAGGACAATTCAAATTTCACACACTTGCAAACAACATGGAGTCTTGCTACCATGCACTATACAAACACATGCACTCAACACAGCAGGGATGTCACAGCAGGGTCTGTGAATTGACAAGTAAGCAGAACTATACATGAGCTGACCTGTATGCATTGCACTCACATTTTGAAAAGGTAAAACGGCCTCACAAATACTATTGATTCAGAAATGGTATAATAGGTTTCCCAAATGACTTAGACTATAGTCACACGTGTGTCCGATACAGAGTACGCTTTTGGCTATCGTCATGACCTCTGAGCCAGGCCCTGAGTTTTATGATCAGCTTTGGGCATAGCCATCAGTGTGCACACAGGATTTTCTGTATACTGGGGCCAAAAGCAAGTTGAGAGACCAGATTCACAAGTAGGCGTGTTACCTAGGGCAACATATGCAACATTACAACTTGAAATTAAGTAGGGGTGCCCTTTTCCTGCCCCCTTCTCAAATGTGACTCCGAATAGATGCAAAACCCATTTTGCCAGTCGGATAGGATTTTTCCCACTCGCAAAATGGGTTTAGTAAATAAAAAGCCATTTTGCAGTCACAAATCTCTGATTGTAACCCACTAGGAATCGCTAATAAGACTCAAAAGAGTTTCATACATTAGGAATACCTAATTACGATTCGGAGAGAATAGCAATTAGGAAATTGGCATTCCTGTTGTTAGTACATCAAGCCCTAGGAGAGACACAAGTGAAGGTGAAAAACGATAAGAAGCAAACAATTAGGAGAAGGTTCAGTGTGTCTGTTTGGAAACAGACACCCGCATGTCGACGATATTTGTTTTCTGCAATTTTTTGGAGTGTATGAAATTAGGAGCAAGTCCGGTCTGGGGCAGGATGGTATTTCAAATCCTTGATGCATAGCTTGTGAATGAAGAAAGATGTGAGTGAGGAAGGCACCCAGGGTTGGACTCGAACAAAAAATAGTCCAAGGCACTAAAATAAAAGTGCCCCCCATTAGCAAACCCGATTGCAAAAAAAAATGGCCCACATTGCACATTGGGTCCATTTTGAAATCATATAGACATGCTGTATGGGTATTTTGAATGATATAGGAGATTGCACGCATTTGTGTTTGCTGCAGGCAATGCTTGTGATAATATCAGGGAAATTAACAATAAAAAACAGCCCCCTGCCTATAAAACAGGCCCACAAGCTGCTAAAAAACTGGCCCACACACTGATCTGTCAGACCAGCCCATCGGGCACTGCCTAATTGCCCCATAGGTCAGTCCGACCCTAAAGACACAGACCCGAACATCACAACGCATGGAGCCTGAGGAGCGATGTGAGAGAAGGGGACAGAAACCCTACATTAAGCATCTGTAATGTGTCCAAAGTCTCCTTGGGGTTCAACAAGAGTTCAGGGTAACAGGAGGCCCAAGAAACAAGCATTTGCAATGCAATAGGTCTCGCATTATTAAAGTTTGAGTTATTGGTGTTGCATTTGCAAGAGTTTGAGCTATTGCCATTGTAAACGACAATGCCTTTTATTTATGTGTTTCGAAAAGCTGTATGCGGTGCATAAACACGCCCTTTGTACTTATAGTCCTTGCTTACGAAAAGGAAGGCTGGCAGTAAAAGAGGCATAGTTACTGCCAGCGTTGCTTCTCGTAAGCAACGACTGCAAGTACAAAGTGCCTGTTTATGCACCGCTTGCAGGTTTTTAAAATACAGAAATAAAAGGCATTGGTATTTACAATGCCAATAGCTCAAACTTTCGCAAATGCGACACCTATTGCATAGCAAATGCTCGTTTTCTTATTGCGTAGTAGAACCACTCTTTGTGGAAAACAACAATTATGCCATGCCAGATAGTCTTACAGGCATTCACAGATATACAAACCTACAATAAGTTTCCTATATTGAGGTTTTGGAATGTTCTGTTTTTTTAATGCACAATAAAGATGGGGGCTGTTGGTGGGGGTTGAGAGGTAACTCCCACCTTTAACTTGTGAGGGCCTGAGCCTGGTGAGGTAGCCTGTCTGCTTTGTTTCACTGTTCTACCAAGGTTTTAGGAACTGTAAGAGTCCTATCAACAACAGCAAGTGATGGATGATCTGTGGCTCAAAACCTAATCCCAAGTAGTAATTGTAATAATTCATTATTATTATTTAGACCGCACTAAATATTGATAATGAATCATTTCAATTACTACTTGGGATTCGCTTTGGTTTGCCCACAGATGAGTGCAAACATCCTTTTGTGTGAATATTAATCCAAAATGAGGGATGAATGCTAACCACTAAAAAACAAAAGTGTCTGTCCATCCCCTATTTCTTCTTGCTATTTTTCCAGATGTGGTCTGGATGAGATGCCCACAGATTTGCCCGAGCAGCCGGGAGTGCACATCTGTTTGGTGGGAAGGGATAGCAAAAGATGGTGAGGGCGAGGAAGGAAGTAGGGGGAAAAGTAAGAGTAAAAAGGATAGAGAAGGTTGGGAAGGGATAGCAAAAGATGGTGAGGGGGAAGGAAGGAAGTAGGGTGCAAGGCAAGAGTAAAAAGGATAGAGAAAGTTGGGAAGGGATAGCAAAGAATGGTGAGGAGGAGGAAGGAAGTAGGGAGCAAGGCAAGAGTAACAAGAAAGTATTATGTACAAGAGAATGACTATATTAAAAAAGTATTAATAATAAGTAATGGCTTTAGTTTTTTGTTGATGTTTGAATGCTGGCAACTTGTATCTGCCTGTCAAAATGGTTGCTTATTATGGTTTTTATTGTTAATGGGGTGGGTATAAATAACAGGAGAATTAAACTTAGTTAGTTAGTGAGAGTGATAGATTTAGTGAGTTAGTGTGAGATAGTGGTAGAGTTAGTTAGTTAGTGTGAGTGAGAGTTAGTGAGAGTGTGAGAGTTAGTTAGTGAGAGTGAGAGTGAGTGAGTTAGTGAGAGAGTGCGATTTAGTGAGAGTGAGAGAGTTAGTCAGAGTTAGTGAGTGAGTTACTGAGCCTGCAGTAGAAATTGCGCTAACTTTCTGCTAACAGTTTTCAAATCTACTCAAGTTCACTCTGGGAAGAAAGCGTGTCTTAGCTGCTGTCAAACCTCAGTAGGGAGGGCAGCGGGCACCGGTCGTTCTGATAAAGAAATGATGGCAACGCGACGCCAACCAACCGCTCTACTATTCGCCTACAATACCCCCACCTCCAGAATCAACCAAAGGGTGCTCGTGGCCAGAAGCCTTTAACGCGCGGCTCCACTGACAGCAGCCGCGATGTGAACACGAGGGAGGGATCCGGGCTCTCGGAGTGTCAGCATCGGCGGCTGAGTCTTTGGGGCTCGAGCCACCCGGGGACCGACCTCTGCCTGCTCTGAACTCGGTAGAGAGATTAAGGCTGAGCAGCAACTGCAAGGGGGCATGCCCAGTGGCCTTACGCAAAATGATGCCCTCCCTGAATGTGTAGAGGGGCCCCTGAGTCACCCGTATCTCACAGATATTATTTGAGATGGAGCTCCATGGGGCCCCATGATGGGCTGGGGGCCCCCTGAAATGTTCTCTCCCTGCACCGCAGGGGCCGCTGTGTCTTGCGTTACTACCCTGGCCATAGCAGCATCTAGGGCAGAGGGTGTGGCGTTACAGCTAGAGCTACCTACTTTGGAACTGGGGAACCAGGTTCCAGTGTCAGCGTTGACTCAGTACCCAGCAGTAACTATGGCAACTTGCAATGGCAGGTTTATCTCTAGACAGTGAAAACACATCTGGCTCTCCGTCTACGTATGACAGTGCAAACTTTAAACAGCAGCCATCTAGCAGGGCAGACAAACATCCCCCCTGTGGGGCTTGGAGAGATGCCATAAAAGGGCTCTGCTGCGAGCTGAACCAACACAGATTCCGAAAAGAATGTGTGCCTGAGAACATCTCCAGTGATGGCGTGAAACTGCTCAAGTCGACATGAAATCTCTCAACACAAGCCACCCTGTCGCCCACGTGGCTTCCTCTCTCTGCATGCTGCTGTGACAAATCACTCTTTACCATCATCCAGGCACGGGTGCTTCTTTTATTTCCATGCCTTGAACAGGCCATATCAAGCCATGGAGTTTATCTGGGCAGTAAGAGGTATGGAGAGGTACCGGTAGGCAGAGAGGGGAGAGAGGCTGAGGTAGAGAAATAGAAAGGCAGGGATGTACATGGCACACGACTCCCCCGTGTCTGCCTAGTCAGACTGAGCGGCGATGTAATGTCAGCGTATAGTGAGTGCTAAGGCCGGTCTGCGAACATGTCACACAAATGGAGTGCTGAGGAGATGCAAGTGACTCCCCCAGCAGTCTCAGAACAGGTCTTGCCACCATGCACCACCATCAACCACTATGCTGTACGACCCAGTGGCCTGCATTCAAAGTCACTTGCTCCCAATTGAAGCAAAAGCGATCTGTAATCAACGGGTATTCTGTAGGCACTTGCTGCTAATAGCGTGCGCCAAAGGAGCGCTAGAAGGAGACACACTTTGATCTGCCTCTTTCTATCAGGTGCTTCTTGACATGATTCTACACATGGCAATCATTATCTTCAACCCTCATTTGAGGTAAAACAAAATGGCACTCGCGCCCATCCTGAAGCTTGGGAGCCTTTCCTATCGTCCGACTTGAATGCAAGGTCAAACATCACGGTGTTTGTTCGATCCTTGTGTATTTATCCTCAGCTCTACGACCACAACACAGTGACGTACTGAGAGGTCGTTTTGCTGCGTACTATCTACTGAGAACAAGCCCAGTCGTCTCTCCACACTTGGCCCTATGTGTTATTTTAGAGTTGCTCAACTAGTTAATACCAGTAACACAAAACTGCTTCTGGGCTCGTGTTGCCACTGAAAATCGCTCCATCTGCGCTAAGTGACTGAATCTATTTCTGTAAACACTAGGTGGCTGACGGGCACACAGGCTCAAAGACACAACTACAGATCATTCAAATACTAGTATGCAGTGCCTTCTTTGGATTCCAAAATGGCGGCCCACAGGGTTAAAGACTCAAAGGACAATAAAGAAAACAAATCCTCTCTAAAGCGAACCAAGGCGGATCCTCCTCTCCCAGAACGCCCCCCCCTCCCCAAAACAACACCAAACAAGACTCAAGTGCCTGCCTAGAAATGATCCTGCAGCACCTCAGCGCATTACGCGACCCAAGAGACATAGACCAGCACAGATGCAATGCATCACATCATCCAAGCCTTAAGGAACGGCTTTCAAAACATATCAAGCAGACTCACAGAAGCAGAAACAACGATCTGTATGTTAGAGGACGCTGCTTCACATGAAGAGTAGAGTGGCTGCGACTACCATTCCCGGCGACGGCGATATCTCGAGGAACAAGCACGGAATAGAAACCTGGTGCGCGCGCACCACAGAGGAGCCGAACGCGAAACCAGTGGTGTGCGCGTTCTGGCCACCGTCAGGAGTGGGAGGAGCGAAGGCGGGACATGCGCCCGCCTTTGCCCAATCGCGTGCCGTTTTTTTTTAAAAAACGCACGCTACAGCCAATGTGGGCTTCTGAAAACAAAACCACACGCACGAGCCTGTGGGTCGTTTTCAGAAGCCCTTTCTAAAGGTCTCGCGCTGCGCGAGCAGTGCTGCGCACTGCAACGCTAGGCGCGAGACCTAAAAATGCCTATGTGGGTTGTGTCATTATGCAGGGTGAGAACGTGGAGAGATGTGAGTGGGACAGAAAATCTGGATCTTTCAAATGACTAACATGTAGCAGTATAGAAAATATAGCAAGTGTAGTTTAACTTAGCTTTTTGATAGGAGATTGACAAATATTAATGCAAAGCATCACTCTTATTTCCACATATGTTCTCGTTTACCCTGTGTAACGGTATAGATATTTTCATACAGGGTATCTTGAAATATTTTCCACAGATGTTATTTCAAGATTGCCTATATGAGTTGTCATTGTTAGCACTGCCTAGCTTTTGGTGTTTTTACCGTTTTCTATTAATTTATCTTAGGGGCAACATTTCTTTCTTTAATTGACTTCGATGGTATGTGCTTGTGTATGCATGTGTATGTATGGAGCTGCACTGTAGTTAGCATTATCATTCTGTTACCCAGAGGCCTCTAAGATCATCTTAAAATTTTTAAATGGTAAAATAATCTGGAGGGTTGTGACTTAAAGTAATAGTTGAGAAGGGCCCGATTTAGAATTTGGCAGACAGTTTAGTTCATCAAAAACTTGACAGATATTCCATCCACTTTATTGTAAGTGCCATAGGATATAATGTATTTGCAATGAGGCAGACTGGATATCCATCATGTTTGTGATGGAGTAACCTGTGCCGAACTCTGAAATTAGGTCCTATGAAACCAGCAGGATGTCCAAAACTTCTCAGCTCTGTCAGGATCTCGTGAGGACCAGATTCATTTCCAATGTTTGTCACTTATTTAAATACCGACCAAGACACTCTCCGTGCCCCTCATAGAGAGGGACCAAGACTCCCATTCATGGTCTGGAATGGCTAAACTGGCCCATGACTACAAAACAAAACCTACAAAACACCGTAATTCGCTAGTTTTATTGAGCAGCATAGCCATTATTCTCCATCAGTGCACTGTTCCTGGCCTCACACCTGCTGTCCCAGTTGGTTTCATGATTGTATTACCCGATATTCCTGTTCTAAAGGTTGTTCAACTTTCCTGGTGCTACACAAGTCTGCTGGGCAGGCATAGGCCCTTCTAGCTACAACTAAGGATAAACAGTGATTTATGTATTGTGATCAAGGCACTGATATTGAGGTTTGGCCTTTACGACCGTAAAAGTTGCTGCAAGTTGTAACTTGGGTTGCTCCCCATCACTTGGTGCGAGAACTAGACCCCCCATTATCCTCTTTACAATGCAGCACCTAAAGATCATCCATAAAAGATGCGTCATAAATTATAAAATGACTGGGCTATGCCAATAAATCAAAGCATCAAGCTGCTCCCAGCTGTCTCCAGAATAGAAGGGAAGTATCTGACCCGTTGGCTGTTGCGTCGTCTAGAGTCATTTAGTCTGCTAGGTCACGCACACATAGGGTTCTGATCTGGACTGAAACCACTACAGTATTGTAGTGTTGTGTGTGTTAGAGAGAACAGGACCCCTCTGGTCCCTCGTGGACTCTGTGGAATAGTGACGTAAGTGATTGAGTGTGGTTACAAAAATTCATGACGTAGTACGGGCAGCTAACAGTTGCACTCTGAAGAATAAAGATGTGTAATGCTGAGCTCCGTGTGTGGTGTGATCTACATGTACCCAGCCTGCGAGGATGCTTCAACTGGTCACAAGATAGGAGATTACAGAAGCCCCACAACCCGAAGAACCGAGAGTGCTCTCTACGAGAGTTTGCCGTGGTTCTCAAAATGCTTGTGTATGCCACGTGTGCCTCAGTCGAAGTAAAAATTCTACGGTTGGCGTATGAGGAGCCAAAGTGCCACTCCAGCCAGTGCAAGGCCTGTGAAAAAAGTGACGGCCTTTCAGAAAGTTTGTTTGTCACCGGCTAGAAATTTGCTGGTAAAGTCGAGACAAGAGATACTGCACCACAGCCTAACACAGAGCCATCATTCATATAGTACGACAACGCTAAAGGCAGCGGCAACCAGGTACAGAGAAGTGACTAAGGCAGTGATAGTCGAGTGCAAGGAAGCGCTAAATGCGGAAGCGTTTCTGACACAAAGAAACGCTAAAGGCAATAGAAACCAGATACAATGCAAAGTGGTGAGAGTGGGGAAGATCTCGTGCAAGAAACAAAGCCGCTACTCACTGCCAAGGAAGAAGACGGCGCCTCACAACCAGAAAGCGGGTGCGAAGACCCAAATGTTAGCACATGGCTGGTGCTTAATGAAGGTGCTGATCCAAGTGGGCAGGTTATGATGCTGCTGCAATCCTAAAACCGCCGTCTCCCTTCTAAACCGCCAAAAAAAAGATTATTGGCAACAGATGGACTGCCTGGATTGGAACCTTCGATGAGTCATTGATGAGCTGGAAGAACCAATTACAAAAAGATCATTAAATATCTAAAGAATTTGGAAGGAGTAATAGAAGGGATAAAGAAAATACCATGCTCTGATGAAGTGACGTACCATCAAATCAAAGAGGCGTTAACCACCGAGTTTAATCCAATGCCAAATGTTGACTATGAAAGGTGCATTTTTAACCAAGTATGGCAGAAAGCTGGAGAGACAATGGATGAGTTCATAGAAAGACTCGATTCTCCCATCAAGCATTGCCAGTTCAATGAGCTCAACGATGACGTGGCCATGCGTCTCAGATTAATAGATGGGTGTCTCTTCGATTCCTTCAGACAACGAATGCTGAAAGAGATACTCAGCATGGTGTGAGTACTCATGGCTGCTAGAGCAGAAGAAAGAGCTGACAGACAAGTCACCAACATAAAGACTGGAATGGCCCAAAGTGAATCAGCGCTGAGTGTGAAAAGTAAGCCGAAATACAAGGTAGAAGGCCACAAAGTAATGTCTCCAAAGAAAAAGAGGTTGTGTTTTCAAAGTAGATTTTCCTTTTCACATGAAGGTAAATGTCCTGCCATTGGATAGATATGCAAAGGCTGCAGTAAAGAGAACCATTTTGTAACAGTTTGCAAAGTGAAGGAAAGATCAAGTGCGTCACGTCCAGAAAACAAAATGGATGCCTGAAAGTTCCAGGGATGTTCCACCCACATTCAAAAGGCCAAGCGCCAACAACAGTTTAGGTAAGTAGAAACTGAACGACGGTGATTGTCGTCAAATTCCTCGTCTAAAAGTTCATCATCATCATTGTCAAGCAACAGAGAGGAAGATGGGCGTGTGCTGTCAACGTCGACCACTGGCCAATGTGCGCATGTAGGATTTGCTTCTTGCAAGGAAGAATGCCGGTTGAAGCGAGATCGACAGGTGAAAGTGCAAAATTCATTTGGACACTCTCCCAAAATCACACTGAAGGTAAATGGGTGCTCCATACCTTTTATCATAGACAGTGGTGGGTCGATAAATATTATGCCAGCGGAAAAGTACAATGAACTGTCTCAAGTGCCCCATTTAACCCCGTAGAAAACCAAAGTGTATACGTGGGTTGCTACGACGCCACTGCATAGTCAAGGTTCATTTCTAGCAACTGTGAAGCATAAAAAGACAGAAGTACAAACACCAATTCATGTCCTGCAAGGCACTTCATTGAGTGCATAAATGAGGAAGTCCATCCTGTTGCTCAACAAAATCGTCAAATTGCATTTCATTTGCAAGAGGCTGTTGAGAAAGAGCTTGAAACACTATTAAAGCATGACATCATTGAGAGATCCACTGGTCTGACATCATGGGTGTCACACATAGTGGTAGTGCCTTAGAAGGATACTGGAGGAGCCATGAGCATCTGTGCTGATATGCAGCAAGCTAACAAGGCAATTAAAAGAGAACAATATCCTGGTCCACATATTGCTGACATGATTATGCAGCTGGATGGAGCCAACGTCTTTCCCTGCCTTGATTTGAACAAAGGGTATCACCAAGTCGAACTGGAAGAAAATTGTAGATACATTACTACCTTTTCGACTCATGTTGGGTTACTTAGATATAAAAGGCTACGTTTCAGCTGCAGAACTCTTTCAGAATGTCATTCGTCACGTAATACAGTCAGTCACAAACGCTTTCAATTACAGTGATGACATACCGGTTTTTGGGGCCACATGAAAGGAATAAGATAAAGCTCTTACACAAGTGTGTCTTATACTTGCTGATGCAGGCCTCACTTTAAATGCAGCAAATTGTGAGTTTCATAAAACAAAATTCAAGGTCTTTGGTCATATCTTTTCTGATGGGGAAATGACTTCAGATCCAAATAAAGTACATGCTTTGTAATCCACTTCGCCCCCACAAGATATAACTATGTTGTGATCTTTCCTTGGTATGGCCAGTTACTGGTCAAGGTACACACACGCTTTTGCCACTATAAGAGCCCCATTGAGAGACTGAACAAAACAAAATGTTACATTTCAATAGTCACGTGAATGTAAAAAAGCTTTATGAAAATCAAGCATGCAATTGGGAATGTCACTGAAATCGCATACTTTGATCCGAAACTACGAACAGAGATTGTTGTTGATGCTAGCCCAGTGGGGTTTGGGGTCATACTTGCCCAGCACAATGGAAATCCTAATGCACCAAGACACTTTGTGGCTTATGCTAGCAGGAGTTTGTCACTGATGGAACGTGCTTATTCACAACTTGAAAAATAAAGCCTTGCTGTGGTGTGGGCTTGTGAGCACTGTTATGTGTTCCTGTATGGAAATGGAAAGCACTTCACGGTTGTCACCGACCACCAAGCATAACTCACCATTTTCAGCAATCCTAAATCCAAGATGCCCCCCTTGGCATTGAGAGGTTGGTGTTGCGACTTTAGGAGTATGATTATACGATTGTGCATCATCCAGGAAAAGATCAAAACCCTGCTGACTACTTCTCACGTGTACCAATACCATGTCGTGACACCACTTTTAAAGCGGCTGATGCTTATGTTAACTTCATCATAAAATCCAGTACCCCTGCTACCATATCAGTGGAACAAATCATTGCTGCCAAGAGCAGTGACAGAGATTTGCTAATACTCAAAGATATTCGAAGAAAACATACTCGATCTCTTCATGATGACCTTGAATACCAGAAATTCAAATATTTTCAGTTACCACAGAGGCCTTTTATTATGAGGGTCAAGAATTATTATGCCTGAGAGCCTAAGACAACAAGTCAATTCAAATCAATTCAGGAACTTTATTCGGGGAGTAGAAACTGCCATAAAAGTACATACAATTATAAATCAATTCAAGCAGTATAATTCATAGAACAGTAAAATCCTTTAAGATATCGTCACATAACATATACAATCATAAGCCCTGAACAGTATCTAACACAATACATTTCATTAAACAAATAGCTTTTAAAATAAAAAGGGGAACACTAAAACACACAAATTGATCATTTAGTGCAAGCAGAAATGTCAGTGCATCTTTATAATTTCTTATATTCTGCCTAATAAAAAGGGGTTTCAAATATTGACATCGCAACTCCTTATAAAACTTACAGAATAAAATCAAGTGCTGTGTGCTTTGCTTACCCGTTCCATCACAGGGACAAGGGATTTTGTCAGGGGTATAAGCATTCATCTTCGGAAATGCAACCAAATGATGCACCATACCACATATAAGTCTACTTAGGACATACCGATGTTGGTTGTTTTTAGCACACTTCAAATACTCTTGACACCCCTCCCTTTCCTCCAAGGACATATACATAACACCCGTCATTTTCTTTGTGTCTACACGAAGTCTAGCTTCAGACCTATGCAGAAAAAAAATTGGCCTTAATGTGACTCTTAGTTAAAGCGACAACAAGTCATTGAATTGGCACATGAGGGACATCGTGGAGTTCTTGCTACTAATTGAGCCCTACGGGACCAAGTATGGTTCCCTCATTTTGATTAAAGAGTAGAAAAGGAATTAAAGGCATAACATTTGTGCAACTGCTAGTCATCCAAATCAACCCCACATCCGTTAAACATGTCTAATCTTCTAAAACATGCATGGGAGAAGATTGTAATTGATTTCTTTGGACCCCTTGACAATGGACATCATCTTCTATTAATTGTTGATGAAAACTCCCATTTTCACCTTGTGGAAGATCTGTTGTCAACCACTCATGACAGAGTCATTGAGAGGTTAGAAAGTATTTTTGCAACATGTTGTGCTCCTTCAATTTTGAAATCTGATAATGGCCCACCTTTCAATAGCCGAGAATTTAAAGATTTTCTCACTCACCTAAATGCCAAGCATCAGAAAAGCACACCTCTCTGGCCCCAGGTGAAAGGTGTCATCGAGCGATTTATGAGCACCCTCAAGAAGACCGTTCGACGTGCTGCGCTGGAAAGACGAACTCAAATCAGTTCTTCACTCTACTCTTTGTGCATACAGGTCAACTCCCCATTCTACCACAGGTTAAAAAGCCCTGCCACCTTAATATTTGGGAGACCGATGGGAACCAAATTGTCAAAATGGACCACCAAAAGATATATTGACATTGATAAACTTCACACTACTGATTCACCTCACAAATGCAAAACGAAGACATATGCGGATAGATGCCGCTGTGCTTGGAGTACTGTGTTCAAAAGAGGAGAGTAAGTCAATGTCAGGCAGAAAAGGAGATGTAAGTCTGATGCTCCTTTTGATGCTAACCCACTGAGGGTTGTGACTAGCAAAGGACACATGGTGACTGCACATGGTCCTGTAAAGTCCATCACAAGAGATTATTCTTATTTCAAACACCTACCTTGAGGTTCGTTGACTCCAGACGACCCTTCCACCTGGGAGTCAGGAGAGCCCAAAGACGGTGTCTGTGTCACCTGTGCCTAGCGCGGATGCCTCTCCTATGTCTCCTCAATCTCATGCAATAAGATATGTTAGATTAATTTGAGCACCTCGACGACTCATTGAGGAGTTATGATGACTATATATATATTTTTTGTGTGTACTTTATCACAAGGGGGGGATGTAGTGTTGTGTGTGTTAGAGAGAGCGGGACCCGTTTGGGCCCTGTTGGACTCCATAGAATAGTGACATAAGCGTATGGGTGGTTAAGAAAATTCATGATATAGAACGGACAATTAACAGTTACACTCTGAAGACTAAAGACATGTAATGCCGAACTGTGTGTGTGGCATGATGATTCAAATGTACCCGGGCTGGGGAGAACGCTAAAGTGTCTGCACTGGATGATCTCAGAATGGGTCTAGGCAAAGAGCCACCGGCTGGCCTTATTCTCTTAGGTCTCTCTGTTGCTTTTGGTATAATGGATCACACTATCCTAATCCACCATTTGGAAGAGCTAAGGCATAGGGGGTGTGGCATTTTCCATATGATCATTACAAGTTCAAGTCCTCTAAAATGTGGAATTTCCAGAGGTTGCAAAAATGTGTGCAAATGATGTTGCACCCCCGGGGGACTTCGGTGCTATAACTTCTGGTGTCTCCAAATAATTGTGAGTGTGTGAGGTGTGCAATGCGAAATATGAAATACAGGGCCGAACTGAAAACCGAAATCAGCCCAGGTAATCATTTTCAAACCAGCCCCAGGCTTCATGATGCCATGATTAGAATGGGCCCTTTTTCACATGGTTGGATCATCACAGGCTGCGTCACACCGCTTTTTTTATTCCTCCCTCACTTCACCTCACCCTGTATCTTCCTCTCTCCCTCTGGGTTGCCTCCCACTCTACCTCCCACTGGGTTGCCTCTGGGGGAGGTGGGGCAGTAAAAAAAGCACTGTTCACGTCATAGTGGCTTTTAAAAAAATACTTTTAGCCATGCTGCACAACATATGCGTTGCTGTACAACATGGCTAGAAAAACATTAACAAGAGAATAGTTCTGGCATGCGACACCTATTGGCTTTGCCATGGCTTGCTACTGTTGACTTCCCTGATATTACCACAAACATTGCCTGGAGCAAACACAAGGGCATGCAGTCTCCCATACTTTGCAAGACACCTATCCAGCGTGTCTTTGCAAGTCCAAAACTGCCCTGATGATTTGCAAATTGTGGAACACCTTTTAAGCTCTCTGACTCGCTGATGCCTGAAATCCGGCCAGCAGAAGTGAAAGTAAGACCCGGCATCCTCTCTGTTAGATCCACTCTCACACCTAAGAGCGCTCAGCAGAGTCCGCGCCGCAACAGTGACAATTACCAATGCTCATGTTGCCGCTTGAGGACGAGGAAATGACAAAAGATAGTGCTGCTGACAGGTTTTCATTAGACAGGCTCTTTACTACACAAAGTATGTGTTTGCCTAATGTAGACAAGGAACATTAGAAAGTCAGAGAGTTAATCTACTGGCTCTGAGGAGTTAATCACAGCGTGGGCGGGTGCATGCTCATGTAAGCATCATCACTGCTTTCAATGGTAGACGCTGCCAGGCTCTGAGAATCAGAGCTTCTGTGTGTGTTTGGAGAAAAAGAAGGACTTGAGGTCTATACCATCCCTTAAAGGGACCGTACAGGCCTTCTCTTCTTTAAACTGGACTGTCTCAGCAGGCCTTCCGTTCCGTTATAAGTTAGAAACCCATATCTCAGGAAGCCTTCTTGTCTTTAAAAGAGACATTACTGCACTAAGTAGCAGGGGGTGTTCCTGTCACTAACAGTCATGTGCTCTGTTAATGAGAGGGATCCAGATCATGTGGTACACTTGCCAAGGAGGTAATGGCATTGGTCTCCAGCACAAGAAATCATACAGGGTCTGCCAGAGTTATAAAATAAGGAGCAGGTTATCTCATGGACCCAGAGGCTTTCAACCTACTTGCTGATGTGCAAACGATAAATATTTGAAGAAACACGATTTTCGCACATTATCGTCTGTGTGCTGTGGGTTTATGAGTAAAACTGCATCTCAGAGCGAATATTGTGGTCATTTCAGTGGAAAATGTACTGCCTGAAACAGTAACCGATTTGCAAAAGGATGCTTCAAAACGCACCAACGGCTACATACCACACCTTTACCAATCCTGCTGAATGTGCATGGCTCATTTACTACAGTTGTTCTTTGTGTGATGCTTGGCTATTTCACAATCTTTTGGCTTCAGTGATGTAGCATTGATGACAGCAACCCCACTCTGAAAATTGTTCCAGCACCACTGCTCCCCTCCATCACCCAGCCAATTGCATTCACACATAATACATGTGCATCTGATACTGCATTTGCATACAGTACTGCTATGTGTTCAGATAAAACAGAGGAATCCGAGGAAGCTCCGTGTAGCATGCTGCTTTTTCAAAATAGAGGTTTGGGTATGCTGCCAGGCAGTGGCGGCCGCCGCATACAAAAAGTGGTGGGCGGGTGGAGGGCGCGCCGGGGAGTGCCGGAGGGAGAGCGGGGGGGGGGGATAATAATAATTAAATTAAAAATAAAAAGACTTACCTAAAGCTGCCGGACGCGTCCCACATCGTGCCTCAGTGGTCTTCTTCCTACATCCTTGCCCCAGCAGGCACTGGGGCAGCATCAGTAATTTAATAGATCAAGGCAAAAATAAGTGAAGTCAATATTAATCGGAGAAATCCATTTGTTGATGTTGAAGTAGTTCATCTATTGATTCCAAATCCCATATTAAAAGAGCGGTTCTTCAAGATCAGAATCACTACTATTCGATCAAGCCAGCCAACACGGTTTCGCCCCCTTCTGGCTTGCAAGCCTGGGGCTTTTTCAAGGCTGATGTACCAATGGAGACATGGGTAAAACATAGTTAGAAGTATCAAATAAGTAGAAAATTAGATGTAGACCAAACATTTATGGCGAAAAAAGGTTAACATAAATAGGGGAAACCAGAACAATCAGAATAACATAATATACATTCTGTACCATTCAGCCATCATAACGCATTGCCATAATTATCAATGCAGAAAAAACATAAACAAAAGAGAAATACAGGAGCATATATAAATCAATACATCATAAGATTGTTAATAAGTGATTAGTGACCCTGTGACACATATTAAGCAATATCAAAAATCAAAAGAAAACGGTTACCCGATTTTACAACACCATTAGTGATACGTAAATAGTTTGTATACATAAGTCATTAAGAATCGTCAACAGGAAAATAAAAATGTAGCCCAGAGGAATAGTCTAAGAGAAAAAAGAGTAATAATTGGTATCTTTGGATAACAGAATAATCAGAAAGTATTCTTTCATGTTTCAAAATGTCAAATTCCCTTCTAAAATTCTTCAAAGTGTGAAGACAAGGAATGCTCTAAAGGATAATTACCGGAAATTCTTAGTAGATAAAAAGGGTGGAAGAAAAAGCGGGAAAAAACCGGAAAAAACATGAATCCTGAGTTGGGTTGTATGCCCGAAAATCATGCAAATATCCGTCTTTAACATGCGTTCAACATCCCATATGTAGTCTCCTCAGATGGTTTGGGATAACAAATCACCCAATAATATGGTGACAGAAAATAGAGAGAGAAAAAGTGGGATAGCATCACACTCCCTGTGCAATCCCTGCGTTGCTCTCATGCTATGACAGCAGTGTTGGGATTGGCCTGAGCGGGCTGCTTTGATGCTCCGCTCAGGACAGGGAGTCTGTGCTGTTTCTCCAGCCCAGCTGTTCAATACAGCCGGGTTGGAGAAACCCAAGTGCGCATGTGTGTTTGGCCAGCCTGAGACGGCCGGCCAAACACACACGCGCACTTACAGTGCAGGAACCAGTCCTCCTCCCCTCTCCCATGGCCCCGGCCCCACCCCTCCCTACAGCACTGGGTCAGAGCCAGCAGCTGAAAAGTAAAACGATATTAAAATATTGTTTTTTTTTCAGCTGTGGCCCTGAGCCAGTGGTGCGACGTTCCTCCGCCATTGTGGAGGATCTACCCCTGCTGCCAGAACGTGCCATTACCTCCTCATCCCTCCTGCCATGATGAAGCACTACATGAGGCCCCTGTGCCTCCCTTCACAATCCTCCTCAAGCTATAAAAGCCTTCACCTTTCTTCCTGTTCCTTTTTTGTTTGCATTATCTTCGGGTAGGCGTGGTGGTCTTGCTCCAGCGTGTCTTCAGGTGTCTTTCCTGTCTTGCGGAGACCGACGGGAATGGTGGTTCAGGAGGTCTGATGTTTCATGCATAGGCCCTGGCTTTCCAGCAAATCCTTGGGAGGCGTCAGATAAGTGCAAGGGAGTTGTGGACTATGCAGCTTGCATGTCAACTGTGCTATGGGCTATAGTGCACACGTCTCTCCCGCTCACCTCGCTGCTCCAGGTTCTGGGAGTGAGGGGCCTCCCTCCGGGCTGCGAGGGCGTGTCTCGGTTGCCAGGGCGATTGAGTACTCCTCAGGGGCTGCATGGGCAATGAAGACTTTTGCTTGGGGATTTTGTAAGTCATGGTGATTGGTTCTTCTTGATGGGGGGACTGGTGGCCAATGGGACAAATCTCTGGGCTATTTGAGTTGGGCATGTTGGCAGACCTGTTAGTTTATGCGATACTATGGAAGCATGGAGAGCTTCTAAGAGACGGTGCTCCAAGTCGCCTTACTCTGATGTAGAGGATGGCAGTCATCAGGATGTGATGAGTAGGGGTGTTGAGGGTACCCCTACTGTTGGTGCAGTTTCCCTGTCTGCTTTTGAGGTCCAAGCTATGATTGATGCTGTGGTGGCTAAAGCTTTGGCTGGGAAGGGTAAATCCAAGGAATCCTCTTCTCACTCTGACAAGCTGGACTCAGATGCTTCTTCAGAGTTGGGTCCTGAGTGAACTTGGATATGGCACCCTCTCCGGTGGAAGTGGTTGCTGAGGATCTCTTTTCGCAAATTGCAAGTCCAGCAGCACTGGTATTGCCTTTGCATCCCAGGATAAATGATGCCATCTTCAGGCCCTGGGAGGAACCTGAGCACAGCCAAATTCCATGATTTCTCAAAAAGGCGTATGCTTTGGAAAATAGGGATAAGGTGCTACCCCACACCATTAAAGTAGAGTCCATCTTGGCTCAACTGATTGGCAGATTATCTCTGAATCTGGATGACTGTTTTCCTTCATATCAGGTGGATTGCAAAGTTGTTGGTGGCCTTAAGAAATCCTTTGCAGCTTCGATTCTGGTCCTGAGAGCTGCTACTTATGGTGCTTTGACGGCGCAGTCTTTGGTTAAACACTTCGGGGTTCTGACTGAGGCCATGCAGGAAGATGCGTAGGTTGCCGATGTTCTGCTGCGCATGGAACCGCAGTCAACATTCCTGGTGGACGTGCCTGCAGACATTATCTAGGCGGCCTCAGTGGCTTCTTCTTCTGCAATCATGGCCAGGAGGAACCTCTGGTTACAGGACTGAAGAGCAAATCTGGTAGAGAAATCCTACTTTCTGAAGCTTCCATTTAAGGGTGGCAGGTTGTTTGGTGAACACTTGGAAGGCTTATCAAAAAGTCTTTTAAGGACAAGAAATATACCTGGTTATATACGGCATCTTCTGGAAAATCTGCAAAGCCTTGGAATCGGATCAGAGACTCTCCAGGAAAGGATACCTGCCCATATTCATTCCGTAGAAGAAGATTCCAGCCCGGACGAACAGGCAAAAAGATGTTTCTGCTAAAGCGGGACCTTCAAATCTGCGGTCCTGACGATGGTCTCGGGCTGAGGTTAAGGGCACGGTTTTCTGTAAAAGCATGTCTTTCATTCGGCTCAGATTATCAAACCGTACAAAAGGAAACATTCAACGAAGGCCATAATGGCGCCTCCCTGGCTGTGTGGGTCGGTGGAAACAATACTTGAATACAACAAGTAACCCTGGAGGTCACAGTGACAAGATATGCGATGCCTGGAAGCATCCCACAACAACCTTGATCATTCAGCATCAAGTAACTCCCATTTGAAAGTAACCTAAACACCGGATTAATCACGGCAGCTGGGGACCCTTTCAAATGACAGGATAAGTTTGCAACTGAACCGTTACAGGCCCCGTGAGGCATGACATCGTGGCATATGAGAGATCCACTTAAAGCGTTCTCGCAGTTTGTACCGCTTAGAAACATTTCCATGTCCCCACTCGTGCATCGAAATCTGTATGGCAACTCCCAAGATTTCTTGATGAATTCCCTACCCATCGCTTCATATCTGCCTGCCTTTTGTTGTTCTAGGCAATACTGAAACTGGAAAGTTGTGACCGGTAATGTTATATGGCCATGGATTAACCATTCTGTGGATGGTGACTCTGCCACAGTGAAAGGTAATTGGTCCAATTTTTCAATTCGCAGCATTGTATATTTTGCTTGGAAAGCTAAAGGTGGCGCTCAAGCAGTCTCCCAGGGACAGGGAGAGGGTGGTTGCTTGTCGAGTAAGTTATAAGTAAGCGGTTAAACGCTGCAAAGGCCAACTACAGCGTATAGCCTGGGAGGAGCTTCTGGACGCTGCGGAGTTGAGGGACTCCGCACGTTTCTGGAGGGTAATTAATAGCCCCTGTTTCTCGGACCCGAATAAGCCGGGGTTAAGCGGTAACATTCTTCCTGAACAGTGGCGCCAGCATTTTCAGGGCCTATATAATCACATTCAAAACCAGGAGGAATTGCAAACAACATTTAGGGGTCGATTTCGATGTCGGCCGGAAGCGCACCTAACAGTATTTGTCCGGAAAAAATACCAGCCGAACGCCTGTTTCCCGACCGACGCGAACACTCTACCGAACGAACAAGTACGATGCGCATAACAGCCCAGATTCCGAGCGAGCCGTACTTACCCATTCTAGCTCCTGTTCCCCGCCCGATCCGGATCCGTAAACGCCAAATCGAGTCGCACGGAACCAAATACACTGCACCTTCCGGCTGGACTAGTACGATGCGTCTTCCGTACACGCCGAACTCGTCGCTACGTCCGGCACGTATGAGCATCCGGGAGAGCTGCACATAAGCTCCGATTCGCGCCACAAGACGATCCACGGCGACGAGACGAACAAGCCAGCGACGAGTACGAGTCGAAGACACGAGAAACCCGAACGAGACGACCCAACCATGAATCCCATCGCGCAGGTCCTACCAATACTCTACATCTATTACCGGGACCGGCACGGACGCGTACGGAGCAGACGGTAAGTCAAACACCCACAACACAAACAAACGACACGTACCCAAAATATGTCACACACACATAGGGATGCACAAATGACGTACACAAGCAACAGCAGAACCATAGGGGTGGGATGGCCAACACCAATGCCATACACACCCATAGGGGGATGGATGCCTGCCACTACTACCATCCCCACCCATAGGGGGCTGGATGCCTACCACTAACACCACCCCTACTCAGGGTGGGCTGGATGCCTGCCACTACTACCATCCCCACCCATAGGGGGCTGGATGCCTACCACTAACACCACCCCTACTCAGGGTGGGCTGGATGCCTGCCACTACTGCCATCCCCACTCATGGGGGGCTGGATGCCTACCACTACTACCATCCCCACTCATGGGGGCTGGATGCCTACCATCACTACCATCCCCACTCATGGAGGGCTGGATGCCTACCACCACTACCATCCCCACTCATGGGGGGCTGGATGCCTACCACCACTACCATCCCCACTCATGAGGGGCTGGATGCCTACCACTACTACCATCCCCACTCATGGGGGGCTGGATGCCTGCCACTACTACCATCCCCACTCATGGGGGGCTGGATGCCTACCACTACTACCATCCCCACTCATGGGGGGCTGGATGCCTACCACCACTACCATCCCCACTCATGGAGGGCTGGATGCCTACCACTACTACCATCCCCACTCATGGGGGGCTGGATGCCTACCACCACTACCATCCCCACTCATGGGGGGCTGGATGCCTACCACTACTACCATCCCCACCCATAGGGGGATGGATGCCTACCACTAACACCACCCCTACTCAGGGTGGGCTGGATGCCTGCCACTACTGCCATCCCCACCCATAGGGGGATGGATGCCTACCACTAACACCACCCCTACTCAGGGTGGGCTGGATGGCTGGCACTACTACCATCCCCACTCATGGGGGGCTGGATGCCTACCACTACTACCATCCCCACCCATAGGGGGATGGATGCCTACCACTAACACCACCCCTACTCAGGGTGGGCTAGATGCCTGCCACTACTGCCATCCTCACCCATAGGGGGATGGATGCCTACCACTACTACCATCCCCACTCATGGGGGGCTGGATGCCTACCACCACTACCATCCCCACTCATGGGGGCTGGATGCCTACCACTACTACCATCCCCACCCATAGGGGGATGGATGCCTACCACTAACACCACCCCTACTCAGGGTGGGCTGGATGGCTGGCACTACTACCATCCCCACTCATGGGGGGCAGGATGCCTACCACTACTACCATCCCCACTCATTGGGGCCTGGATGCCTGCCACTACTGCCATCCCCACTCATGGGGGGCTGGATGCCTACCACTACTACCATCCCCACCCATAGGGGGATGGATGCCTACCACTAACACCACCCCTACTCAGGGTGGGCTGGATGCCTGCCACTACTGCCATCCCCACCCATAGGGGGATGGATGCCTACCACTAACACCACCCCTACTCAGGGTGGGCTGGATGGCTGGCACTACTGCCATCCCCACTCATGGGGGGCTGGATGCCTACCACTACTACCATCCCCACCCATAGGGGGATGGATGCCTACCACTAACACCACCCCTACTCAGGGTGGGCTGGATGCCTGCCACTACTGCCATCCCCACTCATGGGGGGCTGGATGCCTACCACTACTACCATCCCCACCCATAGGGGCATGGATGCCTACCACTAACACCACCCCTACTCAGGGTGGGCTGGATGGCTGTCACTACTACCATCCCCACTCATGGGGGGCAGGATGCCTACCACTACTACCATCCCCACTCATGGGGGGCTGGATGCCTGCCACTACTGCCATCCCCACTCATGGGGGGCTGGATGCCTACCACTACTACCATCCCCACTCATGGGGGGCTGGATGCCTACCACCACTACCATCCCCACTCATGGGGGGCCTGGTGCCTGCCACTACTGCCATCCCCACTCATGGGGGGCTGGATACCTACCACTACTACCATCCCCACTCATGGGGGCTGGATGCCTACCACCACTACCATCCCCACTCATGGGGGGCTGGATGCCTACCACTACTACCATCCCCACTCATGGGGGGCTGGATGCCTACCACTACTACCATCCCCACTAATGGGGGGCTGGATGCCTACCACTACTACCATCCCCACTCATGGGGGGCTGGATGCCTGCCACTACAACCACCCCTACTCATAGGACGGGTAATGCATGACACAACTAGCATACTCCCACATAAGGACTGTCTGTAAATTACATCCCACCCCCAACACCATGACAAGCGTGTGTGGTCTGTGTCAAATGCATACAACACTGAACATGACATTGAACATACAATGTGACCCCCTAACACATGTGTCACACATAATTGTGTGTGTGGCCTACACAATGCAAGCAGACCATGACCACTGTGGCAATGTGGCCCAAAGCCCCATCACCACAGTGCCCAAAAGGTAAGTGTGTGCTCCATAGCTGAAGCACATTTTGAACAGTGTGGCAATGGGGCCCAAAGCCCCATCACCACAGTGCCCAAAAGGTAAGTGTGTGCTCCATAGCTGAAGCACATTTTGAACAGTGTGGCAATGGGGCCCAAAGCCCCATCACCACAGTGCCCAAAAGGTAAGTGTAGTCCTGGTAAAAGCTGCAAAAACAAAACTGCAGGGATTATTCCTGGCCACACAACACCAAACACTGGCATTGTAGTGCTTGTGTCCCATAGCAACATAGATTGTGTGAGGCAAGCAGTGCAGTGCCAATGACACATCGTTCTGGCCATGTGCACACAAACATCAGCCATGGGGGCCCACATTGTCTACATTCACAAATGACACAATGACAGAAGTGAGCATCATAATGCAGACCCACATATCTGCACCAATGGACACACAAATGTAGATATCCTGTGGAGACTGTAGATGTCAGGTGAACAAATACCATACCATGGCAGCAATGGGACATACTAACCATGATCAATGTGCTGACTGATGACCTAGCAGTCCCAGGGCCAGCAGGGGAAAGCCAACAAACAACATACAGCCAATGGCAAACTAAAGATATGCCAATGCAGTGGTGCAAATGCACAAACACAAACAGGCAGACTCACACTGCATATCAAACACAACAGATGAGGGGGGTTGTGTGGCAGTGTCCCCAGGCAAACACACAACACATGAGGAGGCCAGATTCACTAATACACAGATGTCAACACAGTCACATACAGAAGTAACTCATGGATTGGATTCCCCTATGTGGGCAAACAGGCATTGTGAGATGAGAGGGAGCCCAAATTACACATGTCACACAAGCTTGTAGGAACAGCAACAAACACAGCAAGAGACAAAACCACCACAGCACTCCCCCCAGGGACCCCACATTGTGGTGACACTAGCCTGCATGACAATCACACTGTGATGACAAAGGTAGATGTCATCCACACTGTGAACCACAGCCATGTGTCCTGAGCAACAAACTACCATCACACCTATACAAGCACAAAGCACTCAGCATGGCCTGCCAGCCAAGGACAATATGCCCCAGCCGTGCAACAACTCACATTTGCACACACTCAACGCCACACACCTTGATCTCCACCAATGTGCAGCAGTGAAGCTCACATGGACTGCTGACATTGCACATGCACCCATGACAATCCCAGGGGAGGTGGGGGGAAATAAGGTGCAGAAACCCATCACACATGGCCAGTTAACAAGACCTGTGAATGTCTGACACACTGCACAGTATGCCGTACATGGGCATGACGTGAAATCCACCCAAAACAATGGGACCCTGGCCATAGTCACACACCAATGAAGAAGCCAAGCTGACCCACAAAGGACACACATAGACAACTTCCAACATTGCAGCTATGACCCTGAGGAGTGGCAGCAGTCACACACACAACGTGTCACAATCACTGAAAGCATACACAAACAGAAAATCACATTACTTGTGTAACCAACAAGTGCCAAGAGGAATCCTGACTGTGTCCCATCTGCGTTTGCCCACATCCCCAGCCCTGACAACAAAGACTACTAGGGATGACAACCTCATGAACATTAGTTTGCCATGCACCCACATCCCGGAGAAACCAGGTCCAAGATGCTGGATGAACACAGAACAACTCAGCAAGCATCACAAACAGGATCATCCGTAGGGACACAGCCTGTGTAGGAAAAGGAGAAGGGAACACGCACAGACATGCCTACACAACACACAACACGGGCACAGCCTATATCACGGAATCACGCACTGCCATGAGGGCACTCCACTCCTGTGGAAGGTCAGCTGTGCCAAACCTTGTCTGTGCACGACTCAAACATGTCAGCAGAACACTCGGTCAGTGAGTTAACAACTACAACACACTGAAGGCTCTGCTCATATCAGCCTGGGCACGGGAGTGTCACGTCAGTCATCTGCATACACCCAAGACACGTGTCAAGCAACTTGCACTGTGTACACAGATGAGTCCTCCAAATTTGATGTGCTAAACTGCATGTCCATTGGAGACGGGCACACAGTCAGGGTACTAGGAACATTGGACAGTGGTAAGCCCACCAGATGTGCATCAGTGTAGGACAAAGATGGTAATCTACAAATGCTAAACGTACATCCCTGTGTCAAATGCTGAACATTACACCCTCAGACTGCAGCAAAGGATGCTATAGATCCAGACTAGATTAGGACACATATCCCATGGACCACATGGAGCCCATCACAGCAAAACTTCATTTACCTGATCTGAACACTATTACAACAGCAAATGCATGATTCCACACATCTACATCATGTACCTCCAAAGATTAACCACAAGTAAACAAAAAGAGGCTTTATTCAGCAAGTGTGCAACTCAAATCAAAAGTCCAAAATAAATTAAGGCCAATGGCCAGTCCAAATATACAGTCCCAACAGGGTGATGTGTGACAACTTGTCAACAATTGCTTGCCTGCACAGGTACGGACAGGGGACATCCCCCTTGGAGGGGCATACGAGGGGCAGGCCAGGCACCGCAGGGACAGGATCAGGGGATGCCAGAAGGAGGCAGTGAAGGGGAGGTGGGTGCAGGAGTGTCACCGGCAACTGCAGTGGAGGTGTCTGACTCAGGGGGGGCTGGCACCACCGCAGGGCTCAAGTCAGATGGTGTTGGTGTTGGTGCTGCAACCACTGCAGTGGGCTGGTCAGATGGAGTGGGCTGGGTCCCTAATGCAGTGCCCGAGTCAGACGGGGTAGTTGTGGACTCCACCGCAGTGCATGACTCCAAGGTAGTGGAAGGGGGGGCAGAAGAGCTGGGCAGGACAGAGGGGGGGGACACGGTATCCACACCAGTGGCACAAACAGGCAGAGCATCTGGTTTTGGGGTGGAAGAGCAAGTGGCAGGGGGGGAGGGCCTAAGCAGTTTGGGGATGCGGTATCGGTGTGTGGGGGAACCTGGGGCAGGGTGTGGTGGTGGAAACTGTGGAGTGGTGGCCTGGGGGATGGAGGTGAGAGACTGTGTGGTTGACTTGCAGGGCGGTGGTGGGGTCTTGCTCTTCCGGGACCGGGGGACTTGCGTGTGGGGGGCTCACTCTGCCTGCACCTGGGGGAGGGTGTCCGGGGGCGAGGGGCACTCCCCTCTGTGTGGGTGGACTTCCTCTTCCCCTGGTATGCTGGATCAGCAGGATTGGAGGGGAAGAGGCCGAGGTCACACAGGAAGATCTGCTGTGTAGGTGTGTTAGCAGGCGAGGCAAGGGAAGGGGTCTTGGAGGGAGAGGATTTGGAGGACTGCGGAGTTAATGTGGATGCCTGTGTGTGTGTGTGTTCCCCGTCCCCTGTGTCTGTGGTATCAGTCCCCTGAGGATGCGTGTGTGCACATCTTGCCTTTCTCTTGGGTGTGTCTGTGCTGCTCGTGTCTGTGTGTTTGGGTGAGTGTGCAGGTGTGCATGTGCTTTGGACAGGTAGGGGGGCAGGAAGTGTGGATGGGGCAGAGGTGGGAGGGGTGAGGGACTGTTGGAGGAGGGACACTGCTGCCGTCAGGGAGGAGTCCATGGACCTATTGCTCCTCTGTAGGGCAGACATACCCATCGAGATGCCCTCCATGAACTACACCAGCTGTGTCAACAGAGTGGTGTGTGCATGGAGGACACTCAGCATTGCTGTCTGCCCTACATGGAGCTGCCGAAGGAGGTACACAGACTCCTCACTCAGGGCAGCAGGGGACACAGGGGCAGGGGCTGCGGTGCATGGCACGAAGGAGACACACTCCCGAGTACGGGAGCCTCCACGGACCTCAGGAATGGGAGCCAATGGGAGGGCGGTGGTGGTGGTGGTGGGGCCAGACAGACTAGCTGGCCTTTGGTGGCTGCTGAGACCCGCCTCCACAAGGGAGTCATCCTCCGAGCTGCTGTGGTCCTCAGCTGAGGTGGATGGTGCTGAGGACTCCTCGGTGTGGCTCCCCTCGCCCTCCGTGCCACTGGGTCCCTCTGACCACTCGTCCGATGCTGACCCAGTCTGGCTCCACTGCTCCTCCTGGTCCATGGAGCTGTTCCCTCCTGTGGCCGTGGATGTATCTGCAAACAATTAGGGAAACAGACATACATCAGTCACCTGCACTGACCGCACACACCACAGTAAGTACAGCACATTACAGAGCAAGCCCTGGCATCCTTAGTTGAACATTGCCTGAAGTCCTCACACAGATTCAGGGAAGCCAATTGTCAGTCTGATGGTCAACCATGGGACTCACAGCCCTCCTGCCCTTGCACCCATCTGTCTGGTGCCTGTCTGATGGTAAGACCCCAGTGTGGACACATGCACCACCTACACAGTTGTTGGACATTGCAGGGAACACGGTGAAGTATGTGAACATGCACACATCACATCTCTTGCCACTGAGTCAGTGCAGGTGTCCGGATAAAGGGATGGCCAGAGTCTAAATAGAAATGCATGTGATGCATACCAGCACCAGACACCATGATGCACCCATGTCCGGATAGTCAATGCCACAATGGGGTGCATGTTGCACATGTCACTCCCCTGCAGGATCAGTCTCAGGAAGTTTAATGCCATGACACAGGAATGCTTGCAAAGTCATACATTACTGTCTCAAGTCACATGGCCATGGCAGCCAGCCAACAACAGTCTGCACTGTGTCACAATCCGAGGGCATGGGGAATGCAAGTTATGTGACTGACAAGTGCACATGTCCATCCCCCAAATACCACATCATCTGTACTACTATTTGTCCACGTCATACCAACTGGACATATGGGGGACATGAAACACAACTCTCTGAACATGAGCACCTCACAGTGTGCTGTGAATGACAATACAGCTGCCTGAAAGTCACAGTCGCAAACACCTGTGTGCACAGTCAAGTGATCAGACACCTATAAGTCACAGAAGTATCGTCTATCATGGTCACATCTCAGATGGCATGCTGAGCCCTAACCGATAAACATACCAGTAGTCCTGACAACGAAGACACACCACAATGAGACAGAGGCAGGCACCTGAGGGTACATTACACTGATCACAACATGCCAGATGATACATGGGAGTGGGAGTACAGAGTGCATTGCATGCCCTGGAGTAGGCATTACTGTCCAGCTCCACCTGTAGGAGGGATGAGTCCTGGACAGTAGGCAGGTGGCTAAGCATGTGTGACACACTGGATACACATACTCCTGAGGCCCAAACATTGTTCCCACCAGCAGCATGGGTGTGTGCCAAATTCCCCAGGGACATGTGGTGAGTCAGAGCAGCAAGCGGACCACATATCAAAGTTACACCCAGATTACATGTCAGAACTTAGGCATTGTGTAAGCAATTGACCCACCCATGAATCGCACAACATAGTCACGGGAACAAATGCTGTCCCCCAGCTTGAGCAAAGCTAAATGCAATGACACAGTCCCCAAATGACACAATTTCCTGACTATAAGGGCCACACATATGCGTATCAGAGGAGAAGTGGGCATGTCACAAATGAGGGACATGGGTCCTGGACCACATGACTGATGTACTGTGGAAGTTTAACCAGGCCAGAGGAGGGCACATAGCATGTCAGACAAAGTGCACAGTGCAGTCATGGACTCACCCCCTCCTTGCTGCTGTCTGTCCTTCAGCTGCCCATCCAGGTCAGGGAAGACCACCGCCAGGATCCGGAGCATGTGGGGGGTCAGGGTCCGGTGTCCGCCCCTCCTGCGAGGAGGCGACAGCTTCAGCTGGACCCTTGCGATCCTCCGGGTCCAGCCACGAAGGTCCTGCCACCTCTTCTGGCAGTTGCGGATCCTGCGCCTGTAGACCCCTACGGATCTTACTTTCCGGGCGATGGTCAGCCAGATTTCCTGCTTCTGGTGGGCATCAACCTGTGAGGATGACAAAGTGAAAAGGCCATTACTACACATGCAACATATACGTGCATCACACAGTTGGATATACATGTCTCAATCACAGGGGCATATGATGTACACAGGCAGTGCAACAATGGCTATGAACAGTTTGCCAGCAGTCACTACATGGTATCATTGCATGGGAAGTAAACCTAGTTGGAATGCACTGTTACTGCACTGTACCAGTTCAGTGCATGTAACTACATACTTTGGGGTGTGACAACTACTCAGTGGGCATGCTAGCCAGTGGTGTGCACACTGAAAGCCCTGCTAGTCAGACAACATGCACAATTAGTGAGGCAGTGGACAGCACACTCACCTGCTCCCCTGGTTTCCCATACAGCTTGCTGTACTGTGGAAGGAGGCTGTCCAGCAGGGCCTGGTTCTCCTCAAGGCTGAAGGCTGGGGCTCTCTCCACAGTACGCGCCATTGCAGGAGCCAGAGGATGCATAAACAGCAGCAGTGTTGGTGGCAGATGTCGTCCTGGAGCATGTAGTGCAGGCAAGTGAGCTCTCAGGGGAACAGCCAGCATTATATGTGTGCTGCAGAGGCAGATACTGTCCCATGTGTCCAAAGTGATAGGTCAAAGTCGTTTGCATCTTCTGAATTTGACCAATCCATGGAATAGCAGCACTAATACACGCCCACAGCATCCTTCAAATCTTCAACTTCATGACACCCATGATTTTGCAACATTGTTGTGGCTGACCAACTGAATTCACTGCATCAGACTCGTTGGAGCTTCGAAACCGCGTCCGTTGCCATGCCAGGCCCCAGCCAATGTGTGCGCACCGTTCGGTCCACTGCTGTACAACGCGTATTTCAGGATACAACGCGTACCCGCTCACATACAATGCAATGGGCCGGCCGGGCACACCGATTGGTCCATTGCTGTACAACGCGTACCCGGGATACAACACGTACCCGCTCACATACAATGCAATGGGCCGGCCGGGCACACCGATCGGTCCATTGCTGTTCAACACGTACCCGGGATATAACGCGTACCCACTCACATACAATGCAATGGGCCGGCCGGGCACACCGATCGGTCCATTGCTGTTCAACGCGTACCCGGGATACAACGCGTACCCGCTCACATACAATGCAATGGGCCGGCCGGGCACACCGATCGGTCCATTGCTGTACAACGCGTACCCGGGATACAACGCGTTCCCGCTCACATACAATGCAATGGGCCGGCCGGGCACACCGATCGGTCCATTGCTGTTCAACGCGTACCCGCTCACATACAATGCAATGGGTTGGCCGGGCACACCGATCGGTCCATTGCTGTTCAACGCGTACCCGGGATACAACGCGTACCCGCTCACATACAATGCAATGGGCCGGCCGGGCACACCGATCGGTCCATTGCTGTTCAATGCGTACCCGGGATACAACGCGTACCCGCTCACATACAATGCAATGGGCCGGCCGGGCACACCGATCGGTCCATTGCTGTTCAACGCGTACCCGGGATACAACGCGTACCCGCTCACATACAATGCAATGGGCCGGCCGGGCACACCGATCGGTCCATTGCTGTTCAACGCGTCCCTGGACAGGTCACACGCATATGTCACCATGCTGGTCACTGGTGAACCTATGCCAGCCACATATACTTTCCAGGGACTCAGGGGCACACCTACAACACCACACCCAGTCCACACTGTATCTAAGGCATGTGTGGCAGCATAACCTTATCTGTGTATGGGGGTGAACATGTGGTTTTGGGGTGGCATTTGGGGGCAGACACACCCAGGCTGTGCACGTGTTCATGGGGACAGGGTCCTTTGTGTGTTGTGCACCTGACCACTGTGGTGTGCAACTTTTCATTCATGAGCATGTGTCATGGTCACATTTCCAGGTTGTGTATGTGTATGACATGTCACATACCCCCAGGCTCACATGTGGGAAGGCATGTACGTCACAGGGTGGCCCATTGCCACAATAGTGATGTCCCTCCGCAGTCTGTGTGCATGTTGTGTTTCACATGTCTCTGACTCCATGTGCACAATGGGAGACAGTCTCCACATCCACGTGGTTTGTGCATGAACTTTGATGTTGTGTGTGTGTGTGTCACAGACGTCCATGTCTGTCCTGCAGAGGCTACAGGGGCCACTACCTGTGGGTGTCATGTTAGTTTTTCTGACGTGTACATGATACGCAATGTCATGCCAGTGTCCATGTGGCAAGACAGGGTCCCTGGGAATCTACCTGTCAAGGAGCTGTGATGCCTGTGGAGCATCTGTCCAGACATGTCACTGTGGTATGTGTGTGGAACGTGAGAGCAGTAAATGGGTACTGTGACACAGCCTAATGGTTTCCCATAGCACACCCTGGAACCTGTTGTCAACACTTGTTGAACAGAGATGTTAGATGATGTCCATGTAGGTGCCATATATGTCCAAACAGAACGACACACACATCAAGTACTTGTGTTTGTTAATGATGTATCATGTGAAATTGAGTATGGTGAACGGCTAGTTGGGGTGACTGACAATCTTGCTTTCTTCACCTATGCACTGCAGAGCTCCTGCTGTCCATCGACCATTCCCAGACCTGGCAACGATGGTTGAACGTGACAGCATCCGACGGTACCGCTTCACCAGGCAGCTGATTGAGGATTTGGCAGTGCGGTTGGACCCACATTTGCAGCCTGGCCGTCCGTATCCTACAGCGCTGACCCCCAAGGTGAAGGTGATGGCAGCCCTACACTTCTTTGCCACCGGTACCTTTCAACACACTGTGGCGACTGCCGGTGGGATGTCACAGACTATGTTCAGCCGTGTGCTACGCGATGTTTTGGGGGCAATGTTGATATACCTGAACCAGTACATCTATTTCCCAACACGTCAACGACTCACTGACGTCAAGAGTGACTTCTATGCCCTGGGGAGGATGCCACATGTAATTGGCTCCATTGATGGGACACATGTGGCTTTGATACCACCACAGGCACATGAGCAGGCATACCGGAACCGTAAACATTACCATTCGATCAATGCTCTGGTGGTATGTCTTGCAGATATGACCATCACACATGTGTGTGCCCGTTTCCCCGGTTCGGCACACGATGCCTACGTGATGAGGAGTAGTCGCATCCCGAGGATGATGTCACAGATGCCGAACCAGCGTGCCTGGCTTGTTGGTGTGTACTGACTTTGTACCATTGTGTGTGTTCTGCTATGTTGTTTTCCGCACACATTTTCAAATCGGCTAATGTGCAATTGTCTGTCTGTAGGTGACTCGGGATACCCCAACATGCCGTGGTTGCTGACACCCCTCAGGAACCCTGTGACACCAGCCCAGATGCGCTACAATGAGGCACATGGTCGGACGAGGAGGGTGATTGAGCGGACCTTTGGTCTCCTGAAGAGCCGCTTCCGCTGCCTGGACAAGACAGGAGGGGCCCTCCCATATGCCCCAGCAAAGGTGTGCAAGATTGTCATCGTCTGCTGCATGCTACACAACCTGGCAGTGCGGAAGGAGTTGCCTCTCATCCTGGATGACGATGACCAACGTCCGCCACCTGTGGAAGATCCTGGCCTGGGTCACGATGCCAGTGAAGATGATGATGATGATGATGGTGATGTCCGCACACAGCTCATCACCAACTTCTTCAGCTGAATGTGAGTCTCCAGAGGGTTGTAATGTCAATGATTTGAGTTTGCATGATATGTGTGTGTGGTGCTCTGTTGCTGTTTGAGTGTGGCCATGTGCTACTTGACTGGATGCGTGCAGCGATGTGTCCTTGCAGGTGGTCTGTACTGCCCAACAGTGTTGACATGCTAACTTGGTTTTGTGTAGTTATCTCGTGACATGTATTAGACATGAGTATTGCCGTTCTGTGCTGTTCTTCAGTGGTTTTGACTGTGTGTCATGTCTGTCCTTCACAGGGTGCTGCCGGAGTTGTTTGATCAACTTGGATCCCACGAATCCATGAATCAACTTGCAAGGTGGAAGCAGTCGTTTCCCTACAGGTGATGTGCCACACACCCCTGGACTTTCTATCTTCTGCACTTTTTGACTTTGTGGCCACAGCCAGGTTGGATTAGCTAGCATTTGTAGTGGAAACAACATGTTGCAAATGTGTAATAAACCTGTGCTTCACTTTGGGATGTGCGTTGTCTGTGGTCACACATCTGACTGACATTTGCTTACTGCACCTGTAGTCTAGTTGACAGACTGTGAATAGGTGGCGTGTCTGTGCATTCCACTGTATTTAGTTGCAACATCAGTATAGGTGATGAGTCTGATGGCCCTGGTGTGTATGTGTTGTGTGGCCCTAGTGGTGTGTCTCCCTCATATGTGTCACGTCGCCATGACTGACATGACGGTGTTGGACTTGCTGTAGCAGTTAGCATGCACAGTGTCATTTTTCTGATCACCATCTCCATGACAGAGAGCACGTTGGAATCACAACAGAGGCAGATATGGTGTATTGGTGAGTTTATTTACATACAGGTGTGAGAATGGTGCACAGGATGGTGGGTGCTGTACATAGAAATTGGAATCCAAAGTTCCCATGTGATTTGGAAGTCTTGGTAGCTGAAATGTCCAGAGTAAAGTCCACAGTCATCTGATGAATTTGGCCAACTAGAGCTCCCCATGTCATGTGGGAGAGTTGGGTTGGCTTCGACAGGGCGTGCAGTTTGCACACAGAGGAAAAGTTCCAGAACAGGTGTTGGCTTCCTGGGGGATGTAGATGGCCATCGGCCTCTCAGTTTGGCCTCCTCGGACGGCCCCTCTTCTTGGGGGGGGACCCTCAGGTGCAGGCTGCGGCGGTGCAGGGGACTCTCTGCCAGAGTCCTCCTCCCTCCCTGTGGCATTTGCAGTTGTTTCAGCAGCAGATGTTGTGGGCACACAGGGAGGTGTGGCCATGTTGGTGCTGATCTGGCGGAGGCATGTCAGTATGTCCCTATGCACCGCTGTCAGTTGTTCCAATGTGTCCCACTTGGACTCCATGCCAGACATGTGTGTCTCAACACGTGACATGTGTGTCTCGACATGTGACATGTGTGTCTCGACACAGGACATGTGGGAGTCCAAGCGGGCATGATGGGCAGCCTGCTGCTGTTGTATGTCCTTGAGGATCCCCACTACCTGGCTGACCTCTCCGGTGCTAGTCTGGTACGCATCCGCGATGCGTGCCAGTTGTGGGTCATCATGCAGTCCAGACGCCTCTGCAAAGAGCGACCTATGTCTACCACCCCTCCCACCACCCCTGGCGACACGTGCAGGACCTGCGGTGGCACGCACAGGTGACCGTGGGCCCACTTGGGTGTTGTTCCTGGGCTCGTTGTCACCAGCTCCAGTTTGGGTCTGGGTCCCTGCGCTGTTGTCATCTGTGGTCCTTGGTCTGTCCGTGTTGGCAGGGGTGGCCTGTGTGTTAGCAGTTGTTGGAGGGGTGGGTGCAGGGGGTGCAGATGTTGGTCCTGCTGGTGCTGCATGATGACTCACACCGGAGGGTCCAGCTGGTTCTTCGCCATCCGAGGAGTGCAGAGGCTGATCCACACCAGTGAGCTCAGTGTTCCCCGGAGCCTGGGACAGGGACTCCTCCTCGTCTGCTGCTGTGTCCCCATCATCACCTGTTTTGGGGAGAGACACAGATTGTATGTTATGTTTCTACTGGCATCAATTGTTCAAACACCTGACAGTTGTGACTGTACCTCTGGATGTGGGCCTGGACATTGCATTGTCCTAAATTGTGACAGTCAGAGAGTGATATTGGTGTAGCACATTGTCCTGCCAACCTGTGGCATGTCAATGTGAATGTTGAGGTGTGTGCATGACCAGCATTGGTGGTATTTGCTTGCCATCCGGGCCTCCTTCTCCCCCCAGCCCAGTTATCCCACCATGAAGCGTGCTTCCATTGCAGGGAGTGCAAGTTGTCTTTCAGGATGTCAGTCAGTGGTGTCCTGCTGTTGGTTGTTGCACAGTTCCCAGCAGGGCCTTGTGCTCCCCCAGCAGTACCCAGTGTCAGCCATCTTGTGAGTCCTTTTCCACTCCCTGTGATGTGAGCATGGTTCAGGGTGGTGTTGATGGGCCAATTGTGAGGCTGACCAATATCTGTGACTACCACTCCCATCATGCTATTGCCTACACCCCCTTCCCAGCATGCCCATACTTCCTTCCTTTTGAGTGGACTTCACTGTGTGTGAGTGTGACAGCAATGGCAAGATGGCTGGCAGTGTGGTCCTGTTGTTTGTTGGTGCCCAGTTCCAGCAGGGCCTTGTGCTCCCCACAGCTGTGGCCCGTGTCAGACATCTTTGAAGTGGCTTTTGACTCCCTGTGAGGTGTGCATGCTTCAGTGCTAACTTGCTGGGCCATGTGGGTGTGAGATGTTGATCTGTGACTACCACTCCCATCATGCTATTGCCTCCACCCCCTTCCCAGCATGCCCATCCTTCCTTCCTTTTGACTCTGCTTCCCTGTGGGGTGGGGTGCCTGTGCTGACAGGATGGCTGGGAGTGTTGTCCTGGCAGTTGTTTGGCTACAAGTCCCAAGAGTGTCCCTGTGCTTCACACAGCATAACCCAGGGTGGTGGTTCTTTGTGGGATCTTCAGTTAGGATGTGAGGCATTGCATTCTCCCAGGTGGGTTATGTGGAGTTAGTGTTGAGGGGGTGTGTGAGTGGAGGTGCTTGTAACTGTGGTCAGTGCTGTGAGTCCTCCTTCCCACCCAGCCAGATATCCCACCATGGTACGTGCTTCCATTGCAGGGAGTGCAAGTTGTCTTTCAGGATGTCAGTCAGTGGTGTCCTGCTGTTGGTTGTTGCACAGTTCCCAGCAGGGCCTTGTGCTCCCCCAGCAGTACCCAGTGTCAGCCATCTTGTGAGTCCTTTTCCACTCCCTGTGATGTGAGCATGGTTCAGGGTGGTGTTGATGGGCCAATTGTGAGGCTGACCAATATCTGTGACTACCACTCCCATCATGCTATTGCCTACACCCCCTTCCCAGCATGCCCATACTTCTTTCCTTTTGAGTGGACTTCACTGTGTGTGAGTGTGACAGCAATGGCAAGATGGCTGGCAGTGTGGTCCTGTTGTTTGTTGGTGCCCAGTTCCCAGCAGGGCCTTGTGCTCCCCACAGCTGTGGCCCGTGTCAGACATCTTTGAAGTGGCTTTTGACTCCCTGTGAGGTGTGCATGCTTCAGTGCTAACTTGCTGGGCCATGTGGGTGTGAGATGTTGATCTGTGACTACCACTCCCATCATGCTATTGCCTCCACCCCCTTCCCAGCATGCCCATCCTTCCTTCCTTTTGACTCTGCTTCCCTGTGGGGTGGGGTGCCTGTGCTGACAGGATGGCTGGGAGTGTTGTCCTGGCAGTTGTTTGGCTACAAGTCCCAAGAGTGTCCCTGTGCTTCACACAGCATAACCCAGGGTGGTGGTTCTTTGTGGGATCTTCAGTTAGGATGTGAGGCATTGCATTCTCCCAGGTGGGTTATGTGGAGTTAGTGTTGAGGGGGTGTGTGAGTGGAGGTGCTTGTAACTATGGTCAGTGCTGTGAGTCCTCCTTCCCACCCAGCCAGATATCCCACCATGGAACGTGCTTCCATTGCAGGGAGTGCAAGTTGTCTTTCAGGATGTCAGTCAGTGGTGTCCTGCTGTTGGTTGTTGCACAGTTCCCAGCAGGGCCTTGTGCTCCCCCCAGCAGTACCCAGTGTCAGCCATCTTGTGAGTCCTTTTCCACTCCCTGTGATGTGAGCATGGTTCAGGGTGGTGTTGATGGGCCAATTGTGAGGCTGACCAATATCTGTGACTACCACTCCCATCATGCTATTGCCTACACCCCCTTCCCAGCATGCCCATACTTCCTTCCTTTTGAGTGGACTTCACTGTGTGTGAGTGTGACAGCAATGGCAAGATGGCTGGCAGTGTGGTCCTGTTGTTTGTTGGTGCCCAGTTCCCATCAGGGCCTTGTGCTCCCCACAGCTGTGGCCCGTGTCAGACATCTTTGAAGTGGCTTTTGACTCCCTGTGAGGTGTGCATGCTTCAGTGCTAACTTGCTGGGCCATGTGGGTGTGAGATGTTGATCTGTGACTACCACTCCCATCATGCTATTGCCTCCACCCCCTTCCCAGCATGCCCATCCTTCCTTCCTTTTGACTCTGCTTCCCTGTGGGGTGGGGTGCCTGTGCTGACAGGATGGCTGGGAGTGTTGTCCTGGCAGTTGTTTGGCTACAAGTCCCAAGAGTGTCCCTGTGCTTCACACAGCATAACCCAGGGTGGTGGTTCTTTGTGGGATCTTCAGTTAGGATGTGAGGCATTGCATTCTCCCAGGTGGGTTATGTGGAGTTAGTGTTGAGGGGGTGTGTGAGTGGAGGTGCTTGTAACTATGGTCAGTGCTGTGAGTCCTCCTTCCCACCCAGCCAGATATCCCACCATGGAACGTGCTTCCATTGCAGGGAGTGCAAGTTGTCTTTCAGGATGTCAGTCAGTGGTGTCCTGCTGTTGGTTGTTGCACAGTTCCCAGCAGGGCCTTGTGCTCCCCCAGCAGTACCCAGTGTCAGCCATCTTGTGAGTCCTTTTCCACTCCCTGTGATGTGAGCATGGTTCAGGGTGGTGTTGATGGGCCAATTGTGAGGCTGACCAATATCTGTGACTACCACTCCCATCATGCTATTGCCTACACCCCCTTCCCAGCATGCCCATACTTCCTTCCTTTTGAGTGGACTTCACTGTGTGTGAGTGTGACAGCAATGGCAAGATGGCAGACAGTGTGGTCCTGTTGTTTGTTGGTGCCCAGTTCCCATCAGGGCCTTGTGCTCCCCACAGCAGTAGCCAGTGTCAGCCATCTTGTCAGTTGTTTTCCACTCCCTGTGATGTGAGCATGGTTCAGAGTGGTGTTGATGGGCCAATTGTGGGTGTGACCAATATCTGTGACTACCACTCCCATCACGCTATTGGCTACACTGACTTGACCAGCATACACAGAATTCCTTCCTTTCAGTGAGCTTCCCTCTGAGGTGGTGTTCTAGTTGTGTTTAAATATCTGGGAGTGTTTGTTGTTTCTATTTGTGCCACTGCCTTGCTGTATTTGTTGTTAGGTTTGTACATGTCATGACACAGTTACATATCACTATGAGATGGGAGGTATTGTGTTTGTCTGACTAGCATTCACATCTTGGGATGAATATCTTTTGGTTGCTGTGTATTTGCTAAGGGTGCATGGTTTGCCTATCCCCTTGACTGTGATGTGTGTGTGTTGTCACACCATATTGTGTATATTAGTTGTGTACTCACCAGGCTCTGGGATGTCTGTTAGTCCGTATACGCTCACTGGTGGTAGGATGGCCCGCACCTTCTCCTCCCAGGGCCTGAGGTATACTGGTTTTGCAGGAGGGCCACTGCCGGTGTGCTGGCTGAGGAGGTAGTCCTTTTTGAGTAGGTCCCGGACCCTCCTGCGCACATCATACCACCTGTTCTGGATGTCTTCCTTTGTGCGCAAACATGGTGATTGTGCGTTCACCCTGTCGACAATCCTCGCCCACATCTTGGTTTTCTGCGACATGGGGGTCTGTTGTACCAATGTACCAAACAACTGTGGCTCTACCCTCAGGATCTCGTCTACCAGGACTTCCAATTCACTATCTAGGAACTTATGGTTCTTCTTTGGGGGCATGGTGATGGGTGGTGGTGGTGATTGATGTGTGTGTGTGTGTGTGCAGGTGGGGTGGTGTGAGTGTAGGTTTAGCTGGGTGTGTGTGAGGGTGCTATTTGTAGGTGTGGTAATGGTGTGTGGCTTGTGTGATGTATGAGCTGTGAGTGTGTCTGTGGTTGCTGTGTGATGGTGTTGTGTGCTGGCAGGTCAGTGGAATTTGCAAAGGATCATGGTAGGGATTTGTGGCCTTTATGTAGGTGGAGTTGGAGGTGTGTCCTTGTTCCATTTTTTTTCCTCCCTGTATTTATTGGCTTTGTGGTTGCTTGTTTGGCCCTTTTTTTTCTAATTTTTCCTTGGTGTTTTTGGTGCATGTAGGAGTCGTTCTTGTGTCCGAGTAGGACGCTGCAGTTGTGTGGTGCGATCTTGTCCGACTCGTTCCCGCTGTGTGTCAGCTAGGTTTCATATGCGGCGTACGAGTCGGTCGCGTAGTATTGGGTTGCTTCGGCTGGGTTTTGTATGCGTGTCGGTCGTACGGCTTGTGCTCCGGGTGAGTCGGTCGTGTTTTGCACGCACAGCATCGTACTAAGCGGGTCGGAGTTCGTGGGTACGTTTCGTTCGGGTTCAATCCGGGTGCATGTCGGTCGGTTCGTTTCGCGTGATTTCCCGGCCGGATGGCTTGTTTCCGTCCGGCTCGGTCGGTCGTTTTGTATTCCGTCCGAGTCAGTCGGCTTTCACATGCATTTCATCGTACTACCAGGGTCGTACGGCGCCGGTACATGTCGGTCGGACTTTATTCCCGGACCGAGTCGGTCGGTACGTTTTCCGGCCCGAATCGGAATCGGCCCCTTAGTCCAGTCAGGAGTATCCCGGTTACCTTCTCCTTGGAGGAAGTAAGTATTGGAATAGAAGGCCTTACTAGAAATAAGGCCCCGGGCCCAGATGGGATCCCGCCCGACCTTTTAAAATCTAATCCAGAGGTATGGGCGCCCATATTAACAAGGGTTTTAAACGTAGCAATAAGCTCCTCAATGCCAGTATCATGGTCTTCTGCCATCATAGGGGTCCATTACGATGGCGGGCGGACTTTGTCCGCCTGCCACCGCAACGGAGCCAGGGACCGCCCGCCGAAGTTGCGGCGGTCCCGCCAGGCACATTAGGATGCGCCCGCCACACTGGCGGGCGCATCCCGCATATCTTACATTGCGGCGGGTGGTGCTTTCAGCAGCACCCGCCGCAATGTACAAAATGCACGTTGTGCTTTTGCATGCACAACGTGACAGGCACCGCGCGGTGCCTGCCACCTTGTGCATGCAAATGCAGGGGGGTACCATAGGTACCCCCCATGTGCAACCCCCACCCCCCCAACATCCTGGGGCCCGCAACGGGCCCCCAAATGCGAATACCGCATGCCTTTTCATGGCGGTAATGCCGCCATGAAAAGGCTCCTCACCGCCTACATCCTAATATGGATGGCGGTGTCTCACAGACACCGCCACCATATTAAACCCGTTTTCCGCACGGTCGACAAGTCGACCGCCGGATAAGCGGCGGACGGTCTTTCCATCCGCCGCTGACCCCCCAGCCATACTAATATGGCGGGGGTAAATGGGTGGCGGGCAGAGGGAAATGTAGGGCGGATCGCCACCGCCATGCGGGCGGTGGCGATCCGCCCTACATCGTAATGACCCCCATAGTACCCATTTTTAAGAAAGGCGATAGGGACAGTCCGCACTGCTATCGACCAATATCCTTGATAGACGTCTCGGCAAAGGTCCTGGGGCGAGTGATCCTAAACAGGTTGATGGAGTGAGGTGAGACCTCTAATATAATCACCGATGTTCAATATGGGTTTCGCCTGGGGAAATCCACGGTCGACCAATGCCTCAATCTCTACCTCATCACGGCCAAATATACGTTGGCGAAAGAGGGGGCATTATATCTAGCCTTTATGGACCTCACGGCGGCGTTCGACCGCGTGAATCGCAGCAAGTTGTGGTCATTGATGGCTAGTCAGGGTGTGGATATAGCAATAATTAACATACTTCAATCATTGCACCTTAACACCACTGCTGCGGTAAGGTATACTCAGGGGTAAATGGACATAATATCGAATCATAAATATCGAATTGCAGTTATATCGAAGTTGTAATATCGATTGTATCATAATATCAAAGTAATGAATATCGTAGTAAAAAATATCGTTTTTTTTTCATTAAAAAATATCGAAGTATAAAATATCGAATAAGTAATATCGTTAGTAGATAATATCGATTTGTTAGTGTTGGAAAAAATATAGAAAAAAATATAGAAAGTGTAAAATATCATTTTTTTGTAAATAATTAAATATTTTGTATTGTTATAAATTTATTATTAGTTTAATTGTATGAATATTTGTTTAAAATTGTATAAAAATAATTTTTGTAACATATGTTTTAGGAGCGGGATGTTGGGTTATTAGGGGATAAGGGTGGGGAGTATTTTAAAAATATTAGTATAAATTTACATTTTAAATTACATTTTTTGAAATTAGAAATTATTTAAAAAAACGAAATTTAAATTTTAAATATAAAATATATGTTTAGTTTTAGGAGCGGGATGTTTGGTTATTAGGGTATAAGGGTGGGGAGTATTTTAAAAATATTAGTATAAATTTACATATTAAATTAATTTTTTTGAAATTAGAAATTATTTAAAAAAAACAAATTTAAATTAAAAATATAAAATATATCTTTTGTTTTAGGAGCGGGATGTTGGGTTATTAGGGGATAAGGGTGGGGAGTGTTTTAAAAATATTAGTATAAAATTACATATTAAATTAAAATTTCGAGTTTTGAAAATAATTTAAAATAAGAAATATAAATTTAAAATTCGAAATTATACTTTTGTTTTAGGAGTGGGATATTGTGTTATTAGAGGTGAAGGGTGGGCAGTGTTTTAACAATAATTATATGAATTGACATATTTAATTAAAAAAATTAAATTGCAATTTAAAAAAAATTAGAAATTGAAATTTAAAAATGAAATGATATTCTTTTAGGAGTGTGATGTTGGGTTATTAGGGGATAAGGGTGTGGAGTGTTTTTAAAATATTATTATAAAATTACTTATTAAATTAAAATTTAGACAATTGAAATTAATTTTAATAAATAAAGTTATTTAAAAGTGGAAATTATATGGGTTTTTTTGTACTGGGATGTTGGGTTATTAGGGGGAAATGGTGAGGTTGTTAAAATATTTATATTTAGTGTACAGAAGCTTCCCTGACTTAATACTGACTGTAGTGGGAATAGTAATTTTATATGTTTAGTGTCCAGCACCTTCTCTGACTTAATACTGACTGGAGTGGGAATAGTAATTTCTATATGTTTAGTGTCCAGCACCTTCCCTGAATTAATAGTGACTAGAGTTGGAATAGTAAATTATATATGTTTAGTGTCCAGCACCTTCTATGACTTAATACTTACTGGAGTGGGAATAGTAATTTATATATCTTTAGTGTCCAGCATCTTCTGTAATTTAATACTAACTAAAGTGGGAATAGTAATTTATATATGTTTAATATCCAGCACATTCCCTGATTTAATACTCAGTGGAGTGGGAATAGTAATTTATATATATGTTTAGTATCCAGCACTTTCTTGGACTTAATATTTGGTGGAGTTTGAATAGTAAATTATATATATTTAGGGGCCGATTCCGATTTGGGCCGGAAAACGTACCGACCGACTCGGTACGGGAATTTAGTCCGACCGACTGGGACCGGCGCCGCACGAACCGGGTAGTACGATGAAATGAATGTGAAATCCGACAGACTCGGACGGAATACAAAACGACCGACCGAGCCGGACGGAAACAAGCCATCCGGCCGGGAAATCACGCGAAACGAACCGACCGACAGGCACTCGGATTGAACCCGAACGAAATGTACCCGCGAACTCCAACCCGCGTAGTACGATGCTGTGCGTGCAAAACACGACCGACTCGCCCGGAGCACAAGCCGTACGACCGACACGCATACAAAACCCAGCCGAAGCAACCCAATACTACGCGACCGACTCGTACGCCGCATATGAAACCTAGCTGACACACAGCGGGAATGAGTCGGACAAGATCGCACCAGACAACTGCAGCGTCCTACTCGGACACAAGAACGACTCGTACATGCACCAAAAACACCAAGGAAAAATTAGAAAAAAAAGGGACAAACAAGCAACCACTAAGCCAATAAATACAGGGAGGGGAAAAAAATGGAACAAGGACACACCTCCAACTCCACCTACATAAAGGCCACAAATCCCTACCATGATCCTTTGCAAATTCCACTGACCTGCCAGCACACAACACCATCACACAGCAACCACAGACACACTCACAGCTCATACATCACACAAACCACACACCATTACCACACCTACAAATAGCACCCTCACACACACCCAGCTAAACCTACACTCACACCACCCCACCTGCACACACACACACACATCAATCACCACCACCACCCATCACCATGCCCCCAAAGAAGAACCATAAGTTCCTAGATTGTGAATTGGAAGTCCTGGTAGACGAGATACTCAGGGTAGAGCCACAGTTGTTTGGTACATTGGTACAACAGACCCCCATGTCGCAGAAAACCAAGATGTGGGCGAGGATTGTCGACAGGGTGAACACAAAATCACCATATTTGCACACAAAGGAAGACATCCAGAACAGGTGGTATGATGTGCGCAGGAGGGTCCGGGAACTACTCAAAAAGGACTACCTCCTCAGCCAGCACACCAGCAGTGGCCCTCCTGCAAAACCAGTATACCTCAGGCCCTGGGAGGAGAAGGTGCGGGCCATCCTACCACCAGTGAGCGTATACGGACTAACAGACATCCCAGAGCCTGGTGAGTACACAACTAATATATACAATATGGTGTGACAACACACACACATCACAGTCAAGGGGATAGGCAAACCATGCACACTTAGCAAATACACAGCAACCAAAAGATATTCATCCCAAGATGTGAATGCTAGTCAAACAAACACAATACCTGCCATCTCATAGTGACATGTAACTGTGTCATGAGATCTACAAACCTAACAACAAATACAGCAAGGCAGTGGCACAAATAGAACCAACAAACACTCACAGATATTTACCCACCACTAGAACACCACCTCACAGGGAAGCTCACTCAAAGGAAGGAATTCTGTGTATGCTGGTCAAGTCAGTGTAGCCAATAGCATGATGGGAGTGGTAGTCACAGATATTGGTCACACCCACAATTGGCCCATCAACACCACTCTCAACCATGCTCACATCACAGGGAGTGGATAAGGACTCACAAGATGGCTGACACTGGGTACTGCTGTGGGGAGCACAAGGCCCTGCTGGGAACTGTGCACCAACAAACAGCACAACACCACTGCCTGACATCCTGAAAGCCAACTTGCACTCCCTGCAATGCAAGCACGTTGCATGGTGGGATATCTGGCTGGGTGGGAAGGAGGACTCACAGCACTGACCATAGTTACAAGCAGCTCTCCTCACACACCCCCTCAACACTAACTCCACATAACCCACCTGGGAGAATGCAATGCCTCACAGCCTAACTGAAGATCCCACAAAGAACCACCACCCTGGGTTATGCTGTGTGAAGCACAGGGACACTCTTGGGACTTGTAGCCAAACAACTGCCAGGACAACACTCCCAGCCATCCTGTCAGCACAGGCACCCCACCCCACAGGGAAGCAGAGTCAAAAGGAAGGAAGGATGGGCATGCTGGGAAGGGGGTGGAGGCAATAGCATGATGGGAGTTGTAGGCACAGATATTGCTCACCCTCACAATTGGCCCATCAACACCACTCTCAACCATGCTCACATCACAGGGAGTGGATAAGGACTCACAAGATGGCTGACACTGGGTACTGCCGTGGGGAGCACAAGGCCCTGCTGGGAACTGTGCACCAACAAACAGCACAACACCACTGCCTGACATCCTGAAAGCCAACTTGCACTCCCTGCAATGCAAGCACGTTGCATGGTGGGATATCTGGCTCGGTGGGAAGGAGGACTCACAGCACTGACCATAGTTACAAGCAGCTCTCCTCACACACCCCCTCAACACTAACTCCACATAACCCACCTGGGAGAATGCAATGCCTCACAGCCTAACTGAAGATCCCACAAAGAACCACCACCCTGGGTTATGCTGTGTGAAGCACAGGGACACTCTTGGGACTTGTAGCCAAACAACTGCCAGGACAACACTCCCAGCCACCCTGTCAACACAGGCACCCCACCCCACAGGGAAGCAGAGTCAAAAGGAAGGAAGGATGGCCATGCTGGGAAGGGGGGTGGAGGCAATAGCATGATGGGAGTTGTAGGCACAGATATTGCTCACCCTCACAATTGGCCCATCAACACCACTCTCAACCATGCTCACATCACAGGGAGTGGATAAGGACTCACAAGATGGCTGACACTGGGTACTGCTGTGGGGAGCATAAGGCCCTGCTGGGAACTGTTCAACAACAAACAGCAGGACACCACTGCCTGACATCCTGAAAGCCAACTTGCCCTCCCTGCAATGCAAGCACGTTGCATGGTGGGATAACTGGGCTGGGGGGAGAAGGAGGCCTGGATGGTAACCAAATACCACCAATGCTGGTCATGCACACACCTCAACATTCACATTGACATGCCACAGGTTGGCAGGATAATGTGCTACACCATTTTCACTCACTGACTGTCACTATTTAGGAGAATGCAATGTCCTGGCCCACATCCAGAGGTACAGTCACAACTGTCAGGTGTTTGAACAATTGATGCCAGTAGAAACATAACATACAATCTGTGTCTCTCCCCAAAACAGGAGATGATGGGGACACAGCAGCAGACCAGGAGGACTCCCTGTCCCAGGCTCCGGGGAACACTGAGCTCACTGGTGTGGATCAGCCTCTGCACTCCTCGGATGGCGGAGAACCAGCTGGACCCTCCGGTGTGAGTGATCATGCAGCACCAGCAGGACCAACATCTGCACCCCCTGCAACCACCCCTCCAACAACTGCCAACACACAGGCCACCCCTGCCAACACGGACACACCAAGGACCACAGATGACAACAGCGCACGGACCCAGGCCCAAACTGGAGCTGCTGACAACGAGCCCAGGAACAACACCCAAGTGGGCCCACGGTCACCTGTGCGTGCCACTGCAGGTCCTGCACGTGTCGCCAGGGGTGGTGTGAGGGGTGGGAGACATAGGTCTCTCCTTGCAGAGGGGTCTGGACTGTATGATGACCCACAACTGGCACGCATCGCGGATGCGTACCAGACTAGCACCGGAGAGGTCAGCCAGGTAGTGGGGATCCTCAAGGACATACAACAGCAGCAGGCTGCCCATCATGCCCGCTTGGACTCCCACATGTCCCGTGTCGAGACACACATGTCACGTGTCGAGACACACATGTGTGGCATGGAGTCCAAGTGGGACACATTGGAACAACTGACAGCGGTGCATAGGGACATACTGACATGCCTCCGCCAGATCAGCACCAACATGGCCTCACCTCCCTGTGTGCCCACAACATCTGCTGCTGAAACAACTGCAAATGCCACAGGGAGGGAGGAGGACTCTGGCAGAGAGTCCCCTGCACCGCCGCAGCCTGCACCTGAGGGTCCCCCCAAGAAGAGGGGCCGTCCGAGGGGGCCAAACTGAGAGGCCGATGGCCATCTACATCCCCCAGGAAGCCAACACCTGTTCTGGAACTTTTCCTCTGTGTGCATACTGCACGCCCTGTTGAAGCCAAGACAACTCTCCCACATGACATGGGGAGCTCTAGTTGACCAAATGTATCAGATGACTGTGGACTTTACTCTGGACTTTTCAGCTACCAAGACTTCCAATTCACATGGGAACTTTGGATCCAAATTTCTATGTACAGCACCCACCATCCTGTGCACCATCCTCACACCTGTACGTAAATAAACTCACCAATACACCATATCTGCCTCTGTTGTGATTCCAACGTGGTTTTTGTCATGTAGATGTTGATCTTCTAAATTACACTGTGCATGCTAACTGCTACAGCAAGTCCAACACTGTCATGTCAGTCATGGCGACGTGACACATATGAGGGAGACACACCACTAGGGCCACAAAACACATACAGACCAGGGCCATCAGACTCATCACCTATACTAATGTTGCAACGAAGTACAGTGGAATGTACAGACACGCCACCTATTCACAGTCACTGTCAACTAGACAACAGGTGCAGTAAGCAAATGTCAGTCAGATGTGTGACTACAGACAACGCACATCCCAAAGTCAAGCACAGGTTTATTACACATTTCCAACATGTAGTTTCGACTACAAATGCAAGCTAATCCAACCTGGCTGTGGCCACAAAGTCAAAAAGTGCAGAAGATAGAAAGTCCAGGGGTGTGTGGCACATCACCTGTAGGGAAACGACTGCTTCCACCTTGGAAGTTGAATCATGGATTCGTGGGATCCAAGTTGATCAGACAACTCCAGCAGCACCCTGTGAAGGACAGACATGACACACAGTCAAAACCACTGAAGAACAGCACAGAACGGCAATATTCATGTCTAATACATGGCACGAGATAACTACACAAAACCAAGTTAGCATGTCAACACTGTTGGGCAGTACAGACCACCTGCAAGGACACATCGCTGCACGCATCCAGTCAAGTAGCACATGGCCACACTCAAACAGCACCAGAGCACCACACACACATATCATGCAAACTCAAATCATTGACATTACAATCCTCTGGAGACTCACATTCAGCTGAAGAAGTTGGTGATGAGCTGTGTGCGGACATCACCATCATCATCATCATCATCTTCACTGGCATCGTGACCCAGGCCAGGATCTTCCACAGGTGGCGGACGTTGGTCATCGTCATCCAGGATGAGAGGCAACTCCTTCCGCACTGCCAGGTTGTGTAGCATGCAGCAGACGATGACAATCTTGCACACCTTTGCTGGGGCATATGGGAGGGCCCCTCCTGTCTTGTCCAGGCAGCGGAAGCAGCTCTTCAGGAGACCAAAGGTCCGCTCAATCACCCTCCTCGTCCGACCATGTGCCTCATTGTAGCGCATCTGGGCTGGTGTCACAGGGTTCCTGAGGGGTGTCAGCAACCACGGCATGTTGGGGTATCCCGAGTCACCTACAGACAGACAATTGCACATTAGCCGATTTGAAAATGTGTGCGGAAAACAACATAGCAGAACACACACAATGGTACAAAGTCAGTACACACCAACAAGCCAGGCACGCTGGTTCGGCATCTGTGACATCATCCTCGGGATGCGACTACTCCTCATCACGTAGGCATCGTGTGCAGAACCGCGGAAACGGGCACCCACATGTGAGATGGTCATATCTGCAAGACATACCACCAGAGCATTGATCGATTGGTAATGTTTACGGTTGCGGTATGCCTGCTCATGTGCCTTTGGTGGTATCAAAGACACATGTGTCCCATCAATGGAGCCAATTACATGTGGCATCCTCCCCAGGGCATAGAAGTCACTCTTGACGTCAGTGAGTCGTTGACGTGTTGGGAAATAGATGTACTGGTTGAGGTATCTCAACATTGCCCCCAAAACAACGCGTAGCACACGGCTGAACATAGTCTGTGACATCCCACCAGTAGTTGCCACAGTGTGTTGAAAGGTACCGGTGGCAAAGAAGTGTAGGGCTGCCATCACCTTCACCTTGGGGGTCAGCGCTGTAGGATATGGGCGGCCAGGCTGCAAATGTGGGGCCAACCGCACTGCCAAATCCTCAATCAGCTGCCTGGTGAAGCGGTACCGTCTGATGCTGTCACGTTCCACCATCGTTGCCAGGTCTGGGAATGGTCGATGGACAGCAGGAGCCCTGCAGTGCATAGGTGAAGAAAGCAAGATTGTCAGTCACCCCACCAATGTGCCGTTCACCATACTCAATTTCACATGACACATCATCAACATACACAAGTACTTGATGTGTGTGTCGTCCCGTTTGGACATATATGGCACCTACATGGACATCATCTTACATCTCTCTGTTCAACAAGTGTTGACAACTGGTTCCAGGGTGTGCTATGGGACACCATTAGGCTGTGTCACAGTACACATTAACTGCTCTCACGTTCCACACACATACCACAGTGACATGTCTGGACAGATGCTCCACAGGCATCACAGCTCATTGACAGGTAGATTCCGAGGGAGCCTGTCTTGCCACATGGACACTGGCATGACATGGCATATCATGTACACGTCAGAAAAACAAACATGACACCCACAGGTGGTGGCCCCTGTAGCCTCTGCAGGACAGACATGGACGTCTGTGACACACACACACACACCATCAAAGTTCATGCACAAACCACGTGGATGTGGAGACTGTCTCCCATTGTGCACATGGAGTCAGAGACATGTGATACACAACATGCACACAGACTGTGGAGGGACATCACTATTTTTGGAATGGGCCACCCTGTGACGTACATGCCTTCCCACATGTGAGCCTGGGGGTATGTGACATGTCATACACATACACAACCTGGAAATGTGACTATGACACATGCTCAGAAATGAAAAGTTGCACACCACAGTGGTCATGTGCACAACACACAAAGGACCCTGTCCCCATGAACACGTGCACAGCCTGGGTGTGTCTGCCCCCAAGTGCCACCCCAAAATCCACATGTTCACCCCCATGCACAGATAAGGTCATGCTGCCACACATGCCTCATAGACAGTGTGGACTGGGTGTGGTGATGTAGGTGTGCCCCTGAGTCCCTGGAAAGTAAATGTGGCTGGCATAGGTTCACCAGTGACCAGCATGGTGACATATGCATGTGACCTGTCCTGGTACGCGTTGTAGAGCAATGGACCGATCAGTGTGCCCGCACGGACCATTGCATTGAATGTGAGCGGGTACGCGTTGTACAGCAATGGTCCGATCGGTGTGCCCGGCCGGCCCATTGCATTGAATGTGAGCGGGTACGCGTTGTACAGCAATGGTCCGATCGGTGTGCCCGCACGGACCATTGCATTGAATGTGAGCGGGTACGCGTTGTACAGCAATGGACCGATCGGTGTGCTCGGCCGGCCCATTGCATTGAATGTGAGCGGGTACGCGTTGTATGCCTGGTACGCGTTGTAGAGCAATGGACCGATCGGTGTGCCCGCACGGACCATTGCATTGAATGTGAGCGGGTACACGTTGTACAGCAATGGTCCGATCGGTGTGCCCGCACGGGCCATTGCATTGAATGTGAGCGGGTACGCGTTGTACAGCAATGGACCGATCGGTGTGCCCGGCCGGCCCATTGCATTGAATGTGAGCGGGTACGCGTTGTATGCCTGGTACGCGTTGTAGAGCAATGGACCGATCGGTGTGCCCGCATGGACCATTGCATTGAATGTGAGCGGGTACGCGTTGTACAGCAATGGACCGATCGGTGTGCCCGGCCGGCCCATTGCATTGAATGTGAGCGGGTACGCGTTGTACAGCAATGGACCGATCGGTGTGCCCGCACGGACCATTGCATTGAATGTGAGCGGGTACGCATTGTACAGCAATGGTCCAATCGGTGTGCCCGCACGGACCATTGCATTGAATGTGAGCGGGTACGCGTTGTACAGCAATGGACCGATCGGTGTGCCCGCACGGACCATTGCATTGAATGTGAGCGGGTACGCGTTGTACAGCAATGGTCCGATCGGTGTGCCCGCACGGACCATTGCATTGAATGTGAGCGGGTACGCGTTGTATGCCTGGTATGCGTTGTAGAGCAATGGACCGATCGGTGTGCCCGCACGGACCATTGCATTGAATGTGAGCGGGTACGCGTTGTATCATGGATACGCGTTGTACAGCAATGGTCCGATCGGTGTGCCCGCACGGACCATTGCATTGAATGTGAGCGGGTACGCGTTGTACAGCAATGGTCCGATCGGTGTGCCCGCACGGACCATTGCATTGAATGTGAGCGGGTACGCGTTGTATGCCTGGTACGCATTGTAGAGCAATGGACCGATCGGTGTGCCCGCATGGACCATTGCATTGAATGTGAGCGGGTACGCGTTGTATGCCTGGTACGCGTTGTACAGCAATGGTCCGATCGGTGTGCCCGCACGGACCATTGCATTGAATGTGAGCGGGTACGCGTTGTATGCCTGGTACGCGTTGTAGAGCAATGGACCGATCGGTGTGCCCGCACGGACCATTGCATTGAATGTGAGCGGGTACGCGTTGTATCATGGGTACGCGTTGTACAGCAATGGTCCGATCGGTGCGCACGCATTGGCTGGGGCCTGGCATGGCAACGGACGCGTTTTTGAAGCTTCAACGAGTCTGATGCAGTGAATTCAGTTGGCCAGCCACAACAATGTTGCAAATTCATGGGTGTCATGAAGTTGAAATTTTTGAAGGATGCTGTGGGCGTGTCTTGGTGCTGCAATTCCATGGATTGGTCAGATTCATAAGATGCATACGACTTGGACCTATCACTTTGGACACATGGCACAGTATCTGCCTCTGCAGCACACATATAATGCTGGCTGTTCCCCTGAGGGCTCACTTGCCTGCACTACATGCTCCAGGACGACATCTGCCACTACACTGCTGCTGTCTCTGCATCCTCTGGCTACTGCAATGGTACGTACTGTGGAGAGAGCCCCAGCCTTCACCCATGAGGAGAACCAGGCCCTGCTGGACAGCCTCCTTCCACAGTACAGCAAGATGTATGGGACACCAGGGGAGCAGGTGAGTGTGCTGTCCACTGCCTTACTAATTGTGCATGTTGCCTGACTACAAGGATTTACAGTGTGCACACCACTGGCTAGCATGCTCACTGAGTAGTACTCACCCCCCAAAGTGTGTAGTCACATGCACTGAACAGGTACAGTGGAGTAACAGTGCATTCAAACAAGGTTCACTTCCCATGCAATGATACCATGTAGTAACTGCTGGCAAACTGTCCATAGCCCTCGTTGCACTGCCTGTGTACATCATATGCCCCTGTGATTGAGACATGTATTTCCAACTGTGTGATGCACGGATATGTTGCATATGTAGTAATGGCCTTTTCACTTTGTCATCCTCACAGGTTGATGCCCATCAGAAGCAGGATATCTGGCTGGCCATCGTCTGGGCAGTCAGATCCGTGGGGGTCTACAAGCACCGGATCCGCAACTGCCAGAAGAGGTGGCAGGACCTTCGGGGCTGGACCCGGAGGATTGCAAGGGTCCAGCTGAAGCTGTCGCCTCCTCGCAGGAGGGGCGGACACCGGACCCTGACCCCCCACATGCTCCAGATCCTGCCGGTGGTCCTCCCGGAGCTGGATGGGCAGCTGAAGGGCAGACAGCAGCAAGGAGGGGGTGAGTCAAAGACTGCACTGTGAACTCTGTCTGACATTCTATGTGCCCTCCTGTGGAGTGGTTAAACTTCCCCAGTACATCAGTCTTGTTGTCCAGTAGCCATGTCCCTCTATTGTGACATGGCCACTACCCATCTGATAGGCCAGTGTGCTCCTTACGCTCAGGATAATTGTGTCACTCGGGTACAGGGTCCTTGCATTTTGCTTTGCTCAAGGTGGGTGACAGCTTTTGTTCCCGTGATATTGTGTTAGCCTTCATGGGTGGGTCAATTGCTCACACAATGCCTGAGTCGTGCAATGTAGTCTGGGTGTAACTTTGATATGTGATCCACTTGCAGATCAGAATCACCACATGTCACTGGGGTATTTGCCACACCCCCATGCTGCGGGTGGGTAAAATGTTTGGGCTTCAGGTGTATGTATGTCAAGTGTGTCACACATGCCTAGCCACCTGCCTACTGACCAGGGCTCATCCATCTTGCAGGTGGAGCCGGACAGTCATGCCTACTCCAGGGCATACAATACACTCTGTACTCCCACTCCCGTGTATCAGCTGACATGCTGTGCTCAGTGAAATGTTCCCTCAGGTATCTGCCTCTGTGTCGTTGTGCTGTGACTACGTTGTCGGGACTCCTGTGATGTTTATCGGTTAGGGGTCAGCATGCCATCTGCTATTGGACCATGTGAGACAAGACTTCTGTGACTTATATGTGTTTGATCACATGACTGTGCAGACAGGTGTATGCCACTGTGACTTTCAGGCAGCTGTTTTTCATTCTCAGCACACCGTGAGGTGCTCATGTTCAGAGAGTTGTGTTTCATGTCCCCCATATGTCCAATTGGTATGAAGTGGACAAATAGTAGTTCAGATGATGTGATTTCTGGGGGATGGACATGTGCACTTGTCAGTTACATTACTTGCCTTCCCCATGTCCTAGGATTGTGACACAGTGCAGACTGTTGTTGGCTGGCTGCCATGGCCATGTGACTGGAGACAGTGATGTATGACTTTGCAGGCATGCCTGTGTCATGGCATTAAACTTCCTAAGAGTGATCCTGCAGGGGAGTGACATGTGCAACATGCACCCCATTGTGGCATTGACTATCCGGACATTGGTGCTTCATGGGGTCTGGTGCTGGTATGCATCACATGCATTTCTATTTAGACTCTGGCCGTCCATTTATACAGACACCTGCACTGACTCAGTGGCAAGAGATGTGACGTGGGCATGTTCACATACTTCACCGTGTTCTCAGCAATGTCCAACTACTGTGTAGGTGGTGCATGTGTCCACACTGGGGTCTTACCATCAGACAGGCACCAGACAGATGGGTGCAAGGGCAGGAGGGGTGTCTGTTCCATGGTTGACCATCAGACTGACAATTGGCTTCTCCTAATCTGTGTGATGACTTTTGGCAATGTTCTACTAGAGATGCCAGGGCTTGCTCTGTGATGTGCTGTACTTACTGTGGTGTGTGCGGTCAGTGCAGGTGACTGATGTTTGTCTGTTTCCCTAATTGTTTGCAGATACATCCACAGCCACAGGAGGGGACAGCTCCACGGACCAGGAGGAGCAGCGGAGCCAGACTGGGTCAGCGTCCGACGAGTGGTCAGAGGGACCCAGTGGCACGGAGGGCGAGGGGAGCCACACCGAGGAGTCCTCAGCACCATCCACCTCAGCTGGGGACCACAGCAGCTCAGAGGATGACTCCCTTGTGGATGCGGGTGTCAGCAGCCACAACACCCCAGCTAGTCTGTCTGACCCCGCCACCACCACCACCACCACCACCGCCCTCCCATTGGCTCCCATTCCTGAAGTCCGTGGAGGCTCCCGTGCTCGGGAGCGTGTCTCCTTCAAGCCAGGCACCGCACCCTCTGCCCCTGTGTCCCCTGCTGCCCTGAGTGAGGAGTCTGTGTACCTCCTTCGGCAGCTCCATGTAGGGCAGACAGCAATGCTGACTGTCCTCCATGCACACACCACTCTGTTGACACAGCTGGTGTCGTTCATGGAGGGCATCTCAATGGGTATGTCTGCCCTACAGAGGAGCAATAGGTCCATGGACTCCTCCCTGACGTCAGCAGTGTCCCTCCTCCAACAGTCCCTCACCCCTCCCACCTCTGCCCCATCCACACTTCCTACCACCCTACCTGTCCAAAGCACATGCACACCTGCACAATCACCCAAACACACAGACACGAGCAGCACACACACACCCAAAACCAAGGCAAGACGTGCACACAAGCATCCTCAGGGGACTGATTCCACACACACAGGGGATGGGGAACTGACACACACACAGGCAACCACAGTCACTCCACAATCCTCAAGATCCTCTCCCTCCAAGACCCCTTCCCTTGCCTCACCTGCAACCCCACATACACAGCAGCTCTTCCTCTCTGACCTCGGCCTCTTCCCCTACAATCCCGCTGATCCAGCGTACCGGGGGAAGAGGAAGTCCACACACAGAGAGGGGAGTGCCCCTCGCCCCCGGACACCCTCCCCCAGGTGCAGGCAGAGTGATCCCCCCACCCGCAAGTCCCCCCGGACCCAGAAGAGCAAGACCCCACCACCGCCCTGCAAGTCACCCACCCAGTCTCTCACCTCCATCCCCCAGGCCACCACTCCACAGGTTCCACCGCCACACCCTGCCCCAGGTTCCCCCACACACCGATACCGCATCCCCAAACTGCTCAGGCCCTCCCCCCCTGCCACTTGCTCTTCCACCCCCAAACCAGACGCTCTGCCTGTATGTGCCACTGGTGTGGAGACCGTGTCCCCCCTCTGTCCTGCCCAGCTCTTCTGCCCCCCTTCCACTCCCTTGGAGTCATGCACTGCGGTGGAGTCCACAACAACCCCGTCTGACTCGGGCACTGCATTGGGGACCCAGTCCACTCCATTTGACCAGCCCACTGCAGTGGTTGCAGCACCAACACCATCGGACTTGAGCCCTGCGGTGGTGCCGTCCCCCCTGAGTCAGACACCTCCACTGCAGTTGCCGGTGACACTCCTGCACCCACCTCACCTGCCTCCTTCTGGCATCCCCTGATCCTGTCCCTGCGGTGCCTGGCCTGCCCCTCGTATGCCCCTCCAAGGGGGATGTCCCCTGTCGGTACCTGTGCAGGCAAGCAATTGGTGACAAGTTGTCACACATCACCCTGTTGGGACTGTGTATTTGGACTGGACATTGGCCGTAGTTAATTTTGGACTTTTGATTTCAGTTGCACACTTGCTGAATAAAGCCTCTTTTTGTTTACTTGTGGTTAATCTTTGGTGGTACATGATGTAGATGTGTAGAATCATGCATTTGCTGTTGTAATTGTGTTCAGATCAGGTAAATGAAGTTTTGCTGTGATGGGCTCCATGTGATCCATGGGATATGTGTCCTAATCTAGTCTGGATCTATAGCATCCCTTGCTGCAGTCTGAGGGTGTAATGTTTAGCATTTGACACAGGGATGTACGTTTAGCATTTGTAGATTACCATCTTTGTCCTACACTGTTGCACATCTGTTGGGCTTACCACTGTCCAATGTTCCTAGTACCCTGACTGTGTGCCCGTCTCCACTGGACATGCAGTTTTGCACATCAATTTTGGAGGACTCATCTGTGTATACAGTACAACTGGATTGCCACGTGTTTTGGGTGTATGCAGATGACTGACGTGACACTCCCGTACCCAGGCTGATGTGAGCAGAGGCTTCTGTGTGTTGTAGTTGTTGACTCACTGACGGAGTGTCCTGCTGATAGGTTTGAGTCGTGCACAGACAAGGTTTGGCACAGTGGACCTTCCACAGGAGTGGAGTGCCCTCATGGCTGTGTGTAATCTGGTGACATTGCGTGTGCCCGTGTTGTGTGTTGTGTGAGCATGTCTGTGCATGTTCCCTTCCCTTTTCATACACAGGCTGTGTCCCTAGGGATGTTCCTGTTTGTGATGCTTGCAGAGTTGGTATGTGTTCATCCAGCATCTTGGACCTGGTTTCTCCGTGATGTGGGTGCGTGGCAAACTGATGTTCATGAGGTTGTCATCCCAGGTTGTCTTTGTTGTCAGGGCTGGGGATGTGGGCAAACGCTGATGGGACACATTCAGGATTCCCCTTGGCACTTGTTGTTTACACAAGTAATGTGATTTTGAGTTTGTGGTAGCTTTCAGTGATTGTGACGCGTTGTGTGTGTGACTGCTACCACTCCTCAGGGTCAGAGCTGCAATGTTGGAAGTTGTGTACGTGTGTTCTTTGTGTCTCACCTTGGCTTCTTCGTTGGTGTGTGACTATGGCCAGGATCCCATTGTTTGTGGTGGATTTCACATCATGCGCATGTACGGCGTACTGTGCTGTGTGTCATACATAGACGAGTTATGTTGAGTGGGCATGTGTGATGGGTTTCTGCACCTTAGTTCCCCCCACCACCCCTGGGATTGTCATGGGTGCATGTGCAATGTCACCAGTCCATGTGAGCTTCACTGCTGCACATTGGTGGAGATCAGGGTGTGTGGTGTTGAGTGTGCAAATGTGAGTTGTTGCATGGCTAGACTACTACCTCCATATTGGCCTTGGCTGGCAGGCCCTGCTGATTGATTGGAGCTTGTGTAGGTGTGATGGTAGTTTGTAGCTGAGGACACATGGCTGTGGTTCACAGTGTGATCAACATCTACCTTTGTCATCACAGTGGAATTGTCATGCAGGCTAGTGTCTGCACAATGTGGGGTCTCTGGGGGTAGTGCTGTGGTAGGTGTGTCTCTTGCTGTGTTAGTTGCTGTTCCTACAAGCTTGTGTGACGTGTAATTTGGGCTCCCTCTCATCTAACAATGCCAGATTGCCCACATAGGGGAATCCAATCCATGAGTTACTTGTGTGTGGCACTGTATACACATCTGTGTAATTGGGATTCAGGTCTCCTCATGTGTTGTGTGGTTGCCTGGGGACACTGGCACACACCCCCATCACCTGTTGTGTTTGATATGCAGTGTGAGTCTGCCTGTTTGTGTTAGTGCATTTGCATCACTGCATTGGCATTTCTGTAGTGTGCCATTGGCTGTATGTTGTTTGGTGATTTTCCCCTGCTCTCCCTGGGACTCCTGGGTCATCAGTCAGCACAATGATCATGGTTTGTATGTCCCATTGCTGCCATGGTATGGTATTTGTTCACCTGACATCGACAGTCTCCACAGGTTATATACATTTGTGTGTCCATAGGTGCAGATATGTGGGTCAGCATCATGATGGTCACTTCTGTCATTGTGTAAGTGGCTGATTGTTGGCAATGTGGTCCCCCATGTGTGATGTTTGTATGCACATGGCCAAAACGATGTTTCTGTGTCACTGCACTGTTAGCCTCGCCCAATCTATGTTGCAATGGGACACAAGCACTACTATGCCACAGATATTTTAGTTGTTGTGTGACCAGGATTCATCCATACAGTTGGCTTTGGCAGCTTTTACCATGCCTACACTTACCTTATGATCACCGTGGTGATGGTCCTTTGGGCCCCATTGCCACACTGATCAAAAGGTGCATCAGCCTTGGACCCCACACTTCCCTTTTGGTGACTGTGGTGATGGGGCTTTGGGCCCCATTGCCACACTGATCAAAAGGTGCATCAGCCTTGGACCCCACACTTACCTTTTGGTGACTGTGGTGATGGTGCTTTAGGCCCCATTGCCACACTGATCAAAAGGTGCATCAGCCTTGGACCCCACACTTACATTTTGGTGACTGTGGTGATGGGGCTTTGGGCCCCATTGCCACACTGATCAAAAGGTGCATCAGCCATGGACGCCACACTTACCTTTTGGTGACTGTGGTGATGGTGCTTTGGGCCCCATTGCCACACTGATCAAAAGGTGCATCAGCCTTGGACCCCACACTTCCCTTTTGGTGACTGTGGTGATGGGGCTTTGGGCCCCATTGCCACACTGATCAAAAGGTGCATCAGCCATGGACCCCACACTTACCTTTTGGTGACTGTGGTGATGGGGCTTTGGGCCCCATTGCCACAGTGGCCATGGTCGGCTTGTATTGTGGAGGCCACACACTTTTATGTGTCACACATGTGATAGTGGGTCACATTGTATGTTCATTGTCATGTTTTGTGTTGTTGGCATTTGACATGGACTACACACGCTTGTCATGTTGTTTGGGTGGATGTAATTTTCTGTGATTCCTTATGTGGGAGTATGCTGGTTGTGTCATGCATTACCCGTCCTATGAGTAGGGGTGGTGGTAGTGGCAGGCATCCAGCCCCCCATGACTGAGGATGGTAGTAGTGATAGGCATCCAGGCCCCCATGAGTGGGGATGGTAGTAGTGATAGGCATCCTGCCCCCCATGAGTGGGGATGGTAGTAGTGATAGGCATCCAGCCCCCCATGAGTGAGGATGGTAGTAGTGATAGGCATCCAGGCCCCCATCAGTGGGGATGGTAGTAGTGATAGGCATCCTGCCCCCATGAGTGGGGATGGTAGTGGTGGCAGGCATCCTGCCCCCCATGAGTGGGGATGGTAGTAGTGATAGGCATCCAGGCCCCCATGAGTAGGGGTAGTGGTCGTGGCAGGCATCCATCACACTAAGGGTGGGGATGGTAGTAGTGGCAGGCATCCAGCACCCCATGAGTGGGGATGGTAGTAGTGGCAGGCATCCAGCCCCCCATGAGTGGGGATGGTAGTAGTGATAGGCATCCAGCCCCCCATGAGTGAGGATGGTAGTAGTGATAGGCATCCAGGCCCCCATGAGTGGGGATGGTAGTAGTGATAGGCATCCAGGCCCCATGAGTGGGGATGGTAGTAGTGATAGGCATCCAGCCCCCCATGAGTGGGGATGGTAGTAGTGATGGGCATCCAGGCCCCCATGAGTAGGGGTAGTGGTGGTGGCAGGCATCCATCACACCAAGGGTGGGGATGGTAGTAGTGGCAGGCATCCAGCCCCCATGAGTGAGGATGGTAGTAGTGATAGGCATCCAGGCCCCCATGAGTGGGGATGGTAGTAGTGATAGGCATCCTGCCCCCCATGAGTGGGGATGGTAGTATTGATAGGCATCCAGCCCCCCATGAGTGAGGATGGTAGTAGTGATAGGCATCCAGGCCCCCATGAGTGGGGATGGTAGTAGTGATAGGCATCCTGCCCCCCATGAGTGGGGATGGTAGTGGTGGCAGGCATCCTGCCCCCATGAGTGGGGATGGTAGTAGTGATGGGCATCCAGGCCCCCATGAGTAGGGTTAGTGGTGGTGGCAGGCATCCATCACACCAAGGGTGGGGATGGTAGTAGTGGCAGGCATCCAGCACCCCATGAGTGGGGATGGTAGTAGTGGCAGGCATCCAGCCCCCCATGAGTGGGGATGGTAGTGGTGATAGGCATCCAGCCCCCCATGAGTGAGGATGGTAGTAGTGATAGGCATCCAGGCCCTCATGAGTGGGGATGGTAGTAGTGATAGGCATCCAGGCCCCCATGAGTGGGGATGGTAGTAGTGATAGGCATCCAGCCCCCCATGAGTGGGGATGGTAGTAGTGATGGGCATCCAGGCCCCCATGAGTAGGGGTAGTGGTGGTGGCAGGCATCCATCACGCCAAGGGTGGGGATGGTAGTAGTGGCAGGCATCCAGCACCTCATGAGTGGGGATGGTAGTAGTGATAGGCATCCAGCCCCCCATGAGTGGGGATGGTAGTAGTGATAGGCATCCAGCCCCCCATGAGTGGGGATGGTAGTAGTGATAGGCATCCAGCCCCCCATGAGTGTGGATGGTAGTAGTGATAGGCATCCAGGTCCCCATGAGTGGGGATGGTAGTAGTGATAGGCATCCAGCCCACCATGAGTGGGGATGGTAGTAGTGATAGGCATCCAGCCTCCCATGAGTGGGGATGGTAGTAGTGATAGGCATCCAGGCCCCCATGAGTGGGGATGGTAGTAGTGATAGGCATCCAGGCCCCCATGAGTGGGGATGGTAGTAGTGATAGGCATCCAGCCCCCCATGAGTGGGGATGGTAGTAGTGATAGGCATCCAGGCCCCCCTGAGTAGGGGTGGTGGTGGTGGCAGGCATCCAGGCCCCTATGGGTGTGTATGGCATTGGTGATGCCCATCCCACCCCTATGATTGTGCTGTTGCTAGTGTACGTCATTTGTGCATCCCTATGTGTGTGTGACATATTTCGGGTACGTGTCGTTTGTTTGTGTTGTGGGTGTTTGACTTACCGTCTGCGCCGTACGCGTCCGAACCGGTCCCGGTAATAGATGTAGAGTATAGGTAGGACCTGCGCGATGGGATTCATGGTTGGGTCGTCTCGTTCGGGTTTCGCGTGTCTTCGACTCGTACTCGTCGCTGGCTTGTTCGTGTCGTAGCCGTGGATCTTCTTGTGGCGCGAATCAGAGCTTATGTGCGGCTCTCCCGGATGCTGAAACGTGCCGGACGTAGCAACGGGTTCGGCGCGTACGGAGCGTGCATCGTACTAGTCCGGCCGGAAGGTGCTGTGTATTTGCTTCCGTGCAGCTCGAATCGGCATTTGCGGATCCGGCTCGGGCGGGGAACAGGAGCTGGATTGGGTAAGTACGGCTCGCTCGGAATCTGGGCTGTTGTGCGCATCGTACTTGTTCGTTCGGTGGGGTATTCGAATCGGTCGGAAAACACGCGTTCGGCTTGGTTTTTTTCCGGACGAATAGTGTTAGGTGTGCTTCCGGACGACATCGGAATCGGCCCCTTAGTGTCCAGCACCTTCCCTGATTTAATACTGACTGGAGTGGGAATAGTAATTTATATATGTTTAGTGTCCAGCACCTTCCCTGGCTTAATACTGACTGGAGTGGGAATAGTAATTTATATATGTTTAATGTCCAGCACCTTCCCTGACATAGGGGCCGATTCCGATCTCGGCCGGTAGGGCTCCGAATCGGATTCGGCATAACCGGATCCGATTCGGAGCCCTATTTCCCGACCGATTCGTACGCGCGTCCGGACGAGCGAGTACGATGCGAAATCGCTGACCGATTCGTTCGGGCGTCCCAACCGCTCCGACCGACTCGTTCCCGGGTCTAACCGCACCGACCGACTCGCTCGGACACGACTCGCACCGCGCAATGGAGACGTCCCCCGGCCGGGTAAGTACGATGCGCGCCGCGAGCAGTCCGACCGACACGCGCCGTCCGGCTCGAAAGAGCAGTCGGAGCTGTACTTCGGGGTCCGTGTCGGACCCCCTGTACGTGTAGCCGCGCGAAGTCGCACACAGGGGGACCCATGGGTCCCCCTACCTGTGCGTGTACGGCGCGAATCGCTCGCCGCGTACCCGCTGTAGTGGGCGCCCTTGTTTGCCTCGCACCCATTGAGGCAATGGGAGCCCGCGTACGCGTTAGTACAACCGGCTCCCATTGACTTCAATGGGAGTCCGACCGACTCGAGTACGATAGCATACGGACGCATCGTACTCGCTCGGTCGGGCTGCACGGGTCCGATTCGGGTCCGGCTTGGTCGGAGAGATTTCCGGCCGGAATCGGCCCCTTAATACTGACTGGAGTAGGAATAGTAATTTATATATGTTTAGTGTCCAGCACCTTCCCTGACTTAATACTGACTGGAGTGGGAATAGTAATTTATATATGTTTAATGTCCAGCACCTTCCCTGACTTAATACTGACTGGAGTGGGAATAGTAATTTATATATGTTTAATGTCCAGCACCTTCCCTGACTTAATATTCAGTGGAGTGGGAATAGTAATTTTTATATCTTTAGTGTCCAGCACCTTCTTTGACTTAATACTGACTGGAGTGGGAATAGTAATTTATATATGTTTAATGTCCAGCACCTTCTCTGACTTAATATTCAGTGGAGTGGGAATAGTAATTTTTATATCTTTAGTGTCCAGCACCTTCTTTGACTTAATACTGACTGGAGTGGGAATAGTAATTTATATTTGTTTAATGTCCAGCACCTTTCCATATTTAATACATACTGTAGTGGGAATAGTAAATTATATATGGTTAATGTCTAGCACCTTCTGTGACTTAATCCTAACTGCAGTGGGAAGAGTAAATTATATATTGTTAATGTCTAGCACCTTCCATGACTATTGTTTAACTGTATTGGGAATAGTGCGTGATATATGTTTATGTACAAATATATTTTTAATTTATTTATAATTTATCTAAGATTTTTATATTACATATATGTTATTTGCTGTGTATTTATTAATTTTATATAAAGAGTTGTAGGAAAAATACAGTATGTGTTTTTATATGTGAAGAAATATAAGAGGGTTTTATTATGTGCAGTGATAATGTATTTTTATTGTGTAATTGATGTATACTATATAATTTACTAATTAAAAAAACATTATGCTTATTTATAGTAATTTAAAATGGTACATTTATCAAATTAATATATTTAAGTAAAATATTTAATAATAATATATACATATACATTTTTTTAGACATTTTTAATTTTCAAACAACCTTTATTTTTGTATAAGTAGGTAGAAAGACAAAACATTTTTTTTTTTATTTATAGTATGGAATACACATTAATAAAAACACAGAAAATATGTACATTTTTATTTAAGGAACATACATTTTATTACATACATTTATTAGTTAATGTAATTTTTAAAGGAAAAGAACATTTTATGATATAATCATATTTTATAACACAAGTATTCATATTTTGATATACAAACCATATTTTTTAGTATTTTACAAGAGTTGTTGGAAAATTATAATATATTTATACAATTAATATAAACATTTTTGGCATATATATACATAACATAAAGCATTGTATATTTAATTATTAATTAATATAGTAACATTATAATGCTGTAGTGAATATTCTTTAACATTTTGAAAAAATCATAACTTTATTACATGTAAATAAAATTTTAATTAATATTATTAGTATATAAAATATTAATAATATTAATTATTACATTTTTGTATTGCATGGAATTTTTTTTTTAAACAGGTAAGTTTCGTTTTACATTTGTATATAATGAATATGTATTTTTAATATTTAATATAATTTAAAAAAATACATATATAATTATAATAATAATAAATATATTTTCATATTAATTATTATTATAACTTTACAAAGTATTATAAAATATATACTAATTTTTAAATATACAGAAAAAATTAAACAACGTAAGAAAAATATATGTAACATTTACACTTTTCTATAATGCATGTTTTTAACATTATTCCTTTTTTTTACATTTATTTAAGCAGCCATTTTTATTTCACAGGGACTATTTTGTAACCGCGTACTGTTATTTTGGATCACTCAGGACCGGAGAAGCTCGCGGTTGGAAGCTGCGTCGCGTTGAGCAAGGTAAGGGGAATTTTTATTATTTTATCTAACTTAATACTTATGTTTGAGTCTAGTTTTTTTTTGCAGGTTACTTTTAATCGACTTTCCTTTTAAGAGAAAGACGTGTTTTTTACAAAAAAGAAGTGTGTATTAGTTTGTTAAACTAATATTATTATCACACTTTCTTTTATTTTTCGGGATTTCCTGGAGCAATTTTTATATTTTTATATCTTTTTCGGGTTTTTGAGGGTTTCCCTTACTTGGATTTGGCCAGGATGGATTTATATTGGACCTGTTGGATTTTTTGCATTTTTTGGGGGGCTTTTTTAAACATTAACATGGATTAACAGACAGATGTAAGGATTATTACTTGTTGGAATACATCTTCTAGAGCCACATAAACCGTAAGTCTATTTTTTTGTATTAATTTGGGTGGGAAATGTTGTTATAATTAATTGTGATACATAGTATATTTTGATAAATATTATTTATTTGTAAATATATTTTTTTAATTAAAAAAAATATATATGACAATTAATTAATATTTGTGTAATATCTTTGTGTAAAGTGTTTGTTTTGTGAACGAAAAAATGTATAATAGCTGTGGAAATGTAGTTTATAATATGCTTTTGGCTATTAGGGATAGGTAATCTAGGCCTCTTGTTGATGGGTATAGGGTAACCTGACTTTGCAGTAGCTCAAACATTTTTTTAGTTTGTTTAGTTAATTTGGGACATATTTGAGTTACAGATTGTTCTATCCGTAATTCTTGGTAGCTTTGTTCTTTCTGTATAGATTGTAGTAGTTTTTGTAGGGTAGGTTTACCTCTGCTTGTTGTTGCTTGGAAGGCATTATGCCATCCTTCAACACTATTATTTGTTTTGGCTTCTTTGTTTAAGGTACTTAGGGGCTCATTACGATGGCGGGCGGAAGCACAACCGCCGTGCTGGCGGATGCAAAAACCACCAGTTACCGCCGGCACGCAGCAGTCCACACGCCCGCCCAATTACGATGCGAAAAGCAGGCCAAACACCGCCGGCAAGCCAGCAACACCGTCCGCCATCAAAGTGCGCCCGTTCACGTAGCGATACAAAAGGGGATGATGGACGGAACGTTTGAGCCAATCAAACACTCACCCCCAGTCAACTGATCTGGGTTTAATCCATCATCATTCTTTAGCTCACTCCACCACCCCAGTTCAGACATGGCCATATGCAAATCAGTCTGACCCTGTGCCTCATGGGAACAGTGCAGCCCGAACTGCCAAGCCATGTCTTCCCTGGACCGGAAACAAGCATCCTAGGACCGGTTTCTGGCATTCCAGCCGTCATCAGCCAGGCTTGCTTGCATCCAGTGGCAAAGTGAGCAAGGGACCCACGTCTGGGCATACCCCGCCAACTTAGGGCGAACAAAGCGATACAAAAGGGGATGATGGACGGAACGTTTGAGCCAATCAAACACTCACCCCCAGTCAACTGATCTGGGTTTAATCCATCATCATTCTTTAGCTCACTCCACCACCCCAGTTCAGACATGGCCATATGCAAATCAGTCTGACCCTGTGCCTCATGGGAACAGTGCAGCCCGAACTGCCAAGCCATGTCTTCCCTGGACCGGAAACAAGCATCCTAGGACCGGTTTCTGGCATTCCAGCCGTCATCAGCCAGGCTTGCTTGCATCCAGTGGCAAAGTGAGCAAGGGACCCACGTCTGGGCATACCCCCGCCAACTTAGGGCGAACAAAGCGATACAAAAGGGGATGATGGACGGAACGTTTGAGCCAATCAAACACTCACCCCCAGTCAACTGATCTGGGTTTAATCCATCATCATTCTTTAGCTCACTCCACCACCCCAGTTCAGACATGGCCATATGCAAATCAGTCTGACCCTGTGCCTCATGGGAACAGTGCAGCCCGAACTGCCAAGCCATGTCTTCCCTGGACCGGAAACAAGCATCCTAGGACCGGTTTCTGGCATTCCAGCCGTCATCAGCCAGGCTTGCTTGCATCCAGTGGCAAAGTGAGCAAGGGACCCACGTCTGGGCATACCCCCGCCAACTTAGGGCGAACAAAGCGATACAAAAGGGGATGATGGACGGAACGTTTGAGCCAATCAAACACTCACCCCCAGTCAACTGATCTGGGTTTAATCCATCATCATTCTTTAGCTCACTCCACCACCCCAGTTCAGACATGGCCATATGCAAATCAGTCTGACCCTGTGCCTCATGGGAACAGTGCAGCCCGAACTGCCAAGCCATGTCTTCCCTGGACCGGAAACAAGCATCCTAGGACCGGTTTCTGGCATTCCAGCCGTCATCAGCCAGGCTTGCTTGCATCCAGTGGCAAAGTGAGCAAGGGACCCACGTCTGGGCATACCCCCGCCAACTTAGGGCGAACAAAGCGATACAAAAGGGGATGATGGACGGAACGTTTGAGCCAATCAAACACTCACCCCCAGTCAACTGATCTGGGTTTAATCCATCATCATTCTTTAGCTCACTCCACCACCCCAGTTCAGACATGGCCATATGCAAATCAGTCTGACCCTGTGCCTCATGGGAACAGTGCAGCCCGAACTGCCAAGCCATGTCTTCCCTGGACCGGAAACAAGCATCCTAGGACCGGTTTCTGGCATTCCAGCCGTCATCAGCCAGGCTTGCTTGCATCCAGTGGCAAAGTGAGCAAGGGACCCACGTCTGGGCATACCCCGCCAACTTAGGGCGAACAAAGCGATACAAAAGGGGATGATGGACGGAACGTTTGAGCCAATCAAACACTCACCCCCAGTCAACTGATCTGGGTTTAATCCATCATCATTCTTTAGCTCACTCCACCACCCCAGTTCAGACATGGCCATATGCAAATCAGTCTGACCCTGTGCCTCATGGGAACAGTGCAGCCCGAACTGCCAAGCCATGTCTTCCCTGGACCGGAAACAAGCATCCTAGGACCGGTTTCTGGCATTCCAGCCGTCATCAGCCAGGCTTGCTTGCATCCAGTGGCAAAGTGAGCAAGGGACCCACGTCTGGGCATACCCCGCCAACTTAGGGCGAACAAAGCGATACAAAAGGGGATGATGGACGGAACGTTTGAGCCAATCAAACACTCACCCCCAGTCAACTGATCTGGGTTTAATCCATCATCATTCTTTAGCTCACTCCACCACCCCAGTTCAGACATGGCCATATGCAAATCAGTCTGACCCTGTGCCTCATGGGAACAGTGCAGCCCGAACTGCCAAGCCATGTCTTCCCTGGACCGGAAACAAGCATCCTAGGACCGGTTTCTGGCATTCCAGCCGTCATCAGCCAGGCTTGCTTGCATCCAGTGGCAAAGTGAGCAAGGGACCCACGTCTGGGCATACCCCCGCCAACTTAGGGCGAACAAAGCGATACAAAAGGGGATGATGGACGGAACGTTTGAGCCAATCAAACACTCACCCCCAGTCAACTGATCTGGGTTTAATCCATCATCATTCTTTAGCTCACTCCACCACCCCAGTTCAGACATGGCCATATGCAAATCAGTCTGACCCTGTGCCTCATGGGAACAGTCCAGCCCGAACTGCCAAGCCATGTCTTCCCTGGACCGGAAACAAGCATCCTAGGACCGGTTTCTGGCATTCCAGCCGTCATCAGCCAGGCTTGCTTGCATCCAGTGGCAAAGTGAGCAAGGGACCCACGTCTGGGCATACCCCCGCCAACTTAGGGCGAACAAAGCGATACAAAAGGGGATGATGGACGGAACGTTTGAGCCAATCAAACACTCACCCCCAGTCAACTGATCTGGGTTTAATCCATCATCATTCTTTAGCTCACTCCACCACCCCAGTTCAGACATGGCCATATGCAAATCAGTCTGACCCTGTGCCTCATGGGAACAGTGCAGCCCGAACTGCCAAGCCATGTCTTCCCTGGACCGGAAACAAGCATCCTAGGACCGGTTTCTGGCATTCCAGCCGTCATCAGCCAGGCTTGCTTGCATCCAGTGGCAAAGTGAGCAAGGGACCCACGTCTGGGCATACCCCCGCCAACTTAGGGCGAACAAAGCGATACAAAAGGGGATGATGGACGGAACGTTTGAGCCAATCAAACACTCACCCCCAGTCAACTGATCTGGGTTTAATCCATCATCATTCTTTAGCTCACTCCACCACCCCAGTTCAGACATGGCCATATGCAAATCAGTCTGACCCTGTGCCTCATGGGAACAGTGCAGCCCGAACTGCCAAGCCATGTCTTCCCTGGACCGGAAACAAGCATCCTAGGACCGGTTTCTGGCATTCCAGCCGTCATCAGCCAGGCTTGCTTGCATCCAGTGGCAAAGTGAGCAAGGGACCCACGTCTGGGCATACCCCCGCCAACTTAGGGCGAACAAAGCGATACAAAAGGGGATGATGGACGGAACGTTTGAGCCAATCAAACACTCACCCCCAGTCAACTGATCTGGGTTTAATCCATCATCATTCTTTAGCTCACTCCACCACCCCAGTTCAGACATGGCCATATGCAAATCAGTCTGACCCTGTGCCTCATGGGAACAGTCCAGCCCGAACTGCCAAGCCATGTCTTCCCTGGACCGGAAACAAGCATCCTAGGACCGGTTTCTGGCATTCCAGCCGTCATCAGCCAGGCTTGCTTGCATCCAGTGGCAAAGTGAGCAAGGGACCCACGTCTGGGCATACCCCCGCCAACTTAGGGCGAACAAAGCGATACAAAAGGGGATGATGGACGGAACGTTTGAGCCAATCAAACACTCACCCCCAGTCAACTGATCTGGGTTTAATCCATCATCATTCTTTAGCTCACTCCACCACCCCAGTTCAGACATGGCCATATGCAAATCAGTCTGACCCTGTGCCTCATGGGAACAGTCCAGCCCGAACTGCCAAGCCATGTCTTCCCTGGACCGGAAACAAGCATCCTAGGACCGGTTTCTGGCATTCCAGCCGTCATCAGCCAGGCTTGCTTGCATCCAGTGGCAAAGTGAGCAAGGGACCCACGTCTGGGCATACCCCCGCCAACTTAGGGCGAACAAAGCGATACAAAAGGGGATGATGGACGGAACGTTTGAGCCAATCAAACACTCACCCCCAGTCAACTGATCTGGGTTTAATCCATCATCATTCTTTAGCTCACTCCACCACCCCAGTTCAGACATGGCCATATGCAAATCAGTCTGACCCTGTGCCTCATGGGAACAGTCCAGCCCGAACTGCCAAGCCATGTCTTCCCTGGACCGGAAACAAGCATCCTAGGACCGGTTTCTGGCATTCCAGCCGTCATCAGCCAGGCTTGCTTGCATCCAGTGGCAAAGTGAGCAAGGGACCCACGTCTGGGCATACCCCCGCCAACTTAGGGCGAACAAAGCGATACAAAAGGGGATGATGGACGGAACGTTTGAGCCAATCAAACACTCACCCCCAGTCAACTGATCTGGGTTTAATCCATCATCATTCTTTAGCTCACTCCACCACCCCAGTTCAGACATGGCCATATGCAAATCAGTCTGACCCTGTGCCTCATGGGAACAGTCCAGCCCGAACTGCCAAGCCATGTCTTCCCTGGACCGGAAACAAGCATCCTAGGACCGGTTTCTGGCATTCCAGCCGTCATCAGCCAGGCTTGCTTGCATCCAGTGGCAAAGTGAGCAAGGGACCCACGTCTGGGCATACCCCCGCCAACTTAGGGCGAACAAAGCGATACAAAAGGGGATGATGGACGGAACGTTTGAGCCAATCAAACACTCACCCCCAGTCAACTGATCTGGGTTTAATCCATCATCATTCTTTAGCTCACTCCACCACCCCAGTTCAGACATGGCCATATGCAAATCAGTCTGACCCTGTGCCTCATGGGAACAGTCCAGCCCGAACTGCCAAGCCATGTCTTCCCTGGACCGGAAACAAGCATCCTAGGACCGGTTTCTGGCATTCCAGCCGTCATCAGCCAGGCTTGCTTGCATCCAGTGGCAAAGTGAGCAAGGGACCCACGTCTGGGCATACCCCCGCCAACTTAGGGCGAACAAAGCGATACAAAAGGGGATGATGGACGGAACGTTTGAGCCAATCAAACACTCACCCCCAGTCAACTGATCTGGGTTTAATCCATCATCATTCTTTAGCTCACTCCACCACCCCAGTTCAGACATGGCCATATGCAAATCAGTCTGACCCTGTGCCTCATGGGAACAGTCCAGCCCGAACTGCCAAGCCATGTCTTCCCTGGACCGGAAACAAGCATCCTAGGACCGGTTTCTGGCATTCCAGCCGTCATCAGCCAGGCTTGCTTGCATCCAGTGGCAAAGTGAGCAAGGGACCCACGTCTGGGCATACCCCCGCCAACTTAGGGCGAACAAAGCGATACAAAAGGGGATGATGGACGGAACGTTTGAGCCAATCAAACACTCACCCCCAGTCAACTGATCTGGGTTTAATCCATCATCATTCTTTAGCTCACTCCACCACCCCAGTTCAGACATGGCCATATGCAAATCAGTCTGACCCTGTGCCTCATGGGAACAGTCCAGCCCGAACTGCCAAGCCATGTCTTCCCTGGACCGGAAACAAGCATCCTAGGACCGGTTTCTGGCATTCCAGCCGTCATCAGCCAGGCTTGCTTGCATCCAGTGGCAAAGTGAGCAAGGGACCCACGTCTGGGCATACCCCCGCCAACTTAGGGCGAACAAAGCGATACAAAAGGGGATGATGGACGGAACGTTTGAGCCAATCAAACACTCACCCCCAGTCAACTGATCTGGGTTTAATCCATCATCATTCTTTAGCTCACTCCACCACCCCAGTTCAGACATGGCCATATGCAAATCAGTCTGACCCTGTGCCTCATGGGAACAGTCCAGCCCGAACTGCCAAGCCATGTCTTCCCTGGACCGGAAACAAGCATCCTAGGACCGGTTTCTGGCATTCCAGCCGTCATCAGCCAGGCTTGCTTGCATCCAGTGGCAAAGTGAGCAAGGGACCCACGTCTGGGCATACCCCCGCCAACTTAGGGCGAACAAAGCGATACAAAAGGGGATGATGGACGGAACGTTTGAGCCAATCAAACACTCACCCCCAGTCAACTGATCTGGGTTTAATCCATCATCATTCTTTAGCTCACTCCACCACCCCAGTTCAGACATGGCCATATGCAAATCAGTCTGACCCTGTGCCTCATGGGAACAGTCCAGCCCGAACTGCCAAGCCATGTCTTCCCTGGACCGGAAACAAGCATCCTAGGACCGGTTTCTGGCATTCCAGCCGTCATCAGCCAGGCTTGCTTGCATCCAGTGGCAAAGTGAGCAAGGGACCCACGTCTGGGCATACCCCCGCCAACTTAGGGCGAACAAAGCGATACAAAAGGGGATGATGGACGGAACGTTTGAGCCAATCAAACACTCACCCCCAGTCAACTGATCTGGGTTTAATCCATCATCATTCTTTAGCTCACTCCACCACCCCAGTTCAGACATGGCCATATGCAAATCAGTCTGACCCTGTGCCTCATGGGAACAGTCCAGCCCGAACTGCCAAGCCATGTCTTCCCTGGACCGGAAACAAGCATCCTAGGACCGGTTTCTGGCATTCCAGCCGTCATCAGCCAGGCTTGCTTGCATCCAGTGGCAAAGTGAGCAAGGGACCCACGTCTGGGCATACCCCCGCCAACTTAGGGCGAACAAAGCGATACAAAAGGGGATGATGGACGGAACGTTTGAGCCAATCAAACACTCACCCCCAGTCAACTGATCTGGGTTTAATCCATCATCATTCTTTAGCTCACTCCACCACCCCAGTTCAGACATGGCCATATGCAAATCAGTCTGACCCTGTGCCTCATGGGAACAGTCCAGCCCGAACTGCCAAGCCATGTCTTCCCTGGACCGGAAACAAGCATCCTAGGACCGGTTTCTGGCATTCCAGCCGTCATCAGCCAGGCTTGCTTGCATCCAGTGGCAAAGTGAGCAAGGGACCCACGTCTGGGCATACCCCCGCCAACTTAGGGCGAACAAAGCGATACAAAAGGGGATGATGGACGGAACGTTTGAGCCAATCAAACACTCACCCCCAGTCAACTGATCTGGGTTTAATCCATCATCATTCTTTAGCTCACTCCACCACCCCAGTTCAGACATGGCCATATGCAAATCAGTCTGACCCTGTGCCTCATGGGAACAGTCCAGCCCGAACTGCCAAGCCATGTCTTCCCTGGACCGGAAACAAGCATCCTAGGACCGGTTTCTGGCATTCCAGCCGTCATCAGCCAGGCTTGCTTGCATCCAGTGGCAAAGTGAGCAAGGGACCCACGTCTGGGCATACCCCCGCCAACTTAGGGCGAACAAAGCGATACAAAAGGGGATGATGGACGGAACGTTTGAGCCAATCAAACACTCACCCCCAGTCAACTGATCTGGGTTTAATCCATCATCATTCTTTAGCTCACTCCACCACCCCAGTTCAGACATGGCCATATGCAAATCAGTCTGACCCTGTGCCTCATGGGAACAGTCCAGCCCGAACTGCCAAGCCATGTCTTCCCTGGACCGGAAACAAGCATCCTAGGACCGGTTTCTGGCATTCCAGCCGTCATCAGCCAGGCTTGCTTGCATCCAGTGGCAAAGTGAGCAAGGGACCCACGTCTGGGCATACCCCCGCCAACTTAGGGCGAACAAAGCGATACAAAAGGGGATGATGGACGGAACGTTTGAGCCAATCAAACACTCACCCCCAGTCAACTGATCTGGGTTTAATCCATCATCATTCTTTAGCTCACTCCACCACCCCAGTTCAGACATGGCCATATGCAAATCAGTCTGACCCTGTGCCTCATGGGAAGTTTAACCAGGCCAGAGGAGGGCACATAGCATGGCAGACAGAGTACACAATGCAGTCATGGACTCACCCCCTCTGTGCTGCTCCCTGGCCTTCAGCTGCCCATCCAGATCAGGGAAGACCACCGCCAGGATCCTGAGCATGTGGGGGGTCAGGGTCCGGTGTCCGCCCCTCCTGCGAGGAGGCGACAGCTTCAGCTGGACCCGTGCGATCCTCCGGGTCCAGCCCCGAAGGTCCTGCCACCTCTTCTGGCAGTTGCGGATCCAGCGCTTGTAGTCCCCACGGATCTCACTGCCCAGACGATGGTCAGCCATATCTTCTGCTTCTGGTGGGCATCAACCTGTGAGGATGACAAATTGAGAATGCTATTACTACACATGCAACATATCCGTGCATTACACAGTTGTGTATACATGTCTCATTCACAGGGGCACATGATGTACACAGGCAGTGCAACGATGGCCATGGACAGTATGCCAGCAGTAACTACATGGTATCATTGCCTGGGAAGTAAAACCTTGTTTAAATGCACTGTCACTGCACTATACCTGTCCAGTGCATGTAACTACACACTATGGGGGTGACAACTACTCAGTGAGCCTGCTAGCCAGTGGCGTGCAGACTGTTAGCCTTACTAGTCAGACAACATGCACATTTAGGAAGGCAGTGGACAGAACACTCACCTGCTCCCTGCTTTCCCATACAGCTTTGCTGTACTGTGGAAGGAGGCTGTCCAGCAGGGCCTGGTTCTCCTCAGTGCTGAAGGCTGGGGCTCTCTCCACAGTACGTGCCATTGCAGGGTCCAGAGGGTGCAGATACAGCAGCAGTGGTGGTGGCAGATGTCGTCCTGGAGCATGTAGTGCAGGCAAGTGAGCTCTCAGGGGAACAGCCAGCATTATATGTGTGCTGCAGAGGCAGTTACTGTCCCATGTGTCCAAAGTGATAGGTCCAAGTCGTTAGCATCTTCTGAATCTGGCCAATCCATGGAATTGCACCACTTACACACGCCCACAGCATCCTTCAAAGTTCAACTTCATGACACCCATGAATTTGCAACATTGTTGTGGGTGACCAACTGAATTTCCAGCATCAGACTCGTTCAAAATTTGAAAACGCGTCCATTGCCAGGCCAGGCCATAGCCAATGGGTGCACACCGATCGGTCCATTGCTGTTCAACGCGTACCCGGGATACAACGCGTACCCGCACACATTGAATGCAATGGGCCGGCCGGGCACACCGATCGGTCCATTGCTGTTCAACGCGTACCTAGGATACAACGCGTACCCGCACACATTGAATGCAATGGGCCGGCCGGGTACACCGATCGGTCCATTGCTGTTCAACGCGTACCCGGGATACAACGCGTACCCGCACACATTGAATGCAATGGGCCGGCCGGGCACACCGATCGGTCCATTGCTGTTCAACGCGTACCTGGGATACAACGCGTGCCCGCACACATTGAATGCAATGGGCCGGCCGGGCACACCGATCGGTCCATTGCTGTTCAACGCGTACCCGGGATACAACGCGTACCCGCACACATTGAATGCAATAGGCCGGCCGGGCACACCGATCGGTCCATTGCTGTTCAACGCGTACCTAGGATACAACGCGTACCCGCACACATTGAATGCAATGGGCCGGCCGGGCACACCGATCGGTCCATTGCTGTTCAACGCGTACCCGGGATACCACGCGTACCCGCACACATTGAATGCAATGGGCCGGCCGGGCACACCGATCGGTCCATTGCTGTTCAACGCGTACCTAGGATACAACGCGTACCCGCACACATTGAATGCAATGGGCCGGCCGGGCACACTGATCGGTCCATTGCTGTCCAACGCGTCCCTGTACATGTCACTGGCATATGTCACCATGCCTGTCACAGGTGAACATATGCCAGCCACATATACTTCCCAGGGAGTGAGGGGCACACCTACAACACCACAGCCTGTCCAAACTGTATCCTAAGGCATGTAAGGCTGCATTACCTATTCCGTGTATGGGGGTGAACATGTTGTTCTGTGGGTGTCACTTGGGGCAGCCACCCCCAGGCTGTGCACGTGTTCATGGGGACAGTATCCTTGGTGTTTCGTGTACATGACCACTGTGATGTGCAACTGTTCATATCTGAGCATGTGGCATGGTCACATTTCACGGTGGTGTATGTGTATGTCATGTCACATGCCCCTGAGTCCCATGTGGGACGGTATGTTTAACCCAGGCTGACCCATTGGCACAATAGTGATGGTCCTCCGCAGTCTGTGTGCATGTTGTGTTTACAATGTCTCTGATTTCATGTGCACAATGGGAGACAGTCTCCACATCCACGTTGTTTGTGCATGGACTTTGATGTTGTGCGTGTGTGTGTCACAGACGTCCATGTCTGTCCTGCCGAGGCAACAGGGACCACTACCTGTGGGGGTCATGGTTGTTTTGCTGTGGTGTATACATGATACGCCATGTCATGCCAGTGTCCATGTGGCAATACAGGGTCCCTGGGAATCTACCTGTCGATTGGGCTGTGATGCCTGGGGCACATCTGTCCTCACATGTCACTGTGGTGGTGTGTTTGTAACGTGGCAGCAGGAGATGGGAAATGTGACACGTCCTCATGATACCCAATGGCACAACCTGGGACTTATTGATGCCACTTGTTGAACTGTGATGTTGGATGTTGGCCATGTATGTGCCATACATGTCCTTACGGAACTGCACACATCATGTACTTGTGCCTCATAATGATGTATCGTGTGATATTGAGTGTGTTCAATGCCACATATGTGGGGTGACTGACAATCTTTCTTTCTTCACCTATGCACTGCAGGGCACCAGCTGTCCATAGACCATTCCCTGACCTGGCAACGATGGTGGAACGTGACAGCATCCGACGGTACCGCTTCACCAGGCAGCTGATTGATGATTTGGCAGTGCGCTTGGCACCACACCTGCAACCTGGCCGGCCGTACCCTACAGCGCTGACCCCCAAGGTGAAGGTGATGGCAGCCCTACACTTCTTTGCCACCGGTACCTTTCAACACACTCTGGCGACTGCTGGTGGGATGTCACAGACCATGTTCAGCCGTGTGCTCCGCGATGTATTGGAGGCTATGTTGATATACCTGAACCAGTACATCTATTTCCCTAGACTCCAGCAACTGACTGGCGTGAAGAGTGACTTCTATGCCCTGGGGAGGATGCCGCATGTCATTGGCTCCATTGATGGGACACATGTGGCTTTGGTACCACCACAGGCCCAGGAGCAGGCATACAGGAACCGCAAGCACTACCACTCGGTCAATGCACTGGTGGTCTGTCTTGCAGATATGACCATCACACACGTGTGTGCCCGTTTCCCCGGTTCTGCACACGATGCCTACGTGATGAGGAGTAGTCGCATCCCGAGGATGATGTCACAGATGCGGAACCAGCGTGCCTGGCTTGTTGGTGTGTACTGACTTTGTACCATTGTGTGTGTTCTGCAATGTAGTGTTCCACCCTCTTTTCCAACTCAGCTAATGTGCAATTGTCTGTATGTAGGTGACTCCGGATATCCCAACATGCCGTGGTTGCTGACGCCCCTCAGGAACCCTGTGACACCAGCCCAGATGCGCTACAATGAGGCACATGGTCGGACGAGGAGAGTTATTGAGCGGACATTTGGTCTCCTGAAGAGCCGCTTCCGCTGCCTGGACAAGACAGGAGGGTCCCTCCCATATGCCCCGGCAAAGGTGTGCAAGATTGTCATCGTCTGCTGCATGCTACACAACCTGGCAGTGCGGAAGGAGTTGCCTCTCATCCTGGATGACGATGACCAACGTCCGCCACCTGTGGAGGATCCTGGCCTGGACCACGATGCCAGTGATGATGATGATGATGTGTGATGTCCGCACACAGCTCATCACCAACTTCTTCAGCTGAATGTAAGTATCCAGAGATGTCATGTCAACTGATGTGAGTTTGCATGATATGTGTTGGTGGTGCTCTGGTGCTGTTTGAGTGTGTGCATGTGCTACATGACTGTATGCGTGTAGCGATGTGTCCTTACAGGTAGTCTGTACTCCCCAACAGTGTTGACATGCTAACTTGGTTCTGGGTGGGTATCTTGTGACATGTATTGGGCATGAGTATTGCAGTTCTGTCCTGTTCTTCAGTGCTTTTGACTGTGTGTCATTTCTGTCCTTCACAGGGTACTTTCAGAGTCGTTTGGTCAACTGTGATCCCCGACACCGTGATTCGACTTCCAGGGTGGTAGCTGTGATGTCCCTACAGGTGATGTGCACCACACCCATGGACTTCCTTCCTTCTACACTTGTTGACTGTGTGCCCGCTGCCAGGTGGGATTACCTTGCATCTGTGGTGGTTACAACATGTTGCAAATGTGTAATAAACCTGTGCTTCACTTTGTGATGTGCGTTGTCTGTGGTCACACATCTGACTGACATTTGCTTACTGCACCAGTGGGCTAGTTAACACAGACTGTGAATAGGTGTTGGGTCTGTGCAATGCAACGTATTTCCTGGCAACATCAGTGTAGGCGATGAGTCAGATGGCCATGGTGTGTATGTGTTGTGTAGCCCTGGTGGTGTGCCTCCCTCATATGTGTGACGTCGCCATGACTCACATGCCGGTGTTGTACTTGCTGTAGCAGTTAGCATGCACAGTGTCATTTCCCAGATCATCATCGCCACTTCAGAGACAACGTAGGAATCACAACAGAGGCAAGTATGGTGTATTAGTGAGTTTATTGACATACATGTGTGAGTATAGTGCACAGGATGGTGGGTGCTGTACATTGTGATTGTAATCCAAAGTTCCTAGATGATTTGGAAGTCCTGGTAGCAGAAATGTCCAGAGTAAAGTCCACAGTCATCTGAGACATTGGTCCAACTTGAGCTCCCCATGTCATGTGGGAGAGTTGTGTTGCAGTCAACAGGGTGAACAGTTTGCGCACAAAGGTGATTATCCAGAACAGGTTTTGGCTTCCTGGGGGTTGCACATGGCCATCGGCCTCTCACTTGCCCCTCCTCGGACGGCCCCTCTTCTTTGGGGGGGACCCTCAAGTGCAGGCTGCTGCGGTGCAGGGGACTCTCCGCCAGAGTCATCCTCCCTCCCTGTGGCAGTTGCAGTTGTTTCAGCAGCAGATGTTGTGGGCACACAGGGAGGTGTTGACTGGTTGCTGCTCATCTGGCGGAGGCATTGTAATATGTCCCTATGCACCGCCGTCATCTCTTGCAGTGTGTCCCACTTGGACTCCACGCGGGACATGTGTGAGTCCAAGCGGGCATGATGGGCAGCCTGCTGCTGTTTAATGTCCCTGAGGAGCCCCACTACCTGGCTGAGCTCTCCGGTGTTGGACTGGTACGCATCGGCTATGCGTGCCAGTTGTGGGTCATCATGCAGTCCAGACCCCTCTGCGATCAGTGACCTGTGTCTCCCACCCCTCCCACCACCCCTGGCGACACGTGCAGTACCTGAGGTGGCACGCACAGGTGACCCTGGGCCCCCTTGGGGGTTGTTGGTGGTGTTGGTGTCCATGGCCCCACGTTGGTCCAGGGTCCCTGTGCTGGTGGTGGTGGTGCTCCTTGGTCTTTCCATGTCGGCAGGGGTGGTATGTGTGTTGACAGTCGTTGGAGGGGTGGGTACAGGGGGTGCAGCTGGTGGTCCTGCTGGTGCTGCATGATGACTTGCTCCGGAGGTGCCAGGTTGGTCTTCGTCATCCGAGGAGGGCAGAGGCTGTTCCACACCAGTGAGCTCCGTATCCTCTTGAGCCTGGGACGGGGACTCCTCAGCGTCTGCTGCTGTGTCCCCATCATCACCTGTTTTTGGGAGACACACACAATGTATGTTATGTTTCTGCAGGCATCAATGGTTGACACACCTGACAGTTGTGACTGTGCCTCTGGATGCGGGCCTGTACATTGCATTGTCCGAAGTTGTCACAGTCAGGGGTTGATATTGGTGTAGCACATTGTCCTGCATTATTTGGGCATTTCCATGTGAATGTTGGGGTGTGTACATGGTCTGCATTGGTTGTATTTGGTTGACATCCGGCCCTCCTTCCCACCCAGCCAGATATCCCACCATGGAACTTGCTTCCATTGCAGGGAGTGCAAGTTGTCTTTCAGGATGTCAGTCAGTGGTGTCCTGCTGTTGGTTGGTGCACAGTTGCCAGCAGGGCCTTGTGCTCCCCACAGCAGTAGCCAGTGTCAGCCATCTTGTCAGTTGTTTTCCACTCCCTGTGATGTGGGCATGGTTCATGGTGGTGTTGATGTGCGACAGTTGTGAGGGTGAGCAATATCTGTGACTACCACTCCCATCATGCTATTGCCTCCACCCCCTTCCCAGCATGCCCATACTTCCTTCCTTTTGAGTGTACCTCACTGTGTGTGGGTGTGACAGCAATGGCAAGATGGCTGACAGTGGTGTCCTGCTGTTGGTTGGTGGCCAGTTCCCAGCATGGCCTTGTGCTCCCCACATCAGAGCACCAGTGTCAGACATCTTTGAAGTGGCTTTTGACTCCCTGTGAGGTGTGCATGCTTGGGTGTGTTCTTGCTGGGCCATGTGGGTGGGGGATGTTGGGCTGTGACTACCACTCCCATCATGCTTTTGCCTCCACCCCCTTCCCAGCATGCCCATGCTTCCTTCCTTTTGACTCAGCTTCCCTGTGGGGTTGTGTGCCTGTGCTGACAAGATGGCTGACAGTGTTATCCTGGGGTTTGTTTTGCTACAAGTCCCATGTGTGTCCCTGTGCTTCACACTGCATGACCCAGGGTTGTGGTTCTTTGTGGGATATTTGATTGGTGTGTGAGGCAATGCATTCTCCCAGGTGAGTTGTGTGGAGTTTGTGTTAGGGGGTGTGTGGGTGGAGCTGCTGGTGACTATGGTCAGTGCTGTGAGTCCTCCTTCCCACCCAGCCAGATATCCCACCATGGAACGTGCTTCCATTGCAGGGAGTGCAAGTTGTCTTTCAGGATGTCAGTCAGTGGTGTCCTGCTGTTGGTTGGTGCACAGTTGCCAGCAGGGCCTTGTGCTCCCCACAGCAGTAGCCAGTGTCAGCCATCTTGTCAGTTGTTTTCCACTGCCTGTGATGTGAGCATGGTTCATGGTGGTGTTGATGTGCGCATTGTGAGGGTGGGCAATTTCTGTGACTACGACTCCCATGATGCTATTGGCTACACTGACTTGCCCAGCATACACAGTATTCCTTCCTTTCAGTGAGCTTCCCTGTGAGGTGGTGTTGTGGTGGTGGCTACATGTCTGACTGTGTTTATTGGTTATATTTGTGCCACTGCCTAGCTCTATTTGTTGTTAGGTTTGTACATGTGATGACACAGTTACATTTCACTATGAGCTGGCATGTATTGTGTTTATCTGGCTGACATACACATTTTGGGATGATCTGTTTTGGTTGGTGTGTATTTGCTAAGGGTGCATGGTTTGACTCTCCCCTTGACAGTGATGTGTGTGTATTGTGGCACAATATTGTGTACATTTGTTGTGTACTCACCAGGCTCTGGGATGTTTTCTAGTCCATAGACGCTCACTGGTGGTAGGATGGCCCGCACCTTCTCCTCCCAGGGCCTGAGGTATAGTGGTTTGGCAGGAGGGCCACTGCCGGTGTGTTGGCTCAAGATGTAGTCCTTCTTCAACAGCTCCTTGATCCTCCTGCGCACGTCATACCACCTGTTCTGGATGTCTACCTTTGTGCGCAAACATGGTGATTGTGCGTTCACCCTGTCGACGATCCTCTCCCACATCTTGGTTTTCTGCGCCATGGGTGTCTGTTGGACCAATGTGCCAAACAGCTGTGGCTCTACCCTGAGGATCTCATCTACCAGGACTTCCAATTCACTATCTAGGAACTTGTGATTCTTCTTTGGGGGCATGGTGTTGGGTGGTGCTGGTGTGTGATGTGTGTGTTGGTGTGCAAGTGAGGGTGTGTGAGTGTGTGTTTTGCTGGGTGAATGTGAGGGTGCTATTTGTTGTGGTGCTGCTGGTGTGTGGCTTGTGTGATGGATGAGCTGTGAGTGTGTGTGTGGTTGCTGTCTGTTGGTGTTGAGTGCTGGCAGGTAATTTGAATTTGCAAGGGATCATGGTAGGGATTAGTGTCCTTTATATGGGTGGAGTTGTGGGTGTGTCTTTGTTCCCTGTTTCCCCCCCCCAGTATTTATTTGCTTAGTGATAGCTTGTTTGGCCTTTTTTTTTTTTTTTTCCTTGGTTCTTTTTGTGCATGTTGGAGACGTTCTTGTGACCGAGTCGGACCCTCCAGTTGTCTCGTGCGAGCCTCACCGATTCGTTCACGCTGTGTTTGTGCTGTTTTCTGTGCTGCGTACGCGTCGGTCGCGGGGTTTTGGGTTGCTTCGGCTCGCAGTTTTGAATGCGTGTCGGTCGTGCGGCTTGAGCTCCGTGCGACTCGGTCGTGTTTTCCACAAGTTGCATCGTACTTGGCGGGTCGGAGTTCGCGGGTACGTTTCGTTCGGGATTCTTCCTGGTGCGTGTCGGTCGGTTCGATTCGCGTGCTTTTCCGGCCGGATGGCTGTTTTCCGCGCGGCTCGGTCGTTCGGTTTGTGTTCGGTACGAGTCGGTCGGATTTAGCACGCTTTTCATCGTACTTTGCGGGTCAGGCTGCACCGGTACGTGTCGGTCGGTATTTATTCCGGCTCCGAGTCGGTCGGTACGTTTTCCGGCCCGAATCGGAATCGGCCCCTATGTTGGGGAAGAGGGCAAGGCTCTTCTAGAGTAAATGGAGCAGCAGCGATTATGGATTGCCCGCAACCCTAATCACCTAGAAGAGGTGTTGGTAACTGTAGATTTGTGACAGAAAAGTAGGTAAGAGATTTTTGCAAAGGTACTTTGCAAGAGTTGAGATTTTTAAAGAAATCAACCACTAAAATCCAGCACTACGTTCAGCCTGCACCTGGTTAGAAATGTTCCTTTAGCTTTATAGAATTTACAGAGGGAGGAGCTGGATAGATTGTTTGACAAGAACGTTAAAGAGTCCAAGAAATAATCTGAGTGGTAGAGTCCCATGGTCATAGCACGCAGACTGACTGGGAGGATAAGAATGTGTGTCAACTCAAAAGACATGAGTGAATGCATATGGGTGGACCGCCATCCACTTCCCAATATCAACAAGATACTGGCTACAATGAGCAATGCCAGGGTTTTCTTGTCTCTGAGTTTTGTGAATGCTTACCACTATGTCATGCTACATCTAGAGTCAAGACAACTGACATCTTTTATTACACTCTATAGTGCCTATTAGTTTATATGAACGCCATTTGGCTTAACAATAATATATACAGTATTTCAATGTGTTATATAGTGTCCCTTGGGAAAACTAGAATAGCTGAAACTTTTCCCAAAAAATGTTTTAGTCGGGGAATCTGATAAAGAGAAAGCTGATAGTGTTTAGAGGAAGTTTTAGGGATTCTAGGGGATGCAGGTCTTAATGTGGGAATAGAAAAGTGCATGTTTTCAGTAAATGAAATATGACACATGCTGTCAGGTGAAGGAATTATACATTCGGCATTCATTGAGGTGAGTGAAAAAGCTCTGAGTCAGGAAGACAAAGATCAGCTTCTGTCCTTCTTTGGCCTGGCCAAGAACTATGGCAATCTCTTTGACCTTATCTCAGAGAGAATATTGATGGAAAAAGGAGAAAGGTTTGTATGGTCAGATGGCTGTGAGAGGAGGTTTAGTGACATCAAAGAGAGAACTTTGAGTATAGAAGAGTTGAAGCCATACATCCCTTGTGTTAAATCTATCATTATCACTGATGTTAGTATTCATTGCTTGGGGGATGTACTGATGCAATTAAAAGATTGGCAGGAGTTGGTTGTAACATTCACTTCGAGAACTGTCAAGGCACTCGAGGCGAGTTATTCGATGACAGAAAAGGAGGCTTCAGCATACTAGTGTGGACTTCTGAATTTCCAGACATATTTATGCAGGAAATCTTTTGAATTAAGGACTGATCACAAACTATAGATTGATAGAGGAAGAAGGTAGAGCAGCTCTACTTTTACAAAATGGTTGTAACACTTTCAGGTGTATTCATGTATGAATAAATATGTACCTGGCACTTGCCAGTTGAATGCCGAAAGTCAAGGCTACTGTGAGATGCAGTAACAGCAGACAAAGATGATGAGTGAAAGGTAGAGGAGATAAGCCAGGCGTGTGAGGTTGAGATCGCTGAAGAAGAATGGAGAACCACTAAGACTGATGATGAAAAATTGCAGAGAGTGATAGAGTAGATGTCTAAAGTGTGGTTGAGGCTGATAGACATAGATGGGGCATGAACAGCAATATGCTGGTATGGCCAGAGTTGTCAGAAGAAAAGACAGGTGCATGAAGAGCTAACAAGTTAGTGTTGACAGAACTGTTGTGAACAAAGGAAATTAATAGGAGTAAGGTGCCAGGAGTGGTGAAACTCAAACAAACATGCATAACGTCATAATAAGAGGCTAAAGTGTGTGAGGAGAAATGCAGGTGGAGATACAGAATCAGTGCCAATTGGAATCTTAGGGAAGAGAGGTGTGTTCAAATGATGTGAACCAAAGGCAGTAGGAAAGGGTACAGGGGAATCACACGATTGCGAAAGATGGAAGATGATGAAGTATGAGAAGAGTGACAATTTGCAATAAGCTGGAACAAAAAGAATGGGGTGGTGATAAAACCAGAAGTCAGGGGGAGTCTGAAGATGTGAAAAAGGGCAGTGGACAAGGGTCAGTAGACCAAAGAAGTATGATGATTATGTGATTAAAGGGCATAGCTGAGTGTATGAGAGATTAAGGGGCATTTATGCGCCCCATTGCGTCGCTCTTGCACCACGCAATGTGGTGCAAGAGCGACAAAACTCAAAAAAGAGATTTATGAAGCCACACCATCGCTTCATAAATCTGAAGTAAAGCAATGCCGGGCAAATCCCTGCGTTGCCCTACCCTGCACCAGGGAGGCCTTCCATGGGCGTAGCCTGGGTATTCCCATGCAATTCCCATGGTTTTTTACACATCCCAGATTTACCAGAACTGGTAAACCTGGGAATGTGCCAAAAAGATACGCCTCCCCAGGTGAGGTGTAACGAGGAGAAATATCTTTATTACTTCTTCTTTCTGTGTGAGCTGCATTTTGCAGCACACATAGAAAGCAGAATTTGCCTCTCTGGATTGTTTTTGTGCAGGAAGTTACCCCTTCCTGCACAAAACAATCCTGTCTGCTTGCGTTGGCGCTAGGCAGCCAAAATAGCAGCAGCACAGGGACAAGGACAGGAATGCATTGTATTCTTTTAAATGCGGTGCATTCCTGCCCTTTCCCTATACAGCAGGCACTAAGGGGCATTACTTTGCCATAAATATGGCCCTAAGTGTATAACGTTTTTCTTTCATTACAATTGTGTCATTTTCAGTATTAATTTGCATTCCAATAGTTTTGTGATATACTATAGTTGTTATTTTTCACTGTGATTTACCTAGCAAATTGTACATATATTATAGTTAATATTCACAATATTGAAAGCGGGGACTGCTATAGTCAGAATGTACTGTCATTGACAGTAATCAGAAGGATTCTTTAAGGGAGTCTTAGAATGATGTAGCTATGAAGAATTCTATACTGTGAAGTGATGATGAAATTGGATCACAGCTGAGAAAAGCCACTACCAGGGTTGGTTGTCACCAACCAATTTATGCTGCATTGAAAGGTTGTCTTTTCTACAAAAGAAATATATTTAATTATTTTATTTTAAGGATTTATAGAGCACCATCAGATCAGGGAGGTATACAGGTGCTTTACATATAACCACTTAAACTATTACGAGTGATACATCAAGGTAGGAAGGGAGGAATGAATTTACAACAATTAAAGAACCTAGAATATATACTGATCTATCTGTACAAAAGTTTCATGCAGAGTAAATAGGCAGAATGCCGAAAACATGATCAAGTCACATTGTCTATATAGATGTACCCGTCCTTTGGAATATACTAACATTGGGTCAGAAATTGTTTGAATAGATGTGTTTTGAGCTGTTCCCCAAAAGTAGTGAGAACTATGGGCTTTTTAAGGTTATGGGTAGAGAGTTCCAAGTGACGACCCCTGCTCTAGAGAATAATTGTTTTCTTAACAATTAAAATGTAAACCTGGGAACCACTAGCAATAGTCTTTGCTTCTCAGACCCTTTGATCCTTCTGAGATGGTTAACGGTCCTCATAGACATATAGGACAGTTTTGATATATAGTCATAAAAGTCAACACACAGAGTTTGAAACATATCCTAGATTTTCTAGGAAGCCAGTGGAGTTCAATAAGAACTGGGGTGATGCAGTCATTTTTTTGCATTATGAACCAGTCTCAGCAGTGTGTGAAAGACAGATTTGATTGGTGCCAGATGTAATTGGAGAACTCCATGTGGGCATTACCAAAATTGAGTCTATGCATGAAGCCTGCAGCATGTTTCAGTATGGTTTCTGTTAAGCCGGTGTATATATGGGTCTAACATAAAACATATAATAAGCTCACTACTCGCTCCACGAAACACCTTAATTATTCACTATACAGGCTCATTGCGAGATGGCTTTTAGAAAGCCAGAGTCTGATTCCAACAGAGTTGTGTTGGAGACATGGGATTTCCTTGTGTGTTTAATGGTGTGGGAATTGTCTGCAACATGGCATCATTTCAGCAGATGGTGGGCCTAATTCACAAAGGCAATCTGAGACAAAAGTCTAACTTTACGACTTTTGGTATTCACAGAGGTCATTTACGAGTCGTATCTTTACGTCCACAGTCGAGCCGGAATCTCCGTACCAGGGCCATACTCTCTGCACCCAGGCCATACTCCCTGGCTGGGGTCATACTCTCCGGCTCGGGCGTACTCTCCAGCTCGGACCAGATGAAGTGTAATCAATGGGCCGGAATACTATTTATTACAAAAAGGAACATTAGGAACGTGTGATAAATAGTTGAGGAGGTCTTGAAAATCAGTTTGGGCAGGGAAAAAAGTGTGGAGGGACACTACATCATAGCACAGAAAAGTTTGCTCTTTGCACCATGGTACATGCAGTTCATGATTTGCGCTCAGGGAGCACAAATCCTGGACTGCATGTACTGATTTGCACTCAGGGAGCGCACATCGTGGACTGCATTACCATGATGTAAAGGAGCACATTTTTCTGGGATATGGTGTAGTGTCCGGCCACACCCTTTTCCCTGCCCAAACTGATTTTCATGACCTTCTCAACCATTTATCACACGTTCCTAATGTTCCTTTTTGTAAAAAATGGTATTCCGGCCCATTGATTACACTTCATCAGGCCCGAGCCGGTGAGTATGGTACGAGCCGGAGAGTACGGCCCGAGCCGGAGAGTACGGCCCCAGCCGGACAGTACGGGTCAGGTGCGGAAAGTACGGCCTGGGTGCAGAGATTCCGGCCCGACTGCGGACATAAAGATACGACTCCTAAATGCCCTATGTGAATACCAAAAGTCATAAAGTTAGACTTTTGTCTCAGATTGCTTTTGTGAATTGGGCCCAATGTTTCAATGTTTTCAACTGGTATTTATTCCATTGGTAAGGTACTGTTGATCTGTCTATGCATGTCAGGCTTTTCATATAATCTAAAGTTTTACACGCTACATGTTACAAACATCAAATAACAGGCTGACACTTTTATATTAAAGAAGTGTCAAAAATATAAAACAACACATCATGTATTTGTAAACCACATATTCACCCATACGTGTGGGGGCCATTACGATGTCGGTCGGACCAACATCGAAACTGGACCACCCGACATGGAGTCGGCGGTCCAGCTTTAATTACTACATTGCAACCGCCTTCACAGCGGTCGAAAAGTGTATTTTTTTCTATTGCGGCTCGTGCTGCAGACTGTAGCACAAGCCACAATAGAAAAAATACAGTTTTAAAACATCCATTCACCGTGTGGCAGGCATCATGCCGTGCTGGCCACACAATGCATGGATGTTTGGGGGGCCTCATAGCGGAGGCCGTGGGTGACGAGGGCCCTGCTAGGGGTCCCCAAAGTCGCTTTCCGCAGCTTTCCATGTCAGAATGGCCGACATGGTGAGGCTGTCAGAAACTGACATCATAATCCAGACGGCGGTGCCTGAGCAGACACCGACATTATTTGGGGACTTTCTGTATGACTGTATGACATCGTAATGCGAAGGTCGGACCGTGGAGTCCAATTGTCGGATGGACCACCACCAACAGCCTGTCGGCGGCGATCCACCCAACATCGTTATAAGCCCCAAAGTGTTAAATTGCAGATGTCAGTTGTTACTCAACACAATAGTAGTTCTTTTATCTGCCTCAGGGGAATGAAAGACTGAGTGGACCCTATGGAGTTGAACCTTTGATCACGGAGTAAAACACCATTCCCTGCAGTTGATGTAATAGTCCACTAAGCCACCAGACTCAGTGAAATATAAATTATATAATCAGAAGTGAAAGCAAAAGTAATCTGTATGCCTGGTACTGTGAACAATATTAATCACTCCTTATCTTTAATTTTCACAGTTATTCAGATATGTAATAGCGCTGCTTGCACATTCTGGAGAAACGTCATGTAAAATGCAAAGAGAAAAGGTGCAAATGGTCAGCCCCTCTCAGCCATTGACTGTATTGTGTGTCAGCCAGATATGATGGATCAGTCCACATGCATAAGCTAGCTTGATTGCACTGTCAGCCCTGGAATATGAAATTTAGCTGGTTTACCATGATTTTCATTAGTAGAATAGTTATATCATCTGCACAAAGTACGCACAGCGTACCAGACAAAGGGCCCGATTTATTTCTACACAGTAAGCATACTCCAATGCAATGGCAATGGAGTATGCTTACCGTCAAGATAATGGTCCATCTGCCCGATTTAAATGCAGGCAGACCATAGGTATGACTACAGCAGAAACTACTCCATCACTGCCATTGCCAAACCTAGGAGTAAGAGCCGTCAGGGAAATATGTCCACCTACCCAATTAGGATAAGCGGACCTATAGCTATTTTTTACTGTAATAATGTCTATTTTGGGATTTTCTTTTTGAAAATAAAAAAGAAAGGTGTTTGGTGCAGGGCTCTGTCATGTTGATGGAGCCCTGCACCAAACAGCGAAGAGCATTGACAGGAATTGCCATGACGACGGTTCCTGTAAATACATTATAAAGGACTGCCAGCTTGGTGGGTATTTATAAATTTGGCAGGTGGGCCTTCCACCAAGGGGAAGGATTAATATACTCTGTCCTCCTGGTGCAACAGCGAGAAGCCCATCGACATATATATTGGGCCTTAAGTCTTCAGCTCCATATAAAGAAGTCTGTCACAGAGTCCTGAAGGTCATGCAAACATGAGCCTTCTGTGGGGCTGCTGTGTGAGGTATAGGCAGTGTGACTGAAGGCTCTGGTGCATCTTCCAGGCCCTGTGACGCCTTACTCAGTGGGGCATTATTGGAGGACATTCAGGTGACCTTAATGAGAAGCATGGGTCCCTCACATGCATGTTCAGCCCTTCTGGGTCAAAAGGCCGAGTGACATCACAGGCCACACCGTCTTCACCCTATCCTACAGTCTCTATTTTATCCCTACAACATCGGGTCTCCAGCAGAGTGTTCAAACTGTACTACAGGTTGAGCAAGGTGGTCTTTGCGAGTGGCCTGTCAAGTGGCAGCAGGGACAAGGTAAAACTGAGACCTGCATTAACTACTATGTAATATCCACATATCCTCATCTGGTGACTTACATTACCTCTGCTCACTTTCCTGTCATATATAATTTCTGCCACTACTGTGACAGTATATCATTCCCTTATCTTCCAATGTATTGCATCATCTATCATCCATTTATCTTCTCTTTATTATACAACTTCACTCATCTGATGCCTTATATCACCCCTTCATACTGTCACATGTCATCATTTTATCTCTCTACTAGCTTGTATAATCCCACCTTTTACTCCCTCTACACCCTTATAAAAGTATTCCGGCACCTCTAGAGTTCATACCCTCAGCCATTAGGTTTATGTTTTTTTATATCATCAATCTACCACTAGGTTCACTTTCACCTTCATTTCCACATCACCTGTCACCTGTTGCTATGTTATATCATCGATTCCACCACTGATTTATTGTCTCATCGCCACTTTATGCACCGGCTGCATCATTTCATCCCTTCAACCCAGCTTAAATAATCCTTTCTCGTCTTCTGCCTTATACGATTGCTTCCATTTATTTTGCCTTAAATCATCCCTTCTCCTTCTGTTTTAAATCAATCCTTCATTATGTACTGATTGATGTAATTCTTTCAGTTTACCTTTTGCTATCTCATATCATCATTTAAGTAACTCTGCAGCCTTATGTCATCTATTCACCTTCTCCCTAACCTTTCATGACTTTACCCCCTACAGCCATATATCATCCAGGTTACCTTCTCTGATGCCTTATGTCATCCGTTGAGCCTCTATTCCTTCATATCATCATCCCTGTAATCCCTGCTGTGTTACATTTGCTTTTCAACCTTCTGCCAGCTAAATATTTTCTCTTTCTGATGGCTGATATCAGCACTCACCTTTGTTCCCTTATCATTATTCCACTCGCCCTGCTGCCTCATATAACATATTTTGGTTTATCTGATATCTTCACTTCTGTTAATTTAGATCAACTTTTCCTCTACCTTATATGATCCCCAGTATGTTCATCAAAATCTCCCATTCCACCCTCCACTCTAATATTTAGTCGCCCCCTATATTCCTTCTGCTGCCTTATATTACTACTCCATTCAGCAGTACTGCCGTATATCATTCACCTTTCCCACCTCAATTTCCACTGCAGCTTCATGATTGCTTCTGTTGTGTTACGTTATGCTAAATTCATTTATTATTGCAATGCTTCATGGCCCTGTACAGGATGAACAACATATATTGGTAAAAACACAAAACAATAAGGACCTTACTAACATGGCGGGTGGGACTCTTAATTAAAAAGGTTTACTGGGGGCACTGTTCAACAGGGGACACTAATTTGTACCTGCGAGTTTATAGTCTTCATTACCTCCTAACAATGGCTGTAGATTGGGCCCCATGCTGTCTGTGTGAAAGAATGGCTAATTGAGCCTTTGTGTGTTGTTGTTAACTATGATGTTGTTTAACATTGTATGAATGAATACATAAAATGAATTAATAGATTAGTGGAACGGTACAGAGAGAGTAATTCACTTCAATCAAAAAACATATTTTAACAACTCTATTAAATACCCACAAATATGAAATTCTAAATAAAAAAAATAAATGTCTAAATGTTATCAACAATTTTAAAATAACATAAATATTATAATTTCTAATAATGATTATCAATTAAAACACATATTACTAATATAATTAAAATATCACAGTATATTCCCACAAACATAACATCAAACAATTAAAATGTAACGGAAATAAACAAAGTATAACACAATTAACATATTAAATGATATACATTTTTTAAATAAATGAAAACAAAATCATTTATAGTTACTTGAATAACTTCCCACCCTATTCCTCTACAAACTAAACAACACACACCTAAAATATAACTTAACAAATTTGATAATTTTACAATTAACATAATTATCAAATAAATAATTAATAATTATCAATAAATTAATTCCTAATTAACTTGCCAAGCTTTAATCCTAAAAACAGAGCAACCTCTGCCTAAAATATATATTAAAAAGTATAATAATTATGCAATGTACATAATTATTTACCAATTAAAACATTAATAATAAAAAACTAATAATTCATTAATATAATTATTTAACTTCCCACCCTTTACCCCCTACAAATCCAACAACCTGCACCTGAAATTAATAAAAATAATATCTTAATTACACAATTTACATATTTAAATATCAATTAAATAATGAATAATTCAAATTAATTATTAATTCATTATAAATAACTTACTTCCCACCCTGTACACCTACAAACCCCACAACCCGTACCTAAAGCATAACTTAAAAAATAAATTAATGATACAATTTACTTAATTAATTATCAATTAAATAATTAATAATATTTTAAAACTTAATTAATAAAAAATTATAAATCATTTACTTTTCACCCTATACCCCTACAAACCCCACAACCGGCACCATAATTAATAACAATTAAAATTAATTATTAATGAATGATTATCAAATTACTTCCCACCCTATACCCCTACAAATCCCAAGACGCGCTATGGCACAAAAAAATTGCAAGAAACAATTAAATTACATTTAAAACAGCTAAAAATGTACAAACTATATTAAAAAACATTAACAATAATTATACAAACAATTTATAACTTATGAAATTAAAACATATACTAAAATACATAAAAATAATTAAAAAACGATATTATTAACAACGATATTTTGCAAACAATATTAACAACATAGATATTTTTAACATCGATATTACTCACCTTAAAAAATCGATATTCTTGTCAACGATATTCCTGCATCATGATAACTGTGGATCACAATATTAAAAACTCAATATTTCTGCATCTTGATATTTTTTACTCGATATTCTGTCCAAATACCCTCTTCTACTTCACTGTTTCATCACCCCGGTGTTCTGAGCAACCCAGCAATAACTCACATTGCTTCAGTGGAGTGTGTATCTATCAGGAGGGCTGTGACTCCTTCACAGACTGTAACTGATCTCGACTCCTTGTATATCAGCAAAGTAGACCCCTCTGCTAAGAGGAAGCGCCAGACCAGGGGCATCTGTAGCAACAAGTTTGGGGCTCCCAAAAATTCATACAAAAACAAAATCAAAAATAAAGTTGCCCGTGTACGTAAATTGTACATGGATCTAAATTGTGCTCGGACCCTGGGTAGTGGCGATATCAATAATTCCATTTGAGATTGGATACTTGAAAATATAAAAGCCCTGATTGACACTTGTGTCACCCCCCTCCCCCACCCATGTGGAGAAAATAGCACGTGATCTCAAAATTACTGAACTGTAAAAACAGAATCCCCACATACACCAGGGTGGAGGAGGTGGCGCCAGTAAACATTGCCCCCAAAATGGCAACTCATGCAAGGGCACATACACCGGGTTCTGCACATAGCGCAATGGTAACTGTGCCTATTGATTCTATTGGCATAACCCTACGTACAAGGGGGAGAGAACCCCAGCAAGAGGCTTCGAAGTCTAGGGATTTTTGCCCTGAAACTAAATCAGGATGGCTGCCCCTACTAGAGGACGCCACCTTATCATCTCTGTCTTAACTTTCCACCTGAATATTCCCCCTATGTAGTCATCTTGAAAAATGTCCCATGTCTGCATATAGGCAGAGTGGAAACTTATGGTGATCTCAAAAATAAGGTGTGCCATTGGTTAACCAGAAACACAGACTTCAGAATTTCGGAGTATAATGACATTCTCCTTGACAGGGAAGTCGACTGGATTGGACACTAACCAAACACTCTAGCGGGGAGTGTGTGGTCATTAATTGCAGAAATCTGAGATTAGCTGGCCTTTTGACTCCGCATAGTGCCCAGAATGCCGACTGGAATCTTCAGGACAAACGTATGACCATCTTGCCATTGGGCTATTTTTATATGGCACCTTTTCTGTAATCAGACCCCTAGGTCTGCACCATTCTCTCTGTATCCTGAACCAATTATCCACACGTATCCCCACAACCAACATAATGGGCCTAGAGGATACTGATTGATCGCCTTCGTAGCAGCAAGCGAAGTGATGGATCACAGCAACATAGAAGTGACAGCATACAGGGAGATTTCCTGAGCTTCTGCAAACTAAGGATTCATTGACTCACCTAATATACTGGAACATCACTGGTTTAAGCATAAAGTAGCCAGACTCAAACTGGTTTAACTATATCTCAAATTTTGATATCCTGATGTTAGAGGAACCTTGGCACCAGAGGGATATTATTTGGGCTGGGTTTGAAACTTTTGTTATACCTGTCACCCACTCTGATGGGGGAAGAGTTCGGGGGGGGGATTGGCTATTATGGTCCATGTTTCCAAGTTGTTTAAGGTAACCCAAATCATTTGTAACCACCCAGGAATTTAGGTTTTAAAGGATAGTCTTGCCGAACAGGTTTAACTTCTTTCTCATTAATTTCTTTAAACCTGTAGTGGAATTGGGCTGCAAAATCCAGGTCTTGTTTTATGTTATGAAAATTTTTAGAAACACAGCTGGTCATATTTTGAGTGAATTCCATGTGGTAATTGAGGGGGTCTTCAATGCAAAGTTAGGCAACAATGTAACCCGGTGTGATCCCTTTGAGGCAACTGATATTACCTTGTCTGGAGAGAGGGCAGACCAGAGGGGCCAGTTACTGCTTCACAAATTACTGGTGTTTTATCTTTACAATCTTGCCAAAATCGTGGGTGATCTCCAGGCACAAGTATCTACTTTTGTAGGCTGGCGGCAATTAACCTTCATCGATTATATATTCATTTCCAAGAGTATGGCTCAGTTTGTGGGTGCAGGTGGCACTCTAGAAAAAGGGCGTATTAACCATAATCGCAATGAACTAGCACTTTGCCTCCCTATTAGTCTCCAACCGTCTAAGTATAAAGGTATGAAGGGTGCTAACCCTGAAGAATAAGGGACTTAGGTGGCAAATATCACCTCCCTGCAGACTACTACTGTAAGGGCAGGCACGATAGAGGCTTTTGAAACCCTACATTGTTTTATTAAGACCTCCCTAACCGGCCCAGTGAAAAATGTAAAATCTACCCAGCCAGGTTAGTTTGACAGGGAATGCAGGGAAGTCAACCATTGCCTGTGAATTACCCTTAATAACAGCGTTAGAGATAGAACTGCCATAGCTAAAGCATGGCATGATTACAAAACAACCTTAAATAAAAGCAAGCAGGCACCAAAGGAGGAAGCTTGGGCAAATTTGATAAGAACCCGTAAAGAAAAAGACTCCAGGGGTTTCTGCGCTGTCGTGAATGGGAGAAGGTTAACGACCTCTAAACGTGATGGTTTAGGGACCAATATCAATGCACACATTTGGATCAACTACTTCGAATGCATTTATTCTTTTGAGAACATAAGGTGTGCTGCTTTGGCTGAGGAACCACCCCCTTTCCCCTCGATATTAGGTTTAGGCTCGAAGAGGTGATCACCGCCAAATATACTAGTCCATCCAGAAAGGCACCTGGCTCTGATAGGATCTCAATGGATCTCTATAAGGAAAATATTGCTCTGTGGGCCCCTATTATCATCAGCACTTTGAACAACCTGGTACTCTGCAGGATTCTTGCCTCTTGGCAATTACCTATCATAGTGCCAAAATTTAAGAAGGGCAACAGGAAGGATCCTCACTGTTATCGACCAATATTGTTACTGCACCCAGTGGTCAAAGTTGTTGAGCGGATTATTCTGCATGGAATAGAGACCTGGGCCCAACAACTGGCAGTATTAGCAAGATGCAATATGAATTTATAGAGAGGTTGGGGACACAGGAACACTGCTTGAATCATAGCCTATTGATTGGAAAATACACAATCGCCAAGAAGGGCTCTCTTTTCCTTGCATTTATGGATCTAAGTAGCGCATTCTATTGTGTGAATCATTCTAAATTAGGGCGTTTTCTTACCCAGACAGGCTTGCCTCAGCCTTTAGTTGACTTTTTATGTGCTTTACATTGTGAGGTCTCAGTAATGGGCTGTCTCAAGGCATGCATCAGGGCTGCATTTTGGCACCAATCTTGTTTCTTTTATACATCAATGGTCTGAACTCTTTCTTCATAGCTAAGGGGAAAGATTTACCAAAGGTGAACTCGAAATCTGGGGTCGAATACAATGACGGTGAGACCGCCACCGACAGCCTGTCAGTGGCGGTCTCACCACCATCGTGTGCATATTTTCCGCCTGCCATATAATAATGGCGGGCGGAAGGATGGCGGTTGGATAGCCTGACCGACACGCGTCAGAGGCAGCCATAATCACTACAATGGTGGTGGTGCCTGTCAGGCACCGCCGTAGGGATTATGATGTCCCTCCTTGCCAGCCGTTTCATGGCGGTTTACCTGCCATGAAAAGGCTGGCGGAAAGGGACATTGAGGGCTCGTAGCGGGCCCCCCATCCCCTCTGGCTCTTGGATGTGAGTGTTGGTTATGGTGCCCCCCTACATAACCCTGCACCATGTGGTAGGCACACTGGATACCAACAGAATTCTTATTAGACCTCTTATGTGTGGCGATGAAAAATAATTATTTTCTCTTTCAGAACCAATTTTACATCCAGTCTAAGGGAGTAGCAATGGGAGCCGGATTTGCTCCCAGTCTGGCAAACCTCTTTATGGATGCCTATGAGGATGCACACATATATGACCATGACAACCCCTTCCTGAATAACATAACAATGAGGAAATGATTCATTGACGATGTTATCATGATCTGGACCGGTTATGAGCTGAGAATCATTGACTTCTCTAATTGGATCAATGCTAGATAACCAGACATCGAGTTCACTATGATGTACCACAGAGACACAATCAGCTTCCTTGACATATATCTCAAGGTAGAAGACTCTAAGCTTTGCACCACTTTATACAGAAAGCCTACAGAGAGGAACACATTACTCAAATATGAGTCTCATCATCCCAGAAATCTAAGGGACAATCTCCCTTACAGACAGTTTCTGAGGTTGAGACGGAACTGCTCGTGCAGAACTGATTTCTTTCAGGAGACTAGCAATTTACTTGAGAGCCTAGGCGAAAGAGGTTATCCCAGGGGCCTCTTGCTAAGGGCGAGGAAAAGGGCATGGTATTGCCCTAGGGAGAATTTGCTGGAAATCAAATCCAAGGAAGACACAGGGAACAAACTAGTCTGCGTGACTTCTTTCAATACTAAGAGCAATGCGTTCAAAAAAATCGTTAACAAATACTGGAATTTGGTCGCCACTGAAATTGACACACACGAGAAACCTCTCTTTGCTTTCAGAAGGAACAAAACATCTGTGATTATGTGGTGGGTTCCTTCTTGAAAACTGAGAAGAATTCCGGCATTCGCACACAACTGAATCTCCCTCCACTTGTAGGGCATTTTAAGTGTGGGCGGTGCAAGGCCTGTGAACTTACCACGGAAGGCAGGAACTTTGATCACTTGGGTCATACATACACAGCACACCATCATACCAACTGCAACACTAAGGAGGTTATATACGCAATATGGTGTCCCTGCAATAGGATCCATGTAGGCCAAATGAAGCAAAAGGTTAAGCAACGCATCTTGCAGCATTGCAGCCGGATTAGATGTGGGGCGCAAGGGGCGCCTCTGGTGGAAAACCTCCATGAACAAAAACACGCAGTGGAAAGCCTAAGGTGGGGGGTCATTGAGAAAGTGACACGAGACCCGGCAGGAGGAGACATAGGGGCCGATTCCGATCTCGGTCGGAGGCGCACCCAATACCATTCGGTCGGGAAAAAGCCATGCGAAAGCCTGTTTCCCGACCGAACCGTACGCGGGTCCGGCCGAGCGAGTACGATGCGAGTCGCCGACCGACTCGTCCGGGCGACCCGACCGCTCCGACCGACTCGCTCGGACTCGAACCGCTCCGACCGACTCGGTCGGACCCGGTCGCACCGCGCAATGGAGACGTTTCCCGGCCGGGTAAGTACGATGCGCGCCGCGAGCAGTCCGACCGAGCCGCGCACTCCGGCTCGTAAGAGCTGTCGGAGCCGTACTTTGGGGGTCCGTGTCGGACCCCCCTGTACGCGTACCCGTGCGAGGCGCACACAGGGGGACCCAAGGGTCCCCCTACCTGTGCGTGTACGCCGCGGGCGCTTCGCGGCGTACTCGCTGTAGGGGCGCCCTTGTCCGCCTCGCACCCATTGAGGCAATGGGAGCCCGCGTACGCGTTGTACGACCGGCTCCCATTGAGTTCAATGGGAGTCCGACCCGACTCGTGTCCGATAACATACGGCCGCATCGTACTCGTTCGAGTCGGACTGCACGGGTCCGATTCGGTCGGAAATCTCTCCGGGTCCGGCTCGGTCGGAGAAATTTCCGGCCCGAATCGGAATCGACCCCATAGAGTCTAAACTTAACACCAGGGAGTGCAGGTGGATACATGTCTTGGATTCAGTAAGTACTGCTTTAAACGAGGTTGAGGAAACAAATAGGCAAACTGGCCTTCAGACATATATCTGATCCATAACTGATTTTTCCCCTTAACCTGCCATGCATGACCTATTTATACTACCCCTTGGTTATGCAACCTTTTTTGCGAACTGCCACCACCATTAAAATGACATAACTGGGTCGCAGGTAATTGACCTCACTGTGGTTTTCCAACCATTTGATTCAGCAAGGGGTCATGTTTAGAGGGGCATCTTGACTCTTGTTCTCTTGACATACACAACCCTGCTGCAGGTCCTGGCTCATGCGCCACTTTATAATCTTGTGAATGTATATTTTAAATCATTCATAGGCCCCAGTTACACCTTTTTGTATGACCCTCTGACATGTGTTTGTCTAACCTTCTTTTTCTGTGAGGGGTAACAGATGTCAAGATGGCCGTCACGTTTTTAATTTACGTGTGCAAAATCCATAATGTTCTTCGCAACCTGCACAACCACGAGCGGGTGTTGCGCATCTCTCTAGTGATTGTTTTGTTCCATCGGGGCGTGAATAGTCATTTGCCACATCGTTGAGCCCTTACAATCTATATGATGGAACAGAGGTTAAGATGGCCGCCCCGTTTCTAGTCACGGGCGTCAGACCTCTTTTGACCATGTGACACTGTCACGTGATGTAAGCACTGATCTATAGAATTACGAATTTCCAGCCGCGGCTCACATTATCACGAGCCTCTGCTAGACATGAGTCTATCAGGAAATTTTATTTCTTTCACTTGGGGCTGTGGTAGTAACCATCCGCTGCACCGCACTGCTTCCATACTCACGTGTATCCTGACGGGGCAACAGAGGTCAAGATGGCCGCCACGTTAGCACTCATGGACAGCAGACCTCACATGCCCATGTGACATCTTCACGTGGTGTCCCAGCAATCCATTTAAGAAGGGAACACCGGCCGCAGCTCACTTGACCGTGAGTTGGTGAGAGACACTCGAGAATACAGGTAAGGAGACTATGACTGTTGTTGGGATGCGGGTAGGCGGGAGCATGTAGTTTTGCACCGCTAAGCACTTAGTTAATTAATTTTATGTCCATGTTGCCTCCAGTATTTAGGGAGGTTTGGGAAGCAAGCACTGATGGACTTTGGCATCAATACATGACGATCTCTAAGGACTGAATACTACTAACATTTTGAGCCCACTACCCCGGGGAGGATGATGAGCACATCCAGAGGGGTGAGTTTCTAAGACCGTACATTGAGGGGTCATCTTTGGGAGTCCATGTGTGGACTTCTTTTATTAAAGGGAGAGGAGTACACTTAGGGGCCGATTCCGATCTCGGCCGGTAGGGCTCCGAATCGGATTCGGCATAACCGGATCCGATTCGGAGCCCTATTTCCCGACCGATTCGTACGCGCGTCCGGACGAGCGAGTACGATGCTAAATCGCCGACCGACTCGTTCGGGCGTCCCAACCGCTCCGACCGACTCGTTCCCGGGTCGAACCGCACCGACCGACTCGCTCGGACACGACTCGCGCCGCGCAATGGAGACGTTCCCCGGCCGGGTAAGTACGATGCGTGCCACGAGCAGTCCGACCGACACGCGCCGCCCGGCTCGAAAGAGCAGTCGGAGACGTACTTCGGGGGTCCGTGTCGGACCCCCTGTACGCGTAGCCGCGCAAGTCGCACACAGGGGGGACCCATGGGTCCCCCTACCTGTGCGTGTACGGCGCGAGTCGCTTCGCCGCTGTACCCGCTGTAGGGCGCCCTTGTTCGCCTCGCACCCATTGAGGCAATGGGAGCCCGCGTACGCATTGTGCGACCGGCTCCCATTGACTTCAATGGGAGTCCGACCGACTCGAGTCCGATAGCATACGGACGCATCGTACCCTCGTTCGGTCGGGCTGCACGGGTCTGATTCGGTCGGAAATCTCTCCGGGTCCGGCTCGGTCGGAGAGATTTCCGGCCCGAATCGGAATTGGCCCCTTAGTCTTTCCCTCTCATTACAGGTACACAGCTAAAGTTTGAAAAGCTGGTTGATTGGTAAGTACATGTAACGGATGCAGCAACTGCATAGAGTAGTAGCTATACACATGTGGGGCTGCAGGAAGTAACTAGCAATCTCATCATTTTGCAGATGATCCTTGAATAAGAACTCCTTCCCGGCTTGGAGGAGTTAATAGATTTAATCTTGTGAATTCCCAACCACCAAGGGTGAGTACCCCAAGAGTATGGCGGCTCACACATTGTACATTTTTTATTCCACACCATACTAATAGGAATTTTGTTTTCCTTTGAATAGGCTGTCACACTTCCTTCTTTTGTCCTAAAGAAGACCCTACTTAATGTATCTATAAACACAAATATATATAGAGGGTCGAAACGTCGACGTACAATCATCTCATGTCCTGGCTCACTATAGCAATTATTTTGAAAAAAAGGACTAGCTAAAGTGAAAGACCTAAAAAGGATGGAGAATTTATGTTATTGTCTTGTTTATTGTTTGAATTTGAAAGGTCACCATTCGCACTATACGTCACCACAGTCACCCATTGAATTGTCTGTGTATTTGTTATTGTGTTTTCTTTGTCAGACAGCCCCCATTGGTATTATCTTTTTGTATAAAATTATTTCCACAATTAGCGAGAAAAAAAGAGAAACAAAACAAATAATTTAATAAAGATATATATTTTTGATAAAAACTTACAGAGGTGTGGTACATTTATAAAAGTCTAGTACAAAATCACTATTGAATGTGAAAGAAATAATCAGGTTCTGAACAAGTACCCCGTGGTACTTACCCAACGAACCACTTGTAGCTTTATAACTATTAACCCAGGTTCCGAGGGATACAGGGTGGCCCTATTGATCTTAATGATATAATAATGGCGGGCGGAAAGATGGCGGTCGGAAAGCCTGACCGACACACGTCAGAGGCAGCCATAATCACTACAATGGTGGCGATGCCTGTCAGGCACCGCCATAGGGATTATGATGTCCCTCCTTGCCAGCCGTTTCATGGCGGTTTACCTGCCATGAAAAGGCTGGCGAAAAGGGACATTGAGGGCTCGTAGCGGGCCCTCCTTCCCCTCTGGCCCTTGGATGTGAGTGTTAGGTGCCCCCCTACATAACCCTGCACCATGTGGCAGGCACCGCATGGTGCCTACCACGTAGTGCAGGGATATGTTTCTTGTCTATTTTTTGTACTGCTGCGCTTGCTGCAGCACGCAGCACCCGCCGCAATTCAAAAGATAGACAGTGCGACCGCCTTGGAGGCAGTCGCATTGTAAGCACACTGATGGGACCGCCAATAGCAAGTCGGGCGTTCCCGTTGTCCGATAGTGTGGGTCCACCCGCCATGCTAATTACCCCCTTAGTTCCTGAATTGCTCTATGCCAACAATGCCACCCTGCTCTCCCGCATGCCCAATGGTCTACAGGGTCTTGAGAATTTTGTTTCCTTCATGGGTGACTTGGACCTTGAAACCAATACAACAAAAACCCATGACATTCCGTGTGGGTCAGCAGACCCAAGACCTGCTGACCTTCAGGAGGTTACTCAAGACCTGGCTGTTCGACCAGTAGCGGCACCCCCCCTTTTCTTCCCTTTTTTCTTCCCCAGCGCCTTGAGACCCTCGCGGGTAAGTAGTGCGCTCTACAAATTCCGTGATTGATTGATTGATTGGTACCCAAAGTCGCAATGTCATGGCCTATTTCCATTAAGGGTAAAAACATTTTGAGGGTGAATGAATTCTCTTACCTTAGGGTGACTCTCGATTCCATTAGCACTTTCCAGCCTTGACTCTCTAATCGTTGTCTCCATTTGAACCATTCCCTTGATGCTTTGCATGACATGTCCTCAAAAGTTGGCAATATACCAGTATTGCCCCTATTAGAAACTTCTAAGTTGAAATGTTTAACTGCTGACATATGGGGCTTTCGCATCTGCACTAGGTTACAGCTGGAGGAGAATTGTTTTTGTAGGCACCTGTTGGGACTAGGTCCAGGTACTCCCCATTATTTTCTGCATGAAGCCCTGGGCTTTGCTTACGTGGTTGACCATGTGAGGCTTGCCCCACTCCACCTCTGGATTTCATTGTGAAATAAACATTAAGGGCCCGATTACGAGTTTGGCGGTGTGGGAGTGAGCTGCCACGGCACCGCCCCACTTCCACACCACCAAACAGGGCCGCCGCCAGCCCATCCGCCAGATTATGAGTGAAATCGTGATCTGGAGGGCGGGCATCGTGGCGGTCCCACTGCGATGCAGTAAAAAGGCTCAAATGTGAGCCTTAATGCTGCACCGCCGCGGGACCGACGCATGCTCCATCACTGCATGGGCTGTGAAGTCCATGCCATGCTGGAACTGGGGGTGCATGCACACAGGGGGGGGGCACACTGCATGCACCAACAAACATGGGGCAAGGGGGGCCATGTATGGCCCTGTTTGTTTCCTGACCGCCAGCAGTTTCATGGAGTAAGAACCTCCATGAGACAGCTGGTGGTCAGGAAACTCGTAATATGTATGGCTGTGCCGGAGCGGCACTGTCAGCATATTGTGAGCCCCTGACCACCGTGTCACCGCCAGGGAACACGGTTCCCTTGTGGTTGCAGCGGGCCAACCGCCTAAGTTGTAATAATGCGGTCGGACCCCCAATGCGGCGGTGTCCAGATCGCCACTGCCACGCCACCATGAGTTTGGCGGTCCATGGACCCCCAATCTCATAATCAGGCCCTAAACATCTTTCAACCACAAAGTCATAGACTTGCATGCAATTTCGTGCTTAAAATCTCATGGTTGAATCACGTAAAGAAAACGGCAGAAGCCTCGGGCAGCCCTGACATCACCCCGGTCTATTACGAGAGGTGATCGAATTAAGTTGAAGGAGCGCTATATAAGGTGGTTGTCGCCAACAGAGAGCACAGGGAGTTGATTGAACCAGGTTTGAGGGGTTTAGCTATTATTCAAACTGGCACGAGAACTGAACCATACCTATCGCTAGTGAATAATATCTGAGAAAGGATGCTTTTGACCAAATTTTGCCTGGGTACTATTAGAAGATATGTTTGTTTCCCCCTTGGTCATTTTGACTCGAAGTCTATTTTGCTCTTCCCATGTAACAAATCTTTTCCTCAGACACTTGCATTTTCATTTTTTTATAGGAAATGTTATCAGCCGTTTAGACGTACGTATCTGGTACGTGTCCTTAAAACCTGCGGTTTTTATCAATATAAACCTGTCTTTTATTTTCTTTGTATGTTGTGTGTGTTATTCCGTGGGAGGATTTGTGAAAAATGCTTTATTCTGGCACAGGGCTATTGACTTCTAGCCTTTATGCATGCATAAATGCATGCATAAAGGATCCTCCTCCCTAAGGATGCATGTTAAATATTTTCTCACTCACGGTTATCGCGATCACTGCAGTGAGGTGATTTTAGGTCTTCTGTACTTTAAACAGGTGAGTATCTTGTTTGATTAGTGGGTTTATACATTTCTGCACATATCTTGTATTTGTGCATTTTTTTAAAAGTTTTTTCTGTGCTTTGTGCTCTAACCTGGTTGTACACATGGAAGATGACACACTACGAGATTTCAGAAATTGTTTTTTGTGAGCATTTTACGTGATTATTGGTTTTAATGTATTGTTTTTTCTCTGGTCTTTTATTATGATATGTGTATAATCGAGTAGAGATAATCCATCAATCAAACTCAACAATTACATGTGTAAGTTGGTAGTTCTTTTTAATGTTCATTCTTCATGTGACCTTTGAGCAGGTACTACGCCAGTGAAAAGGGAAGATGGGCCAGAGGAGGCCACATGTTCTAGGCTATTAAATGTAGCTCAATGGATTCACAGACTGCTGCGGAGATATGTGTGCAACCTGCACTTTTCAGCTTCAGCACTAGCTCAATGGGTTAAGGAACCTGCTGCAGAGATGTGGGAGGAATCTGCACACTACAGGCTCTAAGCGGATATAATATAGTTTTAATGCACCCACAAGGAAAGAGCTATATCCAAAATGAATTGTACTCATATGAGCAGATAAGAAAGTCCCGTGGATTAATGATTCTATTGCAGAGAGCTGTGTGATCTGATAGGGGACAGTTTTAAAACTCTGCATGTCCCTCTTAGCACTCATCCTTCGTTGGGCTCCTTTTTACTGATGCCTAACACACCTATGCACTGTACCCCAAATGGGTTGAATATGACAGCAATAATTACACAAAATAATGCATGATTTATTTTCTTTTTTTCTCATTTGCCTTTATGTGGATGCAAGCTATTCACGCATTCCAGGGCCATTGATGGTTATTACAGAATAAGGACATTATTGCTCACTATCTCTTGATGCCATTGATAAATGTTTTGCCTGCAGCCATTGATGGTCATAACTGTATAGACCATCAAAGTTAATTACTGTCTGAGGCCATTAATGCTCATTATAGCCTAGAGACATCGGTCACATGAATGATTGGGGACTGTGTGCATGACTGTCAGTAGATATCTGTGTGTAGGTGCTGATAATAATGTGTCTGCATATGTTCATAGATGTATTTTCTGTGTCAATGTGTGCCTGAATATTGTGTACTTCGGCATGTTTAGAAGCACTATACAAATGTCAGCCTACTGTCTTTGTCAGTGCTTGTTTTCTTTTCATTTCATCCCATACTCAAAAATATCAAGCATTTAAAATCGCTTCAATTGGATAATACATTCAAATACATACCTGGTAATTATTTTGTTCTGAAGAGGAAGCAGGAAGTCATAGGCTGATAACCTATAGGAAACGCAGTTTCCTGTTGTCGCGCCGTTCATAGTGATTACGATGAGCCTTACAACGTGATTTTGAGGAACTCTCAGTCTCCACTGATAAAATGACTTCTTTGGATTTATCAGACTTAAGGTCCTGTTGTTACCCGGCTTTGCGTATAAGTCAAATGATATTGCTAGAACGGAAAACATTATTATTACTACAGTACCGTGACCATTGGAATAGCATCAATAGAGGTATACATAGCAAGATATATTAGAGGTGTTTGGACAAAATACTGTTTAAAAAATTTTGGAAGACAGAAATATTGGAAAATGATTATGGTGATGCACAAATTTCGTGATGCACACATATCTCTGACAAAAATATCGTTTTTTGAGGTAATATCGTTGTAAATAATATCGATGTTTTTAATATTGCTTTCACTAATTTAGTGGTTAAAAACATCGTTTTATTATTTTAATGTTTTAGCTGATATATTAATTTTATGTTACTATTGTTTATATAAATATTATTGATTGTTTTCAAAGTATGGCTTGTAATTTTAGGTGATTTTGAATTTTGTATATATTTTTAATAGTAATTTATAGTGTTGTAGTGGGTTGTTGGGTTTGTGGGGGAATAGGGTGGAAGTAAATTAGGTAATAAATAATTCTTAATTATTTAAGACATTTTATTTAATTATATGAGTATATTTATTATGTAATTTAAATTGTCAATGAATTATTTAATTGATTTGTAATTATGCAATTTATGGAATACTTATTTATTTTACTTATAATTTAGTTCTGGGCTGCAGGGATGCTATGGTTATATTTTATGTGGAAGCTGGTAGGTTTGTAGTGGTACAGGGTGGGAAGGTAATTCATTAATTGAATAACAAATATTAATTAATTGATAATTGATTTTTGATATAGTAATTATGTAAACTGATGAACTGTTTCTATTTTAAATTCATGTATATATATTTTATGTTAATTATTATACTTTTTTATGAAGAGTTTCTTATTTTTCTTCATTCACGGAGTTACCCTTATATTTAATGTGTTTGAAGTAAAGTGTTTTCCCTAATCCTGTTTAGACTGCAATAGGAATAGTAAAATTAACCTCTGTACAGTTGAACACTTTCCCTAATGTTGTGCTGTTTAGAGTGGGAATAGTACATTTCACCCCCAAAATCCAACGCTTTCCCTACTGTTTCCGAGACTGGAGTGGGAATAGTAAATTTCACTCCGCCGAAATCCAACACTTTCCCTACTGTTGCACAGACTGGAGTGAGAATAGTACATTTTACCCTTCTAAAGTTCAACACTTTCCGTACTATAGTCTGTTGTACAGACTATAGTAGGAATAGTAAATTTAACTCCTCCAAACTCCAACACTTTCCCTGTTATTGTGGTGACTGGAGTAGGAATAGCAAGTCCAACACTTTCCCTACCATAAACTAGAGTGGGGATAGCATATTTAATATTCTTAGACTCCAGTAATTTTCATAATATTGGTTAAAAAGATTTTATAGCATTCATTGCTTAATTTGTTATATTATTTGTTTTTATTTTGAATGTTTATGTTATTTTAGTAAACGTGCTTTCTGATTTTCAATTTGTAATATTTTATTTATTGTCTAAATTAATTATATTTATTCTCATTCAATTGTTTACACTTTCTATGGTTTTATTGTGAATGTATGTTATATATATATATATATATATATATATATATATATATATATAGTAACATAATTATTAAATATTCATTTTACATTATATTAATTTTATTAATATTTTAAAGGTATTAACATGAATATATATATATATATATATATATATATCTATATATATCTATATATATCTATATATATATATATATATATATATATATACATACATATATATTTACACTGTTCTCCCTCCCTAAGTTCCGCCCCGCCTCTGGACTCATTCAGAAACTCTAGTGGCTGCTCATTGAGAAGCGCGTACAATTTAAAGTCCCTAGTACTGTGCACAAGATTATGACTGCATCAGGAGACCCCATTCTTAAAAGATTCATGCAACTCTATTTTCCAACCAGACCGCTTTGCTCAGCCGATTTAAACCTGCTGGTGAATCCTCGGTTCAAAAGAAAGAGGTTAGGAGGATGCTCCTTTCGGATTTTGGCCCCGGACCTTTGTAACAGTATGTCCCCTGAATTAAGAAGCATTCAGAGTCAGCCGCGGTCGGTGGTAGAGTGCTGCCGGGCGGTGACGTGGGGAGGGGAGGGCAGGGTGGGGGTAGTAAACTATGGATTACGGAGGTTTACAGGTAAGTAAACATATAAATAAATAAAACGAATTTCGTTGCGCGCACTGCATCCCCAAATGCGATGCAGTGCACGCAGCGAAATTCGTTTTATTTATTTATATGTTTACTTACCTGTAAACCTCCGTAATCCATAGTTTACTACCCCCCACCCAGCCCCTCCCGCTCCCCACGTCACCGCCCGGCAGCACTCCTACCACCGACCGCGGCTGTTCAGAGTCATCTTTGCTACAGGAAACAGCTTAAAACTTGGCTCTTTGCAATCTAGGCTCTTCCTTGCCCCCTTTTGCTTCTTTATGGTGTATGATGCCTCTTCTGCTGTGGGAAGTGTTAGGAAGCCCCGTTGCTGGCGCATCCATGAGCTTTATAAATTCTATTAACATTAACAAAATAATACATTGGAAATGTTCCAAAAATAATATACTGTAAAATAAATATTATATATATATATATATATATATATATATATATATATATATATATATATATATATATTTTCCAAATCCTCGAGGTGAAGGAAAAAGGGTCGCACTTCCAGATTAGCTGTTTTCACAATCCTTTATTTTCATTTAATCAGATATTCAAAAGCTGCACCAACGCGTTTCGTTCTCCTCCTACTGCCACTCGCCTATAACCTTGGCGTCGTTTGACCAATCTTCATGAAATTTCCCAATAAAAGTGTCAAAGTAGGTTCTGTGTGTCATGGAAAGTTTGGGGGTGATCCGTGTAGTGGGGACCGAGAAATAAGGGTACGAAAAAAGGGTGCATTTGTAATGTTAGTTCCCATAGGAACGCGTTGTCGAACCTTCAGCCTGAACTGCTGGACGGAAATACACCAAATTTGGCAGAAAGTTATTTAAGCCAGAAATTATAGATCTATCTCTGGCCATGGATATTTCGAGACGATTTTGTGATGAATCACAAATGCACGCACCAACAGGAAAGCTCTGATTTGCTGGACATAACCTGAATAGAAAGTTTCAGCTGCACAATATTATTGTCCAGGAACAGTTCCTCAGGCTGAAAATTTGTGTGAAAGCTAACATAAGAGGTCAGGGTGGAGATACTCTGACCCCATGTTTGAGAAATGGGTGTGTTAGTGACACAAGTTATGTGTCCAAAATTGATTTTTTTCATTGTGCGCTATATATTTGACAAAGACACCGCAGCCGCCACCACGGCCCCCCCCACATGTACCATCGAGGGGATGTCAAGACTACCGATGTCATTTCGAATATTGGGAAAAATATAATATATATATATATGTACACACTCACTGGTCACTATCACAGACTCATGTATGCACTCACAAACTCACTCAGACACTTTTAAACCCATTCACAAATTCACTCACACACTTATACATCCAGTCACATACCCACTCAGATACTGATTCAGTCACTCACATACCCATTCCGGTACTTATGCACCCACTCACAGACTTACTCGGAGAATGATGCACTCATGTACAGACTCACTCAGAGAGTTACACAGCCACTTACACACCCACTCACACACTCATGTATGTTCTCAGAGACCCACTGAGACATTTGTACACCCACTCACAGATCCACTGAGACACTCATACACAGACTCACACACCCATTCAGACACCCACTGAGACACTCATGTATCTTCTCATTACTCACAAATGTGCAAAGGCACTCATGCACCTACTCACAGATTGAGTGAGACTTACGCAATTATTCACAGACCCATTGTGACACTGATGCACCAACTCATAGATGTACTGAGGCAGTCATGAATTTTGTTGCAGAAGTATTGATAGACTGATGCATCGTCTCACAGATCCTGTCAAATTCTTATACAGTGAATGAGACACTTAGTGATACAGTGATGCATGCAGTTATAGATTATACTGAAAACGTTATGCACTGTGTTATAGAGATATTAAGGAAGTTGTACATGCTATTATACAGTCATTTAGATAGTTATGTGTTTAGTGTGTTGATTATAATCCATTTTGCAGTTGTAAGTTTTGAATATGGTGGTGGTTATTGAATGCCTGCATTTGTTTTGTCATTTCATGACATATTCGCAGTGATCGCGGTTACCGATGTTATCGCGCCGCCCGGCGTCACTGCGAAAACAGAAAATTGGTTTGAATGGTTGTTTTTATGCACACTCCCTACAACAACATGACTTTAAACAGTGCAGTAATAAATCCCTAGTGTTTAAAATACTGTAAAATGTGTACAAATATGTGTTTTGCACCCCTTAGAAAAGGGGCGATCATCGCAGTTACCAGAGTCGTTGCGACTCTCTGTGGAGTCGCAAAAATGGGAAGTAGGGTTTAAACAGTTTCTTAAAAAACGTACTAGAGAAACACGTGTACAAATATCTTTTTAAAGCAGTGATGTGATTAGTAATGTGTGTATTGTAATAGTTAGAATTAAATTTTTAGTTAACCATTTTTGAAGGTGGTGGTGATCGTTGAATGTCATGCATTCGTTTTACAATTGTCGCAACGTGATTTTAAATAACTAAAAATCAACTATTATTTGATAAGAAAATGAACAACATTTTGACCTCTTGGGTGGCTCCAATTTAAAAGATGTCTTTAAGTGTATTTTTCAGTATGTGAAATACATTTGCTGATCACAGATTCTCCACAGTAAATGCGACAATGTTGTGCCGACTCAAAAAATTCTTAAAAAGTAAACCAGTTTTTAATGTACTTTCTGATAAACACAGACCAAATCTAAAAATGAGTGGTATATAATATAAATATAATATACAATATACAATTATAGAAAGAAAATACGAAAATCTTAGATGCTCACTTAAAAATAAATGTCTTTACAATTAAGAAATAGAATTTTTAAAAACCTTAGAAATTCAATGAAAGAATCAAAGGTTACAGGGACATTATTAGTTAGGAATTAGCATTTAAAAAACCTTAGAAATTCACTGTAAAAACCAAAGGTTACAGGGATGTTATAGTTAGGAAATAGAATTTTAAAAACCTTAGAAATTCACTGAAAAAAACAAAGGTTACAGGGACGTTATGGTTAGGCTGACATCTCAGTCGTACAAAACCAGAGAAATTGAGCAGTTATAATTAGCTGAGCTAACTATAACTCGTGCCGCCGCAATGCACTGCTTATGTCCTCACATATTACATCACTCATGACATGGTCAGTGGCATCACTGACGACATCTCAAATGACATCACTGATGGCATATTCCACAGAATCTCTGATGCACCCACTCACACCCCAATATAACCTTTCATACACCCACTCCAACTTCAACACTACCATTCTCAAAACCTCATACACTCACTCCAACTTCCACACTACCATTCTCAAAACCATTTACACACCCATACCAGTACTTACACACTCACTAACTGATTCATAGGTCTACACACACATCCACTCAGTCACCCATACAGCCACTCATACATCAGCTCACTCACTAATACAGCAACTGATATATCCACTCATACACCCATACAGCCACTCACACACTGTCCGTCGCCCATAGAGCTACTCACACACCTACTCACTCACCCATATAGTCAATCACACAGCCAATTACTCACCTATACAGTTATACACACTCCCACTCACTTATTCATACAGATACTAACACATACTCGCTCACCCATACAGCCACTCTCACAAATACTCATTCACACATACAGTCACTCATATACTCCAACACTCACCTCTATTGCCTTGCACATATGCAGTTACTCACCCATATACCACTGACACATCCATTTACTCACTGACACAGCCATACACACACTCTGTCACCAATTCAGCCTCTCACAGACGCATGCACAAACCCATACATCCACTGACTCACCCACTCACTCATCCATGCAGGCAGTCACACACCCCCTCACCCACCCACACAGACATACATACACACATACAGGTACTCAGACAACCAATCAATCACCCATACAGCCAATTACATACCCACTCACCAACCCATACAGCCACTTAGACACCAACTGACAGACTGATACAGACATTCACACAACCTAGTCACTCACCTATACAGTCAGTCATGCTCCCACTGAACCATCCATACAGGCACTGATACACCCACTGATTAATCAATACAACTTGGTATATATATTTAACACTCATAAACGTTCTAAAAACACTCACAGTCACTGGATGATGTCATCAGTGATGTCACTGAACATGTCATGAGTGATGTAATATGTGAGGTCATAAGCAGTGCATTGTGGGGGCGCAAGTTATAGTTAGCTCAGCTAACTATAACTGCTCAATTTCTCTGGTTTTGTACGAGTGAAATGTCAGCCTAAATGTAACGTCCCTGTAATCTTTGGTTTTTTTCAGTGAATATATTTATATATATATATATATATGTATGTATACAGCATTTCAGCCCCATGGCTTTGATCATGTGTGATCAAGGCCGTGGGGTCGAAACGCTTTGCGGGGGCAGGAGCACCGTGAAAAAATCATCTTTGGTTTACATCCTCCTGAGTGCGCATGACTCATGTTGCATGGAGTGGTACTGATGTTCTATGCCGGGTGCCGCGGCATCACTTGACACCCCAAGCCGTAGCACGGAATAAAGCAGACTGGGCAGGACATATATATATATATATTGGTCATATGGCCGAAATGCGTTACAAGGTGGTCACGCTAATAAACGCATTGTGTGTAAACGAATGTATATTACCTACTGGCAGTCACCAGTAGGTAGTTACAGTTAGGACCATGTTTCCATAGTGTTTTTTGACTTGCCTGTATCTTTGGCGCCGTTCGATGAATCTTTAATTACATTTTTTTTAAAAAGTGTGCCGGTGACTCTTGTTGTGCATAGAAAGTTTAAGAGTGATCCGTCAAGCGGGGCCAAGAAAAAGGGGGGAGGTCATAAAATGTGCCTTTCCCATGTAAATGCCCATAATGTTGTTTTTTTTATTTGGTATAAATTCGTTCAGTAGTTTGTGAGATATTAAAGGAAATCCAAATTTGTATACTTGCGATTGCGACAACTTTGCAAATAATAACACACTCGTGCAGAGATCTGCAGAGCTCTGATTGGATGCTAATACTTCAACCAGGAAGAGTGGGCAGCCATCTTGAGATTCGGCTACAGCCGAGTTTAAAAAAATGCAAAGAAAAGGGGGCAGGGTAGGAATACCCTGACTCCCTAAACTTTGTCCTGGGGTCCCAGAGGGACCCTGTCAGGCCAAAAAAGCATTTAAAAAAAAATATGTTGCTGTGAAATCATGAAAATTTGTGAATTCACCGCAAAAAACTCAAGCATGGGCTCCCGCACTTGTTTTGAAAAGGGCCCCCGGGTGGACCAGGTTCTTGGAGCAATTTATGAAAAAGGAGGGGAGCGCCTGGGGACCCCCTCCTGAGACATTTTGAGCACCAGGGACCACCACCTCCCCAGGGCTTTAAATTAAATAAACATAGATGGGGGACTGCGTGGACCCCCCCGGCCGTCACCACCTCCCCAGGGCCAAATACTTCTTAGAAATGAAGGAGGGGGCTGTGCAGCCCCCCTCCCGGGCTATATATGGCCCTGGGACCACCACCTCCCCGGGGCCAGCCCATACAAACAGAAGGAGGGGGCCACATGGCCCCACTCCTGGAGTCATATACGGCCCTGGGACCGCCACCTCCCAGGGCTGGCTCCTGCTATGTCCCGGGGTGCCCACCCGGGGACACAGCTGTTTGCTTTTGCTTGGTGAGAGCTGATAGCTCCCGTCAAGCAAAAGCAAACACTCCGCTTTCAGCAAGCGGGAGCTGTGAAAATGCTCCAACTTGCTGTAAGCGGAAGTTTCAGTTCTTTCCCTGCCCGCAAGATGGAACGATTGCTCTTGCACACAGGGTGCTTCATTTCCAGAAGCTCCCTGTGTGCAATGCCGCTCTTGTAGGTCGTGGGGAGCTGTCTGGGATCGTGGGGGTCTTGAGGCTCCCCCTGCGGTCCCCAAGATGGACACTGGGTGCCCTGGGTAGGCTCCAGGGAAACATGATTGGACCACGGGGAACCTATATTTAGGCTCACATTTCACTCATACAAAACCATAGAAATTCAGCAGTTAGAGTTACTCCAGCTAGCTATAACTTATGCCCCCGCAATGCACTGCTTATGACCGCACATATTACATCACTCACAACATGGTCAGTGACATTACTGATATATATCAGTTCAACAGGACCCCGGAAGCCCGTTTCAGCCCTCATGATGGTGGTACACTCACGGACAGGGAAACCCTTTAAACCTTCTGCAGAATCATCCGATTTTTTCTTGTGGAAAACTACCAGTACCAGTATGCTGCCAGAACCAAGTGAGTTTATTTAGTCCGGCAGCAAGCCACAACACGTTTGGGCTCCCAAGAGCCTTTCTCACAGGTGAAAAGGGGCAGTCAAATTAGCATATTACATACTAATGATACTGTCACAAACAAAAACAAAGAACTCATTTTAGTTAATGATGTAGTATTAGAATTTGTGATGTAACTATTGTTTGCCTAGAACTGTCTTATCTAGTTTGAAGGAGTACCGAAATTACTTTAACGATTTTTAACTTTTTTGTATTCACACAAATGCATGAGGGGATTCTACACTTGTGGTGTACATTCAGTTAAGAAAACCTGTAACAATTTGATATTGTTGATTTTGACATGACATCAATGAGTGTTGTAAATTTGCACAATTTGTGAGATTAGGATTAATATTAGGAAAATATACAGGAAGGATTACAAATGTTTTAATCAGACACTTTCAGCCCACTTGGGCTTAATCTCCACACCAAAATCAGGCATAGTGAACAGTACCGCTATATAACTGGAGGACCATATCACAGGCTGACCATTGGAATGACAAATTTATAAAATGTAATTGACCTTAATAGTTTATAAATGGATAAAAAGTGGATTATATCAAGAACAATCATTCGGTTGTATGTGATGTTAATTGAATGTTAATTCGATCATGTTGAATCATGAATTTATATATATCTGTTATTTATTAATTTTGACTATCAAAGTGAATTATATACACAGATAAAATTGGAATAATGGACATAATGCATTGATTTGATGTTTTGTTTCCAAAGGTAGTTATTTTCAAAGAATTGTGAGGTAATTATAATTATATGATACACTATAAGAAGGCAGATACTATCATTCTTATGTAATGTGCTGACTTGACTGCCCCTTTTGACCAGTGAGAAAGACTCTTATAAGCCAAAATGCGTTGTACTTGCAGTCACATTAAATAAACTCACTTGGTTCTGGCAGCATATTGGAGTGTACGACCATGTCTTTCACAAGAAACGAGTGGATGAATGCAGTATATATATATATATATAAATAAATGAAATAATGGATTATGACACTGGTTTATGATGTGCCCATCCAGGGCGATATTAATGGAAGGATATGAATTACATCATTTCGTTAACCAAGGGCATACACGTCCGTTTTAGAGGCGATAGGTACAACCCATTTGGGTGAGATCATATTCAAACTATTTGTCGTACCAATTTTGTCTCTTTTTGAATTATGCATGATAATTGACCCATTTGGGTGTGATTGTATTTTGAATTGTATCCAGTATATATGACGCTGTGCACCATTGGTATTAACCCAGAAAAACAGGACCAATATGGCGGAATCTTTACGCCTTCTGTTGCGGTGTTCTGATACATCCGTTTAATGAAGGTGGTCCTTTGTTTGTTGCCACACGGAAGTGCGAGGTAAATGTTGTTATAAAATATGGTGGTTTTGGCGTTTCCGGCAAACAACGAGAAAGGCTGTTGCCGAAACGCGTCTGTGTGCCTGTAGTCCGTTGAATAAACTACGGAACTTGCCCCCATGAGTGCTGTCTTCCTTGGGTACGATTACTCTGTGGAGATTGGAAGCAGAAGCAGTGATTTGTATGCAGGAGCACCCACATATTGTCAGCACCCGTCCGCGAGTGCATCAAGCTGGTGCATTTGGAGCTTGAATATATATATATATATATATATATATATATATATATATATATATATATATATATATATCCATACCACACTTTCACCTGAACTGCCGAACTCAGGGCGGGTGCTATATCTGTGCACGAGGGTGAAGCTCGTGTATGTTCCACAACAACTACGAAAGAAATTCGGAGCACTCACGGGTAGTTATAAAAATGTATTTTCCTCTCTCCTGCATACGCGTTTCGGCGTTGTGCCTTCTTCGGTGCTGGATTTGAGAGTCATTCCTACACAGTGCCTGATTGATTGAAATACTGAGGCCATCATTCTCATTGGTTGTTGGTGAGCCAATGGGTGGGCTGAACAGATGTTTATAGTTCTCTTGGAACAATCCCGATAATCCTCGCCTCAGACTTCAATGCGCTGTGCAGACCCCTCGCCGCAGCCGCTGGGTGTTTCTTCTCGAAATGCCTGTAGGCGTCAGGCAAATGGCTTGGTGTCTTGGGTTTGAATAACCCACGGTCTTCAGTGGCCTTCGGGAAAGTCGAACAGCGGCGGTTCAGGCTGTTCATAAATCTCCATACCACACTTTCACCCGAACTGCCGAACTCAGGGCGGGTGCTATATCCGTGCACGAGTGTGAAGCTCGTGTATATTCCACAGCAACTACGAAAGAAATTCGGAGCACTCATGGGGTAATTATAAAAATTAATTTTCCTCTTTCCTGCATACACGTTTCAGCATTGTGCCTTCTTTGGTGCTGGATTTGAGAGTCATTCCTACACAGTGCCTGATTGATTGGAATACTGAGGCCATCATTCTCATTGGTTGTTGGTGAGCCAATGGGTGGGCTGAACAGATGTTCATAGTTCTCTTGGTACAATTCCGATACTCCTCGCCTCAGACTTCAATGCGCTGTGCAGAACCCTCGCCGCAGCCGATGGGTGTTTCTTCTCGAAATGCCCGTAGGCGTCAAGCATATGGCTTGGCGTCATGGGTTTGAATAACCCACGGTCTTCAGTGGCCACTGGGAAAGACGAAGAGCGGTGGTTCAGGCTGTTCATAAATCTCCATGCCACACTTTCACCCGAACTGCCGAACTCAAGGCGTGTGCTACATATATATATATTTCACCAACAAGAAAATACTTGCACTCCAAGAGGTCTCTATACAAGGCAATTTTATTGCATTATTGCCATTACCATACTAAACCATATATATATATATATATATATTACCTACTGGCGGTCGCCAGTAGTTAGTTATAGTTAGGACCTTGTTTCTATTCAAAAAGCGTTTTTTCCTTTGCCAATATCTTTGGTGCCGTTTGACGAATCTTCGCGAAATTTTCAAAACTAATGGTTCACTCAGGTCAGCTCCTGTCTTGAAAGTTTCGGGGTGATTCGTCAAGCGGGTCTCAAAACACGTTTTCTCCATGTTAATTTCCATAGGAAATTTAGACACAGCTACAGACCGAACTGCTGAACGGAATTACACCAAATTTGGCAAAAAGGTAGCTCTTGGTTCAGAAAGCGGCCTTTTTTTAAATGGTGTAAATCCGTTCAGTAGTTCCTGAGAAATTCAAAAAATAAAAATATCGATATCTGAGGGCAGAGGAGGATTCGCGAACTCTCCAGAGCACGAGCTTCATTCTGTTTGGCTGTCAACACTCCAAACCAGGAAGTGTTGGCAGCCATCTTGTGACTTGGTAAAACCGAGTCATAAGAAAACAGTAAAAAAAAGGATACAAAACAAGAAAAGGGGGCAGGGTAAAAAAACACCCTGATCCCCTAGGCCTGCTCAGGGGGTCCCAGGGACCCCCAGGGCCAAAAAAGCATTTTAAAATATTTTCAGCCAAATTCGCGCTGGGTGCACGAATGCGGCCGAAAAAATACAAAAAAATGAAGCGCGGCCTCCAGCGCTTCATTTTTCTCAAGCCCCCGGGTGGGCCAGGTCCCGGGGGCAATTTATTATTGGAATGCGGGGGCCCACGGGGGCCCCTGCAGCCCCGAGGACCACCACCTCCCCAGGGCTTTGGTATGAATGTGCGGGGGCACATGGCCCCCCCACAGCCCCGGGGACCGCCACCTCCCCGGGGCTTGTGTCAATTATGCATGGGGGGCTCCTGCCCCCCCACGCTGCCCCGGGGACCGCCACCTCCCCTGGGCATTTAGTAATAATGTGCGGGGGCACGTGGCCCCCCACAGCCCTGGGGACCGCCACCTCCCTGGGACTTTCTTTAATTATGTACGGGGGCACGCGGCCCCCCGCAGCCCCAGGGACCGCCACCTACCCGGGGCTCATGTCAATTATGTGTGGGGGGGCTCTAGCCACCCCACGCTGCCCCGGGGACCACCACCTCCTCGGGGCATTTAGTAATAATGTGCAGGGGGCCTCGCAAGGGATGGGGTCCCCGGGGCCAACGGTGATTCAGGGAAGGGGGGCAATGTGGCCCCCTTCCCATTTAAAAAAAAAAAATGCTCAGGGCCTGGGGGATGGGGTCCCCAGGGCCCAAAAATAATTAAGGGAAGGGGGTCCACACAGCCCCCCTTCCAAAAAAGCAAATAAAAAAAAGCTGGCATCTCGCTGGAGGCCCCGCACCCTCCCTGCACCACTGTGCAAACGCGCCTCCTGGTGCGTTCTGAATTGGGGGATTAAGTCCCCTTCAATCCTAAGGGTCCATAGGGGCCAACTAGACCACCAGATACCTCCAGTAATCTCCACACAGTGGGATTGCTGAGAGGTGGTCCGAGGCCATGCCCCTTTTTACACAACTCTGAAAACACACCTCTTGGCGCACTGCTGGTGGGGTGATGAGGTCCTCTTGTATCCTGAGGACCTCAGGGCTGAAGTGGACTTCATCCCCCAAGCAGCAGTGCGCCAGGAGGTGCATTTGCAGAGTGGTGTAAAAAGGGGGTGTGGCCTCAGAACACTCTCAGCAATCCAGCTGTATGGGGCTTACTGGAGGTACCTGGTGGGCTAATTGGCTCCCAGGGACCCTCAGGAGGCAAGGAGATTTGATCCCCCAACCAAGAGCGCGCCAGGAGGTGCGTTTGCAGAGTGGTGGACTAAGGGGCATGGCCTGTGTCTACCTATCAGCAATCCCACTAACTGGGGCATACTGGAGGTATCAGGTAGGCTAGTTGGCCCCTAAGGACCCCCAGCAGCGAAGTGGACTTTAATCCCCATCCAAGAGCGCACCTGGGAGTGCGTTTGCAGAGTGGCGGGGAAAGGGGGCATGGCCTGATATGAGAACTTAGCAATGCTGCTGTGTGGGACTTACTGGAGGTAATAGTAGGGGTAGTTGGCCCCCAACGATGTCCTTGGGGGCCAACTACCCCTCCTGTTACCTTCACTTAGTCCCACACAGTGGGATTACTAAGAGGTCTTCGGATGCCACACCCCCTCTTTCTCCACCACGCTGCAAACACGCCTCCTGGCACAGTACTGGTTGGGGGATGAAGTCCACTTTACTCCTGAGGGACTTTTGGGGCCAAGAAACCCTCCTGGTACTTCCTGTAAGTCCTACGCAAAGGAATTCCTGAGCCTGGTTGGAGGCCCAGCCCCCTTTCTTCACCACTCTGCAAACGTGACTACCAGTTAAAGAAGCATTTGTAATTTAATAGGTCTTGCATTTGCAAGAGTTAGAGCTATTGGCGTTGTAAATGTAAATGTTTTTTACTGATGTTTTTTGGAGTCGGTTGGATGTACGTTGTGTGTAGTGGAATTATGTGGTATGTTGTGCAGTGAAATTATGTGGATAGAAAGTATGTGGTATTTAGTGTATAGCAATTATGCAGAGTGGGATTATGTGTTATGGAGAGTAATTATGTGGTATGGTAATCTGTGTTGTGGAATGGCAACCTCAGGTTTAGTCTTCCTTGTTTCCATAGAAGCTAAACTATGAACTCAATGAGACAAAAAAGAAGGAATCACTGAGGAGCACTTCTGGACCTAGTCAGAGGTATGAGCAGGGCCACTGGAATTATGCGACTGTTTGGCTGCACCAACTTTCGAACAATTATACATTTTCCGCATTAGCCACATAATCCATCATTTGCTGCCTAATCTGCAGATTTGAACAAAAAAAGCTTTGTTTCTAGCTCAAACGGCTCAAACGTTACCAAAAATGCAGCGACAATTGTTACAGCGTGGTGGAATGTCCTTTGTAAACCTAGAATGGTCACCTGTTGCTAAATGTGGGTGTTAAATTGGTACTAATGGTGTGCAAGCCACCCTTGCTTCTTTCTGTGCCTCTCTTGCCTCTTTCTGCACATCCGTTCTACTTTCTGCACCTCTTTTGCCACTTTCTGCACCTTTGTTGCCTCTTTCTGCACCTCACTTGCTTCTTTGTGCACCCTTCTTGCCTCTTTCTGCACCTCTCTTGCCTCTTTCTGCACCCCTCTTCCCTCTTTCTGCACCCCTCCTGCCTCTTTCTGCACCTCTGTTCCTTCTTTCTGCACTTCTTTTGTTTCTTTCTGCACCTCTCTCTGCTTCTTTCTGCACCCCTCTTGCCTCTTTCTCCACCCCTCTTCCCTCTTTCTGCATCTCTGTTGCTTCTTTCTGCACTTATCTTGCGTCTTTCTGTACCTCTCTTGCTTCTTTCTGCACCCCGTGTGCCTCTTTCTGCACCCCTCTTCTCTTTCTGCACTCCTCTTGCCTCTTTCTGCACCTCTGTTCCTTCTTTCTGCACTTCTTTTGTTACTTTCTGCACCTCTCTTGCTTCTTTCTGCACCCCTCTTCCCTCTTTCTCCACCCCTCTTCCCTCTTTCTGCACCTCTGTTGCTTCTTTCTGCAAGTCTCTTGTCTCTTTCTCCACCCCTCGTGCTTCTTTCACACCCCTCTTCCCGCACCCCTCTTGCCTCTTTCTGCACCTGTGTTCCTTCTTTCTGCACTTCTTTTGTTTCTTTCTGCACCCCTTTTGCCTCTTTCTGCACCCCTCTTCCCTCTTTCTGCACCCCTCTTGCCTCTTTCTGCACATCTGCTCCTTCTTTCTGTACTTCTTTTGTTTCTTTCTGCAGCGCTCTTACTTCTTTCTGCACTCCCTTGCCTCTTTTTCCACCCCTCTTCCCTCTTTCTTCACCCCTGTTGCCTCTTTCTGCACCTCTGTTCCTTCTTTCTGCACTTCTTTTGTTTGTTTTTGCACCCCTCTTCCCTCTTTTTGCACCCCTCTTGCCTCTTTCTACACTTCTGTTGCTTCTTTCTGTACTACTCTTGCTTCTTTCTGCAGCTCTCTTGCTTCTTTCTGCACTTCTTTTGTTTGTTTTTGCACTTCTCTTGCTTCTTTCTGCACCGCTCGTACCTCTTTCTGCACCCCTCTTCCCTCTTTTTGCACCCCTCTTGCCTCTTTCTGTACTTCTGTTGCTTCTTTCTGTACTATTCTTGCTTCTTTCTGCACCTCTTGCTTCTTTCTGCACCACTCATGCTTCTTTCTGCACCACTCTTCCCTCTTTCTGCACCCCTCTTGCCTCTTTCTGCACCTCTGTTCCTTCTTTCTGGTCTTCGTTTGTTTCTTTCTGCACCTTTCTTGCTTCTTTCTGCACCCCTCTTTCCACTTTCTCCACCCCTCTTGCCACTTTCTCCACCCCTGTTACCCCTTTATGCATCTCTGTTGCTTCTTTCTGCACTTCTCTTGCCTCTTTCTCCACCCCTCATCCCTCTTTCTGCACCTCTGTGGCTTCTTTCTGCACTTCTCTTGCTTCTTTCTGCACCTCAATCCCTTCTTTCTGCAACCCTTGTGCCTCTTTCTGTATCCCTCTTACCTCTTTCTGCTCCCCTCTTGTCTCTTTCTGCACCTCTGTTGCTTCTTTCTGCACTTCTTTTGTTTCTTTCTGCAGCTCTCTTGCTTCTTTCTGCACCCCCTTGCCTTTCTCCATCCCTCTTTCCTCTTTCTTCACCCATGTTGCCTCTTTCTGCACCTCTGTTGCTTCTTTCTGTACTTCTTTTGTTTCTTTCTGCACATCTCTTGCTTCTTTCTGCACCCCTCATGCCTCTTTCTGAACCCCTTTCCCTCTTTTCGCACCCCTCTTGCCTCTTTCTGCACCTCTATTCCTTCTTTCTGTACTTATTTTGTTTTTTTCTGCACCTCTTGCTTCTTTCTGCACCCCTTTTGCCTCTTTCTGCACCCCTCTTGCCTCTTTCTGCACCTCTGTTCCTTGTTTCTGCACTTCTTTTGTTTCTTTCTGCAGCTCTCTTGCTTTTCTGCACCCCCCTTGCCTCTTTCTCCACCCCTCGTCTCTCTTTCTGCACCCCTGTTGCCTCTTTCTGCACCTCTGCTCCTTTTTTCTGCACTTCTTCTGTTTCTTTCTACAGCTCTCTTGCTTCTTTCTACACCACCTTGCCTCTTTCTCCACCCCTCTTCCCTCTTTCTGCACACCTGTTGCCTCTTTCTGTACCTCTGTTCCTTCTTTCTGCACTTCTTTTGTTTCTTTCTGCACATCTCTTGCTTCTTTCCGCACCCCTCATGCCTCTTTCTGCACCCCTCTTCCCTCTTTTTGCACCCCTCTTGCCTCTTTATGCACCTCTGTTGTTTCTTCCTGCACTCCTCTTGCTTCTTTCTGCACCTCTCTTGCTTCTTTCTGCACCACTTGTGCTTCTTTCTGCACCCCTCTTACCTCTTTTTGCACCCCGCTTGCCTCTTTCTGCACCTCTGTTCCTTCTTTCTGCACTTCTTTTGTTTCTTTCTGTAGCTCTCTTGCTTTTTTCTGCACCCCCTTGCCTCTTTCTCCACCCCTCTTCCCTTTCTTCACCCCTGTTGCCTCTTTCTGCACCTCTGTTGCTTTTTTCTGCACTTCTCTTGCCTCTTTCTACAAACCTCTTGTCTCTTTCTGCACCTTTGTTGCTTCTTTCTGCACTTCTCTTGCGTCTTTCTGCAATTCTCTTGCTCCTTTCTGTACTTCTCTCGCCTGTTTCTATATTCAAATGGGAAGTGTAAGCTGTCAAGTTTAAAGGTCTGCGTGCTCTCGTGACTGAGATATTTGTCTACTTGCACATGTATTCTCACATGTGTTATGCATCTGAAGATGGTAGCTTAAAAGCGGGTAGCTTCTCTTATAGGTGGTCAAATCTTCTTAGTTCTGCTCTGTCATTCGGTTGCACAGGCAGACATGTCTTATGTATATATGTGTTATAGAGCCTCTCAAATATACTATTGAATACCCCTGTGCCCTGTATTGTAAGCAGAAAGAAATGCATACTCCTTTTTTTACATAAATATTCAGAGTATGCTGTCTGAAACACAGGTATTCAAGTGTTTGTATGTTTATTTTCATTTAACATGTCACTAGGTAAAAGCATAGACACGCATGCATACCTTCACAAACTTGGTCAGACTTACAACAGTGATATGCTTAGGATTGCTGTTTTATATTTGATAGGCCTAACATTCTGAGTAGTCGATTAATAGTGAACCTTCAAGAGAAAAGTGATGTTTAAGACATCTTCGGAGAAGGATTAGTGATTAGGGTACTTTGTATGAGTCTGTTGTAAGGTACAGTCAAAGTAGGCCTCTTTCTGCACCTCTGTTGGTTCTTTCTGCACATCTCTTGCTTATTTCTTCACCTTTCTTCCTCTTTCTGGACTTCTGTTGCCTCTTTCTGCATTTCTCTTGTTTCTTTCTGCATCTTTCTTCCTCTTTCTGCACCTCTCTTGCCTCTTTCTGCACTTCTCTTGCTTCTTTCTGCGCCTTTCTTCCTCTTTCTGCACATGTCCTACCTATGTAGGCATAGTTAGAAATTAGCATTTAAAAAACCTTTGAAATTCACTGGAAAAAACATAGGTTTCAGAGATGTTATAGTTAGAAATTAGCATTTAAAAAACCATAGAAATTCACTGAAAAAAACACAGGTTTCAGGGACGTTATAGTTAGTTGGACATTTCCCTTGTAAAAACCAGAGAAATTCAACCGTTATAGTTAGTTGAGCTAACTATAACTCGCGCCCCCGCAATGCACTGCTGATGACATCACATATTACATCACACATGACATGGTCAGTGACATCACTGATGACATCACTGATGACATCTCAAATGACATCACTGATGACATCATCCGCATGATAATCTGATGCACCTCCTCACAGCTTAATATAACCTTTGATACACCCACTCTAAAATACAGACTGCCATTCTCAAAACCATAGACACACCAATACCAGTTACTACATACCCACTCACTGATTCCTAGGTCTACACACACACATCCATTCCCTCATCCATACAGTCACTCATACATGCAGTCGCTCATCAATACAGCCACTATCATATGCACTCATACACCCATACAGACACTCACACACCGCCACTCACCCATAGAGTTACTCACACAGCTAGTCAGTCATGCAAAGAATCAATCACACTCCCATTTACTCACCTACACAGTTATACACACACACCACCTCACTTATTTATACAGATACTAACACATACTTACTCTCTTATACAATCACTGACACAAGCACACACTCATCCATACAGCCACTCTCACAATCACTCACTCTCACATATAATCATTTATATACTCCAACACTCACATATACTGCCTTTCACATATGTAGTTACTCACACATGTACCACTGAGACATCCATTCACTCACCAACACAGTCATACACACACTCACCCACCCATACAGCCCCTCACAGATGCACTCTTGAACCCATACACCCAGTGAATCACCCACTCACACATCCATGCAGGGAGTCACACACACCCCACCCACCCACACAGACACTGAGGCACCCATTCAGGTACTCAGACAACCAATCAAAAACCCATATAGTCACTCATGTAGCTACTCACCAACCCAAGCAGCCACTTACACACCAACTGATAGACTGATACAGTCATTCATACAGATTAGTCAGTCACCCATGTATTAGTAAGACACGTTTAATCACTCACTTATACAGTCAGTCATGCACCTATTAAATCATCCATGCAGACACTCATTCACCCACTCATTCTTCAATACACCTTGGCATATATATATATAAAACATATTTAAACTTTTTAGAAACACTCAGACACTGGATGATGTCATCAGTGATGTCATCAGTGATGTCATTTGAGATGTCATCAGTGATGTCACTGACCATGTCATGAGTGATGTAATATGTGATGTCATCAGCAGTGCATTGCGGGGGAGCAAGTTATAGTTAGCTCAACTAATATAATGGCCGAATTTCTCTGGTTTTGTACAAGTGAAATGTCCAACTACCTGTAACGTCCCTGAAACCTGTGGTTTTTTCAGTGAATATTATATATATATATATATATATATATATATATATATATATATATATATATATATATATATATACTGCATTCATCACATATGTGTTTGTGTATTTATATACGTAAATTGTTCTATATAGTATTAAATATAAGTGGAATATAATACATTTACACATTATTATATATATATGTTACAATATTTAACATTTACTACTTTACATTCTTTATTTTAAAAAATCTATATTTTTGTCTATTTTTGTACGTTATTACTGACAACGATTCTTTTTTTGATGTTTGTTTACTTACTATTATAAGTATATAATTAATGTTTTACCCATAGTGGCTTTATTTGAGGTTCTTTCATTGTGCACTCGACTATTTGGTGAGGGGTTTAATTAGTAGAATCCCTGTTCTTATCCAGGATCATGTTCCATTGTAAACTACTTCATATATTATATCTATTGTCAGTGGCCTTAGCAGGTGATTGCATTATGGCTCAGTATCTCTACCATTGAGTTTTGTAACTCTATGGCATGAGGAGTGCATATACATACTTTTAAAAATTATTTTGGTTCACACATTGTATGTGGCTCGACACTGCCATTTCTCTCCAGTCAGCGAATCCATTGACCCCGTAGTATGCCTTCTCCAGGTTGCTATTTGGTAAACATGCACCTGTGTGGGCTCTTTTTTCTTGGTGACTATAGTTATCAAATTTATGTTTTGAGTTTGATGGCCTTTTGTTTTGTATTTCCTTCTCTAGCTTGTATGTACAGTGTACTGTTGGGTGACATTTGGGAATCCCAGCACTGATGAAGTTGCCAATCATTGTTTCCTGGCAATAAAACATGTTTGCCATCTGTGACATTATGATCTGAACATGTCATTTGTTTTTAACTATGTGCCAAGGGCCTACATATCAAAAAGTTATTCAGTGCCCTTGTGGACACATTTTTAAATTTGGGAGAGCGAGTAACAAACTCTTTGATCTTTTCTTTGGGGACCTTATCACACGAAGCAGCTGGAGGATAGAGTAGCAGATCAAACTGTGTAGCTCACACTACAGTTCTCTACCACTGCCCTATCTAGGCCAGGTAGGATCTCCTGTTTGAAGAGGAAAGTGCTGATGATGACAAATTGAGCCAGTTGGCAGCATTCTCCAACAGTCTCATGATGACTGCACCTGTGAGTCACTTCCTATTTTTTTTTACAACATTTTGTTTTGTTCCCTCGTTTTTGACACATTCATACTGTCACACTACATACACATACCCCCAGTGATATTGCCACTAAGTATATTGTGATAGGCCTTTACAGTCTGAAAGTTCATTTAGGAGCCTTATTACAAGATGTTTTTCAGTATTGGGATTGGAGAATGGGGTAGTTTAGTTTTTGCATCCGCTGAGAGTTGTACCTTATCTCCTTGGTGCAAGATCTGCATGGCATTGCGTGAGAGTCTTCTAGTCACTCTGTGTCAGTTTCGATGAGACTTTCAGCTGTGCAGTAAGGCTTTGCATAACTCAGCATCGGTTCTGATGAAGTTTGTAGCTGTGTGGCAAGGTTTTATGGAGCTTTGAGTCCATTGTAGGTGGTTCTGATGAAGCAATCATCTGTGCGGCAAGGCTTCGCTGGGCTTTGTGTCACTTTGTGCTGGTTCTGAGGAAGCGTTCAGCTGGGTGGCAAGGCTTTGCGTTGCTTTGTGTCGCTCAGCATCAGTTCCGATGAAGCTTTCAGATGTGTGGCAAGGCTTTGCAGGGCTTTGTGTCACATTGCACCGGTTTGAATTAGGCAAGGAGCTCACTATGATGCCAGCCAATGGTCCAGGATGTTGGGAGGCAACTCTTGGGGATCAGGAACTCATTCAAGCAGAGGCCAGCAGGGCTCAGGCAAGTCAAGTTGCAGGTCCAGTTGCAGCCTGTCATCTGGAGAGTTGCAAGGAGACCTCTGGAGATTGTTGTGTCATTGTAACTCAGAACAGGAGGTCAGTAAACTGACTCCAGGAGTCACTCAGGCAGCCTGTGAACCAGGAGATGGTACAGTTCTCCTTCAGCAAGGCAGGGAATCAAGTAGCAGGGAAGTCCACTGGGGCTCCAGGCAGGCCTCCAGCAGCAGGGCAGGTCTTTGGTAGCAGCAGGGCAGTCCTCTCTGTGTCCAGGCAAGACTCTAGCAGTAGGGCAGTCCTCTTGAGAACAAGAAAGTCCTTCTAACATCTTCCACAGGTCCAGTAGTGTACTGAAGATTTGCTCTTAGGGTCCAATATTTATACCTAGTGCCAGCCTTTGAAGTGGGTGTGACATTCTGGCTACACCCACATCTGGTTCTGAAAAGTTCATCCCTTCTCACGCCATGGCTCTAATGAGTCTGGGTGACAAAGGACTGGTGCCAGGTTCCTTTGTGTGTGTGCTGGTGGTAGACCTGTGAAATGAAAGTGGGGCTAGGAACAGATCCTCCCCACCCATCCTGGCTGGAGGGCCCATCCTGCTAACACCTTTGTCTCACTGTTTGGGAGGAATACACAAAGGCCAGCTACCAAGCTATTGGCATTCATGTGACCTAGGACATAGGCAGCAGGCACCAAATGGTTATGGCATGAAATTGCCAGCTTTCTAGAAGCAGCATTTTCACAATTGTGATTTAAAATCCCACTTTACCATTAAAAGGATTTTAAATTACAATTAATTTGAGACCAAACTTGACCATGCGACAAAAGAGACAATGCACTCTGCCCTATGGGATGTTTAGGGCCTTCCTTAGGGGTGACTTTTATGTTTTAAAAAAAGAAGATTTAGGCCTGGTAAAAAATGCTTTACCATGTTTTAGGTAGAGAGCACAAACACTTTAGCACTGGTTAACAGTGGGAAAGTGAAGAGTCCTAATGCTAAGAAAGACTAATTAAAAGACGGCCAAGTCCAACAGGGACTAAGAAGTAAAAAGAAAAGACCAGAAAACAAGCATTTTCGTACTTTGTATCAAGGATCGTGGAACAATATCTCAACAAAGACCCATCTAGCACTATCACTCCTCTGCTTCAGGAAGGAATTAAACATCCACCTCTTCAAAAAAGAACACATCTGCAAGAACCAAAACCTCCTACATTCCCTACATTAGATGTCACTGAAAGAGAGATCAATCTACCTGCCAATTCCCTGAGGAGACAAAGGGTGCTACTCACGTAGGTGTTGTCACAATTACAGACCTTCAGTTATGGACTCAGTGTGCAATCTTTGAAAACATTCAGTATATTTTCTTTGGTAGATGATGGTGCTTTTATGTTAATCTGTATATTTGTTTGGATTATTTAGGACATCTAAAATGGCTTAAAGTTCTACTTCCTGTGTTTTGTTTCTTCATCTCAAGTACATAAGTTCAATAGTTTCCGACTCAACATGACAGCTTACATATGCCATTGATTACATAGCATGGATTTGGGTCTAGATATTTTTCTCTTCTGGTTTTTCTGAAGTCTGTTATCACAAAAAGGTAATGTTAAATCTGTATAAGAAGTCTTTGTTTTCAATTAGTTTCATCTTGAAAATGGCACCACAATTGGAACCATCTGAGTATTCTAACTAACTAATAGTTTGCTTCCTCTTTAAATAACTTAAGACAAATGGTTAGTATAAGAAATTGGGCTATTAGTTGAGAGGGGGAAGCCTCAATCAAATAATAAACACAGTCCTAGTCAGGGTGAACTACAAAAGTCACTAAATAAATATGTGCCTAACCCTCTGATAGCTTGCAAAAAAGCATTCAGGTTTAACTTAGAGACATCGTGAAAAGTTTTTATGAAACACTCAAACAGTAATAAAGTGAAAACATAACACAAGAACAATTCCAAACCAATTTTGAAAAATAGAGTAACATTTAATGAATAAAATGACACTAAAATGAAGAAAAAAAATGAGTAGAACTGGAGTTAGGATTTTTTAAAGTTTCTAATGAAAATAGCACCAAAAAGCACTAAGCACCAACTTTGGTTATCTGGTCGCGCTGGACCAGGACTAAGGCCGACTGTGATAAGGGCAGGCTGGGTTCAGGGCAAAGTTCGACCCACTGGCAGTTGTACCTTTTAGTCCTTGGTGCTGCAATGCGAAGTCCTGTGTCAGTTCCAGTGAAGCTGCTGCTCAAGCGCTGCAAGGTGCTCCGATGTGAGGTCCTGCTGCGGGCAGCGCCGTGCTATGCTGGAGCTGCATGTTGCTGCAATACAAGGTCCTGCATCAGGCTGTGCCACTCGGCATCAGTTCTGGTGAAGCCATCGATCAGGAGCTGCGAGATGCTGTGATGCGAGGTCCTGTGAGTGAAACCTTCAGTTGTGCAGTGAGGAGTACATTCTAACTCTAGCCAAGGGTCCAGGACAATGATGGTGCCATACCCCTTAACACATTTCCTACAGTAACCAATGAGGCCTAAGAAGGCTTTCACCTCAGTCTAGGAGGCCTCTCAAGCCAGAATGATCTGTTTCTTGAGTTAGAGGGGCTGCACTTTGCCATCACTGACTTGGTGGCCCAAGTTCACAACGAATCCCTGCACTATCTGGTACTTACTGGCCTTGATAGTCAGGCCTTGCAAAGCATGAAGCACTGCCCAGAGGTGGTGCAGGTGGTCATCCCAGCTAGAGCTAAAGACTGCGATTAAATCCAAGTAGGAGTCACTGAAGTGCTCCAACAGAGCCAAAACCCAGTAGACCAACCTCTGGAAGGTGGCAGGAGCATTCTTTGACTCAAAGTGCATCACTCTCAATTGGAAGAGGCCCTCCTTTGGGGTGGAGATTACAGACCTCTTCTTTCGGTTAAGGCAATCTGTCAGCACCCTGATGTCAAATCAAATGTACTCAGGAACTTGATAGCTCCCAACCAATCAATGACCTCGTCAGCTCACTGGACAGGGTGTGTATTAGTATTGGTGATTGAGTTGAACTCTCTGCAATCCACATAGAACTAGAGTTCTGTTGTGGTGCCTGGTGGGGCAGCCTTGAATACCAGAACCAATGGACCAGACCAAGGGCTATTAGAAAGCTCAATCACCCCTAACTCCAGCATCTTTGACACTTCACCCTTAATACTGGCTCTAACTTTGTCAGGCAGCTTGTGAATTTTGTTTTTCACAGGCATGCTTTCCCCCCGTGACTATGTTGTGGGTACACTAATTGGTGAGGCCTATGGTCAGTGAGGAAAAGAGGCAAATTGCCCTAGCAAGTGACAACAGCCCTTCTGTTGCTCTTGGGTCCGGTTAGGGAGAGGACAAACCCATCCTGCTCCTTAGAAGACAGAAGGCCAGGGCGAGGCTCGCTCTCCTCCTCCACACCATTATCTATCACCATGAGCATGGTTATTTCACACCTCTCAAAGTGGGGTTTAGGTGGTTAACATGTAGGACCCTTAAGGAGTTCCTTAATGTCTTGATGTCTACCAGGTAAGCAATCTCTCCCTTCCGCTCTTTCACCTCATATATACTGGTCCACCAGTCCTTTAATGCTCGGGGCTCCACGAATTCCATTACCACACTTTTTTGCCAGGTTGGTACTCTACCAGAGTAGCCTTCTGGTTGTACCAGTGCATCATCACTTCCTGGCTTACTTTCAGGTTCTTAGTGGCCTTTTTACAGAAGCACTTCATCTGAGAACGGAGGGCCAACATGTAGCTCACTACATCCTGAGAGGGTTTCTTGGGAGTCTGCACCCTCCCCTATTTGACAAGACTGAGAGGTCCTCACACACAGGTAGGTCAAAAAGAAGCTTAAAGGAGCTGAATCGCACTCCCTTCTGAGGAAAGTCCTGGCAAGCAAAAAGAAGGCATGGCAAGAGAACATGCCACTTACTCCTTTTGGGTTCTGGTAGGCCCATAATCATGCCCTTCAGGGACTTGTTCAACCTTTCAACAAGCCCACTGGTCTGGTGGTGATATGGTGTGGAGAACTTGTAGGTTACCCCACACATATCACACATGAACTGGCAGACATGAAGTTGGTTCCTGTGTCAAACACAACCTTCTAGGTGAAAACCATGCAGGTAAATATCCCTAGCCGTGTCCTGGCCACTAGGTGCTCAGTCAGTCAGTCAGTCAGAATAACTTTATTCAGTCTTTTACGACCATAAAAGTATACAAGATAAACAACATACTCAGTCACCTTCTTCAGAAGAATGGCCTACAGGTACTTGGTAACATAGTCTACCAAGACTAAGATGAACCTGTTACTCAAGGCAGTCTTGTAGTCCAGAGGCCCAACAATGTCTAGATCCACCCTCTCAAAGGGTTTTCTCAGTACGGAGATTGAAAGCAGGGGAGCCTTTTGCTTTGCCCCTGACTTCTCAGTGGCCTGACAGGTTACACAGGATGTGAAGAATGCATCTCATTGCACTCTCATCAGGGGCCAATATAAATGGATGACCAACCTTGCAAAGGTTTTGGCCTGTCCCAGGTGTCTTGCCAGGGGAATGTCATTATTCAACTCCAGTAGGAAGGCCCTGTATCACTGAGGGACCACCAACAGATAGGTTGCTCCAGGCTCAGGAAACGTAGGTTCACTATACAAGAGATCATTCTCCCAATTGATCAGATGACCCCAAAGGTGTCTTCAGCTGCCTGGGCCTCAGTCTGCCATTATAAACCCTTGAGTAGGGCACTCCCTCTGTGCTTTGCAGAACTCTGCCTGGGACAGCCCCCTTTCAGCCTGCCATCTGGCCAATTTAGGTAGGTTTCCCAGGACAGCAATGTGTTCCTCTGTGCGTTCACAAGCATCACCCTCAGGATCATCCTCTTCCTAGACTGTGGGAATCTCAGGGGTGGGTTTCTAATGACCCTTGCCCTTTCTATTTTTGGAAGGCACCTGGGGCATTTTTCCAGGCTCCAGGTCCTTTTAACTCCCCTGACAGGCTGCCATGAACCATGTGGTCAGGCACACCGACTCAGGCAGTTGCAGCATCTCCAGGTGAGACCAGAGTTCCACCTCTTTCCAGGTGGTGTGCTCCATGTCATTCCCTAACAGACAATCAACAGGTATGGCCAAACTAGCAGCTACCTTCAAGGAACCTGAGATCGCTCCATTCAAAAGGAACTAGAGCTGTTGGATAGTGGCTCACCTGGATGTCTGCTGTCATAACCTGGTGGACTACATCAGGGACCTCCTGCTCTAAGGACACAAAATGACACTTAACAGCAGTCATAATGACTCCTGTGACTCTCAGAGCCTTCACCTTCTGCACATTGATGGTGACCCACTGCCTGCACTTCTTGATGTTGTTGGGGACATGGGTCTTTGGCACTATTTCTTTGTCACCCAGGGACACTAGGGTAACCTCTGTACTTCACCCCGAGCACTACACTTGCCCTTCCCGGCACTTGCCCAAAAGTGGAGGTTGCTTCCTGCACTCTCAGATTGGATCCCCCTTAAAGTGCCCAAACTGGTAGCACTAATGGCACTTGGGTGTAAAGTGGCCTGAGGCCTTCTTCCCATGAAAACCTTTTGTTGAGGATTGGACTAGGATTCCTTTTTCTGATAACTCTTTTGGGAACCTTTAGAGAATTCTTTAGGTTTATTCTAGTCTCCCCCTCTTTCATCTGGTGGGGACCATGCCCACCCTTTTGGTGATCCCCTCTGGTACCTTCTTTGACACTCTGGTGCTGATCCAGAGGTCAGCTTCCTCTGCAAGCTCCCTGGGTACAGTGAGCTTGGTATCTATCAGGTGCTAGTGCAACTCTGTAAAGCAATTACTGAGCATGTTCCCACTTAAAATCAGGTTATACCACTCATCAACATCATTCACAGTGCTGACCCTCACCCAACCACATACCTTACACCTTACCTTACCTCACCATGCCTTATCATAGTATTTCCACAAAATCCACTTAAGTCTGGTTAGACACTTTGTGACTGTCCCTGAACCTCAAGCTGTAGTTCTCTATGGCGAGACCAAACTTGGTGATAAGGGCTGATTTCATGGTGGCATAGGTCATATAGTCAGCTGCCTGTAGGGCTTGCAGGGTATCCCTCCCCCACCATTGACATGTGCTTCCATGGACTAGCCCCCCAATCCTCCTCTGGGATCATATGTATTCTCCAGGCTACCTCAGAGGCTACAAACCACTTATTAATATCATCCCCCACCACATGACTGAACACCTAGTCTTTAGTAGGCCTGGGCGGTGAACTCTGCTTCATTCGCGGAGTTTGCGGAGTTTTCTGCACTCCGCACTCCGAGGAGCTCGCAGAGTGCAGAATACTCTGCTCCACATAGTGCAGTGGAGTTTTTCCCCCACTTGTATTCGCGAACGGTAAGTTGGCGAGCGTGAGCTGCCGCTTGGGTAGAATTTCGACCCGAGCGGCAGTAAGATCAGTGCAAACGGCAGTTCGCCACTTGCAGGGTTCCGCATAGAGAAACTCTGTGAACTACGCCCAGGCCTGGTCTTTAGCAATGTCTGATCTTTTGCGTCCATTGGATACTGCATTGTCACTGCCACCATTGCTGCTGAAATGTATGAGCTGTTAGGTTGTGAGGGCCAACTCATTTTGACTTATTTCATGAGTCAGCAGAATTTACTTTACTCCCTGAGCCAGTGATTCCTCCTCTGAGGCCCTTTCAACCTCAGCCTTCTCCTTCTCTGCATCCAGGTTCAGTGTGGCCAGCTTCAGCTGGGCCTCCCTTTCAGCTCTCCTGTATTCATGGGATAGGTTGCGGGAGGACACACCACTCCCTGCTCTGGAAGGACACCTCACTCCTGTGGGCAGTAGTCCTCCTGTTATTGGAGCTCTGGGCCTGTCACCATGCCATACCATGCCATTCCTCATCCTTATCCTCCTTTCCATCTTCAGAGTCTTCTCCCTCCTGCTCCTCTGTTGCAGCTTGCATCCTGTGGACCTCCTCAAAGGCTCTGAGAGCTATTTGAAAATCCACTTTTGTGGCTCTCTTTCCTTATGGAGTTTCTTCGGGGCATATTATCAAGAACGGCGTTAACATTATCGCCGGTTTAGCGGCAGAAAACTGCCGCTAAAGCGGCGATAATGGGCTTGATAATATGCCCTTGAGAATTCCAATAGAAGTCCATGTTCTGGTGTGAACATGGGCTTCTATTGGAATTCTCCAGGGCATATTATCAAGCCCATTATCGCCGCTTTAGCTGCAGTTTTCTGCCGCTAAACCGGCGATAATTTTTAACGCCGTTCTTGATAATATGCCCCTTCAACTCTACATGAAAATATAAATGCTGCTGAGCTCCAACTCCATTTTTGCAAGCAGGCTTCACAGATGCACACATCTGAAGCAGAAATTTGATTTAGAATAGGAAAAGAATGTGGCCAATCAGGGAACATTTATAAAATCAATTCTGGCTGATTATCACTATGGATTTTAGGTTTTACACAAACTACTGAGTGGTACTGCACAAGCACTGGATCCCACTACTGAACACCAATGTAGGAAATTGGGTTATTAGTTGAGAGAGGTGGAAGCACCACTCAAATCATAAACACAATATATGTCAGGGTGAACCACAAAAGTCTCTAAATAAACCTCTGCTTAACCCTACTGTAGATACATGAAAACATAACACATGAAAAATCCCAAACAAAATTAGAAAAATTGAGTAAAATGTAAAAAATATTATGACACTAAAATGACAACAATCCAATTAGTAGAACCGGAGTTAGGAATTTATAAAGTTTCTAGTCAAAATAAAGCCAAAAAGTACAAAGCGCCAATTGCAGTTATCTGGTCGCGCTGGACCAGGGCAAAGCCACAAGTTCAATCCGACTCTGATGGAGTGTGTCCCGGGTACAGGACCGAGTTCAGCCCACTGGGAGTTGTACCTTTTTGTCCCTAGTGATGCGATGCAATGTCCTGCTTTGTTTTGCACCATGGTGTGATAGTTCTGGTGAAACTACTGATCAGGAGCTGCAAGGTGCTGCGATGCGAGGTCCTGCATTGAGCTGCACAGCGTTGTGTCAGTTCTGGTGAAGCCACCGATAAGGACGTGTGAGGTGCTGCAATGTAAGGTCCTGCATCAATCTGAGTCATGCTGCGTTGGATCAAGTGAAACCTTCAGTTGCGCAGTGAGGAGTACACTCTGACTCTAGCTAAGTGTTCAGGACCTTTGAGGGCAGCACTTGGGGATCAGGACTCACTCTTACAGAGGTCAGCATAAGTGACCAGGTCAAGCCCAGTTGGGTCTGGTCAGCTGGGAAGCAGAGGAGGCCTCTAGAAGCTTGTTGTGCCCCTGTAGCTCAAACAGGAGGTCAGCCAGCTGACCCTTGGAGTCACTTCTGGGCATCCTGGGTTTCTGCAAACAGGTCCAGTCTTCCTTCTTCAAACAGTAAGGCAGTCATCTTCTGAATCTTCCACGGATCCAGGAGTGTTCTGATGAGAGCTTCTGAAGAGGCCACTTTTATCACCAGTGCACAGCCTATGGGTAGGGGATGTCTCCCTTGGTCTAACCTTTTCCCAAGTTTGGCTCCAAACTACCTGGAGTAATAAAGGGCAGGCAGGCCTAGGTGTGACTCACATTTGTCAGTGGCAGGGCAAGCAGCCCTTAGACGTCAGGTAGGGGGTGGCCAAGCCCTGATGCCACCCTTTGAAGCTCACGAAGGACTGAAAACAACCCCCCAGGACATCCAGCTCAGGAGCATACCCCACGCAAAAGCCCTTTTGTCCCCTTGACTGGAAAGAATGCACAAAACACCACAGTCATGTGACCCTGGACTCTGGCAGAAAGGCACATTTGGTTTAGGCAGAAAAATGTAAACTTTCTAAAAGTACTAAAGTACACAAAAAGTGATGGACGTAATGCTTGAATTATTCTCAGCCTCTAGTAATTAGTCAGGATGCATCCCATTCCATAGTTATTTTGCACACCATGCCACCTCAGTTTGGACCAAGCTATATGCCAATCAGTCTTGACCATGCTCCAATAGAAACAGTCCAGCTTGAACTGTCAAGTCAGGTCCCCCCTGAACCGGAACACAAGCAACCCAGGACCACTTTTGCCCTTGGTATGGCCTCATCAGCCGGGTATAGAATGGTTCCAGTGACACAGTGTTCATGGGACCCACGTCTGGACATACTCGTTCCACTAAGGGCAACATAGTAAAGGATTAAAAAAGTGATGGATGAATGCTTGAATTAATCTCAACCACTAGCAATTACTTGGGACGCATCCCAGTCCATCATTATTTTGTACACCATGCCACCTCAGATTGGACCGAGCTATATGCAAATCAGTCTGGACCCTGCTCCAATGAGAACAGTCCAGCCTGAACTACCAACCCAGGTCTTCCCTAAACCAGAACATAAGCAACCCAGGACTGGTTTCACCCTTACTATGGGCTCATCAGCCGGGTATAGTTTGTAACTTAAAATCCAACTTTACCATTAAAGGGGATTTTAAATTACAATTCATTTGAGTAGAAAAATGATTTCTCTATCTGGTCCCAAACTGAAGTATGACTTATTAATTATATTAAGGTAAACCATTGTTAGCCTATGGGAAAGATAGCCTTGCAACAGTGAAAAACAACTTCAGGAGTCTTTCACTGACAGGGCATGTAAAATGTAAGTACATATGTCCTACTTTTATACCATGCATGCTTCCCAATGAGCTTTTAGGGCCTACTTTAGAGGTGACTTGTAAGTACTAAAAAGGAAGATTATGGCCAGGCAAAAGGTTTATTTTGCTAAGTCGAAATGGCCGTTTAAAACTGAACCATAGGCTACAGCGGCAGGCTTGAGGCATGTTTTGCAGTGCTACTTTAGTGGGTGGCACTATTGGTGTTGCTGCCCACTAATAGAATTTAATGTACATGCCCTGGTTACATGTAGTACCATTTACTAGAGACTTACACGCAGAGCCACTGGATTTATGCGATTCTGCGACCAAAGCTTTTTTCTCATAAATATGGGTTTGCTGCATTTGCCACATAATTCATCGCCTCCTGCATAATCTGCTCAAATGGATCAAAAGTTACTAAAATGTGTCAATGTGTGTTTGTGCACAGTGGAAGGCCCTTTGCAAAGGTTAACTGATCATCTTTTGTTTGCTTTTTTCTGTATTTGGTTGTTAAATTGTTACTAATGAGGTGAAATCTTTGCTCAGACACTATTACCATGTGTAAAGAGGACAAAATAATGAAGTAATAGTTTAAAAGATTTGCTGCATTATGACTTATGATTTGCCTTCCCTTGGCGAATAATTTAGTCAACCCTGCCGCATACTTTCGTGCTCCCCTGCTGCATAATTCCGGTGGTCCAGCTTATAAGTAAATGAAAAGGTACCAATAAGGTGTACACTAATTTTACAATGTTTCAAGGAGACAGCACAAGCACTTTACCACTGGTTAGCTGGAATAAAGTTCACTGAATCCTAATGCCAATAAAATCGAGTTCAGCAAAAAACGAAAGTGAAGGCAAAATGTCTGGGGGAATACCACACCAAGGATATCAGGTCTAACAGTTAGGAATAGGAATAACACATCCAAAGATGCACTGGTAACCTGTGATGTTCCATAAGGATCAATCTTAGCTCTGTTGCTATTTAATCTATATGCGGAGCCTTTCAGAATAATGATGGAAGATAGAGGAACAGCCTAGATTAATATCCTGATGATATACAAATCAGTCTGAAGATCTCAATAATTCAAGATGTGACCGCTATCAGATCTTACCTACAAAAATGTAATGTCTGCCAAGGTTACACCTTCTACTTTGCGTATCGGATGCAAACTCGTTTGAGGTGCTGGTAACTAACCAATGGTTTGCAAATACATTGATGCACATGATTGTGACTCGCAATTAGGAGGGGACGCCTGTTTCATGCCTAATTGTGATTTAGAATGGATAAAAAAAAACGTTTGTAAGCTGGAAAGGCTTTCTTGACTCTCACAATAGGTTGAGTACATAGAAAAAATTAATGTTGTCGGTGCTAATCTGTGATTTTGTGAATCACAGGTTTTCCAGTTTTAAAATGGCTTTGTACATCTGGCCCTAAATCAGTTTATTAGATCTCAATCAATCACCTAACTAATCAATCAACCATTCAATCAACCAACATATCTATCAGTTTTGCGAACCTTACTCAGAAGAAAATTATCTTCTATTCAAGTACCACATAGCTTTTGCATTGCATGCTTGCAAAGAAGTCGATAATGGTACAGTTAAAGGATAAAGATTCTGAAAAAAGGTCACCTAGAAGCAATTAATATATGTTTTTAGATTTAGTTTTTCATACTTGAGAAGGATACCTGCTGTACCATGTTAACATTATGGCAGTCCAAACTGCAAAGCCACAATTGTGATCCTCATTGTGAGTTTTTATTGCCACAGCAGCAGGGTCAGTGGAGTGTGTTATGGAAAGCAATTTCACTCTATTGGTTGGAATGGTAAAATTAGCAACTGACATTGCTGGGGTCTCGCTGCAGACACCAATAGCTGTCTGATGCAAACAGAATTATATGCGGTGCTTCTTGGAGTGAGGTTTTGGTCTACAATATCATTGGATGGATTTCACATCTTTCCCAGGTCCCTACTCTTGATATGATAGTTTTCCTCCCTATTCAAGTGCTTATTCAGTCTCTGGAGCATTTATGTCTCATCCTCACTTTTGATTGGTTTATATATCCTTCCACTTCTTACATTAAGAAAGTACGTTTTCTTTTCTTTAAACAAAATATGACTTAGCGCTCCGTCTCTTAGACTGTGAAGTGCACTAGCTTTAATTCCTTTGCTCCCACCACTCATGCCTTCCTATGTAGCCACTTGCTTCTGACACCGAGCACTGCTCTGGCTCGGTGTCACACTCTCTTTCACCCCTCACCAACACTTTTCTCCCTCGCCCGCTTTCTTCCCCCTCCCTGCCTCTCTCCAACCCCCCTCTCTGACCACTCACACTTATTAGGTTTGCCAATACAAAATTGCATCTGCTGTCATCAAAGTGCATTTTCTGTACTTCTGCTTTGTGTGACACAACATGGTATGATGCAACGTCGCATAAAGTGGCAGCCATCGTGGTAATATAAAAAATAATGTTCCAAGATGGCCGAACAATATTTTCTAACAGTTTGAAGATGGCTGCCATGTTACTTCCACACGCAACGCGACAGCCATCTTGGCCTATGTAGGCCAAAAGTTGTCTGAGATTGTTTGCGTTCCTGTCTGGAGTGAACCTGGGCCGGCAGTTTGGTCTAAAACTGTTCCTATTGGAGTAGGACCAAGACTGATTTGCATAAGATTGGTCTGCTTCTAGAGTGGCATGGTAAGCAAAAATTAATGGGATCTAAAGTGCCCTTGAGTGATTGCTGGTGCCAAAGATTAATTCAAGCATTTCTTCTATTACTTTGTTGTTTGTGACTTAATTTCAAAAGCATTGGCAAACCCAATAATAGGAAGCTCAAAACACTGCTAATGCGAATCCGGCTAGTTTTTCCAATGCTTTTTTTTAATGCTGTCTTCTGTAGTAGCAGTCATCACCCCTCCTACCACTTTCTTTGGGGAAAGACCATGATCCTGCCCTGTCCTGCCAGTGTTAATTTATTCCACAGCTATCCCCTGTGCAAGCATGGGGATATGCCTAATCATGCCATCCTACACAAAGGTACCCACAACCTATCCCTTCCCTATCTTTTCAAGGTTCTATGAGCCCAGAGTATGGGCAGGTGGCCTCCACTAGTGAAACCAATAGTGGAAAAACATGAGTTGGTGGTCTTTTTTCTGGAGGTGTGCCTATGTGCGTCACCTCCAGTTTTGCAATCTGACTGCCTGCTGCCAATTGCAGAATGAGTGATAGGGTACCAACCCTGCAATCTAACATTTTGTTGTCTCTTGCTACTGCTAGGAGGGTCACAACTACTCCAGCAGGAATGTGGACCCCCATGTCAATACTGGATTACTACACAGTTTATCTTTCATAATAGTAAAACAATTGAAAATTGTCACTAGTCCTCCTACACATCTTCGAAAAATGTTGCTATAATATCTTTCATTTTATGGATCTGATAGTTCAGCCACATGACGTTTGTTCCACCAAGTCACATTGTAGAGACATATTTAGCAAACATAGGTACAAATGTATATGTTTATCATGTAAAATAGACAGCTGGTTAATTCCTTCAATCACTGATTGATGTATCTCCTATCAACATGCAGTCCAATCTTGACTTATTAATGACTACTGAAAGACATTGCAAAACAACTGTACTGTTTACCTTACCTGATTTTACAGCCACGTCAAATTCGCCGGAACCTGAAGCTTTAATGACAATAAAATATGTCAGTCTGCTGAATAGAACATACCAAAATACATGCTTTACGATTTTTAGTTGTAATTGAGATAATGTTACCAAAAAGTTCTGTGGTGATCACATCAACATCATCTTCAAAGAAAAGTGCTTCTGCAGAGGAATTCAGAGTCTGTGGCACACGCTTCCTGTTGAATTTTGTCGGCTTGGAGGGGGCAGACTCCTTAATGGAACTGTAAATGTCTTCAGGTGCCAAGAATGTACTCCAGAAGTAAACTCTAACCCCATGTGGTTGTTCACTATGGCAAAAAGGTTGCGTTATTTCATTTCTGTCAACTAAAGTTGCAGCACTTGACTCCAATGACAACAAGAAAAACATGTACAAGGTCTACTGCTGATGCCAGAAATAGCCTATACTATGAAAGTACATCAGAGCTTTAGTTTATAACTTATTACAAGAAAGTTCTAACATTGAAGCCATTCTTAACCTGCAGCACTGGGAGAGAGCAGTAGCTTACCTGCTATTTAGGTTCAGCCTGTAGACATCTTTAGCTGTCTTCCAGATAGCATTCCAGCACTACAAAGCATTAGGATAACAACATACATATGTGCAGCAAGGGATATAAGTCAATCACTTCAGTCATTGGCTTATCTGAGTGAGCTCACTTCAGGTACTGGTGTGCTGAGGTGTCCATCACCTTTTGGACCAGCACACAATATTTCAAAGATATTTAAGTTTTTGCAATTTGCAGTGGCGATTGGTCTCAAAGTTTTTTCTCTGTAACTGAAGCTTCTTCTTGCTATATAAACAGACACACAAACACTGATATTAGTTATGCGTGCAACATTCAAGAATTCCTAGAGCGAGTTGCCGACAACAGCAGCACACAGCCGCTACGAAAAATTCTGCATAACGTTGAGTGCTGAGTTCATGTTTGGCAAGACCTGCATATAGTGTCTGCTAATCAAAATAGGGCTACATGCTAACTGTTTTGGTTGGACACGGAAGAGGATCGAGTCGACAGTGAATTCAAAAAGGATTGAGCCCATAGAGAATTATAAAAGGATTGAGCCCATAGAGAATTTCAAATAAAGCAGCCTTTCAGTGGTGCTTCAAAGCATCAAGAAGTTTGTGTGGCCGGTGTTGTGTCAGTGTTTGCTAAATATTGTATAAGCTAGCCTTTAGACCCATGTAAATATGACTGCCATGATTGAATGGCAGCATTTTCATTTGAGCCAACAAGATTAGAGCCAATGCTATAATAAAAGTAGAGCATTCCTCTCCACCTCCAGGTGTACATGAGATGAGACAGTGCAGCCTTCACCTGCCCCAGGGTGTTTGCACTGTCAGTTCACCACGTCTGGGGAGCTGGAAGAAGCCTGCAAGGTCATGAATGCACTGCACCCCAAATTCTTATGACAGGCTTGTGCCACCTGTAGGCTTCAGGCCTGCACTTCACGCAAGAACTTTATCCATGTGAAGCAACCTTTTAGTAGTACTTGCAGGGCACTGCTGTTAACCACTGGAATTCCATGTATTTAGCTATGTTTCGGCTCCTGTTGAATAACATAAACTCAATTTTTTAGAGGTCTTGCTTCAGACACCTTCCTGCACATAAACAATCATTCATGGCGTTTTGCTGTTTCTATGTGTGTTGCATAATGCAGCACACATAGAAACAGCAAAAATGAGGCGAAATAAAGTATTTCTCCTCGTTTCGCCATGTTAAGACCAGGTTTTCCCTGGTCTTAATTTTAGCGCTGCCTCCTATTAACGCCACCGTTGTAAATAGGGGGCAGCGTCAAAATCAATGGGAGTTGGGGCGGACCGTCCACCGTAACACTCATTGCCCACCCCTTTCACACTAAGTATAGTGTGAAAGGGTGCCTTATTTACAAGGCGGCGTTAAGCCACGTTAATTAGCTTAACACTGGCTTGTAAATAAGGCGAAGCCCCTATCGCCACTGGAACTTCATAACAAGGGACATTCCTGTGGTGATAGGGGCTTGTAAATATGCCCCATTGGGTCGTTTACTGTTTGAGTATCACTCTGCATGTGAGGGTCTCATTACTTCTTTGCTGTTTCGTGCCAGGTGCTGTGGTGTGACTTAGTACTAAGAGGGTGTATTATGACACATAGAAGTCAGATGTTTCCTTTTCCCTCATTCTTGTGTAGGTTATAGCTGAAATGCACACATTTGTGGTATTCCATTTCTTTGTTTCTCCTATGTACAAAAGTATCCATATATTACCTCATCCATTTGGAAACTGAAATGCTTTCATGACCCTGACACTAACATTTCCAGGTTTCAAGAATATAGTGAGTTTTAATTCATTATTTAAATGTTTTCAATAAACATGGTTTTGAGCCACACCTATTGCAGACCAAGTGACATATAAACAGACAAACGTAACAAATTAATTTTAACAAATCTGCAGGGAATTTGCTAAATAAGCAAAATCTGTGTGAAAGTAAGAAATCTGTCTTTCCATCAGGAAAATAGGGATCACAGACCTGGTCTGTCCATGTGCATGAGTGGGCAAATTTACACATTTTTCATGCAACTCAGCTCAGTAACAAAATTTCCTGCACTGCATTATGAAAGGGTAAAAACACCGTACAAAGCTGTATCTGATTCTAAATAGGCTTCATTGAGTGATGCACAGTCCTGCACCATGGTGCAAAGGTGTTTGCACTGTCTAGCATAGGAGTTGAACTAGAAGCAAATGCTTACAGTATAAATTGCTATGCCTTAGACATTTCAGAAAGATACCACACATTAGATGTGTGTTGTGCCTTTCAGCACACACGCAATGCGTGGATTATTTTTAGAAATGAAAAACATTTGCCTTTGTTAACGATTGCTTCAAGGAGGTGTTAGTTTTTGAAACCTGGCCCTCTTTGGCTAAATTAGAAGATCAGATTTTGCATCAAAATCTATGTATATTTTGTGCTGATCTACCCATATAATCAGTAGCGGCTGATACCGACCAGGGGTGGTGAGGCGGGGGACAGAGGGAGGGGAGGAAAATTCAAAAAAAAAAAATGCACTTACCTTTTCGCCGCCGACCGCGGCCGCCGCCTCTTCATTCTCCGTCCTCCTCTCCACTCGGCAGGAAGCACCCAGCCTGCCAGAATCCCCTAACCAATCACAACGCTGCCATAGCAGCGTTGTGATTGGCCTGAGCGCCATGGTTCGGTGCTCAGACAGGGACTAGCAGTCTCTGCATGTTCTCCACCCAGGCTGTAATGTAGCCTGGGTGGAGAACATGCAAAGTGCTGGCCAGTCAAAGAGTTTTGCGCACTTTAGGTGCAGCCACCACTCCTTCCCCTGTGATGCGCGGGGAGCCCAAACCCGCCCCCAAAGGCTTCAGCTGAAAGCTGAATGCAAAAAACAAAATGATAATAACGAACGTTATTATCATTTTATTTTTTGCATTCAGCTTGCAGCTGAAGCAGTGGGGCAATGCTCCTCCGCCTTAGCAGAGGAGCCGCCACTGCATATAATGCCCCAGTAAGCCCCTTAATGCAAAGCGATGCAAAGCAACACAAAGTTCTTCTTGTGCTGAGAAAAAGGTACGTTTTCCAGCACAAAATAAAGCTAACACCAATGTGTCCCTTTGAATCACTTTGTATCTATTTATGATTAGTAAATCTGGCCGGAGGGGCCTGTTTTTTGGGATTCATAAGAACCACTGCATGACATTTGCCCCGTCTCCAATGTATTTTACTCTTGACATAAGGAAGACAACATTCAGGCACAGCACTATACCAAAGCCCAAATGTCCGCCATTGAGTACATTTAGAATATGCAGTAAAAGTACAACATTAAAGACTTACCTGAATGCAGAAACAACAGTTTTCAAGTAGTATTTCCCTAAGATTGAAGATTCATATATTTCTGCCAGCTGAACAGTTAGAAAAGGAAACAGAACATTTAAAGATTAAAGTTTTTGTGAAACTTTGAAATCAACAAGAACATAACTCGATTTTATATAAACAAATAGAGTAACAATTAATGAACACAGAATATTAAAGTCATACAGGTTTAGTTTACAAGCATACCTGATTACCCATTGTATATATATTTGTTTTATCACCCTTACTTTGGCCTCGAGGCAACTGTTTTTTTTTAGATAAATGTTATGCAATAACTCGTATTCGGGCAACAATAACTAATATAACTAAAGACCAGCTAAGCCTTCTAACCTTCCGAGGTTGATAACTTGCGAACCATTACATTACATACCTTAGAAAGGCCATAAGCTGTGATACTATGCTGTGTATAAAATTAAAATATTGTTAATACTATATTAAACCATAGAGACTGATTTGAATGTATCGATCTATTTTCAGCGTGCTTGTCTTATCTGTCCTGTATTTTATCTAGAAGAAAAGAGTGTTCAAATTACACATTCTCTTAATATCCATTATATTTAAATGGTGAAAAATGGCAAAAAAATATATTTCTCAAAACATGAAGCTCAGCCTGTCGATTAACCCGTCACTCTCTTTATCACCTTGGAAAACAAAATAAAAATCTTTAAGTGGTGGTGGCGCTTTTAACACACAGTATAACAAGGAGAAGCATTTTTTGGAACATCTGTCCCAAAAATGTCTCTTGGCTGAAAGAAAGGCCCATCACGAAATAGAATCCAGCTCTAGATGAATTCTCAGGCTAACGCCTTCTGCACAGAGAGTGACTGTATGAAGCAGTGGCAGGATTTCAAGTGAAGAGTGAAAGCAAAAGCTCGCAGATCAAAAGAACCAAAGAGCCAGCGTGCAGGTAGAGGGGCAAGCCATTGTGTCATTTGTACGGCGCTGGAAGAGCCTGGCATTCCAACGCTTCACCTTGTGCGCGGGCCAGAAGAGACAGGAGAATGTAACCAGACCAGCAATCAGCAGCTGGCAATTACCTGCAAAGAAGGATCATAAAACATTTTGAGTGAAGCTGTTTCATGTCCTTGGTAATGTGTTCTGTTGCTTTTTAGGAATCTGTGTTCCTGTGCTGTAGAACTGCAGTGTGATAATGTTATGTTGTACTGTGGTTGTGTTGGATTCTGCTTTGCCATTTTTTAGGTCTGGCTTGGCAAAGGCCTTTTGATTTGACTAAAATATGTATAATATACTTCAGCATATGTGCTTTCAGGTACCTCTCTTCATCCATTGGTCTGTTGTTGGGTAATTCACATTTTGCTTCCGCTCACTTCAGCATATAGCATGGGGCATTGGGCAAGTCTACTTAAGCCACTGGTTAACTTCACTTTGAGTGACTATATTTTGCTCTCAAACAAGGAGCACATTCACACACATTTTAGTTCCCTTCAGTGCCAGTGTTTTTGTTTTTACTTTATAATTACTTTAGTGTTGCCTTTGTGTATAGAGCCTGATGTGATAGAAGGACGATTCTGATGCACATTCAATCTTTATCAGATTCCATCTCCTGCCAAACCTGTTGTAAATTCCTCTTAGAGTGTGTTGCTTTTCTGACTGCTGCTATTTCACAGCATACCAGATTGTGTCCATTTGAAACTGTTCTGTATGATGTTATCCTCTTTTAACTTTTTGCGTCCACTCCTTTCTTTCCTTCTGTTCTTCCTTCTTTCCCTATCAATTTTTCTTTTTTTCTCTTTTCTTCCTTCTTTATTCTTCTTTCTCCTTCCTCCTTTCGTTCTTGCCGTCTTTCCTTCTTTTTTGTTCTGTTTTCTTTCTTTCTTTCTTTTCGTTCTTTCTTTCTTTCGCCATTGCCCGACTGATTGACTTTTTAAGTAGTTCAGTTCAGTGGCAGTTTTAGATTGATGAGGGCCATGCCTATTGGCCTTGCCAATGCTTGTGTTCCATTATGCTCTGTTTTGTTTTAACCCCTTAAATGCTTGGACTTTTCTCTCCCAGTGCTGAGCCCTTTTTTGGGCTATTTGGGGCAGTTCGCGCTTAGGGTCCCATAACCTTTTTTCCACATAAGGTATCTGCACCAAATGTGCTTCCTTTTTTCAACATGCTAGGGATTATATATGTACCTATGGTTTGCGGATTCCCCTAGAGGGGACTGAGAAAATAGGCAAAATATAGCTACATTTTAAGTTTGTGGGGAAAAATATAATAAAAGTGTCTTTTTCTCTAACAAATGGCATCAACAAAGAGGTAGCCCATTTTCCAATTTTTACGCTCTCAACCTACTTCCAGTTTACGGTGTAAACCAATGTGAAACGCATGGGTGATCGAGGAAAGCTATAGTTTTCTGAAAAGTAAACACAATTCCCAATTTAGCAAGGGGTCATATGTGTAGATCCCTCAAGGTTTTTCCAAAGAAACTAACTGTTGAAATAAAGAAATATTGAAAATGAGAATGAAAAATAGCCATTTGTTACAACGTATTCATCTGTAACATTTTGTCATGATGGCTGATTTACAAATGCAATATAGCGTTATGTCCACTAGACACATCTGGTTGTGGGGATATATAAAGTGTGTAGGTTCTCCTAGAATCCAAGGTAGCCAGAGCCAACAACTGAGCAGCACCAATGTTATTTTGTTGTGAATCAAGTATAGTTAAATTCATATGGTGAAATATGTAGAGTGAAAAATGTGTATCAAGTAAACCTAGGTATATCTGAAATGAGCACAAGATATGAAATGTAGGAGCAGTAGTTATTTGTACATCTCTGAATTTGTGGATACCCATTCTAGCATGTGATTTAAAGAGTATTTTTCAAATTGTCTTCTTACTCACTGTCTTACATTTGGAAGGCACAAATGCAGTGAAATCCAATTGGTGATAACACATTTTCTACCATTCTATGCTCCCACATGTCTTCCAACAGAAATGGTACCTCACTTGTGTGGGTGGGCCTAGTGCCCAGAACAAGAAATGGGCCAAGACACAACATGGAAGCATCTCATTTTTCCACTGAGAACGGACCTTTTTCTCAATGTGGGTAGCTGTGTATTTTGGGCCCTAGCTCAGCCGGCACCTAGGGAAACCTAGCAAACCTGTACATTTTTAAAACCCAGTTGCCTAGAGGAATGCAGAGTGGGGTGACCTGGGTGACTCTCACCAGCATTTTGTACCAAGAATCCCTTGCAAAAATCAACCTTTTACTAAACAAACTAATATTCCACAAATTTCTTTGATGGAAAGTTCTGGAATCTATGGGGAGCCACAAACGTACTTCCAAGTGGCATTCCTCCAAGTCTACTGATAAAATTGGTACCTCACTTCTGTGGGTAGGCCTAGTGACTGCGGGAGGAAAGGGCCCACATACAACATGGACACTTCATATTCTTTTCACAGAACACTGAACTTGTTTTTTGCAAGGTGGGTAGTTGTAGGTTTTGGGCCAAGCTCAGCTGGCAACTAGAAAAACCTACAAACCTGCACATTTTAAAAACTAGGTACTTGGGCGATTTCAGGGTGAGGTGACTTGTGTGGCTCTCACCAGTTTTTTGTACCCATAATCCCTTGTAAACCTCAAATTTTAATAAAAAAAATTCCCTCACATTTCTGTGATGAAACGTTCTACCTCTACCTACCCAGTGGGGCAGAAAAACTGTCACCAGATTTTTTGAGGGTGTGGGCCTGCCCATGCCTATAGTGGGCAGCTCCTACCCCATATTTATTTTTACATTAGACTCTGGTGTCTTGTGGGCTTTCTGCTCCCCTGGGGACAGATTGGGGTAATTACCCCATCCATCCCCACAGGGGCAGACAGAGTGTCTGGCTTCTTGTTGTGGTGGTGAGCATGGCCATGCCCATGGTGGGCAGCCCTCACCCCTATATTTAAAAAAAAATATTCCCTGGTGTCTAGTGGGCTTTCTGCCCTTCACAGGGAGGCAGATTGGGAGTAATCAACACCATCTGCCTCGGGGGGTGGGGGCAGAAAGAATGTCTGGCTTCTTGTTGGGGTGGGGGCATGGCAATTTCCATAATGGGAAATAGGGGTTTGGGGCATGGTAAAGCGCATAGTGGGCAGCCCCCACCCCATATATATTTTTATATTAGACCTAGGTGTCCAGTGAGTTTTCTGCCCTCCCCAAGGGAGCAAGTCGGGGGTAATGGCAGAAAGGATGTCTTGCTTCTTGTTGGGGTGGGGGCATGGCCATGCCCATGGTGGACAGCCCGCACTCTTATATTTAAAAAAAAAACCATTCCCTGGTGTTTAGTGGGCTTTCTGCCCCCAGAGGGGCATTTTGGAGTTAATCACCCCCATCGGCCTGTTATATTTCATATAGGTACCCCGAAATAGGTCTAGGTATCATCATAACCCTTCACCTACATTCTCTCCTATACTACATACATAACGGATTTGGAGGACTGACCTTTTACCCAGTTACAATACTACACATAAGTACGTAGGGTTTTTCCTGGACACTGGCCTCATAAATTATGCATGAGGATTCTTAGGGGCATATTCTCAAGGAGCCATCGCGAGTTAACGGCACTTTATCTCAGCCAAAGTTGCGATAAATTTATCGCCCCATTCACAAGCTGGTGCTAACAGGCGATAACACCAGTTTACCTGCGAAAGCATCCTCAAAAAACATCGCCACAGATGACCCCTGCAACTTTCGCTAATGAGATGCAGAGTAGGCGTTCCCGAGCAAAAAGCCGCGACAACACCACACCTCAACATTCTCAATGACCAGCCCGATCAGCGATAAGACCACAAAACAGGCGATAAGGCGCGTTAGCAGCAGGAATCTAACACCTGCTCCGACCTGGTGTAAAGTCGGACAACAACCTGCACCATCAAAGGGAGCCCAGCCCACAGCCACACATGAAGAACAACAGATGCCATGGAGCTACTCACCATACATCCCGCAGCCCGAGAGGGCAACAACACCCACCGCCACCACCCCCCCCCCACCCCCCTGGACACCCACCGCCCCCCCTGGACCAACACTGAGGCAGCGCAGACAAAGACAGCGACCCTCCGAAAATGCACCAACCCCACAGACCCAACACCAGAGAATGTCATTGCCCACTATATGCCCAAAGGGACAACCCTCCTCCGCATCCTGACCACCATAGCCCACAGGCTGATGGTACCAACACAGCGGACAACCAACATCCCACCGCAGACAAAGCTGCTGGCCGTGCTGCACGTGTTGGCCTCTGGTACCCTCCAACCAACCTCCGCCTGAGACGGAGGAGTCACACAGCCTGGCCAATCCAAGTCCCCCACAACGGCCATGGATGACACCATCAGCTTGGTACCCCACTATCCATACCTCACACACACTGCGCAGGAACAGCCGGAGACCAAGCAAGGCGTGTACGCCACAGCTGGCTTTCCGCACGTGTCAGGGGGCAAGTGACTGCACACATGTCCTACTAGTGGCCCCTTGCGACACTGCACAAAAGAAGCGCAACAGAAAGCGCACGGATCCCACCAATGTGCAGGCAATAGTGGACCACCGTGGATTCTCCGCCAATGACGTCGCCAACCACCCAGGCAGTGTGCATGATACCTGCACCTCCCGACAGTCCATCATCAACCTGCGCCACTAGGATGGCACCCACGGAAATGCACTGCTCGTTGGCCAATACCAAATGCACACACCACACACCTCAACTCCACAATCATGCAACACACAACACAGGAAATGCACACGTCACAGGCTCACATACAACATGCACACCCACCAGACACGACAGCACAACTCACTGTGGGAACCTGGGCCAGCCATGTACATGAGCCATCTACGGCATGGCACCTCGGACACACAATAGCAGAATTTCGGAAGAGGTGGGGACCAGGCATGTGTGAAGGAGGCAAGGGACCGATGAATGAGAATGTACACAATGCCAAGTGTGTCGTGGATGTGCTGGCCAGACTGCAGTATGCAGACCACACACATATCCATATCGACACACACCGCTGCTGTTTGGAGTGTAGTGGACAGTGGACGCAACCATGTCCCCCCAGCCAGTGGGGAAGTCGTGGAAATGTAGCTTGTGATGTCCCCCCGTAAGCGTGAGTGGAGTGGGCTGGCCCGGCGTACACCAGGCCAGCGTAGGGGTGTGAATAAAAGGCACGTAACCCTGGGCGTGGTCCTCTTCCGGAACGCCCCAAGTTGGCAGGGTATGCCCAGACGTGGGTCCCTTGCTCACTTTGCCACTGGATTCAAGCTAGCCTGGCTGATGACGGCTGAATAGCCAGAAACCGGTCCCAGAATGCTTGTTTCCGGTCCAGGGAAGACATGGCTTGGCAGTTCGGGCTGGACTGTTCCCATGAGGCACAGGGTCAGACTGATTTGCATATGGCCATGTCTGAACTGGGGTGGTGGAGTGAGCTAAAGAATGATGATGGATTAAACCCAGATCAGTTGACTGGGGGTGAGTGTTTCATTAGCTCAAACGCTCCGTCCATCATCCCCTTTGGTATCGCTTTGTTCGCCCTAAGTTGGCAGGGTATGCCCAGACGTGGGTCCCTTGCTCACTTTGCCACTGGATTCAAGCTAGCCTGGCTGATGACGACTGAATAGCCAGAAACCGGTCCCAGGATGCTTGTTTCTGGTCCAGGGAAGACATGGCTTGGCAGTTCGGGCTGGACTGTTCCCATGAGGCACAGGGTCAGACTGATTTGCATATGGCCATGTCTGAACTGGAGTGGTGGAGTGAGCTAAAGAATGATGATGGATTAAACCCAGATCAGTTGACTGGGGGTGAGTGTTTGATTAGCTCAAACGCTCCGTCCATCATCCCCTTTGGTATCGCTTTGTTCGCCCTAAGTAGGCAGGGTATGCCCAGACGTGGGTCCCTTGCTCACTTTGCCACTGGATTCAAGCTAGCCTGGCTGATGACGGCTGAATAGCCAGAAACCGGTCCCAGGATGCTTGTTTCCGGTCCAGGGAAGACATGGCTTGGCAGTTCGGGCTGGACTGTTCCCATGAGGCACAGGGTCAGACTGATTTGCATATGGCCATGTCTGAACTGGGGTGGTGGAGTGAGCTAAAGAATGATGATGGATTAAACCCAGATCAGTTGACTGGGGGTGAGTGTTTGATTAGCTCAAACGCTCCGTCCATCATCCCCTTTGGTATCGCAAGGTCTCTGCCAGGGCGGCGCCCCTCACCCCGCCACGAGGCCGACGCCGTGAGCGGTGTTGCCAGCGATCCTGTGTGCCTGCTGCACCCCGGGACGCTGGTCCCCGAATCAGTCCTGCCCGCCCCTGCGCACCCAGGCCTCAATGCCCACCTTCCGACACCGGCGTGTGTCGATGAGGGCCCAACACGTGCCGGTGCAATCTCCAAGCCCGAGGCCTGTGACCTTGGCAGCCTCCTCAGACCATCACGGCCTCCGCAACACAGGCCCGCAGTATTCCTTTCACGTTGACGTACACCACCGGCATGCACAGCGGACAAGTAGGTCACACATTTGGAACTGAGTCTTGATTACACCATGGCAGAGCACATAAATCATGGCTGAGTGTATGTCACTATACACCCTTCGATGTGGTGCCAACAGGTCTTAGTGTTACATCACAGCCGCAAGATTCTGTGGGCCCACGCGGACTACTGCTCTCGGCCTACGCTGCGCTCGAGTAGGTCACAGAATCGGAACTGAACATCGATTATTCAAAGGCAGAGTAGGAATCATTGCACGCAAGGAGAGGCATACGAGGATGACGCGTTGCAGTTGGGAGGAAAAAAGGATCATCATTACGGAGGTGATCGAACACTACCGACAACTGCCCTGATGTCACTAACTCTGTGCATCACGAGCCTACGACACGTGGCTGTGGCCCACTGCTGACCGCTGCCTCCGGCCTACCCTGCGGTCCAGTAGGTCACAGAGTCTTCAATCGTCAATGCCGGAGTTCATATCAGTGTACCGGCATCATCGCAGACTGCATCCCCTCTCAGCCCCGGGTGCCACTAAGTCTGTTCCCCAACATTCATGGACACTCTCTGGTCGTACATTAGTGGCGTTTGAGTCTATGGACTAGGGGGTAGTTTTTTTCATCCTCATGCAGCTGATACCGAATTGGTGGTGGCAACGAGGCAGTCGCTTTCCAGTCCTCCATTTGCTGCTTCCGGATAGCTTCTGCCCTCTGCATCATGCCCTGGAAGAACACCTTCCACTGTCCCTCGAAACACTCCGGGACATTCACCTCCGACATCGACGAGGACCCGCTCAGTCTGCGTGGCCCTACCTTATTGGACCGCAAGTCACCGTCCCGTGGCGGTGTGCCTGTGCCTGCCGCTGTGCCCGTAGGGTTTTTCCTGGACACTGGCCTCATAAATTATGCATGAGGATTCTTAGTTTCTTGGAATTACAGCAGGACCATCATCTCCTGCATAATAACTGTGTATAAAGTTCATTCCCGACGTCATCCTAAGTCCGACACTGGCACAGCAAGGTAGAACCCCTGGGGATACCTTAGGGTATATATACACCACATCTTGCTGAGATAGGGAGAGGAGATCACGACTTCCATGCCGACACACTGACGCGAGACGCTGAGGTTCCTGCATGCAGATACTCCAGCTCGCAGTGGTCTGACATCCCTTGCGGGGTGTTCAGCTCGAGAACAGAACGGGGTCCCGCAGTCTAACATCAGGTATTGGGGTTGGCTTTATCCTAGAGGGATTCTCGGCTTTACACCTACTCTCCTGCTAGGTACACTTAGGTACATCTAGCTAGGGTGCCTCCTAGGAGTACGCATTTTATTGCCATGTATTTTATATACCCGCCTATATTTGTGATTTTAGCAAAGTGGTAGAAACCTACCATCTGTTTACTTTCTTAGTGTTGCTACTCATTTATATAAGCTACTCTCTACTGGTGATTTCAGTGCACTTATTTTACGCTAGAATAACGACTGTTCAATAAATACTTATTGAAAACGTCCCAACCGTTTATTCTGTGTGTCTCTCTGAGAACAAGTGAGCACGAGTGACTGAGCAAAAAGTAAGTTACTGTTTCCACGGTCCTGAGGGATCAGGGTTGTCATGTTCGATAGTTGCCAAGAACTATTCTCTCCTTGGTAAGGGGAGGTTATAGTGGCATCGCGAGCTAGCTGATACACAGGCCAACATACCCGGTGGGGGTGTCTGGAATCAGTCTGGACACCAGTCCCACAGTGTATGTTGTCTAAACGTGCAGATCCTATATAGGTCTTATAGGAACTACACGACAGGCCCTCCAGGGTGGGCAGAAAGTCTGTTACCATATTTTTTGGGGGTGGTGTCATGGCCATGCCCATAGTGGGCAGTACTCACCCCCTACATTTATTTTTATATTGGACCCTAGTGTCTTGTGGGTATTCTGCCCCCTGGGAGTGAAGATTGTGCATAATTACCCCTACACTCCCAGGGTGGTAGAAAGAATATCTGTCTTCCTATTGGGGTGGGGGCATGGCAATGCCCATCGTGGGCAGCCCCTGCCCTATATTTATTTTAAAACATTCCCTGGTGTCTAGTGCACTTTTTGTTCCCCTGGAGGGCCAGATTGGGGGTAATCATCCCATCTTCCCTCTGGAGGGCAGAAAATCTGTCACCAAATGTTATGGAGGGTATGGGCATGGCCATGCCTATAGTAGTCAGCCCCACCCCTATATTTTTTTTTATATTAGACCCTGCTGTCTGGAGGGCTTTCTGTCCCCCCCAGAAGGGAGAATCGGGGGTAATTACCCACATCTTCCCCGGGGGGCAGAAAGACTGAACTAATTAGGGGGTGATGGGGGCACAATCCCTTGCCCAAGAAGTCGCTACCCCAAAATCCTTGGTGTATCGTGGGTAGGTACCTGCTTGGGGATCACTCTCCTGTGCCGATCCTCAATCAGGGATCCACTGGGCAGAGATATAATTGGAAAGAGGAGATTATCCCCTGTCCAACGATACCTCTCCCAAGATAATCAGTGCCTGGGAGACTGAGATATACCCCGAAATACTGATTCAGTGAAAGTGATACGAGCCCATCGGCTCATTTTACTTTCAATTTAATGTAATTACATCAGCGCACCGTGCACGCTGATCATCATTATAGTAAATTAAAAAAACATACTCAGACTGCTCGTCAAGCTCTTCTCAAGCAGCCCAAACTAAGAATACAATAAAGGAATCCCTCTGACGCAGAGCACCAGAGGGGCCTTTACATACCTCCCTGGTGCTGGACAATTGTCGACAGACGCACTTGGGAATTAATGCAGTGTCAGCCATTGCTCAACACCCACACGTAAGAGGTTAAGTGTGTTGTTTATGTTGCTTTGTATGTGTTATTGTGTTAAGTTATGTTGTTTACGTTATATATGTCAATACATGCTGCTAGATTTCGAGCCAAAAGCCGCTCATGCCTTTAATCTTCCTGCAACAATTTAACAGTCTTTAAGGTGGTTGAATAGAGCTGCTCCTGCTCTGCAACTGATTAAGATTCCAGTCTGCCCAAAACAATAGCAGAGATTGTGTTGTAAAGTGTCACTTCCAGTGATCATTTAGGGGGACAGGGCCCTCTGTGAATGCAGTGCTCATCAGCAATTCAAGTCAGTTTCTTAAAAATGTGTCCCTGTCATGATCCGTGGTCTGCACTCACTTGTGTATGCTGGACAGGCATGGAGATGCATGCCACCAAATGTCAGAGGTGCTTCAAACCTCTTCTTCATAGAAGATGGACTGCCCTGCTGTTGAAGAATCTGAAGGAAGACTGGACCTGCTTCCCTTGAACCCAGGACCCCAGAAGTGATGCCAAGGTCCAGTTGTGCTACAGGGACAGAACAAGCTCCAATATGCATTTTCCCTGCATTTCCAGCTGATCATTTCCAACTGGACCTGTCCAGGACCTTGCTGCTGGGCTCTGCTAGAGTGAGTCTTGACCCCCAAGTGCAGTCCCCAAGGTTCTGGACCCTTGGTTGGTGTCAAAGTGTACTCCTTCTAACGTTTCCTGAAATCCAGGACTTGAAAACTTTTTGCCACCTTTTGTTCTGAGAACTGACAGGGTAGTGGGACCAACCTGCCAAGCCAATCTCTGACAAAAGTACATCTCTGCTAGGTCAAAGATTCAGGTTGCTCCAGCTACTTTCGTCTCCACAGCAACAATCTGGTCCAGCGAGAGCTTGAAGAAACGGTGTCCGGCCTCGTGGAGCCCTCTTCAGCTACAGCCTCACCATGCTGGAAGAATCCGAACTACAAAAAAGTGACAACGTCCAAAGGTAGAAATCGTCACTGGACGAAGGTACCAAACGTATTCGGCCAGTGAGGTACCTTCTCTGGACTTGAAAGTCAAATTTCTTCCGCCAAACGTCAACTGCTTCATCAAAACCCCGTCCAGTGACTATCTGATGATGTGGTGCCCTCTTCGAATACAGCCTGCAGCCTTTCCCCTGCTTGTAGAATCCAAACTCTAAAGAAGTGACTGCTGAGGATTTTTGACTTCCATTCCAGAGTCAAAGTCGGAAGTTAAAACTTTTCACTGAGACACACCTGGTTCTGGTATCTGACCTGCGCGCCATTTCAGTTGGCCATAAATTTTGACTTTGACCCTATCAAGCATGACCAGATAACCGCAGTTGGCACTTTGTGCTTTTGGTACTCTTTTTGTTTTCAAACTTAAAAAATGTATATCTCTGGTTCTACTTATTGGGTTTTTGTCATTTTGATGTCATTTTATTTATTAAAAAATCTTTATTTTTCTATTGTATAAATTGGTTTGGGATTTGTTTTGTACTGTGTTGTCACTTTATTACTGTTTGAGTCCTGCATAAGTACTTTACACATTGCCTTTAAGATAAGTCTTACTGCTTTGTGCCAGGCTACCAGAGATATTTTTATTTAGTTACTTTTGTGGTTCACCCTGGCAAGATTGTGATTATTATTTGAGGTGGTTTCTCATCCCTCTCAGCTAAAAATTCCATTTCAAAATGCATTACTGTTTAGGTAGTACTATGCTTTTAAACAAAAAATGTATTATCTGTTTCAGCTCTAGTAAGTCATAGGGTTGCCAGTCACTACAGTGAGTATGTTATAAAGAGTTGGTTAGAAGGCATATAAGATGACATAGTAGAAATAGTGAATTGTTATATCATTGAGCCGAAACTAGCAGAATTATCTGTTGTTGTAGATATCCTTGCACAAGGTTGAGTCCACCAGTAAACAAAAGGTGAGGTGAGGGTATACAGTGTCTCTGTTTCTCTCTCCCATTCTTCTTCACCTCAATCTTCTGGTGACCGAAACATATATTCTTTGCATGGTCATCAGTGGGTTCGGAGTAGTGTGGATATTAGCATCACTCCTGTTAGATCCAGATTGTCCAGTTAGTGCAACATTGACAATTTACTGTGAGGGAAGAGTACATTACTTGTGCCACCTACAGCCAATGCTACCACATTTTGTTTATTTGAATTTGTGCATTTTATCAGTACCTCTTCATATTCTAGCAGAGAATAGAATGGCATTGACAGAGAGTTCTTCTGTGCAGCGTAGAGCAAGGTTGAGGGATGCAGAGCCTATGTGATGGAAGCCTTGGATTGACAGTGGACTTTGAGGGATCAGAGTAAGACTTACCAAGAATATATAAGGAAAATCTTTCAGTAACAATTGATATTTGAAAGTGATTTTTTAGATAGCCTTCTTGAGAACACTTTGGAGTCTATTTATGAGCTGGTTTGCATCACACTAGCACCCTGCAACATGGTGCAAGAGTGACGCAAACCTTAAGTCAGATTTACGAAGCCACGCAAGGCCACTTTGCATGGCCCTAAGTGGCTCCATAAATCTGGAGTAAGGCAAGGCATCACAAATAGCTGTGTTGCCTTACTCTGCCTTGGAAAGCCATTCCATGGGCATTGCATGGGTGTTCCCATGCTACTCCCATGGTTTTTGACGCTTTCCCAGATTTACCAGAACTGGTAAACCTGGTAATGCTCCAAAATAATATACCTTCCCAGGAGAGGAGTAACATGGAGAAATATCTTTATTTCTCCTTGTTACTTCCTCTTTCTATGCATGCTGCATTCTGAATTTTGGAAGGTGGGTTATTGGGAGTGGTAGGTAGGTACCTAACACCAGCAACAAACACAGGCCACAAACACAGGACTAGGTCCTAAATAGGGTCTCTATAAATTGGTCCCTTGCTCAACCCTTGGTAGCTGACACTGAGCAATTAAGCTTAACTTAGGAGATAGACCATTTAAAAAACACCAATACATTAAATAAGCAAGACACAACACACAATACAAATCCCACACCAATTTATACAATTTGGAAATATTTTTATCTTTAAAATGACACCACAACCATGAAAATTCAATGTAGGGAACCAGAGATATGAATTGTGAAAAATAAAGACTTTCTAGTGCTTAGAAACCAATAGCACCACTTCTGGACATCTGGTTGCGCTTGACTGGGACAAAGTCAAAGTTTGAGGCTTACCGCGATGGAGCCCTGCTCGGATACCTCACGCGGTAGGCCTCAGCCAAAATTTTACCTTCAGACTTAGAAACATTTCTGGAGCTTTTTCCACTGAGGACCCTCACTGCTCTCCACTAGTCCGGATTCGGTGAGGTTTCGCCGGCTTGACTTTGAGGGAGCTCCCAGTCAAACTCTGAAGTCGGACCCCTGGAGCTCTTCAGTGGGATGAACCTGCAATCTGGGCCAGGTCGCGGTTGAAGATGGTCGGCTTGGCTCTCGCGGTCGGGTCGGTCACCTCCTGGAGCATTTTCCAAAACGTTTCTCCAACTTTCCCAAAGTTCTGGAGGTCCTTCTAGAAGGTCTCCTGGTGGGTTCCAAGTGTCCAAGGGTCTGGAATCCTCTAGATGGTCCTTGGCAGGCCTGGACTTCACTTCGCACAATGCATTTGGTCAACCCCTTAAAACTCCACTAGATGCACTCCAGGAGGGGACTCTGGCTGGAGAAGGGTCAGTTAAGCTCTGTTAACCAGTAGCTGCAGGGCCTCTGGCTGGAGAAGGGTCAGTTAAGCTCTGTTAACCTGTAGCTGCAGGGAGTCCACTCCCTACTCCTTCTTGAAGCAAGGCAAAGTCCTCAGAGCTGTAGTCCCAGATAGTGCAGCAGGTGCAGTCTTCACCAGGCAGGCCCTTGGGTGCAGACCAGGATTCCAGCAGGACATTCCTCCTTCTTTTGTAGTTTCAGACAGCAGAACTGAGAGGCTTTGCACTTCTCACATATTTATCCAGTGTTCTCTGGCAACAAGCAGGGGAGCACCCCTGTCCAATGAGTTGCAGGGCATCACCCCAAAGCATGACAACTCCCTCCAAAGCGTGTCATAGTCTTGTCCCAGACAGCACTATTCTCTCAAAATCCATCATGGCTGAAGTCTTATAACTTCTTTTTTGTACAAGTTATGATAAATTCAACAATTCCAATTTGCTGGATTAATCAATACCATTCTGTTCAGTCTTTGAAGGATATTTTCCACAATCTCCTAGCAATAGTTATGCGTCCATAACATATTGCCATTTTAGCCTATGAGGCCAACTATCTTCAGTGAGGAAAATGAAATGTGCAACTTCATCCTTACCAGGGTTCATAAAACCTATTTTATAAAGCCCCTACTCTTAATTATAGGGCCCCCACCCCTGGGACACCTAGGGGAGACCTGGGGGTTTCCAAATATGTAAAATTGATGTAGATTAATCCTTCACAGTGCCCACAGCACCAAAGTAACGACATTGTAGCAAATTTCCTACACTGGGGAAAAATAAAATGGGCAACTTTCACTCTCCAGGATTTATAAAACATCTTTTATAGGGACCCTGCTTATATTACATGAACCCCCACGGGGGTACCCACAATGTAAAAATAAGGTAGATTATCACTTTTAAAGTGCCCATACCACCAAAGTTGGGTTCACAGTGAATTTTACTTTTAAAAGCAGTGCTGCAACACCGGGCTGATTTTAAAATGACCTTAGGCTCTCAGCAGTGCTGACATGCAAGTGCAACAAAGGCTGCTGGCCTCAAAACTGCCATGCGCTATTATATACTAGGGACGTGTAGGTAGTTTTTATCCTCTTGCCCTATTATCTACTATGGTCATATAGGGTAGGTCATGCCAATTATAACTGTACCTCAATGCATGTGTTTGTGTTTAACATAACACTGGCCCTGGGCATGACTAGCAGACCTCAGGGCACAGTCAGAGTCAGCCACCACCAGTGTCAGTCAGCACACAAAAAGTGGGGGTGAACAGGCCAACAGGGTGACTTTCTAACACTGCAGCACACATAGAAAGAGGAATATACCTCCTAGGATTGTTTTTGTGCGGGAAGGTGTCCCTTCATGCGCAAAAACAATCCTGCAGGCTAATGCAGGCACCCTGGCACCATGGTGCCAGGGTGCCTGCATTGGTGCTAGGCTGCCAAAAGGGCACCAGCAGAAAGGAAAAGGCAGGAATGTGCATATTGCCTTAAATACTGTGCATTCCTGCCCTTTCTCTGTCACGCAGTGCAGTGCAGCAAGGTGACTTGCTGCACTGCGCTGCGTTGTGCTGCGCTGCACTGTCTGACAAGTTCGTAAATAGGCCCCTTTAGCTCCAAGTGCCTTGCAGATGATGGACACAAATACACAACATGTGCAAGATTACACAACGTAGGAATTAGATATAAAATGAGATTATCAAAATCAAATATTACAATTAGTGCTAGTGAGTGGGATTCTAAGCTTGGCCGGCTTGTGTCCATATTTCGACATTTTAAAAGTTGATGTATTATGACCCAGGGGATGCAAAATATGGCATCCAAATTTGATGTTCCTGGTTTTAGGTCTGTGATATATTCTTGTCTTGTGGACACATTGTGTATTTACACCTTTTCAGGTTTATTCAGGGTTGTTTGTTAGATATGAAATGAATCCTCTGCTGTGGAGTAGAACATAAATTGGCATGTTCAATACAATTATATAACATTATTTGCAATTTATGAAAATATGGAATGATTTTCTCAAAAAACATTTGCCTATGTTAATGATGATTATGAGTAATATCTTCAGAACTGCTAGGCTGCCTATATTATATACAGACATGGTGCCATCATTTTAATGTAAAATACACTGATAAATTATTTCAATAATGTTTCACATATGCATGTGCCATTTTTCTGTAAATATCTTTTTCTGTATATATCTTTCAAATCTGAGTCAAATTGAAAAGGGCATAGACCCTCCCAAAGCCATAGCTTATTTGTTAGCACCCTCCAAAAATATTACGAACAGGCATAATCAAAGACAGAGTTGAACACTTACAGCAAGAACTACTAAAGCATCATACCAGTGCTTTAAACTTTTCCAATTCCTTAAGCTCATCACACTCACTGAACCACATCACAACCCCTCAAAAGAGGGCTTCAAGAATTTGCAACCTTTTTCCTGAAGTGTAAAAATTCAGATATCAGTCCTGTCCCACAGCCCTACTCTACAAATTGGTGCATGGTCTCTTACCACAAAGTCCCAGCACTTTGGTCTTCCTTCACCTACTTCTCACAAGCAACACTTAGCAAAACGTAACAACATAATTTTCTTACTACTCTGACAACACCCTTTTGTTCCATTTCTGTTTGGAGCCCATCAAAGATACAGTGATGAGGTATGGGAGTCTCATATGTTGATACTCCATGGAACTAGCAATAATATTTCATCAATATGCTCACTCCCTGAATTAGAAGTCAGTCATCAGGACATTAAAATGTGGATGTTTATTCGCAATTTGAACCCAACCAAAACTAAATGCATTGGTAGCACACTTTCCCAAACCTACAACAAAAGAAAGACGACCAACCACTAGTGAAAATTGTTCGAGGAGCAAAATCCCTTGGTGGCCTGCTAGACTTTTACAACCAACTAAACAAATACATCATCAACATTGTATGTGCATCTTCTTGAAACATAAATCACCCCTGGGGCCATAGTAAAGTATAACTTTGTTTTAAAGTATTTATTGATCCTGCTGAAGTCTTGCGAGAGTACACGGTGCAGCTCTAGGTAGCACAAGTGTCCTGCTTGATTGTATAGGAACTAAAAGTCCAGTATCTATTCAGAGCCATTTCTAGATAGGCCAGTATATGCTTAGAACAATTTAAAGAGAGATTACTGCTTGACTGGACCTTACAGTGCACGTTCGTCACCCTGGGAAGTGCTCTGACAGGAGAGGCCATTCCCCTGCTACATCCTTCAGGGCAGGCTTGTCACTGTGGGAAACGGTCTGACCAGAGACCAGTCTCTCGCCTCACCCTACAGTGCATGCACATCACCCTGCACATCACCCTGGGAGGTGGTTTCACTGCAGAGGACCAGCCCCTCGCCATACCCAACAGTGCACGTCCATCACCTTGGGAAGTGGTTTGACCAGAGAGGCCAGTCCCTTGCCACACCCTTTTAAGCACACCCATCACACTGGAAAGCCACCTGACTGGAGAGGCAAGTCCTTTGTCACACTGTCCAGTGCACACTCATCGCTATGGGAAGCGGTCTGACTGAAGAGGCCAGTCCATTGCCCCACACTACAGTGCATGCCCGTTGCCCTTCGAGGTGTTCTGATTGGAGAGGCCATTTCCTCCCACCACCCAACTGCACACCCCCGTTGCCCTGGGAAGCAGTCTGATTGAGAGGCCAGTCCCCCGCCTCAACATACATCGCATTCTCACCACTCTGAGAGGTGGTTTGACTGGAGAGGCTAGTCCCTCGCTATAAACAACAGTGCATATCTGTCGCCCTGGGAAGTGGTTTGACCAGAAAGCCCAGTCCCTCACCACAACCTACTGCACACGCCCTTCACCTTAGGAAGCAGGCTGACTGGAGAGGCGAGTCCCCAGCCACAGCCTATTATGCAAGGCTGTTCCTCTGTATAGTAATCTAATTCGAGAGGCCACACCCTCAGCGGAGACGTCAGTCCCCTGACATGCCTACTATGCATGCCTGTCACCCTGTTTGGAGAGACCAGTCCATTTCCACACTCTCCTAAGTATGCCTGTCGCCCTGGGAAGATTTCTGTGAGGAGAGGCTAGTCCCTTGCCAAATCCTACTATACACATTTTAGATGTTATTTCAATATGGATACTCCTGCGGGTACTAGATGAATGCCCATAAAATGTGGTTATGTACCCACATTTGAACCCGTGGAAGTCCTGCGGGATTTTTTTATATTAGCAAAAGGATTTGAAAAGAAAAATTGATATGATTCAGAAGTAGGGTGGCTCAGTTAATAGTGTGTTGCGCACACTTAGATGTAGAACGGGACCCTGTTTCCTTCTGCTGTGAAATGTACTCAATGGTAAACATCTGGCAAGCCAAAACGGATGTTATTATGGTATATTGAGCCCATCCCATGGTCAAGTAATAATGCTGAAACTGCTTTGTTGAAATATTTCTGGGATTTCTCTGTCTTTGGACAAAACTGATTTGACCTCTGCCACTTCTGCCTCTGACATACATTGGAATACACAAAGACAGTGCAAGAGAAAGAGAGCTATCAACTGTATCAAGGACTTCTTCATTTGAATTTCGAGTCCAAACCCTGTGTCTGTGCCCAACTCGTTGCCACCACAGTGCACAATCATGAGGTCTGGTTGTTCACAATTCAAAATTCTCTCAACCAAAGGTAGCAGTTGATGCCATTTCATACCTCTGTGGCCAACTCAAGTAATGTCCACTTGTGGAAATCGCAGATCTTAGTTAATTTCACAATTTGTGTCATACTGTCTAGCCCAGATTATAAAGCTGTGGCCCTCAATCCAGACGCGAACCAATCTGAAGTATGCTAGTGACAGTCACAAGAGAAGTCAGCAGGGGAATGAGTATGACCTGGAAGAGCATGCCGTTAGTATTGAGAAAAAATGTGTGAGACCTAGAGTTCTAATTGGTTTCTATTAGTGAGGTTAAACAGTAGGTTAGGGTATTAGTAACTGATGTTTCTATTGTATATTCTTACAAACCCTGGATAAAAGAGAGTGTCAATTGTAGTGGTTTCTGGTATTCGTTTGCAGTCTGTAAGAGAACAGCTGTATTGCCAATGAAATGTTTTGTAAGTGCGCAGTAGATTTTGGTTTGTAAACTTTTGACATAGTTCCCTCTTTGGAACGTGGTGTAAATGTGTTGCCTAGGAAACCATTCTGCAGGACAAGGGTGGGAGGTTTATGTGCTTCTTATACCTGATGTTTACTGTGCTGCTCAAGATGTAAAGTTTACTGCTTATGAATTCCAACATTACATTTTGAAAAATGTGAATGACAGCTAATGTTCTATGTGGCATGAAGTACACATTGAGATTCAACTGATTTAAAATATATTACTTTACCAATGTAGATTGTTTGCTTTATGGGAAGAGGTCTTATTACGCTATTAGTATTTTATTTATTAAAACATCTTTTTACAAAGATTGTTTTTTGGTTCCCATGCGCTCCAGTGAGATACTTACGAGTGTCTGTAGCAAACTTCACCTAATGAGGCTTGCCATGCAGGCTCTGAGTGACTCTTGTGAGAGTCCTGCAGGAGAGGACAGAGGTAAAACATTATATGTAAGGTGTATATATACACCTTGAAGAGTATATGTAGTGGTGTCTGTACATTCTCCCCATGAGTAAAAGATGGTATGAGTATTATAGTCCCAATCCAGTTTAACAATAGTTTTGGAATACTATTTAGGTCACTTATTACAGGGTACTAAGCTATATGTAGTCAATCTATTGGAGGTCAGAGGAATTTACTGTTTCTAGAAGACTACACAGAGGTGACAGTGAGATTAGTCAGTGATTGACATTCCCACTATACTTAAAAGAAAAACAATTTTGGTATTCTGATTAGCTGCAGGGGTTAAAGCTTGACATAGTTATATAACTGTTGCATAACCATTGTTAGCTTTATTTATCTATGGTGCTGTGCAGGTGCAAGAGAGGTCTGATGCCCAGAAGGGAGTCCTTTTGAGTGTGCCACATGCTGCTTTAATCTGCTATTTCCGCCATAGAGGTATTTTTACAGCTAATAAAGGACATATTTATATATATTTTTTTGTGTCTGAGTGAGGAAATAATTTTTTTATATCTTCTTTTAATATGGTTCAAAACTTTGTGATCATTAAGAGTCTGCTGATTACTTTTGATATTTATAATGTAACAGTGCATAAACTGCACTTTAAAAAGTAGATGCATATGCATTAAACTTTTACAAACGTTGTAATTAATATACTGATAAAGTTACTTTAATAATGTTTAATAATGTAGTTTGTACCAAAAAAAGTTAAATGTGTTGATGAAAAAATATATTATTTTAGTGATGTGATATTACATTTGGTGGCTGTTGGAATATGCATGTGATTTCATTTATAAGAGGCATACTTTTTAGTGTAGTATTTATTCCTGTCATTACATTGAGATTGTATGTGTTTTGCTGATGTAAGGTAGGTTTTGTAATTACCTCTTAAGTATCTCAGTATGTTGATACTGCACAACAGAATAGATGATTCACATATATTACTAATGACATTTTCATTAGTGCTTCGGATGTTTTTATGAATTTAGTGTAGAGTGCTATAGACAGTTTTCACTCAGAACTGAGGTCTGAACCACAGAGGCTAGTTATTCACCAAACACCAATATGAACACCTTTCATGACATACAGAGGCCTTAGCAAAGAGGTTAGTCCTCAAATAACCCTACTATGCACACCCTTCAGCCTATTGAAAGGTCTTTGAAGATGGGCCAGTACCACAAGAAACCCTACTGTACACAGCCTACAGCCTGTAGAGAGGTGTTAGCAGATTGGTCACAGAGTCTTCAATCGTCAATGCCGGAGTTCATATCAGTGTACCGGCATCATCGCAGACTGCATCCCCTCTCAGCCCCGGGTGCCACTAAGTCTGTTCCCCAACATTCATGGACACTCTCTGGTCGTACATTAGTGGCGTTTGAGTCTATGGACTAGGGGGTAGTTTTTTCATCCTCATGCAGCTGATACCGAATTGGTGGTGGCAACGAGGCAGTCGCTTTCCAGTCCTCCATTTGCTGCTTCCGGATAGCTTCTGCCCTCTGCATCATGCCCTGGAAGAACACCTTCCACTGTCCCTCGAAACACTCCGGGACATTCACCTCCGACATCGACGAGGACCCGCTCAGTCTGCGTGGCCCTACCTTATTGGACCGCAAGTCACCGTCCCGTGGCGGTGTGCCTGTGCCTGCCGCTGTGCCCGTAGGGTTTTTCCTGGACACTGGCCTCATAAATTATGCATGAGGATTCTTAGTTTCTTGGAATTACAGCAGGACCATCATCTCCTGCATAATAACTGTGTATAAAGTTCATTCCCGACGTCATCCTAAGTCCGACACTGGCACAGCAAGGTAGAACCCCTGGGGATACCTTAGGGTATATATACACCACATCTTGCTGAGATAGGGAGAGGAGATCACGACTTCCATGCCGACACACTGACGCGAGACGCTGAGGTTCCTGCATGCAGATACTCCAGCTCGCAGTGGTCTGACATCCCTTGCGGGGTGTTCAGCTCGAGAACAGAACGGGGTCCCGCAGTCTAACATCAGGTATTGGGGTTGGCTTTATCCTAGAGGGATTCTCGGCTTTACACCTACTCTCCTGCTAGGTACACTTAGGTACATCTAGCTAGGGTGCCTCCTAGAGTACGCATTTTATTGCCATGTATTTTATATACCCGCCTATATTTGTGATTTTAGCAAAGTGGTAGAAACCTACCATCTGTTTACTTTCTTAGTGTTGCTACTCATTTATATAAGCTACTCTCTACTGGTGATTTCAGTGCACTTATTTTACGCTAGAATAACGACTGTTCAATAAATACTTATTGAAAACGTCCCAACCGTTTATTCTGTGTGTCTCTCTGAGAACAAGTGAGCACGAGTGACTGAGCAAAAAGTAAGTTACTGTTTCCACGGTCCTGAGGGATCAGGGTTGTCATGTTCGATAGTTGCCAAGAACTATTCTCTCCTTGGTAAGGGGAGGTTATAGTGGCATCGCGAGCTAGCTGATACACAGGCCAACATACCCGGTGGGGGTGTCTGGAATCAGTCTGGACACCAGTCCCACAGTGTATGTTGTCTAAACGTGCAGATCCTATATAGGTCTTATAGGAACTACACGACAGGCCCTCCAGGGTGGGCAGAAAGTCTGTTACCATATTTTTTGGGGGTGGTGTCATGGCCATGCCCATAGTGGGCAGTACTCACCCCCTACATTTATTTTTATATTGGACCCTAGTGTCTTGTGGGTATTCTGCCCCCTGGGAGTGAAGATTGTGCATAATTACCCCTACACTCCCAGGGTGGTAGAAAGAATATCTGTCTTCCTATTGGGGTGGGGGCATGGCAATGCCCATCGTGGGCAGCCCCTGCCCTATATTTATTTTAAAACATTCCCTGGTGTCTAGTGCACTTTTTGTTCCCCTGGAGGGCCAGATTGGGGGTAATCATCCCATCTTCCCTCTGGAGGGCAGAAAATCTGTCACCAAATGTTATGGAGGGTATGGGCATGGCCATGCCTATAGTAGTCAGCCCCACCCCTATATTTTTTTTTATATTAGACCCTGCTGTCTGGAGGGCTTTCTGTCCCCCCCAGAAGGGAGAATCGGGGGTAATTACCCACATCTTCCCCGGGGGGCAGAAAGACTGAACTAATTAGGGGGTGATGGGGGCACAATCCCTTGCCCAAGAAGTCGCTACCCCAAAATCCTTGGTGTATCGTGGGTAGGTACCTGCTTGGGGATCACTCTCCTGTGCCGATCCTCAATCAGGGATCCACTGGGCAGAGATATAATTGGAAAGAGGAGATTATCCCCTGTCCAACGATACCTCTCCCAAGATAATCAGTGCCTGGGAGACTGAGATATACCCCGAAATACTGATTCAGTGAAAGTGATACGAGCCCATCGGCTCATTTTACTTTCAATTTAATGTAATTACATCAGCGCACCGTGCACGCTGATCATCATTATAGTAAATTAAAAAAACATACTCAGACTGCTCGTCAAGCTCTTCTCAAGCAGCCCAAACTAAGAATACAATAAAGGAATCCCTCTGACGCAGAGCACCAGAGGGGCCTTTACATACCTCCCTGGTGCTGGACAATTGTCGACAGACGCACTTGGGAATTAATGCAGTGTCAGCCATTGCTCAACACCCACACGTAAGAGGTTAAGTGTGTTGTTTATGTTGCTTTGTATGTGTTATTGTGTTAAGTTATGTTGTTTACGTTATATATGTCAATACATGCTGCTAGATTTCGAGCCAAAAGCCGCTCATGCCTTTAATCTTCCTGCAACAATTTAACAGTCTTTAAGGTGGTTGAATAGAGCTGCTCCTGCTCTGCAACTGATTAAGATTCCAGTCTGCCCAAAACAATAGCAGAGATTGTGTTGTAAAGTGTCACTTCCAGTGATCATTTAGGGGGACAGGGCCCTCTGTGAATGCAGTGCTCATCAGCAATTCAAGTCAGTTTCTTAAAAATGTGTCCCTGTCATGATCCGTGGTCTGCACTCACTTGTGTATGCTGGACAGGCATGGAGATGCATGCCACCAAATGTCAGAGGTGCTTCAAACCTCTTCTTCATAGAAGATGGACTGCCCTGCTGTTGAAGAATCTGAAGGAAGACTGGACCTGCTTCCCTTGAACCCAGGACCCCAGAAGTGATGCCAAGGTCCAGTTGTGCTACAGGGACAGAACAAGCTCCAATATGCATTTTCCCTGCATTTCCAGCTGATCATTTCCAACTGGACCTGTCCAGGACCTTGCTGCTGGGCTCTGCTAGAGTGAGTCTTGACCCCCAAGTGCAGTCCCCAAGGTTCTGGACCCTTGGTTGGTGTCAAAGTGTACTCCTTCTAACGTTTCCTGAAATCCAGGACTTGAAAACTTTTTGCCACCTTTTGTTCTGAGAACTGACAGGGTAGTGGGACCAACCTGCCAAGCCAATCTCTGACAAAAGTACATCTCTGCTAGGTCAAAGATTCAGGTTGCTCCAGCTACTTTCGTCTCCACAGCAACAATCTGGTCCAGCGAGAGCTTGAAGAAACGGTGTCCGGCCTCGTGGAGCCCTCTTCAGCTACAGCCTCACCATGCTGGAAGAATCCGAACTACAAAAAGTGACAACGTCCAAAGGTAGAAATCGTCACTGGACGAAGGTACCAAACGTATTCGGCCAGTGAGGTACCTTCTCTGGACTTGAAAGTCAAATTTCTTCCGCCAAACGTCAACTGCTTCATCAAAACCCCGTCCAGTGACTATCTGATGATGTGGTGCCCTCTTCGAATACAGCCTGCAGCCTTTCCCCTGCTTGTAGAATCCAAACTCTAAAGAAGTGACTGCTGAGGATTTTTGACTTCCATTCCAGAGTCAAAGTCGGAAGTTAAAACTTTTCACTGAGACACACCTGGTTCTGGTATCTGACCTGCGCGCCATTTCAGTTGGCCATAAATTTTGACTTTGACCCTATCAAGCATGACCAGATAACCGCAGTTGGCACTTTGTGCTTTTGGTACTCTTTTTGTTTTCAAACTTAAAAAATGTATATCTCTGGTTCTACTTATTGGGTTTTTGTCATTTTGATGTCATTTTATTTATTAAAAAATCTTTATTTTTCTATTGTATAAATTGGTTTGGGATTTGTTTTGTACTGTGTTGTCACTTTATTACTGTTTGAGTCCTGCATAAGTACTTTACACATTGCCTTTAAGATAAGTCTTACTGCTTTGTGCCAGGCTACCAGAGATATTTTTATTTAGTTACTTTTGTGGTTCACCCTGGCAAGATTGTGATTATTATTTGAGGTGGTTTCTCATCCCTCTCAGCTAAAAATTCCATTTCAAAATGCATTACTGTTTAGGTAGTACTATGCTTTTTAAACAAAAAATGTATTATCTGTTTCAGCTCTAGTAAGTCATAGGGTTGCCAGTCACTACAGTGAGTATGTTATAAAGAGTTGGTTAGAAGGCATATAAGATGACATAGTAGAAATAGTGAATTGTTATATCATTGAGCCGAAACTAGCAGAATTATCTGTTGTTGTAGATATCCTTGCACAAGGTTGAGTCCACCAGTAAACAAAAGGTGAGGTGAGGGTATACAGTGTCTCTGTTTCTCTCTCCCATTCTTCTTCACCTCAATCTTCTGGTGACCGAAACATATATTCTTTGCATGGTCATCAGTGGGTTCGGAGTAGTGTGGATATTAGCATCACTCCTGTTAGATCCAGATTGTCCAGTTAGTGCAACATTGACAATTTACTGTGAGGGAAGAGTACATTACTTGTGCCACCTACAGCCAATGCTACCACATTTTGTTTATTTGAATTTGTGCATTTTATCAGTACCTCTTCATATTCTAGCAGAGAATAGAATGGCATTGACAGAGAGTTCTTCTGTGCAGCGTAGAGCAAGGTTGAGGGATGCAGAGCCTATGTGATGGAAGCCTTGGATTGACAGTGGACTTTGAGGGATCAGAGTAAGACTTACCAAGAATATATAAGGAAAATCTTTCAGTAACAATTGATATTTGAAAGTGATTTTTTAGATAGCCTTCTTGAGAACACTTTGGAGTCTATTTATGAGCTGGTTTGCATCACACTAGCACCCTGCAACATGGTGCAAGAGTGACGCAAACCTTAAGTCAGATTTACGAAGCCACGCAAGGCCACTTTGCATGGCCCTAAGTGGCTCCATAAATCTGGAGTAAGGCAAGGCATCACAAATAGCTGTGTTGCCTTACTCTGCCTTGGAAAGCCATTCCATGGGCATTGCATGGGTGTTCCCATGCTACTCCCATGGTTTTTGACGCTTTCCCAGATTTACCAGAACTGGTAAACCTGGTAATGCTCCAAAATAATATACCTTCCCAGGAGAGGAGTAACATGGAGAAATATCTTTATTTCTCCTTGTTACTTCCTCTTTCTATGCATGCTGCATTCTGAATTTTGGAAGGTGGGTTATTGGGAGTGGTAGGTAGGTACCTAACACCAGCAACAAACACAGGCCACAAACACAGGACTAGGTCCTAAATAGGGTCTCTATAAATTGGTCCCTTGCTCAACCCTTGGTAGCTGACACTGAGCAATTAAGCTTAACTTAGGAGATAGACCATTTAAAAAACACCAATACATTAAATAAGCAAGACACAACACACAATACAAATCCCACACCAATTTATACAATTTGGAAATATTTTTATCTTTAAAATGACACCACAACCATGAAAATTCAATGTAGGGAACCAGAGATATGAATTGTGAAAAATAAAGACTTTCTAGTGCTTAGAAACCAATAGCACCACTTCTGGACATCTGGTTGCGCTTGACTGGGACAAAGTCAAAGTTTGAGGCTTACCGCGATGGAGCCCTGCTCGGATACCTCACGCGGTAGGCCTCAGCCAAAATTTTACCTTCAGACTTAGAAACATTTCTGGAGCTTTTTCCACTGAGGACCCTCACTGCTCTCCACTAGTCCGGATTCGGTGAGGTTTCGCCGGCTTGACTTTGAGGGAGCTCCCAGTCAAACTCTGAAGTCGGACCCCTGGAGCTCTTCAGTGGGATGAACCTGCAATCTGGGCCAGGTCGCGGTTGAAGATGGTCGGCTTGGCTCTCGCGGTCGGGTCGGTCACCTCCTGGAGCATTTTCCAAAACGTTTCTCCAACTTTCCCAAAGTTCTGGAGGTCCTTCTAGAAGGTCTCCTGGTGGGTTCCAAGTGTCCAAGGGTCTGGAATCCTCTAGATGGTCCTTGGCAGGCCTGGACTTCACTTCGCACAATGCATTTGGTCAACCCCTTAAAACTCCACTAGATGCACTCCAGGAGGGGACTCTGGCTGGAGAAGGGTCAGTTAAGCTCTGTTAACCAGTAGCTGCAGGGCCTCTGGCTGGAGAAGGGTCAGTTAAGCTCTGTTAACCTGTAGCTGCAGGGAGTCCACTCCCTACTCCTTCTTGAAGCAAGGCAAAGTCCTCAGAGCTGTAGTCCCAGATAGTGCAGCAGGTGCAGTCTTCACCAGGCAGGCCCTTGGGTGCAGACCAGGATTCCAGCAGGACATTCCTCCTTCTTTTTGTAGTTTCAGACAGCAGAACTGAGAGGCTTTGCACTTCTCACATATTTATCCAGTGTTCTCTGGCAACAAGCAGGGGAGCACCCCTGTCCAATGAGTTGCAGGGCATCACCCCAAAGCATGACAACTCCCTCCAAAGCGTGTCATAGTCTTGTCCCAGACAGCACTATTCTCTCAAAATCCATCATGGCTGAAGTCTTATAACTTCTTTTTTGTACAAGTTATGATAAATTCAACAATTCCAATTTGCTGGATTAATCAATACCATTCTGTTCAGTCTTTGAAGGATATTTTCCACAATCTCCTAGCAATAGTTATGCGTCCATAACATATTGCCATTTTAGCCTATGAGGCCAACTATCTTCAGTGAGGAAAATGAAATGTGCAACTTCATCCTTACCAGGGTTCATAAAACCTATTTTATAAAGCCCCTACTCTTAATTATAGGGCCCCCCACCCCTGGGACACCTAGGGGAGACCTGGGGGTTTCCAAATATGTAAAATTGATGTAGATTAATCCTTCACAGTGCCCACAGCACCAAAGTAACGACATTGTAGCAAATTTCCTACACTGGGGAAAAATAAAATGGGCAACTTTCACTCTCCAGGATTTATAAAACATCTTTTATAGGGACCCTGCTTATATTACATGAACCCCCACGGGGTACCCACAATGTAAAAATAAGGTAGATTATCACTTTTAAAGTGCCCATACCACCAAAGTTGGGTTCACAGTGAATTTTACTTTTAAAAGCAGTGCTGCAACACCGGGCTGATTTTAAAATGACCTTAGGCTCTCAGCAGTGCTGACATGCAAGTGCAACAAAGGCTGCTGGCCTCAAAACTGCCATGCGCTATTATATACTAGGGACGTGTAGGTAGTTTTTATCCTCTTGCCCTATTATCTACTATGGTCATATAGGGTAGGTCATGCCAATTATAACTGTACCTCAATGCATGTGTTTGTGTTTAACATAACACTGGCCCTGGGCATGACTAGCAGACCTCAGGGCACAGTCAGAGTCAGCCACCACCAGTGTCAGTCAGCACACAAAAAGTGGGGGTGAACAGGCCAACAGGGTGACTTTCTAACACTGCAGCACACATAGAAAGAGGAATATACCTCCTAGGATTGTTTTTGTGCGGGAAGGTGTCCCTTCATGCGCAAAAACAATCCTGCAGGCAATGCAGGCACCCTGGCACCATGGTGCCAGGGTGCCTGCATTGGTGCTAGGCTGCCAAAAGGGCACCAGCAGAAAGGAAAAGGCAGGAATGTGCATATTGCCTTAAATACTGTGCATTCCTGCCCTTTCTCTGTCACGCAGTGCAGTGCAGCAAGGTGACTTGCTGCACTGCGCTGCGTTGTGCTGCGCTGCACTGTCTGACAAGTTCGTAAATAGGCCCCTTTAGCTCCAAGTGCCTTGCAGATGATGGACACAAATACACAACATGTGCAAGATTACACAACGTAGGAATTAGATATAAAATGAGATTATCAAAATCAAATATTACAATTAGTGCTAGTGAGTGGGATTCTAAGCTTGGCCGGCTTGTGTCCATATTTCGACATTTTAAAAGTTGATGTATTATGACCCAGGGGATGCAAAATATGGCATCCAAATTTGATGTTCCTGGTTTTAGGTCTGTGATATATTCTTGTCTTGTGGACACATTGTGTATTTACACCTTTTCAGGTTTATTCAGGGTTGTTTGTTAGATATGAAATGAATCCTCTGCTGTGGAGTAGAACATAAATTGGCATGTTCAATACAATTATATAACATTATTTGCAATTTATGAAAATATGGAATGATTTTCTCAAAAAACATTTGCCTATGTTAATGATGATTATGAGTAATATCTTCAGAACTGCTAGGCTGCCTATATTATATACAGACATGGTGCCATCATTTTAATGTAAAATACACTGATAAATTATTTCAATAATGTTTCACATATGCATGTGCCATTTTTCTGTAAATATCTTTTTCTGTATATATCTTTCAAATCTGAGTCAAATTGAAAAGGGCATAGACCCTCCCAAAGCCATAGCTTATTTGTTAGCACCCTCCAAAAAATATTACGAACAGGCATAATCAAAGACAGAGTTGAACACTTACAGCAAGAACTACTAAAGCATCATACCAGTGCTTTAAACTTTTCCAATTCCTTAAGCTCATCACACTCACTGAACCACATCACAACCCCTCAAAAGAGGGCTTCAAGAATTTGCAACCTTTTTCCTGAAGTGTAAAAATTCAGATATCAGTCCTGTCCCACAGCCCTACTCTACAAATTGGTGCATGGTCTCTTACCACAAAGTCCCAGCACTTTGGTCTTCCTTCACCTACTTCTCACAAGCAACACTTAGCAAAACGTAACAACATAATTTTCTTACTACTCTGACAACACCCTTTTGTTCCATTTCTGTTTGGAGCCCATCAAAGATACAGTGATGAGGTATGGGAGTCTCATATGTTGATACTCCATGGAACTAGCAATAATATTTCATCAATATGCTCACTCCCTGAATTAGAAGTCAGTCATCAGGACATTAAAATGTGGATGTTTATTCGCAATTTGAACCCAACCAAAACTAAATGCATTGGTAGCACACTTTCCCAAACCTACAACAAAAGAAAGACGACCAACCACTAGTGAAAATTGTTCGAGGAGCAAAATCCCTTGGTGGCCTGCTAGACTTTTACAACCAACTAAACAAATACATCATCAACATTGTATGTGCATCTTCTTGAAACATAAATCACCCCTGGGGCCATAGTAAAGTATAACTTTGTTTTAAAGTATTTATTGATCCTGCTGAAGTCTTGCGAGAGTACACGGTGCAGCTCTAGGTAGCACAAGTGTCCTGCTTGATTGTATAGGAACTAAAAGTCCAGTATCTATTCAGAGCCATTTCTAGATAGGCCAGTATATGCTTAGAACAATTTAAAGAGAGATTACTGCTTGACTGGACCTTACAGTGCACGTTCGTCACCCTGGGAAGTGCTCTGACAGGAGAGGCCATTCCCCTGCTACATCCTTCAGGGCAGGCTTGTCACTGTGGGAAACGGTCTGACCAGAGACCAGTCTCTCGCCTCACCCTACAGTGCATGCACATCACCCTGCACATCACCCTGGGAGGTGGTTTCACTGCAGAGGACCAGCCCCTCGCCATACCCAACAGTGCACGTCCATCACCTTGGGAAGTGGTTTGACCAGAGAGGCCAGTCCCTTGCCACACCCTTTTAAGCACACCCATCACACTGGAAAGCCACCTGACTGGAGAGGCAAGTCCTTTGTCACACTGTCCAGTGCACACTCATCGCTATGGGAAGCGGTCTGACTGAAGAGGCCAGTCCATTGCCCCACACTACAGTGCATGCCCGTTGCCCTTCGAGGTGTTCTGATTGGAGAGGCCATTTCCTCCCACCACCCAACTGCACACCCCCGTTGCCCTGGGAAGCAGTCTGATTGAGAGGCCAGTCCCCCGCCTCAACATACATCGCATTCTCACCACTCTGAGAGGTGGTTTGACTGGAGAGGCTAGTCCCTCGCTATAAACAACAGTGCATATCTGTCGCCCTGGGAAGTGGTTTGACCAGAAAGCCCAGTCCCTCACCACAACCTACTGCACACGCCCTTCACCTTAGGAAGCAGGCTGACTGGAGAGGCGAGTCCCCAGCCACAGCCTATTATGCAAGGCTGTTCCTCTGTATAGTAATCTAATTCGAGAGGCCACACCCTCAGCGGAGACGTCAGTCCCCTGACATGCCTACTATGCATGCCTGTCACCCTGTTTGGAGAGACCAGTCCATTTCCACACTCTCCTAAGTATGCCTGTCGCCCTGGGAAGATTTCTGTGAGGAGAGGCTAGTCCCTTGCCAAATCCTACTATACACATTTTAGATGTTATTTCAATATGGATACTCCTGCGGGTACTAGATGAATGCCCATAAAATGTGGTTATGTACCCACATTTGAACCCGTGGAAGTCCTGCGGGATTTTTTTATATTAGCAAAAGGATTTGAAAAGAAAAATTGATATGATTCAGAAGTAGGGTGGCTCAGTTAATAGTGTGTTGCGCACACTTAGATGTAGAACGGGACCCTGTTTCCTTCTGCTGTGAAATGTACTCAATGGTAAACATCTGGCAAGCCAAAACGGATGTTATTATGGTATATTGAGCCCATCCCATGGTCAAGTAATAATGCTGAAACTGCTTTGTTGAAATATTTCTGGGATTTCTCTGTCTTTGGACAAAACTGATTTGACCTCTGCCACTTCTGCCTCTGACATACATTGGAATACACAAAGACAGTGCAAGAGAAAGAGAGCTATCAACTGTATCAAGGACTTCTTCATTTGAATTTCGAGTCCAAACCCTGTGTCTGTGCCCAACTCGTTGCCACCACAGTGCACAATCATGAGGTCTGGTTGTTCACAATTCAAAATTCTCTCAACCAAAGGTAGCAGTTGATGCCATTTCATACCTCTGTGGCCAACTCAAGTAATGTCCACTTGTGGAAATCGCAGATCTTAGTTAATTTCACAATTTGTGTCATACTGTCTAGCCCAGATTATAAAGCTGTGGCCCTCAATCCAGACGCGAACCAATCTGAAGTATGCTAGTGACAGTCACAAGAGAAGTCAGCAGGGGAATGAGTATGACCTGGAAGAGCATGCCGTTAGTATTGAGAAAAAATGTGTGAGACCTAGAGTTCTAATTGGTTTCTATTAGTGAGGTTAAACAGTAGGTTAGGGTATTAGTAACTGATGTTTCTATTGTATATTCTTACAAACCCTGGATAAAAGAGAGTGTCAATTGTAGTGGTTTCTGGTATTCGTTTGCAGTCTGTAAGAGAACAGCTGTATTGCCAATGAAATGTTTTGTAAGTGCGCAGTAGATTTTGGTTTGTAAACTTTTGACATAGTTCCCTCTTTGGAACGTGGTGTAAATGTGTTGCCTAGGAAACCATTCTGCAGGACAAGGGTGGGAGGTTTATGTGCTTCTTATACCTGATGTTTACTGTGCTGCTCAAGATGTAAAGTTTACTGCTTATGAATTCCAACATTACATTTTGAAAAATGTGAATGACAGCTAATGTTCTATGTGGCATGAAGTACACATTGAGATTCAACTGATTTAAAATATATTACTTTACCAATGTAGATTGTTTGCTTTATGGGAAGAGGTCTTATTACGCTATTAGTATTTTATTTATTAAAACATCTTTTTTTACAAAGATTGTTTTTTGGTTCCCATGCGCTCCAGTGAGATACTTACGAGTGTCTGTAGCAAACTTCACCTAATGAGGCTTGCCATGCAGGCTCTGAGTGACTCTTGTGAGAGTCCTGCAGGAGAGGACAGAGGTAAAACATTATATGTAAGGTGTATATATACACCTTGAAGAGTATATGTAGTGGTGTCTGTACATTCTCCCCATGAGTAAAAGATGGTATGAGTATTATAGTCCCAATCCAGTTTAACAATAGTTTTGGAATACTATTTAGGTCACTTATTACAGGGTACTAAGCTATATGTAGTCAATCTATTGGAGGTCAGAGGAATTTACTGTTTCTAGAAGACTACACAGAGGTGACAGTGAGATTAGTCAGTGATTGACATTCCCACTATACTTAAAAGAAAAACAATTTTGGTATTCTGATTAGCTGCAGGGGTTAAAGCTTGACATAGTTATATAACTGTTGCATAACCATTGTTAGCTTTATTTATCTATGGTGCTGTGCAGGTGCAAGAGAGGTCTGATGCCCAGAAGGGAGTCCTTTTGAGTGTGCCACATGCTGCTTTAATCTGCTATTTCCGCCATAGAGGTATTTTTACAGCTAATAAAGGACATATTTATATATATTTTTTGTGTCTGAGTGAGGAAATAATTTTTTTATATCTTCTTTTAATATGGTTCAAAACTTTGTGATCATTAAGAGTCTGCTGATTACTTTTGATATTTATAATGTAACAGTGCATAAACTGCACTTTAAAAAGTAGATGCATATGCATTAAACTTTTACAAACGTTGTAATTAATATACTGATAAAGTTACTTTAATAATGTTTAATAATGTAGTTTGTACCAAAAAAAGTTAAATGTGTTGATGAAAAAATATATTATTTTAGTGATGTGATATTACATTTGGTGGCTGTTGGAATATGCATGTGATTTCATTTATAAGAGGCATACTTTTTAGTGTAGTATTTATTCCTGTCATTACATTGAGATTGTATGTGTTTTGCTGATGTAAGGTAGGTTTTGTAATTACCTCTTAAGTATCTCAGTATGTTGATACTGCACAACAGAATAGATGATTCACATATATTACTAATGACATTTTCATTAGTGCTTCGGATGTTTTTATGAATTTAGTGTAGAGTGCTATAGACAGTTTTCACTCAGAACTGAGGTCTGAACCACAGAGGCTAGTTATTCACCAAACACCAATATGAACACCTTTCATGACATACAGAGGCCTTAGCAAAGAGGTTAGTCCTCAAATAACCCTACTATGCACACCCTTCAGCCTATTGAAAGGTCTTTGAAGATGGGCCAGTACCACAAGAAACCCTACTGTACACAGCCTACAGCCTGTAGAGAGGTGTTAGCAGATTGTCCTGTCTCTCACCAAACCCTACTACAAACAGTTTTCCCCCTTTTGAAAGGTGTTTGCAGAGGGCTCAATTGCTCTTAGTACAAAATGCATCCTCACATCCATTTTGAACATGAGGTTGCATTTTGTGCTAAGAAAATAGTGCCAAATGACCACTCCACTCCATCTCGGAATTTAACAGAATCTCGAAGAATTTTAATGGAATTCCGTGGAATGGAATTGTGTGGAACCAAATTCTGCCAATTCCACCCAACCCTAAAAACTAGACATCCGGGATATTAGCCAAAGTCTGATAGGCCATTCTAGGTAACAAAACGTAGTTGGATCCATGCATTCCACATGCCCTAGAGTCGAATAGATATCTTGGGGTTATATTTATGAGAGGCTTGCGTGAGGTTTGCACCACGTAACATGTCAAGATTTATGAAGTTACGCAAAGCTACTTTGCGTGGCTCTGAGTGGCTTCATAAATCTGGAGTAATGCAACACAGCGCAAATCGCTTCGTTGTGTTACTCTGCCCTGGGAAGGTGTTCCATGGGTGATGCAAGGGTGTTCCCACACAACTCCCATGGATTTTGATGCATTCCCCGATTTACTTGTAAACCTGGGAATGCACCAAACTCTTACGCCTTCCCGGGGGGGCGTAACGGGAGAAATATCTCTATTTCTCCTTATTTCTTTCTCTTTCTATGTTTGCTGCACAATGCAGCACACATAGAAAGAGGAATATGCCTCCCAGCATTGTTTTGCTGCAGGAAGGTATCCCTTCCTGCACAAATAAAATCCTGCATGCAACACAGTCAACTTTGCACCATTATGCAAGGGTGCCTGCGTTGGTGCTAGGCATCCAAAAGGGTTCCAGCGAATTGGAAAGGATGGGAATGTGCTGTATTGCCTCACAAATGGGGCATTCCCGCCCAGTGCAGCACAGAAAGGTGACTTGCTGCGCTGAACTGCGTGACTTCTTTATAAATAAGCCCCCTAGTTTTCAGAAATATCTGGGGTTAGAAGGTTTCCCTAGGTGTCAGACAAATCCATAAATGCCGCAGCTACCCACATCCCCAGAATCATTGATTTTGAAAGTAAAAATCTTGATGTCTCCACCATACATTTTTGAACCTTTCTTGCAGCAGGTGATAAGCCCAGCCAAACAAGTAGGATGCTGTTTTCTATTGGGAGAAGTGTGGGAAAGGTGGGTGGTTGGACTTTTGTTGATCCCCACAGAGTCTTGAACTTTCCCTCTCAGAAATGGGAGGGAAATCTGTGATACTAGTCAAAGTTTAACTTTTGTAGGGCAATCTGGGTAAGAAAAAGTAGCCGTCTCCATGCAAGTCACACCACCCTGTACTTAACCAGTTGTCTAGCATTCATAAATGTCTGCAGATAGGAGGTTTCCCTTGGTACCTGCTGTCCTCAGGCTCTCATACCACAGCTGTCCACATCTTTAGAATGATTGCATTTCAAAGGAAAGTTTCCATGTTGCATTTTGGGTTCTTTCCTGAAGCAGGCCCACCCTCACAAGCAGGGTACCATGTCACTGGAAAAAGCGTAAAAATGCAGAAAAATATGGATTTTGGTTTTAGCTATTGAATTTCTCTGCATTAATGTTTTCCTAATGTGAGTCAGTGTGCACAAATGACCCTATTCTGTCATACTCCCCATGAATTACCTGCTATTACCTCCATATTCAGAGTGGTAAAAATAACCCCTAGTCCTAAACTCAAATTCTTGGTCACATTTCAGAATTGCATGGCTTTCCTTCATTCACATTTTTTATTCAATCGATTTTACCATATGAATTGATGCATGGTCAAAACACAATGACAACTCATTATAAACTGCACCTCCATTAATGACTCTAGGTATAGTGCGTTTTTTTCATAACAAAAATTATATAGCTCTGTGACCAGAAGAGTATGACACCAGTAGTGGTACATTACTTTTGTAGATCAGATGTAGATTTTATAGATGAAAGTATTGTCATCTATTTCTATATTTTTCTACTTACTTGCACTATTTTTTAATTTTGATGATTAGTTTCTTAAGAAAAATCAAAAGTGATCTACGTAAACAAACCTTTGCTGATTTCAAAATTGTGTCTATTTTACAATGTATATCTTATCAGGAGACCCATGTGTTCTCCCACAAACTGCAAACAGTTTTAAAAACTCAAAAATAGGAAATATTGATCACTGCTTTGAAAATTGCTAAAACTGTGGTGTAAAGTATTTTGTAAAACTCTGCCTGTTCCTGGAGGTTTGGAAAAGGACAATTTTGGCAGCGCAAGTCTTCAATTGATGCCATGTTTAGAAAAAAACCCACTTAGTTGCACAACACTGTTTTCAATTTGTTAAAAAAACAAAATCCCACTACTCTATGGCTATTTTCTCGATTGCCTTCAGAGAAATCCACAAACCCTGGGTACCTTTAGAATCGCCAACATGTGGGAAACAAGCATTTGCAATGCCAATAGGTCTGGTTTATGAATGAAAGTGCCTTTTGTGTCACTGATGGGTTTAGGAACTCAATAAGTCATCATACATGTACTCTCTCATTCTTGCACTCTTGCTCTCATCCATCCATTCATCCATCCACTGACTCATTCTTGCATTCACCCTCTGACACAACCACAATAAAACATACACAATCTTAACAATATATGAATGATAAATTAAACAATACTGTGAGAAGTTGGCCTGGCATATGCTGTCCACTAATTATAGTGGGCACCTTGCACCAGTCCAAATCGACTCTTATGGTAGGTAGGTTAAAGACAACCTTATTGAAAGCTATCCTAGTGGTAGCTATGGAGAGCAGCCTTCAGGCTAAGTCTTGAAGGAATGTAAAGCAGCTTGTTTTACCAGTCTATAATCTCTTGAGTGACCAAATGAAAGAGCACCACACCAGGTATATATTCAAAATATATGTATTTATTACTAAACACACCCCTCTAGTCTCTTTATGAGGCTAGAGTTCGAAGTACATAGGTTATAAGATCTTAAATCACAGTAATAGCACAAATACACGTTTGAGCCCTAGGGGCGTACCAAACCATATACCAATAAAATGGTATGCGAACCACGACTGAACTAGACACTAGGCCTAGAGCCTCTAGAAGTGCTTGGACCACAAGGAACCACCCAAGGTAGTGACACAGGGGACCCACGGGAGACGCGTGCAGTGTAAATACACAACCGCGATACGCCGTTAACTTCTATGGAGAAAGTCGGGATCGGGAAAATAGAGGAAAGGGACACTTAAAAGAGGACTAGGACAAAACCCTTTGAGATCTAGGACTTTGAAGAGTCTCTACCCACGGGAGCACCGGAGTACTCGTGTTACCTCACGCAGGGAAGCCGGGTGCATAGGTGCCTTTCGGGGTCGGGTTTCGTCGTCGTTTCTTATGGCGATCTGCTGCAAAGTGCTGCTGGCGACCAGGAGAAAAGTGTCCGGGTGGATCCAAGAGTGGATCGGAGTTCTGAAGAACCTGAAAGCAGAGGGGACAGAGTCTGGGTCACTAGCCAGTGACCAGGAGGGCGATGGACAGATGCCCACCGATGTCGAGTGCTTCAAGTTCGTTGACGGTCGTCTTGACTCTTCAGCCACGAGGTCCGGGAGGCGTTGTCGGCAACCAGGAGCAGGATTCGGGCTGTTGCTCGATGTCTGTCGAGTGCAGAGGTGTCGGCGACCAGATTGGACCCAACAGGCCTTGGCAACGGCAAGTCTCGAGTAAGATGTAGATCGTCGATGATGCAGACCAGCAAGGTCTGGGGAACTCACCCAGCAAGGGTAAGTGAGGGCAGGCCTGGAGCAACCAGACTGCCAAGTAAAGAAAAGATTGGCCTTCGGTAAGGGCTACTAGCCAACGGGCTAGCGACCGCGAAGGAGCCTCATGACGCCGCACGTGAAGCTGGCTTACAGGACACTCGTGGAGTGGCGGCCAGTGATCTTTGGTGCAGGTGGTGCTGGAGGCTAGGGCTACTCGGAGCCCAAAGCACGACTTCTTGGGAGACCCAGAAGATGGTGCACTTGCAAGTGTGCTCGGTGTCCAGGGGTCACGGTCTCACGTTACCCACGATAGCCACGGGCCTCAGCTTTGCTGGGGACTCAGGGTAGCCTCGGGGAAGTCTGAGAATCCACCTCTGGTGATGCGATGACTTCGGCGTCCAACGGGAGCTTCAGTGATGCGAACCGGACAGATGCTTCTTTGGTGCCTGCCAAGCAGGGGAGTCACTCCTTGACCCCAAGGGAGATTCTTCAGTCCTCTAATCGTGAGTAGAGCGTCGAAGGTCCAGGATTCTGTTTCAGAGTTTCGTCCAGGTATAATCTAATCTTGCTGTGGCAAGGGTTCCCCATTTTAACTAGTAAAACAGGGAGGGACTAACTCTATGACCCCACCTATGGGAGGGTCAAGGGAGGGGTGGCTACACCCACTTCCCTTTGTCCAGTTTCGCGCCAGAGCAGGGGCAGGTAGCCCCTGAGCTGGTTTGAACTGGCATATGCACAGAGGAGCCTTTTGCTCCCCCAGTGCAGGACTTCAAAGCACTCTAAGAGTGCACCCACCCAGCCCCAATACACATTATCCTGTCTGGGGAGGTGGTCACACCTCCCTGCAACAGGAAACCTATTGTCCAGGCCTCCCCTGCCGGAGTTTCGTCCAGCAGCAGGAGGCCAGACTTGTGTCTGTGGCAGCAGCATCCATTTTGTGATGCCAGGGCTTCAGAAAGAAGTTACCGGGTAAGCCAGAGTTAACATGTCTTTCCCTCTAGAAGGGTGGAATGCTACCCCCGCCGCCAGGATTGGTGGGGGGTAGTATTCCAAGATGTTTGACACCAAACACGACATGTTTAGGTGCAGCCATTCCAAAGTTAGCATTTTACCGCGAGGATATAATGCGCTTAAGAGTATATGGTCAGGCTGCACTACAAACAGCATCAGAGATGGTCTCCGAACGCTGCAGAGGGGCCCTGCTCATGCAGGGGCACCCTCTCACATAGGAACCATGCACTCTGCCTTTAGGATTGATAAAGCCTGCCTTAGGAGTGACTTATAGGTTTCTAGGTGTGTATGTATTTCGTGATATAGGTAACCTATATCACAGTAAGGGGTGCATGCACCACCTTACCCAGGCTGCAGTAGCAGACCTGTGGTGTCAGTTTGGATGGCCTTCCAGGGGTGGCATAATACATGCTGCAGCCCCTGGCAGGCCTCTGAGGTACCTATGCCCTTGGTACATAGTATACCATATACTAGGGACTTATAAGGGCACTCCAGATCCCAATCAGAGATGTGCCTAAGGCACATGGAATCCATTTTACAGAGAAAGCAGATAGACTGGGGCCCTGAATAGCAGGATCCCAGTCCAACTAACTCATAAACCAGCAAAACACCATAAAAAAAGTGGGGGCAACCATATAGTCAGATTCCACCTTCCTACATAACCCCCCCAAACGAAAGGAGATAAGGCTAACCTTGGCCAGTTGAGCCTATATTGACTAAGTGGCCATATAAGGAAGCACCTGCACTAGCATGGTTGCCCCCTATGTTATGGTCCACTAAGCAATCCCTCACCCTAAGGGTATGAGAGGGTCTCCACCATGGGGAATCACTACCTCTGGTGTGCTTAGGTAAAGTACAAGGCTGGTGAGGTGTCTGAGTAGGGAAGTGAGGCCCTAGGAATGTTGGCCTCAGTTTCCACAGATCACTGGTCACCATGTATGCCTGTCTTTCCATGACTGAGTTGCACTTTGCTCTAAGGGTCAACCTTTGGCTGCCTACAGCTGGGGGTTGGGTCCCTTTGGATGGAACACTGGAGGGACATGGCAGGTTTGGAACCTTCTGGTCCCAGGTTTGCCCTTGCCTACCAGGGTCCTTCTGGGGAGGTCCCTACATAAAGGTATGGGGGATCCCTCAGTGTGTAGAGGAATTTTCACCTGGCTAGGGCTACTAGACTGGCTGCCCCTAATCTGCTGATGGGGGCTTCCTCTGGACAGGGGGCCCGGGGGGTCCACTGACCTTCCTGACCTCTGCAGCCCTGGGCTGACTGAGGCAGGGTAGAGAGGGGCAGGTTACCTGCTCCAGACTGGGTACCACCGTGGAAGGGTCCTCTGCCATCAGGGGTGTGGCCAGGCCAGGCCTGACTACCTCTGTGGCAGTTCCTTCACTAGGGGTAGGGTCAGTTCCCTGAGGAGGCTGACCCTTACCTACTGTCTGGGGGAAGAAGACTTTTCTTCAACCCTTTTGCTCTCTTTTGGGGGAGAGTGGGCCATTCTTTCAGGCTCCATCTCTCCAAAGTCTTGGGCTGGGGCTGTGGCCATCACAGCCCCACTAACCTTTGCAGGGACGCCCAACATCCTAAGATGGGTTTGGTGTTCAACTTCAGCCCAGGCTGAAATTTCCAAATCATTGCCCATCAGGCAATCTACAGGTAGGGTTGGGGACACTGCCACTCTTTTTGGGCCTGTGACCCCCTCCCAGCTGAGATTGACTATGGCCATGGGGTGATCTGTTCTGACACCATCAATGTTGGTCACCTGGTATTTAAACTCAGGTAAAAGCTGGTGAGGGGGACTAGTTTCCCTGCCACCATGGTGACACTAGCCCCTGTGTCCCTAAATGCCACAGCTTTCTGACCATTAATCATTGGCTCCAGTCTGTACCTGCCCAATGCTATGGGACCCATGGTAAAGGTGGCAAATCCTATACCACCATCAGAGTCAGAGGAGTCTGTTGAGGGGTCCCTGTCTAAACTAGGGCCCACCTCTGTTCCTCTTGCAAAAGCACCCAACTTTTTGGGTGCACTACTCCCAACTGGAGGATTACTACTGGTAGTACCAGGAGGGGTGGTAGTAGTTGTGGGAGGAACATTTTCTTTATTGCCAATCCTGGGGCAACTGGGATCAGTTTTCCAGTGCCCAGGCTTTTTACAGACATGGCAATATGGTTTCTTTTCAGGAGAGGAAGGAGTTTGGGACCCACCCCCAGAAGAGGAATTTTGGGGCCCTGTAGGGGACTTATCCTTAGATTTATCCCCACCTTTCTCTTGGGACTTAGTAGAATCTTTCTTCTGGTCACCACCCTGATTTCTAGTTTTTACTCTGGTTCTGACCCATTTGTCTGCCTTCTTTCCCAATTCTTGGGGAGAGGTCAGATCAGAGTCCACCAGATACTGGTGCAAAAGCTGGTTTTGACAATTATTAAGGATCTGCTCCCTCATAATCAAATTGTACAATCCTAAAAAGTCATGCACTTTGTTGCCATGTATCCAACCTTCCAGAGCCTTTGTAGCACAATCTACAAAATCAACCCAGTCTTGAGTCTGAGCTTTTTGGGTGTCTCTGAACTTCAACCTATACTGTTCAGTGGTTAGGCCAAACCCATCTATCAGAGCACTCTTCAAGACTGTGTAATTGTCAGCATCCTCTTCTCTTACAGTGAGGAGCTTGTCTCTACCTTTGTCTGCAAAGGAGAGCCACAAGATTGCTGCCCACTGCCTCTGGGGGACCTTCTGAACTTTACAGGCCCTCTCCAGTGCAGTTATCCATTTGTGGATGTCATCCCCACTCTGGTAAAGAGGGACAATCTTGTTTAGGTTTCTATGGTCATAAGACCTGTCCCTATCTCTAGGGATATTGCTGCCACCATGGGACTCTAGTCCCAACTTTCTTCTCTCTCTAAGGAGATCTAGGGATTCTCTATCTAAAGCCAATTGCTTCTTCCTGATCTCTAGTTGAGTTTCCTCATACTGGACCAGTCTTTTTCTTCTCTCATGAGAGGATTCCCTCCTGTGAGAAGAAACAGAGCTCCCTATTGAGGTGCCAGAGTGGTCAGACTCCTGAGAAGGAGACCTAGACTTTCTGAGCACACTCATAATCCTTCCTGGGGGGACAAAGGTGTGGTTCTCTAGATCCTCATCTTCATCTTCCCCAGAAGGGATTGGGTTTTCCAGGTCAGGGTCATTGTCACCCTCCTGGTCAGTTTCAGAGGGGGCTGGGGGTAGTAGTACCCCTGGCCCCTTCCTCATCTGCTGGCCCACCCTCTGCTCCTACCCCTTCAGTCTCTGAGGACTTACTAAGATCATAAGCCACCAACAACTCCTGGAGGTGTTGGGTGGTGGGACTTTGGCCTGTCCTTAATTTCCTCACGTTACACAAAGCTCTCAGTTCCAAGAATGGGAGTGTGTCATACTTGGAGGGGGAAGCTCAATGGCTTCCTGCAGGGCATCTTTGGATCCTGCTTTTAAAGACATTACTAGTGTGGTGTGGTGTATGCACTACCTACTCTAGTGTGGCCTACTAAACTCTCTTGAGTTGTAGAAAGGGTTGTGCTATCCCTTAACACACAACTCTAAGTTCAGTAGAACTTACTGATATTCTAAGCTTAAATTATATGTACCTTAGGTACCTTTAGTGGTTTTCAGTTGATCAATTCAATTGAGATTATCTGGTAAAACAATAGCAAGCTGGAATCCCACACGCTGCACACCAATGTGAGAAGTTGGCCTGGCATATGCTGTCCACTAATTATAGTGGGCACCTTGCACCAGTCCAAATCGACTCTTATGGTAGGTAGGTTAAAGACAACCTTATTGAAAGCTATCCTAGTGGTAGCTATGGAGAGCAGCCTTCAGGCTAAGTCTTGAAGGAATGTAAAGCAGCTTGTTTTACCAGTCTATAATCTCTTGAGTGACCAAATGAAAGAGCACCACACCAGGTATATATTCAAAATATATGTATTTATTACTAAACACACCCCTCTAGTCTCTTTATGAGGCTAGAGTTCGAAGTACATAGGTTATAAGATCTTAAATCACAGTAATAGCACAAATACACGTTTGAGCCCTAGGGGCGTACCAAACCATATACCAATAAAATGGTATGCGAACCACGACTGAACTAGACACTATGCCTAGAGCCTCTAGAAGTGCTTGGACCACAAGGAACCACCCAAGGTAGTGACACAGGGGACCCACGGGAGACGCGTGCAGTGTAAATACACAACCGCGATACGCCGTTAACTTCTATGGAGAAAGTCGGGATCGGGAAAATAGAGGAAAGGGACACTTAAAAGAGGACTAGGACAAAACCCTTTGAGATCTAGGACTTTGAAGAGTCTCTACCCACGGGAGCACCGGAGTACTCGTGTTACCTCACCCAGGGAAGCCGGGTGCATAGGTGCCTTTCGGGGTCGGGTTTCGTCGTCGTTTCTTATGGCGATCTGCTGCAAAGTGCTGCTGGCGACCAGGAGAAAAGTGTCCGGGTGGATCCAAGAGTGGATCGGAGTTCTGAAGAACCTGAAAGCAGAGGGGACAGAGTCTGGGTCACTAGCCAGTGACCAGGAGGGCGATGGACAGATGCCCACCGATGTCGAGTGCTTCAAGTTCGTTGACGGTCGTCTTGACTCTTCAGCCACGAGGTCCGGGAGGCGTTGTCGGTGACCAGGAGCAGGATTCGGGCTGCTGCTCAATGTCTGTCAAGTGCAGAGGTGTCGGCGACCAGATTGGACCCAACAGGCCTTGGCAACGGCAAGTCTCGAGTAAGATGTAGATTGTCGATGATGCAGACCAGCAAGGTCTGGGGAACTCACCCAGCAAGGGTAAGTGAGGGCAGGCCTGGAGCAACCAGACTGCCAAGTAAAGAAAAGATTGGCCTTCGGTAAGGGCTACTAGCCAACGGGCTAGCGACCGCGAAGGAGCCTCGTGACGCCGCACGTGGAGCTGGCTTACAGGACACTCGTGGAGTGGCGGCCAGTGATCTTCGGTGCAGGTGGTGCTGGAGGCTAGGGCTACTCGGAGCCCAAAGCACGACTTCTTGGGAGACCCAGAAGATGGTGCACTTGCAAGTGTGCTCGGTGTCCAGGGGTCACGGTCTCACGTTACCCACGATAGCCATGGGCCTCAGCTTTGCTGGGGACTCAGGGTAGCCTCGGGGAAGTCTGAGAATCCACCTCTGGTGATGCGATGACTTCGGCGTCCAACGGGAGCTTCAGTGATGCGAACCGGACAGATGCTTCTTTGGTGCCTGCCAAGCAGGGGAGTCACTCCTTGACCCCAAGGGAGATTCTTCAGTCCTCTAATCGTGAGTAGAGCGTCGAAGGTCCAGGATTCTGTTTCAGAGTTTCGTCCAGGTATAATCTAATCTTGCTGTGGCAAGGGTTCCCCATTTTAACTAGTAAAACAGGGAGGGACTAACTCTATGACCCCACCTATGGGAGGGTCAAGGGAGGGGTGGCTACACCCACTTCCCTTTGTCCAGTTTCGCGCCAGAGCAGGGGCAGGTAGCCCCTGAGCTGGTTTGAACTGGCATATGCACAGAGGAGCCTTTTGCTCCCCCAGTGCAGGACTTCAAAGCACTCTAAGAGTGCACCCACCCAGCCCCAATACACATTATCCTGTCTGGGGAGGTGGTCACACCTCCCTGCAACAGGAAACCTATTGTCCAGGCCTCCCCTGCCGGAGTTTCGTCCAGCAGCAGGAGGCCAGACTTGTGTCTGTGGCAGCAGCATCCATTTTGTGATGCCAGGGCTTCAGAAAGAAGTTACCGGGTAAGCCAGAGTTAACATGTCTTTCCCTCTAGAAGGGTGGAATGCTACCCCCGCCGCCAGGATTGGCGGGGGGTAGTATTCCAAGATGTTTGACACCAAACACGACATGTTTAGGTGCAGCCATTCCAAAGTTAGCATTTTACCGCGAGGATATAATGCGCTTAAGAGTATATGGTCAGGCTGCACTACAAACAGCATCAGAGATGGTCTCCGAACGCTGCAGAGGGGCCCTGCTCATGCAGGGGCACCCTCTCACATAGGAACCATGCACTCTGCCTTTAGGATTGATAAAGCCTGCCTTAGGAGTGACTTATAGGTTTCTAGGTGTGTATGAATTTCGTGATATAGGTAACCTATATCACAGTAAGGGGTGCATGCACCACCTTACCCAGGCTGCAGTAGCAGACCTGTGGTGTCAGTTTGGATGGCCTTCCAGGGGTGGCATAATACATGCTGCAGCCCCTGGCAGGCCTCTGAGGTACCTATGCCCTTGGTACATAGTATACCATATACTAGGGACTTATAAGGGCACTCCAGATCCCAATCAGAGATGTGCCTAAGGCACATGGAATCCATTTTACAGAGAAAGCAGATAGACTGGGGCCCTGAATAGCAGGATCCCAGTCCAACTAAGTCATAAACCAGCAAAACACCATAAAAAAAGTGGGGGCAACCATATAGTCAGATTCCACCTTCCTACAAATACAGGTAGAAAAAACAAAACATGCTGCCTTGTAAACATGACAGTCACGTTCTTGCACTAGCATCACTAAACTTTGCAGTGGGTGTCTGTCTTGCAGAAGTATTGTAAATAGTCTATTGTTGTCTTAAAGTTCCAGCATGGCCGCCACAACCAAGGTGTGAGCCATATTGGAATAGTAAAACAATGATACTTTATGGACAACAGCATTCCATAAAGGTCCCCTGAGACAGAGAAATGGCTATGTGGGATGCAACACACTGCAGATGAAATGAGCGGCAAGCAAGTGACCTGTTAGCACTGCCTTGAGTACTGTAGTATAGTCCTAAGAAATATTAAAATAAAAAGAGGAGAAGCAAAGAAATGAAAGGGGAACGATAAAAGGAGAAACTTGAAAACTAAAGGACTGGACAACCAGCCCTGACAATGAAATATACTCATTTTCAGGTGGATGTACATGTGATCAGAAAATGCTGTCATTCACAGGGCAAGAGAGCCAATGACTGATGTGGACTGAACAGTTACCCCATGCATTATTCTGTTGTAGATGAAAGCAGAGAATAAACAACATTTGTTGGGCATTTGGTTACTGGTTGAGGGGGGTGACACCCTACTCAAGCAGGACCCACAATCTCTGTCAGGGTGAAACACAAGGAAACCCAAAATTAACCTGTGCTTAACTCTCTGATAGCTTGGCACAAAATCAGTCAGACTTAACTTATAGGCAAGGTGTAAAGTATTTATGCAGCACTTCAAAAAGTAATAAAGTGAAAACCGAACAGAGAAAAATCCCAGAGCAATTTAGAAACTTAGAGTAAAATCTAATGACTTATTTGACACCAAAACAGCAAAAATCCAATCAGTCAAACTGAAGATATGCAATTTTAATGATTTAAGTGAAACTAGTGCCCAGAAGCACATAGCGCTAACTGTGAATATCTGGTCACGCCAGACGGGGACAAAGTTAAGGCCGATGGTTGAGACAAGAAAACGTTTCTTTTCCAACCGTGGCATTTTCAGAATTGTGCCTTAAAATCTGACTTCACTATTAAAGAGGGCTTTAAATTACAATTCTTTGGGCACCAAACTCGATAGTCCTATCTGCTTTCAATTGAAAGTTATCACTTATTAAATGTAATAAGTTAACCCAATCCAATTGTATGGGAGAGGTAGGCCTCACAGTAGTAACAAATTAATTTAGGAGTTTTTCCCTACCAGGGCATGTGAAACTTAAAAGTACATGTCTGATATTTTAAATACATTGCATCCTGCCCTCTGGGCTGTTTAGGGCCTACCCTAGGAATGACTTATATGTAATAAAAAGGGAGAGTTTGGGCCAGGCAATAGGTTTATTTTGCCAGGTCAAATGGCAGTTTAAAACTACACACACAGGCTGCAGTGGCAGGCATGATACAGGTTTAAAGGGCTACTTAAGTGGGCGGCACAATGAATGCTGCTGGCCTACTAGTAGCATTTAATTTGCAGGCCCTGTGTACATGTAGTACCACTGTACTAGGGCCGTACTAGTAAATTAAATGTGTTGATTGGGTGTAAGCCAATGCTACCATGTTTAAAGGGGAAAGCAGAAGCACGTTACCATTGGTTAGCTGTGATAAAGTGTGCAGAGTCCTAAAGCCAGTAAAAATGAAGTCAGCAAAACAGGAGTCTGGAAAGCAAAAGGTTGGGGGAAAACCACGCTAAGGATGTCAAGTCCGATAACACTTAAACAGACCAATGGCAGAAAAGAGCTGAACCCAAGACCCTCTGTGTGCCTATACAGCTATATATTTATATAAATGGATGTATGTATTATTTCATGATTTTCTTTGTTACAAGTTCTGGGCAGACAGCTTAAAAGAGTTTCTAGCAAGAGTTATTACAGTGCAAGTCTTCTTCCCCTAGGGATTCTCTTAGGCAGAATTCAACACCAAAATACTTTTCAACAAACCTAATCTGTGACATTTCATTTAAAAAGATACCTATCTGTAGGCTTTAATACAGACACATAACAACACCCCCCAAATACCTACTTACAAACTTAGACATATCCTTTTTACAATCAATATGTCTGGTCTATTGTGTTTTTCCTAACTCTTCATACTAAACAGATCAGATCTATGGCAACAGCAATATTTTTTCCTAGTGAACCAATCAGGCCTCTAGTTGTTTACATTGGCTTGTCACAATTACCATCTCAGACCTACTACGTTGATTAAAAGCCTTCCCACAAGGCAAGCATCAGGTATACCATAATAAACAAACAAATATGCACACAGTGAGGTTGTCAAAACAATATAAAATCCCTACTAATAGAGACTAGTAAGGATTACTATATTCCAAATCGTCTATCCCCACGGTTAGATTGTGTGGGTCACCAACACCAAAACCCTTGTCTACTGGCTTTAGCACATTGTTTTAACAATTCACCTTTTAAAGCCTATTGCCTTTTCCACATGCTTTTCACAATAAGTAAATAAGGCTATCATGGTATGTCATAACTTCTCCTTATAAACAAATAACATCTAAGGAAAATTTCATAACTTTTTTTCTAGTGTACTGATAAGGCCTCTAGCTTTTTCCAATGTCTTGACACTGTATACACCACAGGCCTACTAAAGTGCACATTAACTGGCAACCATCTGGCATACAATTGCAAAATTACAAATATGTACAAAATTACAGTTGGAAAAACAATGTACGGCCCCTCTCAACTGGCCTAACAGGAAATTCTGCTCCCATGATTTGTGAGAGTTGGTGATCAGCAGCAAAACCCTTGCCTACTATGGTAATCTCTGAGATTATGTGTAACCAAATACGTTTCTATGGCCTTTATCATATGCGTTTCACAGTAAATAAACCAGGCCTACTGCCTTTTGTTAGAACTGGGGGTCTCTAATTGGCAGAGGTAGGTACCTTTGTCCAAGTAGGGACCCTTGCTTCTAGTCAGGGTAAGGGGGATACACACTCTAGATAACCCCTGCTCACTCCCTTGGTAGCTTGGCACGAGCAGGCAGGCTTATCCCAAAGGCAATGTGTAAAATATTTGTACTCAAAACACACAGTAATACAGTGATAACACCACAAATGGACACCACACCAGTTTAGAAAAATAAAGTATCTGTATCTAAACTCAACAAGACCAAAAACAACAAAAATTGAACATACATGTAGTTAAAAAGCACTTAAAAAGAGTTATTTCCAAAATAAAGCTTGTAGAAAACAAATAGCTCCATCAGGGGCTATTACGACGTCGTGAGAGCAATAAATTCAAAGAACGGCGCCAACCGCAAGGTGCGCTGCATCGAGCATGGAGTCACACGGACGCCCAAGCAAACAGTACCTTGGAAAACGAAGTCTATGACGATGCATGGCATCGTGGAGGTGAGGTGTCAGTGCTGAGGTTGAAGACTGCTCCCTTTGCTGCCACGGGGGAGGTGTGGAGTCATGTCCGCAAGGAGGTGACATGTCGAATCCAGGACAGGGGAAGTCGGTTGCGTCGGCGGTGAGGCGTCGGTTTCGGTGAGGCAATGCGAAGTCGACGAGTTCATGGAGTTACCATCGTCGGTTATAGGCTCCGCGATAACAGGATGTGGGCGCTGGCGATGACGGAGTCGGTGTGAGCGGTTGCATCGGGAATGTCAATAACTGCATGAGTCAAAGGGCTTCGGAGCTGCGGTGAAGGCCGAGCGGTGCCTCTAGCCTCGGTGCAGGTCGTGGCGTCACAGCGGCATCGCTCACGGCGTCGGAGATTGCTTTTCTTGCTTCTCTTAGGTTTCTTCCAGCTCCCAACAGCAGGAACAACCTCTAGAGGCCCAAAACTGGAACAGGCACCTCCTGGCAGGTGGCCAGCACACACAAGCCCTTGGATATTCTTCTTCAGGCAGGTTTCTCAGAACAGTTCCAGTCTTTGTCCTTTCCTTGGCAGAATCAGCAACTGCAGGCCAACCACACACAGCACACAGTAAAGGGGCAGTACCCTCCTCACAGCTCTCCAGCTCTTCTCCTTGGAAAAGGTTCCTCCTGAGTCCAGAGGTGATCTAAACTTCTGGGGTTTAAGGTCCACTACTTATACCCCATTTGTCTTTGTTCTTTTTTGTGCAAGGGTCTCTAAGCCCTGTCCAAATCAGTTCTGTCCTCACTGGTGCAGTATGACCACAGGGGGTGGAGACAGCATTGTGCAAGGGAGACAGGCCCAATTCAGGTGCAAGGAAAACTCCTCCCACTACTCTAATTGCAGCCAAGGTCTATTCAGCTCAGCTCTGAGTCATCCAGGAAGGGCCAGGCACACCTCAACCACCCCCCCCCCAGTGGCTGTCTACAGTGAATGCACATCCCCAGCCCCTATCACTCCAAAACCAGACTGTCAATCCACAAACAGGCAGAGGCACACGGAATGGTAAAACAAGAAAATGCCTACTTTCTAAAAGTGGCATTTTCAAACACACAATTTAAAAACCATCTTTACTATAAGATGTGTTATTAAATTCTGAGATCAGAGAGGCTAAACTTTATTCCTCTATCTTGTCCCAGTGGGAAGTTATACTTGTAAGCTGTTACAAAGTTTCTCCCATGCTATCCTATGGGACAGATAGCCTTTCAATAGTGAAAAACGAAATTGGCAGCATTTCACTATCAGGACATGTCACACACACCAGTACATGCCCTACCTTTCCAGTAGCGGCTCGTGGAGGGAGTGCCATGGGGCGGTGGCCTGGGCGGGGGAGGAGCAGGGTGGGGGGTAGTAAACTACGGCATACGGTCGAACAGAGGTAAGTAAACAAATAAATAAATAAAACGAATTTCATTGCGCGCGCTGCATTGCCAAATGCGATGCAGCGCGCGCAGCGAAATTCGTTTTATTTATTTATTTGTTTACTTACCTCTGTTCGGCCGTATGCCGTAGTTTACTACCCCCACCCTGCTCCTCCCCCGCCCTGCCGCTCCGACCCGCGGGACTCCCTCCACGAGCCGCTACTGTACCTTTCACATACACTGCACCCTGCCCATGGGGGTAACTTGGGCCTACCTGAGTTGTGTCTCACATGTAAGAAAAGGGAAGGTTAGCGCCTGGCAAGTGGGTGCACTTGCCAGGTCAACATGGCAGTTGAAAACTGCACGCAGACACTGCAGTGGCAGGTCTGAGTTACATTTGCAGCGCTACTTAGGTGGGTGGCATAATCAGTGCTGTAGGCCCACTAGTAGCATTTGATTTACAGGCCCTGGCACACTCAGTGCACTTTACTAGGGACTTACCAGTAACTCAAATATGCCAAACAGGGAGAACCAATTGCAATAACAATTTACCCAGGGAGCACTTGCACTTTGACACTGATCGGCAGTGGCAAAGTGCCCAAAGCATCAAAGCCACCAAAAACGAAATCCAGCATAGCACCAAAAATACAAGAGGTAGAGGCAAAAAGTCAGGGGAAACCATACCAAAGATGCCAGAACTGTGGCATTTGGCACACCAATCAAGCCTAAAGCTGTTATCATTGGCTATAATCCACTGAGGTCTACTGTACTAAGAGTAAGCTTTCCCACATGGCAACCATCAGGAATACAGTCATAAAATTATAAAGTTATACACAATTACAGTTGGCAAGGCAAAATATTATCTCCTCCAAGATGGCTTATTAAGCATTCTCACAGTTCAAATCTTCTACAACCATGGTTTGTCACAGGTAGTAACCAACACCAAAACCCTTGCCTACTAAAGTAGTCTGTGAGACTTCATGTAATAAAAAGCCTATCTATAGTCTAAAATTCAGAGTAATAACAATTCACCATAAAATGTCTATTGACTTTAACATATGCTTTTCACAATCAATATGCCAGGCCTACTGACTTTATACTAACATTCCATAATAAACAATCAGGCCTATAGATAGCCTTCATCATTAGCATGTCACCAAAACCAATCAAAGCCTACTGCACTGGATGTAAACTTTCTACCGGGCAGCCATGCACTAAACAGTCATAAAAGTACAAATGGATACACAATTATAGTTGACAAAGCAAAATACTATCTCTCTAAAAAGATTCTAGCAAGGATCATCATAGTGCATATCTTGTATCCCCACAGTTTGTTCAGGTAAATCACCACCACCAACCCCTTTGCATACTTTGATAGTCTGTGAAATCCCAAGTAACAAAATACTTGAGTTCAGACTGTAGCACAGTGCTATAACAACCCATCCTTAAAAGCCTGTTGTCTTTAACATATGTTTTTTTTCACAATATGTAGGTCAGGCCTACAGGCTTTGTTTTAACATTTCATAATAAACAGATCAAACCTCTGAAATGTGGCATGGCTTTTTCCAATGAACCGATGAAGCCTTTACCTTTACTATTTGCTTTATACCTTACCTAACACTGGCCTATGCAAGTGCAAATAAACTGGTAATCATCATGCATACAGTTATAAAATTACAAATATGTAGAAAGATACAGCTTGCGAAACAAAATACAACCCCACTCAACAGGACCTATCAAGAATCATTGCAGTGAAAACCCCCAAGGTATGTGTTAGTGGGAGGCCACCACCAAAACCCTTGCTTAATATGGTAATATGTGAAATTACACATAACAAAATACCTTATGGCTTGGCTTTAATTGAAAGTAATAACAATCCAGTCCTACAAGCCTATTGACTTTAACATATATCAGGTCTTGTGCCTTTATAATTAAAAAAAGTGCCATACAAGCAATCTTTTTAGTGAAATCATACAAATTCGGCCAAATCAAATCTTGTACTAAGTGGAACCAACATATGTATGGAGCCTAGGCCCCTCTCTCAGAAGTACGCTGAAAGTTCTTTTTTACTGATCGCTTAAGTTCAGGCACTAGTTACACTGTCAAGCAGGAACTAAAAATGCATGTGCATTAGTGTAGCCCTGGGCATCCCATTATGCTCTCAAACACAAACCTGCACTCTGAAATCTAAAGTTAATAATGAAAGGGGAGGGTGCTGGGACTTCAATACATTCCTCGTGGCTGCTCTTCTCCCATCAGTACTGCTGCCAGAGAAAGACAAACCCAGTAAATAATCTAGTTAGATACTGTATTTGCATTACAATGTCATGGGTGTGCCCCTGAAAGTTCAAGGTCAGGCAGCTGGATAAATAAACAAAGTGATCACAGCTGGGTGGAGGGCAAGCACTTAATTGTGGAATCACACACATTGAGCCCAATCAATATTGCTTACATTAAGAGCAACAACTTTTAATATAAGCATGCTTATGTTATGTTTTAAAAGTTAGTGTAAAATGCAATATCCTAAGATTTCATTACATTAGATAAAGAAAGCCACTGGCTTCCAGCCTATGGCCAGAGCCAAAGCCCCTATCTTGGAGATTCTTACATAATGGTCTGGTGACTGCAGCGCTGTCAAGCCAAACCACACAAAGGACACACATTTGGCTTCAATATCTTTAGGGGAAAAAAGTTCTGAAAGCTTAAGTGCACATCGCACCAAGGAACATAAACTGTCTTTGTCTTGGACAGAGGGGAGGCTCAGAACATAGATAGTTAAGCAGGGCCTAGGCGGTGTCCCTCTGTAAACAAACGGCAGTCAAGTGAAATGCAGAATATCTCTTCCATTTTCTTTTTCATCATTCCCTTCCTGGTCATCTTTAATTAGTCACATCTGAGTAATATCTCTCTTTATGGTTACCGGACTAAGAATGTATCCCTTGTATTGAGTGTCACAGCGATGACTGGAAACACTTCCATGCAGGCTTCTTAGCAACCTCCTGTCGGAAGACAACATGTCCAGAGTATCTGTCTGCTATGGGAAGAAATCAAAGGTGGAATCTCTAACAATAGGAATTTATTAACTACGAAGGGGCATATTTACAAGCCCCTATCACCACGGGAACATCACTTTTTACGACCTTCCTGTGGTGATAGGGGCTTTGCCTTATTTATAAGGCAGCGTTAAGCCACTTAACGTGCCTTAACGCTGCCTTGTAAATAATGCCCCCTTTCACGCTATACTTAGCGTGAAAGGGGAGAGCAATGGGTGTTGCAGTGGGTGTTCCACCGCAACACACATTGATTCTGACGCTGCCCCCTATTTACAAGGGAGGCATAAATAGGAGGCAGCACCAGAACTAAGACCAGGGAAAACCTGGTCTTACCCTGGCGCAACGAGGAGAACTGTTTCATTTCTCCTCGTTTTTGCTGTTTTCATATGTGCTACATTGTGCAGCACACATGAAAACAGCAAAAGGCCAATGATTGTTTATGTACAGGAAGGTTCCCCTTCCTGCACATAAACAATCATTTTTTTAAAATGCCATTTTGCAACTTCTATGTGTGCTGCGTTAAGCAGCACACATAGAAGTTACAAAACAGCATTTCAAGATTGTTTATGTGCAGGAAGGGGGACCTTCCTATACATAAACAATATTCCCCTGCACGCAGACACCCTTTTGCAAGGGTGCCTGCATTGGCACTAGGCTGCTTAGTGTAGCACCAGCGCAGGGGGATACGCAGGGCTGCACCATATTCTTGTAAATATGGTGCAGCCCTGTGTTTCTGAAGTGGCAGAGTGATGCGTTAAGCCAGGAAGTCTAACGCCTCACTCTGCCACTTCCCTTGTGAATATGCCCCTAACTTCAAACCTTCACCATTCTAAAATTGACTGCTCTCATTGCATTTTGAACCTTTCAACTGTGGCTTCCAACTGGATTATTGAGCCTTTAAAAAAGCTTATGAATATCAAAAGAAACATTATTGCTGCAGCTTTATGTGCGTTTTAAATTAATAGATGGTTTGCATTCCCATTAGAGGCAGTACATGCCAGTTCCACCTCTCAGTGATGTGCTCATGCTTTGACCCTCTTTGTCCCTATTCAATTTATTCATCATCTCTTTTGATGGCTAGTGGAGTCTAAGACATCAAAGATCAAATTTCAGGAGGCTTTTCAGGGGAACCCTCCGTCAACTATGCAGTGGGACGTGAAGACTATGTTAAATCTGATTTTGGAGGAAATTAGGGACTTGAAAGTATCTCAAACTACAGAAATAGCAGCCCTGCATGCACGTCTTTCAAAGATTGAGGAGACTCTTGCTCAGATTCCGGAGAGGTAAAAAGAGGCGTAAGTAAGGATATCCCAGTTAGAAGATCAGGTTTCAACTCTGCAGGAAAAGGCTGCTATTTTTCAGAAACAGAAGGCTTCAATTGAGGGCAAATTGGAGAAACTGGAAAATCAATCCCGGCGCTCTAATTTACGCATTATTGGTATTCCGGAAGGGCTGGAGGCACAGCAAACATTCCAGTGGGTGAACGCTTTCATTAAAACGTATGTTCTTCCTGAGGATTCAGGTGACCTCACACTCACAAGAGCTCATCGTGTATCAGCGCATCAGCCTCCAAATCAAAACTTTCCTTGCACAATTCTCGTGAATTTTGGAGATTACCGGGTGAAAGAACAAGTTCTCTCTAATGCAATTAAGTTGAGGCAGGTTACTACTCCAGAGATCCCACTCTGTCGTATTATTTCGGACATGTCAGCTTCCGCAGCTAAGAGGAAGGAAGAGTTTGTAAAGATGCTCCATCTTTTTAAGGCACAGGGAGTCCAGGCAATGATTGCTCAGCAATCTAAACTGGTGAAGGGGCGGTTTCATGTGTTTTGCAATGTCTGTGAGGCACAGGAACGGCTACAGCAAATCTCGAAGAAGCCCTGTTGAATCCAGAATGATTAGGCCTTGGCTGTGTTCTGGCTGATTAAGCCTGGTGACTGGAACTATGGAATGCCTTCCTGTTACATGACAAAATAGGTGCAGAGACTTGTTATTTGGACTAGGTGTTGGGGAGAGGATTTTTTGCTAAACACCGTGGGTTGAATAGGCTTTGGGTTATTATGGTGAGTTGGGATCTTTGGGTGGGAGGTCTGATTTAGGATTTAGTATGTATTTGTATGTTTTAATTATGCTCTCTCTTTATGTTTTCTCTCTCTTCTTTTAGTTTCCTGGCAGGGCAGGGGGGCCAGGGGTAGGTCGCAGATCTAGGCACAAAGTCAAGGTGCCAAGATTTTCAGGGGTGGGGAAGCATGTCAGTTGTCAGTGTGATGGCGCATCACTCACCGTGGCTTAGGGGAGGGAGGGTTGTGAAAGGTAGGTTTGGGGGGGGCACGAGGTAGGTGGATGGCTGGGGTTGAAAGTGTGATAAAAATGGATCCAAGTATGCAACTGTTTAGTTTAAGCAAGAAGGGTTAGCAGAGTAAAATGTTAATTTTGATTGAAGGGTGGGCCATCCACCAAATGTACCTCCTTATTAATTTACTGCAAGATAAAGTTGGGACCCAAGGGGGGGAGCAAGCCCTCACTCTGGGGAAAGGTTGTTGTAGGGGCGGAGCAACCCCTGTGCCCAGGTGTGGAAGGGTTTGATAAGAGCTACTTAAGAATAAACTATCAATATGAGTAGCTCTTTAAAGGTAGCCTCTTTTAATGTAAATGGCCGTAATAATGTTAAGAAATTGCGGGCAGTAGAAACGTGGATTTTAGCTGAAAACCCGACACTGATCTTGATTCAGGAAACTCATATTCCTGTAAGGAAGCTGTCAACATTTTTGATGTTCAAAAACTAGGCAGCATATAGAGGGTTTTCGTCCTCCCAAGCAGCCCACTGTGGAACGGCGATTTTCCTGGCAAAAGGGCTGGGGGCAGAAGTGGTGAACAGTGCCAGAGATAATGAGGGCTGCTGGTGCTGGGTGAGCTGCTCAGTATGGTCTAGGCTTATAACATTTGAAAGTTTTTATGCCCCAGTTGAAGATAACACCTTGCCATACGAGGGCCTGTTTCAATCACTATTATAATATCCTGGGGAGTTGATAATCGGGGGGGACTTCAATTTACTCCAGGATCCAAGAGTGGACTCCTCGGTTAAGGCAAAAAAACAGACAAAACCAAAATCTTTGAAAGTTATTAGGAATTTCCGGGAAATACTCGCTTTAGTTGATCCCTGGAGGGCAGCTTCCCCTACAAAAATATCATATATGTGCTTCTCAGGGAGATTTCGCAGCACCTCGCGAATAGATTTTTTTAAAATCTCCAGAGCTTTGAATTATAAATCCGAAAGTGCTATACCTAATGGGTTTTCAGATCATGCAATGATTATTCTTGAGATAGCAGTAGGTAAATCCCAAATGGCTCTGGACGGTGGGTGTTGAATAAACAATATCTTCAGGTGGAAGGGTGAGTTCAAACTCTTAAAGAGGAGATAAGGGAAGTTTTGATGAGGAATGATAATACCTCACCACCGGGCATTGTATGGGATGCCATGAAGGCTTTCATCAGAGGACGAGTTATTAGCAAGGATGCAGGAATTAGCCTAAAAGCTAAAAAGCAAAAACAAGTTTTAGAACAAAAGGTACAGCAGAGCCACAACAGGTTCTTGAGGAATTCATCAAGGGTAAATAAAAGGGCGTTTGACACTGCGAGGTGGGCAATGAGCGAAGCATATTATAAAATGCGCTTCGCTGAGTCAGACCCATTCACAAAAAAAAGTATGAGGAAAGTAACTTTACAGGGAAATTTATAGCCTGGCAGGTGCATGAACAAGCTGCTAAGAACAGGATAAATGCTTTGAAATGCCCAACTTCGGCAATTACGAGTAGGGAACCAGAGAAAGTTGAAGAAATTATGTTGGATCCTTATAGACAGATATATGCACAAACACAGACAATTGATTTGCCTTCTCTGGATAAATTCTTGTCAGACTGTATTATTCCAACATTAACTGCAGATCGGAGGGCAGACGTGTCTCGACCATTCTCCAAAGAGGAGTTGATAGAGGTTATCAAGAATTTTCCGAATGGCAAAGCTTGTGGGCCAGATCGATTTCTGGGGGGATTTTTAAAACTTTTGTTAGATGTTCTGGCTGATTATTTTTTATTGCTCGCCAATGTAATGTTACAAGGGGGTGTTATACCCCCCTCTTTTTTTAAACTGAATGTTGTAAGCTTTTTACAGAAAGGGAAGGATGCTGAGGATCAAAGCTCTTATCGCCTCATTTCATTACTAAATACAGATTATAAGATCATTAGTAAACTGCTTGCCAAGAGATTCATCTTAATAGCTTCTGGATTGATCCATACAGACCAGAATGGTTTCATAGCAGGCTGGTAGCTGGGGACAAATATGCATTATCTGGTTGTAGAGCTAGATTATTTCGCAGTTAACAATATACAAGCTTTGGTGCTTCTGCTAGATGCGGAAAAAGCTTTTGACCTGGTGGTCTGGGAAACTTTATTTAATATTCTGACCAGATTTGGTATTCCATCCCGGATCACGGGGCTCATATATAAAATGTACTGTAAAGCCGAAGCCGGTATTATCGTTAACTCAGTAGAAGTGGGACAAATAAAGGTGTTGCGTGGCACAAGGCAAGGGTGCCTATTATCTCCTATTTTCTTTGCCTTCTTTATTGTGCCATTAGTCAGAGTGATTTGAGGAAACATGAGTATACATCCTCCCCTTCCGCAGATTGATAAGATTAAACTAAATGCCAATGATATTTTGTTAATATTGGATAGTGGGAGGGAGACCCAAGAAAAGGTTTTTGAGCTTTTTGCCAAGTATGAAAAGTTGGGAGGGTATAAATTAACAAGAAAAAGACAGAAATAATATTGTGTGGCTGTAATTCCGAGGTGTTATCCCTGGACTTGGCCCCATGTGTTAATGTACACCCAAAGTGCTACTTAGGTATAAGGTTCTCTTCCAAGACTGAGGATCTGTATGCTCTTAATTTTGCCCCTCTTCTTTTAAAGGTTCAGGACTTATTTTCTAGATGGAATTCTCTTCCGCTTTCCATTCTTAGGGGGTATTCCTTATTAAAATGTCGGTCCTTCCACTATTCATTTTCTTGTTTTCAGCTATCCCGTGCGTTCTGTCGGCTGCTTTTTAAAAAAATCTGTAGAGTCTATGTTCTCTTCATTTATCTGGCAGGGGAAATCAGCCAGAATTGCACTAAGCACTTTATACGAACCACGGGAGGATGGAGGGTTGGTACTCCCTAATCTTAAAGACTACTACTTTGCCTATTTTGCACAATATATGTCTAGGTTTCATTTAAAGTCGCATACAGGGTTTTTTTTAAATAATTTTATGCAGTTGATTTTTATAGATTTTCATATCATGGATATGCTAAAGTCTTTTAATCTCCCCAAAAGAGTCTGCTGTAAGAGTTTAAAGTGGTTCTTTCGGAAGCAGGGGGAGTTTTATAGGAGATATGGTATACCCCTGATTAATGCGGCGACACCTCTCGAAGCAGTAGATATTGAACCAGGGATGAAGCTTGCATCTGAAATTGTTCAAAAGTGGAAAAATGTGGGATATAGAAAAATTTCGGATTTTTTGTTAAGGGATAGATGGCAGAATTTAGCAGAAGTCCGACAGTGCATACAGGACGATTTTCTGCTCCTGGGCTCATTTAGTAGTCAATAAAATATTGTCTAATTTAGATTTAGGCCAGATTCTCAGTAGCATAGAGTTGGTTTCTGTGTTAATTGATTGCAAGCCACTGGGGAAGCCAGGAGAATGGAAAAAATGCTCTCCACTATCAATGGCCCTGACCTTGCTCAAAAAGCTATAACCAAATGGGACAAATACGAAGGCTTGGAAATTACAAATAAGTTGTGGAAGGAAGTCATTTTATTGAGTTTTAGTGTACTGAGGGGGGGCTAACTGGTGTCGAATGTTTTTTTTCTCTAAATGGCTCCTTTAAAGAACCCCAGCTTTTGTAGCACAAATTAATCCCAGCCTTTTGGGTAACTGTTTCCGATTTGCAGCCCACTCCCCCGCGAATTGGATGCACATGATTGGTCATTGCTCATTTATTCAGGGATTTTGGGCTAAAATCTTACTGTATCTTGCAAGGGAATGGAAGGTTAATATTGCTTTGACCATATGGCTGAGAGTCGTAGGATATGATCCAGCGTTGGAGCTGTCCGATAAATGGGTAAAATTTGTATATATAGCTACAGCTGTAGCTCGGTCCCTCCTACTTCAAAAATGACAAACTCAGCTCATCCCTATGATGACCAATTGGCTACAGAAAATGAGGAGAGTTAGAATTAGTGAACAGCTGTATGCAGTACGAATTGGGGGAGTGAAGAAATTTGAAAGATTGTGGGATAATACGTCCTGCCTGAAGAGGCAGGGCTAGCCCGTAGGGTTTGATTAAACCATTTGGGTTCTTGTCCCTCATCTTTTCTATGCACTTTATGAGCTGTTTTTTTAAGACAACCTTATCTATGCTATGCACTCTCTTTTATCTTCTGCTGATAGGTGTTGGCTGTAATTTTATGCATTTTGCGTATTGATTAAGCTGTATAATATGAACTATGTATTTACTTTTATATTTATTACTGGTATGTTGAGTACATGTGGCTTTTTACCCAGAATATATATATATATATATGTTAATATATATATATATATATATATATGTTAATATATATATATATATATATATATATATATATATATATATATATATATATATATATATATATATATATATATATCTACTAGCGGTCGCCAGTAGATAGTTATAGTTAGGACCTATTTTCCATAGGAAATCCGCGACATTCTATTTGAAATAACTCTTGCGTCGGTTGACGAATGTTCGTGAAATTTTCAAACTTTATGGCCCGCTCCTACCCTGAAAGTCTCAGGGTGATTCATCAAGCGGGGGCCGAGAAAAAAGGGGGGTCCCAAAACGTGTTTTCCCCATTCATTTTCCCATAGGAAACTTTAGACACGGCTACAGCTCGAACTGCTGAACGGAATTACACCAAATTTGGCAAAGAGGTAGTTCTTGGTTCAGAAAGAACCCTTTTGTTAAATGGTGTAAATCCGTTCAGTAGTTGCGGAGAAATTAAAAAAATAAGAGTCAAAAATCAATTTCCCATAGGAAACTTTATGCAAGGCTACAGCTCGAACTGCTGAACGGAATTACACCAAATTTGGCAAAGAGGTAGTTCTTGGTTCAAAAAGAACCCTTTTGTTAAATGGTGTAAATCCGTTCAGTAGTTGCTGAGAAAATCAAAAGTAAAAACACATATATATCTGGGCGGAGCCTAACCACACATGTCATCGTGAGATCTGATTGGCTGTCAGCACTTCATCCTGGAATTGCTGGCAGCCATCTTGGGACCAATATAAATGATAGTACCCCATTGAAATGCATTGTAGTGAATCGAAGATTTTGAGGGTTACCAAAAGGAGAACTATAAAGGGTGATAACAGACTTTAGTTACATTAGAATTCATTTGTTGATGGTACCATACTAATTTCAGGAATTGTGGTGTGTTCTAAGGTGATTTTACCCTGTGAAAAACCTTCTGCTGGGATATCATGAATCATGTTTGAGAGAAAACTATTTTCACATGCTTGTCCCATACAGTTTTGGAAGGTGCCCCAGAAGCTAAAATGAGAGCATATTTTCTGTAAATTCACATTATCTTTCTCAGTCATGTGAGAATGAAGTCTGACATTCTCAGTAAAACATGTACATCCAACAAGGGCAGAGACTGTCAGTTGATTCCTTTGTGTTCTACTGCAGCTTCCCAGAGTGTTCTAAAGAACAACTAGAGCGCTAACAGTCTTACTTATGACAAAAGTATGGCACACCTGAAGCCATCTTGATTGGAATAAACTGGTAACACTTAAAACATTTAATTTAAAAAGGAACAAAATGATGGGGTTCATTTTGTCATAGAAATTATGGTTAGTGCTGTAGAAAGAAAAATTAGGACATGTTTCAAGTGTGATCTCAAATATCTTCCTGTTATATTTCAACAGGAGCAGCCTGTCAGTTGATGCCTTTGTGTTCTACTGCAGCTTCCCAGAGTGTTCTAAAGAACAACTAGAGCGCTAACAGTCTTACTTATGACAAAAGTATGGCACACCTGAAGCCATCTTGATTGGAATAAACTGGTAACACTTAAAACATTTAATTTAAAAAGGAACAAAATGAGGGGGTTCATTTTGCCATAGAAATTATGGTTAGTGCTGTAGAAAGAAAAATTAGGACATGTTTTAAGTGAGAGCTCAAATATCTTCCTGTTATATTTCAACAGGAGCAGCCTGTCAGTTGATGCCTTTGTGTTCTACTGCAGCTTCCCAGAGTGTTCTAAAGAACAACTAGAGTGCTAACAGCCTTACTTATGACAAAAGTATGGCACACCTGAAGCCATCTTGATTGGAATAAACTGGTAACACTTAAAACATTTAATTTAAAAAGGAACAAAATGAGGGGGTTCATTTTGCCATAGAAATTATGGTTAGTGCTGCAAAAAGAAAATTTAGTACATGTTTTAAGTGAGATCTCAAATCCTCTTCTATTTCATTAGAAAATTCTGACATGCAGACTGAAACAATCACTTTCAATACCAGCAGTAGACTTCCAGTTAACTCCTTGGTGAGCAGTAGCTTTACTACAGTGATCTAATGAACAACTAGAGTAATAACATTCTGAATTTATGGCAAATGTGTGACACATCTGAATGCCTTCTTGATGGAATCAAAGTAAAAACTGAAAGCATTTCCTACTGAGGAGACTGCAGTAAATGAGGAAATTAGGAAACTTCATAACAAAGAAGTCTTCCAAGATGGCCACCAGTGAAAAAAGAGCCCAAATGTAGCACAAATATTACCCAGATGTAGCCCACATATAGCCCAATGACAAAAGTGTGCAAAACACTTTTTATTTTTAGTTTTTTGCAGTTTTATGTAGTGCAGACTGGTCAGGTTTTGGAGCGTTGCATCTTAAAACATGACCCCCTACACTACAAAAACACCACTGCACTACCCTAAACCCTAAAACACTACCCCAGCATGACCCCTACACTACACAAGCACCACTGCACTATCCTAAACCCTAAAACACTACCCCCAGCATGACCCCCTACACTACACAAACACCACTGCACTACCCTAAACCCTAAAACACTACCCCAGCACGACCCCCTACACTACACAAGTACCACTGCACTATCCTAAACCCTAAAACACTACCCCCAGCACGACCCCCTACACTACCCAAACACCACTGCACTACCCTAAAACATGACCCCCTACACTACACAAACACCACTGCACTACCCTAAACCCTAAAACACTACCCCCAGCACGACCCCCTACACTACACAAGCACCACTGCACTACCCTAAACCCTAAAACACTGCCCCCAGCACGACCCCCTACACTACACAAACACCACTGCACTACCTTAAACCCTAAAACACTACCCCCAGCACGACCCCCTACACAACCCAAACACCACTGCACTAACCTAAATCCTAAAACACTACCCCCAGCACGACCCCCTACACTACCCAAACACCACTGCACTACCCTAAAACATGACCCCTACACTACACAAACACCACTGCACTACGCTAAACCCTAAAACACTACCCCCAGCACGACCCCTACACTACACAAGCACCACTGCACTACCCTAAACCCTAAAACACTACCCCCAGCACGACCCCTACACTGCCCAAACACCACTGCACTGCCCTAAACCCTGAAACACCAGCCCCTGCACGACCCCCTACACTGCCCGAACACCACTGCACTGCCCTAAACCCTGAAACACATACCCTAGCACGACCCCCTACACTGCCCGAACACCACTGCACTGCCCTAAACCCTGAAACACCACCCCTTCATGACCCCCTACACTGCCCGAACACCACTGCACTGCCCTAAACCCTGAAACACCACCCCCAGCATGACCCCTACACTGCACCGAACACCACTGCACTGCCCTAAACCCTGAAACATCACCCCCAGCAAGACCCCCTACACTGCCCGAACACCACTGCCCTAAACCCTGAAACACCACCCCCAGCACGACCCCCTACACTGCCCGAACACCACTGCACTGCCCTAAACCCTGAAACACCACCCACAGCACGACCCCCTACACTGCCCGAACACCACTGCACTGCCCTAAACCCTGAAACACCACCCCTGCACGACCCCCTACACTGCCTTGACACCACTGCACTGCCCTAAACCCTGAAACACCATCCCCAGCACGACCCCTACACTGCACGAACACCACTGCACTGCCCTAAACCCTGAAACACTACCCCCAGCAAGACCCCCTACACTGCCCGAACACCACTGCACTGCCCTAAACCCTGAAACACCACCCCCAGCAAGACCCCTACACTGCCCGAACACCACTTCCTAAACCCTGAAACACCATCCCCAGCAAGACCCACTACAGTGCCCGAACACCACTGCACTGCCCTAAACCCTGAAACACCAGCCCCAGCACGACCCCTACAGTGCCCGAACACCACTGCACTGCCCTAAACCCTGAAACACCACCCCCTGCACGACCCCTACACTGCCCGAACACCACTGCACTGCCCTAAACCCTGAAACACCACCCCCAGCACGACCCCTACACTGCCCGAACACCACTGCACTGCCCTAAACCCTGAAACACCACCCCTGCACGATCCCCTACACTGCCCGAACACTACTGCACTGCCCTAAACCCTGAAACACCACCCCCAGCACGACCCCCTACACTGCACGAACACCACTGCACTGCCCTAAACCCCGAAACACTACCCCCAGCAAGACCCCTACACTGCCCGAACACCACTGCCCTAAACCCTGAAACACCACCCCCAGCAAGACCCCCTACACTGCCCGTACACCACTGCACTGCCCTAAACCCTGAAACACCACCCCCAGCATGACCCCCTACACTGCCCGAACACCACTGCACTGCCCTAAACCCTGAAACACCACCCCCAGCACGACCCCCTACACTGCCCGAACACCACTGCACTGCCCTAAACCATGAAACACCAGCCCCAGCACGACCCCCTACACTGCCCGAACACCACTGCACTGCCCTAAACCCTGAAACACCACCCCCAGCACGACCCCCTACACTGCCCGAACACCACTGCACTGCCCTAAACCCTGAAACACCAGCCCCAGCACAACACCGTACACTGCCCGAACACCACTGCACTGCCCTAAACCCTGAAACACCAGCCCCAGCACGACCGCCTACACTGCCCGAAAACCACTGCACTGCCCTAAACCCTGAAACACCACCCCCAGCACGACCCCCTACACTGCCCGAACATCACTGCACTACCCTAAACCCTCAAACACCAGCCCCAGCACGACCCCCTACACTGCCCGAACACCACTGCACTGCCCTAAACCCTGAAACACCAGCCCCAGCAAGACCCCCTACACTGCCCGAACACCACTGCACTGCCCTAAACCCTGAAACACCACCCCCAGCAAGACCCCCTACACTGCCCGAACACCACTGCACTAAAGCCTGAAACACCACCCCCAGCAAGACCACCTAATCTGGCCGAACACCACTGCACTGCCCTAAACCCTGAAACACCACCCCTGCACGACCCCCTACACTGCCCAAACACCACTGCACTGCCCTAAACCCTGAAACACCACCCCTGCACGACCCCCTACACTGCCCGAACACCACTGCACTGCCCTAAACCCTGAAACACCACCCCTCAGCACGACACCCTACACTGCCTGAACACCACTGCACTGCCCTAAACCCTGAAACACCACCCCCAGCACGACCCCTACACTGCCCGAACACCACTGCACTGCCCTAAACCCTGAAACACCACCCCTGCACGACCTCCTACACTGCCGGAACACCACTGCACTGCCCTAAACCCTGAAACACCACCCCCAGCACGACCCCCTACACTGCCCGAACACCACTGCACTGCCCTAAACCCTGAAACATCAACCCCAGCAAGACCCCTACACTGCCTGAACACCACTGCCCTAAACCATGAAACACCACCCCTACACTGCACGAACACCACTGCACTGCCCTAAACCCTGAAACACCACCTCCAGCAAAACCCCCTACACTGCCTGAACACCATTGCTCTGCCCTAAATCCTGAAACACTAGCCCCAGCATGACCCCCTACACTGCCCGAACACCACTGCACTGCCCTAAACCCTGAAACACCACCCCCAGCACGACCCCCTACACTGCCGGAACACCACTGCACTGCCCTAAACCCTGAAACACCAGCCCCAGCAAGACCCCCTACACTGCCCGAACACCACTGCACTGCCCTAGACTCTGAAACACCAGCCCCAGCAAGACCCCCTACACTGCCCGAACACCACTGCACTGCCCTAAACCCTGAAACACCAGCCCCAGCACGACCCCCTACACTGCCCGAACACCACTGCACTGCCCTAAACCCTGAAACACCAGCCCCAGCACGACCACCTACACTGCCCGAACACCACTGCACTGCTCTAAACCCTGAAACACCAGCCCCAGCACGACCCCTACACTGCCCGAACACCACTGCACTGCCCTAAACCCTGAAACACCAGTCCCAGCACGACCCCCTACACTGCCCGAACACCACTGTACTGCCCTAAACCCTGAAACACCAGCCCCAGCACGACCCCCTACACTGCCCGAACACCACTGCACTGCCCTAAACCCTGAAACACCAGCCCCAGCACGACCACCTACACTGCCCGAACACCACTGCACTGCCCTAAACCCTGAAACACCAGCCCCAGCACGACCCCCTTCACTGCCCGAACACCACTGCACTGCCCTAAACCCTGAAACACCACCCCCAGCATGACCCCTACACTGCCCGAACACCACTGCACTGCCCTAAACCCTGAAACATCACCCCCAGCAAGACCCCTACACTGCCCGAACACCACTGCCCTAAACCCTGAAACACCACCCCCAGCACGACCCCCTACACTGCCCAAACACCACTGCACTGCCCTAAACCCTGAAACACCACCCCCAGCACGACCCCCTACACTGCCCGAAAACCACTGCACTGCCCTAAACCCTGAAACAAGACCCCTGCACGACCCCCTACACTGCCCGAACACCACTGCACTGCCCTAAACCCTGAAACACCATCCCCAGCACGACCCCTACACTGCACGAACACCACTGCACTGCCCTAAACCCTGAAACACTACCCCCAGCAAGACCCCCTACACTGCCCGAACACCACTGCACTGCCCTAAACCCTGAAACACCACCCCCAGCAAGACCCCCTACACTGCCCGAACACCACTTCCCTAAACCCTGAAACACCACCCCCAGCAAGACCCCCTACGCTGCCCGAACACCACTGCACTGCCCTAAACCCTGAAACACCAGCCCCAGCACGACCCCTACAGTGCCCGAACACCACTGCACTGCCCTAAACCCTGAAACACCACCCCTGCACGACCCCCTACACTGCCCGAACACCACTGCACTGCCCTAAACCCTGAAACACCACCCCAGCACGACCCCCTACACTGCCCGAACACCACTGCCCTAAACCCTGAAACACCACCCCCAGCAAGACCCCCTACACTGCCTGTACACCACTGCACTGCCCTAAACCCTGAAACACCACCCCCAGCATGACCCCCTACACTGCCCGAACACCACTGCACTGCCCTAAACCCTGAAACACCACCCCCAGCACGACCCCCTACACTGCCCGAACACCACTGCACTGCCCTAAACCATGAAACACCAGCCCCAGCACGACCCCTACACTGCCCGAACACCACTGCACTGCCCTAAACCCTGAAACACCACCCCCAGCACGACCCCCTACACTGCCCGAACACCACTGCACTGCCCTAAACCCTGAAACACCAGCCCCAGCACAACCCCGTACACTGCCCGAACACCACTGCACTGCCCTAAACCCTGAAACACCAGCCCCAGCACGACCGCCTACACTGCCCGAAAACCACTGCCCTAAACCCTGAAACACCAGCCCCAGCACGACCCCCTACACTGTTCGAACACCACTGCACTACCCTAAACCCTCAAACACCAGCCCCAGCACGACCCCCTACACTGCCCGTACACCACTGCACTGCCCTAAACCCTGAAACACCAGCCCCAGCAAGACCCCCTACACTGCCCGAACACCACTGCACTGCCCTAAACCCTGAAACACCACCCCCAGCAAGACCCCCTACACTGCCCGAACACCACTGCACTAAAGCCTGAAACACCACCCCCAGCAAGACCACCTAATCTGGCCGAACACCACTGCACTGCCCTAAACCCTGAAACACCACCCCCTGCACGACCCCCTACACTGCCCAAACACCACTGCACTGCCCTAAACCCTGAAACACCACCCCCTGCACGACCCCCTACACTGCCCGAACACCACTGCACTGCCCTAAACCCTGAAACACCACCCCTCAGCACGACACCCTACACTGCCTGAACACCACTGCACTGCCCTAAACCCTGAAACACCACCCCCAGCACGACCCCCTTCACTGCCCGAACACCACTGCACTGCCCTAAACCCTGAAACACCACCCCTGCACGACCTCCTACACTGCCGGAACACCACTGCACTGCCCTAAACCCTGAAACACCACCCCCAGCACGACCCCCTACACTGCCCGAACACCACTGCACTGCCCTAAACCCTGAAACACCACCTCCAGCAAAACACCCTACACTGCCTGAACACCATTGCTCTGCCCTAAATCCTGAAACACTAGCCCCAGCATGACCCCCTACACTGCCCGAACACCACTGCACTGCCCTAAACCCTGAAACACCACCCCCAGCACGACCCCCTACACTGCCCGAACACCACTGCACTGCCCTAAACCCTGAAACACCAGCCCCAGCAAGACCCCCTACACTGCCCGAACACCACTGCACTGCCCTAAACCCTGAAACACCAGCCCCAGCACGACCCCCTACACTGCCCGAACACCACTGCACTGCCCTAAACCCTGAAACACCAGCCCCAGCACGACCACCTACACTGCCCGAACACCACTGCACTGCCCTAAACCCTGAAACACCAGCCCCAGCACGACCCCCTACACTGCCCGAACACCACTGCACTGCCCTAAACCCTGAAACACCAGCCCCAGCACGACCCCCTACACTGCCCGAACACCACTGTACTGCCCTAAACCCTGAAACACCAGCCCCAGCACGACCCCTACACTGCCTGAACACCACTGCACTGCCCTAAACCCTGAAACACCACCCCTGCATGACCCCCTACACTGCCCGAACACCACTGCACTGCCCTAAACCCTGAAACACCACCCCTGCAGCACCCCTACACTGCCCGAACACCACTGCACTGCCCTAAACCCTGAAACACCACCCCTGCACCACCCCTACACTGCCCGAACACCACTGCACTGCCCTAAACCCTGAAACACCACCCCCAGCACGACCCCCTTTACTGCTCGAACACCACTGCACTGCCCCAAACCCTGAAACACCACCCCCAGCACGACCCCCTACACTGCCCGAACACCACTGCCCTAAACCCTGAAACACCACCCCTGCACGACCCCCTACACTGCCCGAACACCACTGCACTGCCCTAAACCCTGAAACACCACCCCCAGCACGACCCCCTACACTGCCCGAACACCACTGCACTGCCCTAAACCATGAAACACCAGCCCCAGCACGACCCCCTACACTGCCCGAACACCACTGCACTGCCCTAAACCCTGAAACACCACCCCCAGCACGACCCCCTACACTGCCCGAACACCACTGCACTGCCCTAAACCCTGAAACACCAGCCCCAGCACAACCCCGTACACTGCCCGAACACCACTGCACTGCCCTAAACCCTGAAACACCAGCCCCAGCACGACCGCCTACACTGCCCGAAAACCACTGCACTGCCCTAAACCCTGAAACACCACCCCCAGCACGACCCCCTACACTGCCCGAACATCACTGCACTACCCTAAACCCTCAAACACCAGCCCCAGCACGACCCCCTACACTGCCCGAACACCACTGCACTGCCCTAAACCCTGAAACACCAGCCCCAGCAAGACCCCCTACACTGCCCGAACACCACTGCACTGCCCTAAACCCTGAAACACCACCCCCAGCAAGACCCCCTACAATGCCCGAACACCACTGCACTAAAGCCTGAAACACCACCCCCAGCAAGACCACCTAATCTGGCCGAACACCACTGCACTGCCCTAAACCCTGAAACACCACCCCTGCACGACCCCCTACACTGCCCAAACACCACTGCACTGCCCTAAACCCTGAAACACCACCCCTGCACGACCCCCTACACTGCCCGAACACCACTGCACTGCCCTAAACTCTGAAACACCACCCCTCAGCACGACACCCTACACTGCCTGAACACCACTGCACTGCCCTAAACCCTGAAACACCACCCCCAGCACGACCCCCTACACTGCCCGAACACCACTGCACTGCCCTAAACCCTGAAACACCACCCCTGCACGACCTCCTACACTGCCGGAACACCACTGCACTGCCCTAAACCCTGAAACACCACCCCCAGCACGACCCCCTACACTGCCCGAACACCACTGCACTGCCCTAAACCCTGAAACATCAACCCCAGCAAGACCCCCTACACTGCCTGAACACCACTGCCCTAAACCCTGAAACACCACCCCTACACTGCACGAACACCACTGCACTGCCCTAAACCCTGAAACACCACCTCCAGCAAAACCCCCTACACTGCCTGAACACCATTGCTCTGCCCTAAATCCTGAAACACTAGCCCCAGCATGACCCCCTACACTGCCCGAACACCACTGCACTGCCCTAAACCCTGAAACACCACCCCCAGCACGACCCCCTACACTGCCCGAACACCACTGCACTGCCCTAAACCCTGAAACACCAGCCCCAGCAAGACCCCCTACACTGCCCGAACACCACTGCACTGCCCTAGACTCTGAAACACCAGCCCCAGCAAGACCCCCTACACTGCCCGAACACCACTGCACTGCCCTAAACCCTGAAACACCAGCCCCAGCACGACCCCTACACTGCCCGAACACCACTGCACTGCCCTAAACCCTGAAACACCAGCCCCAGCACGACCCCCTTCACTGCCCGAACACCACTGCACTGCCCAAAGCCTGAAACACCACCCCCAGCATGACCCCTACACTGCCCGAACACCACTGCACTGCCCTAAACCCTGAAACATCACCCCCAGCAAGACCCCTACACTGCCCGAACACCACTGCCCTAAACCCTGAAACACCACCCCCAGCACGACCCCCTACACTGCCCGAACACCACTGCACTGCCCTAAACCCTGAAACACCACCCCCAGCACGACCCCCTACACTGCCCGAACACCACTGCACTGCCCTAAACCCTGAAACACCACCCCTGCACGACCCCCTACACTGCCCGAACACCACTGCACTGCCCTAAACCCTGAAACACCATCCCCAGCACGACCCGCTACACTGCACGAACACCACTGCACTGCCCTAAACCCTGAAACACTACCCCCAGCAAGACCCCCTACACTGCCCGAACACCACTGCACTGCCCTAAACCCTGAAACACCACCCCCAGCAAGACCCCCTACACTGCCCGAACACCACTTCCCTAAACCCTGAAACACCACCCCCAGCAAGACCCCCTACACTGCCCGAACACCACTGCACTGCCCTAAACCCTGAAACACCAGCCCCAGCACGACCCCTACAGTGCCCGAACACCACTGCACTGCCCTAAACCCTGAAACACCACCCCCTGCACGACCCCCTACACTGCCCGAACACCACTGCACTGCCCTAAACCCTGAAACACCACCCCCAGCACGACCCCCTACACTGCCCGAACACCACTGCCCTAAACCCTGAAACACCACCCCCAGCAAGACCCCCTACACTGCCTGTACACCACTGCACTGCCCTAAACCCTGAAACACCACCCCCAGCATGACCCCCTATACTGCCCGAACACCACTGCACTGCCCTAAACCCTGAAACACCACCCCCAGCACGACCCCCTACACTGCCCGAACACCACTGCACTGCCCTAAACCATGAAACACCAGCCCCAGCACGACCCCCTACACTGCCCGAACACCACTGCACTGCCCTAAACCCTGAAACACCACCCCCAGCACGACCCCCTACACTGCCCGAACACCACTGCACTGCCCTAAACCCTGAAACACCAGCCCCAGCACAACCCCGTACACTGCCCGAACACCACTGCACTGCCCTAAACCCTGAAACACCAGCCCCAGCACGACCGCCTACACTGCCCAAAAACCACTGCACTGCCCTAAACCCTGAAACACCAGCCCCAGCACGACCCCCTACACTGTTCGAACACCACTGCACTACCCTAAACCCTCAAACACCAGCCCCAGCACGACCCCCTACACTGCCCGAACACCACTGCACTGCCCTAAACCCTGAAACACCAGCCCCAGCAAGACCCCTACACTGCCCGAACACCACTGCACTGCCCTAAACCCTGAAACACCACCCCCAGCAAGACCCCCTACACTGCCCGAACACCACTGCACTAAAGCCTGAAACACCACCCCCAGCAAGACCACCTAATCTGGCCGAACACCACTGCACTGCCCTAAACCCTGAAACACCACCCCTGCACGACCCCCTACACTGCCCAAACACCACTGCACTGCCCTAAACCCTGAAACACCACCCCCTGCACGACCCCCTACACTGCCCGAACACCACTGCACTGCCCTAAACCCTGAAACACCACCCCTCAGCACGACACCCTACACTGCCCGAACACCACTGCACTGCCCTAAACCCTGAAACACCACCCCCAGCACGACCCCCTACACTGCCCGAACACCACTGCACTGCCCTAAACCCTGAAACACCACCCCCTGCACGACCTCCTACACTGCCGGAACACCACTGCACTGCCCTAAACCCTGAAACACCACCCCCAGCACGACCCCCTACACTGCCCGAACACCACTGCACTGCCCTAAACCCTGAAACATCAACCCCAGCAAGACCCCCTACACTGCCTGAACACCACTGCCATAAACCCTGAAACACCACCCCCTACACTGCACGAACACCACTGCACTGCCCTAAACCCTGAAACACCACCTCCAGCAAAACCCCTACACTGCCTGAACACCATTGCTCTGCCCTAAATCCTGAAACACTAGCCCCAGCATGACCCCCTACACTGCCCGAACACCACTGCACTGCCCTAAACCCTGAAACACCACCCCCAGCACGACCCCCTACACTGCCCGAACACCACTGCACTGCCCTAAACCCTGAAACACCAGCCCCAGCAAGACCCCCTACACTGCCCGAACACCACTGCACTGCCCTAAACCCTGAAACACCAGCCCCAGCACGACCCCCTACACTGCCCGAACACCACTGCACTGCCCTAAACCCTGAAACACCAGCCCCAGCACGACCACCTACACTGCCCGAACACCACTGCACTGCCCTAAACCCTGAAACACCAGACCCAGCACGACCCCCTACACTGCCCGAACACCACTGCACTGCCCTAAACCCTGAAACACCAGCCCCAGCACAACCCCCTACACTGCCCGAACACCACTGTACTGCCCTAAACCCTGAAACACCAGCCCCAGCACGACCCCCTACACTGCCCGAACACCACTGCACTGCCCTAAACCCTGAAACACCACCCCTGCATGACCCCCTACACTGCCCGAACACCACTGCACTGCCCTAAACCCTGAAACACCACCCCCTGCAGCACCCCCTACACTGCCCGAACACCACTGCACTGCCCTAAACCCTGAAACACCACCCCTGCACCGCCCCTACACTGCCCGAACACCACTGCACTGCCCTAAACCCTGAAACACCACCCCCAGCACGACCCCCTTTACTGCTCGAACACCACTGCACTGCCCCAAACCCTGAAACACCACCCCCAGCACGACCCCCTACACTGCCCGAACACCACTGCCCTAAACCCTGAAACACCACCCCCTGCACGACCCCGTACACTGCCCGAACACCACTGCACTGCCCTAAACCCTGAAACACCACCCCCTACACTGCCTGAACACCACTGCACTGCCCTAAACCCTGAAACACCACACCCAGCACGACACCCTACACTGCCCGAACACCACTGCCCTAAACCCTAAAACACCACCCCCAGCATTACCCCCTACACTGCCCAAACACCACTGCACTGCCCTAAACCCTAGAACACTACCCCCAGCACGACCCCCTACACTACCCGAACACCACTGCACTACCCTAAACCCTAAAATACTACCCCCAGCACAACCCCCTACACTACCCGAACACGACTGCACTGCCCTAAACCCTCAAACACTCCCCCAGCACGACCCCTACACTACCCGAACACCACTGCACTGCCCTAAACCCTAAAACACTCCCCCAGCACGACCCCCTACACTACCCGAACACCACTGCACTGCCCTAAACCCTAAAACACTCCCCCCAGCACGACCCCCTACACTATCCAAACACCACTGCACTGCTCTAAACCCTAAAACACTACCCCCCGCATGACCCCTACACTACCCAAACACCAATGCACTACCCTAATCCCTAAAACACTACCCCCGCATGACCCCCTACACTACCCTAAACCCTAAAACACTACCCCCGCATGACTCCCTACACTACCCAAAGACCACCGCACTACCCTAAACCCTAAAACACGACCTCCTACACTACACAAACACCACTGCACTACCCTAAACCCTAAAACACTACCCCCTACACTACACAAAAACCACTGCACTACCCTAAACCCTAAAACACTACCCCCAGCAGTACCCCTACACTACCCAAACACCACTGCACTAACCTAAACCCTAAAACACTACCCCCAGCAGTACCCCCTACACTACCCAAACACCACTGCACTACCCTAAATCACTACCCCCAGCACGACCCCCTACACTACCCAAACACCACTGCACTACCCTAAACCCTAAAACACTACCCCCAGCACGACCCCCTACACTACCCAAACACCACTGCACTACCCTAAACCCTAAAACACTCCCCGAGCACGACTCCCTACACTACCCAAACACCACTGCACTACCCTAAACCCTAAATCTACCCCTGCATGACCCCCTACACTACACAAACACCACTGCACTACCCTAAACCCTAAAACACTACCCCCAGCACGACCCTCTTCACTACCTAAACACAACTGCACAATTTGTTACAGGCGTTGCAACGCAGGCCTGTGGTGCTTACTGGAAGTACCTAGTGGGCTAGTTGGGCCCCAGGGACCCTCAGGATTCAAGGTGACCTAATCCCCCAACTTAAAACGCACCACGGGGCGCGTTTGCACAGTGGTGAAGGGAGGGGCGGGGCCTCAGGTGACATGTGCGCAAACACGCCCTGTGGTGCGTTTTAAGTTGGGAATTAATTCCCTTTGAATCCTGAGGGACCCTGGGGGCCAACTAGCCCACCAGGTACCTTCAGTTAGCACAACAGAGTTGCGTTGCAGAGAGGTGAAAAAGGTGCGTGGCCTCGGAACGCCTCTCTGCAACTCAGCTCTGTGGTCCTAACTGTAGGTACCTGGGGGCTAGTTGGGCCCCAGGGACCCTCAGAATTCAAGGGGACTTAATCCCGCAACTTAAAACGCGCCACGGGGTGCGTTTGCACACATGTCACCTCAGGCCCCCCTCCCTTCACCACTGTGCAAACGCGCCCTGTAGCGCGTTTTAAGAGGTAGTTTTAATCCCCCTGCCCTATTATGTACTAGGGACTTGCAGAGGAGGTCATGATAATCACAGGGGTACCCCAACGCATAGTGTTCCCTAGTGTATGTAGGTGTTTTCACTGTATTCTAAGTGTCTTTTAGCATAGCACTGGCTCTGGTTAGTCAGAGTCAGTTACCACCAGTACCCGTCTGGAAAAGTTGTGGGCACAGGATGATTTTGCAACAAGGCCTCTTTCTGCTCCTCTGTTGGTTCTTTCTGCACATCTTTTGCTTCTTTCTGTGCGTTTTTTTCTTCTTTCTTCACATGTCCTACCTCTGTAGGCATAGTTAGAAACTAGCATTTAAAAAAACCTTTGAAATTCACTTAAAAAATCATAGGTTTCAGGCACGTTATAGTTAGAAATTAGCATTTAAAAAACCTTTGAAATTCACTGAAAAAACCATAGGTTTCAGACACGTTATAGTTAGAAATTAGCATTTAAAAAACCTTTGAAATTCACTGAAAAAACCATAGGTTTTAGGGACAGTTATAGTTAGTTGGACATTTCACTCGTACAAAACCATAGAAATTCCCCCGTTATAGTTAGTTCAGCTAACTATAACTCGCGCCCGCAATGCACTGCTGATGACGTCACATATTACATCACTCATGACATGGTCAGTGACATCACTGATGACATCACTGATGACATCTCAAATGACATCACTGATGACATCATCCATGTGATAATTTCATGCATCTTCTCACACCCTAATATAACTTTTGATACACCCACTCTAAATTACAGACTGCCATTCTCAAAACCATAGACACTCCAACACCAAAAACTACATACCCACTCACTGATTCTTAGGTCTACACACACATCCACTCACTCACCCGTACAGTCACTCATACTTAGTCACTCAGTACAGGACTATCATATGCACTCATACACCTATATAAACACTCACACACCGCCACTCATCCATAGAGGTACTCACACACCTAGTCAGTCATGCAAAAAACTTAATCACACACCCATTTACTCACCTATACAGTTATACACACACCAGCTCACTTACTCATACAAATACTAGCACATTCTTACGCTCTTATACAATCACTGATACAAGTACACACTCATCCATACAGCCACTCTCACAATCACACACTCTCACTTATAGCCATTTATATACTCCAACACACATATATACTGCCTTTCACATATGTAGTTACTCACACATGTACCACTGAGATATACATTCAATCACTAACACACCCATACACACACTCACCCACCCATACAGTCCATCACAGATGCACTCTTGAAACCATGCACCCAGTGAATCACCAACTCACACATCTATGCACAGAGTCACACACACCCCACCCACACAAACACTCAGGCACCCATACAGATACTCAGACAATCAATCAATAACCCATGTAGACACTCATGTAGCTATTCAGAAAGCCATGCAGCCGCTTACAAACCAACAGACAGACGGATACACAGTTTAGTCACTAACCCATGCATTCAGTAAGATACATTTAATCACTCACTTGTAGAGTCAGTCACTCACGTACTAAATCATCCATTCAGACACTTATACACCCACTCATTCTTCAATACGCCTTTCCCTATATATATTAAACATATTTAAACTTTACAGAAACACACAGTCACTGGATGATGTCATCAGTGATGTCATCAGTGATGTCATTTGAGATGTCATCAGTGATGTCATCAGTGATGTCACTGACCATGTCATGAGTGATGTAATATGTGACGTCATCAGCAGTGCATTGCGGGGCGCGAGTTATAGTTAGCTGAACTAACTATAACGGGGGAATTTCTATGGTTTTGTACGAGTGAAATGTCCAACTAACTATAACTGTCCCTAAAACCTATGGTTTTTTCAGTGAATATATATATATATATATATATATATATATATATATATATATATATATATATATATATATATATGTTAATGCAATACTTGGATCCTAATAAAAAATTTAAAAAAAATAAAAAGATCACATTTCATGTTTTATAAATTCTATATTCACTCAATCCTCTTCATCAGAAATCACCAGGATGACATTCATTTATTCATTCATTTGTTCATTTGTTTGTTTGTTTATTCATTCATTCATCTATGCATATAGTGCTTTGGCATAGGCAATGGATATCTTGCACTGGCAAAGCCTCCATCTTATTGTTTCTTTAATGATTGGGGAGTTGATGTCTGGTTGTGTAGATGGGTGAATGGATGCAGAGGAAGAAAAATATACTGGCACTGAAATGGGAAATGCAGGGAATGGGGCATTTATGGTACTTATGATGACTTGTATTCGATTTTATGAGTGTGTATCTGTAAGTGAATGTATTTTCCTATAATTACAACAAAAACAAGGTGATGGATGCAATGCTTGGATTAATCTAACCCGCTGGCAATTGCTCAGGGCCACATCCTGGCCATGGTTTTTCAACCACCATACCACCCTAGACAAAGACCTGCCTTATGAAAATCAGTACTGACACTGCTCCTCATTGGAACAGTCAGTCCCAAACTATCAGGCAAGGCCCCCTTCAGAAAGGACTGCAAGCAACACTAGACTGGTTTCAACCTTCTTAGGTCTCGGCAGTAAGGTATAGCTTAAATCCTATGGCACAGTGGGCACAGGACCCATGTTAGGGTGTAAACTGTAACAACAACAAGGTGATGGATGGAATTTTTGTATTATACTCAGCCACTGGCAATCACTCAGGGCCGCATTCGAGACCATCATTTATCACCCACCATGCCACTCTAGACAAAGGCTTGCCTTATGTACATCAGTACCAAACCTGCTTCTCATGCGAACAGTTCATGCTCAACTTCTAGGGAGGCCCCCTCCAGAAGCTGACACAAGCAATCCCGACTGGTTTTGACTTACTTAGGTTTCATCAGTGATATATTGCTTGAGTCCTATGGCATAGTGAGCAAGGGACCTATGTCTGTGGACACCCCTCACACCTAGGGAGTAAACTGCATCAACTAAAGGTGATCAATAGAATGCTTGAAATAATCTCAGCCACTGGCATTTATTTGGGCCACATTTCAGTCTTTCATTTTCCGCTCACCATGCTCAATGTGCCACTTGAACCAAGCTACAACCGACTGATGAGCCCCAAAATGGATGATTGTGTTCGGGTTTGCGGAGGACCTGGCCCAGCAGTTCAGGATGGACTGTTCCTATTGGAGCATGGTCAGGAATGATTTGCATATGGCTTGGGTCAAACTGAGGTGGCATGGTGAGCCATGGGATTGAATGCTACACCAAGCAATTGCCAGAGGTTACACATATTGCAAACATTCCTTCCATCACCTTTTGTGTGTTTGATGCATTTGTCTATATGGACAGTCGTATGTGCTTGCATGTGTGCGTACATGTATGCATGAGTTGATGGGTGGGTGAGGTATATGTTTCTTGGTGTTGAATTTCTATATGTGTGCATCTGAGAAGGAAAGTACAATACCTGGGGTGTGTCTGTTGTTTGAACATGTGTGTGTCTCTGTCGATATGTGGTTTATATGAATGCATTTGTGTCTTTATGATTGTATATTTTGTTTACGTATGTATAGCCCCCTGTAGTTGTGTGTGTGTTTGTCTCTGTATTTGAGTGCAAGCATGCGTGTTTGTGTGAATGTGTGCCTGCGTTGACATTCCGCTTCTAGAAGATTTAACCCTCATGAATATTCTCCAGTGATTATAAGGGTATACCATCAGTTTTTTTCTCAGACCAGAAAGTGAGAAGAGAGGACACACTTGTCCCTAGACATTCACAACAATTTGTATTAGCATCACATAAGTCAATCCGAAGGCTTTACTCTTTAATTATATTTTTCAAATCCTTTGAACATTTACAGAAGTAAAGCTTCAATTGAAACACCTCTTTTTTCTTGCTATTACATCATTCCAAGTGAGATTTATTTTCTTTTAGATATGCATCTTTGCTGAAAGAGAGAAATATATATACGTATTACCTACTGGTGCTTGCCAGTAGGTAGTTATAGTTAGGACCTAGTTACATAGGAAAAGCATTTTTTGACTTGGCTATAACTTTGGGGTCGTTTGACCAATCTTCATGAAATGTTCCCAATAAAGTGTCAAAGTAGGTTCTGGTTGTCATGGAAAGTTTGGGGGTGATCAGTGCAGTGGGGACTAAGAAATGGGGATGCGAAAAAGGGTGCGTTTGTAATGTTAATTCCCATAGGAACGCATTGTCGAACCTACAGCCCGAACCGCGAGATGGAATTACACCAAATTTTGCAGAAAGGTAGATGTTGTTACACAGATTGTGCTTTTTGTTATTTGGTGAAAATCCGTCCAGTAGTTTTTGAGAAATTTAAGCTGAAAATTATAGATATATCTCTGGCCGCAGCTTATTCACGCCAGTTTCTCGATGAATTGGGAATGCGCGCGCAAACGGGAATGCTCTGGTTGGATGGACACAACCTGAACAGAAAGCTGCGGCTGCCATTTAATCGTCCGGGAATGGTTCCCAGGGATGAAAATTTGTGTGAAAGCCCACATAAGGGGTCAGGGTGGAGATACTCTGACCCCATGTTTGAGAAGTGGGTGTGTTAGTGACACAAGTTATGTGTACAAGATTGATTTTTTAAATCGCACGCGATTTTCGCAACGGCGCTGAGACCCCAATGTACCTTTGCGGGGACATTGCAACTACCGACATCGTCACAAATATTGGTGAAAATATAGAAAAATATATATATTGGTACACACTCACCGGTCACTGTCACACACTCATGTATGCACTCACAAACTCACTCAGACACTTATACACCCATTCACATACCCACTAACACACTTATACATTCAGTCACATATCCACTCAGATACTCATGCACCTACTCACATACCCATTCAGGTACTCATGCACCCACTTACAGACTCACTCGGAGAGTGCTGCACCCATGTGCAGACCCACTCAGAGACTCATGCACCTACTTAGAGACCCAATCATAGTCTCATGCATACAGTCTCATACCCACTTAGAGACTCTTACAACCACTCACAGACCCACCTGGGCACTCATGCACCCACTCACAGACCCACTTAGATACTCATGCACCCACTTACAGACTCACTCAGAGAGTCATGCACCCATGTACAGACCCCCTCTGAGACTGACGCACCCCCTTACAGACCCACTTACACACTCATGTATGTACTCACAGACCCACTGAGACACTCATACACCCACTTACAGATCCACTCAGACAGTCATACACCCACACCCATACAGTCACTCCCACACTCAGTCACAGCCCCTCTCAGAGAGGTATGCACTCAGTCATACACTCAGAGACTCACATACCCACTCACGGTCTTACTCAGATATACATACACACCCACTAACCAAGCCAGTCAAGGCTCATGCATCCACTCACAGACTCACCTGGACACACGCCCTCCCAGTCACAGACCCACTCAGACACTGATGCATGCACCCATTCACTCACCTACTCAGAGACGTATGCTCTCACTCACAGACCCTTTGAGACACTCAAACACCTACTCACAGTTCCACTCAGACACTCATACATCCAATCACAGACCCACTCAGACACTCACACACCAATACAGTCACTCACACAGCCACTCATAGACCCACTTAGAGACTTATGCACCCAGTTAGTTATACACTCAGAGACTCATGTACCCACTCACAGTCACACTCACAGACCCATGCACCCACTGACAGAACCACTTAGATACTTACGCTGCCAGTCATAGACCCACTGAGAGACGCATGCACTCACGCACAGATCCACTCAGACACTCATGCACCCACTTACTCATTCATTCAGACACCCACTTAGACACTGATATATCCACTCACAGATCCAGTCAGACAGTCATATACTTACTTACAAATGCACAAAGGCACTCATGCACCTACTCACAGATTGAGTGAGAGACTTATACAACCAATCACAGACCCATTGTGACACTGATGCACCCACTCATAGATGTACTGAGGCAGTCACACATTTCGTTACAAAAGTATTGATAGACTGGTGAATCGTCTCACAGATCTCCTCAAATACTTATATAGTGAATGAGAGACTTAGGGGTCGAATATGATGACGTTCGGAAAGTATTCCGACCGAATCAGTCTCGGAATGGTTTCTGACCGAATCCGGGGAGTCTGACCGACAGATTATGGATGCTTCCAGATATGATTCGGTCAGACTCTCATTGACTTCAATAGGAGCCTGTGTTCCGACCGAATACACAGGCTCACATTGAAGAAAGGGGTGGGTGGGGTAAATCGTGCACCCTGTGGCGGGCACCCCTTGTGCCTGCCACACTGTGCATGGTTAGGAAGGGGGGTCCCTTGGGTACCCCCACATGCCTGATTCGGAAGGCTCTGGGTGAAGGGGGGCCTGCTACGAACCCCCAAAGTCAGATTCCGACAGCTGATCCGAGTTGGAACAATCGATTCGGAAAAGCTGTCCAAATCTGACATTGTAATCGCTCGGTTGGAAACGCGGACTGTAGATCTGTACGAGTCGGCTCCGAATGACTCAGTACCTCCGAATGCCATTCAGAACCGAGTTGGAACCAACTCGGAAAGTCCGAACACTTTACGAGCATCGTAATCGGTCGTTCGGAAACCTTTCCGAATCGGTTGAAAAGACAGTTCCGAATCGGATTCAGCAGACCCGAATCGGATTTGGAGCCTTTCCAAACGGCATCATAATCGACCCCTTAGTGATACAGTGATGCATGCAGTCATAGACTACACTGAAAAAGTTATGCACTGTGTTATAGAGATATTAAGGGAGTTGTACATGCTATTAGACAGTCGTTTAGATAGTAATGTGTCTAGTGTGTTGGTTATAATTCATTTTGCAGTTATAAGTTTTGAATTTGGTCGTGGCTATTGAATGTCTGCATTAGTTTTGTCATTCCGCAACGTATTTGCGGTGATCACTGCTACTGATTTTATTGCGACGCCTGGCATCAATGCAATAACGGAAAATCAGTTTTAATGGTTGTTTTTATGGAAACTCCCTACAAAAATATGACTTTAAACAGTGCAGTAATGAACCCCTAGTGTCCAAAATAATGTAAAATGTGTGCATATATGGTTACCAGAGTCATCGCGACTCTCGGTGTAATCGCAAAAACAGGCAGTTGGGTTCAAACACAGTTTTTTAAAAAGTTACTACAAATATATGTTAACAAATATGTTTTAGCAGTGATGTGGTTAGTAATGTGTGTATTGTTATAGTTAGAATGATTCTTTTAAGTTAAAAAACTTTTAATTTAATGTGGTGGTGCTCATTGAATGTCTGCTTTTGTTTTGCGATTTCGCGACGTGATTGTGATCATCGTGACGTTATCGCGTATTTTAAAAATTCTAAAAAAAAATATTTAACAAGAAAATGAACAAAATTTTGGCCTCTTGGGTGGCTCTGATTTAAATAATGCCTTACGTGTATTTTTCAGTATGTGAAATACATTTTCTGATCACAGATTCTCCACAGTAAATGAGACATTGTTGTGCCAACTCAAAAAAGTTTTAAAAATATAACCAGTTATTAATGTACTTTCTGATAAACACATACCAAATCAAAACATGAGTGGTATATAATATAAATATAATATACAATATCCAATTATAGAAAGAGAATACGAAAATCTTACAGGCTCCCCTTAAAAAAATGGACGTTACAATTAAGAAATATAATTTTTAAAAACCTTAGAAATTCACTGGAAAAAAAAAGGTTACAGGGACATTATAGTTAGGGATTAGCAGTTAAAAGACCTTAGAAATTCACTGAAAAACCCAAAGGTTACAGGAACAGTATAGTTAGGAAATAGAATTTTAAAAACCTTAGCAATTCACAAAAAAACTAAAGGTTACAGGGACGTTATAGTTAGGCTGACATTTCACTCATACAAAACCAGAGAAATTCAGCAGTTATAGTTAGCTGAGCTAACTAACTATAACTCGCGCCCCCTGCAGTGCACTGCTTATGACCTCACATATTACATCACTCATGACATGGTCAGTGACATCACTCATAACTAAGCGTAAGCTGAAACGCGTTGCTGGTGCAGTCAGTAAAATTCCTACACTGCAACTCTTAAGGTGTCCTTGCTGTGTTTGTATATATATATATATATATATATATTCACTGAAAAAAAACTGTGTACATTGAAAAAGCTGGAATGTCAGTCTCTAAAACACACTCATGTGCCAACTGCATCACACTAGAAAAGGAAATGAATGAGCTGATACACCAAAATCTTTATCCAATAACCACTGTAAAAGATAGCGGGTAAGAATGGTTGATGGTTGGAAGAGAGACAAATAGAGAGAGGTAGGAGAGAGACAAACGAATGAAAGAGAGGGCAAACAGCCCGAGAGTGAAAGGTGAGAAAGATGGCAGAGACAGAGAGTGACACGGAAACAGAGAGAGGACATAAAATAGAGGTGAGAGAGAACACAGACTCGAAGAAGGAGAATCAGGGAGAGAAGAGAGGCACAGATACCAAGAGAGACAAGGAAAGAGAGTTTAATAGAATGTATGACAGAGAGAGGGGCACTCCTAGGTAGAGAGACAGAGAGATTGGTGGACAGAGAGGTGAGAGAGAGAAAGTAAGTGCTAAAAGGAGTGACACGATAGAGCTGTGTCAAGGATCGCAGAGCAAACACAGGTGCCATTGTTTGGTAACTTTACAATGGATGGTAGCCTGCGCATAAATTACTAAATACAATAGCCAATTCTTAGAAGTGTAATTGTCAAACTACCTATGACAGTAATGGGATTAAAACAGTTGCCATACAATGTATGAAAACTAAACAATCTTAGACCCTGAAACATTCTCCAAAGCAAAGTCAACTGGAGGATGTGATCAGTATTTTCTTAGTTATAAGATATGAACCACAAAAGCCATGCCAGAGCGGTGCTGCCCTGCATCGCTAGGGTGCCACTTTTTCCGTGTGTGTTAATCAGGGGTGAGTCTATCAGCACTCTGCTGCTGGGGCCATTCCAGGCCAGCGGCGCCAACCGCGCCTTCGCAAACATATTTATGCTGAGAGATTGCATGGAACCCTGCTTTGTCTCGCTCAGCCTGCGCCATCTGGGAAAAGTAAGGTTGTCAGTAGTTAGGTGCGGACCTGACAATGAAGAGGGTGGGAAGGCAGAGGGAAGGAGGTGGTTAACGGCACTTGGGTTATTGTTGAGGTTCAAGATGTTATACAGATGTAAATAGCCACAGGCACCTTAGTCTTACAAGAAATCTTTTGTTTGAAAACTCTTTTTATTGAGGGTTTTTACCCTTTTACAAATCCAAGTGGAAAATAACTTTCAGGAAATAGGTGCTTCACATTGGATTTTGATATTCGCTTGACAAACTGGTACATGGCTGGTGTGGCGTCCAAACAATATAATGGTGAGGCAACTGTAGTACAGAGTTGCAATGTGCATTGTGTTATCTGTAAGGGTTGGGCTGGGCCCATACTTAAATGGAACCAAGTTAGTAGGTTAATAACAATGTGAACCTCATAGAACTGTGAGGGCGGGGGCAACCAACCATCATCATGAGCAAAGCCAATATTTATAGCTACAGGGACACAGTTTATGAGTGAATGGCTTACACTCGGCTCACTAGGCCTTCAACATGCTTTGCAATTTCTAACATTGGTAACCGGTAGGATTTAATGACCGGCAGCAGTGTCCCCGCCAGTGTTGGGGCTGATGCTAGGAGACCTGTCGCAGAACGACAGGACGGTCCATCACCAGGTGTTTATGGATGGGGGCATCTATACGCTCCAGTTCTTGAAACTGTGTGTACATGGCCACTGCTATGGGTCTCTTGCGGAGGTGCATAGCTTCCTCATTATGCAGGTTGGTGCTCTCAGCTTCTCCCTGGTGGAGGAGAGCCTTATGCTAAAGTGTAATATCAGTAGGCTGGTCCGCTCTCCAGTGTAGTGTGGGGTTCGCTTGGCTAACAATGAGGCCAGGTTCGCAAATCATATTTGCACTTTGTGACCTTTCCCCTGCTTGAAGATACCCAAGGCAGTCTCTGCCCATGTGTGCAGGCTGGTGAGTTCCGTGATGGTGCCAAGGGTGTCATGTATAGAGCACCAGTAGTGAAGTAGGGAATGGCATGACCATAGCATGTGTTGTAGATTAGCAGCGCTGGAGTGACATCTGGGGAATGTGAGGTTTGCTGCAGGTAAATTCGATTCAACTTGGTTGGCGTTAAATATACTCTATGGAGTATTGTATATGGCATGCTCTTAAATCTCATGTTATGGGAGACCAGCGTGGGAACTCTAGAGCTGCGTTTCATTCAGAAATGTGTAGCGGGCGTGCAATGTTGTCTTCCCGTGCAGTCCTGAGGGGGCTCAGAAAGATCCCTACATGCTCCCTGAGGGCTTTGTATAGCCATGTATTTAAGTGGTGCTCAGTTCCCATGGCATATAGGGTGCGTATGACTGCATGGGGCAGGGGTACCTCATCCACCATGTAGCATAAGAGGTGGCAAGTAGCCAGCAGCTGGCCATGGAGAAGGAATTGACCCAGCAAGATGTCATAATCCGGTCTTACAAGAAAACGTAAGTTATTATGGTGGCCATCTTGATTGGACTCTTTCATATATGAAATAGGGAAAATGGTGGCATCTGCTATTAGACCTCAATAACATGCATATATGAAAACAAATGCTCATTATTTCAGGACTACGCTCCTTGTTCAAACCTCATTGTCACTGCACTGGAGACTTCCCTGGAGAGCCCGTGCGCTGATAGTAACTGGAACGACTCAGTCACCTGAGGTTCAGTCACATTCCTGTTGCACACAATGACAGTAAGCAAGCAAAATACCAATACTTACACTGGTTGATGCTTCAAACACTGAATTACTGCCCTATGGACTGGTCAAAATGTGAATGACATTGGCAACAAAGTCAATGGTTATAGGGGGTTGACCCATTTTCCCACTCTATGGGACTGATTTACTAAAAAATAGCAAAATGCAGCACAGCAACCATAATAGTGCTAGGTGGAGAGAGAAGTGTAGAGCCATATCTGTTATGACATGGTGTTGTTGCTCTCTTCCACAACACTGGCGCACAAAAAGACTGCATAGTGCTACGCACACTTCTTTGCAGCATAGCTGAAATGGGTGTGCTTTATGTCTGTTATAGGTTTTATACTGGAAGGGTACCTTTCTACTACAAAATATTATGCCTTGACAAATCTTTAAACTTTTCACACACTGAATGTGTGCTGTACAGTGCAGCACACATGCAATGGGTGAAAATAGGAGAAATTAACACATTTCTCCTACTTAGCGCCTGCCTCAAGGAGGCATTCGTTTTTGGCACAAAGCTCTGTCTAACATTTTTAGTAGATAGAGCTTTGTGTCAAAACCATGGGTGGTAGTGTGGAAATGCCCATGTTTCACCATGAGAGCCCCCCTTAACGCAAAGTAGTGCAAAGTAGTTCAAAGCAGGCCAAAGCCCTATTTGCTTTACTTTAAGAACTACTTTCCAGCACAACAAAAAGTTTTGCAGTGAAAATTAAATACTTTGTCAAGACTTTGTGCTGGTTTGGGTTACTTTGCATAACTTTCCAACTGGTGCAAAGCCTTTATAAATATGACCCTGAGTGTGCTAACTGTGAGCTGATTCAGAATTGGAGTGACACTTAAATCAAAGCACTGACTGAAGGGGACTGACTTTAAATCTCTCTACGTATTTGCATTGTTACCATTATTTTATTTATTATAAGTGTCTGGCTTACAAATGAAGGTATCTGTCAACTGGAACATTTTATGTCCACTGTGCAACCCCAGGCAAAACCAGACATATGCAAGTCAGACGTTGTTCTTGTCCAAAAGAATTGGTCAAGCCTGAGCTGAGAGGCTAAGTTCCCTATAATCGAGGACACAAGCAACTCTAAACTGGATTCAGCCTCATTGCACCTCATCAGTGAGGTGAGGTGCAGCTTGGGTCGTGTGGCACAGCGAGCATGGGACCCATGTCTGGGTACATACATTGTACTTCTGACATCTTACTAAACGATCAAGTTGGTGAGTGGAAGTCTTGAAACAGTCTGTCTGGAGTGACATAGTGAGCGAAAAACACAATGCACTTGAATATGGCCCAGTGACGCCAGTGGATAAAACTTATGCAAGCATTCCACTGATCACCTTTGTGTTCCAATCAATCTTGTGACATCATATAGTAATGAAAGGGTCAATGATGTCACATTCAGAATCTGTTAGTGATTCAGCCCTATGAATTCTAAAAATTGAAAGTTGTTTAGCTATATATATTATCTAACCCGCCAGTTACATGATAGGGTACCAAACTAGTGTGTTGTATCGACTCACATCTTTAATAGTATATGTTAAACCAGAATATTATGAACACACCAGATTTTTTATGAAAAAAAGAAATCTGTGATCTAATGGGGCACGTGAAGAGTCACTCATAGGAATGATTCCAATATATTGATAAACCACTCCTGTTGATGAATTAAACCCGTTTTAACTAGGCTTGACTACTCACCCTTAAGCTTTTCATTTATACATTCAGGGCCTCATTTATGAGGTTTTGCCGTAGGGCTGCGCCGCAGGCCTTCTTGCTGCACTGCCCTACAGCAAAAGAAAAGAGCAGGAATGTGCCGTATCTATCAGATACGGCGCATTCCTGTCCTTTTCCCCAGCGCCGGTGCACAATGGGCTGCCGTGCGCCAATACAGGCACCTTTGCACCATGGTGCAATGGTGCCTGCATTGCAGGGATGATTATTTTTGTGCAGGAAGGGAAACCTTCCTGCACAAAAACAATCACAAGAGGCTATTTCCTCTTTCTATGTGTTTTGCAGAATGCAGCACACATAGAAAAAGGAAAAATGAGGAGAAATAAAGATATTTCTCCTTATTGTACCTCCCGTACGCCTCCCTTGGGGTGGCGTAGGTTTTTGGCACTGCCTCAGAGTTAGGATTTCTCGTAAATCTGGGGCAGTGTCAAAAAGCCATGGATGTTGCTGGGAACGCCCCCAGCAACACCCATTGCACGGCCCTTTGATGCAGAAAACTGCATTAAATGGAATGATATTTACGAGGCAGCATTAAGACAAAAAAAGTGGCTTAGTGCTGCCTCGTAAATATGGAGCAGGCTCCTGCGCCATGGAACGTCACAAAAAGTGACATTCCGGTGGCGCAAGGGGCCTTATAAATGAGGCCCTCAGTCTGTATTTTTGCCTGTCTATGTATCACATTGTTTTGCTAAGAGGAGGGTTTGCTTTTCAAAGGGCCTCTTTCACTTTTACTTTGCTTGTGTACTGCAGATGTAAAAACTAAAGATCACAATTGCTTTTCGGAAACATATTTCTCTCCATTCCAACTGTGATTGGTTTGAGGTACACATCGCGCCATACTTGTGAGTGAAGCTGGTTACTGTACAGTCTGTACTTCACAAATTTCCATTCTCACTCAGAGTTCGATACGCGTTCACACTCATAATTAAAAGTGCAATAGTCATGCACTACATCGTACATAAGAGTACTTTGCATTTATACATTTTATGTTTTACACAGTTTTTTTCTATTTGAGATCGAGTTTTCATGTATTCTATTTAAAGGAATGCTCTTCCTGTATGAAGTACTCGTTGAAACAGAGGGTCATATTTAAAAGGAAATGTTGGAGTGCGGACCTGCGCCAAATTTGGAAGTGCCGCACTCCGACATTTTCAAAACGCTGGGATGCATCGTATTTACAAGAATACAGCCAACCCTGTGTTTTCCCTAACGCTGGCGCTAAAATTAACTGCCTAGCGCCAACGCAGGCACTCTTGAACCACAGTACAAGGGTGCCTGCGTTGCAGGGAATGATTGTTTATGTGCAAAAAGGTGTCCCTTTATACACATAAACAATCAACAATGGCGATTTGTTACATGTATTTGTACTGCGGAATGCAGCACACATAGAAGTAGCAAATCATCATATTTAATGATTGTTTATGTGCAGGAAGGGACACCTTTCTGCACATAAACAATCATTAATGGCGTTTTGCTCTTTGTATGTGTGCTGCAGAAGCACACATTGAAAAAGTATTTCTCCTCGTTTCGCCATTTTAACACCTGCTATTGCATGGTGTTAGTTTTTGGTGCTGCCTCAGATTTACAGATCCTTGTAAATCTGGGGCAGTGTCAAAAAGCAATGGGTTTTGCGGTGGAACACCCCCAGCAACACCCGTTGCACGCCCCTTTCTCGCAAAGTGATGCGTGTAAAGGGGGCTTATTTACAAGCGGGCGTTAAGCCACAAAAAGTGGCTTGTAGCCACTTTGTAAATATGAAAAGGGCATAGCGCCACCGGAACGTCGCTAAAAGTCACGTTTTGGTGGCGCTATTCCTTGTAAATATATCCCAAAGTGTCTAGTTTTAGAAAGCAGCATGCTGGAGGGGAAAGCTTGAGTTTATTATAACACATGCATAAGAGTATGTGCCAAGATATCACCACACACTATCTTAAAGTTTGAATAGGCCTCTTTGCAGACCAGGGGATGCCAAAGAAGACATGTTATCCTCGACGAATGACTGCAATGTGTTAATAGTTTGAACACCTTTCTCATTGCTCATGGGCCTTAAGTTCAAAATAATGCATTCTGCATGACTTCCCAGGACATCCCTATTTGACTTCGTGCAAACTGGCTAATTTTTTGACAAAAGGCCAAGGCCTAGTTTACCATCATAATAAAGCGGTATTAGAATCTATCAAGATCTAAGTTTAAGAAGTCCACGTTTTCAGAACTGCACTGACAACATTTTGCAAATTCAAACACTGTTAACACTTTACGGATTTTATGACTACTATCAAAGATGTATTATTGGATGGAGAGATTTTAGTTAAGGTGAAAACGAGATTGAATTCAGATTTGAAGTTCGTTTCCAGTAGCTTGCCCAAGGGTGCAAAACGTAAATTCGGTAGACACAATGCAAATGTGGCAAAGAATCCTGATTCCGTTAACAAACAGCCTTACATGGTCCTCTTGATATCTTAAGTGGGAGGGCTACTAAAATGGAATATTGCAACGCCTGCTATTTACAGCACTTAGACGGAGCTGTACTTCAGTATAAAGCACTTTTTATAAATAAAAGCTATTATTAGTATAATAAACCAGTAGTGGAAAAATAATAATGACGTCATCACTGTGCAACAGAGGGGCAGATTTACAAGGCCCTTGCGCCCCTTTGCGTCATTTGTAGCATGGGAAAAGTGACGTAAAAGTGGCGCAAGGTCCTTGTAAATCTGCCCCAGAATGTCTAGCTTTATGCAATGTGGTGCAGTTGGCCATCTGAATATGGCTGAAAATATACAAACACTGTTCCATAGATATTTAATTGTTACGTAAAGCAAAAAAACGAATTTAAAAACACACAAATCCACACAAATCCAATAAAGTTCACTCACGATTTTACAGGCATTCTTTCTGGCTACTAGGTTTATAATTCATTACACGTTAACATAATTTCCAATAAACCTTTGTGGACTACCTCAATCCTCTTTGGTGTGATATACATTTTTAAACACCCATTAATACGCTAAGAGCACTATTTGTGTATAGAGTTACAGAATGTGTTAAACGGTGTACATTGGAATCTCTTACCCTCTAAGTTTTCTTATGTCGAACAGATCTACATTTTCAGAAAAGCACTTACACTTTTAGACTTTCGCCATTTTTCAAGTCTTGTCACTAGATATGTATAAATTAATGTTCTCCACAAATGCACATCGAGTTTTAATCGAGGCCGGTGTTCTACACTTAACAATTACTCACAAAGCAAACATGCTGTGCGCGCTTTCCATTATCTAAGACACTCAAGACATTTTCTACGTTAAAAGGCGTGCAAATGCAACCCATGTCAGCCATGCACAAAGCTGCTTTGAAACACAAGCAAAACTCTGTTGGGAAATACATATTAACAGAAGGGCCCTTTGTGTGTCGGGTCCTTCTCTTAGCATGGAACAAGGGCACCTTAATGAACTCTTGAATCTAAACTTGTATGGAAGTGCCAGCAAGGGATAGCTGCTTATCAAAATCAACATAGTTCACTTAAAGAATGCCTCTGAGCACTATCCAAGGGCAGAAACCAACCCAAAACGTAATTAAATGTGTCTTGTGAATTGTGTTGAGGGGACTTACGAAGAAGATTTGACCTGCAAACCCTCTCTGGGTTTGAAGTTTGCAAAAGATTTGTTAGTAAACATTGGAGAACTTTAACAGTGTCACTTGTTCAGACCAGGGGTTCCGCTCCACCAGTCTGCTTGCATTACGCCATGTAATGGAAATCCCTCCTAAGTCACCCCCTTTGTATCTTTTTTACTCTAGATAAATGATAAAGGTTTAAGGTTTCAAATCTCAGGTTTCTGAACAAGGATTTTAAGCCTGAACTAACAACATTCCTTTGTGTAACAAAATTGGCTAGGCATTATTTCAGGCACAATTCATAGGGCACAAGAACTTACATAATTGCGCATCGCTTCGGCTTGTAAGCTGAATGTCGGCGACTCTGGATCTGCTAGGTCACTCGTGTAGGTCTGATTAGAAATGTCTACACTTCCACCCACATAAAAGACCGTCAATGCTGGAGCTATTAAGAAAAGATCACATTTTGCCAAGAAAAATCAACTACTGCCAAGTTTCGCCTGCACTTGCAGCAGAAAAAAGCAAAGCCAACAAGAAAAAAATATTCAGTGCAACTTGATATGATAAGGCATTCTGTACGTGCTTTAAGGACTGAGGCCAGCAGAAAAGAATTCAATATACACAGATAACAGAAAAAAACTCACTGTCCCAAGGAATGCATACTGCAGCGTTGTGATAACAATGCAAGGCAACAATGTCAAATCTCTTGTCTGAAATTATAATAACTTCTAGGGCACCAATCAAATCACTCACACATACCTACATTTTCCATTTTTTAAATTCATTCAAGCAAATGAAATGCAAAAATGCAGTGTCCCTTATCTTATTTTTAATATATACTGGGACACAATTGTCTATTTCTATCTATGTATAACAAATAAGCAAATTCATATAGATGCACGTAAAAGCATGCTATGGTGGTAAAGCGCAGAGGTATTTTCCATTGATTAAGACAAGAGCAACACATTTTACTTTAAGCATACCTATATTTTGTTTTAAAAGTCAGTGTAAACGCATTACAGTAAGATTCCAAAACGTTAAACAAAGAATGCCACTGATAAATTGAACTTACATGAGCAGTAGTACAGGACCAATATAATTATAATAGCCGCCAAGGAAATAATTGGAAATACCCTGACAAGTTCTCTTTTCACCGACTGTAAACTCCTCACTTTCAGAAAGGCAAGCTGTGGGTTTTGCTGCTCTTCTTTTCGATTCTCAACATTGTGGAATGCCAGGCTCTAAGGAAAGAATATTGTCTTACACATCCAAAAAGGGTTGTTGCAAATTAAGTGAAAATCTTTCGTATTTCTATACACAGAGAAGAACATTTTAAATACTTTACTTTGAGTTTCAGGAAGACTGCATTAGTATGTAAGCAAAACTTCACACACGTCAATGTATAGTCTACTAAATAGCAATTAAAAATGAGACATTTACATGTAAAACCTGTACATCATGAAACAATCAGTTAATTGTTTAGAAAACTGAAGGCTTCCTTACCTGTTCAGACATAGGTTCTGGGTCACCAACAATAGGAATGCTATAGATAACAGAAATCCTTTCCTTAGAAAAAGATAGCATCCCTTTGCTTCCCCACCGTCTGTGGACAGGAGGACATAAAACACAAATCTAAGAGTAGACTAAACTACTGCGGCTTTTTAAAAGTCTCCGTTTTAAAAGGGTTTGCTCATGTTTTCTGGTGTCTCCCCCATTTCTTCTCCACCCTGCAGGCTGACATTGCATAGCCTGCCCTTCTGGCGTGTCTGCATCCAAAGTAGGCTGGGAGAAAAGAATCCGGAGTGTAACCCTTTATGTGCCAAGCAGGAGCAAGGCTGTGAATTGCAGTGTGTGCAGAGGAAAAATGGCACTCTAGCGTGGAACTAATACAAGAACAAGATAAATATTAGCATTGTTAATATTGCACAATTTCTCTTAAAGGGGTATGTGTTTTATTAATGGAGCCTACAATAATTGAAAATCAAAGGGCCGAGCTAAAAACAGCACAATTCGATGGGAGGGGGAAATATGAAATCCCCAAGTCGAAAGTACACAAAAGAAATAGATTAATTGACAAATTAAGGGCCGGATGCAACGTAGGCTGCTAATGACAATTATGGAAAAAAGCAACAGCAGTCCCATTCATCTCTTTGCATTCTCCCACCCGAATACAAGGATAATGGAAGATGGCTTTGCTAGTGCACCTGCTACTGCTCAGCCATACAGAATGCAATTGAGGCCCAGCCTAACAAAATAAGCTGTTCAGTCTATTTCCATTTTTGAAGATGCTGCCTCCTCCAAGATCACCATATAAGCTATGACGGTCTTGCAGGGAAAGCTCTGCAAGGTGCCCCTAACATGCTGCGAGAAAACTCTCAGCACATCACAAACATTTCTCATGTGTATATTGGAAATGTATTCTTGTTAAAAAAGGGGTATCTTTCCAGGGAAAACAAATCACTGGCAGGTGGGAAGTGTGGAAAATGGTGGGGTGCAAATACCGATGAAAACACTAAAAGGGTATCTGTTCCTATGGTAGTGTGTCTCAGGATGGATATATTGCAAAGCAGAGGGGGTCTTCCTAATTAGGAAGTAGTGCCCTCACACACCCGTGAGGGTGTCATGCTTCATCATCGGACTTAGCTCCTCTTGGGTTCGGCTCTGCAATACGCCACGGGCCCCGCGAGAGGGCTCTTTGGCGGAGATCTTTCAGTAAAATAGCTGCGATGATGAGTGTGTGGGATGAGTGAAGTGGTGAGTTAAAACTACCTAAGGGGTACCAAAAAGATACATTTAATCTGGGTCCCCTTGGTAAAGAAAAAAGATATGTGTAGATTGTGTACATTTAATTAGGAAGACAGACAATCTATCAATGTGTATAGGTCGACATGTTTCACACCTCAGGGTTCCAGGAGAGATCAATGGTGTTTCATCAGGACCAGAAAGTGATAATTAGTATCCCTACCCTTAATCAGGGTTAGGTGAGGGGGCTTTGGTAACAGATAAATACCATAATGGGATAAAGTAAGTCAAGCAAGTACCTTCTTGAAATTAACCAAATGAGGTCTCTTAATCCAACCTGAAAGAGAAAAAGTATATGGTATTCTGATGTTCTGATGTTGTACACTCCATGGGGGATCTACAGGGGGTACATGATGGCATTGGTATATAATGTATAAATCAAAGCATGCTAGGAGCGTATACAGCAAATACCTTCATGCAATTGGATGGAGCTCGTGAGTGAAGCAAGTGAGCCTGACCACGTTTAGGAGAGTTCAGGGAATTCTCCTCCCGAAACATTTATTTGAAGGAAACAGGGACAAATGGGGCAGCCTGAAGCACATTTTCCACATAAATTCAGTACAAATTCAAGAATTCTTAAAGGGCACTACAGAAATCTTCCAATACCTTTGTGGTGTGCCAGACAAGTCTTACTTTCCTCAGATATGTTGGGACTCATATGCCCCAAAACTGGTGGCAAATCAGTTACTTTTCAACATAAGGTCCCCTAAACATTTGCCGAAGATATCCTTGTATTGCAGGTAGCTATGAAAATCTAGTTATGCAAAATCACTTGGACAATCATTTTTTCAGAATGTTTATAGCATCTTTGTTCACTTCATTTTCCATCCAGACTCTACATGGTTGAGGCACAATGTAAAATCAATTATAAAAGTCTCAGAATCCCAGGTCAAGCACATTATAACTAAATTAACCGTAGAGGCTCTGACAGCAATGCTACTCAGCAATTAGACAGCACAGGATCAGATAGCAGATAGACGACACCCACCTTACTTGCTTATGGTTGAGACAGAAGTAGTGATAACATCATACAAACTTAATCAATGTAAACGAAAAAATGTCTCCTCAGAAGTCAAGAAACAAGGTTCGTGACAGGAAGTGCCTTCTGCTACCAAGGAACCAAAATCAGCAACAAGTCTCTTGAACTCAGCACAAATTATCACTCAAATAGCATGTATAAATTTTTGGGAGAATTGTAATCATTTTATTTGAAGCATTAGCTCAACAAGTTTCTTCAAGTGCAGATATTTCACCATGAAGTATAACATTTTGTTTTGGATAAATACTCTCAATTCCTAAAACCACTGTTTGAGATTTCCATGAAAAGTTTTTTACTGTTTTCTTACGCGGGGCATGCAAAGACCTACTCAATCATGTAGCTGGCTGGAAGCAAGATTTCTGTGAGCAAGCCACCCTTCCAATTGGTTTCAATATAAGAATGCTGAGGTGCACCCGCAGACAAAACCTTGGAGAATTACTTTCTACAAACTGCATCATGGCAGCTGCCATGCTACATATGAAACAACTCTCCCGTATTGTTAGGATTTGGAGACATTCTGACTTGTAGATGTTCAATCATAGTCACAAAGATAGGAACTTTGCTCCATTGGCCCTCTCGGCCAAGCCCATACGTCACACTTTGCATCATCTCTTATTGAGCAAAATAAAGTTTTAAAAAATTAGCAGTAGGAGAAACACATTTCACGTTAACTTTGCAATACCCCATGGGCCCCTTATGTTCTTGATATCATGTCTGCACAGAGTTGCTTTGCGACGCTTTGCATCAGTCGGCGTTGGCTCTGATGAAGCTTTCAACTATGAGCCAAGGCTTTGAAGGGACTTCGCATTACTCAGCATTGGTTGACATGAAGCTGTCAGCTGGTCGGCGAGCATTATGGGGCTTCATGTCCCTCTGCATTGGAACCGGTGCAGCTTTCTGGAGGGATCTGCGTGGTGGGCCCCTGCCATACTTTTGATTCACTTGACATCAGTTCCGGTGAACCCTTCGGTTCTGAGCTGCACTGCTTAGAGGGGTCCTGCATTGGTTAGTGGCAGACCCTGATGGAACCATCCGTTAGGCAGGGAGGAGTGCTCTCTGATGCCAGCTAAGGGTCTAGGACCTAGGGGGCACCTCTTGAGGATCAGGGCTCACTTCAGCAGAGGCTAGCAACAGTGCTCAGGCAGGTCCAGTTAGTATTAGTCAGCTTGGAAGTTGCAGGGCAGGCTTCTGGAAGCTTTTTGTGCCCCTGTAGTTCAAACAGGAGGCTAGCCAACAGACCCTTTGAGTCACTCTGGGCAGCCTAGGATCAAGGCAGGCAGGTCCAATCTTCCTTCTTCAAACAGCCAGGCAGCATTTAAAGCAGCCGGGTAGTCTTTCTGGCAGCAGAGCGATCCGTCTTCTGAATTTTCCACAGGTCCAGGAGTGTTCTGATGAGTGGTTCTGAGGGTTCTCTTTTTAAACCTGGTGCCAGCCTTTGTGTGGCGAATTGAACGGCCTACACCCAAAACTGGTTCTGGTCATATCTCAAGGCCCTTTGAAATGTAATCAGGGCAGGGTACATCTCCTCTCCAGTCACCCTACCAGGAAGACCCTCTCTCAGCTACAACCAGATCCCATTGTTCACTGTCTGGGCCCAAAACACATTGTTGATGGGGGAACAGTTAACAGGCCCAGGCAGCTAGAAACTCTTAGAAAGGCCTCAGAAATTGGGCAGGAAAAGGCCAACTTTCTTAAAAGTGGCATTTTCAAAATTATAATCTGAAATCCGACTTTACAATTAAAGGGCATTTTAAATTACAATTCATGAGAGTGTAAACATAATTTCTCTATCTGCTCCCAATTTGAAATTAACACTTATTACTTGAAATAAAGTAACCCAGTGTTAGTTTATGGGAGAGACAGACCTTACACCTGTGGAAAACAACTTTAGCAGTTGATACAGTTAAAAAGCTGTATGAATCTTTATATAACACATAAACTGATTTTGAGATGCTTCAAGTAACACATGAATAAATGTGCACTAATCACACGTTAAGGAGATATGAAAAATATTGTGAGAGAATTTAGTTACTGCATCTTAAAAGCATGCAGATAAATTGTAGGATAGTCGAGATAATACACATTGAATAATATAGGTTCATATTTCATTAACCAGCTTTAGTTGCTGATTCAACATGTATAAAGAGGGAAAGTGATATACTCATGTGTTATAAAACTTCTAATTATTCTCATTGAAATAGTAATGTGTGTAAAGAATTAATAAACTCTAACGTGATCTAGATAATTTTACATGTAATATTGAAGGGTTCATTTTGAGTTTCACACTTGTATATGTGAAATTGTGCACCGAATGAGAAAAAAACTGGTGTTGCATAGCAATATTTAGTGCAATTGTCCTGAAAACTTCAGATTATGATCTTCATATATGTACTAATCTAAACCATTTGAAACAATAATAATATTTTATAATTTGAAATGATTTTGCACGTTAGTACTTTCAAAAAGTAGAAATATGCGATAGTTACATGTGATTTTTACAATTCATCAAACAGCATATTCTGAGTGCTTATAAGTTGAAAGAATTTTTAGAATATTGATGTATATTTCCATTACTTTATATTCTGCATATTTTAAAATAATTTTATTATAGGACTGCACTTTCCTACTTTGCTTTGTCTTACACTTGTGAGAAGTTTCCCAAAACTTACAATATGAAGCGAAACTATGTTTTACTGGAAGAGTTCTCACTCCCTAACAAAGACTATTGCAACATAAGTTGATACTTCGGGAACATCTGCTATGGCAAACTGTCCTCCTGAACTCACTCATGTGCCTGTTGCTAAAGGATCATTGTTTGGAGGTTTGTGTATACCGGATGATCAGACAAATTTTGTGATTTGTACCGCATCTTCCGATAAGTTTCGTCCTTTATGCTATATGACAATCATGTTATACGAACTGACCAATGGACTGAGTGGTCTGACACAATGAGGTGACTGAGGAGGTGTCAACCCAGAACTGGAGGATTAGAATATACATTGGTTTGATAGATGAGCTGGCTGGCTGTCTGTGTGACTGGCTCTCTGACAGAACCCAGAGACTGCACTTTGATTTTTCTGCATCTTTCCGTTGGGATCTTTTGAGGACTCTCTTCGCTGTTTTTAGGCTGAGGCATACACTGTGCGCCAATCTTGGACTCTTTCCCAATGGGACACTGCCCATGAGCTGTCAAGGCTCATGATCTTGCTGAACATTCCCAAAGCTCCTTTTTTTTTTACTTATGGCAAGCCCAAACTAATTAGACTGTACTGCACTCTTTAAATCCTAAATGTTTAATAATTATCTACTAGCCTTTGAACATCTTTGATAAAGCTTACTTTTAACTAAACCAGAGTCTATGTTTATCATGACTTGTCTCATTAAGTTGATTGTGCATTCAAATTAATTTATTAATGATAGGGAAAGCCCAGTATAGAGAAATCTCTAATCGTCAGGTACTAATGATATTGTTTTGTTTTGCTTTAACAGAACTATTGGTTTGCATGATTTTAGTCCAGCTAAATTTCTTTAGTGGGTTCAGACTAGCAGTCATAATTCTTTATCTATATAGTCTGGAAGTGTGAGTCATATATATGAATTTAATAATTATCAGTTACCCAATTCCTGATCCTCATTGGATATCCAGATGCTAGGTCTCCTATGTCCAACCCCTCATAGGCACAAAACAAGATCCATCGAAGAGTCAAGTGAGTGTCAAAGAACTAAGGGCCAGTATGTCATTGCCCCGCTCCCACACAGCCAAACCCGAATGTGGCCCGCCTGCCAGATTACAAGTGAAATCATGGTCTAGCGGGCGTGCGTCGTGGCGGTCCCGTGGTGGTGCAGTAAAAAGGCTCAAATGTGAGCCTTATTACTGCATTGCCTTGGGACCGCCACATCGTGTTCCAGCCCGGCATGGACTGTGAAGTCCATGCCGTGCTGGAACTGGGGTTGCATGCATACAGGGAGGCACAACATGTGCTACCCTGCATGCACCAACATGCATGGCGCCTGGGGGGCCCTGCAGAGCCCCCTTTGTTTCCTGACCACCAACAGTTTCATGGACTAAGAACCTCCATGAGACCGCTGTCGGTCAAGAAACTCGTAATATGCATGGCTGTGTCGCAGCGGCACCACCAGCATATTGTGAGCCCCTGGCCGCTGCCCCATCACCAAAGAACCAGGTTCCCTGGTGGTTGCGGCGGTCCAATGGCAGTCTGACCATCAAAGTTGTAATACGCAGTCAAACAGCTGGTGCGGCAGTGGCCAGACTGCCATCTCCACACCACAAACTCATAATCAGGGCCTAAGTTATATGTTAGAGAAGTATAGTAATAAGAAACACATTTTGACCAAAAAGGGGCCCAGTATCCGCTGCAACACAGTTTAGTTTCCTGTCAAGACATGTAAAACATAAACACACATTTCCTACTTTTAAATTTCCATGCCTCCTGCCCCATAAACCTTTAGGACCTACCTTAGTTGGGACTTATACGCATCAAAAAGGAAGGTTCAGGCCTGCCAAAAGCTTTATTTTGCCAGGTTGAATTGGCAGTTTAAAACTGCACTACATTCAGCAGCAGCAGACCTGAGATATGTTTTAGAATGGCTACTTTAGTAGGTGGCAAAATGAGTGCTGCTGTGCACTAGTAGCATTTAATGTACAGGCCTTGGGTATACCATGGATTTACAAGTGAATTAAATGTGCCAAATAGCTATAGGCCACTTTTACCATAGTTTAAGGAGAGAGTATAAACACTTTACCACTGGTTAGCAGGGAAAACAGAACCCTAAAAGCCAACAAAAATGGATTCAGCAAACAAAGGCAGAGAAAGGCAAAACTCTGGGGTGACTGTGCAGAAAGGGTCCGGTCCAATATTGATTTTAACAATCATAAGCACTGGGCAGAAATCACATGGCATCAACACCCACAGGTAGCCTTCGCAATGCTTTGTTTTATTTAAACAATTAGAATCCCTGGGTTCAACCCAGTTGTTAGGCACCAGCTGAGGCAAAATGTCAGCTATACACCCTGTGGTAGCACAAAGAGAAACTAGTATTGCACCTGGGGTGATTCGGAAACAGAGCTATTCTTGCATTCAGAGTCCCTGATGTCCCAGTCAGAAATGCATCTTAAATTTATGTATCTTGCTTAGGCCCACATTGCGGTCCAATCCAATTAAGCAGTTTCCACAGCCCATCAATGCCCTTGGATCTCATTGGCTGGCGTTCTTTACTTACACTGTTTTAACATGCCAGTGGTTGTTCAGCTTGGAGGAATTCTGCAGATATGGGTATGGTTGAGAGTGAGATTTGGATCATCTCCCCACCAGATTTTTAAGAACCAATGATCACTCACAACATGCTCTCAGAACTGTGATCCTTTCCAAGCCTCTTCCTCCTGCCTCAGTAAGTTCAGTACAGAGTGCACTGCCAACACAAAGAAAATCAAACTCTCTTTGGGACCCTCACCAACTTCTCCAGGCTCATTTATGCTAATATTCAGGAAGCTGTGAGCAAACCTGAATCCTTTTTGATCAGCTCATTGAAGCCTTCTCAACTTCAGCCCTCAAATTTCACATTTGTATTTTGTTGCTACCAATGGGTTTAATTGGGCACCTGAGTAGCCATCTTGCTCATTTCATCATAACTTAGCTTCTGTGGCTCTCACAACCAGAAATAACTTGGTGTGAGCAGATTGCAACAGAGCTATTTTCAGTTCAAATATATTTTCAATGGTTATCTAGCATACACTTTTTAGTGAATTCGGACATGATGAACACTGGCACTGAATGTATTACCTAGGGTTCAGTTGATACAAAATGGCTTGTTTTGCTTACCAAATAGCAGTCACTGGGTGCTCACATTCAATCAACTGTAAGGCAGGCTTCTAAACCATGTAAAACTTTAGATCAGGTTGAGATTACTAAATCCTCAATACATCTTCTGATTCATTCTACGAGATATAAATGAGTTTCCAAGTACTTTTCGTGAGGGATAAGTTGGGAGAGAACTAGATGGCTCAACTAATCTTTCACTCGTGCCCTGGTAAGCTGACCAATTTGCTCATCATGACCACTAAATACCTCTACTAAGGTTTATCCTGACTTTGCCCGGAAAAGGCATTTTATATTATCATTTGTGTCTTATTTCACATGTTCATGCTTTTCCTCTCTGACAGATTGGGCAAGATAGGCTTGTGGCAGGTACACCACATAGAGAACATATATCAGCAATACACACTGGCTCTCACCTTCCTTGCACACATGGTTTTGGTCAGTCCGCCAACTAATGCATAGGTACAACTTGTTGGCCTGTGTTTCATGATGGGTTGGGCAGGTAACAGACATTGTTGGTCAAAGCACCTGACTCCCTATCCAGTGGCACAATGCAGTTGAGGTTCACCGAGAATAGTTCAGGACAGATGATCACCCTCAGCCTCACATCACTGCAAAACTGCTACCAGTGAGCTGTAGCATTCATTGTAAAAGGAGAGAGACATCTGCTCCTGAAATATTCCGGCCTGACTCGAAGCCAGCAGCAACACACTTCCACAGTTGAAATGAACCCTGTAGGGCCTGGATGTATCTGTGCAACGATTTTGTGGATGGAATCCACTTTCCTAGGCGACCAAACTTCCATCCATTTTCACTCCTCTAACTAGCATCCGTGGTCACCATCCTTCTACCCATCTTTGGTTTCACACCCTCTTAAACTTTATACAGAGTTGTCAACTTTCCTTTTAAAGATAAAGACATTTACCCCATAATCACTGGCATTTGAGGGAATGGGTAGAAATGTCAGGAGGTTGAATGGGACCATCAAGTGTTCAAAGCCAAATCTAACTATAAGGAAACTGGTACCATGTACCTGGCAATGGGGGAGAGTCACCCCACCAGCATATTGGCCATGCCATTATTGGCTAGTGTCTGCGCTTAAACCTTGTGCATGGAATGCAATCTGCATGTGCTGCAGCCCAAAATGCACTAGTGTGCTGGATCCTGAATGTGAGAGTTGTTGCTTGGCCACTTAAAACCCATGAAACATGTCACCTGTTTCCTCCATGGAAACCCAGAGTAACACCACAGCTCCCTGACCTTGAAGCATCTCCTAAAACACCACTGGGGTGCAGCAAGGCATTTCAGTCAAAAAGAGCTGAACTTCTCTCATTACTGTTGTTTTCTCAGCCAGCCTTTCATGGTTTTTGAGAAATTCTTAAATGACAACTAGAGTTACCAGGTGCAGCTCAAGGAGACTGCGATTCTATTCCGTACATTGTGCTGCATGAGCAATAGTTCTGTTTCATAGGGTCATTTCTAGAATTGCGCTGCTCCCAGTCAATGGATGTTCCCACACTCCTAAGCAGGTCTGTAGACCATCAAATATACACTGTACTGGTACTGTGCCTGGTTTCAGTTGATTCCATCTGGGCTGCATTTGATGTTGAGCAGGTGCCTTCCCTCAGGCTACTCCACCATTAATTATCCTTTTACAAGTTCACTGACAGCAAGGTCACTTTGACTCTACTTCTTCTATGTAGGCAGGGCTGACTGACTTTTTGGTGTTTAAATAGTACTGTTGCTGATATTTGCACCGCTATTGTGAGTAACTCATTAAGCCATCGAATAGGAAGTGTATAGAAAATGTCAGAGCTTAACAAACACAAGATTATAAGAGGCACTTACTGTGGAATATTTGTTCATGAAATGTAGCTGCAATACCTAATCCCCATCATTGGTGGGGGTATGTAGGCTACCCGTACCTGCCAGTGAAGAACAGAAACATCGATCCCTACAGTGTAACATGTAACATTTAATGGGAATACAGACTTCGTATTGTGCTGTATTGTAAGGCTGAATAATTCTTGTCCTCTTAAAAACATTGAGCACTGTCTGCTTGTAGCATCATAACTGGTTAGTGTGGAGGATTGGGCCCCAACCAAGAAACAAGAACTAGCTTTCAAGCCTTTCATAATTTCCATACTAAGGCAGGATGAGGTTTCCTGTGTGCAGTCAACTGAACCCAAAAGCTCCACTTCTGGCAGTGCCATATCTGTCAAAGTATTCAGTTTTCAGCTTTGTAACTTACTCCCCGGCAACACATAGATGTTAGTTTCCTGGAAGTTGCTTGGCAGATCAGTAGAATAATCCTGTTAGATTGCAAGTCAACAATGTTGGAAATGAACAACCTTTGCGTGGTATTCCTCTACATTTCTGCCTTCTTTAGCTGAACCTGTTTTTGTTGGCATTAGGGCTCTGTGCACCTTAGCCCTGCCAACCAGTGATACGGTGTGTGCCCTCTTTCCTTGAAACATAGTACAATTGGCATCCACCTGATTGAAACGTTTAATTTACTGATAAGTCCCTAGTATATGGTACTACCGGTACTCAGGGCCTGTAAATTAAATGCTGCTAGTGGGCTGCAGCACTCATTATGCCACCCACCAAAGTAGCACTGAAAAACATATCTCCATCCTGCCATTGCAACCTGTAGTGCAGTTTTTAAACTGCAATTTCAACATGGCAACTTACACCAGGTCTAAACCTTTTTAATACTTAGACGTCACATCTATGGTAAGACTGCAGCCTCATAGGGCAGGGTGCATGGTATTTAAAATGTACCTTTTAAGTTTTATTTGTCCTGGCGGTGGAAAAACCTCCAAAGTCGCTTTTCATAGTGGCAAGGATGGCTCTCCCATAGAAAAGCACTGGGTTACATTTTAACTCCTTATAAAGCATCACCTCAGTTTGGGACTAACTAGAAAAATGATTTAAGAAATCTTTGGAAAAATAATTTACAATCCAACCTAATGGTTAAGCCGGATTTTAAATTGCTATTTTGAAAATGGGGCTTTTAGAAAGTTGGCATTTTCCTGCCTAGGCCAAATGTGTCTTTCTGACACTGTGAGGGTCACATGACTGTTAATGGCTCACCTGTATGTGATGTGTTTTGGAACCGGACAGTGGACAAAGGACCTGGGTGTACAGGGGAGTGGGTCTTCCAGACAGGATGCCTTGGGAGGAGCTGTGCCCGTGCCTGACTATACTTCAAAGAGTAGCGGGACTGTACCCAGCCCTTCCTGACTTCAGAAGAAGCCTGCCCTGTCACTTGCAGGTGCTGCGTGCACCTGGGATTGTCTGCCATTTCTTTCACTAGACAGGCTTGAGCCAAAGCCTGGGGAAAGAGAAGAACTGACCAGAACCACTTTTAGGCTTAAGCAAAATATTATCCCCTACCCACAAGCTGGCACTGTGTTTAAAAGTGGCACCCCCAGAACCTGAAATCAGAACACTCCTGAACCTAAGAAGATTCAGAATGACTGACCTGGACCTGCTTGCCTTGAACCCAGGACCCCAGAAGTGACTCCAAGGCTCTGTAAACATACCTCCTGTTTGAGCTACAGGGACACAAGCTTCCAGAAGTCTTTCCTGCTTCCCAGCTGAGCAGACCCAACAGTACCTGACCTGGGTCCCATTGCTGGCTTCTTTGGGAGTGAGTCCTGACCCTCAAGTGCTGTTGTAAAGGTATGGGCCCTTTGCTTGAGTCAAAGTGTACTTCTCCCTTCTCAACAGAAGGTTTCACTGGATCTGATGCAGAACGACACAGGGCTTCGTATCGCAGCACTGCATAGATCCTGATCAGCGGCTTCAACAGATCCGACACAGAGCCTCGCATTGCAGGACCACACAGCTCCCGCACAAAGTACAGAAGATACAACTCCCAGTGGGCCGAACCTGGTCGCGTACTCGGCCCGCTCTCCATTGCGGTAGGCCTGAACTTTTGACTCAACCAGATATCGGCAGTTGGTGCTCTATGCCTTTTGGTGTTATTTTCACCTTAAACTTTAAAAGGCCATAACTCCGGTTCTAATGATTGGATTCTTATCATTTTGGTGTCAAATATTTTATAAAAATGTACTCAATTTTTTTAATTGGATTTGGGATTGTTTTTGTGCTGTGTTTTCACTTTATTACTGTTTGATCGCTGCATCAATACTTTACAGTGCCTCCAAGTTCAGCCTTACTGCTTTTGTGCCAATCTATCTGAGGGTTAAGCACGTTTAAATATTGACATTTGTGGTTCACCATGACAAGGCTTATGATTATTACTTGAGTTGAGTTCTCACCCATCTCAACTAATAACCCAAATTCATACAAACAACATCACAATCCAACAATCTGCAGAGCTATTACATTGGCTTTTAATGTTTTAAAGTATCCTAGGCACATACCTTTCTTTTGATTCGTTTTTTTGCTGATTCAATATTTTCACCTGGACATAAATGACAAAACAGAGCTTGTGTACTATTTTGCTATCACTAGATGAATTACTGAGGGTGCGTTCTCATTGCTTTTCTCTCGTTCGCACTGCTTTCTCCTTGCTTTGTCCCCCCTTTTTGAGTGCCTTCTCCTTGCTTTTCCCTCATTTTAATTTCTTTCTCCTTGTTTTCCCCTCATTGTCGCTCCTGTCTGCTGGCTTTTTTCCCACCTCCCGTCTAGCCCCACCCACGGCCTCCCAGCATTCCTTCCTCATCACAGGACCCACGTAGTGGAGACCCCAATGAGCAAGTCCCTGGTCCAGCTCTCCCTGTGCTGCTGCATTGCTCTTAAGACTGTCTTCCCCTTGGTTCTTTCAAGTTTCCTGAGTGCTTTCTCCTACCTCTTCCCTCATTTTTAACTGCTTTCTCCTTCCTTTTCTCCCGCTTTTTGAGTGCTTTCTCATTGCTTTTTCCTCATTTTTCACTGCTTTCTCCTTCCTTTTCCACCGTTTTTTGAGGGCTTTGTCCTTGCTTTTCACTCATTCTCACTCATTTCTCCTTGCTTTTTCCCATGTTTTTGAGTGCCTTCTCCTTGCTTTCCCCACGTTTTCACTGTTTTGCCTTGCTTTCTCCCCAGTTTTTGAGTGTGTTCTTCTTGCTTTCCCCACGTTTTCATAGATTGAACGGATCATCTTGAAGCAGTTAGCAACTCCAGCACCTTGAGACCCTCATGGGTGATTTACTGCGCTTTATAAATCCTTGATTGATTGATTGAGTACTCAGATTTTTTCAAGGTAAGCACTTTGGAACCTATGACTGTGTAAACAGAGAATAATTAAAAACGGTGTCAAAAACAGGTACATCCCACCTCCCAGCACATATCTAGCTCAATCACAAGATCCAATTTTGAACTTTTTAACTGCTTCTGGATATGAAATTATCATGGGTGCTGGCAGCAGGCACGCCCTCCAACGAACTCCTATTAAACTGTTGGAACTGTTCTCATTCCTGTTACGGAACCTCTAAAGAGCCCTGGATTGTGTTTTTTTTTGTCACTACATCCTCAACTCTAAAGTCATATATAGAGTCCCAGGGAAATCATTGGTTATGCAGCTATTTTCCAGGCTACTTTTCTGGAATCAAACACTGATTCTCCATTACCCATGGTCACCACGTTAGGCACCGAAAGTACCTCTGGCAGTTGGAAAGGCATAGAGTTGAATGAACCGCAATGTCATTGGGATATGTAATTGATCCAAGGAGAGGGAAAGCCTGATGGGTCTTTATCTGATAAATTCATGATTCCCTCTATGTGGCCTCTTCACATATATTATCTCTTTAATTATTACCGTAGTTCTATCTAGTCATCTACGGAACCACAACTGATTAGAACTGTTCTCAACTGAAAACATGTATTCATCAACATAGGAGATGTTCAACGCATGAGATAAAGTGTATCATTTTACCATGACAGGTTTCAGGAAAAGAACAGTGCCAAAACATTCTCAGAAATACAAATCTGACAATTGCACAAGTTATATCTAATTATCTTCAATATGGAATTTAAAGATTGTTCTTCATTGTTGTTAAAAAGTAGAGTGTTTTAAATCTTAATGATTTCATTTTTATTTGATCGTGTTTTTGAAGCCCTGGCATAGCCTCATAAGGCAATGAAGGTTTGTCTAGAGAGCTGGAGGAGGCGTAAGCAGCAAACACACATGAAAACTATAAAAACATGATTAGAGAGTTAGGTGGAAAGTGTTTCATAGGCAACACACATTTTTCGCATAGGTGCAGGGAGACAGAGGTTGGTTGTTTTATTTTCACATGCAGTTAAGCACTGATACTGTGTGTTTTGAAAGCTTTAAGTATAGGTTCTGACTAGAGGGTCGACACTTATTTTAGGTGCTCCCCAGGTGTCCCTGATGCATTTTGGCATTTGGAGTCTCATTATTTTCTAACTTCATTTTTCAGTGGTTACATGTAATACAAATATCCTATTTTGTTCACTTTCAAGCTCAGCATTTTTGCATACAAATGTTGCTGTGAAAAGTTAGGCTTAAATTGAATTTGACCATTAAAAAACTACAAATGTACTTGAGTCAAAACCATGACTGCTGTCTGCAAAAATGTTTTAATGGTCCTGCCCACTCGCTCCTTAAAACACACAATCCAAAAAAATCATGTAAAACCCATTAAAAAAAAAGCAGGTTAATGGTAAGTTCAAGTCAGATAAAGGGTGGCTTGTATTTATTATGTAGAGGGAGTAACTGACCACTTTTGTGGTGATGGTTTTGGTACTCCAATGAGGCTGGAAGCTTATTGGTAGCTCTCTCAATGATTTCACCAGGGAAGAGGGACTTGCAATCATCAGTAATTTCTGAAGACTGATGGTATGAAATTAGTTTTTTGAGAAGGGACTGGATGTGACCTGGTTTCAAATACACAGTTAATCAACCCTTGGATGGAACCATTGAATGTTGGGCTTTAGAAGATAGTTTTGATGGTGGAGAAGGAGAGATCACATTTTTGTAAGAAGTGGCCTTCAAAGGAAGATATTATGCTTTCTAAGCTAGTGTGAGTGAAAAAAGGTCAAATAAGAAACTAAACCACAGGATCAAAAAGATAGGGCTTATTGAGTTTGCCGTCTTCTGCTTTATGAAGAATTTTCTGAGCACCATTGAATTTTTTTTCGGGTGTGAAATGGGGTCAGATTAGGAAGACAGTTGATGCAGCAGCAAAATGTATTAAATGAGGCTATCCTACGTCAGGTGCGGCCGGCACAGGTAAGAGCGGTGGAGCAGGGCGGGGTGGGGGGGGTGAGTGGACAGATGACGGGATAGGTAAAATTAAATAAAAAAATAAATTAAACCACTTACCTTGCGCTTGCCACATCGCAAACTCGACGATGTGGCAAGTGCAAGGTTTTATTTATTTATTTAATTTTACCTTTCCCGTCGTCTGTCGACTTCCCCCCGCACCCCGCACCCTGCCCCACCCCCACTGCTCTTACCCGTGCCGGCCGCGCCTGTCCTATGTGATGGTCTTGAAGAAGAGATTAGCTTTGGTCTTGGAGTCCAAAAAGGAGTGGGCTCAGTGCCACCATTCTGGCGTAGGAATCCAACTTTTTGCACTATCTTCCTGAGGGTTTTGCATTTTTATGAAACTAAATTGTTTGCAGTTGTGATTTCTGAGTACTGAGAGGTTGCTAAACACCTCCTAGTAAAGGTGTCATACCTCTAAACGAATGTATGATGGTACAACGCGTACCATCACAACGCGGTATGTTACATTGCGGTATTGACAACGCAAGTCGTTACATCGACTTGCGTTGCAGGGCGCTGGATTTAGGAATAGTGTGAATTACTATTCCAACTCCAGTCTATGTACAGTAGGGAAGGTGTTGGAATAGTAATTCACACTATTCCTTAGTCTAGAGCGCCCTCCTGTGCAAGTCGTTGTAACGACTTGCGTTGTCAAAACCACGATGTAACCATACCACGTTGTAATGGTTGCGTGGTAAAGGATGTTTCCCCCTCTAAACATGCCACCGAATTGCCAAACACCAACTAGCATAATCGACGTTTAGATTGGTCCAGGGTAGGTCTGCACAAAATACTGCACATTGTTGTGTTGTGGTCCCTAGGCCCACATGCTGCAGGTAAGATGACACAGACACTTGGGTATGGTACTAGAAACTGGCCACAAGCACGTGCACTCAGGCTCTTTCATTGGCAGGGTCACCTGACCGGTGATGCCTGTGTTGGATGGGTGTGGGGTGGGTATATGGGCCAGCCATCGAGGGAGTGGCTGGCAAAACACCAGACTGTGTCTAGCAGGACACAACATTCCTCCCAAATTTTATTAAAAACAAAAACAAACAAGAGTCCAAACTGTGGGAAGGAATGAGAAGACAACTAAAAATAACTGAAGTCTCACAGTTCTGAGAGGCAGTTCGCAGGACAGCGGTGGACAGGTGCAGCTGGGAGCACCCGGGCATCTTGGCACGTATCCATAGTTTAACCAGGTATGTCTGGAAACGAACACAGTGCTGATGAAGTCCGGATCTTTCAGCTTTATGTCAGTTAAGTGACAGTCCACCTCTGTGATGGTAATCAGTCCACCGTGCTCTTGCTGTGAGGCAAATGGTGTCTTATAGTTGAATGAATGAATGAATATAGGACTTATAGAGCGCGAACTTAGCCCATGGGCATCAAGGCGCTGCGGATAGAGATCATGATCAGGGGTGTCCATAGATAGAGGGGTTACAAATGCGTATTGGTAAAGGGCCAGGTGAAAGGGCCAGGCCAGTTCAAAAGTAAGTGCATCAGGAGCGTAGGTGGAGTCCATTGTGAACACCTGAAGGTGATGTTGCTTGATCCCTTGAAGTCAGTCTTGGTATTCTGTGACCTGTTGAAGTCTCTGTTGCATGGCCTGGCTACTTCCTGGAATCCATCGGTAGGGCAAAGTAAAGTCCATCTCTCACGCATGGGGGAGGCCCCTTGGATTAGTTGCCACGGGACTGCCAATGGGCTGCACTGGGTCTGCACGTGTCTGCATCTGGACAGCCGCAAGACCACCTCAGAGCCACCGCCTAGTCACTCGTGCAACGTCAGGGGAGGATGAGTCCTGGTCAGAACATGTTCTCGCTACCGGGAACAGGATGTAAGCCAGTTAAACAAAGCGTCACTGGTTCTTCAGATCGTACTCTGTATGGCAATGGTGCAGGACTCCAGTCGTGTAACTTGATGCTCCAGGGATGGTGGTGATGCACATGGCAAATGATGAAGTGGCTGCCATGGGACGACTTGTATGACAGGTGGTGCTGAATTGCATGGAGTAAGGGTGACTGGAGGATCTTTGAGTCATGTAGCTCGTCGGACACTTGGTGCAGCTCTTCTTATTTGGCATGTGTGTTAGCAAACAGGGATGCCATTTACTTTAAGCAGTCGGAGACAGGTGGCTGGACGGTCACACTGTGAAGCGTGGGGCAGATACACAGTTCGCGTATGTAGGCGGCTTAAGTTTGGTACTCCCACTGAACTATCTCCCGTGACGTCACCACACCCCGGTGGCTGGTTTGTATTAGTAGGTGCACTCAGGTAATGGCTCTTGTCCCCTTTGTGACTTCTCCTGCCCACCTGTGTTCGTCTGCTCTTCTGTGACCGGATTGTCACCCTCCTATCTCTCCACTCATTTTCTTCTTTGCAAATATGGCAAGGTGCCACGCTCTCTTCTTCTTTGGTTCTTGCTTCCTATGTAATGTGGCGTCCGGCCACATGTCTTCTTAGTAAATGTTGCAACGTGGCAACAAGCCACGTATTGCATGTCTTTTCTACACATGCTCTGAAGTGGCGACAGGCCACGCGTTCTCACAGGAACCTCCTGCTCACTCCGTCGTGTCCTTTGGACTACGCATCTTCTCCTGCCACGGACCACTCGCAGGTCCAGTCCTGTCTGTAGGATGGGGCGTCTTCTCAGTTGCGTCAGCCCTTTCATGGACGGCAGTGGAGGTAGGTGTACTTTGATGGATCCGTTCTGCAGCCTCTTCCATACCTTTCTTCTTCTCGACAAGGTATTCCAGCTGCACCACAAGATCGCTGTGGGAGGTGAAACTCTCCTCTCTTTTTGCAGTTGTGGCAGCTTGCCACTAGGGGAATTGTGACTCTCTTCTTGCCTGTATTGGGCCACTGGCGACTCCGTCTTGAGGCAGTATGAGGGAGGGCACTCTGTGCTGTCTTCGGCCCACTACGGGGCGACGCTAGTGCAGTGAAGGTGTGTACGCAATCTTTCTCCTTCCTGCACTCGGGCCAGACAGGCCCCTCTCTCCTCTGGAGTCTCCTTGGTGCTTCGCTTCTTTGATGGCGGGTAATCTCCCTTCCGTCTTATCTTTGCTTAAGGGAGTAGCTCTTGCACTGGATGATGCCCAGGTTTGTGCATGCTTGACAGGGTTGGTCACACTCCGTGTGACATTCTCACTGGCAGGCCAACAGTGACCATGGGGTGCTGGTGGGCCAGCTGGTGCTGCGCATTTCATGCAGCTATGCATTGTCTAATATGCCCTCTTGGCATTGTCTCTGCTCCAGCAGCGGTGGAGCTAGTAGCTAGTTCTCGTGGGTGCCGTCTGTTGGCTTGCTGTATGCCTGGGTTTGTTTTGCTCCTCACAGGCACTGTAGCTGATCGTTTTATGGCTTGTGCTGCTGTAGTCCCTTTTCTTCTTCTTGGGCTTCTCTGCTTTGGTTGCACTCTCAGTTGCTTTCATGGCTGGAGCAGCTTTGGGCTCTTTCCTTTGTAGGGGTTAGTAGTCTCTCTTCACTCTTCTGATGGAGCTGTAGCAGCCTGTTGCCATTTGGGGGTCAGCACTGCTCGTCTCTCAGCTTTATGATGCAGTACAGGTCAGCCAATGCCTCATTTCTCCGGTCCCCTGGGCTTGGGCGCAGTGTAGCATGTGACCTCCAGATGGCGCTGGAATCAGTATTCATCAATGTTCAGGGGTGAACCAAAAATCCCCTAGCCTCTCCGGAGAGTTCTTTAAGTGTCAGATTGCTGGGCTGCAACTCCTGCAGGCTGTGTCTTCATGCTTCAGGCAAGATGTGTGGGCACTGTAGGCATGCGCAAAGCAAGGCGACTTGTACTTGACATTGGATTTACTTATAGAGCCACCTCATTTTACAGTCACAGGTGCGGTGCAACAGGCAACCGCTAAGTGGCCCAGTAGCCACTTGTAATGGCGCTGACAGCTTCATTAATGCTGCGATGCTGGAGATGCAGGTGCCAGGGGTTTTCCTCCATGTTGGTGCAGGGGGTTTGAACCCATGCAAAATGTGGCAGGACGGCTTGTTATCAGTATGATGTTCATGCAGTTGAACCGCCTTATTTCCAGTCACTTACTGGATGCGGTGCGGTGATTCGGCACTAGGTGGCGCTGTGGACACCCACCACACTGGGGCGAATGGCTTTGCAGAGGGAAAAACGGAAAAGGGCGACCAAAAGGAACGTGGCCTCTGCAGGAATTCCGTAGTTGACCACAGAGCTGGCAGATTGACAGGATGTACGCCCTCTCACCCGCAGGTAGGAACACGTGGTGCCGGCCGACTGCCGGTGGAAATTACATCTCTTTTTTTTTTTTATGCAGCCGGAAGCATTACTGGCATTGTAATGCAAAGGTTGCAGGGAGCTCCACAGGGGCCTCCGGTGCTAGCGCTGCGTGGACTCGTCACTCTGATCCTGCCGTGGCTGCTGTGGGAAAGTGTCTCGTTTCTCCACGCTGATGGCAGGCAGGTATGGGGCCTCCAGTACAGGGGATGCCACACTTGATTACTGGTCACAGTCTTTATGTGCGAGTGTCTCTTGCCCTCCTTTGCATTGCGTGCCAGCTTCACTATTATTTTGCCCACACCTCATTGGGTAAGCCGCTTTCCTCTGCACGTGTGGACAGACGGCAGCATGCCGGCATTTCTCAAGTAGGGGCATGACATTGTATAGGCCCAGTCGTACCGGGAGCGATCAGGGCGCCTGCTTCATTTGCATCCTGCTGTCAGTGCTCTGCGTGCTTCTTCTCACTTCTCACCAGCACTCTCAACTTCACAGTTGAACGACGGGCACCAGACTGTTGGAAACGAACAGTCTCTCCTCTCCCACCACACACCGCGTAGGTGCCTCGAGGGTGCACTGTGCTGGCTTTTGCACAGGCGAAGCTGTCCTCTCTGGGAATCAGGTATACTGATGCTGCTGCCTCGACCTAGTGCGGGCCAGGAACATATTGGGCCAAAAGGGGGGGGTGCAGCACAGACCACCAAACCAGCTTGTTAAGTGTGAAAAAGGCCGCTTTATTGAAGACAGGTGCACCTTACAATCAATTTCCTTGGCCTGTGCCGTAAAAAACGAAACCTCACTAAATATTTTCCTCCTGCCTTACCCCCCACCCCCTCCCCTAAAGTTTTCCCCTTTGCAACCATTTATAAACCCCCAAATCTGTCCTCCTTGCTGCCCCGTTAAACTTGTAACTTCTTATCATTTCCTAACATAACTATCTATGTAACCTTCCTATGCTACTTCCCCTTCCTGCGTGCTCCCGGAGTGACATTTTCCAACCAATAAACTGTAACTGTAAACAGATCTACCAACTATTACCCAGAAAAAACGCCACCTGATAACAATAACCCATACACAACACCAGCACCTGCTTCAAGCGACAACCAAAATGTACAAGTTTCCCCCGATGCACCTGTTCCCAACAAAACCCACCACCCAAAAGAAAAAATTCCCCTTTGTCCTCCTCCCGAAGGCCTAACCCGACCTATATCCCTTGAAAAAGAAAAAACGGGACGGGCGGGCGGGAAAAAAATTCACTTGTCCTGCCTGTGCCCAACCAGCTGTCGTGTCACCCCACCGAAATGGTGGCTGGTAACACGAAATGGCCGGTTAAATATCCCCCCAGCCCAAAACCAGCCCAAGTGTAGCCCAACAAGCCCAATTGGGCTCTGGCTGCACCCACTGGCCCAAAACCCCCCGGGGGAGGCAGGCCTCCCGTTGGTCGGCTGCCCCCCCAAAGCCCTATTGGGCCAAAAGGGGGGGGTGCAGCACAGACCACCAAACCAGCTTGTTAAGTGTGAAAAAGGCCGCTTTATTGAAGACATGTGCACCTTACAATCAATTTCCTTGGCCTGTGCCGTACAAAACGAAACCTCACTAAATATTTTCCTCCTGCCTTACCCTCCACCCCCTCCCCTAAAGTTTTCCCCTTTGCAACCATTTATAAACCCCCAAATCTGTCCTCCTTGCTGCCCCGTTAAACTTGTAACTTCTTATCATTTCCTAACATAACTATCTATGTAACCTTCCTATGCTATTTCCCCTTCCTGCGTGCTCCCGGAGTGACATTTTCCAACCAATAAACTGTAACTGTAAACAGATCTACCAACTATTACCCAGAAAAAACGCCACTCAGAAAATTCTGGCCCCAGACTTTTCTGACCCCCCAACTAGGGACCCTGTTGTTTCGGATACCTGCGTATGTCCAAAGCCCTGTCCAAAACCTTCTTAATCTGTATTATTTACAACTCCAGTCCATAGCGGGACAAATGCACCCCATCTTCTCTGAAAAAGTAGACCGCAGCATACCTAAGCTCCGGATGCTCCACTCTCCTAATGCCTTCCCTGTCACAAAAAATGTGCATGTCCCGGTTGATCTTTCTCCTGGCTTTATCTATCGCTGCCGGTCTCTCTGCCCCCCTCCAATGCCTCCTGGGTATGAACTCTGACCAGATAACGTAACAACCTGACCACTGCTGCTTAATCTCCAAGAGATCCCTCTTCATCTGCTTTAACAGGGCCAAACCTTTACACTGAACCAGATCATTCTCCCCCAAATGAATAATCAACACATCTGGACAAATCCCACCTCTAACCCTCCTGTTTAACGTTGGAAACAACTCATGCCACCTCATACCCCCCTTTCCGTTCCAAGAACACTTAAACAACTGGGAGTCCAAACCCAAATTCAACCCTTTCCCTTTTGTAAACTCATAACGTTCTGCCCATTTGACAAAAGAGTGTCCTACGATGCAGATGGATAATTCCGCCGCAGCAGGCCCCGCCACCGCACCTGAAAAGACACATATATGAGGAAGGAAAGGAGCATTATGCGTTCCCTTCTCCCAAGCCCCGCAGCCGAATGTATGTTTTGAAGCAATCCGACTTCCAAGCCCTAAGCGCATAATCTCTTCCCTCCCCCATCCTCTCTTAGCTGCGTCTGTGGTTGCCCCTATGTGGAATGAATGTGTCCCAAACTGGCTAGGATCCTCGCCCAGGCATTGGAGGGCTCGCCTCAAGACCCCAAGCAGCTGAGACGCCGACACCCTGCCGCCCTCTTTTCGCTGGAAAACCTCCTTGTCACCCCGAACCAACCCCCTGGCCATGATCCCCCCCCAAGTCGCTGGACACACTGTCTTGTCCACCACCCGTCCCATGACCACCCACTTCCCCACTCCCCGCTGGTCCGTTTTGGATCGCTTGAGCCGCACTGCCACTTCGTCGACCCTCAGGTCCACTTCCCCCCACTGAACCCCATGTGCCCCCCTCGCACCCAGCAGCTCCGAAACCCAAAAAGCCCCGAAGTACATCCAAGACATTAACGTGGAAAACAAAACCACTTCTTCCACATTGCGGCCTATTAGCGGCATAACCTGTATCAAGCCGGCCAGTATCCCGACTGACAATGGCCTTCTCGGCTGAGGTCTGCCACCCCTCTCTTGCGCCCAACCTTCCAGTAATCGACTGCCCAATTCTCCCGCCGACGGCGCATAACCCCACCATAATTTTCCCATGAAAGCTATGGCCGACAATTTGCCTGCTATCGTTACCCTAGACAAACCTTTGTCAATCATGGACAAAATAAACTGCACCACCTGCTCCTCCCTCACCCACTGCTGTCCACGGCTCTTTGCGCCACTGTCAAGAAATTCCTTCCATGCCTGCTCATATGCCCTCCGCGTGGATGAGGCCAGTGACCCTCTTACCAACTGTATGACCCTTTGTCTCCTACATACCACATCCCTGCTGGAACCGGCGTCCTGCCCTTGTCCGCTACCATGACTAGACCATGGAACCTCTGCCACTGTGAACGAGACAAAGCGTCCGCAATGTCATTGTCCACTCCCGGCACATGTCTGGCCTGAAACAAGATATCATGCTCCAAACATCTCCGCACAAACACCCGCAACAACTTGAGCACTTGAGCGTCCCTGGCTGATTGTCTGTTCACCACCTGAACTACTGACATATTGTCCACTTTAAAGATCACCTTCTTATGCACCAATTCCCGCGCCCATACTGACACGGCCACTACCAGTGGAAAGAGCTCTAGAAAGGCAATACTCCTCCCCCCATTCTTCCAGTGTGGCGGCCATTCTTCTGCGCACCACCTCCCTTGCCAGTAGAGCCCAAAGCCTCCTGCCCCTGCCGCGTCTGAAGAGATCCCGACATCCCATTCCCATTCTTCCAGGGTTGCCATAGGGATGCCGTTGAAATGTTCCAGAAAGGTGCGCCACATGCGCAAGTCCTCCTTAGTTCCGGCCGACAGGCACATATGATGATGCTGCATTGTCAGACCTGCCAAGGACATCCCTAACCTCCTGCAGAACGTTCTCCCTGTTCGCACCACCCTGCACGCAAAATTTAGGTGTCCTAGCAAGACCTGTACCTCCCTGACCGTCACCTTCTTTTTGGCCAGCAAACCGTCAATCAACATCAGCATGTGCAATTTTTTGTCCATCGGCAAACGGGCTTCCATTGCCCCCGAATCCAGTTCAATACCATGAAATGACAAAACTGTACTGGGACCTTGTGTCTTCTCTGGTGCCAGGGGCACACCTAGGTAGCCCATGAGCTCTTTAAAACTTGCCAGCTGCTGCTGACAGTCCGCAGAACCGGGCAGTCCCACCAGGAAAAAGTCATCCAGGTAGTGTGTCACCGTCTCTTTACCAGTGTGCCATGAGAAAACCCACTGCAGAAAGGTACTAAATCGCTCAAATAATGCACAAGATATGGAACAGCCCATTGGCAGTGCCTTGTCCACGAAAATGTACCCCTCAAACTGTATGCCCAACAACTGGTAATCCTCAGGGTGTACTGGTAGCAACCTAAATGCCGACTTTATGTCACATTTGGCCATGAGGGCGCCCGCCCCTACTGTGGCAACCAGCTGTCGTGCGACATCTACCGATGAGTAAGACACTGAAGACAGCTCGGCCACTATAAAATCATTAACCGATGCCCCTGCTGGCCATGATAGGTGTTGTATCAACCTGTATTGCCCCGGTTCCTTCTTTGGTACCACGCCAATTGGGGAAATAATCAGGTACCGAATGGGGCTACTCATGAACGGACCTGCCATACGCTCTTCCTGCACTTCCTTTAACAATTTTGCCCGTACTACTGGACCGTGTGTCTTTGCAGATTTCAAATTCTCAGCCCACCTAGCGGCCCTCAGACCCTCATAGCCCAGCCTGAAACCCTCTTGAAAACCCCGCTGCAAAAGCTCTGCGTCTTTGGTCCGTGGATATGACGCCAAGAATTCCCCCAGACAGCTCTGTTTAATGGGAGTATGAGCTTTTGCCCATGGCCCCTTGTCCTCCCCTTCCACCCCTACCACCTGCTGTATGCTGCGAGGCCTGGTTGGACTGTTGACCTTGCCCACTAACTCCTATCCCCCAGCATTGCACGACGGGGTGTTTTCCCGCACACTTCGAGCATTCGTGCCGAAACTTGCAATATTGTCTGGCGCACGTGCCCTTGTTGAAGTCCCAGCACGCTCCCCATGTGCCTCCAGTGGTGTTCCCTGTATACCCCACCCCCCGCGGGTGGGGCGGTTCTGAAAGGGGCGCGAGACAAGAGGGAGGCCGCTAGCCGTGTATATTGTCTTCCCGAACTTTGCCCCCCCATAGTCTGTTGGTATAGGTCCGCATCTATCTCCCCCACTTAGCCTCCGGATCCCAGGCCAACCGCGCCCTAAACTCCTCATCGTAATGCGACCACGCGTACCCCCCCGTACGTCACCTGTGCCCGTCTAATCACGTCCATGTATTTAAACAATGCGACGGACCTGTCGGGGTACTTTTCACAGTACACGCTGGCGAAAATTAGAAATGCCGCCGACCAATTCTCGATGGTCATGGCAACCCGCGGTCTCTTGGCAAGCTCCAACTCTTCTTCCTTGGACCCCTCCTTTGCTGTAACCTCCCTATGCAGTAGCTTCAGCATGTCCACATATTCGCCCTTCCAGATCTTCTCTTTGGTGGCCAACGTAAGGTGGGACCCCAAGGCCTTAGTGATCCCCATGTACGGCAACTTCTTCACTTGAAGGTCGTGACTCTCCTTACTCCCCTCCTTGGCCACCCCTTCTGTCTCTTTCCCTCCCGCATCTATCACTCCCTGGTGCCCCGGCGCCTTCCCCTCTGCGGTGCTGGGTGCCGCAGTCCCTTCGCTCTTACCCCCCCCTTGCACGGCGACTCTGTCCCCACTCCTGTGTCTTTCACATACGCACCCTTCCTCAAGCGCACCTCCCCTTCCTCCCCCCGAGCATCCGTACCCACCGACACCCTGCTTTGCGGTTCATTACCTGGCGTCCTCCCTTCTACCCTTCCTTTCGCTGTGCCCCACCAGCCTCCATCCCCCTGCGTGCGCTCCTGTGCCTTACCTGGCGTCAAGGTCGGCGTCCTGACCGGATCCCGCCGCCTAACCAGTTGTGAGAGGGGACCGCCACGCTATCCACTTTGCGCCGTCTGTCCCGACCTTTCTGTAAGAGACTAGACACTTCATTATTTACATCTCCCCTCCCCACAGCCTGCCCTCCCGCTTCTTCTATGATTTTCCCCTCCTCCACACTCTCTTCATCATAATCCAATAGCAATGGGCTGTCCTGCGTGGACTCCAGCCTGCACAAACTCGCTCGCTCCCTGCCTGTGCGGATTGGCAATGGGCCGTCCTCCGTGGACTCCAGCCTGCTCAATCCCGCTCGCTCCCTGCAAGTGCGTAGTAGTTCCCCTAAATCCACGCTCCCTTGCTGCTGCCCTGCGCGCCTGTCCTTTGAGTCCCACGTTGTTATCCTTGAACCCTGTGCCTGCGCCCCAGAGGCCGCATCGACCCACCGGGGTTGTGGCACTGGAGACCGTTCGTCCCCCCTTCTGCGCACCACCTCCTGCAAGTCCCTCATTGGAGCCCAGCTGCCCGCATGAAGCATAGCCGGCCCATCCTCTCGGTAGGGCGGAGCCGCATGCAACTCACCCGAGTACCTCACCTGCCGCCCCAGCCAAACAAAAGTGGAGTCCGACATGCCAGGGTTAATCCTTACCTCTGACTCTAACACCTCTGGATACCACTGCCAAAGCTCACCCACTACCCGCCCCAGGTCCGAGGCACCTGACGAGTGGCCCCCTGCCGCGCCGGAGTGCCCCCCTGACCCACAGACCAGACCCCCTCGACCGGAACATTCCAACCCCCCTCCCCCAGGCCCCCCACGCCCTCCTCCTCCCCGTCACTCCACTCCAACGAGTCCACCACACTCTTGCCCGTGCAGCCTTCCCAAGCCCGGCTGTTGGGTGCTACGCTCCCCCTCCCCCCCACACCCCTTACACTCCTCCCTGCCTCCGGGCCTCCTCCCTTTGCCCATCCCCCCTTTTCTGATCACCGCTGTCTGAGCCACGCCAGGGCCCTCTGCAGCCAGCTCCCCAGCTCTAGGGATGGCATATGTCCCCACCTCGGCCCCCCCTCCCCGCTTCCCGACCTGTTGTGGGGCCCCCGCTTGCCTGTCCTCCCCTCCGCTCCCTCCCCGCACCCCACCAGGTTACCCCTCCGGAACCCCCAAGTGCTCTCAGCGCCCTCAAATCTGCCCCCCCGGGCCCACCACCTGCACCTGGGCCCTCTCCCAGCAGCTCCAAATCCCCCCCATCTGCCTCTCCCTCCCTGCTGCTCTCCACTAACAGGGGAGAAGCCCGGCCGCTGTCCAGCGTGATGGAAGCAGCCCCCCCTGACGGGCCTCTTCCCCAAAGTCTTCCCTCTCATTGGGGCCCCCGCCGGAACTCGAGCACGGGCCGCGGAGCCGCGACTCGCCCTCCCCCTCGTGTGGCCTTTTTACGCGCGGCCGGCTTGGCGGTGCGGCCGCGCCCCACTGTCCCATTATCCCGACGCGTTCGGGCCCACGGCGGCGAGCACACTAGCACCGCCGCCGCGACCCCGCTTGCCGCACGCCTTGGGGGCCTCACCTCTATCGTGGGCCGCAGCATGTCCGTGCAGCCCGCTTCAGCCAGGAGGCATAACGCCTCAGTCACCCGCGGATCCTCTGCCATCATAAAGCCGCACACTGCCTACAAAATTCAAAGCCGCACACCGCCTACAAAATTCACTTGCACTGACAAAATTCACTTGCCCTGCCTGTGCCCAACTGGATGTCGTGTCACCCCACTGAAATGGTGGCTGGTAACACGAAATGGCCGGTTAAATATCCCCCCAGCCCAAGTGTAGCCCAACAAGCCCAATTGGGCTCTGGCTGCACCCACTGGCCCAAAACCCCCGGGGGAGGCAGGCCTCCCATTGGTCGGCCGCCCCCCCCAAAGCCCTATTGGCACGGTCAAAGCGGGCGTACTTCATCACAGGTGGGTATCTTTATTACGGGCCGATCGCCAGAATGCGCCGCGGCATGATCCCTGTTGAAAGCCCATGTCAAGTTGTGCTGCAGGTAGATCGGCCCCTGGTATCGCGTTACAGATGCCACTGACCTGTGAGGTCGGTTTGCCAGTGCAGCAGGCGCTCTGCGCTGGGGTTTATGTGACCCGTGGCTTTTTTTTTCTTTTCATAAGGCTCAGTTGTGCCGCTGGCGGGTGTTGATAGGGAGCTCTGTGGGGCCTTTCTGAGCTGCTCCCCCTCATGCAGGACCTTGTAGGCTCCACTGCCAGACAGGCAGCGCTACATGCCTCAACTTACAGAGGGCCAGGGTGCCTCGCTTATCGACTTCCTGCCAATTCGCACTTCTCCCTCATGACAGGCAGGATGGCAGCTGTTACAGGGAGGTGTGGCAGGCAGACGGTTTGTCTCTGTTTCCTCCCCCAATGAAGAAAGAAATCACTCTTTGCTCCGGCTGGTATCGGGTGACTGGTGGGGTCGACCCGCCTCGTCACCAATGTTGTGTTGTGGGCCCTAGGCCCACATGCTGCAGGAAAGACGACACAGACACTTGGGTATGGTACTAGAAACTGGCCACGAGCATGTGCACTCGGACTCTTTTATTGGCAGGGTCACCTGACCGGTGACGCCTATGTTGGATGGGTGTGGGGTGGGTATATGGGCTAGCCCTCGAGGGAGTGGCTGGCAAAACACTAGACTGTGTCCAGGAGGACACAACACACATAACATAGACGTCACAAGCCCCAAGTGAGATGCAGTGTCACCGTAACCACACACAATGCAAGACTTTAAAGATATGGGAGTAGAACTGAGAGGCATCCATGTAGCATAGCAGGGCAAGATAAATTATTAGCATATCCGATTAAATGATTTTGATATTTTAAAGCCTACTTCTATCATTAAATACGTCAACAGTTAAAAGGTTGCCACATGCACAGCAGGATAACTTACATTAGCTTACATTTTTCTGCAGTTAACAGAGACCTAAAGCGCGTTTGGCAGCTTTCCATTTGCAAAGGTGAACCATGTTTAAGAACCACAAATGTTTAGGCACAAACTTTAAACTTCGATTTGTGCCATTTTACTAGTAGTGAACACAGATCTTTCGTTTAAATGTCTCAAAAATGATTTCTAAAAAGTTCGTTCAGGTCTGCCTCGTGAACTGACACACCCCTGCCAGACAGCATACTTATGTAGTAATTAGATTTCCCCCAGCTGAAATCTCTTCCCTCAATGATTGCTAGCCCACACGAAGTGAGAAAGGATATTCTGCAAATTCCATCCCCACGTAAAAGATGTGTCGCAAGCAGCCTTTGAAGCATGCATTCTTTTCTACCCCCACAGCACAGGCTCCTCTTAATGGAGGGGGTACAATATGCAGAGGACCAGTTTAAGTAGGTTTCCCCTGATATTAAATTATACTCAGGACTCCCTGTTTTCCGTTTTTACTGATTTTTACAGATAAATACAGACAGAAAACATTTATTTTCGTGTCTGTATTTATTTATTTTTAAATTTGGATAAAAACGGAAATTGAGTTGTTATTTGAGAAATTCTAAATTCTGTCTGCCAAGCCAAATAGCTGTGTGAGTTGATAGTAAAAGGGGTTAAAAAAAAGGGATTTTAGTAAAGAGGCTTTAACAGCAGTAGATATACACAAGGCAGATACTGAAATTTGCATGTTTTCATATAAGTGCATTGATTTAACTTCAGTGTGTGTTCACAGCACTGAAACCTGGCAGGCATTCAAGCATGAATGCATATTTATCAGTTAAATAAATGTGGAAATATACAAATTTCAGCTTCATTCTTTCACAAAGACCAAAATAAACATGTAAAAATACAGATAAAATTTGCAAAAAATAAATATGGATAAATACAGATGGAAATGTCAAAAAAATAAATACCATAAAACCAGGAGCCCTAATTATAATCGGCAAGCACACTTGTAGGCTTGGTGAACCCACACAGCTGAGATGGACTTCCATCAAGTTAGAAAATATTGTGAATTACAGAAACAGATTTAGTCACAATTCAGTGGATGAGCTGTATAATCCGTGAAGGGGAAGTAGGGCAATGTGGCAAGGATAGGCTCTTAGACTAACAGCAGTCACTGCTGTGTTGCTTCTAGAACTTGGGGCTTCCACCATTACGATCACAGAGTGAGGGAGAGAGCAAGAGAGGGAGATTGAGAGGAAGAACTTCTGGAGGTCTGGGAGCATCAAGGAAGAATATATTCAAATCTTCCTAAATTTCCTACTTAGAAGTTTTTAGTTTGTGGAAGAACTGGGATAATGTGCCAAGTCAATTGAAAAAGAAAGAGGGCTTAGAGCATTTGAGTGCCAAATTCAAGACTACTTTTGGAACACAATAAGATCTTAGCAGAATCTGTGGAACCCTATTCAGCTACAAACTTCAGGTTTGCCCTACAGAAGACCTCTCAAATACTGTTGACCAGGACAAATAGCTCACTCTCATCTGACACTTGATTTACCAATGGTTGCAAGCAAATGGTACCTGTCAGGAATTCTTGTTAGAGGGTCCCAGCCCCAGCCCCAACTGCAAGAACTCGGGTCTCTCACCATTGGTCTCGTGGGACCCGTACCATGGAGCCCTTTACTAAATACCCCTTTTAGCACTTAACTCTTAGAGTAGTGAGGTAGAGTAGCCAAAGGCTTACTTGAGGAAGGTGCTTTGAGGTCGAGACTCAGCACTCAGAAATGCAACACACAACACTTAATATATCACTGTCAATTCAGTGCTTTTGCTTCTGAAAAGGAAAAGTACTTTACTACTCTACTAAATATTATGCACAGATTTACAAAATATATACACAATTACAGGTAGAAATGTTTTTGGTGACATGATCTAAAGGTTCTCACAAACAACAGAGGGTGCCTACCAAAGAGAGGTCCCACAGGTCAGGTAACCCCCTAAATCTAGTCTCTATGCCCTGTGCTGGTGGCACCTCAAACAGTCTGCAAACCCTGAGCCCTTAAACCAAGGTAATCCCGCTATATGCTTAACACAATCCAGTGGGTGCAGTCAGTAAGAGCCAGACCTACTGGCTTTGTTGCGGTATCACCACAATAGTTAAAAACAGAGTTATACATTTAAAAGACAATGCCATCAATATTAAACATTTCAAGGTGGTACCCCCTTTCAATGACATTCAACAATATATACAAAGATTCACTATTAATGCTGTCATTCTCAATAAAACATTCAATGTTCACTTCTAGTTTTTTTCTGCTATTTAACCTGCTGCAAGGACCCCTTAGGACATGGAGACAATGGTCCTGAACAGCATCTTGGGACTTTACAAAATGGCAACTTCAAGTGGTCACGGGTCATATCTCTGTGAGAACCCTAAGCCTCACTCCTTAGCCAAACTGATTTCTTCCCACGAAAACGTCAAATGTATCTCCTGGAGAGACTGAAGACAGAGGTCTCGCAGCACCCCTATTTTTTCCATGGGAGGGGGCCTGTCCAGCCTTGTCAAGCAGTGAATGTAATTAACATGTGCATAGTCTGCTCCCCACCACTTTATCTCTCAAGAGCAGGTTTATTCCCTATGTGAAGTGCCTTTTGTGTGGGGAAGGGTTTGGCCTACCTGCTGGCCACTAGAATTAATAACTTGGTGCAGCAGGTCATTACATGAAAAAGTGCAAATATGATTAAAGTAAAGTTACAGTTGCACTCTAGACCCTTCTTTACCTATGGAAGTGACGTAAAGTCGCTAAGGACAGACTCTATTTTAGGTAGGCCTCAACTCCATCTAGGATAATGGAAGTCACCATTTTCTCAATCCTAGACAATGTAAATTGACATATTTCCTGATTTATGCAGAATCATTGTCATGTCGCCCTTTGACGCAGATGTCGTCTGGCTTTATCTTTCTAAGAACTATCAGAGTATCAAGTCATTTGACTAATGACATAGATGTAACACCAGATGCGACACTCGTCTGGGTCAAATGTCTACTTTTCAGCATGAACCACACACAAAGAAGGGGGAGGAGGAGACCTCCTACTTCGACCTCCTCTACGTATAACTAGTCACACACTGAGAAGTAGGAGAGTATGAATCGCTTTTTAAGAGAGGTAAAACTGGCAAAGTAAAAATTTTGAAAAACTGCCCTCACCCACAATAATTTGTGGCATGCTTTATCATTGGGCTGCTAAACACACCTCTGCGCAGACCAACACACGAGGTGGAGCAATAGGGTGGGGGAGACAATACAAACATATAGAAAGGTAGGGATCATACAGGGAGTAAGTGCAGACAAACTAATTTAAAACTAACTCAGGGATATCCCAATGTCTATTTTATTAATGGATTCCCTGGACAGGGCTAAAAGGTATCTCAAAACTAGTGGATGGTGGTGAAACGGGTAGATTATGAACCATTAATCCCCTGCACTCTGCAGAGAATTCGACATGTTTCAGCCGGATTCTGTGTCTTCCCCGGCTTCCTTCAGAACTACTAGATACCTGTAATTATACCCTTCTTTCTTACCTTAGTAAGTAGATTGAGTACTGAACCTGTAATAATACGTAGGTCGTGTAATCACACTTCATATAAAATCGAGTTTCACTGAAGTACGTGCTCGAACTGGCGTGGGAAGGACGGCGACCCCCTGTAGTCACACGTTTGTCAAGGTAGGTCCGCCTCTGCCGCAGTGTCCCTCCCGGCGCCGTGTAGGTTAAATACGAACACATACAGACAAATAATCAGAATAATGTAGTTTGAATTGATATCCTTTTACCTTATATGTTCATGAGGAAACGTCTGGGCTGCACACCTTGATGCACATAATCTATGTCAGACATTCTAAAACTTATGTCAGAAATTCCAATTTCTGATAAGATTTGGGGACATATTTACAAGGGCACTGCACCACCGGAGTGTCACTTTTTTAGATGTTCCTGTGGTGCAATGCCCTGCTTCATATTTACAAAGCGTGGCTTAACGCCGTTTTGTAAATATCGTCCCCTTTCATGCAGGTATGTGCATAAAAAGGGTGAAGATTGGGTGTTGCTGTTGGCGTTCCACCATAACACCCATTGCTTTTTGATGCTGCCCTAGATTTACAAGGATCTGTAAATCTGAGGCAGTGCCAAAAACTAATGCCACTGGATAACAGGCATTAGATTGGTGCAACAAGGTGAAATACTTTTATTTCTCCTCGTTTTTGCTCTTTCTATGTGTGCTGCATTCTGCAGGACACATAGAAAGAATGAATTGCCTTTAAAGATTGTTTATGTGTAAGAAGGTGTACCTTCCTGTTCATAAACAATCATCTCTGCAACACAGAAACCCTTGCACCATACCTGCATTGTAGGGAATCATCCCTGCAATGCAGGCACCTTTGCACTATGGAGCAAGGGTTTCTGTGTTGGCTCTAGGCAGCTTTTTTTGGTGCAAGGGAAAAAACAGAGTTGCACTGTATTCTTGTAAGTAGGGCGCATCCCTGCATTTTTTTAAATGACGCAGCGCGGTGTTGCTAAATTACATGCAGCGTCGTGCTGCGCCATTTCCTTGTAAATATCCCCCTTAGTATATAAATACTGTCACTTGACCATTTGTCAGGAGAGGTTCTTTGCCCAGATTATCATCCAAGATTCTGCCAGAGACGGTCTCACCTACTGCCAGCACACTTTGCAGAGGCTACATCTCGCCTTAAGCAGATAAAGCAGAGTCCAGAAGGAACACTGCAGCGTGTGTTTGCCCTCTGCTGATAAAGACTGCCTTTGCTGTCAACATGGTATGCAGTGCATCTCCTGTCCCTAATAAACCCTAGACTGCAAGTTTCTCTGCCTTCCATGCTCTCTTAGTGTAGTGTATAGAAGTAGGTATTAGAGTGTTAGGTTCTAGATGACATTTTAACCATGCTACAAATGTTAGTTGAATTCTTGTTATTTATAACGTGTCTTCTTGCTGTTTTTGTAATATTCGGTGTAGTTGTTTTAGATGTACTAAAAAAACAGATTATTCCTGTAGTAATATATACTTTGGAATGTAAAAGCATTCATTCCTCTTAGTACAGTGTTTGTGATACTGTGAATAACTAAATAAGGTGTGTTACTATTACCACGGTGCACCTGATCACTGATCACTGACAATACTTCCATGTCAATTATACGTTGAATAGTGTTCTGTAGGGCTACAATAACCTGTCTTTGAATTAAGTTCACCCGAGTCACATGTGGGTGGGAAAGCACACCTTGTAGAGCTACGACAAAGTTGTAGCTTATGCAACAGAAGCACACATTGAACTTCCATCTAAGCCGAGGCAATACAAAATTATACTCTGGGGCAGCTTTCATCTACAGTTTATAAACAATAAAGCACAACGGTTGTATGATGGAACCCTGCATGCATTTCCCACGCATGCCTTTACACGGCAGTCAGTACCCCGGCTGCGAAGTTACCACGTGTTCCTTTACCATGCATGTCATTACAACAACTTTCCTTAGGGAGGCGCTGGACTTTGGAATAGTATAAATCACTATTCCAACTCCAGTCAGTGTATCAGTAGGGAAGGTGGTGGACTTAAAATCCAACACCAGTCCAACAACGCGTCCCCTAAAACAAGTCATTGTAACGACTTGCGTGGTAAAGAAATTTGTGGTAACATCGCAGCCGGGGTAGTGACTGTGGGGTAAAGGCACATTGTGGTTTTGACTGCGGTGTAAAGGATGTTTTTCAAGCACTACAGACTTTCAAGTGAAGCACTACAGACTTATAATAGAGTCGAAAATAAATAGGAATATTTATGTTTTGAATGAATGCCCAATTAAATTATAAGGCCTGAACACTGCATGAACAATTTATTAAACTTCCCATCTGTGTCAGGCCTGTGAGTAGATACCGAGCTGAGTTAGACAGTAGTCCAGCTCGCTCAGCCCTACACATGTGATCATGTGGAACCAGCCCAGAGCCTCTTACCCTTCTGTGCAATTACAGACCTTATTTCAAAAGAAGGTGAGCACCAGTGGCTAGAAATCAAATGCATTTCATCAGAGCTTACAGTGAGTGATGTGAAATTATAGTTTGGTGCAGCTTCCGCTACAGAGTAAATACAATTAAGCACTACAGACTTTCAAATGAAGCTCTAAAGAATTACAATATAGTCAACAATAAATAGTAATATTTATTTTTGAATGATAAATTAAATTATAAGGCCTGAACAGGCCATAAACAATTTATTAAATATCCCATCTATGATAGGCCTGTAAGTAGATACCGGGCTGAGTTAGACAGTTCTCCAACTTGCTCAGCCCTAAACACATGATCATGTGCAACCAGCCTAGAGCCTCTTCCGCAAGCTGTGCAATAGCAGACCTTATTTCAAAAGAAGGTGGGCACCAGTGGTTAGCAAGGTGGTTAGTAATAAATGCATTTAATCACAGCTTACTGTGAATGAGACTCACAGCAGAGTTCCAAAAACCGAAAGATCCAAAAAGCAAAACATCTACAGGGGCTAAATGGGTTGGAACCCATTCATTGCAGTTCCTAAGTTCCAATTCTGGGCCTATCTGCAGCCTTTACCGAAACTCACTCCATCACAGGTTGGCCCCGGAGGGTGTCTTGGGCTTTCTGGATTTTGAACCCCATCGTTTTCTAAGGGCATTTTTAATATTTTCTCTAAAACTTCATTGTCACCATTGAGTGACCAAACTTCATAGTCAGTGGCACCCTTAACTAATTTACTTGCTTTGATGTTGTTTTGTTGATTGTATTTCCTCTGCGTTTTGCTAATTTTGTTTAGAAATTGTATGTATTTTATTTGTTAATTTCTAAGGCATTTTGGTGCTGATAAAATACTTTACATACATTTTCTCTGACAGTAGCCTTTTGCTTTAAGCCTGGAGTTCCCCATTGATACCTTTTTTACTTTAGTTTATAGGCACTCTGTGCCTGGTACACAAAAGTAAACTTAGACCAAAAGTCTAAGTTTAGACCTGATGTCTAAGTTTAGACCTAAAGTCTAACTTTACTACTACTAAAGTTAGACTTTTGGTCCAAGTTTAGACCAAAAGTCTAACTTAGACCAAAAGTCTAACTTTACTATTACTAAAGTGAGACTTTAGGTCTAAACTTAGACTTTTGGTCTAAACTTAGACCAAAAGTCTAACTTTAGTAGTACAAAAGTTAGACTTTAGGTCTAAACTTAGACTTCAGGTCTAAACTTAGACTTTTGGTCTAAGTTTACTTTTGTGAATCAGGCCCTCTATAGCTTAGTGTTGCAGACACTCATTTACTGCCCTTCTCTCAAGCAACCCATTTTCTACAGTTACCTTATGGGTTATTTAGATGTAAACAGTCTCTGATTTTGCTTAACAAATTTGAGTTGATATGAAGCTTAACTGTATCAGGAAAGGCTGAGCATTTTGTTTTATGTATGTCAAAATGAGTTAACTACCTATTAGATAGCATTTCTTAATAGAAAGTTACAGCCAGTTGCAGGTGTAGATAGAGAGTTGCCTGAACGATTTGGTGAATGCATTGGAAGATTTGACTGCATGCTGAAACACATCTGTTGTGGGAGAGAAGATAGCTAAGTGGTCTGTCCGGTAGATGAGTAGTGACACAATGTTTTATTGCTGTAGTGGGGGAGAATAGGTGGCAATAATTTTTCCACAGGAGTTTTTATTTGTGGTAATTGGGTGTTGAAATAATTGGACAGGGTTAGTCATTTGGGGGTATGATTACTTAGGATGTAGTAGTCTCCATAAAGCTGTTCAGCAGTGGATGCAGAGGTGAGGAATTTGCTGATGAATTTGTTGTTCTTGTCAATGAGGGCTTTATTGTGACGCAGAGGTCGGTATATCAGATTGAGGATGACCAGATGTGGCCTATTGGCTAGAGCTGCTGATCTTGGAACACAGGAATCCAGATTTAAATTCATGTAAGTCAGTTTCTTGTGATTCTGAACAATGAATCTGCCTGTGATTTAAAAAAACAAAAACATATGTAATGCAATCTGGTTCTGTTGTAAAGTGCCCCAATACCCACTGACAAGCTGTGCACTATAACAAACTGCAAAAGAGGTTTTTCAGAGATTGGCATAGGATGCACTTTGAGGGGCTAAATGGCCCATTGGGGTTTTTACATAATGGCCAAAGCTCCCAGCAAGATATTGTATGAAAGCCATCTTGTATAGGCCTGGGCAGTGAACTCTGCTCCGTTCGAGGAGTTTGCAGAGTTTTCCACACTTCACTTTCTGCGGATCACGCGGAGGTCCGAAAAACTCAGCTCCGCAAGAATTCTCAACGCGGGCAGTCAGATTTCTCAACACGGGCGGTCACGGATGGTCACTGATGGTCACGACAGCTCGCGTTGAGAAACTTTCCGTTTGCGTTGAGAAAGCTGCAGCTCGGGTAGAAAATCTACTCGAGCAGCAAGAAAAGAAGCAACGCCCTCTTACGCTGCGCATGGTGCCATTTACAATGATTTTACAGTGTGGAACAAACACCCGGCGCTGAAAATCAACACGAATGGCATGACCAAATGCACTCTGCCGCTTGTGGAACTGTCACTTCGCGGAGTTCCACAGAGCGGAACTCTGCGAACTCCGCCCAGGCCTAATCTTGTATTTGTTTATTTAATTATTTATTTACTTATTGAATTTATAAGGCACGGCAGCTACCCAAAAAGGGTTTCCCGGCGCCGAGGCAGATCAGAGACTGTGTAACAGTTTACAGGATTACTGGTTAAAAAGCCAAGTCTTCAATGATTTGCGAAATTGGGCATACACCGTTTCATTCCGAATAGCTGTGGGAAGGGCATTCCAAAGTGAGGGACCAAGATATGCAACGATCTACCACCCATCCGGGATAGTCTAATTCTGGGCACAGAGAACTTGCCTTGAGTGGATGAGCGAAGACATCGGGGAGGGACATAGGGGCAAACCAGAGACTGCAGGTACTGAGGGGCAGCCCCTATTTTAATCTTGAACATGTAGCTCAGGGCTTTGAACTTGATTCGGTTCTCCACCCTGAGCCAATGCAGGTCCCGTAGGTGACCAGAGACAGAAGTGGCCCTAGGAACCCGGTAAAGTAGTCTTGCAGCAGAGTTCTGAACCATCTGCAGCCTACGAGTCACCTCCTTGTTGGATCCTAGGTAGAGAACATTACCGTAGTCCAGTCTTGAGGTGATTAATGCCTGGACTACGGTTCTCTGGGTAGACTCAGGTAGCAATTGAAAGCAAAATCCCTAGGCAGTCAAGCGGTTCAAATGATTCAACAACTCATGAAAAGAACACAATCATGATGTAAAGAACTCAGTGTGAACACAGTTTAGCTATATTAAAACATATATCAATTTTATTTGGCTTATGTTAAAAACATTTCAGCAAAGAAGCTTTTAGACAGTTTTAAATACAAAACAACATGATTATAGAAAGGCACAAATCACACAAATCACATAAAAGACAGAATAATTTCGAAACGGTCAATTCATTCATGTGAACATAATGAGAAAAGTGGTGGCTTTAAGAAGGATCTTCTCAACGCGCGTTTCGGCACAAAAGCGCCTTCATCAGGAGGGCCACGACCTTATCCTACAGAACAGATAAAAACCATATAAAAAACACAAATCTTAAAACACACTGAGTTCTCTGATATATTAAATGCTACATTTTACCATGTGTTTGCCAGAAAACCTTGTTAGGGGAAGAGTAACACGAACTAGGGATGTCACCCAGTGTGAAAAATTAAATTAAATAAGAACTATCATGGTGAGTGCTTGGGTAACACCGAATTTTGATTGTGGATGAAAGAGAGGGAAGAAAGAAAAAAAGGGGGGGGAGAGGGTATATAGAAGGGGATGGAGGGAGGGAGGGAGAGAGACAGCCATAAGATATATGGTGCTTAGAAGTTACACCCAAAACTGTCTGGTATGGGTGACTATCTTTCAATGATAGGGACTCTCTCTTAAAGATTTAGAAATAAGGTGGAAGCTTACTTTATGTAAATGGAGCGGCAGATATGTATCCATACAATTCAAACTATACTGGTGAATCAATAATGTAGGATCTGTAATAATTTGAAAAGATAGATCGTGACACAAGAATCAATTAAATTATTTTATAAGATTTCCAAATGTACATAATAGAAGGATACAATCCAATTATTGCTTACTTTATTAATATGTATCTTATTATTGTACTTTGAGGGCGCAGATTGTTCACATTTCAGGGTATTGGTTTCATATGGTGTCTCTACGTCGGTGGTAAGATCCGTGTGACGTTGGGGGCTGATAGGCAACCACAATAAGAATAGCTCGCGACTATGTCTACGTAGCTCTGCAAGAGAAAGATAATAAATTCCTATGAAGTACGTATCCCGGTGATGGCGAATCTGGTCATCTAATGGGTTGGGACGGACTGGCAGTTTTATAAAATATGGCGGGGTTACCTGCACTCGAGCCAATTTAGTCAAAAGTTGTGAGAGGGCGCCCCTCGATGATCATGCAATCCATATTTTGTTAGGAATTGAAAGGCAAAACCACAAAATAGCTCGCGACAAAATCCGCGTAGCTCTGAAAAGAAAAATATTGCATTCCTGTGAAGTGTATGTCTCAATGATAGCGAAAATGGTCATCTAATGATTATGAACGTGCTGGCGGTTTTATAAGATATATCGGGATTACCTGCACTCGAGCCAATTTAGTAAAATATTGTAAGAGGGCGCCTTTCAACGGTAATGCACTCCATGCTATGATTCTGGAATTGAAAGGCAAAACCACGAAGTAGCTCGCGACTGTGTCCGCGTAGCTCTGAAAAGTAAAATTTAATTCATGTTTTACGTGGTTTAAAATAATGACGAATATAATTATCTAGAGTTTCAAAGGGGGTTAGTCGTTGCTAAATTCCAACCGGAATAGCTTACCTCGAGTCGGCGCGATCAGTTGTCAGTGGACGCCATGGCATAAAATGGGCAGCTTCCGTATTGAAGATTTAAAGACAGCTGGGGTATCACATGATCACGGTCTGCGTGTGTACGTGATGATGAAACTAAAAGACAGACTCAATGACTGTAGTAGTTCTAAGCAACTCGTGTATCTAGTTGTTATCGGTCATTCTGTAGTCAATTCAGTATCGATAACCAGATTAGAAATCATAAGGTAGATCAAAAATTATTAAATAGTATTGCATTCTCCCATGGCAAATCACTATTTAGTCCCTGTCTATGTGTATTGAGGGTGAATATCCAATAAACCTCTCATTTTTTCCGGATTTCCTCATTTCTGTTCTCATCTGAATTTATAATTTTTTCCAATATGTGCCACTTAATGTCATTGGCATTGTGGTTGGATTCTTGGAAATGTTTGACCATAGGGGCATTTAATTTTTTAGTTTGAATCGCAGAGCGATGGTCTGTCAGTCGAGTAGCGACTGCCCTTGATGTCTCCCCAACGTACCCAAAATTACAAGGGCATATAATCAGGTAGATCAAATTGTGAGTTTTGCAATTGCTCATTAATTTGGAGTTAATGGTATAACCATTATGAGTCAAGGTGTGCTCTTCTATGGCACTATCGCACGCTTTGCAATTAGGGTGGAGACATTTGAAAGTACCTTTGACTGGCAGAATGCCATCAATAGATTTTTGTACAAAAGGTGAGCTGGAGTTGAACCGTGATTGTACTACTATGTCTTTGATGTTTCTATTTCGTCTGTGGGCGAATAGGGGTTTCTTAAGTTTGAATGATTGGTCAGGATCACTATTTAGTATATGCCAGTTGGCATTGATTATCTGTTTTACTTGTTCGTTCATAGTGGAGTGTTTGGTAATACATACCAATTGATCAGATTTTTTGGGGCTCTTGGGTTTTAACAGATAGTCTCTGTCGTAGAACCTGGCTCGTTTAAAGGCATCTCTCACGAGTCGGTGGGGATATCCTCTGGCTATGAACTTAGCCTTCATTGATATTGCTTGAGAGTCGTAGTCAGTTAAATTGGTGCAGTTACGGCGTAGTCTTAGGAACTGCCCGAAAGGAATGCTTTGCTTCTGTGTTCTGGAGTGGTAGCTCTCAAAGTGTAACAGAGTGTTTCTAGCAGTGGGTTTGGTAAAAAGATCTACTTCCAAGTGACCTGTTTGTAGCCTGATCAAAATATCTAGAAATTCTACCTGATGTTTACTGGTATGTGCTGTAAATTTTAAGTTGGTATCTGTTAAATTGAGCCATGTTAGAAATTCCTCAAGCTCTTCTTCGATGTCAGACCAAATGAAAAAAATGTCATCGATATATCTTGACCATTGCCGTACTGATTCAAAAAAGGGAGCTATTTCGTTGTCATTGAATTTCAGTTCAAATTGCGACATATAAATGTTCGCCACTGATGGTGCTACTGTAGCTCCCATACTGACTCCTCTGATTTGTTTGACCAAATTATTGCCAAACTCAAAAGTGTTTTCTGTTAAGACAATTTTAAGACATTCAAGGACAAAAGATTTAGGGCATGGAATCTTATGAACATCTATAAACCAAGATACCGCTTGTATCGCTTCAATCTGAGGGATGTTACTGTATAGTGATTCTATATCTAGAGTCACTAAAGTTTCTTGGTTCGGATTGAACGGTAGATTTTCTACTTTCTTGATCATTTCTCCTGTATCTTTAATGTATGATGGAGTCTTAGACATGTATGGGCGCAGCCACTGATCAACATATCTAGATAATGGTTCAGTGACCGATCCAATTGTAGACACAATTGGACGGAGCGGTGGGTCTAAAAGATGTTTATGTATTTTAGGTACTCCATATACGCATGGCATTTTTCTTTTGGAACTGTTAAGATACTCATGTTCTTTTTTATTTATCTCGCCCCTCTGTAAGGCTGTAGTGGATAGATGTTTGATTTTTAAACTAACTCTGTTAGTAGGGTCTGTAGTTATTTTAATGTAGAAATGTTGGTCATTCAGGAGGGTTAACATTTTATGTTCATATGTAGTGGTGTCTAGGACAACGATGCCTCCCCCTTTGTCACAGCTTTTGATAGTGACTGTCTTATTCTGTGTAAGGGAAGTTAGGCATGCAAATTCTTCCTTCTTTAAGTTATATCTGGGTTTAGGAATGAAGCGAGTGGCTTGATCAAGTCGCTTCAGTACCACCTGTTCAAAGATTGCTACTTCTGGGCCTATCTGGTCCAGAGAAGGAGTAAAGGTGGATTGGACTGATAAGCTGGTGTTGGTCAATGGAACAGAAACTGTATTAGATTCATTAGAAAAATATTTCTTTAACCTAATTTTATGAAAGAATGATAGTATGTCTTGATATAGTTCAAATTTGTTGGTATAGGAGTGAGGGACATACGATAACCCTTTAGATAGTAAACTAAGACAAGCTGGGTCCAGCACTTCAGAAGACAAGTTAAAGATGGGAATGGTGTCTTTTATCTCCAATATTGTCTGTTCCTGGTCTCTAACATGTGCTGATTGTCTGCTTGGACATATTGGTGTTGATGTTGGTAATTCCCTCGTGTTTGTGCTTGAAAATGAACTCGTTGTCGCCCTCTGCGTGTCCCTCGCTGGGCTAAAAAAGGCTGATATTTTGGGTTATAGGGACGACTTGGTCTTGATGGTTCATAAAACTGGTTATTGTTTTCCCCTTCCGAGTCAGAAGTATCTGAGAAGGTTCTTACTTGTTGTGCTCTGGGATTATACTCATTAGGTTGGTGACTTTGTTGGTAATAGTTTTCACTCAGATATGGGTAGGTCTTTTCTACAGAGTAATAACGTAAATCTTTTTTAAGTTTATCTGTTTTTCATTTAATCAGGTAATCTGAGAGGGAGGATAACTCTTTTTCTGCCTCTTCTAATTTCTTCTTAGTCTCTTCTAATGTGTTCGATTTCCTGATTTTTTCTCCTAGTTCTAATAATTCATTTTTTAAAGAGGAAAGCAGTTCTTTAGCTGTTTCTATGATGAGTATCATCAGATCTCGTGAGCCTCTACTAGCTATCATACTCCACTTCTCAAGAAATTTCCTAAATTCCACAAATAAACCAGGGATGTTACGGACTCTTAGTCCTTGTGGTATCACTCCTGCCTTTAGGTATTCTAACATAAAATCTCCATGGGTCTCTATTCTCTTGATTTTCTTTTTGAGATTTAATAATTTGATAGAGTCATCATTATTTTGGGCTGAGGCGTGTGAGATGTTACTGAAAGAGTTACTTGTGCCTACAAGAAGGGCAAATTCTTCATCCGAAAAACCGAATGTTTTGAGTTGTTCCATGGTCAAGTTTAAACTTTGTGTGGTAAGTAACACAGCTATATAACGCGATGTGGGAAACGAATGGTGGTAAAGAAGTAAAGCTCAAGGAACTAGATATAAGAAATGAGCAAAAGAAAAGAAAAGAAAAAGGGGGGGCAATAAAGGAACAAGTCAAGAGTTAATGGCAATACACTTGGTAAAATCAAAACAAAAATATTATAACTATTAAACAAAAAGAACAGTCCCACACAGACAAGCTGTGGGTGAATCCATGCATATATCTAGGACCCCCTGCAACTACTCATGATGTAAAGAACTCAGTGTGAACACAGTTTAGCTATATTAAAACATATATCAATTTTATTTGGCTTATGTTAAAAACATTTCAGAAAAGAAGCTTTTAGACAGTTTATAAATACAAAACAACATGATTATAGAAAGGCACAAATCACACAAATCACATAAAAGACAGAATAATTTCGAAAAGGTCAATTCATTCATGTGAACATAATGAGAAAAGTGGTGGCTTTAAGAAGGGTCTTCTCAACGCGCGTTTCGGCACAAAAGCGCCTTCATCAGGAGGGCCACGACCTTATCCTACAGAACAGATAAAAACCATATAAAAAACACAAATCTTAAAACACACTGAGTTCTCTGATATATTAAATGCTACATTTTACCATGTGTTTGTCAGAAAACCCCGTTGGGGGAAGAGTAACACGAACTAGGGATGTCACCCAGTGTGAAAAATTAAATTAAATAAGAACTATCACGGTGAGTGCTTGGGTAACACCAAATTTTGATTGTGGATGAAAGAGAGGGAAGAAAGAAAAAAGGGGGGGAGAGGGTATATAGAAGGGGATGGAGGGAGGGAGGGAGAGAGACAGCCATAAGATATATGGTGCTTAGAAGTTACACCCAAAACTGTCTGGTATGGGTGACTATCTTTCAATGATAGGGACTCTCTCTTAAAGATTTAGAAATAAGGTGGAAGCTTACTTTATGTAAATGGAGCGGCAGATATGTATCCATACAATTCAAACTATACTGGTGAATCAATAATGTAGGATCTGTAATAATTTGAAAAGATAGATCGTGACACAAGAATCAATTAAATTATTTTATAAGATTTCCAAATGTACATAATAGAAGGATACAATCCAATTATTGCTTACTTTATTAATATGTATCTTATTATTGTACTTTGAGGGCGCAGATTGTTCAAATTTCAGGGTATAGGTTTCATATGGTGTCTCTACATCGGTGGTAAGATCCGTGTGTGATGTTGGGGGCTGATAGGCAACCACAATAAGAATAGCTCGCGACTATGTCTACGTAGCTCTGCAAGAGAAAGATAATAAATTCCTATGAAGTACGTATCCCGGTGATGGCGAATCTGGTCATCTAATGGGTTGGGACGGACTGGCTGTTTTATAAAATATGGCGGGGTTACCTGCACTCGAGCCAATTTAGTCAAAAGTTGTGAGAGGGTGCCCCTCGATGATCATGCAATCCATATTTTGTTAGGAATTGAAAGGCAAAACCACAAAATAGCTCGCGACAAAATCCGCGTAGCTCTGAAAAGAAAAATATTGCATTCCTGTGAAGTGTATGTCTCAATGATAGCGAAAATGGTCATCTAATGATTATGAACGTGCTGGCGGTTTTATAAGATATAGCGGGATTACCTGCACTCGAGCCAATTTAGTAAAATATTGTAAGAGGGCGCCTTTCAACGGTAATGCACTCCATGCTATGATTCTGGAATTGAAAGGCAAAACCACGAAGTAGCTCGCGACTGTGTCCGCGTAGCTCTGAAAAGTAAAATTTAATTAATGTTTTACGTGGTTTAAAATAATGACGAATATAATTATCTAGAGTTTCAAAGGGGGTTAGTCGTTGCTAAATTCCAACCGGAATAGCTTACCTCGAGTCGGCGCGATCAGTTGTCAGTGGACGCCATGCCATAAAATGGGCAGCTTCCGTATTGAAGATTTAAAGACAGCTGGGGTATCACGTGATCACGGTCTGCGTGTGTAGGTGATGATGAAACTAAAAGACAGACTCAATGACTGTAGTAGTTCTAAGCAACTCGTGTATCTAGTTGTTATCGGTCATTCTGTAGTCAATTCAGTATTGATAACCCGATTAGAAATCATAAGGTAGATCAAAAATTATTAAATAGTATTGCATTCTCCCATGGCAAATCACTATTTAGTCCCTGTCTATGTGTATTGAGGGTGAATATCCAATAAACCTCTCGTTTTTTCCGGATTTCCTCATTTCTGTTCTCATCTGAATTTATAATTTTTTCCAATATGTGCCACTTAATGTCATTGGCATTGGGGTTGGATTCTTGGAAATGTTTGACCATAGGGGCATTTAATTTTTTAGTTCGAATCGCAGAGCGATGTTCTGTCAGTCGAGTAGCGACTGCCCTTGATGTCTCCCCAACGTACCCAAAATTACAAGGGCATATAATCAGGTAGATCACATTGTGAGTTTTGCAATTGCTCATTAATTTGGAGTTAATGGTATAACCATTATGAGTCAAGGTGTGCCCTTCTATGGCACTATCGCACGCTTTGCAATTAGGGTGGAGACATTTGAAAGTACCTTTGACTGGCAGAATGCCATCAATGGATTTTTGTACAAAAGGTGAGCTGGAGTTGAACCGTGATTGTACTACTATGTCTTTGATGTTTCTATTTCGTCTGTGGGCGAATAGGGGTTTCTTAAGTTTGAATGATTGGTCAGGATCACTATTTAGTATATGCCAGTTGGCATTGATTATCTGTTTTACTTGTTCGTTCATAGGGGAGTGTTTGGTAATACATACCAATTAATCAGATTTTTTGGGGCTCTTGGGTTTTAACAGATAGTCTCTGTCGTAGAACCTGGCTCATTTAAAGGCATCTCTCACGAGTCGGTGGGGATATCCTCTGGCTATGAATTTAGCCTTCATTGATATTACTTGAGAGTCGTAGTCAGTTAGCATCCAGATGATCTTTTTTAGCCACTTCAGGATGGTAAAACATGTGGCGGCCACCTTGACAGCTTGATGATGCATAGTTAGCGAGTCATCGATGATGACACCCAAGTTACGGACTTGGCAGGAGGGTAAAGGAAGTGCACCCATCTCACTGGGCCAATGTTGTGGGCCCCAGAGATCCTTATTTTTACCAAGTATCAAGACCTCAGTTTTCTCTCCGTTAAGCTTGAGATAATTTGACTGCATCCATGATGCAATTTTACTCAAGCCCAGCTGGAGGGGGGACGACCCGGCCGCACTTTCCATAGAGAGAGAGAAGATAATCTGGGAGTCGTCCGCGTAAGGAAACAGGAACAACCCGGCTTCTTCCGCAACATCAGCTAGAGGTCTGACGTATAAATTGAAGAGCAAAGGGCTAAGAATGGAGCCCTGAGGTACCCCATAGGGTGATGAATGGATATCGGAGCTAGCAATTGGGGAAAAAGCTTGGAAAGTGCGATTGGCAAGAAAAGAAATGAGCCAATTTAGAGCTGAGCCACAGATGCCTAATGATCTTAACGTTTTTTCTAACACGGTGTGAGACACCGTGTCAAATGCTGCACTTAAGTCCAGCAAAATAAGGGCCACTGTGTCTCCAGCATCCAGATAACGACGCAATCTTTCCGTTACCCCCAATAGAGTTGTTTCCATTGAAAAGCCAGCTCTAAAAACCGATTGAGAGGGATGAAGGAACCCTTGGGTTTCAACAAAATTAGAGAGCTGAGCGTGGATGTGTTTCTCTAAGATTTTTGAAAAGGCCGGTAGCAAAGAAATAGGCCGATAGTTGGAGGGTAAGTCGGGGTCAGCGTTGGCCTTTTTGAGAAGAGGGAGCACCATGGCGTGCTTCCAATCTGGTGGAACTGTAGCTTCCTGTAAGGAGGCATTTAAAAGGTCCATAATGACAAGCAGAGATGGCAGCTCAAGCTGCTGGAGCACGGAGATAGGCAAAGGGTCCCTGGGTGATCCTGATTTGACACTATGTAAAAGTCCTTTAAAGGAAGCAGCGTTTAATAAGGGCCATGTGTCCAGATAGTTAGAAGGTGCGCGAAGCGCCTTATCCTGATCAGAATGGATATTATCCGTTGAGGGTGGTGCAGATATTAATTGAAGGGATTTAGTAAGTTGCAGTGGGGGAGGGTTATCACACTGCAGGCTCACTATTTCCGAGTATATTTTCTCAACTTTCTGGACAAAAAAGATAGCCAGTTCCTCGCATTGCTGTTTATTAAGTGAGGGGGGCCTAGATTGGGTTTTAGAGCCAGCGAGCTCCTTGACCATGCTAAAAAGTGTTTTTTAGCAGTTCAGAGCATCAGAGACGGTAGTTGATACATATTCAGCGCGGGCTGACCTGCAGAGATTATGATACACTTTGTTTGCCTTTTTATAAATAGTTTTGGAGTGGGATGCATAGTTCCTTCTCCACCTTTGTTCCATTGCCTTACATTTGGCCTTCTCTGTTTTCAGAGTTTCAGTAAACCAGGGCGCTGGAGGACGGTGATTATTAACCCTTTTTTGGGAAAGAGGGAGACAGGTATCAATGGCATTGAGAAGCCATTTTTGCACAGAGACAGAGAGTGTATTCACCATTTGTTTAGAGATGGGCACGTGAGAACACAATATATTGTTTAAGGCAGTTGTGTCCAGTTTTTTCCAATCTCTAGTTAATGTCCTTAAGGTGAGAATAGTAGGTACAGAATTGTCTGGGGGTTTCAGACAGAACCTAGTAATAAAGTGGTCAGACCAGCATAGAGGGAGTGCTGGGCAACAGTAAATGCTGGATAGACTGGAGAAAATAGGATCCAGTAAGTGGCCCACCTCATGCGTGGGGCCAGAATTATGTAAATTAATGTTTAATGCTGCCAAATCAGAGATGAGATTAGTGCTGATTTTACATGTCGGATCATCCAGGTGTAAGTTAAAATCACCCAAAATTGAGAAAGTGGCAGTGCTCATAAGCAGAGGGGTTATCAGGCCGGGAAAAGATGATGCCCAGGGAGCGGGAGGCCCAGGAGGGCGATACACAAGTATGCCAGAGAGGGTGAATTTCGGGGTCAGGGCCAGCTTAAATAAAGCTGCCTCACAATTCATGAACGGTAAGTTTTCGAATTTGCACTGATAATCCTTTTTAAAAATAATGGCAATGCCCCCGCCAATTTTTAAGCCTCTATCTTTCCTAACTATAGCGTAGTTTGGTGGTAAGGCGGCAGCAACATCAGGGCCTGAACTCTCATGCAACCAAGTCTCCGTGAGAAATACAGCATCCGGTTGTTCGTTAACCAAAATATCAAAAATGTCGGCTTTATGCTTCGGGAGAGAGCGGCAGTTTGTGTTGAGGAAGGAAAATTCCTTGCTAATTGGGGCGACATGATTAGTATTATAATTTTTGTTGCCCTTAGGAGTAGTTGTATGTCCCTGGGTTATCTCTAAAGAGAAGCTGCAGCATAAACATTTTTTCTCCCTGTTTTCTAAATGTAATAGGGTACAATCGGGAGCGATGGATTGCAGTAAGCCATTAGTTGGCTAGAGGAATATTGAAGTCTACGGGGCATATTATCAAGGGCCCATCGCCGCATTAGCGGCACTTTTTTCCCGCTAAAGCGGCGATATTTTCATCGCCCTATTAGCAAGCTGTCGCTAACAGCTGTTAGCAACAGCTTACTGGCGATAGCGTCCGTTTTTTTTATCGCCTTGCATGCCAGCGATATTTATCGCTAATGACATGCAAGGTAGGCGTTCTGTCTCTACACTTCACAAAAACGACCACTAACCGCACTTCGCCCTATTAGCAAGGATGGCCCGGACCCGCGAAGCAATAAAAAAAGTGTCGCTAAGCCCTGTTAGCTGCAGGAATTTAAGACCAGAAAAAAGCAGGTCTTAAAAATGTGGACAAGACTTGGGCCCACACCTATGCATGTTTTTGGTGCTGGACTGCGCTGCAAGCAATGTTGCAGCGCTGCCCTGCGACAAAAATATAGGGGCAGATTTACAATCCCCTTGAGACATCTTTACGACACCGTTGCGCCACTTATGTGACGCAGCGGCGTCGTAAACAATGCGCCACCATGCGACAGATTTACAACGTGACGCATCTAGTGAGATGCGTCACGTTGTAAAGCCCTGCGCTACATAATACCTGCGTCAGGTATAATGTATGCAGGGTGGGCGTTCCGTTGCAAGGAAGCCCCGTAAAAGCGATGCAGTGAAATCTACAAGATTTCACTGAGTCACCTTTACGTCCCCGCTGCGTCAAAACCTTACGCCTGCTTGTAGCAGGCGTAAGGAGTGATGCAGCATTGCAAGTATAGGATGCCCCTGAGCAGTGCTGGAGTAGTGTTGCGCTTGCGACACGACTCCAGCACTGCGTCACCTATACGCTGACAGATGCGTCACGCATCTGTCTCTCCTTGCGCCACGGTGCGCTGCACTGTAAATGCAGCACATCCATGGTGGCACAAGGGGTTCCTAACGTCACGCAAAATAACTGGCGCATCCCTGCTGATCTGCAGGGATGCGCCAGTTATTGTAAACCTGCCCCAAAATGCAGGAATGCGCACCATCACTAAGATAGTGTGCATTCCTGTGCCCCAGTCATGAAAAGTGTTTATGCGCTGCGACAAGACAGCGTTGCAACACTTCTCATCACGCCCTCCTTGCAACAGCATGGATGCGCTGTACTCACTGGACAGCGCTCCATGACGCAAGTAACAACAGATACGTCAGGAATCCTGACGTATCTGTCTGCGCTAAAGTCATGCATTGCTGCAGTCGTGTCACAACCATGACGCAACTCCAGCAATGCATGGGGCCAGCCCATCCCTGTGGCACAGTATCACCCTCATGCCTGCCATCAGGCAGGCGGAAGGTACTGACACAGTGCCGTTCATGAGGGGTGCCTGAATGTCTGCGATGTTGGAGATCCATTGGTGGTGGTTGCGCGCTGTGGTGTCATCGTTTGGAAGCACTGGTGCAGTATTGGTGCGGAGGGAGTCGACGAGACGTCCTGCGGTGGCCTGGATCCAGCTGCGATGGGGTGCGATGTTGGCGCTGGCGTCCGGTGGGCAAGGTGAAGACGTCATTCATCCAATGATGGTAGTGCAGGAGAGTCCGGTGTTGTGGCTGTAGTTGAAGTACCCACTGGCGGAGGTGACGTGCCCGACCGTGTATCCTGCTATGTGGCCTGTTGAGGTGACTTGCTGCTTGCGTCTGATGTCGGTGACCTTCCCAAGGAGGGGGTGGTGCTCTGGTCACTGGGGTTGCCCAGGTGGAAGTTGAATGCACCAAGTTGGATGTCGTTGGTGGATGGGAGACTCTGGGATGCAATGAGGTCCTAAATGGGATTGGAGAATGGGGGGCCACGGCCCGGGGGGCCAGCACATGAGGGTGCCGCAGAGGATGTTCTTGGGCTTGGTCTGGATCTGGGAGTTGACGTGGTTCATGGTCACCCTTGGCACATTTGAGTGCGTGGTCAGTCGGAGTGTGCCCCTGTAGGTGACGGCAATGCCTCCTCCTTGACTGTCAGGGTGCTCCTTGCTGGTGATGCTGCAGCCGTCTGTGATGGCGAAGGCGAAGTCCGATACGGAGCAGAGGTAGGTCCTGGCAGGTGAGCTGGAGTCCAGGGTTGATGGCGAGGAGGGTGCAGGCGTCGTAGCGGTGGAGTGGCCAAGAGGAATGCTCCTTGGTGCTGAGCGCAGTCCAGGGGCTGACGGACGCAAACAGCGTAGCCTATGGGTTGCCTTTGGCACGGGAGACGACCATTACAATGCAGGCAGTACATCGTTAACAACGCAACTCCGACAACGCGGGTGCCTTAACATCCCATTCGATTACAACGCATTGTGAGGTCAGTTATGGGGTAATTTTAACTTTTTCATGTGTGAATGTGTTTTGGATGTCAAAAATGAAAATTGTTATTTTTCTGGGGGTCAGATTTGAAAAATGGGGTGTGCTTTTGGGGTCAAATATGAAATTTGGGGTGTGTTTTGGGGTAAAATATGAAAAATGGGGTGTATTTGGGGATAAAATATGAAATTTGGGGGTGTTTTGGGGTAAAATATGAAAAATGGGGTGTATTTGGGGGTACAATATGAAATTTGGGGTGTGTTGTGGGGTAAAATATGAAAAAGGGGGTGTGCATTTGTCTCAAATGTGATTTTCCGGTGTGTACTGGGGGTTCTAAAAGGGATTCAAGGGTTCATGTTAGGTTTTGTTGTGCCAAGGTTAGTGTTGGGTTGCACTCACTGAAGTGGGAACAGTGATCTTGATGTCTCCGCCATGCAACACCTACCCTACTGTTGCAATGTGCCTAGTATTAGTATGCATTGGAATGGAATGCGAGGTCATGGCATGCGTCGCAACTACGTATGTGCCTTTGGCACATGAGTGGTACGCCCGCTGTGCATGGGCGCACAGCGGACAACATTGAGAAGTGCGGGGGGGTCTGGACAGCTGTGGGGTGGTAAACGCCGGAAAGAACACTGGATGGAGCATGGACGCGGGGATGTGTGTGTGAGCGGGTGTTGTGAAAATTTAATGAGGGAAGTCTTACCTCCAAGCCGGGTCCCGTGTCTTCTTAGCTCCTGCTCTCCTGCATCTGCTTCCAGGAATAGGAAGTAGCCAGCCAGGCTCCCTCCCCGGAGTCAATCACAACGCTGCAATGCAGTGGTGGAATTGGTAATTGGCAACGGGACAAGTCATGCAGCCCGGGACCGGAGGGGTGGGCATGTTCTCCATGCAGGCTGTAATGCAGCCTGCATTGCGAACAGGGAAGTGTGCATGACTGCATTGGGCAGCCTGAGTGGGTTGAACAAACAGTCGTTGCGCACTTGAGTGTGCATGCCAATCCGCCCATGCCCTGCTCCGTGTTTGGAGCAGTCCTACCCACCCTCCCCCCCGAGGATACATAGCATGATTACAACAGTTAGTTAGCCCTTGTGTTCCCCCTTTATAAATGATTTTTTGGCTTCTCTGAGCCCGCACTTCCCGCTTCCCGCCGCTGCTGCCCCTGCGGCCCCGCACCCCTGTCCTCGCCCATTCTCGCCTCCCAGCTGATCGATCCTCCACCCTCCCCTCATACATGGCGGACGCTGCACGATTGCGCAGCGGACACGTGCCGCTGACGCACAGATGGCGTGCCTAATACAAGCCCGTCTGTGCCCGTCCGCAACCCAACCACGACCAGCGCCAGGGACCCTGGATCACGGGCCACCCACTGCTACTGCACAGCCACCCTCCATGCACTCAACCCTGGAAAAGTCAGAGACTGACAACAGGCCTCAGCTAACACGACCCACGGCCAGTTCGCCTGCTTTCACTGCTGCCAGAGCGTAATCACCACCCCGGACACCAACACAGCCGACGCCAGCACCGGCGACACCCTAAGATGCATCCTCCTCAACTTGCGCTCCGTGCACAAACACGCCGTGGAAATCTGGAACCTACTCGACTCTCTCTCGCCCGACATCGCCTTCTTCACAGAGACCTGGACCAACGCCTCCTCCGCACCCGACATCAACCTCGCCATCCCGAATGGATACAAGATCCAGGCGTAGGACTGCCACAACCACCCGGGAGGGGGCCTCGCATTTGCCCCCAAAACCACCCTCTGCCTCACCACCTCCAGCAAATCCTTCCCCACCGCCGAACACCTGCACTTTCAGATCCAGACCAACCACAACTCCACACTCCCAGGAACCCTCATCTACAGACACCCCGGCCCATGGACACACCAGCCAGCCCACCATCTCCACCTGGCCACCAGTCACAGCCGAAGACACCGCCTCAACCATGAAAGGCATCCACTCAGGGGCGCCCACCAACCCATGCGCTCCTCACATCTACCACGGAGCCACGGACGCCATCACACACAAACTACAACGCACCATCAACACCACCTTCAAAACAGGCACCTACCCAGACAACTGGAAGCGTGCAGAAGTCTGGCCCCTGCTCAAAAAGACCACAGCTGACCCCACCGACCTCGAGAAATACCGGCCCATCTTGCACCTTCCCTTCGCGCACAAAGTTGCAAAGTGAACAGTCAACAGGGAACTGACACAATTCATTGATGGCAACGCCATCCTCGACCCGTCACAATCCAGATTGCGAACCAACCACAGCAACGAGGCATCCTACTCACTGCCACAGACGACATCCGCACCCTCCTGGACCAAGGCCACTCCGCAGACCTCATCCCACTCGAGCTTTCAGCGGCCTTCTACACCGTCTCCCACCTCACACCTGTCGCAAGAATACACGACGCCGGCATACAAGGTCCAGCCCTAGACTGGATCCGATCATTCCTCCCCGGAAGAAGCCAAAGGATCAGACTGCCACCCTTCCTCTCCTGTCCCATGTAAATCACATGCGGACTCCCACAGGGGTCATCTCTGAGCCCGACCCTATTCAACATCTACATGGCCCCCCTCGCTGCCACCATCCGACAACACAGCCCCAACATCGTATCCTACACTGATGACACCCAGCTCATCCTCTCCCTCACCAAAGACCCCACCGCCGCCAGACTCAACTTCCAGGAAGGAATGCAGGACGTCGCAGTCTGGATGACCAACAGCTGCCTGAAGCTCAATGCCGTGAAGACAGAAGTCCTTGTCCTTGGAACCACCCCTTCAGCATGGGACAACACCTGGTGGCCTTTGCCCTCGGAAGCCCACCTACCCACTCGGACCACGCCAGAAACCTCGGCATCCTACTCGACCCATCCCTCACCATGAGCAGACAGGTCAACGCCGTCACCTCCAGCTGCTTCAACACCCTCCGCATCCTCCGCAAGCCCTTCAAATGGATACCCCCAGAGTCAAGGAAGACAGTCACCTATGCACTCATCACCAGCAGAGTGGACTATGGACACGCACTCTACGCCGCCATTTACAAGTCCCTACTCCGCAAAGTACCGACATTACAGTACACCGCCGCCATGACTCGTCCTCAGCATTCCCCGCACTAACACATCAGCCAATGCCTACGTAGACTCCACTGTCTCCCCGTGGTGTAAAGAGTGACCTTCAAAATCATCACTCACGCCTACAAATGACTACACATCAACGTAAACAAATACCTCAACGACAGCATCAAATTTCACGTACACAAATGAGAAATCCGATCTTCCAACCTCGCACTGTCCGAAACCCCGCACATCCACAGAGCCAGAGCAGGCGGGAGATCCTTCTCCCACATTGCATCCAATACCGGGAACGAGCTACCGGCAGACATCAGAGGTGCCCCCTCCCTGTACACCTTCAAGAAGACCCTCAAGACCTGGCTCTTCAGCTAACAGATCAGCGGCACCCCACCTCAGTGCCTTGGGACCCTCACGGGTGAGTAGTGAGCTTACAATTCCCCTGAGTGATTGATTGATTGTGTTATAATCATGTGATGATTGTTCCTCTTCTGCACTGCTTGAGGTGGTGGGGCAACGCTCTTCCAACATAGCGGTAGAGCCGCCACTGGGGGTGCATCATCTACATGTGATGGGTATGAGCAACTCCCCCCACCGGCACTCCTGCGCTATGCGTCCGACCTTCTCCTTACCTTTACATTGACCCCGTGGCGCTGTCCACTGCACTCTCTCCAAATCTGTGACTCAGCCAGCAGGAGCCTGAGCCAGGTGTGCTTTCACTGGGCTGGGTACAGCAGTCACCGCGTTGTCCACTGGTGGACCACCCGATGCAGTTGATGCAGCAGGGCTTCCTTAGGCGTGTAGTTGCAGCGCTCAGACCACACAAGTGCAGCGTAGCACAGGGGCCTCACCCTCCAGAGCATCTGGCCAGCCCAACATCATCCGTCCTGTGATGCAGGGAGACGGCACCTACCACTGGTGATCCCCTCCGTGCACCCCAGTGTAGTGGTGGATTGTAGTATTTGATGGGGACCCCACTACGTTGGTGCGCATGAGCGCCTCTACCATTAACTGCTCCAAGGTGAACAAGGCGGACTTCTCACACAGGTCAGCAACGTGTCTCCATGCGACCTGCCAGACTTCACCACCAGGTACGGGTGATCGTCACACATCAATGTCTCCAGCCACGGCTCATCGACTCCACGGCTCCTCCACATCCCAATCCAGGCTCCAGATGCAGGTCACTTGAGGCATCCAGGCACCAGACGCAGGTCCAGCAAGGCATCCAGGCACCAGACGCAGGTCCAGCGAGGCATCCAGGCACCAGACGCAGGTCCAGCAAGGCATACAGGTACCATACGCAGGTCCAGCAAGGCATCCAGGCACCATACGCAGGTCCAGCGAGGCATCCAGGCACCAGACGCAGGTCCAGCGAGGCATCCAGGCACCAGACGCAGGTCCAGCAAGGCATCCAGGCACCATACGCAGGTCCAACGAGGCATCCAGGCACCTGACACAGGTCCAGCGAGGCATCCAGGCGGTCATCCTGGTCATCCTGGATGTTGGGTGGCTTGAGGGGGTTGTTGATGTGTGCTGCACTTGGCCCTGGGAGCTGAATTGAACTTTTTTTTTGTGCATTTTTTGTATGGGAGGTGGACTGATTGGCTATTTTTTCCACACTTGCTGCTTAGCGTGCGTTTTTTTATTGCTGATTGGCTTCATCGCTAGATTCCGCCTGCTATTGCCTATTGCCCTATCGCCATCGCTCTGCTGATCCCTGAAGCTATCGCCTGTTAGCGACGTGTTGGTAATACGTCGCTAACATGGTGATAACGGAGGTATTTGAACTTTGATAACTATCCTTTTGTGAGGTCTGATAATGCCTGCCAGACCATGGGATTCCTACCCTCCAGCGAGTCTCCCCAAGGGATAAGGCTCACATTGTGTAAAGAACAATTTATCTTGGAGCTATTCAGGTGTCTTCAGAGAGTCCCAGATAGGAGGCGAGTCAGAATAATAATGAATTTCAAGGGTTTTCCTCAGATAAAGCCATAACTTAAGTGCAGCGAGCAGGACCTTCAACATCCCTTGTTTAAAAAATATTGGATCCCCAAATACATCGAGAAACTTCTCCTCCCTCAGTTGCAGCAACATAGCCCTAAACATGTGCCCAATCTGGGATTCATCAGGTAGTCTTGCTAACATCCTGATATTTTTAAACTTGACTGCATACCAATAGTTCTGAAAACCCGGTAAAACTAAGCGACCCTGTTTTGGCTCTTTCTAAGATTCTTCCAGGATATCCTTATTTCCTTGGATGACCAGATAAAACTTTTCACACTCCCTTGTATCTTTTTAATTTGCTCCCTCTGTAATAATAGGGGGACAGTATTAAATAGGAAAGTCAGTTTGGGGAGCATCAACATCTTGACCAAATTTACTCTCCCATAAATATTTAACAGAAGATTTTCCCACTTCAATAACAGAGCCTTGATCTCTTTACGGACCTTACCTAGGTTTTTACTGCGGAGATCAAGATTTTGTGTTATTAATATTTCCAAATATCTGATTTGATTTTAAGCATTCTGCTTATAGTTAGAGCCTGCCCCGGACATTACCTCTGTCTTTTACTTGTTTATTGAATACCCCGAGATTTTCCCAAATTCATCAATGTGCTGCTCCAATCTTGGAATAGATAGTTCCGGATTAGATGTATACACAATAATGTCATCCTCATATACAGTGATCTTTAATGGGAGGCCTAGAGCTTGGAAGGGGACCATGACCTGATCGAGCTGAATGGTTTGGGCTAAGAGTTCTATATACAGGTCGAAAAGTTTAGGTGACAGAGGACACCCTTGTCTTGTTCCTCTTTAAATAGAAGATATTTGAGTTAATTCACCATTTATCAAAAATCTGACCCTGGGTGATGTATATAAAGATTGTATTACTTTAATGACATTGTCGCTAAAACCAAATACCACCAGTTTACCCTGTCAAAAGCCTTAGCAGCATCAAAAGTCGCTATCTTTAAGGGGATATTTGGGCCTGCATTTATCATAGTGTTGTGTAGCCCTTGCACGATGCAAGGTGGCGCAACACTTAAGTCAGATTTATCAGCCCACACAAGGCCACCTTGCATGCCCATGCATGGCTTGATAAATCTGGATTAACACAAGGCAGCGCAAATCAATGCCTTGCATTACTGTAACCCTAGGGAGGTGTTCCATTGTTGGAGAGTGGGTGTTCCCATGCATCCACCCATGGCTTTTGGTGCATTTCCAGATTTACCATTAGTCGTAGACCTAGGAATGCATCAAAATGCTACGCCTCCCTAGGGGAGGTGTAACGAGGAGAAATATCTTCATTTCTCCTCGTTTTTTCACCTTTCTATGTATGCTGCATTCTGCAGCACACATAAAAGGAAGACAATGCCTCACTGAATTGTTTTTGTGCAGGAAGGTGTCCCTTCCTGCACAAAAACAATCCTGCTTACAATAAAGGCACACTTGCACCATGGTGCAAGGGAGCCTGCGGTGGCACTAGGCAGCCAAAAGTGCACCAGTGTGAAGAAAGGACAGAAATGGGCTGTATGATGTTAAGTACGGCGCATTCCTGCCCTTTCCTTTTCACTCAGTGCAGCTCAGCACGGTGGCCTACTGCGTTGCGCTGTGCCAAAGTATGATAAATATGCCCCTAAATGTCTCGGCTAGATCTATAGCACCTATAAGTAAATTAAGTTGCCTTTCTGGTATAAAGCCCTTCTGATCCATATGAACAATTGAATGGATAGAATTTGCTAGTGTCTTCTCTATTATTCATGTGAAGATTCTATAGTCACGATTTAATAGTGAAACAGGGCTATATGAATCAGATTTATTTGATCTTTGTTTGGTTTCAAAATCTTTATGAAGGGGCTTTATACCAGGAATGAGGGATCTCTCCATTATTCATGTATACTGAAATTAATAACACACCCCAGACCGTGATCAGTTCCAGAATTATGGATAAAAACACAAAGAGAGGGAGAAGGGTAGACCAGTTTGCCTTCCCAGCCAACCAATATATTTAACAAAATCAGGACGAGTCTCCTACCTGTTTAGCTTGTGTTCCAATGACCACTTTCTCATAGTCTTTAAGGTTACAGTGCCTTGGAGCCCACAGGGTGTTTGAAAAGAGCCCTCACTCACCTACCTAATAGGTGACATGCTTCATCATAGGGATCCCACCCGGGTTGCCGAATGCTCCCAGGGTGTGCTGCGATGAAAGATTACAGCGGAACTGGTTTCTTTTAGAGTGATATTGTTCCAAGGCACTGCAACCTTAAAGACTATGAGAAAGTGGTCATTGGAACACAAGTTAAATAGGTAGGAGACTCGTTCTGATGTTGTTAAATATACAGGGGCAGATCTACAGGAAAGTACGGCAGCGCGGCACCGCAAGCCCTTTGGCTGCGCCAAGCTGCGGCACTTTAAAAGCACAGGAATGCGACATATTTACAATATTATGTCGCATTCCTGTGCTCTCCCCTGCGCTGGCGCACAAACAGCTGCCATGCGCCAGCGCAGGCACCCTTGCACCATGGTGCAAGGATGCCTGCGTCAAGGGGAGATTGTTTTTGTGCAGGAAGGGGCACCTTCCTGCACAAAAACAATCACTACAGGCATTTTCCTCTTTCAATGCGTGCTGTAGAATGCAGCAGGCATTGAAAGAGGAAAAAACGAGGAGAAATGAAAACATTTCTCCTCGTTGTGCCTCGCTATGCCACCCCTAGGGTGGCGTAGCATTCTAACGCATTTCCAGGTTTACGATTCCTCGTAAATCTGGAAATGTGTCAGGTTCCATGGGTGTTGCGTGGGAACACCCACAGCAACACCCATGGAACGCCCCTTTTACGCAAAGTGTTGCATGTAAAGGGGCAGTATTTACAAGGACAGGAAAGGTCACGCAGGGTGGCTTTTCCTGTCCTTGTAAATATGGGGCAGTGAAATGCGCCGCCGGTGCGTCACGAAAAGTGACGCGCTGGTGGCGCAAGGGGCTTGTAAATCTGCCCCACAGTTCCAGAATTAACCTGTTATAAAGCTCCCTGCGAACCCATCTGGGCCTGCTGCCTTACTATTTTTTAATCTCTTGACCTTATTTGTGATCTCCTCTTCTGTTATTTCTGCCTGGAGGCCCTTGATTTGCTCAGCAGTAAGGGATGATAATTTTTTACCTAAAAGCCAGCTTTTAACATCAGTTGACTCTTGGTTAATATCCTCAGTATTTTCCTTCCTGATTGTTCATAATTTCAACTTTTATTTCCTCTGTTGAGGTTAAGCCCCTTCCTGTAATTGCAGTATTGCCCTGCCCTAGGAATTGTTATATAATTTTTGCAGGGGGTCCTTGTTACTTTGCACTCGATAAGCCCCTTCCTGTACCATGCTCCGTTAATAGAACAATATGATTTCTCACTAAGTCTACTTTGGTCTTCCGGGCTAACAGTGAGCCGCTTTTCTCTCCATACTCAAAGTGCTGCATCTTACTAACTTTCCACTTGTCTTGTATCTTCTTCTCCAAGCAGATTTTAAGATGTTTTTGTAGTTTCTCTAACTCCAATCTCAGAGTAGGATTAGGCCAGACCAGCTTCACAGCATCCATCTGTATCTCTTGAGTAGGGTTGGGCGGCACTCGTGGAGTTTCACTCTGCGTAATTCCGCGGAGTTACGTGAAAACTCAGGAAAACTATGCAGAGTTCAGTGAACAGGCAGAATTTGGCATGTTGTGCTGCTCGCCATGATTTTTAGTGCTGGGAGCTCATTCCGTGCTGAAAAATCAGCGCCAATGGCACCACACCACAGGGCGCTGCTTCTTGAGTTGATTTTGCTACCGCTCGAGTAGATTTTCTACTTGAGCAGCAGCTTTCTCACCGTGACCAGTTGCGACTGCCCGCTTTGGAGAAATCTTGCCGGGTACCCTCCTGGCAACCAAAAATCGCACTGGGAATGCCAAATCTCGCTAGCCAACTTACTGTTGGCGAGCTGCGCACAAGAAATAATTGCCACATGGCGGTTGACGGAATTTGGCCGGAACTCTTCATTACATGTGTAATGTGGAGTGGCCAAAACTCCGCAAACTCTGCCGGCAGAGCAGAATTCATTGTCCACCCCTACTTCTGAGCAATTCTTTTACAAAGTTCATTAATATTACCCAGTGTCATAAAGACCTCTCTATAAGTAATCTTACAGAAACACCCCCTTATATATCCTTTATAAGCATCTAAAACCATAGTATGTCCTACTGTTCCTATGATTTGATAGTAAAAAACCCGGGTTTCCAAGCTTAACTCTTCTATAATTGATTCATCCAGGAGAAGAGCAATATTAAGCATCCACCTGGAGTTAGGCTTTGCAACAGGTAATTCTAAAACAAGTGAAAGCGCAGTGATCAGACCCGGTTGCTGGAAGGTGAGTTATTAACTAAACCGTTTGTGTTGTAGACTTCTTTAAAAGAAAATAGTTTATTCGAGAATAATGTCCATATTTTTTACTGTAATATGTGAATCCTCTCTTCTCACCAGACTTTTTGCACCAGATGTCAACTAGACCCAGGCCTCCATCGTGTACCTTAATTTCCTTCACATTCTCAGTGTACTATTATAAAGACATTTTGAAGTTCCATCTATCTTACTATCCATAACAACATGAAAATCCTCCTCCCGCAAACATGGAGTAGAAGAATCTATCAAATGTCTCTGTAAAATGTTTAAGAATGATGGATCATCCCAATTGAGTCCATAATACCTTGCGCCTGTCCACTCAAATGAGCCCGTCAGAGTGACAATTAATCATCTACCAGAGCAATCAACTTTTATATCTGATGACTGTAATCCCAGAGTACCTCATGATTATTATAGTCACCCCTTTTGTATGTCCTCTTTGATCAGAGCAGACAATATCCTGTACCCAAGCAAATTTTTTAAAACACAGTTTACACTCTAAACTTTCTAAGTGTGTCTCCTGAATAATGATCATTCGGGCTTCAATGCTCCTGAAATATTCTTTTATCAATCTTTGCTTTTTACCTGTTCTCAAACCATTGATATTCCAAATTATAATTTCTATAATTCTACTAAATTCTTCTAAAGGTAGAGATACCCCAACCTCCCCCCTGTACCTCAAGTTCCACCTTACCACTGAGGTCATCTTTCCTGCTAGTAGTTGGCTCTTCATTACTACTGCTTCTCTGGGAATTTTGTTGCTCGACCGGAGGAATTTTTAAATACAAAAATCCCTATGCTCCCTACCTTTGTGTACACATTCCTGAGTAACCCTCCCAACATTACATGGTGTCATCTTCTTGCCTTCTCTAACTAAGTTGCTAAGATCCCTTGCCTCTAGATGTCTACTTTATAAATACCATGATTGTCACAACTAAACATACTATGTCCCCGTGAACAAAACATCACAGGCTTCCCCATATCTAGCAGTTCTTCTAATAATTAGCTCCTATTGTGTGGACCTCATACTCTTCTTTGAGGGTGTACATCTAATTTCTCCACATTACCCTCAACATTGCAGGGAACCTAAGTTGAACATTAGCCCCTAGTCCTTTCAGGTCCTGCATCCCCCGCCAAAATCCCACTGCTTTTGTGCCATAGTTTTACCTACATTTCACCTAATTTGGTAGGAAAACGTGCTGTAGGCCATAGTTTTAGCATGAAGAGCAACCGTAAGAATTAACTCTTTTAGAGAATATGCCTGGAAGTTCACCAATATCTTCCACTGGGATTTATGATTAGGATTTCATCTACAAGGATCCCTGTGGTCCCTCTGAATATCAGCCTCTAAGCTAATATCTGGTCTGTTCTTCAGGGGGTCCTCCTTTAGGATCTTAATAACAAAACATTTTAAGTCAGTGCCTTCTGCCCCCTCAGGTATGCTTAAGATTCTTAGGGCCAGATGCATCAACAATCCATTTTGCGATTTCCTAATTGCGAATTCTTGCGATTCGCAATTAGAAAATCGCAAAATTGAATGCATGAAAGTGTGTTTAACACTTTCTGCGATTCCTAGGGGATCGCAAATGACCTACCTCATGAATATTAATGAGGTAGGTCGCAATTTGCGACCCCCTAGGAATCGCAAAAATCACGGGGATGGTGGCCTGCTGGGGTCAGCAGACCACCATGTCCGTGATTGCTTTTAAATAAAGCAATCTTTTTTTTTGTAAAGCAGCCCGTTTTCCTTAAAGGAAAACGGGATGCTTTACAAAAGAGAAAATGAAAACTTTTCCTTTCATTTTCTAAGAGCAGGCAGTGGTCCCTGGGACCACTGCCTGCTCTTAGAAAATGCATTTACAGATATTCACAAAGGGGAAGGGGTCCCTTGGGGACCCCTTCCCATTTGCGAATGGGTTACCACCTACTTGAAGTAGGTGGTAAAATGCAAATGTTTTGCGACCGCATTCCGGTCGCAAAACATTCATGCATACCGATGCGATTCAGTATTAGGAAGGGATGCCCTAAACACGCCCCTTCCTAATAGCAAATCGCAAACCCATTTTGCGATTCGGTAACAGGTTACCGAATCGCAAAATAGGGTTTGCTTCATCAGAAAGGCATTTTTTTGCGTTCGCAAACGGTCGATTCTGCGAATTGGCCGTTTGCGAAGGCAAAAAATGCTTGATGCATATGGCCCTTAGATTATTCCTTCTAGATTGGATCTCTAGTCTTTCAATATCTTCTCTCAATTGCTTAGTCTACTGTTTCAAGTTAGTGATTCCTTCAGTATTTTTGGTGAGCCCCAAATTTGTCTGTCCCATTTTTCCCTCCAAAAGTCTTGTCCCCTCTGCCAAATCATCAGGTTGGTATCTAATGCTGAACACGTTCCTTGAATTTCCTTTTGATTTTGCTCTGAGACCTCAAACTTTGACATAATCTCGGCTTTTAAGCCCAATAAAAATTCCCTAACTGAATCATCTACCTAACAACATTCACAGTATCCCCCTGAGCAATACAAGCCTCCCCACTTCCAGGAAATGTGGACTAGGCTGAACCTGTACCGGGGTTACTGCTGGTTGCTTAAAAAAATCCGTCATTACCTCAACATTGCTAGGGCCTCTCAATCTTGCAGCTATTGTCAAGGGTCTTCCCACTGCCTTTCGGGACCTTCAGGCTGCTGCAAGAACTGTGCTTGCGTTGTACTGGCAACCAAACCCGGGCAGTCAGCATACGCCCTGTCTGAACGGAGGCTGATGCTGAACACCAATGCGGAAGCAACCTGCCAAGTTCTCCTTCCCCCAAGGGAGCCCTGCATGAGGAGAGTCTGTGCCGAAAAGCTGCAATCGACACCCACAATTGAAAAAAAGACCTGTGGGGAAAACGGGACAACTGAGGTAAGGTCAAGTCATCTCAAGTGCTTTGCAATCTTCCAAGTGCCACAGAAAGAACACCTTCTCCCCAACAAGCTCCCCGACCGGCGCTAGCCTGCCGCCATGTCCCTCGGCGATGGACTTTTTCACCCCAGGCCAGGATCACCCATATTGAAACTTGTTGTTCTATATGCAAATTCCTCTGCGTTGACATAAGATCACAATTTGTGTCAAATTAACAGAAATAAGAATTGCAAATCAGGGTTAAATATTGGTATTGCCCTTGCCAGCACAGTTACTTCACCAACAAACCAACTGGTCCAGAGCAAACAAACACACATATACAATGGAGTAAAAAAAGAGCAACTCTGGATTATCAGACTGAATTATATCAACCAACTGAAAGATAATGGAGTGGGTGTGGGAAGGGAGGCAAAACAGTAGCTTGGTGTCACCCCATTCTAAAATGTCTCAAAACCTTTAAAAGCATGCACGAACAGCAACAAAAGGACATAATGAAGTAATTACATTGGCTTAAGGACAAAGAGATCTGACAGATACCAAATGTGTGCTTCAATTAGTTTAACTTCTCTGGTATCTAGGGAGACTTTGGCTGCATCAACTTGGGTGGACATGACATGAGGCCTACAATTTTGCTGAATCCAGTACAGATCCCTTAATTTTCAACTGGATCAGTTCCTTCTTAATATGTCACAATTGACTACGTCTGACCTGTGTTGCACAGCTGTAATCAAGGAAAATCAGGCTCCTTTTCACACATGGAACTGTGCTTCTCCACATGCTAGCTTCCCAAAGTATCAACTCTTGTTGCTGCAGGCAGCTCAACTCAGCTATCACTGTCCCGTTGTATTTCAGTATCCTTCTGTAGCATTTGCTAGGAAGCATAACCCATGTTAACTGCCACTTCTGAGAGGAACTCACTCATCAAGATTTTCTTCTAAAGGAAGCACTGAATCAAAGTGAAAATGGACCCATCTGTATTGTACCCTCCAAGGACGCACACCAGTGAATATTTGCAGGCCTCGTGGTGTCTTCCTAAAATGTAACGGATCCATCATTTTTTTGCTCACCACGCCATTCCAGTTTTGGACCCAGCCATATGCAAATCAATCTTGACCTTGCTCCCCAAAGGGAATAGTTCAGCCTGAACTGCCAGGCCTGGTCCTCCCCGTACCATTTTGTTGGCTACACACTTCTTGAAGTCACATTGTCGATTCCAGTATATGTAATCAAGTCTTCACCTGGGAGACCTAAGCTGTCACATTCGCAGCTCTCCCTCAGTTTTCACCAAACTCTTATCCATAGATGCTATTGTACTCTGGCGTAATGCTGTTAAATGAGAGACTCATTATCTATGTTTCATGCATCTTGGTCTTTGCATTAGTTGCCTTCAGGTCTTTCTCGTACATCTGAATGGGCTGTAGTCCTGGGACAAAAGGATCTCACATATCCTTTTTTCGCTAGGCATGTTCTCTTTAAGAAGCATTTTGTGCAGATACTAACGGCGACTCTGCATAGAAAAAACTCACTGTATTGTGCCTAGCAATGGGAATTAGCAATCCAAGGAGTCATTCAATGGGCCAAAACCAGCTGTCGGTAGGCCAGATCTCCATGCGTACATCTAGCATCATTACCCACCTTCTTCCTGGCCCCACATTCCCAGAGCTATCCAGATGCTGCATTGTCAGCCAAAGTTAGACATCTTCCACTCAGGATCGTCACACCCCCTCTTTCTCGGCAGACACTAAGCTGCAGTTTCATCTCTGGTGTATCCTTGTTGGAGCCCACATCTCAGTGACCCACCATCCTAGTTGTCAGCACAGAAGGGGGAGCATACTTCTCTTCCTTGGCAACAGCTGCAGACCTCTGAATGGCTGTGATAGGCCCTCCTGACCTGCAACAGAGCCTATGGCATACAAGGGCATTGTGGCCATCACACACCAGACCATCGCCTAAAGAGCTGCGCCTGAGCTCTGAGAGCATATTTGCTCCTGCGAGAGCAAGCCCTGCCCTGACAAAACTAGAAATTATGATCATACTATTTGACTCTATAAATTGTTTGGTGTGTGCGATAGATCGAAATGAGCCAAGGCCTGTTTAAATAATTTCTCTTTTACAAGGCTATGGGGAGGAGGGGATGTGTTTGTGTGTATGTGTGCCTGCTTACATACTGTTAGTTCCAAACAGGGTATATCCATTTTCTCACACCTGAACCCCGGAGCCCTGGTTTTTCACTTGTTTTCTAAACTCCAGGGTAATGGACCTGGTTGCTGGTCACCCCTGCCATGCACCTTCTATTATGCAATGGAACATTGGATGCCTATAGTAGTTACCAAAAAGAATGCAAAAAGAACAATTGATGGATGGAATGCTGAACAATGTCAAACATTCATCCCTATTATCAGTACTGGCATGCCGGATCTGGAAGGCCACGGCGAATGGCGGATCATACACATAGAACCCCGGTAGCGGCAGTGAGCCCCTTCAGAATGTGACCTGGCCTGTGGCTCCCCGAAGAGCTTGGAAGAGCAGGAGTGGTTGCTGCGCACTACGAAAGAGTGCGATGATTTGAGCCCATCTCCCTTTTAAATGCATTGTGGAGACAGAATGGCCCTTAGAGGAGGTCTTTGGACCCTTTGTAAAGCGGTGGTCCCCCGGGAAGAGGCCTGGCTTGAGACAAAGGTGGACCTCCTATCTGGGGACTAGAGGCCTCCTGAGTGTGTGACGAAGTGGGGGGGATGCCCCCTGGCTGGTGGTTATCCTTGGTAACCCCATTAATATTCCTGCACTACACCGTTTCGAGTTGGATGTTTCCTGCTGCCGTCCCACACAGGGGCGGGGGGACCAGGCTGGGCGCACGGAAGTCTCCTGGCACTCTCTCTGACTTTGGATCTCACCCTGAAATGTACGGTCAGTGGGAACTGATGTGTCACCAGTAGTGATTATAAACCACTGCAGGACTCATCCGGTATATTCAGGTGGAGACCACTCATCGCCACGCAGGTACAGTGGCTCGCTTGGTCCTTAAGTGCCTGCTTGGACATTGGTGACCTGTTCATTGCAGTCCTGATGGGGAAGGCCTGATCCAAATCATCGGGAGTCCCGCCCGAAGCCCCTGACCCCAATAGGGGTACTGTGGCTGAAGAAGATGACGCAGCGCTATCTGGAGACACCATTAGACTCCATCTGGACAAAATCCTAGCAGCCATTGAGGATACCAAGGCCACTCTACAGCAGGACACAGTGGGCATGGGCCTACTCCGAACAGAACACCACAAGCAAGTGGACAGGGTCAGAGGGGTGGAGACCTCCGTTACTGAACTCAGACCTGAATGCACGCTGCTTATGAGTCAAATGGCAGATTTACAGGACAGGGGACAATGTCTCATACAGCGGGCAGAAGATGCGGAAGGCAGAAAAAGATGTAACAACAACAGGGTGGTGGGTCTTCTGGAAGGAATTGAGAAAGGAGATATGGTGGGTTATCTGGAGAACTGGTTGCAAACAGAGGTGGCTACTGGCTTACTCACCCCTTCTACACATTGCAACAAGCTCATCGAGTGCCAGCGAGACCACTGGCCACGAGTTGACCCCCCCAGACCGCTGGTGGCCAGGCTGCTTCACTACAGAGACAGGAATATTATACTACAAAAAGCATGCTCGGAAGGTCCCTATGTGGCGGACAACAGGAAGGTCTTTATATTCTCAGACTTTACGGTGGCAGTGCAGGCCAGGCGAGCTTCCTTCTAAGAAGTCAAGAGAGCGCTCTGTGATAATGGAATTCAATACTCATTGATGCTCCCGTCGAAACTACGGATTGTGCTGGATTGCTCCACGCATTTTTGTGAAGACACGGAATCCGCCTGGACCCGGTTGGAGGCCTACAAGGCGGGAACAACTCTTCCTAAAACACGCTCACGATCTTCAGGTCCCAGGCACTAGGTACTGAATTGTCTGCGCTGGGCCCTGAGCGGGGGCCCCAAAAGTGACCCATCGCCCTCACAGACTGAACTGGAATGTGCAGCAGCGTTGCAGGCAGTAGCGGCATTGTACAGGAACGCAAGACGGTCTTGGAAGATGACACTGCATCGGACCGCAAATCAATGCTGTCTGACTTCATGTCCTCCCATGGAGACGAGATTGGACTTCCAGTGATTACGCCTCGAACAGCAGATGACCTGCTCTGATATCCTTTATTGTATGGGGGCCTGGGGGTTCGAGTGTGGAAGGAGGCTGGGGAGCGGTGGGGGAGTATTCCTGGGCTGCCTCATATTGCCCTGTACGTAGTCTATGGATATTTTCTCCTGGGTAAATTTAGCTGTTTACTGGAAAGACAATTGGTCTGCATATATCGTACTGGGTCTACATTGCACAGAATTGGCTTACCCCTCTTGGCCCGCACCGCACAGAGTGGCCCTTGTAGGCTGACCGGGGGAGGAATACACTTAGGACAAGCTTGATGTGGTTGGTTTGGACGGCCGGCCATTGCCGCACTGCCCTTGGGGTGGGGAGTTCCTATTGAGGGCCGTTTATGCCCCGTTTCCTTCTCTTTTCTTTTTTTTATTCTGTTTTTTTCTTTGTGCATACAGACACCTCACAGTGGTACAAGAGGATGTGGAGGGTTGGTGGGGAGATATTGGGAGACTGTGGATGAGATACCTTGGTGAAATTACTTATGGCTGACCAGCGATCAACCCTGAAGTGCGTGTCCTGGAACATTAGGGGGATGGGTTTAGCCTCAAAGAGACATAGAATTCATAGGTACCTCCGGCGGAGGGGAGTGCAGGTCGCCATGCTCCAAGAGACCCGCCTCACAGGGACAGAGATCGATCGGTTGTGGAATATATGCGAGGCCAGCTTTATGCCACTTCCCATTCGGCTTACACCAGAGGGGTTTTAATATGGATCAGGGCGGGGGTCCCTTTTGAGCTAATCCATTCTATTATAGATAAGGAAGGGAGGTTTGTGTTTGTGGTGGGGAGTTTCTTCAGAAAGGAGATTGCATTGGGATGCGTCTAAGCACCAAACCAGGACCAGATTGCCTTCCTCCACTCACTCTCCATTCATATGGTTGGTGTCCCAATCAATAATCTGCTGATAGGAGGCGATTTTAATTATGAGAAAAATGCGGTGTTAGACTGCTCAACGCCACCACTGATGGGCACTGGGGCGGGTAAGCTGGTGATGGGATTGTGAGACTGGGTTGAGCACTGGGAGATGGTAGATATATGGAGGATTCAGCACAGGGAGGAGCGAGGTTTCTCATAGTTCTCCCATCTCCATAATCTGCATACACGGATTGATAGATTTGTGTGCTCTCAGGAACGTACCCAGAAAATTGCACACTCTGAATACCTGGGACACACCTTATCTGACCATAATTCCGTGCTCCTGGGATTTCAGCTATTGGGGGAACGTCCACCTACACCTTTGTGGCGGCTTAGCCCAACCTCTCTGGAGGACGTGTGTTATCGCAACTCTCTTGCAGAGGTGCTCTCAGATTATTTTGCTCAGAACCAGGGCTCTGCATCATCGAGTGTAGTGGAGTGGGAGGCTTTTAAGGTGGTGGTCCATTGTCGTTGTATTGGGTTTACGGTAGGCACCCAGAGGGAACTCGACAGGGAACTCCAAACACTAGAAGACAAATTGCACGTCCTGGATGGGCCCTTGGCACCTAGGCAGGAGTTCTGGAGGAAATACAGGAGACAAGAGAACAACACAGGGCCATATTAGAGAGAATGTGCAGTCATGATTATAAACAATACATTAATAAAACACAGGAATAGGAAGGCAAAGCTGGGCGGTTCTTAGCTTGGCTCATCCGGCCGGAGTCACGGGGGGCCCTATCATGCATATCCGACAGAGAGATGGTCACTCTTTACACTCACCCACAGCTATCAATGGCGAGTTCATGACTATTATAAAGGCCTGTTCGCCGCTCCTGCGCTTCTCCAGGCGGCAACCCTATCGGACTATTTAGCGGCCATTATGCTGACTTCCATCCCAGAGGAATGAAGTAGAGATCTGGGAGGACCTATAACAGCACAGGAGATCCAAGTGGCTATTTAAGATATGGGGTAAGACACCATGTCCTGATGGTCTACTGATCGAGTTCTACGGGACTTAAGCCGTGACCTTGATCCCTCGGTTGGTACAGTTATACGCTGACTCATGGTGACTTGGTGAACTCCCGAAGTCTACTAATGATGCCATGGTCATTCCACTTCCCAAAACCAAGACTCAGGGAACCCGTGTTACCGAGTTCCTCCCTATCTCTATGTTGAACATAGACTTTAAGATACTTAGTAAGGTATTGGCCCTCTGCTTGCTGCCCCATTGGCAGACTCTCATTCATGAAGATCAAAGTGGCTTCATCCCCAAAATCGTAGGCGACTTTACCACGTGATGCATCACCCTGAGGCCCTGGTAAACAGGGATGCAGTGCTGGTGTCGGTGGACCTCGAAAAAGCGTTTGACACAGTGCGCTGAGACTATCTTTTTGAGGTGATGTCCAGGATGGGCATGGGTGAGAGCTGGGTTCATTAGGTCAAATTATTTTACACTGCCCGACGGCCCGGGTGAAGACGGGCACCGCGATATCCTCGCAATATGCGGTTTGTAGAGGCACGAGGCTGGGATGCCCCTTTGTCCCCGCTGTTTTTCGCTCTGGCCATTGAATCCCTTGCGGTGCTTCTTAGACGGGAATGTTGGGGCTCAGGTGTAAAGTGTTGTCTCCCTCTATGCAGATGATATTCTTCTTTATCTGAGGGACGGAGTGCAGGGCATTACGTGTGCTCTGGGTTGTTTGCGGACGTTTGAGCTGGTGTCTTTACTGAGAGTCAATAAGACCAAGACACACATCCTCCCTTTCTCTACGGGTGTGGCACAGCCGCAGGGCCTCCCTCAGGATTTGATGTGGTTGCCCACCTCCTTCCGATATTTGGGGATCCAAATTTTTCATAACTTGGATGATCTTCGAGAGGCCAATTTGGGGAATGCCCTCCACTCCCTGAAAACCTGTGTTCCCTTTTGGAGTTCCCTCAAATTGCCCATAATGGCTAGGATTACGCTTACTAAGATGTTCATGCTCCAAAGACTCCTCTATTTCTTTGCAAACCTACCTGTGGGAGTACTGGTATCCTGGATTAAGCAGCTGGTTACCCTGGTACAGGACTTGATATGGGACAGGGGTCTTCGGCGCCCTGTGGAGGAAGGATGCCGGGGAGTTCCAGACTTTGAACTTTACTTTTTGGCTACCCAACTCCAGTGGATTGCACGATGGCTTGACTGCACCACTTGGGGCGGACTGGGGGCGATTGGGCTCTCATCATACAGGTAACTCTTGTTGGCCAGGCTACTCTGTCCACTAATGGTCCTACAGCGCCCGGGGGTGCTACTTACTGCAGCTATAAAATGCTGGTGTAGATGTGTAGTGAGGACAGCGGGGACGGCATTATATGCACCAGCGCTGCCCTTGGTAGGCCTTCTTCATGGTGATCCCGTATCTCACTTTACTGCTGGGCAAATGGCAGCTTGAACAGACGCTGGGCTTGTTACTGTGGGTGATTGCTACCATCAGAGTACCCTGCTACCATTGGATGAGTTGATGGAGCAGTATGACTTGCCGCCACAACAATTCCTTACGTATGAGGCACTCACATGGACATTGCAAGACCTGTGGGTGGGGGATCGGGATGAACCTGTGACTCATACCGTACTGCAATTACTGGCCTCCCTGGGATCAACCAGACACCTGGTGACCTAGTTTTATCACTCCCTAGCAGCAATGGTATGCCTTCCCTTACTTGCTTTGTGGGGCAGATGGGAAAGAGTTCTAAAACGGGAACTATCAGACTTGGAATGGCAAAACATTTGTCCTCTCCCAGGAAGATCTCTAGGAATACCAGGCTGAAATATACCCAGTTTAACTTTATGCATATGACATACATGACTCCACACAAACTTCAGGTGGTATACAGAGGCGAGCCCCACCCCTGCGCTAGGTGTGGTCACTTGGACGCTGACTTTGCTCACATGATATGGCATTGCCCCACAATAAGACCCCATTGGGCAGAAATAGTTGTGGCTTTGGAGGCGACACTTGGCCGTTCCCCTCCATGCTCTCTGGAGGCGTGCGTTCTGGGCATGTTCCCGAGACCGACCCCGCGAAAAGTGGGTACACGATTTATAGACTTGGCATTAGTGCTGGCTAAAAGACGAATAGCTATGGCCTGGAAAGTGGCTGAAGGACCTCGGGTCCAAACTTGGTGGGAGGATGTTACCCAATGGGCGAGGGCCGTGGAAAGTGTGATAGCCAGAGAAAAGGCCAGGGGGTATGGGTTTGCTCTATAGTAGACCTATGGATCGAAGTGTTGGTGGCGTGGGAGCATCCGGAGATTGGCCAGGGGTAGACCTTGGGGAAAGTAGTGACCCACTAAAAGATGAAGTGTATGGGGAGCCGGGAGACTAGGAAATGGGAGTGTCTTTGGTAAGACTCGGGACCCACCTATAGGGCCTTAGGCGTTCTGTACTACATGGACAAGGCGATGATTGCATACTGAATTCCGCGGCAAGGCCTTCCTAACAGGGAAAATGATTTGGGGCATACGAGAAGCCAGTTATACTGCTATGAGGGAACCTCCCAGCCTTTGTCCCCCACACCCATGCCAATTGTTGGCCAATGCCCACTAAAGTTCAGGGCTGGCGATTCGAAGCTGACTGTCTTAATTCACTCTGCAAGGTCAATCTGTTTATTTGTATTTTTGTTTGTTGAATGTATTTTTCTTTTTGATTCCCTGTTACATATCTGGCATTTCATTTCCCTTGAATGTGCATTCATTGTACTGTTGTGATGTTCACATACTCCCCTTCATAAAGACAAGGGGTTATTTCATGTGCTATTTAACGATGCCTAATGTTAGTAACACCTACGCCTGTCTAGACTTGGCAATATATGTTGGAAATAAGAGTGTGTACAACCTACTCCTTATATGATACGCTTTCGTGTCATGTTAATATGAACAAAATGGCAATAAAAAATCCTTGGAAAAAAATGTCTCTTAGGTCCACACACAACCTGAGCTTACCATTGGGAGTTTATCCAATTCATTTGAAACCTCTTCTCTGAAACCCATGGGGATGTTCCTCCTTTAAGATGATTCTGTGCTGGAATCCCTTGAGCTCCCTAACACGGTCAGAGAACACTCCAGGAGGCTCATTCCAAATATTTGCACTACCGTCTAACTTACCTTGGTCCCGCCACCCCAAAGCTGATGGACCTGCTTTGGAGACATATAATTTGCATTCAGCCTCCTGGCTCTAAAATTGGGACCTCAATTTCCTATATCCCAATAAAGGAATGGGCTCTCCGGTTTAACGTTTGGGAGAACTGTCTGGCAACTCTAGGCTTAAGCCTAACACAGGTTTGAACTTCTCATTCCACACCGTCTCACTCACTATGGTGTAGGGCAGGGGTCTTCAAACTGTGGGGCGCGACCCCCAGGGGGGCCGTGGAGCGATGCAAAGGGGGTCGCGCCTTCCCAGTCACACTTCTGCCGAGGCCCAAGGTCTTCAGCCCCCCTCTTCCCCCGTCCTGCGTCTCAGCCCGGGCTGCTGCAGTGCAACTCGAGCTGCTGGGGGCTCAGCTGGGCAGTGTCTGGAGTCTTATCTCCGGCACGCCCGAGTTTTTCACAGGTCTTTAAAGACCATTTGCATATTTACATGCCTTTGTAAACTGGTTACAGAGGCTTAGGTTTTTTCCTGGTTCCAGTACCCCCTGGGCCCCCACTCTGCCTATTCCTTACATTTGTATTTTACATTCACTGCTGCAGTGTGAGAATGCATTTCATGAAAAGGAATATAAAGTAGGGTTGCCAAAAGAAAAATGCCTGCCGTGTTTTGTTTAAAGAGCCTGCAAAGACCTCCTCTTGACACTAAATAGACTTATAAATAAAAAAGTATGTATGCATTTGTTATGTGACTTTTCTGTCTTTGTTCTCTTTCATTATCAGTCATGGATCATTGAGGCAGCCCTAGAACACAATTAAAAGTGCTTTCTATTTATATTTGCTGTTCGAAGTATGCACAGATAAGTGCTTAAAATACAGCTTTAGGTGACTGCTTATTTTTGTACTGACTGGGCCATCAAAATAATCTGCTGGCAACCCTAACCATAGGACTGGAAGTTTGTTGCAGGATCAGCACATTATTTATTTCCTCGATCCCCGATTAATGCCATAATAGCAATAGTTTAACTTAGATCTTAAACCCTACGCGGCCGTCCATAACATGCTGAGTTACTTCAAGTGTCTGGGAATGCACTCTGCATTCAGACAACTCACTCGTCATTCTCGCCCTTCACTTTCACGCTCACCCTGCATTCACAGCGATCACAATGCACTCACACCATTCACCCGCTCACCCTGCACTCACAGTGATCACTCTGCACTCACAATGCACTTGCGCTGTTCATCCTATACCTCACCCTGCAGTCACACGAGTACACTACTCATCCTGCACTCATGTGACACTTCACTCACCTGTCCCCCTCACTGCTCAATATGCAACTCACTCAAACAAGCCCATCAGTAATCATACACTCATTCGTCCCATTCTGAACTTGCATCCGCACCTAAATTCATAAGCCACCTCACTCACCCTGCAGTCACTCCTCTTACCCTACTCTCACACTGTTGCATCGCTCACCGTGCACTCACATGGGCACTCTTGTCACCCACACAGTGCAGAGGGTTAACGTTCCTGCTACAAAGAATATGTACCATGCAGATCACAGAAATGAGTGTGAGTAAACTATGAGTAGCGCTATAAAAAAATGAAATGTTTGTCAGAAAGGTGCTATAGAGAGATGATGTGAATTGTTGGTGAGTGGCAGTGAAGGAATTCATGGAGAAGGAGGAAACGGGGGTGGGGCACCAAAAAAGACTGTTGCACAGTGTGCGACCAGTGTTAGGACCAGCCCTGTCTGGGAGTGTTAATGGTGAAGTGAGAGGTTGAATGGGGAGAGTTCAGAAGTTGTAAAAAGGGGTGAAAGAAAATGGCCGGCAAAGTGAGAGAGGGATCCGGGGTTAGGAGAGGACAGAGGGATGGAAGGGAGGGGGTGAGAGGAAAGCTGCATGGGTAAACTGCTTAACTCTGCACAAAACCACCAGGGTTTTAAGGGACCCCTGCTTCTCCCGGCCAGGGCCAAGTGAGCTTCTAATGTGGCAGCACGTATTCCTGCGGAGTGGAAGGCCCTTCACAAAGGTTGACTAGAAATCTTTCTGATGTTAATTGCTGTATTTTGGTTATACACTGGTACTGATGGGGTGAAATCTTTCCTCAGTGTTACTGTGTACACGGCATCACATATCATTTACCTTTTCTTCCCACACAATTTAGTCAAGTCTGTCACGTAATTTGGTCCTCACCTGCCTCATAATTCCAGTAGCCCTGCCTACAGGTTTAAAAAATTTTGTCAGGAGGGGGTCCTTACGCCTCAAAATGTTGACAGGGGGTCTCGGCATCCAAAAGTTTGAAGACCTCTGGTGTAGGGTGATCCTGAGTCTGCATTGACAGTAATTGTCACACCGCCAATGCAAATTTCACATTTAGGTTATTTCGTATCACCCTGTACCACTAGTACATCTGAGTCTGAGTCCATGCTCAAAACACACATGTTGGTCTCATCAGCATCTGTATCCTGTGTGTCAGACTCAGACTGCTCTTCAAGAAGCTTAATTGCTGCGTTCTTGTTGCCCTTTTTCCTGCAAACATTTAAATAGTGACCCATTATCCCACAACCAGAACACCTTTAATTCAGGGTGGGCATTTTTTATCATTTGCTAAATGACCCGAAAATCCACATCTATAGCACTTCAAACAATTGCTGTACTCAGTTTGTCTCTTTTTGTAGGTTTGCTTAGATTTCTCATCCCATGTGGATACAGACTTCTTGCCCGATTTGATTTACTTAACAACATCTTTACTCTCTTGTTTGCTGTTGGTTTGGAGAGTTTTTTTGTTGTCTGCTAAAACTGCTTTTGCACACTTACCAGTCAGTTCTGCACGTTTTACAATCACCACAACTTCCTGGAGAGGAGACTCCCTCTTACAAAGACTATCCTGTATTGAGGTATTTGTTGCGTGCATGACAGATTGCTCTCTGATGAGCTCATCATTCAATAAGCCAAAATGACAAGTTGATGCTTTGGGGCAGATTTGTAAACCCCTTTTGCCACCGGTGCGTCACGTTTCGTGACGTATCGGTGGCCTAACCTGTTGAGTGATATTTACAAATACACATAAAGCCACCCTGCGTGACTTTACTTGTGCTTGTAAATATCGCCCCTTTTCACGCAACACTTTGCGTGTTAGGGGCGTGACATGGGTGTTGCTGTGGGTGTTCCCACGCAACACTCATGCCCACTGATGCATTTCCAGATTTACGAGCAATCATAAACCTGGAAATGCTTCAGAATGCTACGCTACCCTAGGGATGGCGTAGCGAGGTGCAACAAGGAAAAATGTTTTCATTTCTCCTCGTTTTTTTCTTCTTTCAATGCGTGCTGCATTCTGCAGCACCCATTGGAAGAGGAAATCACCTCAATTGATTGTTTTTGTGCAGGAAGGTGCCCCTTTCTGCACAAAAACAATCTCCCCACGACGCAGGCATCCTTGCACCATGGTGCAAGGGTGCCTGTGCCGGCGCATGGCAGCAGTTTGTGCACCAGCTCAGGGGGAAGCACAGAGATGCAACATATTGTTGTAAATATGTTGCATCCTTGTGCTTCGAAACTAACGCAGCACGGCGCGGCAAAATGACTTGCGGCACTGCGCTGCATTTGTTTCTTGTAAATCTGCCCCTAAATTCTTTAGAGCAGAAATGTATTGCTCCACTGTTTCCTCCTTCAATTGTTTTCTGTGGTAGAATTTATACCTGTCTATTCCCACGCAAATGGTGGGGGCATAATAAACATCTAGATTATCCTTAGCGTTTACAAAAACTTTGCCTCCCACCTGTGGTTCTTATGCAATGCAATTGTATAATCTCAACCCCACAGGGTCTAAAGAGTGTCATTAAATCTTCTTCTTTTTCTCTGGAGTGAAATCATCATCTTCATCAAGGGAGGAAATATAATTTAAAAAATATTCCTTCAATTCCTAACACTTAAGTGCATTCTCCCCAGAGGATGGCAAAAATGGTTGAGGTGAAGTTCAATTGAGCGCACCGCTTGAAGCCATAAACCCAATCAGTAGTACAAAGCAGAATTAAGTATTTCAGTATCAAACAGAACCGAAAATCAAATGCTGTTTAGCTTAGTCGAGAAACATATCTATACCCTCCATGCAGTGAAACCATGCAGAAGGCGTACCACTACTGTGAAACACATTAAAAAGTACTTACTGTTGTGCGCATCACCATGTTTCATATATGGTGTACACGTCACCGATGTGAATGCACAAACAAATATATATGTCCCCCACCATGTGTGCTTATCACCGCTGCCACAACTGGTCAGAAACGCGCTGCCCAGTATGCACTAGAGCCTCTTCAGTAAGGCATGCATATCGCCGTTACTCCGCTATGTGATTGTCACCTTCACATCAATACATTCTGACCAAATAAAGATGCCCGCCAACGTTGGTCCCAACGTAAACGTCCTATGTGCAGCAAGACTCGACAGATCAGCCAACAGCTTCTTTGAACAAGGCGGATGGCCACGTCCCCCGCAGGGGGACACTAGAGGGGACAGCCCCTTAGCATTTCCCCACCTCCCGGAAGGGGGCTAGTAATTTTTCTATGGCCACCTGGCCGGAAGGGGACAATCGCAAGTGTGGATCTCGCCTCCCCCAGGGACGACGCACTAACAGGAGGCTGAGGGTATTTAGGTGGGCAGCTCACCTGGGCAAGCCCTCTTTTCCGGACTTGCGACAGTTTTCCCACAAGAAAAAAGGTGTTTGTTGTGTTTTGTTATTCATAATGCAACTGTATAACTGTGTTTTCCAAGTTAGGATCCCTATAACAATATGTGAGATAACAGAGGGGCTAGGGGTGGGAATGCTATGGTGCTGACAGCTCGAGGCACAAACTCTGGAACTCCTTGGTAAGTTGAATGACACGCTGCTGCACCAACAGTTCACCACAGGCTCCGCTCTCAAAAGAGTAAGAAAAAGATCTGTAAAAGCAAGTAAAGCTCAACCGCGCACACGTATTACCTCCTTAAGTCATTGAAATATGTGTATGGTTTGGAAAACGCAAATCCATCCAAACAGCATAAAAGCATATCTTTGAACTAGCAGGCGGCATAGGTCCGTGTGCTGGGGCTACTCATCGCCACACCTTCAAGTGTAGGAGTAGGATTTATTGTAGGAATAAAGCCCCAGCAACAGAAGTAACAGCAACTGTCAGCTCCTTATTACACCAGCCGGAGAAAAGTGTTGCTGTCACCTACATTCCATATTACCTCATACAATTCCAAATCCACACTGGTAAACTAGGGAAACCCTAACAGATCAAACTAAGGACGCATAATGATAATACACGTAATAAAGATACTACTATACAGGAGAGCGCGTGCAGCGGCGCCTAAGATGGCCACCTGGTCACGGAGCTCCGTATCGCGTCAGGAATGGCGTAATTGATATGCGGCTCCCGCGATTCTAAAACAACTGGAATTGGGCAAGTAATTGCTTTGGAACATGTCCTGCATTGAGTGAAGGTCTTTTTATCCTGTTTTTGGGATTTTTTATACTTATTTTGGGCTCCTAAACTCTTTTTCATTTTTGCGGCCGCCATTTTGTTTTTTGGGCACTTTGATTCTCCTCAGCACTGGACTGTTTGTGACTGTTGGTGGCGCTTTTTTCCCTCCCTATATTGGTTTTATCTTGCTTTAACCTGCCCTGAGCCTCTTGGTCTGCTGAGATTTGCGCAGCTGGCAAACTGACTGTCTTTCTAGCTCTGGGAGATTAGTGGAGGGAAGCATATGTTTACTACTGTCTGCGTTCTTTTCTCGACTACGCACTTCAAGGTTACTTATGGGCAGAAGCAAAAATGTATTGTATTCAAATAAAAGCAGCGCTTCTAAGGTAACTAAAGCTGATTCTTCGTGTACTGAGCCCTCCATGGACTGTTCGTTCTCTGCAGTAGATATGGCTCAGTCATCTACCTCTCGGTCAGTACCGCTGCCCTTATCGACTTCTAAGACACAAGCAGTACCTACGGCTAATAAGCGCCTCAAGCAAGATCCGCCTTCTCCTCCTAAACGTCCTACTCCTGTATCTTTAGATACTATTTTGGAGGTGATACGCGCTTTGCGCCCATTTATTGAGGAGACCAACAGTCGCCTACAAGTGATGGATAATAAGTGGTCCTCTATGGATTCTCGACTTTCCTTAGTGGAATAACGTGTCAGTGATGTCCAGAATACTGCTGTAAAAATAGCAACGTTGGAGAAATATATTTCACTCCTTAAAACATCTGCTGAGGATCTTGAAAACAGGAACAGACGTAATAATCTACGTCTTTATGGTCTTCCGGAGGGACTTGAAGGGAATAATCTGTGAGAAGTTGGCCTGGCATATGCTGTCCACTAATTATAGTGGGCACCTTTCACCAGTCCAAATCGACTCTTATGGTAGATAGGTTAAAGACAACCTTATTGAAAGCTATCCTAGTGGTAGCTATGGAGAGCAGCCTTCAGGCTAAGTCTTGAAGGAATGTAAAGCAGCTTGTTTTACCAGTCTATAATCTCTTGAGTGACCAAATGAAAGAGCACCACACCAGGTATATATTCAAAATATATGTATTTATTACTAAACACACCCCTCTAGTCTCTTTATGAGGCTAGAGTTCAAGTACATAGGTTATAAGATCTTAAATCACAGTAATAGCACAAATACACGTTTGGGCCCTAGCGTACCAAACCATATACCAATAAAGTGGTATGCGAACCACGACTGAACTAGACACTAGGCCTAGAGCCTCTAGAAGTGCTTGGACCACAAGGAACCACCCAAGGTAGTGACACAGGGGACCCACGGGAGACGCGTGCAGTGTAAATACACAACCGCGATACGCCGTTAACTTCTATGGAGAAAGTCGGGATCGGAAAAATAGAGGAAAGGGACACTTAAAAGAGGACTAGGACAAAACCCTTTGAGATCTAGGACTTTGAAGAGTCTCTACCCACGGGAGCACTGGAGTACTCGTGTTACCTCACCCAGGGAAGCCGGGTGCATAGGTGCCTTTCGGGGTCGGGTTTCGTCGTCGTTTCTTATGGCGATCTGCTGCAAAGTGCTGCTGGCGACCAGGAGAAAAGTGTCCGGGTGGATCCAAGAGTGGATCGGAGTTCTGAAGAACCTGAAAGCAGAGGGGACAGAGTCTGGGTCACTAGCCAGTGACCAGGAAGGCGATGGACAGATGCCCACCGATGTCGAGTGCTTCAGGTTCGTTGACGGTCGTCTTGACTCTTCAGCCACGAGGTCCGGGAGGTGTTGTCGGCGACCAGGAGCAGGATTCGGGCTGTTGCTCGATGTCTGTCGAGTGCTGAGGTGTCGGCGACCGGATTGGACCCAACAAGCCTTGGCAACAGCAAGTCTCGAGTAAGATGTAGATCGTTGATGGTGCAGACCAGCAAGGTCTGGGGAACTCACCCAGCGAGGGTAAGTGAGGGCAGGCCTGGAGCAACCAGACTGCCAAGTAAAGAAAAGATTGGCCTTCGTTGAGGGCTACTAGCCAACGGGCTAGCGACCGCGAAGGAGCCTCGTGACGCCGCACGTGGAGCTGGCTTACAGGACACTCGTGGAGTGGGGGCCAGTGATCTTCAGTGCAGGTGGTGCTGGAGGCTAGGGCTACTCGGAGCCCAAAGCACGACTTCTTGGGAGACCCAGAAGATGATGCACTTGCAAGTGTGCTCGGTGTCGAGGGGTCACGGTCTCAAGTCACCCACGATAGCCACGGGCCTCAGCTTTGCTGGGGACTCAGGGTAGCCTCAGGGAAGTCTGAGAATCCACCTCTGGTGATGCGATGACTTCGGCGTCCGACGGGAGCTTCAGTGATGCGAACCGGACAGATGCTTCTTTGGTGCCTGCCAAGCAGGGGAGTCACTCCTTGACCCCAAGGGAGATTCTTCAGTCCTCTAATCGTGAGTAGAGCGTCGAAGGTCCAGGATTCCATTTCAGAGTTTCGTCCAGGTATAATCTAATCTTGCTGTGGCAAGGGTTCCCCATTTTAACCAGTAAAACAGGGAGGGACTAACTCTATGACCCCACCTATGGGAGGGTCAAGGGAGGGGTGGCTACACCCACTTCCCTTTGTCCAGTTTCGCGCCAGAGCAGGGGCAGGTAGCCCCTGAGCTGGTTTGAACTGGCATATGCACAGAGGAGCCTTTTGCTCCCCAGTGCAGGACTTCAAAGCACTCTAAGAGTGCACCCACCCAGCCCCAATACACATTATCCTGTCTGGGGAGGTGGTCACACCTCCCTGCAACAGGAAACCTATTGTCCAGGCCTCCCCTGCCGGAGTTTCGTCCAGCAGCAGGAGGCCAGACTTGTGTCTGTGGCAGCAGCATCCATTTTGTGATGCCAGGGCTTCAGAAAGAAGTTACCGGGTAAGCCAGAGTTAACATGTCTTTCCCTCTAGAAGGGTGGAATGCTACCCCCGCCGCCAGGATTGGCGGGGGGTAGTATTCCAAGATGTTTGACACCAAACACGACATGTTTAGGTGCAGCCATTCCAAAGTTAGCATTTTACCGCGAGGATATAATGCGCTTAAGAGTATATGGTCAGGCTGCACTACAAACAGCATCAGAGATGGTCTCCGAACGCTGCAGAGGGGCCCTGCTCATGCAGGGGCACCCTCTCACATAGGAACCATGCACTCTGCCTTTAGGATTGATAAGGCCTGCCTTAGGAGTGACTTATAGGTTTATATGTGTGTATGTATTTAGTGATATAGGTAACCTATATCACAGTAAGGGGTGCATGCACCACCTTACCCAGGCTGCAGTAGCAGACCTGTGGTGTCAGTTTGGATGGCCTTCCAGGGGTGGCATAATACATGCTGCAGCCCCTGGCAGGCCTCTGAGGTACCTATGCCCTTGGTACATAGTATACCATATACTAGGGACTTATAAGGGCACTCCAGATTCCAATCAGAGATGTGCCTAAGGCACATGGAAACCTTTTACAGAGAAAGCAGATAGACTGGGGCCCTGAATAGCAGGATCCCAGTCCAACTAAGTCATAAACCAGCAAAACACCATAAAAAAAAGTGGGGGCAACCATATAGTCAGATTCCACCTTCCTACATAACCCCCCCCAAACAAAAGGAGATAAGGCTAACCTTGGCCAGTTGAGCCTATATTGACTAAGTGGCCATATAAGGAAGCACCTGCACTAGCATGGTTGCCCCCTATGTTATGGTCCACTAAGCAATCCCTCACCCTAAGGGTATGAGAGGGTCTCCACCATGGGGAATCACTACCTCTGGTGTGCTTAGGTAAAGTACAAGGCTGGTGAGGTGTCTGAGTAGGGAAGTGAGGCCCTAGGAATGTTGGCCTCAGCTTCCTCAGATCACTGGTCACCATGTATGCCTGTCTTTCCATGACTGAGTTGCACTTTGCTCTAAGGGTCAACCTTTGGCTGCCTACAGCTGGGGGTTGGGTCCCTTTGGATGGAACACTGGAGGGACATGGCAGGTTTGGAACCTTCTGGTCCCAGGTTTGCCCTTGCCTACCAGAGTCCTTCTGGGGAGGTCCCTACATAAAGGTATGGGGGATCCCTCAGTGTGTAGAGGAATTTTCACCTGGCTAGGGCTACTAGACTGGGTGCCCCTAATCTGCTGATGGGGGCTTCCTCTGGACAGGGGGCCCGGGGGTCCACTGACCTCCCTGACCTCTGCAGCCCTGGGCTGACTGAGGCAGGGTAGAGAGGGGCAGGTTACCTGCTCCAGACTGGGTACCACCTTGGAAGGGTCCTCTGCCATCAGGGGTGTGGCCAGGCCAGGCCTGACTACCTCTGTGGCAGTTCCTTCACGAGGGGTAGGGTCAGTTACCTGAGGAGGCTGACCCTTACCTACTGTCTGGGGGAAGAAGACTTTTCTTCAACCCTTGTGCTCTCTTTTGGGGGAGAGTGGGCCATTCTTTCAGGCTCCATCTCTCCAAATTCTTGGGCTGGGGCTGTGGCCATCACAGCCCCACTAACCTTTGCAGGGACGCCCAACATCCTAAGATGGGTTTGGTGTTCAACTTCAGCCCAGGCTGAAATTTCCAAATCATTGCCCATCAGGCAATCTACAGGTAAGGTGGGGGACACTGCCACTCTCTTTGGGCCTGTGACCCCCTCCCAGCTGAGATTGACTATGGCCATGGGGTGATCTGTTCTGACACCATCAATGTTGGTCACCTGGTACTTAAACTCAGGTAAAAACTGGTGAGGGGGACTAGTTTCCCTGCCACCATGGTGACACTAGCCCCTGTGTCCCTAAATGCCACAGCTTTCTGACCATTAATCATTGGCTCCAGTCTGTACCTGCCCAATGCTATGGGACCCATGGTAAAGGTGGCAAATCCTATACCACCATCAGAGTCAGAGGAGTCTGTTGAGGGCTCCCTGTCTAAACTAGGGCCCACCTCTGTTCCTCTTGCAAAAGCACCTAACTTTTGGGTGCACTACTCCCAACTGGAGGATTACTACTGGTAGTACCAGGAGGGGTGGTAGTAGTTGTGGGAGGAACATTTTCTTTATTGCCAATCCTGGGGCAACTGGGATCAGTTTTCCAGTGCCCAGGCTTTTTACAGACATGGCAATATGGTTTCTTTTCAGGAGAGGAAGGAGTTTGGGACCCACCCCCAGAAGAGGAATTTTGGGGCCCTGTAGGGGACTTATCCTTAGATTTATCCCCACCTTTCTCTTGGGACTTAGTAGAATCTTTCTTCTGGTCACCACCCTGATTTCTAGTTTTTACTCTGGTTCTGACCCATTTGTCTGCCTTCTTTCCCAATTCTTGGGGAGAGGTCAGATCAGAGTCCACCAGATACTGGTGCAAAAGCTGGTTTTGACAATTATTAAGGATCTGCTCCCTCATAATCAAATTGTACAATCCTAAAAAGTCATGCACTTTGTTGCCATGTATCCAACCTTCCAGAGCCTTTGTAGCACAATCTACAAAATCAACCCAGTCTTGAGTCTGAGCTTTTTGGGTGTCTCTGAACTTCAACCTATACTGTTCAGTGGTTAGGCCAAACCCATCTATCAGAGCACTCTTCAAGACTGTGTAATTGTCAGCATCCTCTTCTCTTACAGTGAGGAGCTTGTCTCTACCTTTGTCTGCAAAGGAGAGCCACAAGATTGCTGCCCACTGCCTCTGGGGGACCTTCTGAACTTTACAGGCCCTCTCCAGTGCAGTTATCCATTTGTGGATGTCATCCCCACTCTGGTAGGGAGGGACAATCTTGTTTAGGTTTCTATGGTCATAAGACCTTTCCCTATCTCTAGGGAAATTGCTGCCACCATGGGACTCTAGTCCCAACTTTCTTCTCTCTCTAAGGAGATCTAGGGATTCTCTATCTAAAGCCAATTGCTTCTTCCTGATCTCTAGTTGAGTTTCCTCATACTGGACCAGTCTCTTTCTTCTCTCATGAGAGGATTCCCTCCTGTGAGACGAAACAGAGCTCCCTATTGAGGTGCCAGAGTGGTTAGACTCCTGAGAAGGAGACCTAGACTTTCTGAGCACACTCATAATCCTTCCTGGGGGGACAAAGGTGTGGTTCTCTAGATCCTCATCTTCATCTTCCCCAGAAGGGATTGGGTTCTCCAGGTCAGGGTCATTGTCACCCTCCTGGTCAGTTTCAGAGGGGGGGCTGGGGGTAGTGGTACCCCTGGCCCCTTCCTCATCTGCTGGCCCACCCTCTGCTCCTACCCCTTCAGTCTCTGAGGACTTACTAAGATCATAAGCCACCAACAACTCCTGGAGGTGTTGGGACTTTGGCCTGTCCTTAATTTCCTCACGTTACACAAAGCTCTCAATTCCAAGAATGGGAGTGTATCATACTTGGAGGGTGGAAGCTCAATGGCTTCCTGCAAGGCATCTTTGGATCCTGCTTTTAAAGACATTACTAGTGTGGTGTGGTGTATGCACTACCTACTCTAGTGTGGCCTACTAAACTCTCTTGAGTTGTAGAAAGGGTTGTGCTATCCCTTAACACACAACTCTAAGTTCAGTAGAACTTACTGTTATTCTAAGCTTAAATTATATGTACCTTAGGTACCTTTAGTGGTTTTCAGTTGATCAATTCAATTGAGATTATCTGGTAAAACAATAGCAAGCTGGAATCCCACACGCTGCACACCAATGTGAGAAGTTGGCCTGGCATATGCTGTCCACTAATTATAGTGGGCACCTTTCACCAGTCCAAATCGACTCTTATGGTAGATAGGTTAAAGACAACCTTATTGAAAGCTATCCTAGTGGTAGCTATGGAGAGCAGCCTTCAGGCTAAGTCTTGAAGGAATGTAAAGCAGCTTGTTTTACCAGTCTATAATCTCTTGAGTGACCAAATGAAAGAGCACCACACCAGGTATATATTCAAAATATATGTATTTATTACTAAACACACCCCTCTAGTCTCTTTATGAGGCTAGAGTTCGAAGTACATAGGTTATAAGATCTTAAATCACAGTAATAGCACAAATACACGTTTGGGCCCTAGGGGCGTACCAAACCATATACCAATAAAGTGGTATGCGAACCACGACTGAACTAGACACTAGGCCTAGAGCCTCTAGAAGTGCTTGGACCACAAGGAACCACCCAAGGTAGTGACACAGGGGACCCACGGGAGACGCGTGCAGTGTAAATACACAACCGCGATACGCCGTTAACTTCTATGGAGAAAGTCGGGATCGGAAAAATAGAGGAAAGGGACACTTAAAAGAGGACTAGGACAAAACCCTTTGAGATCTAGGACTTTGAAGAGTCTCTACCCACGGGAGCACCGGAGTACTCGTGTTACCTCACCCAGGGAAGCCGGGTGCATAGGTGCCTTTCGGGGTCGGGTTTCGTCGTCGTTTCTTATGGCGATCTGCTGCAAAGTGCTGCTGGCGACCAGGAGAAAAGTGTCCGGGTGGATCCAAGAGTGGATCGGAGTTCTGAAGAACCTGAAAGCAGAGGGGACAGAGTCTGGGTCACTAGCCAGTGACCAGGAAGGCGATGGACAGATGCCCACCGATGTCGAGTGCTTCAGGTTCGTTGACGGTCGTCTTGACTCTTCAGCCACGAGGTCCAGGAGGCGTTGTCGGCAACCAGGAGCAGGATTCGGGCTGTTGCTCGATGTCTGTCGAGTGCTGAGGTGTCAGCGACCGGATTGGACCCAACAAGCCTTGGCAACGGCAAGTCTCGAGTAAGATGTAGATTGTCGATGGTGCAGACCAGCAAGGTCTGGGGAACTCACCCAGCGAGGGTAAGTGAGGGCAGGCCTGGAGCAACCAGACTGCCAAGTAAAGAAAAGATTGGCCTTCGTTGAGGGCTACTAGCCAACGGGCTAGCGACCGCGAAGGAGCCTCGTGACGCCGCACGTGGAGCTGGCTTACAGGACACTCGTGGAGTGGGGGCCAGTGATCTTCAGTGCAGGTGGTGCTGGAGGCTAGGGCTACTCGGAGCCCAAAGCACGACTTCTTGGGAGACCCAAAAGATGATGCACTTGCAAGTGTGCTCGGTGTCCAGGGGTCACGGTCTCAAGTCACCCACGATAGCCACGGGCCTCAGCTTTGCTGGGGACTCAGGGTAGCCCTGGGTGAAGTCTGAGAATCCACCTCTGGTGATGCGATGACTTCGGTGTCTAACGGGAGCTTCAGTGATGCGAACCGGACAGATGCTTCTTTGGTGCCTGCCAAGCAGGGGAGTCACTCCTTGACCCCAAGGGAGATTCTTCAGTCCTCTAATCGTGAGTAGAGCGTCGAAGGTCCAGGATTCCGTTTCAGAGTTTCGTCCAGGTATAATCTAATCTTGCTGTGGCAAGGGTTCCCCATTTTAACCAGTAAAACAGGGAGGGACTAACTCTATGACCCCACCTATGGGAGGGTCAAGGGAGGGGGTGGCTACACCTACTTCCCTTTGTCCAGTTTCGCGCCAGAGCAGGGGCAGGTAGCCCCTGAGCTGGTTTGAACTGGCATATGCACAGAGGAGCCTTTTGCTCCCCCAGTGCAGGACTTCAAAGCACTCTAAGAGTGCACCCACCCAGCCCCAATACACATTATCCTGTCTGGGGAGGTGGTCACACCTCCCTGCAACAGGAAACCTATTGTCCAGGCCTCCCCTGCCGGAGTTTCGTCCAGCAGCAAGAGGCCAGACTTGTGTCTGTGGCAGCAGCATCCATTTTGTGATGCCAGGGCTTCAGAAAGAAGTTACCGGGTAAGCCAGAGTTAACATGTCTTTCCCTCTAGAAGGGTGGAATGCTACCCCCGCCGCCAGGATTGGCGGGGGGTAGTATTCCAAGATGTTTGACACCAAACACGACATGTTTAGGTGCAGCCATTCCAAAGTTAGCATTTTACCGCGAGGATATAATGCGCTTAAGAGTATATGGTCAGGCTGCACTACAAACAGCATCAGAGATGGTCTCCGAACGCTGCAGAGGGGCCCTGCTCATGCAGGGGAACCCTCTCACATAGGAACCATGCACTCTGCCTTTAGGATTGATAAGGCCTGCCTTAGGAGTGACTTATAGGTTTATATGTGTGTATGTATTTAGTGATATAGGTAACCTATATCACAGTAAGGGGTGCATGCACCACCTTACCCAGGCTGCAGTAGCAGACCTGTGGTGTCAGTTTGGATGGCCTTCCAGGGGTGGCATAATACATGCTGCAGCCCCTGGCAGGCCTCTGAGGTACCTATGCCCTTGGTACATAGTATACCATATACTAGGGACTTATAAGGGCACTCCAGATTCCAATCAGAGATGTGCCTAAGGGACATGGAAACCTTTTTACAGAGAAAGCAGATAGACTGGGGCCCTGAATAGCAGGATCCCAGTCCAACTAAGTCATAAACCAGCAAAACACCATAAAAAAAAGTGGGGGCAACCATATAGTCAGATTCCACCTTCCTACATGATCCGGTTGCTTTTTTCAAGTCCTTCTTTCCAAAACATTTGGATCTCCCTCCTTCGACTAACTTGAACATCCAACATGCCCACAGGCTAGGTCCTCGTCTGTCTTCTACGTCGGCCCCATCAAAACCTAGGGGAGTGATTCTTCTCTTTTTGCAATCCACAGACCTTCTTCAAGTGTTAAACGCAGCCAAGTCTAAGAAGCGTCTCATCTGGTCTGGTGCTAACTTGTTTATCTCCCAAGATGTTTCTACAGTAACGGCTAAATGGCGGAAGGACTTCCTTGATCTAAGACCTGCTCTACGCACCCTTGGTGCACGATATGGTCTTTTCCATCCATGCCTCTTCAAAGTGACATTTCAGAATAATACGTCTACATTTGAGGATCCTGCAGACCTAAGGACATTTTTTCACTCGCACTCCACAACATTGATGGAAATTCCTGGTCCTTCTTCTTTTACTTGACTTTTATGTAACTATTGTTCTCAGTTATACTAATGATTCCTTCCTTTACAGGTTGCTTCTTGATGCTTGTTTTCCGACTTGTGTTAAGTTGATTTTCTGCTTCAACTTCCTTGCAGGTTATTGGAGTTCGGTTTGTCCGTTCCGTAATTGTTATGTTGGTGTCCTGTCGTGGTACCTTCTCCCTTGTCGGCTGTGCCATCTTCATTTGTTGTCACCACTCCTTCTTGTTGTCTTCTTCTTCCCCTTAAACGGTATGTATTACAGTCGTCAGTTTGACATGTACTGTCCCTTCTTGCTGTATCTTTTGTCCCTTCTTTTCCTATCCTCTTCTATCCTTCCTCTTTCCTTTCCTCTAGTATGCGTACCAGTATATTTTTCTTGTCACATCTGTTTTTTCTTTCTTTTCCTTTTCCTCTTTTTCATTCCTGAGGATCGTATTTTTTTATGTAATGTTTACGTCTTCATATTCAGAGTCATATTGTGGAGGGTGAAAGGTTTCGTTATTCTCATTAGGAGCCAGAGAATCTTTTCTCATTTGGTTTCCTTTAACCCTGATTTCATTCTTTTTCAAGTACTTTATGTTACGGAAGAGGAAACCTCCAATTTTAACTGTAACCGGGTTGGCTTAGTCCTTATTAATGTTTATATGATGTTCTATGTATGTTCAATGTTTCCATATTCAGAGTCATATCGTGGAATGTAAAAGGTTTTGTTAATCCCATTAAGAGACAGAAAATGTTGTCTCACTTGGCTTCCTATAACCCGGACCTGGTTCTTTTGCAAGAAACTCATCTTACGGAAGCGGAAGCCACTAAACTTAAATGTAATTGGGTTGGCTTAGTTTTAGTCTCTCCTACGTCTACTAAGAAGAATGGAGTTGTTATTCTCTGTCATAAAAGGTTGAACTGTTATGTTGTATCTAAAGAGACTGATTCTGAGGGAAGGTGGTTGTTGGTTAAATTACTCATTAATGGTATTTCTCTAACTGTTTTTAATGTTTATGGTCCCACTCAACCTGAATATTCATTCTGGCCCAATATTACAAAAAAATGTATTCAACATTAAGATGAACTTTTTATTTTAAGTGGAGACTGTAACCAGATTATTGATCCTTTCCTAGACCGGAAATCTAATGTCCGTTTTGCCTCTCATAAACCGCACAAACAATTCCTCACTACAATTTCACAAACACACTTGATAGATTCCTGGCGTTTATGTAATCCGGATGCATTGGAATTTTCTTTTTTCTCACCCCCCCCATGGGTCATTTACCCGTTTGGATTATATTTTTATTTCTAATTCCTTATCTCAAAACCTTATTTCTTCATCTCTTGAACCTATTCTTATCTCTGATCATGCTCCAGTTGTCACTGATTTTGATTTGCTCCCTCTGCATCCCAGGTCCAATAGGTGGAGATTTAATAACTCTTTATTGAAGGATCCCGCTTTCTCTTCCGCATTTATTTCCTTTGCTAATGAATTCTTTTTATTGAATGTGTCATCTGATACCTCTCCCCAATTATTGTGGGACACTTTTAAAGCAACTGCTCGTGGCTTTATTATTGATTATGTGTCCAAAAAGAAGAAACAACTTCTTACAAAGCATAACATTCTCTTAGCAAATATCAAACGTTTAGAACACCAATTTCACACTACTTCCTCTGATACCTCCTTACAAGAACTTATCCGGGCTAAATTGGAACTTAATAAGTCATCTACGGAGAAGGCTTCCTCTATATTATTACGTAGTAGTGCTCGATATTATGGAGGCCGCAATAAAGCAGGGTCCCTTTTGGCTAACTATCTTAAATCACGAAAAGAACGCTCGCTCATTAAAACCGTTCACTCGTCAGATGGATCCATCCTATTCAAAGATCAAGATATTTTGCATGTATACCCCGGAGTCCCCTGCCACCTCCTCTCTTATTGACGCATATCTCGCTAATGTTACCTCTTCCTCTCATGACGCTTTGAACTTCTCATCGCTTGACTCAGACTTATCATTAGAAGAAATTTCCAAGCCTTTACATTTTCTTAAAAAAGGTAAAACTCCAGGGCCAGATGGGTTTACAGTGGAATTTTACTTACATTTCTCTAATTTACTCCTACCTAAACTTTTACAACTCTTTCTTTATTTTCAGGAGATGGGTGAAGCGAGATGTACTTTTCAGGAAGCCACCATATGTCTAATTCCCAAAGAAGGCAAGGTTCCCTCATTCTGTAAGAATTATCGACCTATTTCTTTGATAAATGTAGATTATAAAATCTTTGTTAAAACACTTGCCCTGAGACTTGACCCTCTTCTTCCCCATCTCACTGGTAAGGAACAGTGTGGATTTGTCAAAGGTAGATTGACTTCAGACAATTCTAGGCTTTTCTTCGATGTCCTGAATAAAGCTCCTCATCTCTCATACTCTTTAGCGGCAGTTTCCATTGATGCGGAAAAAGCCTTTGATAGAGTTGATTTGTCCTTTTTACTTAAAGCCCTTGCCTGGCATGGATTTGGACGTACTTTTATTTCTCTTATTTCTCTGCTCTATACTGCCCCCCGGGCTTCGGTATTGATTAATGGACAGACCTCTCAATTTTTCCCATTACAGCGGGGTGTCCGTCAAGGTTGTCCCTTGTCACTTCTTCTGTTTATATTAGCCCTCAAACCTTTCTTATCTCGTATCCGTAATAATTCTATTTCTGGCTTTCAGTACGGTGAACAACACCTAAAACTATCTGCCTACGCTGATGATATTTTCCTTTTTATTTCCAATCCAGATACTTCTATCTCCCCTTTATTACAAGAAATTTCTGATTTTTCCTTAGTTTCAGGTTACAAAATCAATTCAGGTAAAACAGAGATTCTTCCTATTACCAAATTTTGTGTTAAACAATCTTTTGATCCTACTGGTTTTCTTTGGAACAGTTCTAAGATTAAATATCTAGGTATTTGGTTTACTAGTTCTGTTGCTGATACGGTTAACATTAATATGAAAGAGGGTCTCAACAGAGTTGAGAAGCTTCTCTCTTCCTGGAATACGTTATTTCTCTCATGGTGGGGACGTTTGGATTCTATCAAAATGATGGTTCTCTCTATATTCTTATATATCTTGTCTATGATTCCTCTTCCTATTTCATCCGTTTATTTTAAAAAGCTGGATTCAATGTTGTCTAAATTTCTCTGGAATAATAAGAAACCTAGAATCTCCCTACAACGTCTCAGAGAGGCTAAATCTAATGGAGGGGTTCGCTTTCCCAATTTTCGCCTTTATCATAAAGCTTTTTGTCTTCGGCAGGCTTCTAGATGGTTCCTTTCTGATTCTTCTCCATTTCTACCTTTATGGTGTATTATTGAGCATTCTCTATTGGCACCTTTCTCTGTGAAAGAAGTTCTTGCTTTTTCTTCAAAGACGTCTGTTACCTCTTCCCCATTATTTAAGCATACAGGTTGCTTCTTGATGCTTGTTTTCCAACTTGTGTTAAGTTGATTTTATGCTTCAACTTCCTTGCGGGTTATTTGGAGTTCGGTTTGTCCATTCCGTAATTGTTATGTTGGCGTCCTGGCGTGGTACCTTCTCCCTTGTCGGCTGTGCCATCTTCATTTGTTGTCACCACTCCTTCTTGTTGTCTTCTTCTTCCCCTTAAACGGTATGTATTACAGTATTCAGTTTGACATGTACTGTCCCTTCTTGCTGTATCTTTTGTCCCTTCTTTTCCTATCCTCTTCTATCCTTCCTCTTTCCTTTCCTCTAGTATGCGTACCAGTATATTTTTCTTGTCACATCTGTTTTTTCTTTCTTTTCCTTTTCCTCTTTTTCATTCCTGAGGATCGTATGTTTTTTTTATGTAATGTTTACGTCTTCATATTCAGAGTCATATTGTGGAGGGTGAAAGGTTCTGTTATTCTCATTAGGAGCCAGAGAATCTTTTCTCCTTTGGTTTCCTTTAACCCTGATTCCATCCTTTTTCAAGTACTTTATGTTACGGAAGAGGAAACCTCCAAATTTTACTGTAACCGGGTTGGCTTAGTCCTTATTGATGTTTATATGATGTTCTATGTATGTTCAATGTTTCCATATTCAGAGTCATATCGTGGAATGTAAAAGGTTTTGTTAATCCCATTAAGAGACAGAAAATGTTGTCTCACTTGGCTTCCTATAACCCGGACCTGGTTCTTTTGCAAGAAACTCATCTTACGGAAGCGGAAGCCACTAAACTTAAACGTAATTGGGTTGGCTTAGTTTTAGCCTCTCCTACGTCTACTAAGAAGAATGGAGTTGTTATTCTCTGTCATAAAAGGTTGAACTGTTCTGTTGTTTCTAAAGAGAATGATTCTGAGGGAAGGTGGTTGTTGGTTAAATTACTCATTAATGGTATTTCTCTAACTGTTTTTAATGTTTATGGTCCCACTCAACCTGACTATTCATTCTGGCCCAATATTACAAAAAAATTTATTCAACATTAAGATGAACTTTTTATTTTAGGTGGAGACTGTAACCAGATTATTGATCCTTTCCTAGACTGGAAATCTAATGTCCGTTTTGCCTCTCATAAACCGCACAAACAATTCCTCACTACAATTTCACAAACACACTTGATAGATTCCTGGCGTTTATGTAATCCGGATGCATTGGAATTTTCTTTTTCTCACCCCCCCCCATGGGTCATTTACCCGTTTGGATTATATTTTTATTTCTAATTCCTTATCTCAAAACCTTATTTCTTCATCTCTTGAACCTATTCTTATCTCTGATCATGCTCCAGTTGTCACTGATTTTGATTTGCTCCCTCTGCATCCCAGTTCCAATAGGTGGAGATTTAATAACTCTTTATTGAAGGATCCCGCTTTCTCTTCCGCATTTATTTCCTTTGATAATGAATTCTTTTTATTGAATGTGTCATCTGATACCTCTCCCCAATTATTGTGGGACACTTTTAAAGCAACTGCTCGTGGCTTTATTATTGATTATGTGTCCAAAAAGAAGAAACAACTTCTTACAAAGCATAACATTCTCTTAGCAAATATCAAACGTTTAGAACACCAATTTCACACTACTTCCTCTGATACCTCCTTACAAGAACTTATCCGGGCTAAATTGGAACTTAATAAGTCATCTACGGAGAAGGCTTCCTCTATATTATTACGTAGTAGTGCTCGATATTATGGAGGCCGCAATAAAGCAGGGTCCCTTTTGGCTAACTATCTTAAATCACGAAAAGAACGCTCGCTCATTAAATCCAGTCACTCGTCAGACGGATCCATCCTATTCAAAGATCAAGATATTTTGCATGTATACCCCGGAGTCCCCTGCCACCTACTCTCTTATTGATGCATATCTCGCTAATGTTACCTCTTCCTCTCATGACGCATTGAACTTCTCATCGCTTGACTCGGACTTATCATTAGAAGAAATTTCCAAGCCTTTACATTTTCTTAAAAAAGGTAAAACTCCAGGGCCAGATGGGTTTACAGTGGAATTTTACTTACATTTCTCTAATTTACTCCTACCTAAACTTTTACAACTCTTTCTTGTTTTCAGGAGATGGGTGGAGCGAGTGGTACTTTTCAGGAAGCCACCATATGTCTAATTCCCAAAGAAGGCAAGAATCCCTCGTTCTGTAAGAATTATCGACCTATGTCTTTGGTAAATGTAGATTATAAAATCTTTGCTAAAACACTTGCCCTGAGACTTGACCCTCTTCTTCCCCATCTCATTGGTAAGGAACAGTGTGGAATTGTCAAAGGTAGATTGACTTCAGACAAATCTAGGCTTTTCTTCGATGTCCTGAATAAAGCCCCTCATCTCTCATACTCTTTAGCGGCAGTTTCCATTGATGCGGAAAAAGCCTTTGATAGAGTTGATTGGTCCTTTTTACCTAAAGCCCTTGCCTGGCATGGATTTGGACGTACTTTTATTTCTCTTATTTCTCTGCTCTATACTGCTCCCTGGGCTTCGGTATTGATTAATGGACAGACCTCTCAATTTTTCCCATTACAGCAGGGTGTCCGTCAGGGTTGTCCCTTGTCACTTCTTCTGTTTATATTAGCCCTCGAACCTTTCTTATCTCGTATCCGTAATAACAATTCTATTTCTGGCTTTCAGTATGGTGAACGACACCTAAAACTATCTGCCTATGCTGATGATATTTTGCTTTTTATTTCCAATCCAGATACTTCTATCTCCCCTTTATTACAAGAAATTTCTGATTTTTCCTTAGTTTCAGGTTACAAAATCAATTCAGATAAAACAGAGATTCTTCCTATTACCAAATTTTGTGTTAAACAATCTTTTGATCCTACTGGTTTTCTTTGGAACAGTTCTAAGATTAAATATCTAGGTATTTGGTTTACTAGTTCTGTTGCTGATACGGTTAACATTAATATGAAAGAGAGTCTCAACAGGGTTGAGAAGCTTCTCTCTTCCTGGAATCCGTTATTTCTCTCATGGTGGGGACGTTTGGATTCTATCAAAATGATGATTCTCCCTATATTCTTATATATCTTGTCTATGATTCCTCTTCCTATTTCATCCGTTTATTTTAAAAAGCTGCATTCAATGTTGTCTAAATTTCTCTGGAATAATAAGAAACCTAGAATCTCCCTACAACGTCTCAGAGAGGCTAAATCTAATGGAGGGTTCGCTTTCCCAATTTTCGCCTTTATCATAAAGCTTTTTGTCTTCGGCAGGCTTCTAGATGGTTCCTTTCTGATTCTTCTCCTTTTCTACCTTTATGGTGTATTATTGAGCATTCTCTATTGGCACCTTTCTCTGTGAAAGAAGTTCTTGCTTTTTCTTCAAAGACGTCTGTTACCTCTTCCCCATTATTTAAGCATACAGGTTGCTTCTTGATGCTTGTTTTCCAACTTATGTTAAGTTGGAAAACCCTTGCGGGTTATTTGGAGTTCGGTTTGTCCATTCCGTAATTGTTATGTTGGCGTCCTGGCGTGGTACCTTCTCCCTTGTCGGCTGTGCCATCTTCATTTGTTGTCACCACTCCTTCTTGTTGTCTTCTTCTTCCCCTTAAACGGTATGTATTACAGTATTCAGTTTGACATGTACTGTCCCTTCTTGCTGTATCTTTTGTCCCTTCTTTTCCTATCCTCTTCTATCCTTCCTCTTTCCTTTCCTCTAGTATGCGTACCAGTATATTTTTCTTGTCACATCTGTTTTTTCTTTCTTTTCCTTTTCCTTTTCCTCTTTTTCATTCCTGAGGATCGTATGTTTTTTTTATGTAATGTTTACGTCTTCATATTCAGAGTCACATTGTGGAGGGTGAAAGGTTCTGTTATTCTCATTAGGAGCCAGAGAATCTGTTCTCCTTTGGTTTCCTTTAACCCTGATTCCATCCTTTTTCAAGTACTTTATGTTACGGAAGAGGAAACCTCCAAATTTTACTGTAACCGGGTTGGCTTAGTCCTTATTGATGTTTATATGATGTTCTATGTATGTTCAATGTTTCCATATTCAGAGTCATATCGTGGAATGTAAAAGGTTTTGTTAATCCCATTAAGAGACAGAAAATGTTGTCTCACTTGGCTTCCTATAACCCGGACCTGGTTCTTTTGCAAGAAACTCATCTTACGGAAGCGGAAGCCACTAAACTTAAACGTAATTGGGTTGGCTTAGTTTTAGCCTCTCCTACGTCTACTAAGAAGAATGGAGTTGTTATTCTCTGTCATAAAAGGTTGAACTGTTCTGTTGTTTCTAAAGAGACTGATTCTGAGGGAAGGTGGTTGTTGGTTAAATTACTCATTAATGGTATTTCTCTAACTGTTTTTAATGTTTATGGTCCCACTCAACCTGACTATTCATTCTGGCCCAATATTACAAAAAAATTTATTCAACATTAAGATGAACTTTTTATTTTAGGTGGAGACTGTAACCAGATTATTGATCCTTTCCTAGACTGGAAATCTAATGTCCGTTTTGCCTCTCATAAACCGCACAAACAATTCCTCACTACAATTTCACAAACACACTTGATAGATTCCTGGCGTTTATGTAATCCGGATGCATTGGAATTTTCTTTTTCTCACCCCCCCCCATGGGTCATTTACCCGTTTGGATTATATTTTTATTTCTAATTCCTTATCTCAAAACCTTATTTCTTCATCTCTTGAACCTATTCTTATCTCTGATCATGCTCCAGTTGTCACTGATTTTGATTTGCTCCCTCTGCATCCCAGTTCCAATAGGTGGAGATTTAATAACTCTTTATTGAAGGATCCCGCTTTCTCTTCCGCATTTATTTCCTTTGATAATGAATTCTTTTTATTGAATGTGTCATCTGATACCTCTCCCCAATTATTGTGGGACACTTTTAAAGCAACTGCTTGTGGCTTTATTATTGATTATGTGTCCAAAAAGAAGAAACAACTTCTTACAAAGCATAACATTCTCTTAGCAAATATCAAACGTTTAGAACACCAATTTCACACTACTTCCTCTGATACCTCCTTACAAGAACTTATCCGGGCTAAATTGGAACTTAATAAGTCATCTACGGAGAAGGCTTCCTCTATATTATTACGTAGTAGTGCTCGATATTATGGAGGCCGCAATAAAGCAGGGTCCCTTTTGGCTAACTATCTTAAATCACGAAAAGAACGCTCGCTCATTAAATCCAGTCACTCGTCAGACGGATCCATCCTATTCAAAGATCAAGATATTTTGCATGTATACCCCGGAGTCCCCTGCCACCTACTCTCTTATTGATGCATATCTCCCTAATGTTACCTCTTCCTCTCATGACGCTTTGAACTTCTCATCGCTTGACTCGGACTTATCATTAGAAGAAATTTCCAAGCCTTTACATTTTCTTAAAAAAGGTAAAACTCCAGGGCCAGATGGGTTTACAGTGGAATTTTACTTACATTTCTCTAATTTACTCCTACCTAAACTTTTACAACTCTTTCTTATTTTCAGGAGATGGGTGGAGCGAGTGGTACTTTTCAGGAAGCCACCATATGTCTAATTCCCAAAGAAGGCAAGAATCCCTCGTTCTGTAAGAATTATCGACCTATGTCTTTGGTAAATGTAGATTATAAAATCTTTGCTAAAACACTTGCCCTGAGACTTGACCCTCTTCTTCCCCATCTCATTGGTAAGGAACAGTGTGGAATTGTCAAAGGTAGATTGACTTCAGACAAATCTAGGCTTTTCTTCGATGTCCTGAATAAAGCCCCTCATCTCTCATACTCTTTAGCGGCAGTTTCCATTGATGCGGAAAAAGCCTTTGATAGAGTTGATTGGTCCTTTTTACTTAAAGCCCTTGCCTGGCATGGATTTGGACGTAGTTTTATTTCTCTTATTTCTCTGCTCTATACTGCTCCCTGGGCTTCGGTATTGATTAATGGACAGACCTCTCAATTTTTCCCATTACAGCGGGGTGTCCGTCAGGGTTGTCCCTTGTCACTTCTTCTGTTTATATTAGCCCTCGAACCTTTCTTATCTCGTATCCGTAATAACAATTCTATTTCTGGCTTTCAGTACGGTGAACGACACCTAAAACTATCTGCCTATGCTGATGATATTTTGCTTTTTATTTCCAATCCAGATACTTCTATCTCCCCTTTATTACAAGAAATGTCTGATTTTTCCTTAGTTTCAGGTTACAAAATCAATTCAGATAAAACAGAGATTCTTCCTATTACCAAATTTTGTGTTAAACAATCTTTTGATCCTACTGGTTTTCTTTGGAACAGTTCTAAGATTAAATATCTAGGTATTTGGTTTACTAGTTCTGTTGCTGATACGGTTAACATTAATATGAAAGAGAGTCTCAACAGGGTTGAGAAGCTTCTCTCTTCCTGGAATCCGTTATTTCTCTCATGGTGGGGACGTTTGGATTCTATCAAAATGATGATTCTCCCTATATTCTTATATATCTTGTCTATGATTCCTCTTCCTATTTCATCCGTTTATTTTAAAAAGCTGCATTCAATGTTGTCTAAATTTCTCTGGAATAATAAGAAACCTAGAATCTCCCTACAACGTCTCAGAGAGGCTAAATCTAATGGAGGGGTTCGCTTTCCCAATTTTCGCCTTTATCATAAAGCTTTTTGTCTTCGGCAGGCTTCTAGATGGTTCCTTTCTGATTCTTCTCCTTTTCTACCTTTATGGTGTATTATTGAGCATTCTCTATTGGCACCTTTCTCTGTGAAAGAAGTTCTTGCTTTTTCTTCAAAGACGTCTGTTACCTTTTTCCCATTATTTAAGCATACTTGTTCTTTGCTAAGTCCTCATCACAATCCAAGATTCTTTCTAGTCAGGACTTTCTTCAGTCACCTATATGGTATAATCGTCTTATCACTCTCAAAAATAGACCCCTCTAAGACTTGGAGACTCAAGGGTATAATTTGGGTTCAAGATGTATTCGACGGCATGTCTCCCTGTTCGTTTCCTCAATTTCAGGTTAATTTCCGTTGTCCTCGTTCCTTTTGGTATAAATATTCCATTCTCATGGAGGTAATCCTTGATGTTTTCTATTCGCTTCCGGCATCTGATGATACCCCTCCGGATGATAATCTTCTTAAGATCCTCTCTCTATTCCCGAAAGCTGCTTTGATTTACCAATTTTTAACAGCCCCGAACCCTGAACGCACTAAAACAAAGCTGGAGCTTACTTGGGAGACTGACTTGGGATGTGTTTGGAGCATTGATCTATGGAACAAAATTTGGGCTAAATCATTGAAAATTTCTAGATCTGCGTCCACTACTCAAACTATGTTTTTTGTCTATCATAGATTATATCACACTCCAGTTTCTATTGCTTCTTTTTCTCCTTCATATAATTCAGTGTGTTGGTCTTGTGGTCACCCTTTAGCAGGCTTACTACATCTCTTATTCACTTGCCCTCACACTGCCACATTTTGGAAGTATGTTTGGTCTCGTATGTCACTTATTTTTAATTTACACTCCCCCTTGTCCATTGTATTATTTTTTCTTGGTAGTCTTTCTGACACCTTGAGCTTACCCTCTTGTCAACGAGGTTTATTTGACCTCATGCTAGCTTTGGCCTTTCAACAGATTACATTAAACTGGAAATCCTCCTCAAAACTTTCAATCACAGCATGGTGGAATAATGTTTGTCACTATCATAGTTTAGATGTTGCATTTGCCTCTTCTTGCATTCCACACATGAACAGAGACTTACTTTGGTAACCACTAACTTCTTATTTGAATAAAGTTACAAAACGAAAATTAATTCGCAATTGTTCTGAAAATTTTAAGCCCCCATGAATGGTTTCTCTATTCTTTTTTCAGTACCCTTAACCACTCTAGTCATTTATTAACTTCCTTAATTGTTTAAGTTACTATATATCACTGAATTATATTAACCGATCCTCAGTTGTATGATATATATTTTACTCTACCCCCTCTTTTTTCCTTCCTTCCCCTTTTTTCCCCATAGTTTCTTGTTTTAAAAAATTAGAAACAGCTTTCTTTTCTGCTGTAAGTTATCAGTTTCACTAATTGTTATTTCATAAGGTAATGTTTGTATCTATTCTTTGCAATATTGTTGCTAATAAAGCTTCTTAAAGATAAAAAAAATACTACTATACAACACAACACCACAGAAGTCAAAAGGTTACGAACCACTAGGTTAGAGCATATCCCTCTCTAGAGCTGAAAGATATGTGTGATATTTTATGCTAAACCTGATCCCCTGACCTCCCTGCTTCCATCTTTGGTGACTCATTCCTTTCATCTTCATATGCTTGACTTGGATGAGAGTTGCCTCTATTGCTTAGCAATTTACTTAACAACCAAAGGCCAAATCTGCAGCAGCGGGCTATTTACAAAAGTACATTATTAAACACCTTTGTGGAGTCAAATAGCTAAAGCAAATAAAACACACAGACATATTCCTGTTGTTTTTCATATGAATATTTAATATATATAATTATATTTTATTCCAAATGAAGGTTAGTTACAAAAGAGAAGGTAAATGCTGTTGAATCCAGGAATCAAAGTTTGACACTCGTGTGTAAACACCAGGAAAATTGGGTCTTCCGCATCCATAACCCCAGCTAACGATGCCGATTAGAAACCATTTTCCGTCTAAGTCCCTTTGACATGCCAGGGGTCCCCCAGAATCACCCTAAAATAAAACAATGCATCAGTTGTAAATGGTCTGTCATAAAATGTTATGCAAGCATCACACGTGCATTCGAGAACAGAGAAAAAAGACATATCATCACGGTTGTCATTTTGCTTTTTCAGTGGGCCTCAAGGTTTATTTACTAATGCCAACAATAGCATATTGCAAGTCACATCTCACATTTGAGCCAGAAGTTAATAAACATAGGAGCATGAGCATTGGCATGCAGAAGCCTCTGAGGCTGTGTATACAAGGAAAGAATCGAAGGTGATTATATTTTCAGGACTGTGCAAACATTCATTTCCGTATTTCGAATCATTAGTTTTCAAAATATATTAGTTTTAGGGATATGTATAATTGTATGTGTCTTTCTTATTTATTTTAGCGGATTTATAAAGCGCAAACATGGGCAATGGATGTGAGAACGCTTATGTGAGAACAGTTTAACACTGCAAAAGCAGTTTACAAAAGAACAGTTTCAGGTTACAGTTACATAGTGCAACAAGCATTTTACATGAGAACATTTTATGGATGATGCACAAAAACACAGATTCTGTTAGAATGATAAGAATTAACATTTAATTTTATTCACACATAATTAATCCTTGTGCGTTGTATATTAATCAACTGAGTGCATTAACCAACCAAGCTAACAGACTAATGTGTATTTGGAATTGTTTTCTATGTAAGTATGCGAAAATACTTCAAAGAGGTTCTTCTTTAAGTTCAGAAAGGTTTTACTTTCATCCATGGTCGCTGAAGCTGTGAAAACCTGGGACTTTAAGCAGTGTTTTGGGACGTACACTTTCAGAAAAGTTGCCCAGAATAATTGAGCTTTTCGCACAAGAGCTTCCTATGTTTCTTGATGTCAAAGAGGAATATATACATGTACAGGCATGTGCAATTTGCATGTTTCGATCATTGAGTTCACTGCAATGACATTCAAGACAATCGCATGTGAATGGGTGTTTATATCAGTCAGGTCAGGAGGAGTGATTTTCATCTCCTTTATTCATTCCTACTTTTGGAGCCGGAACACAGAGGTCTGTATGAGAGGCTGCAGACCTTCTGGACTGATGCCAAAACAAGATTAAAAAAAACCCAGCATCCATCTCAGGTGCATCCTTTCAGTGCATATGAACACAACATCCAGGGTCAATGTCTTGGAAGGACATCTCAAGGGAAGGGAATTTCAAGGGACTAGTCATGTCTCTCTCGTGAGCTCTCAAAGATCTGCAATGACAAATGTCAGAAAGTCATATATGTAAACACTGCAATTTCCAAGGTATGCATAGAAGGTATATGAAATGGTTGATAAGTATTGCTGCCTTGGATTAATAACATTACTAACATCTGACAAAGAATAAGATAGTCTTGTTAGAATAGGGTTATAGGAACTTGAGCTAAAACTAATCATTGAAAAGTTGTTGAATCTTAACGTCACTCATGAGATGTTCTAAGACATCATTTATGATATCAGTAAAGTCTCCCAAATGATGACATCATCCAAGCTTCTTTTGTAAACATTACTCTTTTAACAAGTATGGCATTAGAGGTCTGTAATCTGAAAGTCCTCCATTGGGAGTAGTGGGGATTGTCCCAAGGCTTATATCTAAAAAACTACTGAACAAATTTACACCAAATCCCAAAAGCACACTTTCTGGACCAGGATCTAGCTTCCTGCAAAAATTCGGTGTAATTCTGTTCAGCAGTTTTTGCTGTAGCGCTGTCTAAAAAAGTCTATTGAAAATGAATGGGGATTTTGTGGAGGGTGCCCCCCATTTTTCTCAGCTGCTGCTTGACAGATCCCCCTGAAAATCCCCATGCACAAACTAGTCAAGAAAGAGCACCTGTTTGGAAAGTTTTGTGAAGATTCGTCAAATGGTGGCAAAGATATTAGCAAGTCAATAAGTAAGTAATCAAAAAAGGCATTTCCTATGCAAACGCTGACTTACCTTTAACACTGGGCAACATATGAAGAGCGTTTTCTCTTTGGGTAATAATTTGGAGCTGTTTGACAATTCTTCACAAAACATTCCATGCTCATCCTCCTCAGCTGCTTACAGAAAAGTGTAGAGGTCATCTATGAAGCGGGAGCAAAGAAAAAGGGGGGGTGGGTACCAAAAAACCTTTCACCTATGCAATTTCCTAGGGGAAAATTACACAGCAATACAGAAAAAAAAATGTTGACAGAATTACACCAAATTTGGCTGAAAGCTAGCTCTTTACTCAGAAAGAGTGCTTTTTGTGATTTGATGTAAATCTTTTCAGACGTATTATAGAATTGAAGGATCCAAATTTATAGATATCTGTTACCGCAGAACTTCTGTGGGAACATGCGGGCTAGGCCCGCAGGAGTCCCTTGGACCAAGCGATGCGGTTGGCAGCTGCAAAATGAAGAAAAATGTTGCGTCTGCTATTCCAGGACACTGGGACTCGGTCCTCGTGTTCTGAAAAATATATATATTTTTTTTTAAAGGAAATAAGGGGGCAGGGTAGGGGTAGGGATACCCTGGCCCCCTGGACCTTGTGGGGGGGGGTCACAGAGGGGTTGAAATGTAGTCACTGTCTGGCTGAACTCCTACAGGACTCAGCACAGTCCCCGTATGGTCATGCAAGAGTACCGATGGACCGGAAGAGACCCGAAAAAAAAATGAAAGCACAGCCTTGGGGCAGCGCAAAGCTGTTGATTGAGAGTGCACTCACAATACACTGTGATTTCCCATTACTTAGGCAAGCCCCGACTATGCACAGTCTGGGGGGGATCTGTGCACAGACTGTCAATCAATCAATCAATCCGTACTTGTAGAGTCGAGCTTATTACCCATGAGGGTATCCAGGCGCTGGGTTGCTGGGTTTAGTTGAAAAGCCAGGTATTGAGTCCCTTCTTGAAGTCTGTCAATGAGAGTGATGTTCGGAGGTGGAGCAGGACGGTATTCCAGGACTTGGGGGCGGGGCTGGAGAAAGAGAGGCTGCCGCTGTGGCTACGGCAGAAGTGCGGTGTCTGTGCAAGGGCGAGGGAGATGGAGCATAGGTTTCTGGATGGTTGGTGAAAGGTATGCGATGGTTCATGTATGCTGCTCCATGGTCGTGGAGAGTTTTGCAGGCATGTGTCAGTAGTTTGAAGTGGCATCTTTTTTCGAAGGGGAGCCAGTGGAGATTCCTCAGGTGTTGGATGATGTGGGTCCATTTGGGCAGGTTGAGGATCAATCTGGCCGCTGTGTTCTGTATCATCTGGAGCCTTCTAATGAGTTTGGCGGTGGTTCCTGCATACAGTGCATTGTCGTAGTCCAGACAGCTGGTGATTAGGGACAGTTTTTCTCATGCTTGTAACTGTCCATAGAGACCACACCCTCCAGGGACCTAATGCCCATTAAGTGGGTAAACCCCTACTATGCACAGTCTGCACTCAGTGCGCAGACTATGCGTAGAGCCCACTGACTACAGAGACCTAAGGCCCATTAGGTGGGCAAGCCCCTATTACAAACAGTCACCTTTCAGTGCGCAGACTGAGCATAGAGCCTACTCCTTCATGAGATGCAAGCCATAATAGGTGGGCAACCTCTACTATGCACAGTCTGTACTCAGTGTGTGCATTGCGTAGATCTTAGTCTCCCCAGACATGGAACGTCTACTATGCATTGTCAGCGCTGAGGACAGAGACTGTGAGTAGAGCCTATTCCCTCCAGAAATCTAATTACCATTACGTGGGCAAGCCCCTTTTATGCAAAGTCTGTGCTCGGTGCAGACTGTACGTAGAGCCCACTCCCTGCACACATGCAAGTGGTATTAGATTGGTAAACCCCTACTTTACACGGTCAGCACTGAGTGCACAGACTGTGCGTAGAGCCCACTCCCTCCAGGTGGGCAAGCTCCTACTATGCATAATATGTCCCTTGGTGCACAGACTGTGCATATGCTCATTGTCTCCAGACAAGCAAGCAGTATTAGGTGGGAAAGCCCCAACTATGAACAGTCACCGCTCAGTGTGCAGACTGTATATGGAGCCCCCTCCCTCAAGAAACGCAAGCCCCAATAAGCGGGAAAGCCCTATCTAAGCATAGCCTGCATTCAGTGCACAGACTGTGCATAGAGCCTATTCCCTCCAGGACCGGGTGCAGACTATGCATAGTGCCCACTGTCTCCAGACAAGCAAGTACTATTAGGTCGGAAAGCCCCTACTATGCACAGTCACCGCTCAGTGTGCAGACTGTATATAGAGCCCCCTCCCTCAAGAGACGCAAGCCGCAATAGGTGGGCAAGCCCCTACTATGCACAGTTTGTGCTCAGTGTGCAGATTGAGTAGAGCTCAGTATCTTCAGAATATGGAACTTCCCATTAGGTGGACATGCCCGTACTAGACATAGTCTGGACTCAGTACGGAGACTGTTCATAGAGCTTACTCCCTCCAGAGACCTATGGGCCATTAGGTGGTCGAGCCGCTACAATGCATAGTCTGGGCTCAGTGTGCTAACTGTGTGTGGAGCCCATTCCTTTCACACATGCAAACCTCATTAGGTGGGCAAGCCCGAACTATGCATAGCCAGCTACGAAAGGCCTTTTACTGCAACTGCCCAGCTGACCATTGGCAACTTGACCTGGACCTGGACTAGATCCTGCTGTTTGCCCTCTGCCTGACAGCCTGTGAGTCTGCAAGTGCCTCCCCTGGGGTCCTGGAGAGCTTTAGAAATGTACTCCTGTGGTAGATTGTGACTGAAAGGACTAAAGTCAGAAGGTAAAATCTTTGACCAGGAGGAACCTAGTTAGTGTATCTGACCTGCACTCCATTGCGGTCAGTGTCAAATTATGCCTTTGTGTCGGTATTACGCGAACATTGACTATAATTGGCACTTTATGCTTCTTGGTGCTAATCCTACTTAAAACTTTAAAAGTTTACATCTCTGTTTCCGCTTATTAAATCTTTGCTTCTTTGCTGTCATTTTGTTCATTCAATTTCACTCTATTTTTCTAATTCAGCTTGGGATTTTTACTCTGTTGCTTTGCAACTTCGTTATTATTTTGGTACTACATAAATACTTTACACATTGCCCCAAGTTAAGCCTGCATAGCTACTAGTGGGTGGAGCTCTGGTTCATTTAGTGACTTTAAGGGTTCACATGACAAGTGTTGTGATTATTCCTTGAGGTGGATAGTAACCTGCCCCAATTAATGCCACAATTTCTTACAGTTATTATGCTTAAAAAATTATTTGTTCTTAATATTTTTATTCATAACATTACTACGCATATGCACATTTTTGGAAACATGCATATATTTTTTTTTATTAATGTATTTATTAAATTTTCTGATGGAAAACAAAGAACAAAAGACATATTGCAAAGACAGTTCCTTCAGGACATGACAAGCAGATATCACAAGCGTCGTAGCACCCCAAAAGAATTATTCAAGACAGCACAGTGAACCGGTGAGGAGACCCGTTTATCCCTTATTTGCGTATTCCCATCTATCTCAACCATTCTGGCCTGTATGTGGGATGGAATAAGCCTCGCAATCTATGTGGTATGATGGTTTCAAGGCGAAGGGGGCAGTTCTGTCAGTGGAATGTGTCGTGTTGGGATGAGGCGTCAGCGTCCGCGTCAGTAGCCGTCTGAGTCGTCCTCTGCGACGTGTAGAGAGCCCAGAAGTTTTTGGGTCTATTGCGTGGTGGCAGTAACTCGCTGTAGTTTTCAGTCTGGGTGCAGCAATACATCATGTCCTTTGACCATTGGGCTATAGTAGGGGTAGGGCCGCGCAGCCAGCGTGTAGCAACACACCGCCGTGCCACCAGAAGCGACATGTCTTCTAGTCGCCTAAGCACCTTGGGAATAGGTTGAGTACCCTAACAGGGCCAGCAGCGGGTCAGGAGCTAGCATCAAGTCAGTTATCCGATTTATCTCTGCAAATATTTGTTCCCAAAAGCTTACCACCCCCGGGCACATCCAGGCTAAATGAAAAAAGTCGGCGATCTGTGTCCAGCATCTGTCGCATCGTGAACTCTCGCACAACCCATAACGGTGCAAGCGCTCCGGTGTGTAGTAAACCCTGTTTAAGTATTAAAAATGCACTAGCCTGTGGCGTCCATTCAACGAGACTCGTTTAGTGCTCATGCAGCAATATAGCCATTTGTCTTCCGTGAGGTCTACCTGCAGATCGCGTTGCCAGGCCAGTCGCGGCTTAGAGTAGTCCGCACTCCCCACGGACAGTGAGATGCTGTATAGTTTGGACACCAGCTTGCTGGGTGATGGAGTTCATATAATAGTAGACAGCGCCAAGACCTCAGGAGGTTCCGCCATATCATCCCCAAGGAGGTCCCTGAGGGCGTGCCATAGTCTATGAAACTGGTATTGTGCGAGGGGCGTCGCCGTGTCCCCCTCATTAAGCATATTTTCCCATGATCGCACCGTGCCGTCTTCAAATAGGTCCCCCACTGTATGTACATTGAGCGTCTGCAAGGCCTGTACGACCCCCCTATCCGCGCACGGGGCAAGCCAGCGGCACCAGTCAAGTCGAGCTATCGGAGAATAAAGGATGTTACCCGCTTGAGCAGTCAGTAGATAATGCCAAGCATGAACTACAGCGTTAAGAGAGGCCATGATACCTAGGCGCCTGTCAGGGGGCGTGAACAGCAAGGCCGGGAGGGGCCTAGGGGCAGCCACCGTTGTTTCTATCCGTACATGGGGTATGTCAGGGGGCCCATGAATCCAATGGTAGGCATGGGAGCACTGTGCCACCCGGTAATATAATTCTAAGTCAGGAGCGCCAAGACCCCCCTTCGAATACGGCATCATCAGTATACGCCATGCGACACGCGGCTGTTTGCCCGCCCATGCCAGGCGAGTCATCAGGGAGTGCAGGCGTCGGAAAAACGCCCGAGAGAGCACTATGGGGGTGTTCAGAAAGAGAAAAAGGAACCGTGGTAGTACGACCATTTTCATCAGAGATACTCTGCCCAACAGGGACAGGGGGAGGCGCACCCATCTGTCAATGTCCTCCTCCAGCCGAGAAATGGCGGCTCCGTAATTCTCCCTCACAACCACCTCGTAGTCTGTGTGGAGCTTTATTCCTAAGTACCTCACCGCCTCGGTAGACCACTGGAGGGGGTATTCGGGTTCAAAGGGTAGTGTGGCGGGTGTGAGAGGGAACATGATGGATTTACTCCAATTGACTTTCAGGCCAGACAAGGAGCCAAACATAGTCACCTCACGTAGGACCGGTGAGAGATTCGTGTCAGGCTCTCTGACGTACAGCAGAGTGTCATCTGCGTATGTGGAAAAGATGAGCCGGTAATTGGGAAAGCGTATGCCTCTGTGACTATGACATTCCCGCATCATGCAGGCCAATGGCTCAGCTGTTAGAGCGTATAAAAGCGGGGATAAGGGGCAACCCTGCCTCGTGCCCCTAGTGATGCGTATAGGGTCAGTGACCAGAGAGCCAATTTTGATGCGGGCCGTGGGGAAGCTGAAAAGGACCGCAAGTAGCTGCAAGAACACCTCACCCACACCCATGCGGGTGAGGACCTGATGCATGAAAGGCCACTCAACAGAGTCGAAGGCCTTTTCCATGTCCAGGAACACCGCAATGGCCGGGACCTCCGGTTTAGTGTGTTGCAATGCCGCGAAGACCGTACGCAGGTTGTAGGACAGGCTCCGGCTAGGGATGAAGCCAGCTTGCTCCGGGGCCACTAAGAGCGGCATCCAAGGTGTCAGCCTGTTTGCAAGTATCTTCGCATATATTTTGACGTCCACGTTCAGGAGGGACAATGGTCTATACGAGGTGCATTCTTCCGGCGGCTTTCCCGGCTGTGGAATAGCCACCAGGATCGCCTCACACATGGTTGGGGGTAACACTCCCGAAGTGCACATGTCTTCGAACAGTGTGAGTAGGTGCGGGAGGAGCAAGTCTGCAAACACCTTGTAAAAGGCGACTGTGAGTCCGTCACTCCCAGGGGCACTCCCCGCCCGCATGCTCGAGAGAGAGCAAGAGTTATCTCATCTCGCTCAATTGGTCTCATCAAGAACTCACGGTGCCAATTGGGGAGCCAGGGCAATTTTATGTGGCTCAGGTAGTCCAATATGTGGTCTTCCGAGCTGCTGCCATGGGAGGAGTAGAGGCCCTCGTAGTACATCCGGAATCGTTCCGCCACCTGAGCTTCCGCCAACTGCGGGTCTTCAGGGTGGTCTCTGATCTCCGGTATTGCCGTGCACGCCCTGCGCTGTCTAATTAGCTGCGCCAGGACCGTCCCCGGCCGTTCCCCCTCACCGTACATACGGGCAATGGCGTACTTCCCAAGGTGTTTTATCTCTGCGTCGGCCTCCTCATGATATTCCAGCAAAGCAAGCGCTAATTCCCGCTTAGTCGCATCAGCTTGAGTAGTAGGCTGGGGAGTTTCCAGAGCCCCTATCCTGCGCTCTAATGCAGTCAACCTGCCCCTAATCGCCTTGAGGACTCCAGCGTGCTTGGATATAGTCACCCCCTAATATAGACCTTGAAGGCCTCCCATACAGTCTGGAAGGAATCTACCGAGCCCACATTGGTCTCGAAGAATGTCTCGATCGCGGTGGCCAGGTCCTCCCTGAAGACAGTGTCCAGGAGAGAGTGTGGCGGGAAGCGCCACAAAAAGGGAGGTATACGCCTCTTGGCGGAGGCCAGTGCTAAAAGCAGAGGTGAATGATCAGAATATGTGCGCAGTAAAATCTTGCACGTGTGGAGCTGCGTAGTCAAGTGTCGTGAGGCAAGCCAGTAATCTATTCGCGTATGTACATTGTGAAAACGCTGAGTAGTGAGTGTACCCTCCCTGACCGCCATGCTGGGATCTCCAAACATCGCACATATCTAAGCATGTCAAGGCCGTCTCCACAACACCCGCGGATGCCGAGGGGCATCGCTCCGGCCCATCCGACCTGTCCAATGCCGGGTCACAGACGAGATTGAAGTCCCCCCCCCACAGGAATCCCTCCTGCGCAAAAGGCTGAGCCAGAGACGTCAAGTTGGTATAGAAAGCAGGGCAGTCGTAGTTGGGTCCGTAAACGTTCAATAGAATTAGGTCCAGGCCTTTGCCACTACATCTAGAGAGGACAAACCGTCCATCGCGGTCCGTCTCAAGTGGTGTCAAACTAAACTGCGTCCTCGGATTAACCCACGTCAGTACGCCCCTAGCGTGTGTAGTAAAGCCAGCCGCATGGACATTCCCCAATAGACCTTTAGCACGCAGGATAGGGCTGTCCAAAGGGAGGTGTGTCTCTTGTAATAGGGCCACGTCCACGTTATGTCGATGCAAATAGCTTAGAACTTTGCGGACTTTCCGGTGGTCATTGAGGCCACGGACGTTCCAGGTTAACAGGGTCACTAATTCTAGAGAGTGGTTGGAATTGGGTTCAGCTGTGTCTGCCATGTGTAATAGTGTGATTCAAATGTTTCAGTGTTAGAGTAACCAGGTGCGCTCGACAGCAACACCGCATGTCATGTGAAATCTCGGCAATAGTCACATCAAAAAACAGTAACAACCCACTCCCCCTCCCTCCCGACAGGCACAATATAACAGAGCCTGTGTCTTGAAACCCCCCCGCAAAATCCCGGGCACGTGGAGGGAACCTCCTCAATTAAATGTCGTGCCTCTTCAAGAAACAAACCCCCCGCCACCCCCACCCACGCCTGCCCATCCCCAACTAGGCTGCGATACCACCCCGCCCCCATGGTCCCCCCCACCCCACCCCCAACAAAACAATACATCCCCAGTGTGTTACACTCTGAGGCGGATGTAGCTCACCCAACAAAAAAAAAAACTAAGAAAACCCAAGTCATGCATGGCTGTGCCCCGGATCCCGCCCAAAGGAGAGATAGCAACTGCAAAAATATACAAGGAACCAAGCCCTCAGAAGGGCCCGACTGTGTCACCCCAGAATTTTTTTTTTTGATCTCTGACACGTGTCTATACTGCGAGCAGTCCGGGCCGACCATAGGCCTCCAGCAGGCACAAGCCCCCATAAGGATTAAAGCCAGGGCCCTGGCCGCATTATTCCGAGCGTGCCCTCCCAGCCCCCCCGTCCTGCATGGGGGGGGCCGTATAGTTTCCCCCCGTTCAATCCAATAAACGACAGTACCTGTCTGAATCCATTATAAGGAAGTCTTTGTAGAGGGGGCGCCCGGGGGCATCCCCCACCAGTCCCAAGGTAGTGCGTCCAGGGATCTTCTCCTTCCCGCCCCAAGGTGCGTGACATACCTATCCGGTAGTATTCCAATAGGGCTATCAGTCCTGTTCATCAAGGGGGCCAACTGCGTCGTCTCTCATCGGTTGCGGTTCCGGGCTCTGGCGCTTCTCCTTCGTCCAGTCTTTCAGAGACTTCTGTAAGGCCTTTGGGTCCATGAAGATATGGGAGCGGCCCTGCTGATTCACCCGCAGTTTCGCCGGATATAACATGGCGTAGTCAACTCCAAGGTCTCGTAGTTGCCTCTTCAGGGGAGCAAACAGGCGTCGGGCCTCCTGTACTCGGGCCGTAAAGTCCGGGAACAGGGATATCGTCGACCCCTCGTAGCGCAGTGGTTGTTTTTCACGGGCCAGTTTAAGCGCCACATCTCGGTCCCTGTAATTAAGGAGCTTAGCAATTATTGGCCTTGGGGCCGCTCCTGGTGGTGGTCGTGGGCCCAGGGATCGGTGCGCCCTCTCAACCACAAACATAGTGGAAAAGGAGTTCTCGCCCAACAAAGTCTTCAGTAGGCCCTCCGTGAAAAGCTCCATGTTTCCCGTTTGGGTGGTCTCCGGGAGTCCCGTAATGCGGAGGTTGCAGCGCCGGGAACGCGCCTCAAGATCTTCTGTTTTGTCCTGTAGGACCTGTAGGACCCTACCCAGTTGCTTATGTTCGGTGTCAAGCGTGGTTTGAGTCTCCTCCGCCTCCGTCAGTCTGCGCTCGGACATATCCAGTTGCTCTGCGTGCTTATCTAGCCTCTCGGCCATGCGATCCATTCTGTATGATAGAGCGTCTATCTTTGTTCCAAGAGAGGTGATGCCCCCCTGGAGATTCTTCTCCATAGCCAGCAAGAGACTGCAAATGTCTTGCCCCGGGTCCGTAGCGTCCTGGCTCTGTTCCCGAACACCATCCTCATTGGCAACCTCTAAGGATTTGGACCTCTTCTGGCTGAATGTCAGCTTCGGCTGGTTTTTTCCACTCGCCCCATTGTTGTTTCCCTCTGCCCGGGCTTCTCCCACGCCACCGCTTCTGAGGATTGGGGAAGTGTCACCCACCCGGCAGTACCACTATCGTCCGGTTCGTGGGGGATTGTCTCACAAGGGGAGGCGTTTCACTCCGTTAGTGCGAGCCGCTATCAATTCCGCAGGTTCCCTCGACGTGTTGCCAGAGGGGTACTGTCCCGTGAGGTAGCTATGGCCACTCGCTGCTGTCACCGGACCTGTATGCAGCGGCTAATCACACCCGCGTCGCAGTCCTTCGGAGGCAGTAGCTCCTCTCGCCCACTTTCCAGTCCCCGGGGGCCTCCCAGCATACAAGTCCGCTATTAGTTTGTGCGTGCCGGCCTCGAGGAACAGGTGAAGGCCTGCAGGATTTACATCGCTAGATCAGGGTGGCAACTCCTTCCGCTCGGATATGAGCAGTAATTCCCAGGCCCAACAGGCCTTCAGACCGGGTGGTACCCCGTACGCCCAGAGTCCAAGCTTGCAGGCTAAGATGGCGGACAGTCCCGGGCCCTTGTGGTGCGACCAGGAAGTGCTGTGTGGTGAAAGCGCTCCGGGCAGGCCTGTCCCTCATCGTGCAACCCCCACAGAATCTGGGGTTACCGGGGAGTGCGCTGCACTGCTATGCTGGACGGCCGCATGTGGAGGAGCAAGTTATCGTCAGCTGCTCCCTGAGAAAGCCTGCAGCGCTCGTGGGGCACACAGCGTACCACGTCCTCGTGCTGACTTCAGGTACTTGGGGGGTCTCTGCCTTCCCAGCGCGGGCTGCCTCGCTGCCAGGTAGGCCGTCCCTCGGGCTCCGCAGCGGTAGCGTCGCCAGGCCTACCCTCGAGGCCTACTTCAGCACGCCCAGGGCCGCTCGTTCAGGCCCGTTCTCCAGCGCTGGCGATCACACTCCGGGCGCACTCCTGAGCGGTCGCTGGCAGCAGATCGCTCCTTTCAGGGTCACAGGGGCGCCCCGCGCTGACACTCACCGAAGATCAGGGCAGCGTGAGGCAGTTCGGCAGAGCCGCAGTCCCTGTCGCCCCGTCCCCACGCTCCGGCATCCGCAGGAGGCCCAGCCCGCCCGGCGCAGCTCAGGTCCTTCGCGGCACCCAGGTGGCAGCTCCAGGCTCCACGAGGCGATCGTCGGTCGCGCGACAGGCTCCAGATGGCAGGACACCGTCCTGTGGGGCGATATCGGTCTGTAGTTGAAGGATATTTGGCGGATCGTTAGGGCAGAATCAAGGAGCTCTTGGCTCAAGCGGCCATCTTGGTAGCGAGCTAGCTCCGCCCCTGGGAACATGCATATTTTTATAAACATCTTTTGTGTGTATATGGATGTTTATATATATATATATATATATATAGTCTACCTTTTATACATTTTGAACATTCTATTCAACATTTAACTTACATACATTTAAAAAAATAATACTCAATGAAAAAATATACAAAATCATGTTTAATATACATTTTACCTTCTAGTTCACATGCATTCATTTATTTTTTCTACACTATTTATACAAAATGTAAATTAAATTACATTTTTCCACTTTTTAAAAATGTTACTTTTTCACTTATTTTTCTCATTGACTTTAATGTGTACTCAATCTTTCTTCTCTTAATAACAAGTAATTTTCTTTTGGTTTTGTTTACTTTTACTGTATACTATGTATTCACTGTTAGTGAATACCATCTGGCAGTGGATAAGGGTGTTGATTTCCGGCCCTATTGATGAAGGCAATTTTTTTTACAAATTCATCTAAAGGTATAAATGTTAGTGTTGTGTTCTTGTTTTATGAGAATCTATTGGTTTATTAAAATGCATTATGGTGAATGTAGTGTGCTGCACAGGGTCAGTTAGAGAGTTTATGTCACTGATTGTGTGTTTGCAAGGTGGTTTGAATGTCACAATGGGTGGATTGGTGTTTGTATTATGTTTATTTTGGGAGTTTTGGACATTTTTTGAAGCAGCATTTTCATGGAGTTATATTTTTCAGGTTTTTAACGACAGTTGTGTGGGTTTTCGAATGTCCCCTATATCCTCCCACATTCTTTCTATTTCTCGGTTTCACACTCATTTTTAAAATACTTTCACAGGCTTTGAATGGCATTCCTGTTTTTATAAGTTAATTTATTTCTTGGATGTTTACTTTTTGGGGATTTGTTTTTGATTTTCTAAATTGATTTTTAGCGTGAGCTCCTGGATTACATGCTTGATATTTTGATTGTAAGTATACATTCTGTATTTATTCTTAACATCAATGAATTTTCTAGTGTATGGAGTTGGGCTTTGCTATGGGCTGAATTGTGTAGAATGTATCTATAGACTGTCTCTATATTACTGCATTTGTAGTTTAATTCGGATGAGCTATGTTTAATGTCTTAAACCTTGTAGGGGCTAATTAGCTATTGTATGTTTGGAAAACTATATTATTTTGGGGTTTTGATTGTGTTGTATTTCTGGTTAGATTGGGGCGTAAGCAATTGTTTCTAAGTAGTCCATGCCACTAATGTTTTTAAACATTTGCAGTTTTTCAAAAATCATTGCATGCTGTACTCTTCTTTGCTTTGATAAATTGGAGACAGGACTTTAAAAAGCAATTGCTTTTGCCTGAATTCCTGCAAGCTTTGTTATCCCTTAGCAATTTCTATACATTGATTTCAACCCAGGCGATATATGCCTCGGAATGACATATGCCAGCCTTCAGCGGAATTGTTATTAGTCTAATTCACTGAAGACTGTCTGCCTGGCTACCAAACTGTGCTTTGTATCAGTTCCATCATTGTGTTTGAAAATAGAGTATTCACCTGTGCCCTGAGTGGTGCATGGGACCTACCCAAGTGCCTTCAAAGTCATCTAATAGTTGTGATAAATTCTCATCATTGCTTTTTGTAAAGATTTAAATCAGTAGACTGTAGCGGTTTGTTACTTCTTGTGGGACAAATGCAACTACTTTTAGTTTTTAGGTCTAGCTATGAACAGCTTTAGCTGTCTAGCAAGACCTATTGTTCCCTCACAAAATACACATACAACATACACCACACACAGTGTACAAAGCAGCATAAGGACATACACATACGGAAAGAGGATCAGCTCTTTTTTGCTACTGGCTTGCTTGACCGATTAGGCTGGATGGCTGACTGCAACATGTTGATACTAGCCTTGATCATTTAATGGAAGTCTACATTACTGTTTAAATTGTTAGCACATGTGAAAGTAGTACACTTTGAAATAATAATTATTTTTTATTGTGATACAAATGTGCAGGTGTTCCCACGCAGAGTGCACCCCTCCCATTCGCCATTCCCCTCCTGTTTGCTATGTCACCTCTGCCACGTCACTTCCACCATCGCAGAGCTACTGGCTGTGGTTGCTGGATTTGATAGCTTTGACAACCACTTCAACATGGCTGCTAGGCACGAGCACAGTGTGAGCATGGTAACACAAGTTAGCTGGTGGAAATGTTGTAATTTACTAGCCAGTACCTCATGTTAGGGATCCAGCATGCATGGTGGGGTTTGCAGGTCTTCTGTTGTGAATCTCTCCCAGCCACCCAACCTAAGCCAAGGAGTTTTCAAACCATTGCCACACATGTGCTGCAGGCTCCTTCCCTACTGCAGTCAGTCAAGGTGTGCAGTCAAGTACAAGCAGTGCTTCATTTGTAAAACAATGAGTGCCAGTGTCCGAAGCTCTGCTCAAAAGCCTGCGTCCAATGCAATTAAATGTTGTTACACCCAATACCAAGTCTGTGTACTCTTCATTTCACCCCATGCCTCTTTAATCCACAACCATACACTCCCTGCCATTTTATCTCACTCTTGCAGGTTTCTGCTTTTTTCCCTTTATGATGTTTTTTTCATCTTTCTCTTCCCTATTTCCACTTTGTGTGTTTTTCTCCGCAAATGAGTGCAGGTGGCCCCCAATGGCTCAAATTAAGCACTGAGTACAAGGTCCTGCAACTGAACCTGCACTCGCCTCAACATGTTTCCTTGATAGGATACCAATGTGGTGCAACTCCTGCAAATGTGCTCTGTATAGAAACACCAATATTGTGTCCTCATCGCTGCTCGGTAATGGGCACAACATTAGAGTTTCAGCTCCTAGGCAAATGGCTTCTCTTTACACTGATCCTTGGGCAATGCTTACTGGGTCACCGCTGAACAAAAATGGACACAATGTTACTCAGTGCCTGACACCTTGTATGTTGTGCCCTCCCTGTCCTGTTTTTTTATGCTCCACCAAAAAATAGCTAATGTTGTCATTGTTGTGCAGATCATTTAATAGCAGTCATGCACATGCACCATGCTGGGTGATGGGGTGGTTGGGCAGGATATCGAGGTCCCTTAATGGTAGTGGCGTGACAAGGGTGCCAGATTTTGTGGGTTGTATTAAGCCTATCAGAGAATATTAAAATCATATTTGATATTTCAGCAGTATTTAATTATTTTACTGATTGGTGAAATGGATGGTTCATACGAATCCTGGCCAGTATGTACTATCACACTTACCCACAGTCACAGAATGCATAAAAACCTTTGATGCATCAGCCCCCTTTTCTAACAAGTTGGTATTGATAAAACGTTACCTGCCAAACACCCCAACCTTTAAACATTCAATGCAAGGTGTAGTGACGGATACTTTTTTTTATTTATTTGAGTTTTATATAGCGCTGGCTAGACCCGGAGGTATCAGAGCGCTTTACATGAGGAGAGTTACATAGGTTACACGTTACACATTGTTACAGAAGGTACATCAATTTCAAGTTACATCCGAAGATACATCAATTACAAGTAAAATCCGTTGGTTCATGGCGTGTAGAAGGGTAAGGGGGTAATGTAAAAAGGGCGATGGGGAGGGAGATTAAGCGGAGAATAGGCGCAAGGAAAAAGAAAGTAGGTAGGGGGAGAGAGATTCAGGGGAGAGAGGAAACGAAAAGGGGAGGTAAGCCACGAATGAAAGGAGGGAAGAGGAGGGGGAGGGGGTAGGAGACACAGCGAGGAGACGAGGAAGTAACTGTGTCCGATGTCCGGCTGGGTGGGAGACGGCTCCCTGCGGTAAAGGGGTCAGTCCCAATCTTCCATTTTGTGTGATTCCCTTGTCGCAGTGGACTCTCTCAGCGGGGTCGCTGAGACTCCAGGGCATAGATGCTGGATCCCTCCCCAACAAGGGGAGAGGAGTGCTTTGGTCACGGGCACACTTAGAAGAATGAGGGAGGGAAGAGTAGGGGAGGGGGTAGAAAACCCAGCGTGAACACAGTGTCCGACTTCCGGCGGGTAGGAGACAGTTCCCAGAGGTAAGGGGATCAATCACCAGTCCTTTACAATGTGAGACTCCCTTGTCACTGTGGACTCTCTCAGAAGGGTCTCTGAGACTCCAGGGCAAAAATGCTGGATCCATCCCCAACAAGGGGAGTAGGAGTGCTTTGGACAAGGGCATAATTAAGGGGGCCATTTAAGGGAGTCAGGCTGGTAGAGTTACATAGGTTAGAAGTTACCCATTGTTACAGAAGGTACATCAATTACGAGTTGCATCTGTTGGTTCATGGCGTGTAGAGAGTAAGGGGATAATGTAAAAAGGGCGATGGGGAGGGAGATTGAGCGGAGCATAGGCACAAGGATAAACAATGCAGGAAGGGGGAAGATTCAGGGGAGAGAGGAAAGGAATAGGGGAGGCAAGCAAAGAATGAAGGAGGGACGAGGTGGGGGAGGGGGTAGGAGACATGGCGAGGAGACGAGGAAGTCCAGGCTAGGCCCGGAGGTATTAGAGCACTTTACATGAGGATTAAGACGTGTTACAGCGTTACATCAGTTACAGTTACATTACAGTTGAATCCGTAGCTAGTGCATTCAATAAACATAGAAAAAAAACAGTATGGGAGCAAATAAACCAAATCTATAAGAGAAATCCTGCTACATCTACATAATTAAAAAGAGCATCCAGAGAACAACAGAGACCTCCCAGTCGCAACTTTTTGCTCCTTTCCCAGAGGATCGATGGCCCAGGACCTTGTGGGGACGATTGATTTAGCCACGAGGCTTCCACTTTCACGAGATGGGATCAGTGGCAGCCATCTTAGGGTCAGGAGCGGTGTGAGGCAGACCAGGCAAGCTGTTCCTGAACATCCTAAGAGATGACCACTGAATAATATGTGGTATTGGGTAAATACAGCAGGGCCAGGTGAGGGAATATAGAAAGAATGAGTGACCCACCTCAAGATGCCACCTTCGGTGAGTGTGGGAATATAGGTAGAAAGCATGCCCATTCCAAGATGTCCGCCATAGGTTGGAAGTGGGGGCAGGCCCCTTTTCAATTTCCGTGACCTGCAGTGCATCGAGTCCAGGGTAGGGGGCGCCGTCTTCATATCCTAAGGTAGGGGGACGAAGTGGCAGCCAAACAACAACATCATCAGGCCACAGACAAAAACAAACAAAATGGGCGCCCGGGAATGCACAACAGCAGCCCAGAAAGAGTCTCCAAACAGGCCAGGCTCGCTTGGTAGCCACAAGTAGAGTCCACTGGAGCCGGCAGCCCCTGAGGGCAGGCCAGACCGTCGCGACTCGCTCCGAAGCATCTCGCTGAGTCGGTAGCCCCCACGCTTAAGACTCCTCGCACAGTCAGGGCAAACAGGGCACAAAGAGGCGGCAGTGGGGGAGGGGGAAGCAACCCCAGGAAATCAACTCTGAGAGCAGGAGTGCACATCGCCAACAGTTATAAGGGTCTCTGTACCTCGCCGTGTCAGGCGTCATATTTGAAAGAAAACAGGCGGGACGCTCCGCGCTCAAGACCCTCATTCCCCCCCCCAAGCGGTGACGGGCCGTCTCGCCGCATGCTGCCATTACCTAGCGCTTCACAAACAGATCTCCAACCCGGGCATTCACTGGAGGAAGGCCAGTGGTATGGCAAGAGGGCCCCAAGCGCAGCTGGTCATCCCTCGAGCCAGCTTAGCATCCGGATCTCAGGGGAGGGGGTGGTGTCACCATGCACTTTAAATAGTGGTGGAAACATGATACACAACTTTCCACATAACAGAATTTATAGTTGGAGTCTCATTGTTATGTGTGATACCTTCAGCTAGTCTTGGCTTTTTACCCAACTGCACTCTACTGCTAGGGTTTTTCAGTCCATAGCTAAAATGATAATAGCAAAGTTTTAATTACCAGAATACAATGTGATGTTTGTTAAAAGGTCAGGATTGACTTAAAGTAAGACATTTGCCATGGGGACACTTGGCAGCTATGAAAATCCAAACAACAGCAGCACCACCTTAATTTAGTAAGGTTAAGAGTGCTGAAAATCAGTGACAAGCATGCTTAAAGCATCACGTTTCAGGTACCTTCGAATGCAGGGCTACAAATTAACCTTTTCAACTCAAAATTGAAAAGGTTTCCCAAGGTACTATGCTGTTGGCAGCGTTGACCACCTCTGCAATGTCATACTGCTCAGTAAGACAAACAGTCGGAAGGTGGCAAAAGTATTAAAACCGCTGAAATCCGATGGAGCCCCTGGCCTGAATGGCCTGCCAGCTAGCCTTTTTAAGGAGGCATATAAAAGTTGGGCAACAGTGTTGTCAGCTCTTTATAACCATTCTTTTTTAAACGCTGATGTACCAGAGGGCAGGAAAGGATCTATTTTATGCCCCATATTTAAGAGCAGAGATCGGACCCTAGCCTCAAACTATAGATTGGTTGCCCTACTTGATATTGAGACAAAAGTTTATACCCAATTTTTATTAGAAGATTTAGAAACCTCGGTGGCCAAGGAGGATATTTTGCAATTTTTTCAAACAGGATTTAGGGCTGGGGCATCCACGGTAGATAATATTCAACTCTTTCTGTCTTAAGGTACTGTGCCCTTCAGAGGAATAGACCACCTCTCCTGTGCTGTTTTATAGATTATAGTGCAGCTTTTGATAGGATGGACAGGGCCACCCTTTGGAGGAAGCTCACGGCTTGGGGTATACCATCCAATCTGCTAAGAGCTATCATTTCATTACATACAGAGACTTGGGTTCGGGTGCAAACCAGCTCAACGACGGTAACATAGAAAGTAAAAACAAACTGTGGGCTAAAACAGGGCTGTGTTTTGGCACCTATGCTGTTTAGTTTGTATACAGCTGATTTAGGAAAAGCACTGGATGCCTGTAGTTTGGTTCCTCCAAAGCTAAGCTCAGTCCGCTTACAAATAATTCAATACGCTGATGACATTGTGGTCATGGATCACACTAAAGGGCTGATTACGATCTCGTCAGCAAAGCATTCCTACCAAATCGGTTCCGGAATGCTTTCCAGACGACTCGGATCGGGTGAGTCCAACCGAGCGATTTGGATGTATCCTGATGCTTCCGGATACGATTTGGTCGGACTTCCATTGATTTCAATGGGAGCCTGTGTCCCGAACAAGAACACAGGCTCCCATTGACAAAAGGGGTGGCTGGGAAAAATCGTGCACCCTGTAGCGGGCACCCCTTGGTGCCTGCCACACTGTGTATGGTTGGAAAGGGGGGTCCCTTGGGTACCCCCATGGGCCCGATTCAGAGCACCCAGAGTGAAGGGGGGCCTGCTATGGGCCCCCAAAGACAGATTCCGGCAGCCGATTTGTCCCAGAGAAACTGATTCGGAACGACTGTCTGAATCGGTCATCGTAATCGCTTGCTCAGAAACCGAGACCATAGAGCTGTACGATTCGGCTCTGAAAGACGTGACCTGTCAGAATGCCTTTTGGAACCGATTCGGACAGCCATAATGGTTTACGGGCATCGTAATCAGTTGTTGGGAAGTGTGTACGATTTGATCGGAAACAAGGGTTCAGAATAGGATTTGGCAAACCCGAATCCGATTCGGAGCCCTTTCCGAACGGCATCATAATCAACCTCTAAGTTGGGTTTGCAAAGGGCTCTGGATGCATTAAGTAGGGAGAAGTTGGAGGTCTGATTCTGGGGAAGCATAAAGATCTTTGGGGCCCCCAACATTGGCCCATTGAAATGGGTGCTGTCCCTGAACGTTCTGGCCATATTCGCAATCTAGGCTTCATCATAGACGACTCATTATCTATGAAAAACCAAGCAGTAAAGGTGGCTGCAACTTGTTTTACCATACTGAAATGGCTCAAAAAGATCATCTGGATGCTGCCTAGTTTGACCCAGAGAACTGTGGTCCAAGCTCTTGTCACCTCAAGACTGGACTATGGCAACATCCTCTATTTGCGGGGCAAATAAGGAGGTAACCCGCAAGCTGCAGGTAATCCAGAACTCTGCCGCCAGACTGATTTGTCAGGTTCCCAGAACTGCCTCTATCTCAGGCTCACTGCGTGACCTTCATTGGCTCAGGGTGGAGAGCAGAATTAAGTTCAAAGCCCTGAGCTACATGTTTAAAATCAAATCTGGAGCGGCCCCACAATACCTGCAGGCACTGGTTCACCCCTACTTGCCCTCACGAGCGCTTCGCTCTGCCACTCAGGCGAAGTTCTCTGTACCTAGAATTAGACTGTCACGTATGGGCGGTCAATCATTTGCCTATTTAGGCCCCACTTTATGGAACTCTCTCCCTGCGCCACTTCGCAATGAAACTGTATATGTGAATTTTCGTAAAAGCCTAAAGACTTGGCTGTTTAATCAATAATTGTCCCCTTCTTCTTGGTCCTTCCTAGCTGGCGCCGGGAAACCCTTTTTGGGTAGCTGTTGCGCCTTACAAATTAAAAATACAATACAATACAAGTAGGTAATACAAGTAGATTTAACAAGGCTAACCATCTACAGGTGAATCAGTCCAAAACTAAAGTCGTGATATTTGTTGGTTACTGAAGGAAGAAGATGGCAACTTGGCAATTGGAAGGTAAGACCATCACTACAGCAAGGCATTATAAATATCTGAGCGTGTGGTTTAGCGAAACTGACTCTGCTGTTGCCCAAGTAAAAGATCTTATAAAGAAGGCGACAGCCATTACTTATGGAATTGGACAATTAAATCATTTACTAAGCAGCGCTTCGGCTTCCCCTATCTTAAGAGTAACAAAGACAACCTTAATCCCAGCCCTGCTGTATGGTCATTTTGCTTATCCTGGTGCATTGGACGCTACCTTGGAGTTATGTCATAGTAGAACATACAAGAAATTATTCCATTAACCGCAACATGCCCAACGCTCCAGATTAAGATTAGAGCTAGGGCTAGTAACTCAATCAATTAAGTGTAAAACTTCCATGTTAAACTATGACATCAAGTGCAGGAGGGCTCCCAAAAACCATTTATGAAAATCCAGGCAACCCATGGTCCACTCAACTTAATGAAGCGATTTCGTTATTCAAGATTGAAGTTCCTGCCTTGGGGGATGGGGCCATCCCATATTTTGCATGGAAGACAGCCAATAACAAGTAAATAAAAGTAGCTTCCTGGAAACAGAATTTACTCACCGTGGATAGCTGAGGGTTGGCGCAGCTTCTAAAGGATTCTAATCATATTGGGACACCACAAAAATATTTCTTGGATCTCATCAACGCAACTACGTGCTGGGCTAGCTCAGGTGTTGATAATAATTGCAGGTTATGTCACAGTTATCAAGGATCATGGTTTCACTTGTTATGCTGCTGCCCTGCTTTAGATCATCAAAGGCGACTACTGCTAAAGCCTATTTTTTTAGCAGAGGGAGTACGTTCTTGTGCACAGGCATCTTCCTTTTGCTTTAGCAGTAGATCACCTGGGGTGCTGGGGAGATGTGCCAAATTTGTTAATATTTTAAATCAATCTTTATTGAATGTTCGGGCGACAAGCCTCCCTTTGAAACAGCGTCAGACGTTAATTACATCGTTTGTATTATGCACTGGGGTATCTGCTCAATAGTAGGGATGTAAGTAAGAGCTGAGTTGGAGAATGGTGTTCTCCGGATAGACGATGCTCGTTTATCGGGTTAAAAACCTCTTAGAAAGAATGCCTTTGCACTTTTAAGTGTCCTCTAAACGAAGATTACGTTAGTCGTTTTGGTGGGTACCCTTGCATTTTGCATTCCCCCTTGGAGAGGGTGGGTTTAGGAGGATAGGCCGGAGGCAGCAGGAGGGACAATCCTAGTTAGCATTAAGTATAAGAGGGTATACCGGAGGCACTCGGTGTGATAGCTCTAGCGTGCAATAACCACTTTGTCCCTCTATATTCTATTGTTTCATTGGTGTACACTGAAAGGTATTTGGTGTCAATGCAATTTGGTTCACCGCATTTATAAAACAGCTCAGTGTATTTATTGCTTACCTCGTATTGTGAATATTTGTCATTTTAGTGGTTATGTAATTATGTTTTACCTTAGGAATTAAATTGTCTATTTTAGATTTGGTTAGATCTATGCACTCACTCTGTGCTTTAAACAAGGTATATTGTGCAAACTACTCGAATAATAGAATCTTGCTAATTTTATTGCTTGTTAAGTACTTTGAAAATTCATTGTATCATGGTGATTTTCTTTTAAATTGTTATGGTTTTAATTAACTATACAATAAAACGTATTACTTACTTACTTACTACTCAGTAGGAAGTAGGTGAATGACCCCCAACTGTAGCCCATTTCTTCATTGAAACATTTCAAGAGAGCACTCTTACATTTTAAACCATTAATAGTCTTGTTAACCAGAGTCCTGACAGTGAGTGTGAGAAGTAATGAGATGTGAGAGTGGGTACTGATATGTGAGTGAAAGTACAATACACAGACTTTATATGCTTAAAACAATCTAATGTAGGTGCATTGGACACATTGCCGATGGCATGAAACTACAAACCCTGCCTTACGTCTTCATTCAATTAAATATGTGCTTTACAACAATCACTCAAAAAACCAACATGTTTTTATAAAAACACTGTTTTTTTCTATTTGGGGGTTAGGCCGCTGAATAAACACTGATAAACAATGATTTCAAAAGGTTTGGTAAACATTGAGAAACCACCTCTGGAATCCACAAAAAAATAAACACTCAAAACAGGACAGCCTACCTATGACATTGATTCAACTCGTATATCTCTGGAATTACTAACACACTGCATCATCTGACAAGGATTGCAGACAGTAAACTGTAACTTAATAAGAATAATTGTCAAAGCCAATGGATCAAACTTTAAAGTGCTAACTAATCCAAACACAGACAAGGAACGGTTTAGTGTGCATGTGCTAGCACAGTAACGCCAGATCTATTAGCTTTGCTATTGTTTGTTTAATTTCAAAGTGAAACTTGCTATTGCTTGAGTAGTCTTTTATTAAAGATGCTTTTTTAAATAATTTTCCATAATGCCTGGTTGAAATGCAAATCACACGACTGAATTTTTCTTAGTAGTTATAACTTCTGTAATGTGTGCAGCAGGGGTAGGTCAAAATCAATGATTGTTTTTAGTGGACTGTATTTGTTGGGTTAGTTGTGTACGAATGAGATGAGTTCTATGTATGTAGGATTCTGTTGTTTGCTAGGGGTGTGTATATTATGGGTAGGTTGTTTTTAAAGGTATTGGCCATGGATTGTATCGAATTGTGCACAGAGGGGGCATGATTTTATTGTTTCTTCCATCAGCCAGATTGACAATTTTTGTGGTATTTGTAGGTTTGACTCTGTGCTGCTTGTGATCATACTTTTTCATTGTCACATGTAATAAATGGTTCTTTATTACGTATGACTATGAAGTGTGTGGGAATTTGTATTTGACTATATGATCATGGTGTTGGTGTACTATCTTGCTTCTGTTTTCCTCTAAGAATTATTGTACTCTTTAAATTTGGGATTGATGACATTGTATAGCCATGAGCAGTAGTACTGGGGACAATGGCTGTGAGTTCTGTTTGAGATTCTGCAGTGGATGTAAATGTTACTTTATGTCTTTAAGTGCAGTGCATACATACTTTTATTTCTGAGAGAGATGGTGGGTGGTTGTAGGTTACTCAATGTTTTTTTTCTCTGCCATAAAATGTTAATGAGTAATATTTGCCACATTTCCAGTATGTCCTGTTGCTCTGAGTGTTTTCTGTAAGTGATAGGTGCATAGTGGTCTCCCCTTAAAGTGCTAGGAATTAAGTCATTGAGGATCTAAAAGTAATATGGTTGTGTAAAATTATTTAATTGCTGTCACTTAATTTTTTTATGTAGTCTGTGCTTTAGTGAGAACTTTTATTAAAGGTCTAGTTTCATTTCTTACTTCAAATGTTTTTTATTTCGGTCAGATTATATTTTTTTTCCACTTTTTCCAATATCTCTGGAGAATGGTGGATGCTTCTCTGTTGGGAATATAATTAGAGAGGGCATGTTTAGTTTTTAGTTTAGTTAATTAGTTTATATAGTTTTAGTGTTTCTATTTTTGTTGTGTTAACTAGGTTGACTTACTTCTGTTTGCCAGATAGGTGGATCTGTACTCCAATCAGCCACATTTCTGTCCTTTCTTTCAAAAAGTGTACCTTGGGGTGAGGAAGGTACACAGAAAAGGGATGGGTGGAATACCTAAATTAATCTCAGCCACTGGTAATTACTCTGGGCTGCATTCCAGCCCATTATTCTTTTGCTCACCATGCCACCTCAGACAGGAACCAGCCATATGTAAACAGTCCTAATCCTGTGCAAATAAGAACAGTCCAGCCCGTACTGCTGGCCAGGCTCCCTCTGAACAGGGACACAAGCAACCCAGGACTGGTTTCCGATGATTTGGGCCTCTACAGTCAGGTGTAGCTTGAGTCCTATGACAGTGACCATGGGACCAATGTCTGGGTATAATCTTTGCACATAGAGTGGCGCACTGAGGTACACAATACAGTGAAGGTAGAAATTACGTGAATTAATCTCAGCCCCTGGCCGTTACTCTCACCTGCATTCCAGTTCATTGCTCTTTTGTCCACCATACCACCTCAGACAGCAACCAGCCATATGCAAATCAGTCTTGACCCTGCTCAACTAAGAACAGTCCAGCCCAAACTTCTAGGCCAGGCTCCCTTTGAACAGGAAACACAAGCAACCCAAGACCTGTTTTGGCCTATTTGGGCCTCGTAAGGCGGGTGTAGCTTGAGTCCTATAGCAGTGAGCACTGAGGTACACAAAAAAAGTGAGGAAGGTATTTCTGTTTTCAATTTATGGGTCTTGGTTGTTAATTACTTTTATTTTTAAACATTATATTAGGCATTTCAATAAAACAAAATACAATAACGAATTAATAGGACAGACGAGAAGCAAAAGGCATCACAGTAAGTTCCAATTCTCACGTTTCAGACAATCAGACAGGCGAAGTACTTCTACTGTTCAGGCGTTATGGATCGCTGTATGATGTGGGTTCTTGAGGCAGAAAGTTAACTGGTTGAGAAGATTCCTAGTATTGTCTGTAGAATTTCATTGGTCCGGGAGAGATTTACTTCTCGATGAAAGAGAGAGATAAGAGAGAGAAAAGGAGAGTGCAGCAAAGAGGAGGCGGGTGGGCTAGGGGCTATCCCAAGATTCCACCAGGGTGGTAAGTTAGCGTGGTTTTGTTTGGGTGTGAGCATCTAGCAGAGACAATAGGAGTCTTGACTTATCATGGTCAAAAGTTTGGTTAAAGATTATGCTGTCCGCGCACCTAAGAAAGCAAACCCAGACCCACCATGAGTGGTACGATATAGTTTTGAAAAATTTCCAATCGCAGAGGATCGTTTTAACACCCAGTATGTGTAAAAAGTCAAATAGTAGTAGTTAAGTTGTGCTGAGTGTAGGTGGGTTGGGGAGTGCCCATGGGCCTAAGGCGATTAAAACCAGGTCAAGCGGTACCCTGCAATGGAAGATATCGTTAATAGTTTTGTTGATGTTTTCCCAGTATGATTTGAGTAGGGGGCAGTAAAAGATCATGTGGTCAAGGTCGACTACCTCTGAAGAGCAGTTCCAACATTTGTTTGAGTCAAGAAGGCCTAATTTGTAGAGTCTAGCTGGGGTCCAAAAATAGTTCTGTGTAATAACCAGTATTTGCATTGATGTATAATTGGATAAATCTTCAGTTTGGTGGCATGTTTCCAGATTTGTAACCAGTTGTTGTCAGTTAGGTGGGCATAGCCTTCTCTAACACATGAGTCTGACCACTTGTTTTGGCATTTATGAATGGGGTTAGAGCTTGATTCATGGAGAATCTTATAGATTTTCGAGGCTTGGTGAGTTTGAGTGAAGAGTGAGTCAAATTTCGAAAGACTTGCGGGCTGAGAATTTCAGAAATGTTGGTTGCGATTGATCACTACTTTGAGTTTTAGGAAGTTATAGAATTCCTTATTGGGGATGCCTGAAGAGGCCTGAAGTAGGGAGAATGGGATGGAGTTGTTTCTATTGATCACATCTTTGATGTATAGAATATTGCGAGATGCTCATGAGTGCATGAGTGCATGAGTGCAGTGGAGGGCTTTAATGTTGATTTTTATTAGTGTGTTGTGCCAAATAGATGCATATGAGGAGTGTTTGACTCGAATTGAGCAGATATTGTCTAGTTGTTTTGCAACGAACATTGTATCTCTAAGAATGTTTAAGGAGTGCAGCAGTTTAAAGTGATTCATTGAGATGGACATGAGCGGTGTAAACGTTCGGAAGAGGTCTTTCTCAATTCCTGTCCATGGGGGAGGAGGAAAAAGGGTGTTTGGACTGAACCAGTGTATGGCTTGCTTAAGTAGGAAAGCTGTTTGCATCTTACTGAAGTTGGGTAGGCCCACACCTCCTTTCTCTTTGTTAAGTAATAGGGTTTTGCTTGCAATTCTGGGTTTTTTATTGCATCAGATGAATTGAGTGCTGTATTTGTTTAGCGTTTTGAAGAAAGAGTCTGATAATTGAAGGGGAAACATATTGATGATAAAGTTTGCTTGTGGAGCAATTAGCATTTTTGTGCATTCTAGTCTGCCTCACCACGTCATGTGTTTGGGGGACCAAGTTTCAATCAGGTGTTGGATCTTTTTCAGCAATATATTTTCAGTATGTGAGCGGGAGTCAGAGAGGGATTTGCCTAGATGAAGGCCTAGGTATTTCAAGTGGAGGTTTTGCCATTTGAGTTCTGTGTTGTTTATGATTGTGGGTGTACAGAGGATGTTCAGCTGGAAAACTTCAGTTTTCTCTTTGTTGAGTGTGTAGCTGGAGGCATAGAAGTACACATTGATTAGCTTGAGGATTTCCGGAATCGCTGTTTCTGCTTCTTCTGGGAAGATGAGGGCGTTGCCTGCATAGGCTGTGGCTTTATGAGTTATGGAGTTAAAGGGGATACCTGTGATGATGGGGCTGTGGTGAATTTTGAGAGGAGAGATTCTATGGCTAGGAGACAGAACAATGGTGAAAGGGGACACCCTTGCCTTGTCCCTTGTGAGAGACTGAATTTTTCAGAGAGGGAGCAATTAACCCTGACTTTGTCGGAGAGGGTGTCATATAGTACGAACCCCATTTGTTCAAAAGAGGGTCCAAGGTTACATTTCTGGATAACTGATCTTAAAAAAGGCCAGGAGACCTTATCAAATGCCTATTCGGCATCCAAGGCCAAGGCCATTGCAGGGGACATTTTTCTAACACACGTGCAAAATTTTATGTTGTCACACGCCATTCCCCCTTTAATGGAGCCCATCAGGGAAGGGTGGATTAGAGATGGGAGAAGTTTTCTGAACTTGTGGCAAGGACCTTTGCATATATTTTGCAGGTCAAGGTTAAGTAGAGAGATTGGTCTGTAGTTTTTGGTGTCTAAGGGGTCTTTGTTGTCCTTGTAGATAACTGAGATTATAGCTTCCGTAAAGTTTGGGACTGTTGTGCCACTATAGGTGTAGAAATTGAAAAGGGATTTTAGTTGTGGCATGAGTAAGGGTGTAAAGATTTTATAGAAGTGGCTTGTGAAGCCATCTGGCCTTTGGCTTTTTTTAGTTTTAATGTTTTGATCCTGTCCTCTATTTCTTCTGTCACTGCTGGTTTATTAAGAGGGATTTGGTCAGCTTCAGTGAGTGAGGGGAGGTTTATATTCATGAGGTAGTTCTCGCAGTCCACATGGTTTGGGTCTCTGTGTGGGTTATAGAGTTTACTATAGTAATGGGCAAGCAGGTTGTGATTTTTTTAGGTCCAGTTTTGATTTTGCCTGCTTTGTTTTTGATAGCATTAATTGTGGCACCCTGGCTTTTCACTTTTAGGTAGTTGGCAAAAAATCTTCCTCCTTTATTAAATTTGCATTGTTTTTTGGCTAAATATCTATTCACCCAGGTGTGTGCCCTCTCGCTTATTAGTTAATTGTACTGGTATTTTAGAGTTTTCAGTTCTTTTAATGTTTCTAAGGAGTGTTTTGATATGAGGAGGTGCTCGAGTTGTTTAACCTTAACTTCCAGTTCTTCCATGGTTTTGTTGGCAGATTTATTTTTGTTGGTCATGGTACTAATCATTTTGCACCTGATAGTGGCTTTGATTACCTCCCAGAGGGTTTTGGGGGATATGTCTGGAGTTGCATTTTCTTTGAAGTAGTTTAAAAGCATGTCATTGAGGCGCCAGAGTCTGTCAGGACTTTGGGAATTAGTGATATCGATGTCTACCGAGATGCAGGCGTGATTGGAAATTAAGATTGGCTCAATCCTCTGGTTTGAGCAAGAGGGAGTTAGTTTCTGATTAGTGAGTAAGTAGTCTATTCTCGAGTGGGAATTTTGCGGGTTTGAGTAGAAAGTGAACTCACTACCTGTTGGATTGAAAAGCCTCCAGATGTCCGCGAGGTTATGTGTGGTGATTAGTTTTTTCATTTGTGTGTGGGATTTCCCCGGTCTGAGTTTGCAGTGCAATAATGTATCTAAGACTAGATCCATCGGGAGGTTGAAGTTTCCTCCTAGTAGGACTTTAGAGCCATTTGGGATTTCAAGTAGTCTTTTATTCAGGTCGATCCAGAATGTGGGGCAATCTGCAGTGGGTGCATATAAGTCGACAATGTAAAGATCCTGGTTGTCTTTCATAACTTGTGAGATGACCCATCTGCCTTCTGTGTTGTTAGTACTTTTGATCACTTTAATTCCTTTGGATCTGGGAAAAGATGGTGACAACACCATTCTTTTTGTTTGACTTAGGTGAGCAGGGCAGTTCAGAATACCGGTTGTTTAGGAGATTTTGGGCTATGTCTTTATCTATTCTGGGCGGTGTAGTTACATAGTTTGATGTGATGAATCTATAATTTGGAGAATCTAGTCCTGTAGGGTTGGGATATCACCTGGAGTTCACAGCGAGAGGGAGGGGTAAAGGGTGAACGGTAGGTGATAGGCAAGATGAGACAGCAAAGGGAGCAAAGTGGGAGAGATAGAAAAGAAGGAAGAGAATAAGAGAAATTACAACTTTAGGGGAACCATAAGGACACAAGAGGGGTTGGAGTAAGTGTTCGTCACAGAGCCACCTGTTGGGAGCTTCACTCTGAGGGAGTATGCAAGACGGAGGAGGGGGGGATGTGACAGTCAGAGGAAGTGATAAGAAAACCAGCTGAGATTTCAGGTAAACAATGGTGACATGCAAGAGGTTTGAGCTCTCAAGTGTCACAATTCCGATGATAGGGCAATATGCTAGGATTAGTTGAAATACCAGTGTTACTGTACATTTCAGACAGGTGTTGTAAGTGATTTCTTATGACATGTATAATGTGTATTACATTTCTACAATGCAGCATTATACATTTCATGACAGTGCCCATTATGTTACCATGATATGCTTTATGCCTAAAGGCCTAAGAGCCAAGGAGATGGGACAAATCTAGTTCATCATTAGGATACATTTCATAGATATTATCCAGCATTGTACATCATCTGAGTGTGTCATTTATGTTAACATGTTACCATGTCTCATATCATATGCCACATGTTGCATTTCATGCATACGGGCATTATAAGCATTTCCTAATGACATGCAACCTATGTACCTGACATGTGGCCTATGTATTACATTACTACATTACTACAGTATTACATTTCATGCATAAAATACCTAATGGCAAGGAAATGGGGCAATTCTAGCTTATCAATAGCATTGACATTCTGTAGTGAAACACATTCTGTTAATTGGGCTAAGATTGGTAAAGCTGCCGAAGAGATTGTTAGGTACACGTAGGGGCAGATTTTTAAAAAAGCATTCAACGCAGCGCAGCTCCCAAAGAGGCTGCATTGCATTGCGTGACAGGGAGGGAGCAGGGGAGCACCATATCTACAGAGATATGTCTCTCTCCTCCCCTTTCCCTAGCGCTGGCGCTGATTTCACCTGCTGAGCACCACGCAAACACCTTAGCACCATAGCGCTAAGCTGCGTGCATGAGTCTAGCATAGTTTTTGTACCAGAAAGATAACCTTCCTGTACAAAATACCATGCCTAGACAAGTTTAAAAGCTTTTCCCACTTTGTATGTGTGCTGCACAGTACAGCACGCATGAAAAGTCAGAAAGGCACGAAGAAATGACAACATTTCTCCTGTTAGTGCCTCCTTTGAAGTTGCGTTAACTTTTGCCGCTAAACCCTGTCTACAATTCTTTGTAGATATGGTTTTGTGCCAAAAAGTATGGGTGGTTGCATGGGAACGCCCATGTACAACCCATGTAATGCCCCATTGGCGTTAAGTAAGGCAAAGCAGTGCTTCGCGCTGCTTTGCGCTGCTTCTAGGGTCCTTAATTTTGTGCTGGTTAGTGTCACTTTTGTGATGCTAACACAGCGCAAAATGTTTGAAAATCTACACTGCAGTCTTCACTCAGACATCTTAAGTACTAGAGAGAGTTGGCATTATGGTTTGTATTGTTGAGCTATGTGTAGCTGAAATGTCAAAGTGATTATTTAATGAATTTACATTTTTTGCATGCAGGCCCATATTTATTAAGGTTTTGTGCCACCTTTGTGCAAAGGGGCGCAAGGGTGACGCAAAACCTAAGTGAGATTTATCAAGCCACGCAAGGCCATCTTGCATGGGACTGCATGGTTTGATAAATCTAGAGTAACGCAAGGCAGCACACATGTCTGCCTTGTGTTACTCTGTGGCATTGAGGGCGTTCCATGGGTGCAGCGTGGGTGTTCCCATGCATCCACCCATGGATTTCGGCACTTTCTCAGATTTACCATTAGGGGTAGACCCCGGAATGCGTCAAAATTCCATGCCTCCCCAGGTGAGGTTTAACAGGAGAAATATCTTTAATTCTTTTCGTTTTTCCTCTTTCTATGTATGCTGCATTCTGCAGCACACATTGAAAGAGGAAAATACCTTTTAGAATTGTTTATGTGCAGGAAGCTGTCCCTTCCTGCACAAAACAATCCTGCCTAAAACGCAGGCACCCTTGCAACATGATGCAAGGGTTCCTGCATTGGTGATAGGCAGCCAAAAGTGTGCCAGCGCTAGGAAAAAACAGGAATGTGCACTATAGTGGGAAATACAGTGCATTCCTGCCCTTTTACTTTCACGCAGCGCAGCAAGGTGGCTTGTTGATGGTATTGTTGTATGTTTAACCTGATTTATATTTTATCTTTGATTATTTGAAATGTTCTGTTTTATGATTTTTTTTTTAAGTAGTATCAATAGAAACACTAAGGGCCCGATTATGATATTGGATGGTCCGTCCGAAATCTGGTGTCTTGGTCGGACCGCCACATTTTGATGTGTGGCCGTCGGAGGCTGCGGGCAGAGGGACCGTCAGTCGGAACGTAATACCCTACAATGGGGTTGTGCCTACTCAGCCCTTTTCGGGCTGCAGCACAAGCCGCAATGGAAACAATGATGATTCCAATGGCCGGTCGCATCATAATGAGGCGGGTGGTACCTCCGATTACTTGTCGGTCGGTCCCAATTGTGCTACGATGACGGTCGGACCGGCATCGTAATGAGCCCATATGTGTTAATATCTTAGCTGTTTTGAGCGTATTACGAAAATATTGTTGCCAATATTATCTTTTTGATATTTAGACATTTTGCAAATGGTTAATTCAGGGTTTGTAGAATTGCAATATTTTTGTGCTCAATATTTTGGGTGTAAAATATATTTGTAAAAACAACATTTGTGTTATTGACGTTTATTTTTTCCTTGGTATTTAGGTAACAATATAATTATATGACAATATTGTTGTTCTTGATAATCATACAAATATGGTAAATGAGCAGCGTAACAAAAAAGTACAGCATGTCAGCCATATGATACACACTCTTTTTCGGTGTGTATGAAAGGCACATTTAGCCAATGGACCTGGTGCAATTTTCTTTCTGATGTTGATGGTCACTTATCGATGCTAACGGGCCAAACATCAAATTTCTATAAGGATCTCAGATATCCTAGGAAATATAGAAAAGTACTTAGCCCCTAAATGGACTGACATCAAAATTGTTCTAACAAGCTTGATCTCACTTTCCCCTGTACAGTCACTCTTCCCCTGAACAAAGAACGAGAGGTAGAATATAACATATTAAATGCCAGCACAATGTCAACGTTGATTTGGGAAGCACATCCTGCTGATCCAGGGGCAAAATGTGCTATGTATCAATGTTATTCTTAGTGTTGATGCCGAAAGACTGGATTCGGGCAAGTATGTGCTCTGTTTGCTTGCCCAGGGAGATCCCAAAGTTGAAGAGCTGACTGTATGTCACTGGACTGCCCACAATTCTAGCTCCAGATTTGCCAATGGTTTAAGATGGCTGTCAAGCCTGCCGATGCATGCCTCAGATTTAGAAAGCAGGCTTCAGGACTGTTAGTTGCCAGATTGGAACAGCACAAAACCTTCAGATGGAAGAAAGGGTCAATAAAGGTACATCCAGCAGCAACCTACGTAGCTATGTGACACTGTCTCATTTATCCAGCAATCTTTGTTAGACCTGCCTAGCATTACACTGAATAAATAAACCTAAATATAGAATAGATAATACTGTCCATCAAACAGTGTCTGCCCCCTGCTGTCTACCTGATAATATTTTGCCTCAATTACTCACATTAATCACAAAATATAACATCACAAAATATAGCATTGAGGGCCTTATGTCAAACTCCAGTAATTTTTTGATTTTATCTAAACTTAAGTACTCACCATTGTGCTATCCAAAAATACTACTGAGTCTTCTCTAGCTTTAAGAACCTAGGCTTGTCTTGGGACAAGCTTCAAACATCCTCCTTGTCCTATGGAAATGCAGACAGGCTTTTCATCCTCTGCTATCAGACCTTATGTTATATGTTATGTGTATTTGTAAAGTGCACTATCACCCATGAGGGTACCCTGGCACTGAGCAGGTGTGTGTCTAGCCCTGTCTATGGTAGGTTGGTTAATTGAAAAGCCAGGTGTTCAGCTTCTTGTGAAATTTAAGAAGAGAGGAGGAGGCCTTTCGATGCTTTTGTAGCAATTCAAGAGAACGCCCATCCTCCTGATCAGGTTCTGTGTATGCAAGGGATGTGTGCGAGCAGAAGTCCAGTAGAGCGGAGGTGTCTGGGTGATTGGTGGAAGGAGATACAATGGTTCAGGTAGGTGGGGTCTGAGTTGTGTAGTGCCTTGAGTGTGCATGGGATAAGTTTGAATTGAGCGCATTTGTGTATCGGGAGCCAGCGGAGTTCTATGAGTTGTGGTGTGATGCGAGTTCTGTGTGGAAGGTTGAGGGTGATTCTGGCTGTCGAGTTCTGGATAGTTTGTAGTCTTCTAGTGAGTTGCTTGGTGATCCCGGCGTAGAGTGTGTTCCCATAGTCCAACTTGATGCTGAATAGGGTGTATGTGACAGTTTTTCTAGTGTTGCTTAGGAACCATTTAAAGATCTTCTGAAGCATCTTCAGGGTGTGGAAGCAGAATGCAGTGATGGTCTTGACTTGTGCAGTCATGTCCGTTTTGCTGTTGATGATTATTCCAAGGTTCCTGGTGTGGGTTCTAGTTTGGCCCGCCACTGTCTGGAGTTCCATGGTGATTTGTTCTTGCTGGAGATCACTAATTCTGTCTTGTCAGTATTGAGCTTGAGATAGTTGGCTTTCATCCAATTAGCGACTTCTGTCATGCAGGTGGTGAACTTGTTTCTTGTGTTGGTGGTCTTGTCTGAGAGGGAGAGTATGAACTGCATGTCGTCAGCATAGGAGCGAATGTTGATGTCGAGTGTGTGTATAATGTTGGCATGAGGGATCATGTATGTGTTGAAGAGGGTGGGGCTGAGCGATGAACCAAGAGGCACTCCTAAAGTGATTTTGCGGGCTTCCGTGGAGTAAGGCGCCAGGCTGACAGCTTGTGTTCTATCCATTAACTAGAGCAGATCCAGCAGAGAGCGGGTCCTTGGATACTTATCTTGTGCAGGCATCTGATGAGGATGGGGTGTGAGACCAAGTCAAATGCTGCTGAGAGGTCTAGGAGAATGAGGGCTCCCATGTCTCCTCTGTCAAAGATCATGTTGATGTCATCTGTGGCAGTGATGAGTGCTGTTTCTGTACTGTAGTTGGGCCTGCAAGAATCACTGACACAAAATTGGCAACAATAATACAGTGTGAAAAAATATTGTGTCAAAATATCATTTGAAATTTTTTGTCTCCCTATACTTATAGTGGTAAGCACAAAAATATCGAAAATAAAATATCGTTTCACGCTAATATAATTATAAACATACAAAAATATTGTTGTTTTAATGTATACATATATAGTTTAAAATAGTAAATGTTAAATATTTTAATATATAACATTAATATAATGTAAATTAAATAAATGTGAATAATATTTAATACATTATATAAATATATGCTTATATAAACATACACACATTTATGTGTGAGTGTATGCCTATATATACATATATATGATATTAACACAATTATCAAAAATATATATTTTATATCATATGAAATTATTTTGGTTATTTTTTTAATTCACTACTTTTATAGTAGACAATGTAAAAAATAGCTAAATGTATATATATGTATATATATATGAAGCATAAAAAATATTAACAAAATCAATTGCAAAACATAAAAAAATTACCAAATAAATAAAATATAAAATATTATAATTTAAAATCCCCCAAAACATTTACTAAAAATATTATAATTAAATAAATATATATATATATATTTATTTATTTATATGCATATAAACAAATAATCTAAAATGTAAAAAGTAAACAAAAAATAAGAATATAAGAATAGATATAGTTAAACAATATTAGTAATAGCATTGAAGTCTGGGAATAATAGATATACAATGCCCACTCCAGTTTAGGGGTTTAATTTACTATTCCCACTCCAAACAGGTCAACAGTAGGGAAAGTGTTGGACTTCAGAGGGGTAAGATTTACCATTCCTACTCCAGTCTATGCAACAGTAGGGAAAGCATTGGACCTCGGAGGGATTAATTCTATTATTCCCAGTTCAGTATGCGCAACAGTAGTGAAAGTGTTGGACTTCGGGGGATTAAAATTTACTATTCCCTCTCCAGTCTGTTCAACATTAGGAAAAGTGTTGGACTTTGGAGGGGCAAGATTTACTATTCCACTCAAGTCTGTGCAACAGTAGGGAAAGCATTGGACTTTGGAGGGGTAACACTTACTATTCCCACTCCAGTCTGTGCAACAGTCGGGAAAGAGTTGGGCTTCGGAGGGGTAAGATTTACTATTCCCACTCCAATCTGTGCAACAGTAGGGAATTGCAAAACATAAAAAAATTAAGCCTGCAGCACAAGCCGCAATGGAATTACACTTTGCGACTGCTGTGAAGGTGGTCACATTGTGATAAGGGTAGCGGGACCACCGACTCCTTGTCGGGCGGTCCCACTTCCGCTACGGTGCCGGTCGAACGAGAGTCCGACCGGCATCGTAATGATGCCCTTGGTGTGTGGATCTGTTTGCTTTTTCTAGGGACATTTGTTCAACCACTCATCTATGAGACATGAGTGACTACTTTGTTTTAACTTACTATTTGTTTTTCTTCTCCTTTTCTTTATTGGTGCACTGCAAAACCTTACACTTAAATAATGGCTGGCATAATCATACACTTTTTCTTAATTCTTTCTTCACAGGAACCACCTATGGAATGGAAAATTTGCTATATGAGGTTCTTAGACTGTGCTTAGGAGTTAGAGAGCAATCATTGCTCTCTGGAAAGGACACTTTTATTAGGTAAGACTTGTTTGGGTGGTGAAGATTTGAGAAAATTTAAGCAATTACCCGCTTTTCACAATGCCACCAATTTGAATATATTAGACTATGTTTTTTAGCAAGTATTGGTTAGATATGTCTGTAAAATCAACACTGTCATGGAATGTTTTATTTATTTTTTCTAGGAAACAGGAATTTGGTGAATCTATTGAGGATTATGGGGGTCATTACGATGGTGGGCGGACTCGATTCCACCCGCCATCGTTGCGGTGACTGGGACCGCTCACCTGTAAGGCGGCGGTCCTGCTCCACAGATTACGATGCGACCGCCACCACGGCGGTCGCATCCCGGCCGTTTAACATTGCGGCGGGTGCTGGGAAATGCACCCCCACACAAGGGGGGCCCGCAACAGGCCCCCAAATGCAATCCCCGCCAGCCTGTGAATGGAGGTTTCACCACCATACACCGGCTGGCGGGGATGCAGCATCGTAATATGGTGGACGGTGCCTGCTGTGGCGGATCCGTGGCGGGTGGTCTTTGCGCCCCCCACGGTCAGATTCCCACGCCATCCTAATTTGGCGGGAGGAAAATCGCTGCCCGTTGGCGGATGGCCCACCACCACACGGCTGGCGGTGGTGGGCCTTCCGCCATCGTAATGAGCCCCTATGTGACACCCTTAAGGACTTTGGTGGCAATTTGTAACTGTGACAACAACAATTTTGACTAGGTCCTTAAAAAACTGAATTTTATTTGGACAATAGAAAAAAGATCATGGGTGGTTAGGGGCTGGCTCAGAGCAAACACTTAACACTGCCATCGACATAGCAAAAAGTAATGAACAATCAGAGACATTTGTAGAGGGAATTACAGGCCCCTTGAATGTAGAAGCCAATGCCACAGGGATAGATCTAGGATAAAAGGACATGATTAATAATTTTTAGACAAAGTCTCTCTTGCTGTGTCATAGACATGGCAGTAGCAATCACACTGGTATTTTAATAACTGCTCAGCTATTGATAGAGTCTGGTGCAATAGCTATAAGAATAAAGGCCATTTTACTGGAATATCTCAGGAGGCCTAGGTTAATTTAGTTTGGATTTGAATCTCAAATGTACATTGGAGTGTAAGAGGCGGATAGGAAATGCAAATGCCTACCACAATATACCATTCTGATTGATGGTTTAGAATGCCAAATTATGATTGACTCTTGTGAATGGATTACTATACTAGGTGCAACGCTTGTTCAAACATAATGGTAGGAATGAAAACTATTGCCCACTGACATTTGGCTGAGGAGTTATACTGGTCATAAAATCAATATTTTAGGGTACTTTTGATGTGACGTAGACTTCAAGGGACCTGGGACCAATGGTAAGATTTATATTGCAGAACAAATGGACCCCCTCTTGTGCTTGCCACACCCGAAAGAGGTGGGGATCAGACTAGATCCCAGAGCTGATCAATCTGTCTATGTGATCAATTCAGTAACGTTTTTATTAACGAATTGCGAAAGTACAGGAATTTGGAGCATCAGCTAGTGTTAAAGGATGGGGCTATTTCTGTAATGCATCTGGCGAGGAATGATACACTATTGAATAGAGGAAAACTCAAAGAGATTCTTAAAGATTTTTGTGCCAAGTACATTATAGAACCCATTGAACCCTCAGCTGAGGTCACCCTGGTAGTAAAGTTCCTAAGAAGCTCAGGGGACCAAATCCTATGTATACATCTACGGAGTCTAAATAATGCAATTTGGGAAGACCATCACCATCTTCTGGACATGCATGAAATAATATCAACACTGAGGGGTGTAGCTATTTTTAATCTCTCTACCTGGCAAGCGCCTACCATCAGGTCATTTTGTAATCAGCTAAATTTCTGATAAAGTTTAAAACAATAATAAAAACACCGTAATTTTGACTGGCTGTTCAGCTCGGATTCTTTCTCATAGCCTTGGTGGCAAGGCTGTCTGGCTGGCCACCTCACCACATCATTAGAACCATGAAGAATCAACGTTATGCACTTGTTAAAATTCAGATGAGATCAGCCAATCTGAAACTGCTCCATTGGATTCCCCATAAAGAGAAGAATCACCTTCAAAATTCTTCTGTAAAATATCGAAGCCATACACTACAGCGTAGTCTCTACCTCAATGAAAAACTCCACACCAGGAGCAAGACTCATCTAGTGCTCAAAGTTCATTAAACCAAGAGTGTGAAAAAAATCAATAAAACGTTCTCCTACCTAGCACAGAGACCATGAGGATCACTGACAGATAGGGAGGACAAAAATATTGTGTAGACAGAATATCGTGTCAAAAATATCAAGGATCAAAATATCGAGAAGTTAAGTGCGAATAAGTAAGTATAGATTTACTATTCTTAACTCCATATCTATGTACCTTGACAATATATATTTATTGTCAAGGTACATACATGTGGAGTTGGATATTCTAAAACTTTGGTTTTCTGTAGAAACTTACCTTCACAATATCCGACTCCTCTGTAGTCTTGACACAAAATTTTGTCCCCACCATAATTTGGACCCGATATTTTGTCCAAACACCGAACATGAACTCACAACTAAAGACATAGCTGGCATCTGACCGCCTCACCTACTGAGGAACCCTGGATGCCCACTGTGAGTAATTTACTTCCCCTTCTCTACACTATCCCTCTTTTGGTATGAATTAACTGATCCCAAGTTTGGGTTTTCTGTGTCAGTCTTATGTTATGAGCAAAGCTTGTAGTTTTCTGCATTTCAGATTTTACATTAAAATAAGTACTTCCATGCACCTCTTAGGTTGTTTTGAGGGGAAAAGATAGCCACAATTAAAGTTAACTCATGAGAAACAGCACATCCATTTTCAGGATCCCAGAAAGCCTACAGTCTTTTGATGAGCTTTTCTCACATCGTTACTGAGAACGTCTTTCATTTGAAAGGGTTGAAATGCCCTTTCTCTTAGACTGTCCCTCACGGCATCTTCATTCCATGACCTCCTCTTTATTCCTTCTTAGGTTTTAGAATTGATTTCTGGAACAACAATTGCTAACACTATCTGAATGTGTGTATAAACAAGAACTTCAGTGGGCGAGAGAGCAATGTAGATGATTTGAGAGATAAGGAGAGCACTTCACTGTATTTCACAGGCAGTTTGTATTGAGTGGGTATTTAGCATGCTTTACTTACTTTGCAAGCATCTCTTTTCCCAGACATTACTCCTGCACAAACCATCCTCGGTGTTATAATTCCATATGTAGAACGACATATTGTTTGGTTAACAATTTCAACCTCAGCTTTTTGAAGAATCATTGAACCTCTCACACCTAAAAGTCACATATAGGACATTTTTCATTAGTTCATCAAGACTATTGCAATAGCTCAAAAACACTGACACGAATCATGGGTAAACATTGCCACATCCTCCAGGCGGATAAAAGTTGTGAAAGATTTATCTCAAATATCCTGATTTCACCTTTCGTAAGGGAATTTCTCTAAGAAATGTGTTGAGTTCCTGCTACCCGACTCACACTCCACAACCACATTGGTTGCAGGAACACACACGAGGCTTTTTTAAATGTGGCCATTGTGTTACTTGCAAAGGGGCTGCTGACAAAAAGAAGGAATTTGAAGGGATCAATAAACAGAGATTTGAGATTACATCAAACATCAACTACAATACTAAATATGTGATATATGCAATTGTATGTAAGTGTAATTCAAGATATGTAGGAAGTACAATAAGGGCTCTCCGGGATCGAATAAACGAACATATGAGAGCTGTCATACAGAATGACATTAGATTCCCTATAGCCGCACACATTGTAAATTGTTACAAACAAAAGGCACACAGATCTTTCACCTTCTACGGTATGGAGCACATACCTAGAGACCCTCGTGGAGGAAACAGGGAACTCACCCTATGAAGAAAGGAAGCTATGTTGATATCTGTTATTTAGGTAATACATGTTGACATTAGTGTGTGCTGGGGAAACCAATTTTTTGTACAAACTGGGTGATTTTGATCGTCCAACTGGGGAGTGGGTGATTTCTCCACCTCAAAGCACCGCACATAAATAAGTTCACGACAACTTTCAAGTGTACTTCTGTAGAGCCACAGAACCTTTTGCAAACCTCAACCCCGCTTGCGTATCTCGTCCCCAGGAAATAAACAATGATAATGCCCACCAACATTGATAGGGGAGAGGATGTGGTCTAACGGCTAGGGCGGTTGACCTCAAATCTGGGGAACCGGGTTCGAGTCTCAGCAATGACGCTCAACATCCTCTGATTCTGGGCAAATCACTTATTCTCCCTGTGCCTAACAAAAAGGAATGTGTCCTTATGTAACGCAACTGGTGCACATGTGAAGCCCTCTGATAACTTCAGGACAAGTTTGCGCTATATAAAAACTCCGAAAATAAAAAACATTGTTAGAGCTGACATCCTTTGTGAGGTATTGCTTAAACCTTTTGCCTTCATCGCTCCTGTTTTGCTGAATTCATTTTAGTTGATTTTAGGACTGTGCACTTTACCACTGTTATCCAGTGCTAACGTACTTGTGCTCTCCACTTAAAACATGGCAAAATTGTACTATAACCAAGTGGCAAACTTAATTTACTTGTAACTCCCTAGTAAACGGTACTACATGTACCCAGGGCCTTTAAATTAAATGCTACTAGTGGACATGCAGCGCTCATTGTGCCACTCACTAAAGCAGCCGTTGAAAACAAGTATCAGGCCCACCATTGCAGCCTGTATTGAAGTTTTAAGCTGCCATTTTGACTTGGCAAAATAAACCTTTTGCTAGGCCTAAACTTTCATTTTTAATCTTATAAGTCACCCCTAAGGTAGGCCCTACAGGCTCATAGGACAGGGTTTTAAAAAGTAGGATATGTGTGTTTAGGTTTTACAAGTCCTGCAGGCGAAAAACACCTAAAGTAGTTTTTCACTGTGTAAGGCCTGTCTCTCCCATTGACTAACCCTGGGTTACATTTAATACATGCTAACTTTAGATTGGCAGAAGATATATACTGTTTACACTCAAGTGAATTGGAATTTAAAGTAATTTCTAATGATAAAGTCGGATTTTGAGTCACAATTCCGAAAATGTCACTTTTAGAAAATTGGTATTTACTTGTCCCAACCACTTGTGCCTTCTTCCAGTGTCCTGGGTCACATGACTGTGAATGGCTCTGCTGCTGGAGTTTGTGTATTGCTTCCAGTTAGTACCTCAAAGGGTGCTTAGGTGTGGACAGGATGGGCCATCCTGGCAGGAAACTGGGAAAGGGCTGCACCCAGCTCCACTTACACTTTAAAGGGATTTTCTTCCTGCACACACAAAGGCACCTACCACCAGGCCTGCCCTGCCTTTTGTTACCCCCAGACAGTATGGAGCCTTGACAGGTGAAGCGGAACAACTTTCCAGTACCAGATGCGGGGTAGGACATTGAGTTCCCCACACAAAAGGTATAAATATTGGACCTCCAGAGCCACCCAGGAGAAGACTCCTGGACCTGTGGAAGTTATAGAAGAAGTTCTGCCCTGCTGCTAGAGGACGACTCTGCAGATTGAAGGCCTGTCTTGCTGTCTATGAAGGAAGACTGGACCTCCTTGCCTTCATCCCAACAAGAGTGGCTCCACAGGTCAGTTGGCTGACCTCCTGTGTGAACTACAGAGACACAATAATATTCAGAGGGGTTCCTGCAACTGCCCAGCTAACCCGCTGCAACTGGACCTACCATGACCTGCAACTGGGCTTGCCTGAGTACTACTGGCCACTTCTGGAGTGAGTCCTAATCCCCAAGAGGTGCCTCTCCACGGCCTGGATCCTTGGCTGGCATCACATTGCACTCCTCCTAAAAAAAAGTTGAACATCCTGAAGTTTGTACTCCTCACGACGGCTAACAGGCCAGTTCGTGCCGAAACTCTCCCGCTCGTGATAACCACTAATGCGAGACTCTGGTGAACCCTGCTCTTTGTGCCAACAATGACAGTCCGCAGCAACTGGCAACGCAAGACCTGCACTTTGCGCGTTACAGTGATAGTCCACAACGCTTGACCCGCTCTTCACGCTACAGGGACGATTGCTCTCAATGCCTGGCCTGCTCCGTGCTACAACGACGACCATCCACGACTCTCAGCCTCCTCCTTGCGGCCTCCTCCAACACAAATGAAACTCTCTGTGCCGGAGTCAGAAGGTAACTTTTCAGTGGGACTAATCTGGTCTCTGTATCCAACCCATCCTCCAATGCAGTCGACCTGAACTTGTGACTTTCCCCCCGTCTAGCAAAGCCAGATGACTGCGAGTGGTGCTTTGTGCTATTAGGTGTTATTTTCACTAAACAGTTTAAAATTGAATATTTCTGGTTATACTGACTGTATTTTTATTGTTCTGGTATTATTTATTAAAATGTACTCTAGTTTTCTAAATTGGTTTGGGATTTTTCTTATGTTTTCACTTTATTACTATTTGTGTGCTGCATAATTACTTTACACATTGCCTCTAAATTAAGCCTGACTGCTTTAGTGCCAAGCCATCAGAGGGTTAAGCACAGGATAATTTTGTGACTTTTTGTGGGGCTTGTGGTTGTTGCTTGAGTGGGGCTTCCATCCCTCACAACCAATAACCCAATTCCTTACAAACTTTTCATTAAACTGCTGCTTTGTCCTTGTTGTGTGGGTAAATCTTCTTTCTGGATTGGGGAGGATTTTTCTCATGTAGGCTGTCTATTTCTAATCAAGGGGAGGCTCTACTGGAGATTTTGGCTGAATCCAATTTACATGATACTTGAGAATTGTTTTCTAATGATGACTGTATTGCAACCATTTATTCCAGGGGTGGCAGAGTGTGGTTGATTACATCTGTGCCACTGCTAATACGAGGAATCCTATTATGTTTTGCTCCATATTAGTGAATGGCTTTAGTCATCATAAGCCTTTGTGTTTGAAATCATTTGGCCCAACTAAGGGGTCATTATAATAGCGGGCGGATCGCCACCGCCCGTATGGCGGTGGCGATCCGCCCGCTATTTTTCACCGCCCGCATTCCATTCCCCCCCGCCATATTACGATGGCAGGGGGGACCCCGGCGGATGGAAAGACCGTCCGCTGGTTTTCTGCCGGTCTGACAGGAGACCGGGCGGAAAAGGGCTCTAATATGGTGGCGGTGTCTGCAAGACACCTCCATCCATATTAGGATGGTGGCAGAAAGCAGCCTTTCCATGGCGGCATTGCCGCCATGGAAAGGCATATGGTCTTTGCTTCTGGGGGCCCGTTGCGGGCCCCCAGGGTGTTGGGGGTGGGGGGTGCACATGGGGGGTACCTTTGGTACCCCCCTGCATTTGCATGCACAAGGTGGCAGGCCCCGCATGGTGCCTGTCAAGTTGTGCATGCAAATGCACAACATGCCTTTTTCACATTGCGGCGGGTGCTGCTGACAGCACCGCCCGCCGCAATGTGAACAATGAGGAATGCGCCCGCCAGTGTGGCGGGCTCATCGTAAGTTGTATTGCGGGACCGCCGCACATATGGCGGGCGGTCCCTCTTTCCGTTGCGATGGCGGGCGGACTGTGTCCGCCCACCATCGTAATGGACCCCTAAGTGTTTTAATAAAACCAATGTCATGCCCTATAAAGGAACTGTTTTTTAACAGGACTGAAATAGGATTTGGTATATCCAGATACTCTGCTATTAAATCTATGTCGGCATCAACATAATGACATAAAGCAATGCCTTTTGGTACATAACTACATTTGTTATTTTTATGCCATTTCTAAGATTTGTGCTACTATAACTGATCTCTTGGGTATTAAGAGCGGGAGTTCATTTTCTAGGAAAATATATAAAAAGTCCAATAGCTCTTGTTCTAGGGCCTCTTTTGAATTAAATTTAGCTTTGAAATGGACCTCAGAAATTTGAGAAGTTGCACAGTGCAGAAGGTGGTACCAAACGGAAATTAGGGCAAGGAAACTAGCTACTCCGGAAAATGCTTTGAATGATGCACTGCCAACTTGTCTAATAATCAATGGTGGTTTTATAAACTGGTTAACGCCCCTTATTTTAATTCTGTTAATGCCATGAGGTGCGATTCTTTTATCGCTGCAAACAGTTTGTTTGCCCATTGTAATGAGATCTATGGCACTAACTTGGTATCAGATAAGCTACTAATTATGGACAAGAGGAGGAGAATCTCATTTGACATCCAGGAGATTATAAAACCATGGATGATAGCCCTTTCGGCAAAGCCACGGGTCCTAATAAGGTTTGAATGCCTCTTTTTAAAAAGAATACAACACTTTGGGGTCCTATTGTTACTAATTTATTGAATGCGGCCAGAAATTCTGTTCTACCTAAAAGCTGATCAGAGTAATTTTTTATTCGGATATTAAAAAAGGGAGATATGGAGTATCTGAGATGTTACTACCTATATCTTTGAATGACTCAATGGTAAAACTTGTGGGTCAAGTTATTTTGGGAGACCACTCACCTGGGCATACCCATTGAGCTTAGGGCATTAACTACAACAACACCAATGTGGTAGATGGAATGCTTGAGTTAATATCAGCCATTGGCAATAGCTTGGACCAGATTCCTGACAAAGTCCCACCTAATGCAAATCCGGATCTAACCTGCTCCGCATGGGAACGGTCCCTCCTGAACTGCCAGACGAAGCCCCTCCAGAAGGGATCACAATTAACTCCAGACCAGTTTTGCCCTACCAAACTACACCTGACTAATGAGCCTCAATCAAGGCGAAACTAGTCTTTGTTCGCTTGTGTACTGGTGTAGGGTGGAGCTGGCCTGGCAGCTTGAACTGCACTGCTCCTATTGGAGCAAGGTCAAGACTGATTTGCAAATTGAGGTAGCATGATACATAAAAGAACAAAGAGTTGGAATGCCACCGAGCGATTGCCAGTGGTTAGAGACTTATTGCAAGCATTACTCCCATCATCTTTTGTGCGTCTGTCTACCACCATGACCTACAAATTAGAATGTTGGGCCTTTGAGTAGTTGTACCTAAAATATGCTTAAGCGTTGCAGAGAGCACAACTTTTTTCAAATTTAAAGACCAAGCCCTTTATCTTAAATCAACTCCCTGCTTGAGTAAATAGCCAATCTAATTGTCTATAACCAAAGGGTGGGGCTACACACTGGTTCGGGAAAGACTGTCCCAGTCCTCCCCAATGCATGCTGGTACATGTAGAAAACAGTCTTTTAATCACTATAGAAAGTGGTTGCTTGCATGTCCAAGCATAGCTCAGTGCTTGGTAACCTTTGCCACATATTTCATATTTTCAGAATTCTTCAGAAGAGTAAATGTTGTTAAGGTAGAATGGGTGGGGGCCATGTCTTGATGCTGTTATATTCGTGGATTAGAGCCAGCACAGCACCAATGTGCTACCCTCAGGCTCTGGAAACCAAATCAACAGCTCCAAAAATGAGTAGGAGCCCATTGTAATCTATTTATCAAGGGGTGGGGAATGACATATTGGGTGCTGTAAGGCTGTCCCAGTTCTCACCAATGTATGCCTGTACATGTAGTCAAACAGTCTTTTACTCACTGTAGAAAGTGGGTAGTTTGAGCTCAGCCCACAGCTTGGTAAACTCTGACAAGTGATTCACACTTCATAAGGGAGCCAAAGGGTGCACTCGAACATGCAAGTGCACATAGGACTACGAGGTTCTTTCTGCTTCATGTTGTACCTTTTGTAGGCTTTTAATTTGATCAGGTAGTAGCTCTACTTATGAAATATGGATATAGCAAGAAGAAATTCACAGCAAGGAGATCACTGTGGGGTTAAAATATGTGGAAACAACTCTTTTTGGTGTTAGCCTTCAATTCTATTTTTGATGGGAATGTGACAGGTTGTTTCAGTTGCCTCAGTTTTGCTATAATAGGAAATGTGTTCCTCTCTCACTCGTTGCCATTAGCTAACATTAGCAATTATTTTTGAATCAGTAAAATTGTCAGATTCACCATTTTCAGTGGTTTGTCTAAATGACAGTGGTCATGGTTGCATACCCAAAAGAGAATGCCCCACTTTTTCCTAAGTGTTCCTTCTCCTTTTTAGGTTGAGCCTGTGACAGTGCATGTGCTACATGCACTCTTGCTTGCAAGACATATTGTGCACAGTAAAGGGCTCAGAGCCTGCCCATTGCTTACCATTCGTTGGCTGTGTTGTTACTCTTCTTTGCTGACTCATAATTGGCCAGCACATGCCAAACGTCACTTTCTTTCCTCTTTGTGGAGCATGGACCAAGCACAGCTTCATCAACTTAATTAGTGCCTGTCCGCTGCTCACACTGTGATTCAGGTATTATTTCTTCTTCTCCCCACCCACTCCCATTGCCTTTCCCCAAACCTCCTCCTCCTGCTTTCCTTTATTGTTGTTCCCCCCTTCCCTCATGTTGCTTTAGCCCTTACGTTGTTGCTGCTCCCACTCTCCTCTCCCATGCCTCCCTCATTTTGCATGTCAGTACCTGCCACTTGATGACAGCATGGATCGATGAGGTGATGTGCAGGTATCGAGTTTAATTCCTGGCTAGGCTGACTCAGCCTTCCATCCTTTCGAGGTTGGTATATTGAGCATGTTAAATATGATAATAGTAACACTTGTTATCTACGGTGCTTAAAAACAACCTGTGCACATGGGGAGTGTAGCTCCACATTGGGACTGTAAAACATTCACTGAAAAACCCGTAGAAACAATTCTTTCTTTATATGCGCCTCGAAGTGGGATATTGGAATTGCCACTTAGGCGCACCCTTCCACCTCATCTAGGTCACACAGGGTACAAGAGGTGCCTGTGTGTCCCGTGTAGTTGGGGCTTTCTTGTTGACCAGGGGACAACCTTGTGCTTATACCACCCCTCACCAGATGATATCCTACCATACACACACACTCCTACACACACACACACAACACCCACACACTCAACAGTCACTCCCACCGCACACTCACTCCTGCACACAAACAACCCAACAGCCTTCCCGCCAAACACACAGTATTCATTACATGCAACTGATGCTGCATGCAGCATGCAGCAAGAGGCACTCATTGCGAGCTTGGTGTTTGTTAGGTGACAGTGTCCATCCTAATAAATTTTGAGAGGCAATTCACATAAATTACAAGGATTAAAGCCGGGGCAGAAGCCTGGGGACAGCAAACTGCATAAAACAGGGGTTTTGCCTTCCCTGAATCTCCACACTGTATTTTAACGAAGGGCTAAGGACAGGAGGCTCCGGGCCCTGGCAACAGTGTGTTTTTCAGGCAAAGCCACAGACAAAGTTTGAGGTACTTGGGGAAAGTATGATTTCTTTTCCCCCTGACCTTTTTAAATAGTTGTCATTTTTATTTGACTACTATTTTAATGTACATTGTTCCCAAGCACTCAGAAATCCCTTCTGTATGGCTTGGGCTATATAAATGATAAATAAAACAAAAGTAATGCGGGTACCGTCTGCATGTTTCAAGTGCGTGGTCTTTTCTAGAGCAGTACTCGAACTAAAGGTCTGATTACCATATCGGTCGGTCGGACCACTGACTGCTATCGCGGGGGTCAGGAGACTGCCTGACAAGCAGTCAGTGGTCCAACCGCCGCATTAGGATGAGACCGCTGGGCTGGCGGTCGGAAAGTGCTCCTTTTCACGGTGGCTTGTGCTGTGACCACAGTGAAAAGGAGCACTTCCTACACACCATGGGCTGTGTGCCATGCACTATATGGTGCATGGCACACAGTGCATGGAGGTGAGTGGGGGCACTACCTGTGTCCCCAGGGCCACTTTGCATGGGGCCCACAAGGGACAGGGCCCCATTTGGTGCCCCCAATATCCCTTTCCAACAACCTGTACATGGCGGTGTTCCCGCCATGAATATGCTGTTGGAAAGGGATATTCAAATCCCAACGGCGGTGCCTGGCATGGCACCGCCTCCATTCCGGGCTGCGACTCCGACTGCCGCCACATTGGGATCTCAGATCCTGCCAGAGATGTCGATCTGGACTCCGCCCGTTGTGGGTCCGACCACCAGCATTGAAATGTGGCGGTTGGACTGAAGGGCTGTCAGTGGTCGGACTGCCACCGACAGCCTGTTGGTGTGCTGTCTGACTGCTATCATAATCAGCCCCTAAGTTAACATTTCTGCCTATACAGATACTTTATCTCAAATGTGATCAGTTTATAGTAGTCTAACAAGATCCTTTTAATAATAATAATAGATTGGATGAAGAACCTAGTGCTTGCTGGGAAAAATGTCCAGTTTATATATATATTTACATGTGTTGAAACCTGGGATTTATTATCTCGAAACAAACACTAGGAATTTTATTTAATTGGATGAAGGGTTGAGTAAATTCCTCTGAAATTCATCTTGTGACCTGCATTTCGCCTGCACATTTAAAAAATAGTCTCTTAACCAACTGAGCTTTCATACCATTTGAGACAGCACCTCCTAAAAACGGACTGAAGATGTAGAACATTCAAGTGGGCAGTGCTGACCATTCCATGTGCAGGTCACATGACTTTATTGAATCCAGTGGCGTAGCTATCAGTAGTATTACAGGTGCATTGGTACTGAGAAAGGAGTAAAGGACCCACTGCACCCTAATGGTGATTGTCTTTAACTAGCCATAGAGGCACTAGGATGGCTAATTTTCCATGTGTGTGATGGAGCAGGGGTTCGAGAAAAGAAACCTGCTCGAATTAACACCCCCATAATATGTACTAACAGTAAGTAGTAAATGAAAACTAACGTGCACCTTACACAAACACGTGGGAAATAGCTCTACACATGTATTCACTAATGTAAAATAATATATATAAGAACTAAAAATGTATTTGCAGTATGCTTTGAAGAAAACAAAAAATAATGCATGACTAGGCCGCATGTGCATTTCGTAGTTTGCATGTTGCCTTTTGCTTTCAAACAATAAGTAATGCTGCTTTCTGCTTAAAGCTATGCTAGGAAACCCGCTAACAGGGAATAGTACAAAGGAGGGGGGTACACAGTGAAAACTACATTGTCATATAATTAATAAAATGTTCATTTTCCATTTGCTATAGTGTGCTGGATGACACGCCATTTTTCTTAAATTGTCCGAAGAGGGAGGGGTGAACTGAGGAGTGAATCTGATCTGTCAGAGGCACGACAGACGCGCTGTGCACAGCAGAAGAGACGCACGGGTTGAAGGCCAATGTGACGAATGTCTGCCAAGTGATGGAATCAACCGTGGGACCAGACTCTTATTCTGCGGACGTTGTCAAATTTATGAATAAAAGTGTTTAAATGTATCCTGTATAAGAAAACGTGAGAACGAATTAAGAACCAAACTGTGAGAAAGGATGTAGAACAATAAAATGACCAAATTGTAAGTGAAGTCACTGTGGTTTGACAGAGCCACCTCCTAGACCCTCCAATCATCTTTCTAGTTTCAAGAAATGTTTCAAATGATGTGGGACAGACATGTAGGTTTTAGGGTATAATTGGGATGCTTTTAGGGGTGTGGTTTAGACTTGCGGGGAGGAAGAGAAGACGGGTGAATGCGTCGCTGATCGTCGGTTTACAGAGAGGCCTAGCTGTTTCCTGTCCCTGTCCTGCTCCTGGGTTCTGAAAATCTTGTTCCCCGATTCTATTTCAGGGAACCTCCACCGTCACCTGGGCCGAGGGGGTGGTTTTCTCACAGACCGTTAGGTTTGTATGTTACTGACTTATTCATGCAAATTTATTTGCAAATGTATTTAGTCTCTGAAACTTTTGTCTCTCCACCTATCATAGGTACATTGATACGTATTAATTTAGATGAAACTATTGTCTCTTCATCTATCTCCTCCGTGAGGTGTATTTTGTTTCGCATTTGATTTTGCTGAAACTTTTGTCTCTTAATCTATCCACTCCTCCATGCATAATGTCATTGCTTATATGATGAGTTTGTATTCATTTGAAGTTGCTGATGTTTATCTCTCCCTTTGTGAGTTTCATTATTTGCGTTTTGTGACCGTATGCATTGAACATTTGCAATAATATTGAGATAAAGCTTTATAAACTTTACTGAGTGTCTGTGATTATTTAGCTGACTAAAGGGTTAATTAGATAGTAATATCATTATCATCAACTATTTAACTAATTGGTCCATCGACCAAGTAGAAGGAAAGCTGATTCATAAAGTAAGCATTTTTATGACGTTATATGGATCTTAGAAGGAAAAAATATTGAACGAAAGTAAATTGACCCCAGCGCATCAGGGATTCTGGGTGAATGTGTATGGGCCATTGTAATTGAATGAATTGAGTATTGATCCCTGATCAGGTATTGGCCTTGCGCTGGATCATGTGCATTATGGCCAATGGCACTTGTGCTTTGCCACCATGTAACTCTGTACTTGCCAATGGGGCTACCAGTCTCTCTCCAAGTAAAAATGACAAATGCTGTTTTTTACTGTTAGAACATGTTAAACACGTTCTACTTTACTAATATAGCACACTGCCTTAGGACTGGCGAGACCTGATGTAGTGGTGACTTACACCTATTAAAAAGGGAGTTTGGGCTTTGCCATTGCTTAAGAAGACAAAGTCGAGTTAGCAGTTTAAAACTGCTCTTCCAGTCTGCAGTAGTAGACTGGGAGCCATGTTTGACCTTATCCCACTCAGAGTGACTCAACAAGTGCCGCAGTCCCTGAGGGGACACTATAACTTACAGGCCCTGGGTACCATTGGTACCAAATACTAGGGACTTACAAGTAAGTTAGACTATACCAACAGAGTATAAGTCACTCAACCGTATACCTTTTTAAGTGTCAGAACACATGCTCTGAGTCCTGGTTAGTAGGGCTCAAGACATTTCAGAGCCATTACACCAGGAGCAAAAAGTTGGGGTGAAACCAGCAAAAGGCCTGTTTACTCACAGCATGTTACAATGGCTTTGCAAACAATCACAAGTTCTATTTAATGTGATTTTATCACACTTCACAAATTTAAACCATTACATCCTGTTTTTAATTAAATACCATTTAAAAAAAACAAATGCACATTAAAAACATGTGTGCAGATACTCAGAGTGTAGCATGCTATTCTTTACCATTAGTGAAGAAGGGGTGGACATCATAACCCAATGGAGGCTTCCTCTCCTGTGAGTCATGGCCCCTTCCCACTCTAAACAATGGTAATAAATAGTATATTTCATTGTGTGCATATGGATGTTTACTATGTAGGTGATGCCAGTAAACATATATGTGGCCAATGAATCATAACATTTTAAATAAGTGTGTTAATAAACCAACACTTGACACATTTATTATTAGTGCAAAGGCAAATTATAAGTTACTGCAATAGTGGTATACATCTCAGCCAACTTAGCGTCTAAGATGGTTCACAGTCTACGTACCATAACTCCTTATTTCTTCAAATGTGAATCTTCGTGGAAAAAAGTAACGCTACTTTATTAATTTATGAATTATGGCGTTTGTTTACTAAGTGAATCTATAGTTTATGGACTTCCAATCTTTTCCTAAAAGATAGCAACAATGACTTACAACTTAGATCTTCAATTTCTCAGTGCCACCACCTCACAAAAAACAAACATGCTTCTAAAGCGTGAACAAATCTGTGAAGAAGAATCTGTGCTAAGGTGCAGGCGAATCTTTATTACATCACCTTGAGGATTGCCAAATGGGTGGTCAGTATGGACTCTTTGGTTACTAAGAGGATGTGTAACACATTTGGATTTCCAAGATTGCAAATCCTGTTTGTGATATTTTATAGGGAAAGGAAGGAATCAAATTTAAAAGCAATGCATTCTTACCTGCTTCTTGCTTTAAGCCCCAGCCGGTAATCCAACATTTGGTACCGCCACGTGTTTGTTGTGCTGCTGACGGGATGCATATTGGCTGAACCAGTCCCTTCACTAAACTAGACCATGCAGTGCTGAGTTGTAGCAGTGCTATGTCATAATCAAAATTTCTATTATCATAGTATTCATGAGTTATGATTCTTTTAATAGTTGAAACAAATTTAGCATAGCCTTGAACACGCATTCCCAAATGAGCTGTCCATTGCCTAGGATCAGATAACCTAAGTAGAGAAGAAATAATAAATAATAATCATTGCTCACAAAATAAATTCTTTTGAATAAATATCAAATCGCAAATGTCAAAATTACATTTTTATGAACAGTAGTTTTGGCTTACCTAACTCATAGGTTAGAGAGCCTAGGGGATAATGGACAAAGGGCCCAATTCACAAAGGTAAACTTAGACCAAAAGTCTAAGTTTACGACTTTCGATATTCATAAAGGTAAACTTGGACCAAAAGTCTAATTTTATGACTTTCGGTATTCACAAAGGTAAGTTACGAGTGGTATCTTTACATCCGCACTCAAGTGGAGGGGAGATTCCACTCCACATCTGAAGTGAGATTCCGCCCCGACTGCAGAGAATCCGCCCCAAGTGCTGACATAAAGATGCTACTCGTAACTTACCTTTGTGAATACCGAAAGTCGTAAATTTTGACTTTTGGTCTAAGTTTACCTTTCCTTTATGAATACTGAAAGTCGTAAACTTGAAATTTTGCGACCTACCTCATAAATATTGATGAAGTGCATTGAACTGGGAACCACTACATTTCTGTATATTGTGAACCAACCTATTAGTACATAGGTCGGTTCACAAAATAAGAATGCACTCTGTAAAAGTTGATGTGCAAATTGTAACCCCCTCACCTAAGGCATTCTTCGTACATGAGGCCCCTACACCCTTGGGAGGGAAACCATACGTATTTATGCTATGTAGTTTTTGTGTCATTTGTTCATCAAACCCTACGCCATTTGTTGACCTCTCAGTGCAGTCTGCCTTTCAGAGAGTTGACCCAAAATATCGGAGGTCTACACTGCATATTGATATGAACAGTATTTTAAGAAGATGAGTTTGGGAATTTGTTTGTTAGTGTTTCGGTTGGTGGCATCGCTTAATCAATGAGTTATGGGTTTAGGATATGTTATTGGACAAGTGTAGTCACAAGGCAATGTTGATTGCTTACTAATACCTTAGGCGTTGTAAAATTCCTGATTCTGAGCTAATAATATGTGATTCTGGGTCTTTGTGTTTTGTCTGAGAATGGGGCTGTAGCCCTTCCTAAACTTTCTAAGAGTCTCTAGTGCTGTTTACTTTCTTGTCCATGACTAATATATGCCGCATTGTATATAGCCAGATCTTACGCTATCTATCTATTTGGTTCCACACAATGCTAGTATTGGTTGTTTTGCCATGACAGGAATAGGAAAATGGTCTTCTCTACCTTTAGTCTCAGTGGTATATTTATGTATTCTGACTGGAGTTTCAAAAGTATAGTTTTAAGCTCTTGCAGGAGTTCTCTTCCTCTAGTCACCTTTACATCCTCAATGCTTCACACCTGAACTTCTGCAGTTTTGATCTCTCCCATTAAATACGAGTGAGGGATCCGTTTTTCACATAACATTTAACAAGCTTCAGGGCAAGTTTTGTTTATTGCGTGTAGGCATAGTAGAGTATAATATCACCTCTAGAGTAAGGTAAAAAGTGTTTATTTGCCCTGTGTGTGAGTTGCAACGTTGATCTCCCTCTGTAGTATAGTTTGCCACTGTGCCTCATCAAAATCTTTGTCCAGCCCCATCACTGGATGCTGGAATTTAAATTTATTTTGACCCAATACAATAATTATGACTTTAAAACAGTAAAACATCAAAAGCTACTATTAATTTAAGAATTAGGAAAATGGGAATAATATGGAAGGTGTTTCAGGAAAATAGGAAATAACAATCAAAATTAAGAGGGGACGAGGAAAAGAGTGTATATGGAATCCACCCAATGGAAAAGTAAAATTAGCTAAAACAAACTCTGATGGAGATAGAGAAGGAACAAACTTGCAAAAGTAAAAAAAAAGCAAGAAAATGAAAAAATGGATAATGGGGGTCACCCCCGTAAGGAGGTAAACAAAGGGGAACTGAGATTAGGCAAAGAGTAAATAAAATAGGTGAAGGAGAAGTGCTACTACAGGGAGTATTTTAAAATGAAAAAAAAGAAGTAAAAATGGGATGTAAAGAAATGAAGTCATGAGCTGCATTCTTTCCAGAAAAATAGTCTGATTTGCTTTACAAATACTTTTCAAATAGGGTGAGATACTCATGCTTGATAGATGTATGTAGCACCCAATATGCAGCTATAAAATAAGAGATTAGGCACATTAAAGTCTTGCTTTGATTAATGTAAGAAATTCATTGCTACTTTGTGAAACCTATTTAGTGTTGTTTTCTGTTCTTTCCATTTCTGAAAGTATATCCTTCTCTAGCCTTAGAAAAAAGTCTTAATTTCCATATATTGAAGCAAATCTGTTGGAACAAATGGCGGCTTTCACTACTGAGGATGTATAAAGCTTGTACCATCTCTGATCTTTTTGTGTCCATGTCTCTTTCCATTCCAGGCTTTCTTCTAGTTTATGGTCTTGCACTCATTCTAGTAGTTTTTAGGTCACACCCACTAGACACCGCATGCGCTGACTTTTGTGAGATGTATTGTTAGCTTACAGCGGGTCTAGAGCCCACCCATTGCTTACTGTTGGTTGGGTTTATTATCACTCTCATTTGCTTGCTTCTTATTTGTTAATGTATGTTGGCTTTCCTTCCTCTACTTTTGTTTGTCCCTCTCCTGGAGCAGGCACCCATTAATTGTGTCCTTCCAATGCTCACTTTTCAATTGTGACTCTTTTCTTTTTGTTTAAGCACTTCACGAAGGAACATGTGTTTTCCAGAAGATTCCTTTGTGTGCTATGCTTCCCACTCTGCCATGCTTCGAAGTTCCTTTCTCTCGCCCATGTGCTATCCCCCCATTCCCCACTCACATTTCTCTCTGGCCCATGTGCTTTTGCCCGCCAGCTCCACGTCGCTCTTTCGCATATCTGCTCCCCCACTCTGTTATTTGATTCAACAGTCATAGTTATTTCAAGTAATCATGTCATCATGCACTCCTCATGACCTCACATATTACAACACTCATGACATGTTCGTTCTGTGACATCAATAATAACATTACTGATGAAAACTAAACTTGCATCATTGACGAAAACACTTTGCATGGCGAGGAGCTAGTTATAGTTCTTCAAACTAACTATCAGTGTTGGATTTCAGAGTTTTTTTTGTTTAAACAGTTATGTTTAAACTGACATTTTCAAGCTATAACATCACTTTAACCTCTGGTTTTTTTTCCAGTGAATTTCTGAGATTCTTTTTAATGCAAAGTAAGATATTATTACCATACCTAACTATAACATCACTTTAACCTTTGGATTTTTCTATGAAAATGTAAGTGAGAAATGTGGTTGTTGGTTGAGGCAGTGAAACCCTACTCAAGCAACAGCCACAATCCTTGTCAGTGAGAATCACAAAAAGTCACTAAATAAACCTGTGCTTAACCGTCTGGTAGCTTGGCACAAAACAAGTCAGGCTTAACTTAGAGGCAATGTATAAAGTATTTATGCAGCACTCAAACAGTAATAAAGTGAACATACAACGCAAGAAAAATACCACACCAATTTAGAAAGCTAGAGTAAAATATAATACATTATTTGACACCAAAACAACGAAAATCTAATCAGTAGGACTGGAGGTATGCAATTTCAGAGTTTTAAGGTAAGTATAGCACCTAAAGGCACAAAGCACCATCTATGAATATCTGGTCACGCCGGACCGGGAAAAAGTCACAAATTGAGGCTGACCACGAAGGAACGTGGGCTGGATATAGGAGCCCGGTTAATCCCAATATTGTACCTATGTCCTCGATGAGGAGCGTTGTGTCGTGCTGCGTTGGTTCTGATGAGGACTTGCAAGGGCTGTGATACGTGGTCCTGCATCGAGTTGCTCCGTGCTGCGTCCGTTCCGAAGTGGAACTGTGAAGGCTGTGATGTGAAGTCCAGCATAGAGTTGCGTCGCACTTCATTGGTTCTGATGAGGGGCTGTGAGGGCTGCAATGCAAGGTCCTGCATTCTTATGTTGCACTACATCGGTTCTGATGAGGAGCTGGAAGAGTTGCGGTGTGAGGTCCTGCATCTAGTTGTCTCATGCTGTATTAGTTCCGATGAGGCCTCCGTTCAGGGGCAGAGAGGTGCTGGGACGCACTGTGTCGCGTTGTGTCTGTTCTGAGGGAACCCATAGTTGGGCCAGGAGGAGTACACTCTGATGCCAGCCAAGAGTCCAGGACCCGATGGGCACATCTTGCAGAGTCCAGCAGCAGGGCACAGGCAGGTCCAGTTGAGTCTGCGCAGCTGGGTAGATGCAGGACAGGTCTCTGGGGATTGGTATGTCCCTGTAGTTCAGAACAGGAGGCCAGTCAGCTAGCCCTTGGAGTCACTCTGGTGGTTCTGGGATCAAGGGGCAGGTCTAACCTTCCTTCCGAAGGCAGCAGGGCAGTCCTTCTTGTAGCAGGGCTGTCTTCCCAGCAGCAGGGCAGCAGAGCAGTCCTTCTGAGTCTTTTATATGTCCAGAAGTGATATGAAGATTGGGTCTGAGGGTCCCATTTTTATACCTGGTGCTAGCTTTAAAATGGAGGAAGCTTCTGGGGTTTTCTCCCGCAAAAGTTTTTGGAATTTCCTGCCCCCCTTCCCTGGTCCCATTCTGTCTATAGTTACAATCGGCTAGTGAGAAGATCTTTGTGTGTGAGCTGAGGCAGTGTCTTTGAAGTGCAAGTGTTACAGGTGACAGCTCTACCTCCTCATCAAGTCAGGATAGCTCATCCTGCCAACACCCATGTCCTCTAATGCGATACTGTCTGGCAGGAATACACAAAGGTCAATTGCCAACTACACCTAGTCATGTGACCCAGGAAACAGGCTACAGGCACCAAATTGTTAGGACAAGAAAATGCTAACTTTCTAAACATGGCATTATCAAAATTATTCCTCAGCCACCAAAAATGACATTCCTACCTGCTCCCACACAAATGTTATCACTTATTAAATGTAATAAGGTGACCCAATGTTATCATTTGGGAGAGGTAGACCTTGCAATAGTGAAACACAAATTTGAGAGTTTTCCACTACCAGGAAATGTAAAACTTAAAAGCACATGTCTGACCTTTTACACCCTATGGGATGTTTAAGGCCTACCCTAGGGGTGATACATATCTATTAAAAAGAAAGGTATAGGCCTGGTAAAAGGTTTATTTTATCATGTCAAAATGGCAGTTTAAAACTGAACACACAACCTGCAATGGCAGGCCTCAGACATAGGCTGGTTAAGTATGTGAAACAGTAAGTGCTGCAGGCCCACTAGTAGCATTTAATTTATAATCCTTGGGTACATGTAGTACCACTTTACTAGTGACCTTTAAGTAAATTAAATGTACCAATATGGTATAAGCCATTTTACCATGTTTAAAGGAGAGAGCACAAGCACTTTAGCACTGGTTAGCATGTAGCAAATTTTCATATTCGTTGGATGATGTCATCAATAATGTAATCAGTCATGTCATCAATAATCTCTTTTGAGATGGCATGAGTGATGTAATATGAAAGGTGTTAGACCTGTCAGCCTTAGGGTAGTCTTCCACCAAACTGTTTGCCTACTTACTTCCAATCCAATTTTTGCTGGATTTTTGCTTCTGTTTGCCTTAGCAAACATACTTTATACTTTATACTGTATACTTTACCACTGCTAACCAGTGCTAATGTGCTTGTGCTCACTCCCCTAAAAAGGGTTTGAATGGCAAATACCTAACTGGCATATTTAATTTAGCTGTACGTCACTTTTAAAGTGGTATACCATACACCCAGGGCCTGTATACTAAACGCTACCAGTGGGCCTGCAGCACTTATTGTGCCACCTGTGTTACATGGATCCTACAAATTTAGGTCAACAAAACTTTACAATATAGAGACTGAGTCTACTCATATCTTCAGTAAATGTTGCTTCCGCTAGCTCAAAATACCATATCTAAACTCCTAACCTTCCAGAGTGGTAGATGTTGCCAGTAACCTCGAACATAACCACTCTGATTTCCAAGGAATGATGGGTAATCTCTTTATGGAGGGTAATTACAATAACCGGCCTTCGCCTGAGTAATTTGCAGACAGGACAAATTGTGATGTGATGGTATGGAGAAGGCTCCTGATATACAGAAAAATCTGAAACTGCTCTATCCCGGCGTATTCCCTTAATTAGCGGAGCACTGCCTCTGCATTTCACAATGGTGAATGGCTGGTTTTCCTTTGGTGCAGTTAGTTACACTTCACGTAACTCCGGGGACAGAGATCCCCAAGTTGCCGAGAATGCAGAGGCAGTGCTCCGCTAATTAAGGGAATACGCCAGGATAGAGCAGTTTTACATTTTTCCGTATATTCTCCATACCATCACATCGCAATTTGTTGTGTCTGCAAAATACTCAGGCTAAGGCCCGTTATTGTAATTACCCTCCATAAAGAGATTACCCATCATTTGGAATTGCCCTTAACCTTCAGGTTTATTTCATAATACATGGCTTCCTGACGAAGGCTGCATGGTCGTCACACACGTAGGAAGAGATGGAAATAATAAGCCATGATGAATAAGAGAAATTAATTCATACAAACCTCATATTTTCATAATGATAAAGTATATTTGCAAGTTAAATTAAGTGAACAATACTGTCGTTTGATGAATAACAGAAGATTTACTCTCCGTGTGGGAGCGAAACTGTAAAAGTTTTATGAATATGAAGGTGCAATATTGAAACATTGTATAACATAAAAAACAAAGAAGGATGAATGAGGAAGTATGAATATATGACAGGGTCATTTTGTTGTACAGCAATGAACAATCATCTTTTAATTGAATTGTATATAGATTGAAATATGTATATTCATATAATTCATATAATTTTCTTCTTTTTTTATATAATAAATTCATCAATTTCTATTTGATAGTTGGGCTTGGTATTTGAATTTTAGATGCCCCCATTATGAACAAGACAGTTAAAGATACCTAAGCATTTTTTGTACAATTGCTTAGGAAATTCATCAAGTATCGGGGGAACCCCTATACATATGCAATTGCCTACCTTAGGGGTGCCTCACATGTAAGGAAAGGGAAGGTTTAGGCCTGGCAAGTGGGTGCACTTGTCAGGGCAATATGGCAGTTTACAACTGCGCGAGCAGACACTTGAGTGGCAGGTCTGAGACACATTTACAGGGCTACTCATGTGGGTGGCACAATCAGTGCTGCAAGCCTACTAGTAGCATTTGATTTACAGGCCCTGCCACACACTGTGCACTTTACTAGGGACTTACCAATAAATCAAATACGCCAATCATGGATAACCAATCAGATTCACAATTTATACAGAGAGCTTATGCACTTTAGCACTGATCAGCAGTTGTAAAGTGCCCGGAATGCTATAGCCAACAAAAACAGGGTCAGAAAAATAGGAGGCAAAGGGCAAAAAAGTTTGGGGATAAACCTGCAAAAAGGGCAAGGTCTAACAAGATTAAATATCGGCATCAGGAAATGGGCACTAGGGTCTATTCCTTGACTGGCTTCATCCCCGGCTGCTAGTGATGGAACTGATGTGGTTACCTCTTCTATGTTTTAATAAAGCCACTGTTCATTCTCAATTTGTGAGCCGGTCCCCTGCAGCCGAGAGAAAGTCAATTAGTGTAAATGCAACACACTTTGTTTCTGAGATATGCTCATTTACCCATCATGAGCAGACTGCTCCAGTTTCCCCTTTTCCGGCTGTGGAGCCAGTGGTTAGTAAGTGTTGCCCTATTCAGCCAAATCTCCTCCATTAAAATTTTTGTCACAGAATGTTAATGGTTTTTATCATCATAATGTTTATAATAGAGTGAGTCCTGATCCAGCAGAGCCAGTGGTTCTCAATATCCTTGAGGCTGCACTCTCAGAGCAAATTGAGAGCGGTTTCCTTTTGGTGGCAGGAGACTTAATACAACATTTGAACCCCAGATTGATAATCAACTGGAATTGACGGCAAATTGTGATGGTCAGTGGGGTATTCCTCAGCTGGATTTGCCTCCCCTATGCTGGTCTTCAAAAGCCGGCCAGGTATTGGCCCTCACACTTAACTTTGATTTAAAAGCTGCAAATGGCAGGACCCCATCTGATCGTTTTGCTAAAACGACTGTTAATAGACCTGGATATGAGAGTCGTATTGATTACTTTCTTGTAGATGTGAAGCTATGGCCGGATATAATAGATATGGAAGTGCTCGATAGATCTGATAGCAACCACCATGCACTAACCCTAACCCTGACTGATAATTTTAGAATAAGCCCAGCCCAAAGGAGCCTCGTGATTTGGGGTGCCTTTCTGCATCTAACAATCAGAAAATATAGTGTGAAAATGGTTTGAAAAAAATACTTTGGGCCAGATGCATCAAGTATTTTTCTCCTCGCAAACGGGCCGATTCATAGAATCGGCCCGTTTGCAATGCTTTTGCGATGCATCAAACCCAATTTTGCGATTCGGTAACCTGTTTTCCGAATCGCAAAATGGGTTTGCGATTCGCTATTTGGAAGGGGCGTGTTTAGGGCGTCCCTTCCAAATAGCGAATCCTAACATTATGCATGAATGTTTTGTGACCGTGAATGCGGTCGCAAAACATTCGCATATTACCACCTACTTCAAGTAGGTGGTAAGACATTCGCAAATGGGAAGGGGTCCCCAAGGGATCGCTTCCCCTTTGTGAATGTTTGTAAAAGCATTTTTAAGAGCAGGCAGTGGTCCCACGGACCACTGCCTGCTCTTAGTAAATAAAAAGAAAACTTTTCATTTTTCTTTTTGTAAAGCATCTCGTTTTCCTTTAAGGAAAACGGGCTGCTTTACAAAAATAAATGATTGCTTTATTTAAAAGCAATCACAGACATGGTGGTCTGCTGATCTCAACAGGCCACCATCCCTGTGATTTTTGCGATTCCTAGGGGGGGTCGCAAATTGCGACCTACCTCATTAATATTCATGAGGTAGGTCATTTGCAACCCCTTAGGAATCGCAGAAAGTGTACTGCACACTTTCATGCATGCCGTTTTGTGATTCCCTAATTGCAAATCGCAAAGATTCGCAATTAGGGAATCGCAAAACATTTTTGATGCATCTGGCCCTTTATCTTTTGAGGCAGTAGTTTCTAAAGTAAGAACTGAAGTAGAGTTTCTCACATTCCTTAATGATTTCACCAGATGTGAGTTGCTGGAGTTGAGACACATTGTACTTTTTAACCAGATCAGGGATCTGCTGGGCAAAACGCCAAAGGGGGGTGTGAGCTTCCCCAAGTCAAACCCATGGTGCAATCGCTCCTGTAGGTTAACTGAAAGCTATTTGTTGGTGGCAGTGAAATCCAATATGCGCCATAATATGCCCAGCTGTAGGGCCAAATATAGACCAGTTTTGTCAAGGGCAAGGAAGGAGTGGGAGGATAAAATGTGGCTAACTCTTCATGAGGCCATGATTTCTAAGGATAGCCGTACATTTTGGTGCCTGGCCTCCATTTGTACTACTGGTATTCAAACTGTGTTCGATCTTTGTGTACAACCTGATGATTGGGTAGGTAATTACGGAAAGTTATATTCTAGCAGGGGAGCAATAGCTGTGGATGATAAACTGATTGAATGTGTCTCTACTCAGGAATCTAATAACACTCTTGTCTTCACCTTAGCAGAGACTCTAAATGCCATTAATTCGTGTATTCTGCCCATGCCCCAGGTCCGGACAGGATCCCCAATGATTTATTTAAAGCCAACACGGAAGTGTGGGGACAGGAGAGTATATAAATATTCTGTTGAATGCTACACTGTTGGGTCTTGCAATTCCATCTTCGTGGAAGTTTGCTGAGATCCTGCCCATCTACAAGAAGGGGGATCGGGCAAGTCCGGCGAACTATCGCCCCATCAGTTTTATTGATTTGTTACAAAAATGTTTTTGCAAACAACTACTGTTTCACCTGCAGAATTGGATTGCTGAGGAGGGATTCTATCTGACTTCCAGGCGGGCTTTCGCACAAGTATCAGTACCCTGGATCAGGTCCTTAGGTTCATATGTCTATATTGGCGTGAGATGTCACTCCGTGGGGGAAATCTGTATGTCGCTTTTGTAGACCTGCTCACAGCATTCGGCCTTGTTCCCCTGGCAGGTATGTGGAGAGTACTGGAAAACCTGGGTGTTCCCCCCTCCCTATTGAACATTTTAGTGAGACTCCATGTGGGAAATAAGGCTCAGGTTCGATGGGGCACAGATGGACAGCTTACTGATCCATTTAGGGTGGTCCGAGGAGTCAGAAATGGCTGTGTTTTAGCCCCTACGCTCTTTTCTCTGAATACTAATGCAGTGATTGACCACCTTAGTAAGGAGTGGTGGGATGCACCAAGCCACGGTAGAAGGAGGGTTCCGGCCCTCCTTTTTGTCGATGACACCTTATAAATTTCGAAGACAATGCAGGGCCTACAACTGCTCTTGAACTATTTTTCTTCATTCTGTGCTGAGAGGGGCCTTGAGCTAAACGGTGCCAAAACCAAATGCATGTTTTTTCTCTAGGGCAAGACATTTTCGTTGTAGTAGACATATTTTGGTGGAAAACATGCCTATTGATCGTGTGTACTCCTTCTATTATTTTGGCGTACGATTGACATCTAACCTGAGCTGGGCCCCGCAGATTGAAAAGGCCCAATCGACACTTACCCAACAGTCTGTAAATTTGGTGAAGGTTCACCACAGAACCTCTTCCAGGTGGGTGGCTCCTGCCCTGGAGATTTATAATGTCAAAGTTATTGGGTCTGTATTATATGGTGCTGAAGTAAGGGGCTCATCAAACCATAATAGCCTTGCTATGGATGAGCATAGGTTTATGAGGTTTATGCTCTCACTTCCAATGAGTACTCCTCTTGTCCCCCTGTAGCTAGACCTTGCCCAGAGGAAGATATTGCACAAAATTGAATGCTGAATGTTATTGTTTTGGTATCCTTTATGGACTACAGCCGATCTTGAACCCTATCGTGAAGGTGTCAGAGATTTGCTGAGCCATCCAGGTGTAGTTAAAATCCCTTGGTTTCATGCTATTAAAACTCTCCTACAGAGGTTGAGTCTAGACGTTTACTGGCTTTTCCTAGAGCAATTGTGCCAGTTATCTTGAGAAAAGATTAAAAATATTTATTGGGAAGCAGCAGCTATGGACATAGTGACTAATAGCACAGGTAGTCTCACTTTATCTTTTATTGATTTTAAACCATCTATGAGTTTTGAGCTATCAATTGATGAAATCAAACCTTCTCTTGCACACAAACTATAGCTGCAGTTTAGATATGGCATCCTTCTGGTAAAATCCTTTATTCTTAACTGGTCTGCAGGCAGTGAGAGTGGTGATGACCAATGTCCGGCACGTGGGGGGGGGGAAGAAACACTGAAACACTTATTGTTCTTTTGCCCCCAGTACAGTAGTTTGAAAGCAAAGTGGATTGCCCAAGAATCTTGGTACTAGGATATACCAGTTTGCTCTTAGAATTTTAAGTGCCAGTACATCCAGACCCCATGTTGTTGGGGTGGCCAAATTTCTCATGCCAACCTGAATAAGGCGCTCCAAGTGCCTATAAGATGTGTAAGTCACCTCTCGAGCAGCTATAACTGGGATGAAAACAGTGGAGTGTTTAGGAAACTGTAAATGTGCTTAGCCTATGAACTGTTTTATTCTGTCTTAATAATTCTATTCATTTTACGTCAACAGCTGGACTGTTTTTTATCTATTTAGTACTCTGTAAACTGTGTCTTTTTTCCGCTTTGTGTGATTTGGTCTGACTGTTATCACTACAGTGGTCCACCCTGACCAAAGCAGCTTTATGCAACATAGAGCAACTCAACAAAATATAAGAGGAGTCTATAATACGATTTACAGTAGGGGAACAGTCTCACTGATGTTTAATCTGGAAAGGGGGATTTGCAGGTGTTCCCCCTCTTTTCCTTGCTCTTTGCATTAGCAGTTGAACCAATGGCATGCATGATAAGGACTCTCCTGGTTCCACTGGGGGAATAGTCTGGTGGATAAAGTATCACTATATGCAGATGACCTCCACATTTACATAAGAAACCAAATAAGCATCAGGGTCGGCAGTGATGAAAATCCTACAGATGTTTAGTCACTTTTCAGGTCTGGGAGTTAACTAGGATAAATCTAAATTATATCCATTGTGCCCAGTGGAGGACCTTGGTGAGTGGATGCAGGACCATGACTTACAGCTATGAGGGTGTCACTTGTGGCTTCTCCCTCCAGCCCTCCTTCGAACGGGCAGACCCTATGAGTAATTCTCCTGCTCTAAAGATGTTTTTATTAAATTGTAGATCCTTCTCAAAACACGCCATTGAATTGTCAATTCTATTGTTGGATCTCAAACCCGACGTTCTCTTCTTGACAGAGACGTGGCTGCATAATGAATCTGACCCTATTCTTGCTCAAACCCTCCCTCCCAGCTACTCGATTTACAGGGTGGACCGCAAGAGTGGCAGAGGTGGGAGGAATAGCCATTGTAGCTAATAATAAACTTAACTGCCGTATTGTAGCAGACCCTTTACCGGACTGCGAAAGTCTCACCTTCGCCATTGATGTGTCCTCGACTAGTACCTTTTCAGGCCTTCTTGTCTACCGCCCTCCTGGCACTTCCAGACAATTTCTTGAGGCACTTCCCACTGCGGTTGCTAGTCTGGCTTTTACCCCCTCCAACTTCACGGTACTTGGTGACCTTAATCTCCACCTAGATGAGCCTTCGGATAAGCTGGCCAACGAGCTGATTGAGAATCTTATGGCTCTTCAGCTCAGGGAGAAAGTATTGACACCCACTCACTCCAAAGGCCATTTGTTAGATCCTGTCTTTAGTAACTGTAAAGAACTGAGGGTAAGCACTCCTGTCTCTCTACCGTGGTCCGATCACTTTCTGATCCCTTTTTTTTGGGAGATGCCCGGACCATCTTCCCCTCCTAATATAACCTCCGTCTAGGAACAGAACTGGACGAAACTTCCTACAGACCAATGGAAGCAAGCCTTGGAAGCCACCAGACCTGCTAATGATCTTAATCCTGACCGGGCCTCCGATAATTTTAACCTTTGGATTCAGGGCTCACTGGATGCAGTACTCCCAAAAAAATCTAAACACATAATTAGCAGGCAAAACACCGCCCCATGGTTCTCCCCTAAGCTAAGAGATATGAAACAATCCTGCAGAAGGCTTGAAAGGAAATGGAGAAGAGATTACTCTGTTCTCCTTAAAGCCGAATATAGGGAGGCCATTAGACGCTACAAGCTTGAACTTAGGGCAGCCCAAGCAGCTTTTTATGAAGACAAGATCATTTGTTCTGCAAACTCCCCCAAGGAAATCTTTCATATTGCCAAGACCCTAAACAAATTACCTATGAAACAACCCTCGCCGGATGGCGCCATCACTCGCTGTAACAACCTGGCAGATTTCTTTGCTCAGAAAATCCAAAACATCTATCGGTCTTTCCCTATCTCATTGAACCCCCATTCCAGGGATTCCACATCAGAATCACAACTCGTAACACAAACCTCTCTTGTTAGATTTCCCCCTATTGATGCTGTTCGCCTGGATCGTATCATAACCAAACTCAAATCTGGTTCTCCCATTGATCCTGCCCCTCCTCAGATCCTCTTATTAGCCACTGAAATTATCTGCCCTACTGTCCTTGACCTGGTGAACTCTTCCATCTCCTCTGGCACAGTTCCTGTGGCCTGGAAATGCGCCATGGTTAAAGCCCTGATAAAAAAAAACAATTTAAATCAGGATGATCTTTCCAACTACTGCCCTATCTCCCTCCTCCCCTGGGTGAGCAAGATTCTGGAGAAACACTTAAATACCACCTTGGTGGAATTCCTGGAATCTAACGATTTACTCCATTCTTCCCAGACGGGGTTTCGTCCCCAGTTTGGGACTGAAACCGCTCTCCTTGCAGCTACGGAGGAGGCTAGGAGAATCCTGGATCAAGGGGGTAATGCTGCAATTATCCTCCTTGACCTCAGTGCCGCTTTCGACACTGTAAATCATAACACCTTGATCCTCAGACTTAAAAATGTAGGAGTTTCCGGTACAGCTTTATGCTGGTTACAATCCTTCTTGACTGAACGATCATTTTGGGTCTTCGAAGGAGATGTCTCCAACCAGCTGCCGCTTAACTGTGGGGTTCCCCAGGGCTCCTCCTTGAGCCCCACATTGTTTAACATTTATATGAGACCTCTGGCAGAGATCGTCCATCCATTTGGCGTAAATATTGTCACCTATGCAGATGACACTCAGCTTGTGGTGGCGTTAAACCACCCCGAGCGGTCACCTAGCACCCTAGGCTGTTGTCTATAGGAGATCGCCAAGTGGATGGACCTCTCATGCCTTAAACTTAATGGGGACAAAATGGAGCTTATGCTCCTGGGCAACTCCCCCGTATTCAACTCTGCCTTGTTGTGGCCCAACTGTCTCGGGTCCGCTCCAGTTCCTAAAGATCAGATTAAGAGTTTGGGAGTATGGCTTGACCGTTCCCTCACCTTTAATCATCAAGCTGTAAAATTTTCTGCCTCCTGTTTTGGCTTACTCAGAATGCTGCGTAAGATCCTTCCCCTTCTCCCTTTTCAGGCTAGAAGGATCATGGTCCAGGCGCTCATCCTCTCTCGCCTGGACTATGGGAATGTCCTTTATCTGGGCGCCCCTCAATACACCATCAGCAAGCTCCAGACAATCCAAAATTGTGCTGCACGCCTGCTTTTACAAATCCCTCTGCGGCAGTCTGCGAAACCTGCCCTGAAGGCCTTGCACTGGCTGCCGATTAGAGAAAGGATCCAGTTTAAAGCCATGTGCCTAGCCCAGAAAGCCTTCTGGAAGATTGGCCCCTCGATTATTCAATCCTTGATTATCCCATACCAACCCAGACGGGCCCTCCGTTCTACTACTGCTTTCCTATCTCTTTCCCCTAGAATAAAGAGAGCCAGAAGTGGTGGACGGTCCTTTACCTATAATGCATCAACTCTTTGGAACACTCTTCCACTTTCCCTCCGACAGGAATCCAATCTGCTTGCTTTTCGGAGGCTTTTAAAAACCTGGCTCTACAAGAACTGTATCTAACTCTCTCCTGCCCGGTCCTGGCTGTGTTGTCCGTAGCGCTGGGAGGCCTCAGGGTAGCCATCGCGCTCTATAAATCTCATTTCATTCATTCATTCATTTACATGTAACAAATGTACATATTTTTAATTTAATGTGTAGTATTTGTTAGTGTATGTGTAATAAATGTGTTTTTCTTTTTTCGAAAGAAAATACACTGACTGGAAAATAATTTATTGAGTGTTGGAGTTGCATGTCAGTGAATGGAAATTACTTGTTCACACACCTTCCCTGAGTAGGCCTTGAACTGACTGCTCTACTTTACTATCCTGAGAGAGTGAAGTGCAGCAATGGGGCACTTGGTTCCCATTAAGGAGAGAATGGTGGGTTTACTACTTGTAATAATATATTTAATTATGTTAAAACAGTCCCTAGAAATTCACTGAGAAAAAAAGGTGAAGTGAGGTTAAAGTTAGTTGAAAATGTCAGTTAGAAAATACCATTTTAATCTAAAATTAACCAGGTGTAGTTAACTGCCCCAACTATGGCCCCCACCATGCACTGCTTATGACCTCACATATTATATCACACATGACATGTTCAATGACATCCTTGATGACATCACTCATGAAATTTCAAATGATATAATTTAAAAGTGAGTTACTGTCTGGGATTGTTTGCATTAGGGCTGTGAGAAATTGGGTTACTGGTTGATGGGGTGACACCCTACTGAAACAGCAACCACAATTCTGGTCAGGGTGAAACACAATCAACCCCCCAAATTAACCTGTGCTCAATCCTCTGGTAGCTTGGCACAAAGCAGTCAGGCTTAACTTAGAGGCAATGAGTAAAGTATTTATGCAGCACTTCAAACAGTAATAAAGTGAAAATACAACACAGGAAAAGTCCAACACAGATCTAGAAAAATAAAGTAAATTTTAGTAGATTATTTGACGCCAAAATGACAAATATTCAATCAGCAGAACCAGAGATATTTTAAAGATTTAAGTAGAAATAGTGCTTAAAATCACGAAGTGACAACTGTGGTTATCTGGTCAGGCCGGATCGGGACAAAGTCACAAGTTCATGCCAACCGCGATGAAGCACGGGCTGGCTACAGGGACTAAGTTAGGCCTGATGAACAAAGTACTTAAATCCTGGTTGTGGAGAGTTGCGAGATCCCGCATCGGGTATGCATTGCACAGCGGCAGTTCCGATGAGCAGTGGGATGCGATGAGAGCTCCTGCATCGCAGATGCATTGCATAATGGTGTTCTGAGGAGCTGCAGGGCTACAATGCGATATCCTGCTTCGAGGATCAATTGAGCAGCAGCAGTGCCAAGGAGCTGTAGGTCTGCGATGTGAGGTCCTGCTTCAGGATGTTCAATCAAAAACAACCCCACTGCCTGAAACTTATTTATTCAGTATAGCATACCGTCTCTATTCTAGACGGTATGCTATACTGAATAAATAGGTTTCAGGCAGGGGGGCTGTTTTTGATTGAATGTGATGTTTTCCCCTGCCTAGGTATCAGCTCAGGGGAACCCTTCTATGTGATTTTCTTGCTTCAGGATGTGTCATGCATTGGTGATTCCACCGAAGAAGCTGCGGAGTTGCGATCCAAAGTCCTGCATTGGGGATGCATTGCCCAGTGGCGGTTCTAAGAAGCTGCAGTGTCCTGCATCGGGGATGAGTCGCGCACCAGCGGTTCTGATGCCGAGCTGTGAAGCAATGTAGTGCTCTGTGTGGTGATGCTAGGACCACAGCTGGGTTGGCAGAGCACCTTCAGGCACACTTACAAGGGTCCAGGATTGGGGTGGCACCAATTGAGGGGGATAGACTCATAGCAGGCAGGGTCCAAGTGCAGGGTTCAAGGTGGTTGGGGCCTTTTCTGTCCCTGAGACTGTGATCAGGAGGCCAACCAACTAGCCCTTGGAGTCATGAGTCACTCTGGTGGTCTGAGGGTCCACTATTTATCCTTGGCACCAGCTTTGAAATAGGAGAGATTTCTAGAGGGTTCCACCCCCACAGGTGTTTGGACTTTACTTCCTCCCTGCCCTGCCCCCAGCATGTCTGGCTACACAAAAGACTAGTATGAAACCCTTTGTGAGTGTGCTGAGGTAGAGCCTTTGTGATGTGTAAGTGTGGTAGGTGACAGCTCCCCTCCCCTATAAAGTCAGAGATGGCTCATCCTGCTAACCACTATTCCCCCTTTGTCTCACTGTCTGGGAGAAATACACAAAGACAAACTGTCAACTACACCTAGTTATGTAACCCAGGATACAAGCTGCAGGCACCAAATGGTTGGGACAAGAAAATGCCAAGTTTCTAAAAGTAGTTAATGAGTACAAGGTAACCCAAGAATCGATAGGGACCAAGGGTAGTAAGTATTTACAGGAACAGAGGTCTCTAAAGTCAATGAATAGATAATAATGCTCTGGATTCAAGAATAATGTCCAGGAGTAATCAAAAATGCATATGTAGTACACTTTTAATCAAACATATATATGTGTGTGGAAGAATGACCCCACTGGGATAATCCTCAACGGGTGTTAAAAACATGAAAACAAACAGGCATGAGACGTTAAATAACCATAAGCCATATCCACAATGAGGGTAACTTATTTAAAACAAAGAGAACACTACTGCACCCAGAAGTCATATACACATATTTACAGGGCCAGAGTGTTTTAGGGTCGACGATGTTTCGATCCATGATTAATGCAGGATCATCATCAGGACTTCAAAATACATTTCTGATTGCATTTATTGATGTGCAAAGAATACATGTCATTTTATGTATAATTAACAACACCTATCATAGCGTCAGAAGAACAACATGATGGGGTTTAATACATGTGGCCTAACAGAGGTAGTAAATCAAGGTAGTATTTACATAGGCAAATGAAAGCGCAAGTGTAAGCACAATCCACAATGCGGAGAAGTATGTAACCTTCACTTGGAAAGGTCCCAAGGGGAGCAATCCTCTATTGCATGGTCAGGTAATTAGCAAGATGGCAAGTATCAGTCCCGTGATGCGATGACAGGAGCCTTCGACCACAACAGTGAGCCAATGAGGTGTTGTTAATTATAAAAATATAAATAAATGAGATGACATATATTCTTTGCACACCAATAAATGTAATCAGGCTTGTATTTTGAAGTCCTGATGATGATCCTGCATTAATCACGGATCGAAATGTCGTTGACACTAAAACTAAACTGTTAATATCTGTTACAATCTGTACTTATATCCATTAATTCAATCCTTAGGTGAAAGGAAGGTATGCACTTTCAACTGCGCTGATGATCTTCAACTGATCTCTAACATCAATAAGTCTGCCGCCTCCATCACTAATTTTCAAACAACCATGCAACATATAAGTAGCTGGATGAACAGAAATCACCTAAAATTAAATCCACACAAAATGGAACTGATCTTAATGGGGGGGTCCCTTAAACCCCTGGAATTCGAACTTTTGGCCGATTGAGTTGGGAAATCCACCCCTACCATTAAGATCTACTAAAAGCCTTGGCATCACAATTGATTGTGATCTGTCCATGAAAGCCCAGATTGGGACGGTGGTCTCTACCTGTTTCTTTCAGCTCCGGAAGATCAGCAGATTTCTCACTCCTGAAGCCCATACTCAGGTTGTTTTAGCCTTAGTCATCTCTCATATTGACTACGCTAACTCACTTTACTATGGCATACCGGCATATCTATCAAAAAGACTGCAACTGGTGCAAAACCAGGGTGCTAGACTAATCTATCATCAGCCAAGATGTTACCCCCCTAATGAAAAAATTACATTGGCTCCCTGCAGTCAAACGTAGTGCATTCAAGTTGGGTTGCCTCATCTTTAAAGCTCTTCATGGCAATTGCCCAGAATTTGTATCTACTCAGGTCCAGAGATATATCCCCACTCGGAATCTTAGGTCTTCTCACCTGAATCTCTTGGCTACTCCCTCCTTTAAAAGCAAGAAATTAGGGAGAATAAGTTTTGCTGTCATGGCCCCTCAATTTTGGAACTATCTTCCTCTGGACATCAGATCCACGAGATCCTATCCTCAATTTAGGAAACTTCAAAAAATCTGGGGGCATATTACCAAGGATTTGCGATAATTATCGCAAAGCGCGCTTAGCGCTGTTTTTTTTATCACCGGTTATCGCTGGATTTCATCGCGGAGATAACGCGTTATTATCAACGCTTATCTCCAAGGCGAAAAAAATCCAGCGATAGCGGCGAAACCCAGCAATAGCGCGAGAAATCCAGCGATAAATTCACTGCGCTAATGGAAAGCTTGCTAATAGGCAGGTGAGGACTTAACCTTACAATCCACCTCCCATTGACAAGATGGTTAAGTCAAGTTTTTATCAGGTGTTAAATTCCAGCGATAATCGCGGTTAGCGTGACTTTTTTATCGCTTCGCGGGCATTGATAATAGGGGGAAGTTGTGTTTGCGACTGTTTGCAGTTGCTTTTAGTTGGGAACGCCTACTTTGCATGTCATTAGCGATAATTATCACTGACATGCAAAGTGGCAACAAAACGGCCGCTATCGCCATTAAGCTGTCGCTAACAGCTGTTAGCGACAGCTTGCTAATAGGGCGATAAAAATATTGCCGCTTTATCGGCAAAAAGTGCTGCTAAAGTGGCGATACTGCCCTTGATAATATGCCCCCTGGTTATTTAGCAAGGCCTATGAATGAATCACTTAGCGGCAGGACCTCCTAGACCCAAGTGCCAAGAAACCGTGGGGTGTACGTGCAATATATAAGTATTTTTAACATAACATAACATTAATATGTGTATATGACTTCTGAGTGCAGTAGTGTTCTCCTTGTCGTAAATAAGTGACCCTCATTGTGGATATGGCTGATCGCCATTTAATGTCTTATGCTGGTTTGTTTTAATTTTTTAGCATCCCAGTGGGGATAATCTTCTACACACATATATATGTTTGATTAAAAGTGTACTACATATTTACTCCTGGATATTATTCTTTAATCCAGAGCATTATTATCTATTCATTGACATTAGGGACCTCTGTTTCTGTAAATAAGTTTCTTAAAGTGACATTTTCAGAACTGTGACTTAAAATCTATTTTTACCATTAAAAAGGGTTTTAAATTACAATCCTTTAGAGATCAAACTCGACGTTCCTACCTGCTCAGAAAATCAAAGTTATCACTTATTAAATGTAATGAGGTAACCCAATGTTATCCTATGGGAGAGGCAGGCATTGCAGTAGTGATAAACAAATTTAAGAGTTCTTCACTACCAGGACAGGTAAAAAAGTTAAAAGTTCATGTCCACCTTTTTAAATACACTGCACTCTACCCTATGGGGTGTTTAGGGCCTACCCTAAGATGACGCCTTCAAAAGAAAGGTTTAGGCCTGGCAAAAGGTTTATTTTGCCAGGTCGAAATGGCACTTAAAACTGCACCCACAGGCTGCTATGACATGTTACAGGTCTACCTAATTGGGTGGCACAAGTAGTGCTGCAGACCCACTAGTAGCATTTAATTTACAAGCCGTGGGTACATGTAGTACCACATTAGTAGGAACTTTCAAGTAAATTAAATGTGCCAATTTCACCATGTTTAAAGGTGAGAGCACAATTAGCACTGGTTAGCAGTGGTAAAGTGTGCAGAGTCCTAAAGCCAACAAAAACGATTCAGAAAAAAAAGGAGTAAGGCAAAAAGTATGGAGGAAGAACACCCTAAGGCTGACAGGTCTAGAAAGGGGAAAACAAGAATTGCTGAAATATTGGGTAGGGTTGCCCCAGGAACTTTTATCCCATTGGTTAGAGAGGGCCCAAGAGTCACTCCCATCCACTAGCTGGTGCGAGGCATAAGTGTAGCATCCCCAGGCACCATCCTTAGATCAATTTGCGGACTTGCGGAAGATCAGAAGAGGACCTGCCTCCTGCGGTGAGTATGACCTGAGAGGAGCTCTGAAGGACTGGACATACTGCCAAGAACAAAGGAGTTGACTCCAAGGTTCAGTTGGCAAACCTCCTGTGTGGCTACAGGGACACAACAAACTGCAAGAGGAATTTTTCTGGAAATCCCCGGCTGACCAGTGGCAACTGGACCTGGACTGGACTTTACTGTTGGCCTCTGCTTGACAGTAATAGAGTCTTAGTGCCCTCCCCAGAGGTCCCGAAGGCCTTAATAGTGTACCCCTGTAGTGTTCTGGGCACCTGCTGAAAGTTTTGAAACTTTGAAAGAGGTTTCCTACAAAGCTCCAGGTATTCAGGGGGACCTGCAGGAAAAAATATCCAACTGGCAGTTCCACAACGTTAGATTGAATTTAAGCTCCATCATCCTCAAGGCTCCCAGCACCTCTGAAAAGAAAATGACTAAGTCCGATTCTGCCTTGGAATTTAGAAAAATTTGATCAAGAAATATCTAAAGCTCCAGAGCTTAAGCGGTGAAAACCTGCTTCAAGTATCCAGTCTTAGCCACAGATGCGGCTACAAATTTATTGGTGGCCCACTCAAGAAGGCCTTTTTTTCTGAAAAAGTGATCAAGTCCCCTTCTGCATTGCGACGTAGAAAGGTTTTCAAACTTTTTGACTGCTAGACTTTCACCTGGGCCAGCGCACTTGGTTTATCCAACCAGGGCTCAATAGTGGTCCTCCTCAAATTGCATCTATGTCCCGGTCTACTGCTTCTCTGGACTATCATTGGCACTTTGTTCTTCTTATTCTCTTTATGTTAAAATTGGTTGTGCAGTTTTATTGTGTTTTGGGTGACTTTTACTAATGTGTATGCACTACTTTAATGCTTTACCCATTGCCTTTGATTTGAGTCTGACTGCTTTGTGTCACGTTAACAGGAACTGAGCGTAGATTTAATTTATTTTATTTAGGTGACCTCTAATAGGTGGTGGCCTTATCCTTTAAGGTGGATACTTTTCCAATCCAAATATTAATCCACTTTCCTACAAGTAAGAAGTGATTACCTATGGCTGGACAGAAAGCGTACAATGTGAAGGACAGTGGATAGAAAAATAGTACACCATACCATTTAAGTGAACATTCCCCAGAACATTGCAACACCACCTAGATTTTAGAATTTCAGGGTAAATTATGTTCATTTAGACTACTATATTACCCTGCTAGAGTGGGTATCATGTTTATTTACAGAAATTAAATGCACACACTAATTTGTGCTTAACGTTCAAGTATAGTGATTTATAATATACTGTACCTGTCCCCCTGAAAGCAATGAGCAGCAGAGATTAGCCAATCCTTGGATAAAACAGAAGCACCGCAATAGGCTCCTCCAGAAAAGTGTAGACTGACTTGCCACGGCCATTCCCCATCCACTGAGTCAGAACCTCCAATTATGCGGTTAAGAATGTTAGACTTTTGACCACAGTCTACAACACAACAAGCCATATTAATTAGTACGTGTCCAAGTGAGCATAAGGCATATAGAAATACTTTGTAAGTGAATGAGCATACTGTTTTTCTATTAAAGCCTTCTCACAAATTTGGCTATCACCATGTATACGGTTGACAAAGATGACTTCATCAGTTTATAGCCAGAGATTATGTTATTTCACATGCTTCAGATCACAAGTCTTAATATATGAGTAACACAATAACTAATATTGAGTACTAGGTGCCTTGCATATAAAATGTGTAGGCATAACTGTTCATGCTTTGGTACCATTGTTGATAACATTGGGGTGAATGCATTTTTTTTAGTTCAGAATTCTTATTAGATATTTTAAAAGAAAAGGAATTCAAAATAAACAAATACTAAAAATGCATTAATATAGTGATGCCCTGCCTTGTATGGTCTGTAATATCTCTATGGTCTCTGTGTCTCCTTGTGATGATGTAGTATTCTATTCTTGTTCATGTTCTAATTGTTCCAGTTTCTGGTGATTAAATATTCCTAGACTACTATCAACAACTTAGTTCCGGGTGGGACGGTGTATATGTGTCAATCTGGGGCATGCCTGATGATGCACATGATGTGTCTGCATATACTTCCTGTCGGAGCTCATCCTCAAATATGTGTGCAATAATGGTTTTACAATTTGGTTACAAATTAAAACTGGGCTCTCAGGCGTCAAAGAAGACTCAAAATACAATTGCCATGAATAGTAGAAAAAGACAAATAATATCCCGCCAGACAGCCGAAATATAATAATAAGAAAAAACAAACATTGACAAAACCCACAGTTCTTGGTTTTTGTTAGGAGAAATGTTTGGGAATGGTTGGAAAACTTTGTGTTTCACCCCAGCAGTCCTAGAAAGAAAATTCCTTATGGGGCAACATCTTGGATGACAATAATATGGAACAAAAGAAAGTCCCACAGGTAGATCTCCTAGTGGTGGGCATGAGAACGCAAATCTAAAAAATGATGTCATTTAATTGCCTCAATAATCTTCTAGTTCACTACTCTTCACTCATTATTAAACTACTCCATTAGACCATGTTGTTTGGAAGTTGAGTAAGATTTAATCAGATATTTCCCTATTGCACCCAACAGTGCAGAAATAGGGGAATTATACAACCCACCATCATGAATAGATGTATTACACTTGAGATCTTCCAGCTGTGGCAAGTTCTTGTTGCTCAATATAGGATACATCTCAACTACAGCATCAGAGTGCCACTTAATTCCACAGAGAAGGGAAGATATCCATGTTATCAGCCAGGAGATGTAGAGATGAACTTGACTTAACAGGGAGCGTCACCAAAACCATTAGGTGTAAAGGGTCATAGTCACTCTTGGCTCTTGACTCTCTTGATGGCTTTAAAACCAGCAAATGGCTCCCCAGACAAAATAACATAATGAAGCCAGAGGTTGACCCTCCAACTTTGAACATTGTAATCAACTGGTATATCCAACAGAAAGCAAGCCTTTGCGGTCTTCATACCATTTCTGATTGCCAGGGAAAACAACTGTTGGGCAACTTTTGAAAAATATAAAGAACTAAGCAATATGGGCTCAGGAATGTTTAAAGCAACATTGTCAACCGCAGTCTAACTCTGAAAAGGGCCAGTGCATTCCAAGGGAAAATTGAAAACACCCACTACAATACAACAATGAGCTTGTACACATTGGCTATTAATTTGTCACTTTGTCTTTCATTGTTATCTTTCTGGCAAATTTCTTTCCTCACTTTCACCTGTATATTTAACACTGACCACGCCACCTTGAGGTTGTGACCTTCTATCCAATTTCCAGTGTTTATCTCAGCTTTTTTATGGAGTGGGGGTTCTTGAATATTAATAGATGGGTATAATCATCATGCAAATCCCACCACTGGTCGTATGGGCCCTTGTTTGTGACATGAAGAGTAACTTAGGAGTTACATAGATTTGCATAAACAGTGAAACCATTAGGCTCCACAGGCAATTACACGGAGAATTTAAATTAATTTAAAAAATTGATTTATTAACAAAATTGTGATTAAAGCAATTATATTAATCGATTAAGAATTCTAATTCAAACGCCATTAATTACCAATTTTAATGGTCCAAGAGTCCATATTTTAGAATAAGGAAAAATAGAACATTAGCAAGAATTACAAGAATACAAAATAGTCTGAAATTGTTTTCCATAAAGAAAACACCTAATCTAAATCAGTTTGGGTCAAGGGGCATTTAGTTTAGGTAAATAAAGTGTCAGCTACAGAAAAGAAAACAAGGTCTCTGAACGGGAAAATGAGAATGCTCAGTGGCGTAACAAAAGACCCCGCAGCCCCCGTGGAGCGGCGGGGCCCCGAGCTCTGATGGCCCCCTCAGGCACTGGCAGGACCCTGTCCTGACAGCTTCGGACTGTGTCCAGTGAGGTGGCCCCTGCGTGTACTTTGCAGGGGGTGGGGGCCTCCCTCAAGTTTCGTCACGCCACTGAGAATCCTTAGCCATAAAGCCTTTGCACTCAAGCTGTGGAGACCAGCAGAGGTGAGAATGGTCTTCTCAGCATGAAGTCAGCTATCGCCTCCCCTCAGCGCTTAAGAGCATGAATAAGAGAGTAAGTGTAAGTGTGCTAGTCTAGGGAATGCACTATCTTATATTTCGACAAAAACACCAATTTCCAACATTTCAGCTTGTTTCCACTCTCTGGAACCAATCAGCTCCCTCCAGACGCTGGGAGCAGGTACACTCCCCACTTTCTCATATCTAAACAATGATCCGTGCATGGCTATGTTCTTGAATGGTTACACCAGACAGACTGTCGGCTACAGTCAGCTCTTACCAAGAGACGCTCTCCCACACTGGCAACTTCTTTAATGAGAACCTCACCATCAGTCATCTAATACATAAGAAATACCTATTCACTAGCTAACAAAGACATCCGGAAAAAACACTGCATTTGCAATGGGAAAACACAAAATGTACAAAACAAATTAATATAAAATGTGTAGGCCTTTCTGTCTTTCACGTGTAAAATTGACATTTCAAAATGCAATAGAAAAGTTGGCTAACGTTAACTATTTAACAGGTTGAATCAGCTGCTGCTCATCATGAGTAAATATAGTCTCCCACTACAAATTATATGATTACTATCCACACATTATTTTGCTATGTAAATCACATTTTAATTACAGATGCGTTAATTAAATGAATATTTTTCGGTCTCCCATATTCCCCTAGTTCTCTCTTTCATTTTTTTATGGGGCATTCAAACGCTGTTCCTCTCTCTCCTCCCCGGTTACCTCTGTCCGTTACTTGTCCTTCATACAGCATTGTCTGCCAGGTTTTCCACCATTTTGTTTATCATCTCTGGTCACTCGATTAAGTCCTCTACTTTCCTCTCATCGTCCTGACCATCCTCAAATGTATTTCTTCAAACAGAGTCCACTCTGTCATTCCTTTTCCACAGGCTGTCTTAGTTGGTCTCTTAACTGAAAGCCAATGTATTGCTATGCAGTGCTTTGCAACAGTAGATCCAGCACTGCAAATTTTTGTAGCACTGTCCGTCTTTTACATTTGGGTGTGACACTGTTGGACCTGACTCTTTCTGCAGGGTCATCCCAGATTATTGCCTTCCTCTGCCTTTCTTTGCTGAACTGGTTTTTGTTGGCTTTTAGGACTCAGTGCAATTTTTCCTTGCTAACCAGTGATAAATTGCTTTTGCTCTACCTTGAAAACATGGTAAAATTGGCCTACACATGATTTGTAAATTTAATTTGCTTGTAGTTCCCTAGTACATAGCACCATATGTACCCAGGGCCTGTAAATTAAATGCTACTAGTGGGCTGCAGCACTCATTGTGCCACCCATTAAAGTAGCTTTTGTCATGTGTCAACTTTGGCTCTCCAGAAGTAAATCCAAGGGTCAATTGGCTTCCAGAGGCCTCCCTGCAACTTCCCAGTTGACCAGCTCCAACATGACTGGCCTCGACTTGCCTGAGCCCTGCTGCTGATCTTCTGCTGGAGTGAGTCCTGATCCGCAAGAGGCGTCCCCTAGGACCTAGAGCCTTGGCTGGAATCAGTGTGAACTCCTCCTCAAAAAAGGTGAAAATCCTGAAGTTTTGGGCTCCTCACAACCACAAAGGGACCTCTTCACGTCAAGAATTGACCACCTGTGACAACCACTAACCCTACACTCCAGCAGGACCTGCTTTTCACACCAACAGCAACCTTATGCGACGACCTGCAATGTGAGACTTGCGCTTTGCAGCAACAGTGACAATCATCCAACGCGAAGGTCCAGCAATGACTGGCTTTTCTTGCTACAGCAACAACCATCTGTGATGCTCAACCTGCTTCTCACACCAAAAGACTCCTCCTCGCGGCCCCCTCTAAAGTGAACAGAACTCTTTGCGCTGGATTTGAGAAGGTACTCTTCAGTGGGACTAACCTGGACCCTGGACCCAAACCGGTCAGCCTGAACTTGTAATTGTCGCCCGGTCATGCACTTCTAGATAACTATGAGTCACACTTTGCACTTCTTGGCACTATTTTTACCGAACAAATGTAAAAACAGTATGTCCGGTTCCACTGATTTGATTTTTTCTGGTATCATTTTTCTTACAAAAATGTACACTATTTTTCTAAATTGGTTTCGGATTTGTTAGAACTGGGAGTCTCTAGCTGGCTGAGGTAGGTAACTTAGTCCAAATAGGGTCCCTTGCTTCTAAGTCAGGGAAAGGAAGGAAGGACACCTTCTCAGATAGCCCCTGCTCACCCCCTCGGTAGCTTGGCACGAGCAGCCAGGCTTATCTCCAAGGCAAATGTGTAAAGTATTTGCAACCACGCTCTCAGTAACACAATGATAACTCCACAAATGGACTCAACACAAGTTTCATAAAAAACAATTATATGTTTATAAAAAAAGATATACGATGAGACCACACGATAAAAATCCAACATATGCGTATTTGTAATATTTCACCTTGCCGGTTATTAGGCCAGCAAGCACTTGTAGGTTCTTGCAGTATTAATGAGCAATTCTCGATGATCCAATGCAGTCCTAATGCAATGCTCAGGCAGTTCGTAATGCAAAAAGAATGCAATTCGTAATGCAACAATCAGGCAGTTCGTAATGCAAAAATAATGCAATTCGTAATGCAACAATCAGGCAGTTCGTAATGCAAAAATAATGCAATTCGTAATGCAACTATCAGGCAGTTCGTAATGCAAAAATAATGCAATTCGTAATGCAACAATCAGGCAGTTCGTAATGCAAAAATAATACAATTCGTAATGCAACAATCAGGCAGTTCGTAATGCAAAAATAATGTACTTCGGCACCGATCGCGGTGCTCTGGACGGTCTCTATGCCACTCTTATTGACTCACGGTCAGCTACTGCCAAAATATGCCCTCAATACTCTTACGATGGAAAACAAAGTGCAGCTCCACACTCTGGCCCCAGTACTGCCACTCCTCGGCAAGTACGGGCCGCGATACGGACTTGAGCGGAGGCTCGCACTGCAAAGATGGGAAAGGCCGAGAGCGTTTCTCTCGTAGCCCGCACCCCGCCCCAGGCGGCGACACACGCACGCTCGCTGAGCGTTACCTGGGGGGTGCGATCTCACTCTCCTCTCCTCGCGGCTTGGGCCTCCGGTGCGACTTCGTTGATCTTGGGCAGTGAAACTCGGACCCCCGACGGTGATGGGTCGAGGTCTCTCCTTGGCAAAGGCAGGCTCGGGCCGGCGGCGGTGAATTCTAACAGCTCCTCTGGGGATGCCGGTCCGGGCCGATGGCAATGACGATCGCAGCAGTTCTGGTCACACTGTTGATCGAAGCAGAGAACAAGACTGCTCCGGGACACACAGTCACGGGGCAATTTCTCACGAAGGTCTCAGGCTGCAACAGGGCACACGCACACAGCGTTGCTGAGACTCACTTGAGCTCCGGGTGCACACGATCACAGGGCAATCCTCACGAAGGTCTCAGGCTGCACGAAGCACATGCACACAGCGTCACTGAGACTCACTTGGACTCCGGGTGCACACGATCACAGGGCAATCCTCCCGAAGGTCTCAGGCTGCACGAAGCACATGCACACAGCGTCGCTGAGACTCACTTGGACTCCGGGTGCACACGATCACGGGGCAGTTCTTACGAAGGTCTCAGGCTGCAAAAAGCACACGCACACAGCGTCGCTGAGACACACTTGGAAACTTTTATGTTCCTGAGTTTCCACAACAGGGAGCCAGCTCCTCTCGGGCCCTTGGAGACAAGTTACTTCAGGACACAGCACACAGCAAAGTCCTTTCAAGCAGGGGGACACAGCACACAGAAAAGTCCCTTAGCCTCTCCTTAGTTAAATCAGCAAACTGCAGGCCAGCCCCAGAACACACAGCAAGGGTCAGTCCTTCTCTTCAGTCTCTTCAGCTGTTCTTCCTTGGCAGAGGTTCCTCTTGACCACGAAGTAGTTTCAATCCTTTTCAGTCCTGATCAGTCCAAAGTCCAGGGGTTTCAGCTCTCATAGTTATACCACTAAATGTCTTTGAAGTCTTTGTGTTCAGGGGGCACTGACCCCTGTCCAAACCAGTTCTGGGTGTCTCCCTGCCAGTGACACCTTCTTCCTTTGATAGTGGGTGTCTGGATCTTCAATCACTCAGCAGGAGATGGAGCCTTTGTTTTATGGCAGCAGCCCAGGCCTCTTCTACTCCAGGGGCTACTCCTCCCCTCTACACTCCAGATGCAGGTCAACCGTGGCTGTCTCACCTACTCCTCCCCTAGGTCAAGACATTTCCCAGATCTTATCACATTCAAATCCAGATAGTCAATCCACAACCAGGCAGAGACACACAGAATTGTTAGAACAAAAAAACCAGCCACTTCTAAAAGCGTGGTTTCTAAACACACAATTCAAAAACCACCTTCACAAAAAGATGTGTTATTAAATTGTGAGCTCAGGCACACTAAACTTCACCTCTCCATCTTAAACCTATGGGAAGATAGGCTGGAAACATATTACACAGCCTCCCCCATATTGTCCTGTGGGCAAGATGGCCTTGCAACAGTGAAAAACGAATTTGGCAGTTTTTCACTGTCAGGACATGGTACACACCTTAGTACATGTCCTACCTTTCACATACACTGCACCCTGCCCAGGGGGCACCTTGGGCCTACCATAGGGGTGTCTGATGTGCATAAAAGGGAAGGGTAAGGCCTGGCAAGTGGGTGCACTTGTCAGGACAACAAGGCAGTTTAGCAGACTGCGCCCAGGCACTGCAGTGGCAGGCCTGAGATCTCTTTTCAGGGCTACTTATGTGGTTGGCACAATTAGTGCTGCAGGCCCACTAGTAGCATTTGTATTACCAGCCCTGGCACACATAGTGCACTTTACTAGGGACTTTACTAGTAAGACAAACATGCCAATTATGGACAACCAATTACCATTTCACTTTACACAGGGATCACTTGCACTTTGACACTGATCAGCAGTGGCAAAGTGCCCAAAGCATCTAAGTTGGCAACACCATGTCAGAAAAAAGGTCTAGGGGAATGCAAAAGTTTAGGGAACTTTAGCCAAAAAGGGCCAAGTCCAACACAACCCCCTCCCAGCCTAAAGCCAGGGTAGACCAATCAACTACCTTAATGGACTTCCCTGCTTGGGGCGATAGAACACGGACGCGGGCCCGCTACCGCAGGGACACCCTCCTGTCCTATGCCTCTTCACCTCCAGGGGCTACTCCTCCCCTCTACACTCCAGATGCAGGTCAACCGTGGCTGTCTCACCTACTCCTCCCCTGGGTCAAGACATTTCCCAGATCCTATCACATTCAAATCCAGACAGTCAATCCACAACCAGGCAGAGACACACAGAATTGTTAGAACAAAAACACCAGCCACTTCTAAAAGCGTGGTTTCTAAACACACAATTCAAAAACCACCTTCACAAAAAGATGTGTTATTAAATTGTGAGTTCAGGCACACTAAACTTCACCTCTCCATCTTAAACCTATGGGAAGATAGGCTGGAAACATATTACACAGCCTCCCCCATTCTGTCCTATGGGCAAGATGACCTTGCAACAGTGAAAAACGAATTTGGCAGTTTTTCACTGTCAGGACATGGTACACACCTTAGTACATGTCCTACCTTTCACATACACTGCACCCTGCCCAGGGGGCACCTTGGGCCTACCATAGGGGTGTCTGATGTGCATAAAAAGGGAAGGGTAAGGCCTAGCAAGTGGGTGCACTTGTCAGGACAACATGGCAGTTTAACAAACTGCACGCAGGCACTGCAGTGGCAGGCCTGAGATCTCTTTTCAGGGCTACTTATGTGGGTGGCACAATTAGTGCTGCAGGCTCACTAGTAGCATTTGTATTACCAGCCCTGGCACACATAGTGCACTTTACTAGGGACTTTACTAGTAAGACAAACATGCCAATTATGGACAACCAATTACCATTACACTTTACACAGGGAGCACTTGCACTTTGACACTGATCAGCAGTGGCAAAGTGCCCAAAGCATCTAAGTTGGCAACACCATGTCAGCAAAAAGGTCTTGGGGGAAGGCAAAAAGTTTAGGGAACTTTAGCCAAAAAGGGCCAAGTCCAACAGGATTTTTCTTGTGTTGTGTTTTCACTTTATTACTGTTTCTGCGCCACATAAATATTTTACAAAACAAACCACAGGGGAGCCTGTAGACCCAGTTGATACTGGGGTAATCTATATTATCTGCAATAGTGTCTCAAAAGGTATTAGTACAAAGACATTTCCACACTTAATTAATAAGAAAACCAAAGGAAGTACCAAATATATTACTGAGTTTATATAAATGTCTCAAAGCACAAAGTAATAAAATGCATCATCAACATTACTCAAAAATGGGTGCAGTGAATATAATAAAGTGAACACTTAATGCTCGTGAACCAGTGCCGTGAATGGCGTATGTGAAACACATAAAACATTTATTTTCAAAAAGCAGCGTGCATATAAAGACTTTAAAGAAATCTTAGTAAATTAGTACAATGATAAAGTAAAGAATTTATATAATCATGTAGTAAGTCAAGATAAACATATTCCGCTGCCTCTTGTGTCGACTGTGTTTTGACCCCAAATACTGAGGGTCATTATCAGGACAATAATGTACGTAGATAATGTAGTGCTTCCAAATATTAGGAAAGAAACAACAAATTAGCAGATAGACGCAACAAAGAGCAGGGCGTGTTAAAAGGATATGGGGCATATTCTCAAGAACGTGTGATAACTACCGCAGAATTAGTCTAACGCAACTCCTCACATCGCAGTCCTTCGCGGGAAAACAACTTAGTGTCAACGTGGTATTCACAACACGGCGGCCCCATGCGATAGTCCCACGATAACGCGGCAAAAGAACGTGTTAAAACCAACGCGACGCAGAAAAAACGCGAAACACGAACCCGAAAATAGTAGCGATGATACCAATTGCGATACAAAACTCAGCGATAACCAGCCATAGGCCTGCAATCCCCACACGTCATGCGGGAAAATGCAGCATAAAAGCAGATTAAAAATACGGTGAGATGACAATGTACGAGCACAACCACACATCCCTGATGTAGAACAGATGACCATTGTCCCACATCAAATAGGCATCTCCTCACAGTCACAATGTACATTGACATGCAGTCTGCATGTGAACTGCGCCAATGCAGAAACATGCATGGAGCACACATTGAAACCGCATCTCCCCTTCACATTGCAGAGGGACAAGCAACCCCTCCTGCACACAGACGTGTCATGCCCATGCGCAATCCACCATGAAAGCGTGGACGAATGTAGGGGCAGTGACTCCCGCCTACGTACATGTTGCCCATGTTGTGGGACTCGAGCCACAGGGGGCATCCCTGCATCATGGTGGTACATATCTGACCCCAAACGGAGCCCTGATGTCACGTGTAGGACACAAATGGCAGCCAAAATGGAATGATTGTGAACACAAGTGAAACGCCGAAGAGTGGGATTCTCTACTAATTGCGACACACAGAACTGACAGTCTGAATACGTGACACCCTAAACAGCCCGTTTGCACAGAGGTGTCACGCCCACCATCCCTGAACAAATCATAAAATTTACAGCAATACATGTCGCACTCACACTTGTCTGAGTGATGTGCCTGTACAGATGAGTGACATGCACTCAGGGAATGTGTATTTTGAAAGCATTCAGTAGCACATGCTGTGCCTGTGGCCACATTGTACTGTCCCATGATTGCCAAGGACTGTCACAATGTGACGTGCTCATGTGAAGAAATTGTCAATGATGGTGTTCCCATGGGCAATTCCTGCTGCGGCCGGAGTGGGGTGTGGGCCACCTGCCTCATCCTCATCCTCTTCGTCCGGTGCATCTGGCACTTGTATCCATGGGGCCTTGCTGCATACACGTATGTTGTGCAACATCTTGCACACGATGCCTGGGCTGTGCAGGAGCCTCCCACCTGTGACGTCCAGGCACCTGAAACGTGACTTCAACACGCCAAATGTGCGTTCCACGATGCCCCTGGTGCGTTTGTGGGCCGCATTGTACAGCCTCTGGGCCTGTGTGTCCGGGGCTCGGAGGGGTGTCATCATCCAAGCGCAGAGTGCATATCCTTGGCCACCCTTGACTGTGCAGAGACATGAGCCAATAGTTGGCTCTGCAAGATGTGATGGCCGGCTCAGTGGCTCATTGGTGTGTGATATGTGTGACTTTGTGATTCCTGCATGACATGTACTGCATGTTGCAAGTGAGCGGCATCAATGTGTATTACGTAGCCTCACTGCTGCTCCTCCCTCCCCCACTTGCACCCCTACGGCACACTATTGTCATGCCTGTCTGCGCAAGTCCACAAGCCCGACAACGACACAGGGATGTCGTGCGCTGAAGGTGGACGGACACGTGTGTGTAGGCCTATGGTAAGGACAGGGCGGACACAGATGTAGAGGTCATGCCTGGCTGAACTCGCCATGCGGTTGAGGGTAGACCTTTGGCTGATGCTACGGAAATAGCGACACACACAACAGTTGGCATGTCTGATCCCTGAGCCCGAGCGGGCTGGCGCACCCTCATATACCCCTCGGCTGAGCCCGTACTCCGGGGGCATGCTACATAGCAACATTGTGTATTGCGTGACAGGTGGCGCCGACACCACACCTGAGACACACGCATTAGTTACCGCCTTGACTAGGCCTACACTTAACCACGCCCAGAGCCACATGTTGAATGACCACACCCCTACGCCGTACTGCCGTACGCGGTCCACTCCCTCACGCCCACAGGGGGCCCGACACAGATACATGTCCCAGGTCCACCCCACTGTCTGAGGTGACAATGTTGCGCACGCTGTACACAGCACAATGTAATGTGGTATGGCCCGGGGCCCACATGCATACAGAATGACCACACGGACACACTGAGATAATTAGTGGAACTGGCTACAGGCACATGCACCCGGCCCCTTTTATTGCCAGGGTCACACGTCCAGTGACGCCTGTGCTGGATGGGTGTTGGGTAGTGTAAGCCACCCCTAAGGGGTTTGATGGTGCTGGCAACAACTACAACAGTGATCAGACAATCAGGAGTTCGAAGTACAAACAGCAAGGGTCCATGACTTGAGCTGCACAGAGTCGGTGGCCCCGGATGCTCAGCGGCCGGGACAGGCACACCGCCACGGGACGGTGCCTGGCGATGCACTGAGGTAGGGCCACGGGATCTGAGCGGGTCCTCGTTGATGTCCAAGGAGAATGTCGCGGAGTGTTATGGGGGCAGTGGAAGGTGTCCATCCAGGGCATGATGCAGAGGGCAGAAGCAAGCAGAGACAGGCAATATGGAGGAGTTGAATGCTACGGTCTCCTCTTTCCCACAATGTCAGTACCAGCTACATGATGATGAAGACAACCCCCAGGCCATAGACTCAGACGCCACCAACGTTCAACCAGAGAGTGTCCATGACTCCCGTGGCACAGAGTCAGTGGCACCAGAGCCGGAAGGGGATGCAGTCAGCGATGAGGCCTGTTCAATGATATAAACTCTGCAATTAACAAATCAAGACTCAGTTCAAATTGTGTGTCCTACTCGACCGCAGTGTGTGCTGGAGGCAGCGGTCAGCGCGGGAAGCCGCTGTGCAGCCAGCTCCTCCTGGATCTCTAACACACGGCGTTGAAATGGCATGTGGAGAAGATTCCTGGTTGACAGAGTTGGTGGCACCACATCGAAGGGAGTATAGGGATATAAACGATGCCATAAATATCTACTCTGCCATTGTGTAATCAAGACTCAGTTCCAAATGTGTGACCTACTTGACCGTAGTGTAGGCCGGAGGCAGCGGTGGAGTACGTCAACGAAAAAGGAGTAAAGCGGGCCTGTGTCGCGGAGGCCGTGATGGTCTGAGGAGGCTGCCAAGGTCGCGGGCTTCAGGCTTGGACCTTGCGCTGGCATGTGGTGGGCCCTCATTGACACACGCCGGTGTCGGCAGGTGAGCAGTGAGGCCTGGCTGCGCAGGGGCGGGCATGACGGGTTGGGGGACCAGCGGCCCTGGGTGCAGCAGGCGCACAGGATCGCAGGCCACCCCGCTCATGGTGACGGCGTCGGCCTCATGGCGGGGTGGTAGACGCCGCCCTGGCAGACGCGTTGGGCATTCCGGAAGAGAACCACGCCCAGCGCTACGTGCTTTTTATTCACACCCCTACACTGGCCTGGCGTCCTCAGGGGCAGCCCACACTGTACACGCTTACAGGGGGGGACGTCACATGCTACATTTCCGCGATCTTCAACACTGGCTGGGGTGACATGGTTGCGTCCACTGTCCACTACACACCAAACACCAGCAGTGCATGTAGCCATGGATATGTCTGTGGTCTGCATACTGCAGTCTGGCCAGCACATCCACGCCACACTTGGCATTGTGTACATTCTCATTCATGGGTCACTTGCCTCCTTCGTACATGCCTGGTTCCCACCTCTCCCCACATTCCGCTATTGTGTGGCTGAGGTGCCATGCCGTTGATGGCTCATGTACATGGCTAACCAAGGTTGCCACAGTAAGTTGTGCTGTTGTGTCTGGTGGGGGCATGTTGTTTGGCATGTTGTATGTGATTTTGTGACGTGTGCAGTGCCAGAGTTGTGACTTGCATGATTGTGGAGTTGAGGTGTGTGGTGTGTTCAGTTGGTACTTGCCAACGAGCAGTGCATTCCCATAGGTGCCATCCTGGAAGCGCTGGTCGATGATGGACTGTCGGAAGATGAGGGGATCATGCACACTGCCTGGGTAGTTGGCTACGACATTGGTGACGAGTCCCCTGTGGTCCACTATTGCCTGCACGTTCATGGGATGCGTGTGCTTCCTGTTGCGGTAATTGTGTGCAGTGTCGGCAGGGGGCACAAGTAGGACATGTCTGCTGTCGATTGCCCCCAACACGTGCTGGAATCCAGCTATGGCGTATAGTCCTTGCTTGGTCTCCAGCTGTTCCTGCGCATTGTGGGGGACGTATAGGTACTGGGGTGCCTGGCAGATGATGGCATCCGGGACAGGTGTGGGGAACTTGGATGGGGCTGGCTGTGAGACTCCTCCGACTCTGGCGGTTGTTGGTTGGGAGGTACCAGAGGGCAACAGGTGCAGCACAGCCAGCAGCTTCGTCTGCGGAGGGGTGTTGGTTGTCCGCTGTGTTGGTACCGTCAGCCTGTGGGCAATGATGGTCAGGATGCGGAGGATGGTTGTCCTTTTGAGCCTGTAGTGGGCAATGACATCCTCTGGTGTTAGGTCTGTGAGGCTGGTGCATTTCCTGAAGGTCTGCTGTCTTTGTCTGCGCTGCCTCTGTGGTGGTCCGAGGGGAGTTTGAGGGGGGTCCGGAGGGGGGTGGCGATCCTGGGGGTGGTGGCGGTGGGTGTTGTTGCCCTTTCGGGGCTCCGGGATGCATGGTGTGTGGCTCCATGGCATCTGTTGTTCTTCATGTGTGGCTCTGGGCTGGTCTCCCTTTGATGGCGCAGGTTGTCGTCCGACTTTACACCAGGTCAGAGCAGGTGTTAGTTTCCTGCTGCTAACGTGCCTTATCGCCTGTTTTGTGGTCTTATCGCCGATGTGGCTGGTCATTGAGAATGTTGAGGTGTGGTGTTGTCGCGGCTTTTTGCTCGGGATTGCCTACTCTGCATCTCATTAGCGATAGTTGCCGGGGTCATCTGTGGCGATGTTTTTGAGGTTGCTTTTGCACGTAAACTGGTGGTATCGGCTGTTAGCACCAGCTTGTGAATGGGGCGATAATTTTATCGCGACTTTGGCTGCGATAAAGTGCCGGTAACTCGGCGATAGCTCCTTGAGAATATGCCCATATGAGTGCTCAAGGGACCAACCTGATCAATAAATCCAAATTGAAGCAGCAAAGGAATTAGGCCATTGAAGCGACAACTAAAACCAATCTTTGGGCAACCTTTGTCTGGGGTGGCTCCGAATGAAAGCAGACAAGTTCTTATTCTCTATAATATAAATACTTTAGTCAGACTCAGGACAGTCCTATCAAGCGATAACCCAATGTGCAATGATTGATCTAAGTGAGACTAACCAGTATAGCACAAAAGTAAGGTCCCAATCCAATTGGTAGCTTAATAGGTACTGGCAGGAAGGTCTAAGGTCACCAACCAAGGAGACACCAATAAGCAGTTCCTGTAAATCAATGACTGATATCCATGAAAATATCCATATGACCAATTTAAAACTTCAGTAAAACAGTAAAACTATTTCACTGATCACTAGCAGCAAAACATATTTAGCTGTTCAAATTTAAAAGTTACCACTGTTTGGGTGGTAAACCCAGAGGCCAAAGGAATCCAAATGCAAACAAAGTGATCATGGTAATGAGGTCACTAACTCTGAAGCGGCGCACAAATGAATTGTGTTGACATACAAGAAAGTCAAAGAAAGGCCACTGAGCCCTGTGATGCCACAAGGGAGACCCGAATGGCAAAACGAAGTGTTACAAGAAAACGGGCACTTACTTGCCGATAGCGCTTCAAGAAAATCACCTCAAGCTGCTGCCTCTGCCGTTATGAGCGGCCGCAAGGGACGCTGGAAAGTTATAACGGCGTTCGGAGCAATAACCACTAGACAGCAAAGCATATTTTACATATTGCCTCTAAGTTAAGCTGATTTCTTTGTGCCAAACTACCAGAGGGTTAATCACAGGTTGATTTAGTAACTTTTGTGGTTTACTCTCATAAGGATTGTGTTCAATATTTCAGTAGAGCTTCCATCCCTCTCAACTAATAATCTAATTTCTTACTGACACCAAGTAGGCAATGTCTAATTGTCTCAAAATGAATGCCTTTCACCTGACGAGTTTTGTCACCACATCTCCCACTACTCAGATAATATTCTGCATGTTTAACTCATATGCATGAATGTGGTTTCTCTTTCTTCACATCTTGGACACTTTGGGGGCCTGTTGGGGAAATCCTATGTAATTTAGCGGGTGTCAAATATGTGTGGTGTATGTAATTGAAGTGGATCATTTGAAATCTAGCATTGCTGGTTATTTCCTGCATTTGTGCAGAGGTGCTTTCCCATTCTGCATCTCTCAGTGGGACCTACAGTTCCCTGTCCCATGCTTGTCTCACTTTCAGAGGGGTCTGTTGTCTGTTCTCTTTCAGAGCCTTACAAATACATGAAACATGTCTCCTGCCCTGTTCTGCCTCTAGCAACGCCGCCACAATTGAAGAGGTCTCAAGTTTAGTCGGGAAGTCTGCCCAAATCTCCCTGGTTGGCTCAGCTTGGCAAACTGGAGGAACTGCCCAGGTCCAACCCCAAATGACTCCTGGGTCTCCTTGAAAGTTATAAACCTGTCCCGGAGGTTCAGTTCTCCCGTTGTTTAGCATCCCGTCACTCTCCAGGCCATTAACAATATACTGTTGCATATTTATTCAAATGGCGACAAGCACTCTATCTGGAGCAATCTACTAAAGGGTGGCCGCTTCAGGACTCTCTTGACTGCAGTCGCCCAAGCAGTTGCCACCTGCTGCACAACATACAGCGTGCCCACCATTTGGTTCCTGCCCCTCTTTGGAGCAAGTAAGAGTGCCCTCTCTTCTACTAGACCCATGAGCAGCTTTTTTCCAACCCCTCTCCTTTTTCACATCACTTTGCTGCCTTTTGGAGTTGTGTAGCTTTATTAAAGAGCTCCAGATCGGCAAACTCAGCTCTCCCCATTCTCTGTACAGTTTGAAGACCTCCAACTGTACTCTGTTCCTTTTCCCTGCCCAGAGAGATTAGAACACTGTCTATTTCTCTAAATGTTGATCGTGGGATTGGACACATAGGGGCATATTCTCAAGGACTTATCGCCGATTTATCGGCACTTTAGCGCCGCAAAAGTGGCAATAGATTTATAGCCCTATTCTCAAGCTGGTGCAAACTGCTGATATCGCCAGTTTTCCAGCGATAGCTGGCACAAAAAACATCGCCACGATGAGAGCGACAACTAATACTAATGATATGCAGAGTAGGCGTTCCCGTGCAAAAACACATGAAAACACCACTTCACGATATTCTCAACGACCAGCCAGATCTGCAATGCGACCCAAAAACAGGCGATAAGGCGCGTTAGCAGCAGGGATTTAACACCTGCCTTTCACTGGTGTAAAGCAGGACGACAACCTGCAGCATGAAAGGGAGCCCAGCCCAGAGCCACATCTGAAGACCAACACATGTCATGGAGCTACTGACCATGCAGCTCGGAGACCCAAGAGGGCCACAACACCCACCGCCACCACCCCCAGGCCCCCCCCTTTCCCCCCCAGACTACCACCGAGGCAGCGCAGAACAAGACAGCTGACCTTCCGAAAACGGCATGGCCCCTCAGCCACACAATTGCAGAATGTGGGGAGAGGTGGGAACCAAGTATGTGCGAAGGAGGACCGTGACCCATCAATAAGAATGTACACAATGCCAAGTGTGGCGGTGATGTGCTGGACAGACTTCAGTATGCAGAGCACAGACATGTCCATGTGGACATATACTGCTGGTGTGTGTAGTGTTGTGGACAGTGGACGCAACCATGTCACCTCAGGCAGTGGGGAAGACCTTGGACAGGTAGCTTTGTCCCCCCCCTGTAAGCGTAAGCGGAGTGGGCTCGGCCGGCGTACGCCAAGCCAGCGTAGGGGTGTGAAGGATTTGCCCGGGGCTCTGGGCGTGGTTCAGTTCTGGCCTGGACAAGGAAGTAACTAATGAGTATGTCACTGTTGTAGTGTCGGCACCACCCAGCCCGCAATCGACAATGTTGCAATGTAGCATGCACCCGGAGGGCGGGCTCGCACGAACGGAGAAATGAAGGAGCGCAAGACCGCTCGGGGTCTTGGCTCATACATGCCAAGTGTTGTGTGTATCTGTATTGCCGCAGCATGAGCCAAATGCCTAGCCTTAATCGCAGCGCGAGTTCAGCCAGGCATAAACTCTACATCTGTGTCCGCCCTATCCTTCCCACAGGCCTACACTCACTTGGCCGCCCACCTTCAACGGCCAACATCACAGTGTCGTTGTCAGGCTTGTGGACATGCGCAGACAGGCATGACAATGGTGTGCCGTAGGAGTGCAAGTGATGCAACTGCGCAGCGCACACAAGTAAATAGGCTCGGGGAGGGAGGAGCAGCTGTGAGGCAACGTAACACACAGTGATGCCGCTCATTTGCCACATGCAAGACATGTCAAACATGAATCCCAAAGTCGCACACATCCCACCCCACCCCCAACAAGCCACTTCACATTTCCTGAATGCAAGCAGATGAGAAACTAACATTAGGGATGAAAGCTCCTTTGTCTGAACTATCAGGCGGAAGCACATCTGCACCTCCGACCTCGGAATTGCATGTGCCCGGCACCCCCTGACAGATACTATAGCAGCTGCTGACGACTCCCACACTACGCACAGCCCGACGAAAGACCAACGTATACACACCCCACACACAGAAGTCCTTGCTCGAAGTTATCTTGCATAGAATGGCCTTCACACTTACTCCCACACCATCCCAGGCGTACAACCGTTGCACACTAAAACAACTAATTGATCCGAGCTGTGGCATTTCATCCACAGAACTGGCACAGGTCAGAACAGTGCCGCTTCAACCAGAGCCACTAACGCAATGGCAGAACATCCCGGACACATGCACAACCCCTATCAGGTGGAACTGTACTGTGCACGTATGCTGCATTTACTGGGGGCACTGCCATTGGCAGTGCTGCGGATCAGTTACCAGCTAAGCTTCCGCCTTGCCAACGTCACCTGTGTTCAGCCTGTGTTGCATTGTCGATCGTGCATATTCGAGTGGTCCATGGATGTCTGCCTATCCAACAGGACGGTAGCTGAACTGGATTTTGACATGTGTGTGCACCCCCTGTTGGCCCACGACCAGGAGTGTCATCCTCTTCGTCCGGTGCATCTGGCACTTGTATCCATGGGGCCTTGCTGCATACATGTATGTTGTGCAACATCTTGCACACGATGCCTGGGCTGTGCAGGAGCCTCCCACCTGTGACGTCCAGGCACCTGAAACGTGACTTCAACACGCCAAATGTGCGTTCCACGATGCCCCTGGTGCGTTTGTGGGCCGCATTGTACAGCCTCTGGGCCTGTGTGTCCGGGGCTCGGAGGGGTGTCATCATCCAAGCGCAGAGTGCATATCCTTGGCCACCCTTGACTGTGCAGAGAGACATGAGCCAATAGTTGGCTCTGCAAGATGTGATGGCCGGCTCAGTGGCTCATTGGTGTGTGATATGTGTGACTTTGTGATTCCTGCATGACATGTACTGCATGTTGCAAGTGAGCGGCATCAATGTGTATTACGTAGCCTCACTGCTGCTCCTCCCTCCCCCCGAGCCCATCCACTAGTGTGCGCAGCGCCGTTGCATCACTTGCACCCCTACGGCACACTATTGTCATGCCTGTCTGCGCAAGTCCACAAGCCTGACAACGACACAGGGATGTCGTGCGCTGAAGGTGGACGGACACGTGTGTGTAGGCCTATGGTAAGGACAGGGCGGACACAGATGTAGAGGTCATGCCTGGCTGAACTCGCCATGCGGTTGAGGGTAGACCTTTGGCTGATGCTACGGAAATAGCGACACACACAACAGTTGGCATGTCTGATCCCTGAGCCCGAGCGGGCTGGCGCACCCTCATATACCCCTCGGCTGAGCCCGTACTCCGGGGGCATGCTACATAGCAACATTGTGTATTGCGTGACAGGTGGCGCCGACACCACACCTGAGACACACGCATTAGTTACCGCCTTGACTAGGCCTACACTTAACCACGCCCAGAGCCACGTGTTGAATGACCACACCCCTACGCCGTACTGCCGTACGAGGTCCACTCCCTCATGCCCACAGGGGGCCCGACACAGATACATGTCCCAGGTCCACCCCACTGTCTGAGGTGACAAGGTTGCGCACGCTGTACACAGCACAATGTAATGTGGTATGGCCCGGGGCCCACATGCATACAGAATGACCACACGGACACACTGAGATAATTAGTGGAACTGGCTACAGGCACGTGCACACGGCCCCTTTTATTGCCAGGGTCAGACGTCCAGTGACGCCTGTGCTGGATGGGTGTTGGGTAGTGTAAGCCACCCCTAAGGGGTTTGATGGTGCTGGCAACAACTACAACAGTGATCAGACAATCAGGAGTTCGAAGTACAAACAGCAAGGGTCCATGACTTGAGCTGCACAGAGTCGGTGGCCCCGGATGCTCAGCGGCCAGGACAGGCACACCGCCACGGGACGGTGCCTGGCGATGCACTGAGGTAGGGCCACGGGATCTGAGCAGGTCCTCGTTGATGTCCAAGGAGAATGTCGCGGAGTGTTACGGGGGACAGTGGAAGGTGTCCATCCAGGGCATGATGCAGAGGGCAGAAGCAAGCAGAGACAGGCAATATGGAGGAGTTGAATACTACGGTCTCCTCTTTCCCACAATGTCAGTACCAGCTACATGATGATGAAGACAACCCCCAGGCCATAGACTCAGACGCCACCAACGTTCAACCAGAGAGTGTCCATGACTCCCGTGGCACAGAGTCAGTGGCACCAGAGCCGGAAGGGGATGCAGTCAGCGATGAGGCCTGTTCAATGATATAAACTCTGCAATTAACAAATCAAGACTCAGTTCCAATTGTGTGTCCTACTCGACCGCAGTGTGTGCTGGAGGCAGCGGTCAGCGCGGGGAAGCCGCTGTGCAGCCAGCTCCTCCTGGATCTCTAACACACGGCGTTGAAATGGCATGTGGAGAAGATTCCTGGTTGACAGAGTTGGTGGCACCACATCGAAGGGAGTATAGGGATATAAACGATGCCATAAATATCTACTCTGCCATTGTGTAATCAAGACTCAGTTCCAAATGTGTGACCTACTTGACCGTAGTGTAGCCCGGAGGCAGCGGTGGAGTACGTCAACGAAAAAGGAGTAAAGCGGGCCTGTGTCGCGGAGGCCGTGATGGTCTGAGGAGGCTGCCAAGGTCGCGGGCTTCAGGCTTGGAGCTTGCGCTGGCACGTGGTGGGCCCTCATTGACACACGCCGGTGTCGGCAGGTGAGCAGTGAGGCCTGGCTGCGCAGGGGCGGGCATGACGGGTTGGGGGACCAGCGGCCCTGGGTGCAGCAGGCGCACAGGATCGCAGGCCACCCCGCTCATGGTGACGGCGTCGGCCTCGTGGCGGGGTGGTAGGCGCCGCCCTGGCAGACGCGTTGGGCATTCCGGAAGAGAACCACGCCCAGCGCTACGTGCTTTTTATTCACACCCCTACACTGGCCTGGCGTCCTCAGGGCCAGCCCACTCTGCACGCGCTTACAGGGGGGGACGTCACATGCTACATTTCCGCGATCTTCAACACTGGCTGGGGTGACATGGTTGCGTCCACTGTCCACTACACAGCAAACACCAGCAGTGCATGTAGCCATGGATATGTCTGTGGTCTGCATACTGCAGTCTGGCCAGCACATCCACGCCACACTTGGCATTGTGTACATTCTCATTCATGGGTCACTTGCCTCCTTCGTACATGCCTGGTTCCCACCTCTCCCCACATTCCGCTATTGTGTGGCTGAGGTGCCATGCCGTTGATGGCTCATGTACCTGGCTAACCAAGGTTGCCACAGTAAGTTGTGCTGTTGTGTCTGGTGGGGGGGCATGTTGTTTGGCATGTTGTATGTGATTTTGTGACGTGTGCAGTGCCAGAGTTGTGACTTGCATGATTGTGGAGTTGAGGTGTGTGGTGTGTTCAGTTGGTACTTGCCAACGAGCAGTGCATTCCCATAGGTGCCATCCTGGAAGAGCTGGTCGATGATGGACTGTCGGAAGATGAGGGGATCATGCACACTGCCTGGGTAGTTGGCTACGACATTGGTGACGAGTCCCCTGTGGTCCACTATTGCCTGCACGTTGATGGGATGCGTGTGCTTCCTGTTGCGGTAATTGTGTGCAGTGTCGGCAGGGGGCACAAGTAGGACATGTCTGCTGTCGATTGCCCCCAACACGTGCTGGAATCCAGCTATGGCGTATAGTCCTTGCTTGGTCTCCAGCTGTTCCTGCGCATTGTGGGGGACGTATAGGTACTGGGGTGCCTGGCAGATGATGGCATCCGGGACAGGTGTGGGGAACTTGGATGGGGCTGGCTGTGAGACTCCTCTGACTCTTGCGGTTGTTGTTTGGGAGGTACCAGAGGGCAACAGGTGCAGCACAGCCAGCAGCTTCGTCTGCGGAGGGGTGTTGGTTGTCCGCTGTGTTGGTACCGTCAGCCTGTGGGCAATGATGGTCAGGATGCGGAGGATGGTTGTCCTTTTGAGCCTGTAGTGGGCAATGACATCCTCTGGTGTTAGGTCTGTGAGGCTGGTGCATTTCCTGAAGGTCTGCTGTCTTTGTCTGCGCTGCCTCTGTGGTGGTCCGAGGGGGGGTTTGAGGGGGGGTCCGGAGGGGGGGGGTGGCGATCCTGGGGGTGGTGGCGGTGGGTGTTGTTGCCCTTTCGGGGCTCCGGGATGCATGGTGTGTGGCTCCATGGCATCTGTTGTTCTTCATGTGTGGCTCTGGGCTGGTCTCCCTTTGATGGCGCAGGTTGTCGTCCGACTTTACACCAGGTCAGAGCAGGTGTTAGTTTCCTGCTGCTAACGTGCCTTATCGCCTGTTTTGTGGTCTTATCGCCGATGTGGCTGGTCATTGAGAATGTTGAGGTGTGGTGTTGTCGCGGCTTTTTGCTCGGGATTGCCTACTCTGCATCTCATTAGCGATAGTTGCCGGGGTCATCTGTGGCGATGTTTTTTGAGGTTGCTTTTGCACGTAAACTGGTGGTATCGGCTGTTAGCACCAGCTTGTGAATGGGGCGATAATTTTATCGCGACTTTGGCTGCGATAAAGTGCCGGTAACTCGGCGATAGCTCCTTGAGAATATGCCCATATGAGTGCTCAAGGGACCAACCTGATCAATAAATCCAAATTGAAGAAGCAAAGGAATTAGGCCATTGAAGCGACAACTAAAACCAATCTTTGGGCAACCTTTGTCTGGGGTGGCTCCGAATGAAAGCAGACAAGTTCTTATTCTCTATAATATAAATACTTTAGTCAGACTCAGGACAGTCCTATCAAGCGATAACCCAATGTGCAATGATTGATTTAAGTGAGACTAACCAGTATAGCACAAAAGTAAGGTCCTAATCCAATTGGTAGCTTAATAGGTACTGGCAGGAAGGTCTAAGGTCACCAACCAAGGAGACACCAATAAGCAGTTCCTGTAAATCAGTGACTGATATCCATGAAAATATCCATATGACCAATTTAAAACTTCAGTAAAACAGTAAAACTATTTCACTGATCACTAGCAGCAAAACATATTTAGCTGTTCAAATTTAAAAGTTACCACTGTTTGGGTGGTAAACCCAGAGGCCAAAGGAATCCAAATGCAAACAAAGTGATCATGGTAATGAGGTCACTAATTCTGAAGCGGCGCACAAATGAATCGTGTTGACCTACAAGAAAGTCAAAGAAAGGCCACTGAGCCCTGTGATGCCACAAGGGAGACCCGAATGGCAAAAACGAAGTGTTACAAGAAAACGGGCACTTACTTGCCGATAGCGCTTCAAGAAAATCACCTCAAGCTGCTGCCTCTGCCGTTATGAGCGGCCGCAAGGGACGCTGGAAAGTTATAACGGTGTTCGGAGCAATAACCACTAGACAGCAAAGCATATTTTACATATTGCCTCTAAGTTAAGCTGATTTCTTTGTGCCAAACTACCAGAGGGTTAATCACAGGTTGATTTAGTAACTTTTGTGGTTTACTCTCATAAGGATTGTGTTCAATATTTCAGTAGAGCTTCCATCCCTCTCAACTAATAATCTAATTTCTTACTGACACCAAGTAGGCAATGTCTAATTGTCTCAAAATGAATGCCTTTCACCTGACGAGTTTTGTCACCACATCTCCCACTACTCAGATAATATTCAGCATGTTTAACTCATATGCATGAATGTGGTTTCTCTTTCTTCACATCTTGGACACTTTGGGGGCCTGTTGGGGAAATCCTATGTAATTTAGCGGGTGTCAAATATGTGTGGTGTATGTAATTGAAGTGGATCATTTGAAATCTAGCATTGCTGGTTATTTCCTGCATTTGTGCAGAGGTGCTTTCCCATTCTGCATCTCTCAGTGGGACCCACTGTTCCCTGTCCCATGCTTGTCTCACTTTCAGAGGGGTCTGTTGTCTGTTCTCTTTCAGAGCCTTACAAATACATGAAACATGTCTCCTGCCCTGTTCTGCCTCTAGCAACGCTGCCACAATTGAAGAGGTCTCAAGTTTAGTCGGGAAGTCTGCCCAAATCTCCCTGGTTGGCTCAGCTTGGCAAACTGGAGGAACTGCCCAGGTCCAACCCCAAATGACTCCTGGGTCTCCTTGAAAGTTATAAACCTGTCCCGGAGGTTCAGTTCTCCCGTTGTTTAGCATCCCGTCACTCTCCAGGCCATTAACAATATACTGTTGCATATTTATTCAAATGGCGACAAGCACTCTATCTGGAGCAATCTACTAAAGGGTGGCCGCTTCAGGACTCTCTTGACTGCAGTCTCCCAAGCAGTTGCCACCTGCTGCACAACATACAGCGTGCCCACCATTTGGTTCCTGCCCCTCTTTGGAGCAAGTAAGAGTGCCCTCTCTTCTACTAGACCCATGAGCAGCTTTTTTCCAACCCCTCTCCCTTTTCACATCACTTTGCTGCCTTTTGGAGCTGTGTAGCTTTATTAAAGAGCTCCAGATCGGCAAACTCAGCTCTCCCCATTCTCTGTACAGTTTTAAGACCTCCAACTGTACTCTGTTCCTTTTCCTGCCCAGAGAGATTAGAACACTGTCTATTTCTCTAAATGTTGATCGTGGGATTGGACACATAGGGGCATATTCTCAAGGACTTATCGCTGATTTATCGGCACTTTAGCGCCGCAAAAGTGGCAATAGATTTATAGCCCTATTCTCAAGCTGGTGCAAACTGCTGATATCGCCAGTTTTCCAGCGATAGCTGGTGCAAAAAACATCGCCACGATGAGAGCGACAACTAATACTAATGATATGCAGAGTAGGCGTTCCCGTGCAAAAACACATGAAAACACCACTTCACGATATTCTCAACGACCAGCCAGATCTGCGATGCGACCCAAAAACAGGCGATAAGGCGCGTTAGCAGCAGGGATTTAACACCTGCCTTTCACTGGTGTAAAGCAGGACGACAACCTGCAGCATGAAAGGGAGCCCAGCCCAGAGCCACATCTGAAGACCAACACATGTCATGGAGCTACTGACCATGCAGCTCGGAGACCCAAGAGGGCCACAACACCCACCGCCACCACCCCCAGGCCCCCCTTCCCCCAGACTACCACCGAGGCAGCGCAGAACAAGACAGCTGACCTTCCGAGAACGGCATGGCCCCTCAGCCACACAATTGCAGAATGTGGGGAGAGGTGGGAACCAAGTATGTGCGAAGGAGGACCGTGACCCATCAATAAGAATGTACACAATGCCAAGTGTGGCGGTGATGTGCTGGACAGACTTCAGTATGCAGAGCACAGACATGTCCATGTGGACATATACTGCTGGTGTGTGTAGTGTTGTGGACAGTGGAGCGCAACCATGTCACCTCAGGCAGTGGGGAAGACCTTGGACAGGTAGCTTTGTCCCCCTGTAGCGTAAGCGGAGTGGGCTCGGCCGGCGTACGCCAAGCCAGCGTAGGGGTGTGAAGGATTTGCCCGGGGCTCTGGGCGTGGTTCAGTTCTGGCCTGGACAAGGAAGTAACTAATGAGTATGTCACTGTTGTAGTGTCGGCACCACCCAGCCCGCAATCGACAATGTTGCAATGTAGCATGCACCCGGAGGGCGGGCTCGCACGAACGGAGAAATGAAGGAGCGCAAGACCGCTCGGGGTCTTGGCTCATACATGCCAAGTGTTGTGTGTATCTGTATTGCCGCAGCATGAGCCAAATGCCTAGCCTTAATCACAGCGCGAGTTCAGCCAGGCATAAACTCTACATCTGTGTCTGCCCTATCCTTCCCACAGGCCTACACTCACTTGGCCGCCCACCTTCAACGGCCAACATCACAGTGTCGTTGTCAGGCTTGTGGACATGCACAGACAGGCATGACAATGGTGTGCCGTAGGAGTGCAAGTGATGCAACCGCGCAGCGCACACAAGTAAATAGGCTCGGGGAGGGAGGAGCAGCTGTGAGGCAACGTAACACACAGTGATGCCGCTCATTTGCCACATGCAAGACATGTCAAACATGAATCCCAAAGTCGCACACATCCCACCCCGCCCCCAACAAGCCACTTCACATTTCCTGAATGCAAGCAGATGAGAAACTAACATTAGGGATGAAAGCTCCTTTGTCTGAACTATCAGGCGGAAGCACATCTGCACCTCCGACCTCGGAATTGCATGTGCCCGGCACCCCCTGACAGATACTATAGCAGCTGCTGACGACTCCCACACTACGCACAGCCCGACGAAAGACCAACGTATACACACCCCACACACAGAAGTCCTTGCTCGAAGTTATCTTGCATGGAATGGCCTTCACACTTACTCCCACACCATCCCAGGCGTACAACCGTTGCACACTAAAACAACTAATTGATCCGAGCTGTGGCATTTCATCCACAGAACTGGCACAGGTCAGAACAGTGCCGCTTCAACCAGAGCCACTAACGCAATGGCAGAACATCCCGGACACATGCACAACCCCTATCAGGTGGAACTGTACTGTGCACGTATGCTGCATTTACTGGGGGCACTGCCATTGGCAGTGCTGCGGATCAGTTACCGGCTAAGCTTCCGCCTTGCCAACGTCACCTGTGTTCAGCCTGTGTTGCATTGTCGATCGTGCATATTCGAGTGGTCCATGGATGTCTGCCTATCCAACAGGACGGTAGCTGAACTGGATTTTGACATGTGTGTGCACCCCCTGTTGGCCCACGACTAGGAGTGTCACCGTGATACCCGTTTATGGGATGCCTTGATACTTGGCATACATGCTGGCAGCTGGACCTTAGAGATTGCACAACTCCTCGTGTGCAGTGACCACATTGAACCGCTCCCCTATTGGGCTGTAGTGCTAATTGGTGAAAGGGGGTGGACGCAGCACATCTGTCCGGACCTGCTAATGGATTGCCTCGCCGTCCTGTTTGATGGAGTCGACAACGAGTTCATGTTGGAAATGATAGCCTACGGAGCTGCAATCGCTTTCATGGACGAGTAACTACGTACCTGCAGCCACAACAGATTTGAACCCATTGAACATGTCCCAACACCTTGTTGCATCTTGGAGATCTGGTCACATGTCCCATGACGACAGTGGACATGGCTGCATTTGCCTGGACTCCGAATACATGAGCGGACAACAACGCGGGTTAACACACACCTGTGAAAGGTGAGGCACTCCCCCAGAGTGGACAGCGGCGCTTGGCAACGTTCTTCATCCTGACATACTGCTGCATTGGTCTGCATGTTGTGGCACTTATCTTGCCCGTACTGACACGCATATGCTAATAAAGTCTACCCACCTTCACTTGGATTCAACTGTGATGAGTGTTGATTTGAATGACAATGTGTGTCTCACTGCCTATCTGGGTCATGGCCATACATGCGCATTGATAGCATTACCCAGGGAGTACCTTTTTGTGGAATCACTGTCCCTACATTCATCCATACTTTCATACTTGATTGCTCATAGCCACGACACATCTGTGAGAATTAGAATGTTTTATTCGCATTCAGTGGAGTGTAGAAGCTGGAGCAGTACAGGGCCATGTAAACCCCACTTTACATTGTTGCCCAGTGGAGGGCCAGCCAGAGTCCTTTAGGGATTGACAAGTTCATCGGAAGAGGAGGACTTCAGTCCGCAGTGTGATTGCTGTGTCATTGGTAACCAAACCAAATATGGCAGTCCCTGTCGAGGTCCAAGGTGAGTGTCGCTGAGTGTATCGGGGGACAGTGGAAGGTGTTATTCCAGGGCATGATGCAGAGGGCAGAACCAAGCTGAAACAGGCCATATGGCAGAGATGAATGCTACCACTTCATTCTTACCACAAAGCCAGATTCATCATCATCTTCGTCCTCTGATGTGTCAGGTGCCTCACATGTGGGAGGTGGTGTTTAGTCTGCATCACTGTTTGGCACTGACACTTCAGGGGGCGGAGATGTGGATGGAGTAGTAGCAGCAACATTCATCCGCGCCAGGCCTTGTGGCGGCAATGCCATGATGAGGATCTGCAGGGCATGGAAGATCACAGCTACATCTCGCTGGTGTGCAGCCATGGCAAACATTCTTTCCGCCTGCATCCGCTCCATGTTCAACATGATCCTCCGCATGTGTACCAACTCCCAGCTGACATCGCTGGAGCCACTCTGACCAGACAGTTGTTCTTGGCTCAGAGTCATGACTCCAGCGATGTCAGCCATGGATTGTTGGAGAGCATGGAGCGGACAGTGGGTGTCTGTTAGGGACTGTAAGTGGTCCCTGATGGGACGTAGACACCCACGTATTGCATCTAGTTTGGCTGCCATGAGGTCGAACCCCACCCGCAGCTGTTCAGCCATCTTCTCCTGGCACCCTAACACATGGCGTTGGAATGCCATGTGTTGGTCGTGGGGGTCCTGGGAGACAGCCGTGGTGGTGGGTGCTTCCTGCTGTGTGGTCTGTGCAGGGGTTGGGGTCTCCTCGATGCAGCTGGGCTGCACTGCTCCTGGAGGTGATGTGCCGAAGCTGTCCATGGGCTGTTGGAGGGCGTTGGTGTCGATGTTGGGGAGGTCCTCTTCATCATCAGTGCTGAGTTGTTGGGTCTGCTCTGCAGGAGTTGTTGATTCTCCCTCTGCAATGTGAAGGGGAGATGCAGATTGACATTGTGTTCACATGTATGTTGACGCATTGGACAAGTTTACTTACAGACTGCATGACAATGTACATTGTGACTGTTTGTGAGGAGATGCCTATGTGATGCGGGACAGTTGACATTTCTACACCATCAGGGATGTGAGGTTGTACTTGTACATTGTCATCTCACAGTTTCCTGCTATGCCAAATGCGAATGGCCATTTTCTACACACAAGCGGCGGCAGTTGTGTCCTCTGTTCTGTTGTGAAAGTGTTGCAGTTTATACCACATTGTTGTCAATGCTGATGTGCTCTGATTCTTATGTGTGTGTGCAGCATTGTGGGTGTGTTGCCCCTTCAGCTCTGATTTGGCTGGCCCTTATCCCTTTCAGGCGGTGTGCCTTTCACTTCTGTGCTTATACAGTGCTGAGATGTTGCAGACTTGGGTAACTTGGGCTCTTGGTCGGAGTTGTGACTCTTGGGCATGGTTTGTCCGCAGATGTGCTATACTTAATTGTGCATGTGTGCCATTGTGCCCATCTCCCCAGTCCCCCCAGTCCCTGGTCGTTACTCACCCTGTTGCTGTTGGGTCAGGTCATGTTGTGCAGTGTCCGGTCCCCCAACTCCTGCCACCATCTCCCCAATGATGACTCGGGTCACCATTTCCTCCATCTCATCCAGCTCCTGGTGTGTCGCTGGACTCCCACCTCCAGTCTGCATTGCTGCTTTCAGGTTGGCTGCGAGTTTCAGCTTGGTTTTGCGCTTCACATCAGTCCAGCGCTTCTTGCAGTCGTCCACTTCCCTTCTCTTCACTCCGACTGCATTCACCTTGGCCAAGATGGACTGCCATATTGTATTTTTAGTTGCCAATGACACAGTGGAGGTGATGAACAGTTGGTGGTGGTGTTCTATCACCTCCGTAATGAGGATCTGGTTTTCCTGCGTACTGTAAGGCGGGTTCCTCTTCTTCTTCTCCTTGCCCTTCCCTGACCCCGAGGTCCCAGGCTAGTCCTCCATGGGGCTTGTGGGGTTCTGGTTGTCCTCTGTACTCGCTCCAGCTACCTCCATGGTGCTTCGCAGTTGTTTGTGTTTTTTGTTGGCGCTTTTATAGTGGTTTTTCCCGCCTGACTTGTGGGACTTGCAGGCCTGGCGCTGCTTATCGCTGTATTTTTTATCGCAGTTGGGTCCATCGCAGCTTTTTTCACGTTAGGCTTTAGATTTTTATCGTTGTCCCGGTGATTTTATCGCGGACATTTGACGCATTATCGGGACACTATCGCATGTTACCGCGGTGTTGAGAATGAGACGTTAACACGGAGTTATTTTCCCGCGATGGACGGCGATATGTGAAATTGCGTTAACCTATTTTGGCGATGATTATCGCACGTTCTTGAGAATATCCCCCATAGTGTTTTGGAGACTGTATAGGTAATCGGGGAGCAGCACCATTATGACCACAGCCACTAACCCCATAACGGAGAGTGGGAGGGAATTCCAGAAGTAGATTGATGCCTTGTGCCCCCACAGTACTCTACCCATGTTATGTTCATATTGCAGTTTTGTTGTGCAAGTCACCCAAATCTCCAGGTATCAGAAGCCCTCTAGCTCCCATTGAATTCCTCTCTCAAGAAGCTCCTCCTTGCTTTTCCCTCCCAAGCCAGACAATGTATATAGGACCATTTTTTTCTATTAGTATACAAACCCAAGGCTTCCGCAAGTTGTCTAGTCCCTGGAGGAGAGGGACAAAGACCAGAGGTAATGTTAAATGCACTAACGTGTCATCTGCATACATTTACACCATATGTATTGTGTCTACCTGTTTGTTTTTCCCAGGGCTGCATTATTACTCTCAGCCAGTTCACCAGCAGTTCAACTTCTGAGAACAATAATGGTAATAGGGGGCATCCCTGCCTGGTACCACTCTCTATGCTTCACCTTTACAAAATCAAGACCCTTGCCATGAGTTTCTGATACAGCAGTTGAATCCAGCCAATATACTTAGGTCCACAGGCCATTCTCATGAGGACTCAATCATATATTACCAACTGAGGGTGTCAAATGCCTTTTTGATGTGGTGTCCATTTTATGACTCAGACATCTTAGGTTCAATAGGGTGCAGCGACCCAAGATAAAAAATCTGCACTGGTCCTCAGTAATATGTTCCCAATGATCCTCAGCAGACATGTTTTGAGAATTTTAAAGAGCACTTTTGTATCCATGTTTAAGATGGATAGCAGTCTGTACAAGGTTGTTTCTCCTGGGTCATTGTCAGGCTTGGGCACCAAGGCTATAACAGTTTCCCTCATGGGCTCAGGTAACATATTTCTTTGCTTAGCCTCTACATAAATGTCCAGAAGTCGGTCTGGGTACTACATACACAAGGACTTGAAAAAACTCAGGAGGAAGGCCATCTGCTCTCAGGGTTTCTTACAAAGTAGTCCATGTATACCAGTGACAACTTCCTCTCTTGTTATATCAAGCCCTAATTTCTCACTCCTGGGCGAGCCTCGGGCAGCGACATCTTAAGGATTTTGGGGGCCCTGGGCCAAACGTATTTTGGGGGCCCCTGTTCCGAACAGCTTTGAATTTATAATCCAATTTCAGCATTTTCAAACCCTCTTTGGCCAGGTCACTGACAGTGCACAGCACACTGGTCGAATTCTAAATGTGTTTCCATTAATATTCAGGTAAAGTGATGTGTATTTTCAATATTGTAATTTAGCAGCAGTTCACTAATATACTGCAAATCTGTGCCCCACTGCCATTTCTCATGTGTGAGGTCCTGTTTTGCTCAAATAGGAACTTTTTATGGATGTTGCATGGTGTTGAAAAACAAACACAACATATATCTGTCAAGGGTCTGTAAAAGACTCCTACACAGCACCCGTATTAAAAATATATTACCGGAAAATGGTATTTCAAATAATCTATGTTTAAGAATCAATCAAGGTCATCAGGGCAGGACTGTGTGGCGAACAGAGCCTGATCTATTAGGGGCCTCCCTGAAAAGGCTGGGGCCCTGGGCCAGAGCCCACTTTGCCCATGCCTTAAAACGTCTCTGGCCTCGGGAGCTCAATCCTCTCCAGGAATTGACCTACAGTTCAATACCAGTCTCCTTCACAGATCTACCAGGTATTCAGAGAGAGTGTAGTTAATACTGATTTGTGTGATCACTGCAGTACTATCTGGTTTATTTAGGGCCAGTATTAAAGGGGCGTGAGACTCCCTTTTTAACAACCAGGCAAAAAGTCTTCAAGATTTATCTCCATTCCTGTGTAATTTGTGTCAGAATTATGTCAAGGTGTACTTGTCTAATGCACCCCCCCCATATTTTCTCTATGTCTATCTTAACTTCCAATCAGTCCCTGGATTGCACTCAATTAATGGATTCCTGCGCCTGTAGTTTTGATAGTCTCCCCTACTGCTGGGACAAAATATACTGCGATTGTTATTTTGTAGAGTATATTTTAAAAATGCATTCCTCTCTTATAACTGCCTCCAAGGCCTTTGTTAGAAATTTGGTTACTGGTTGACTGGGGTCCAGCCGAATGGCAGTCCTTCAGCAGCACAGCAGTCCTTCTTCCTGGCAGAGTATCCATAGGTCCAGAAGTGTAGTGAAGTGGTGGTGTCTGGGCTCCTTCTTGTATACACAGTTGTGCCTTTGAAATGGGGAGGAGCTTCTATAGGCAAGCCTTTAAAGTGCATAGACGCCCCGCCTTCCCTGCCCAGGATCCAGACTAACTACAAGGGGTATGCAGCCCTTTGTGTGGAGACAGGGCACAGCCTATTCAGGTGAAAATGAGGCTATACGCAACTCCTCCTCCTGCCAGTGATGGCCTATTCGGTCACACTTAAGCTCCCATTTTGAATGGCTGTCTAGGTGGAATGCACAAAGCCCAACTGTCAACTACACCTGGTCATGTGACCATTGACAGGCTGCAGGCACCAAATGGCTAAGGCAAGGAAATGCCAACTTTTTAAAAGTGGCATTGTAGGATTTGTAATTTAAAATCCAACTTTAGGATTCCAGAGACACCAAGCATGAACCAGGCATCTTTTTCCATTTGGAAATTACACTTATAAACTGTAATGATGCAACTCCAATGTTATCCTATGGGAGAGATAGGCCTTGAAGTAGTGACTACCAGGACATGTAAAACTTAAAAGTACATGTCCAACTTGTAAATACACTGCACTCTGCCCTTGTCTAGGGCCTACCTTAAGGGTGACTTATATGTATTAAAATATAAGGTTTGGGACTGGCAAAAGGTTGATTTTGCCAGGTCGACATGGCAGGTTAAAACTGCACAAACAGGCTGTGCAGTGGCAGGCCTGATGCATGTTTAAAGGGCTACTTAAGTGGGTAACACAATCAGTGCTGCAGACCCACTGGTAGCATTTAAATTTACAGGCCCTGGGCACATGTAGTGCACTTTACTAGGGACTTATAAGTAAATTAAATATGACAATTCCACCATGTTTAGAGTAGAGAGCACAAGCACTTTAGCACTGGTTAGCAGGGGTAAAGTTCTAAACCCAACAAAAACGAATTTAGCAAAAATAGGACAATGGAGGCAAAATGTTTGGGGATGACCCTGCAGAACGGGCCATTTCACCCAGCCTCCCATTCTATCACTCTGGTACCTGTTGACCCCCAGTTATTTTCCAGGTAGACTTCCAATAACACCCTAACATCTGCATGGAAATTCACATATTGCAGAGCTTCTTGGTTTAGCTACTGAATCAGAACCTGTCCCTGCTGCCTGCTCCTTCACATTCTATCATAAGTGGAAAATGGTCAGAGAGAAATCTATTTAAGTATTGTGCACTCTGTACCCTGACACTCAAATCCCTAGAAGTAAGATGTGGCCTGAGTATTGCCTGTGAGTCGTGGGATTGGTATTTCAGATATGAATGAATCCCGTTCTTTCCATTATGTCCGATAATATACCCATAATTGCTGGCTTCGTATGGTACTTGGGAGGATATCTATAAATATACCCACTTAAAACACAATTAAAGTCCCTTGTCCAGATCAAAGTAGATCAATGTAGGGAAGTATCAGGTATAATAACATCTAGTAGTATGTTCTATCATCTGTACAAGAACATATGAGTTTAGGAGACATATTTCAACCCTGTCCGGTAGTCCGTACACTAGCACATATCTTCCCTCTATATCAGCATGTGAATGCCTGTGCTGAAAGGCCACCCCTGGAGCCAACCATATTGATACGCCTTTTGGTACAGAAGGATTATGTGGAGAAGACCATCTGAACCCTCCATTTCTTCTTCACTTTATTCACTTCCTCTTCTGTTAGATGTGTTTCTTAGAGGAGGGCAATTCCTATATCGTATACCCCAAGATAGGGGTGCGCTCTATATTTTTTCACAAATCCATTCAGTCCTCTAACATTCCAGATGGATAAGTCAGATACATACCATAAATTAACCTGTGCTCACTTTCTAGTAGCTTGGCAGATAGCAGGCAGGCTTAACTTAAGAGGCAATGTGTAAAGTATTTATGCAACACTTTAAACAGCAACACAGTGAAAACACCACAAAAATACTCCACACCAGTTTAGAAAACTAAATAGTGATTTTATAAATAAACAAGACTAGAAATGACAAAAATTCAATATGTTGAATTCCAGATATGAATTTTAAAAGATCAAGAGTGAAAAATAGCGCTTAGAAGCAATAAGCGCCTGTGGGGTTATCTGGTCATGAGGGACGGGCAAAGTCAAGAGTTCAGGCCAACCGCAATGAAGCAAAGGCCAGATACCGGAGCCACCATGGCCCACTGAACAAAAGTACCATGATCCTGGTTGCAATAGTGAGATGCGGAGTGCAGCCGAGTGATGTACTGGTGTCGATCACGCAGTCGAGGTGATGTGTCGATTTTCTCCAAGCAACAATGGCGATTTGCCGGTTCCAAAGACGAAGCGCCATTTTTTAGATGCATTGGTTCCGAGTGTGATGCGCCAGGTTTCTCCACGCGGTCGAGGGGATGCGTTGATCATCGCTCCTGCAGAATGTGTTTCTTCCAATGCATCAGTTTCGATGGCAATGCACTGCTTCCAAGCACGATGCGCCAGTTCTGTTCCTGCAACAGCAGTGATGCATTGATTCTCACTCACGAAGAAGAGGATGCATTGGTTCCACTGGAACAAGCACCTGGATCCACTTCCAATGGACCAGACACAGCAGCAGGGCTTTAGATTTTGATATCCCTGAGTCTTAAAACAGGAGGCAAACCAGTATGCTCTTGGCGATCACTCTGGGTTCAAGCAAGAGTCCAGTTCTTCCTCAGCAGGACAGAGGATAGCAGGCAGAGTGGCAGTCCTTGTAGCAGCAGAGCAGCCGTTTTTCCTGGCAGAGTTTCTTCACAGGTCCAGTAGTGCCTGATTTGGTGGGGTCTGAGACCCAGTACGTATACACAGTTGTGCCTTTGAAGTGGAGGTTACTTCAAAAAGGGGCTTTGAAGTTCACAGAGGTCCTCCATCCCAGCTCTGGCACCAGACTCACTACAGGAGGGTATGCAGCCCTTTGTGAGGGGACAGGACACTGCCTATTCAGGTGTAAGTGTTAGTTCCTCCCTCCCATTCTGCCCAGAATGACCCATCATGATGTGGATGGCCACTCATCTACACCTAACCTTCCTTTGTGTGTGGTTGTCTAGAGGGAATGCACAGAGTCCAGATGTCACCCATCCCAGACATGTATTAAAGACACGGGCTACCGGCACAGAGAGCTAAGAGCAGAGAAATGCCATATTTCTAAAAGTGTCAAATCTAAAATTGCAATGATAAATTCAACTTTACCATCAAAGAGGATTTATCATCTCTATGGGTGGGTGGAAAGCGTGGAGTGGGTGGAATTCAGCACGTTGCGCTGATCGGGCTGATTTTCAGCGCCAATAGCTTGTTCCGTGCTGTAAAATCAGCGCAAATGGCAACACGTGGCACACCAGAGGGGCTGCCTGTTTCTGCTGCTCAAGTAGATTTTCTACTTGAGCTGAAGCATTCTCAACGCGAGAAGGCGTGACCTGCCGCAACCGCCCGCGTTGAGAAATTGAGAAGGGAGGCATTCTAGCACCCGAAAATGGCGCTAGGGGACACAAACTCTAGCTCGGCAATTTAACGTTAGCAAGTCTTGCGTGAGAAAAAACTGCCACGCTGTGGTTGGCAGAGTTTTGCCGGAACTCAGCATTCCAAGGCGAATGGTGAGTGGGCAAAACTCCACAAACTCCGATGGCGGAGCAGAATTTTCACCCACCCCAATCATCACTATTCTAATGATATGACACATAACAGAGCTACTCCTTCTCAATCGGGAATTACAGCTTATAAGTATATGAAGGAATTTCCAATGTTAACCTATGAAAGGGGTAGGTCTCACAGCAGTGAAAAACAAATGTGGGTATTTTTCACTACCAGGACATGCAAAACTTAAAAGTACACGTCCAATGTTTTAATTACATGGCACCCTGCCCTATGGGCTACCTAGGGCCTACCTTAGGGGTGAATTATATGTAATAAAAAGGGAGTTCAGGCTTGGCAAGGGTTTTTAAATGCCAAGTCGACATGGCAGTAAGACTGCACACACAGGCTCTGCAGTGGCAGGCCTGAGACATGTTTAAAGTGCTACTTGGGTGAATGGGACAATCAGAGCTGCAGGCCTACTAGTAACATTTAATTTACAGGCCCTGGGCACAGGTAGTGCATTCCACTAGGGCCTTATAGATAAATTAAATATGCCAATTGTGGATAAGTCAATCAAACCATGTTTTAGGGGAGAAGCATATGCACTTTAGCAGTGATTGGCAGTGGTAAAGTGCTCGTAGTCCTAAGGGCAACACAAGAAATCAGCAAAAAGGTGAGGCAAACAGGCAAAATGTTTGGGGGAAGACCACCCTAAGGCTCTCAGGTCTAACACGTGTACCCTCAGGGTGAAAGTGGGGAGAGCTACTTGTTAGAAATTGGATTTCTAGTTGGCTAGGGCATGCGCCTAAGCCAGGCAGAAACCACCACTCTAGTCAGGGCAAGGGAGTTACACGCTGAAGATAACCCCTGCTCACCCCCTTGGTAGCTTGGCAGAGCAGTCAGGCTTATCCCAGAGGCGATGTGTAAAGTGTTTGCGCAACACACTCACACAGTAGCGACACACTAGGCACTCCACAAAAGAAACTCCACACAAGGTTATATAAAAATAGCTTTTGTATTATCCGTAAAACACATTAGAACATAATCACACATATACATTGTGCTACTAGGCACTTGTCATGACGTCACAGGGATTTACATAAATCACTTGACCAATTGGGCCAGTGTCATAACCATCACCTTTAGGGTTATTTGTAGCATGAAAAACACTAGGCATTAAATACCATCAGCAGTGCATCATAGTAGGTACTTGCAGCAGGGCATCCATCATAAATACATCATGCCCACTTTAGACATATGCTGATCACCATTCAAGTGCCAACCATGGCAATTAGTCCGCCTTACGGGTGAACATCGGGCCTTAGGCATAACCATGTTCACGATGCTTGAGCCGCAATGTGTAAGGGCAAATGGATGCAGCCCATCCAGAGCTCTCCTAGGCCCCGCGACGGCTCTAGTGAATGTGACTGTAGGCGGTCTCACTTCAGTGCAGCAGAATGACGGGCAGGCCATCGGAGGACCTCGGTCGGGCCTCACCGGGCCAGACAAACACAGAGGGACGTCCCCACCCTCCCGGACTAGCTGATCAGGAAACAAACGGGCCCTCCTCACTGTCTCGGGGGCCGGGAGATGCTGCTTCCTCCTGTTGAGCGCCCATCGGCTTCCTCCTTTCCCGTGGGAGCTCCGCCCACAACCAGGCTCAGCCTTTGCCTGGCTTCCAGCGGCCTCGAGTAACAGGGACTGGGCAGCGCCGAACACACGCGTGCACCACCACCACAGCGCTCACCATGCGATTTCATCTAGTCAGCAGGGGAGGTTCTTCACGCTCTTTCCCGCACTGGATCAGGGAGCAGAGCAAAACACACTCTCCTCCTGTCGGGAAAAGTGCAAGCACCCAACATGATCAGCAAGCGCTCAATGCACTCTGCAAGTGCCCAATGCGCTTTAGTTGCAGGGACCAGGGGCAGTCACCAGCACTCCTCCTGTACAGGACCTCCTGGGAGAACACTGGCAGCACCACCCCAGGGCGCAGGCAGGCCAGCACAAAGGCTTTTGGTAGCAGAAGTTGCAGTCTTTCCCCCCACAATAAAGTCCAATGGCGGTTCCTCCTGGCGCCCAGCTGTCCACACTGTAACTCCTTTTTCCAAGCAAGTTAAAAAAACATGGGGTCACAGCCCCAGTACTTATAGTCCTACAGTCTTTGTTCTCCCCCTGGCACAGGCCAAACCAATTCTGGGGGGCACTTTGTAAGTGCACAACAACCTCCATTCTTAGTGTAAGCCCTGGCTCCAGACACACCACGGGAGCGGAGACATCATTGTGGAAGGCAGGCACAGCCCTATTCAGGTGCAGGTGCTACTCCTCCCACCACTCCAAAGGCAGACCAGGCCTACTCAGCCTAGCGCTGACTCATCGAGACTCTCTGGAGCCACTGCACCTCCCCAGCCCCTGTCACTCTAAGGCCAGACTGTCAATACACAACAGGCAGGCACCAAGACACATAGCACACAGAAATGCCTACTTCTAAAAGTGGCATTTCTAAAATAGTGATAATAAATCCACGAACACCAATACGCAGCATTTATCACCACTATTCCAAACATACCAAACTTGATCACGCTACCCCTCTCATGTCAGGAATTACCACTGAAGCACATATCAGGGAATCCCCAATGCATCCCTATGAGAGGGCAGCCTCACAGCAGTAAGAAACCAAATAGGCTGTTTGTCACTACAAGGACATGCCACACAGTTAAGGCACATGTCCTACCTTTTACCTATACCGCACCCTGCCCATAGGGCTAGCTAGGGCCTACCTTAGGGGTGACTGATATGTAGGAAACAGGGAGTCACAGACGTGGCAACCATTTTATGTGCCACGTCACAGCGGCAGTAAACGGCGTGTGCAGGCCTTGCAGTGGCAGAGGCCTGAGACAGGTTTGAAAGGCTACTTTGCTGGGTGGCGCAAGCAGCGATGCAAGACCACCAGTAGCATTTAATTTACTGGCCCTGGGTATATGAGATACCACGGTACAAGGGACTGACAGGTAAATTAAATATGCCAAATAGGTGTAGACCAATCTTACCAAGTTTATCATAGAGAGCACATGCACTTTAGCACTGATCAGCAGTGATAAAGTGCCCAGAGTCATAAACCACCAACAACAGGCCAGAAAAAATACAGGAGGAAGGCAAAAAGTTCTGGGATGACCCTGCAAAAAAGGGCCAAGTCCAACACTACCCAACCTCTTGGGAGTTCTCATCACTAAGGCGGAAGAACCTGGAAAGACCTTCAGCATTGGTGTGGTATACCCCAGGTCTGTGTTCCACCCTGAAGTCCATTCCCTGTAGGGAGAGGGACCACCTCAAAAATGTTGGATTCTCACCCCTCATTTGTATTTGCCACCTGAGTGGCATGTGGTCTGCATGAATACGAAGTGAGTCCCAAATAGGTATGGTCTCAACTTATTCAGTGCCCAGACCACAGCGAAGGTTTCCCTTTCAATAGCACTCCACCTCTGTTCCTTCGGAAGTAACCTCCTAGCAATGAAAGCTACAGGTTGGTCAAGGCTCTCTTCATTAATTTGTGAAAGTACTGTCCCTATGCCATGTTCTGAAGCATCTGTTTGAGCAATGAATTCCCTGGAAAAGTCAGGGGCTTTGAGCACAGGGGCTGTTCACATGGCCTGCTTTAGGGAGTCAAATGCTTTTTGGCATGCCTCTGTCCAAATAACATTTTTGGGTTGCTTCTTCTAAGTCAGCTCTGTCAAGGGAACAAACAATGGTGCCATATTCCTTGACAACTCTCCTGTAGGACCCTGTGAGGCATAAGAAGGCTCTCACCTCAGTTTAGGTTTTGGGGGGCTCCCCAGCCATGATAGTCTCTATCTTGGCCTGGAGGGCCTGCACCTAATCCCTGCCCACCATGTGTCCTACGTACACCACAGATCCGTCCTCTATATGGCACTTACATGTCTTTGTTTAAAGAGCTACTTTGGTGGGTTGCACAATCAGTGCTGCAGGCCCACTAGTAGCATTTAACTTATAGGCCCTGGGCACAGGTAGTGCACTCTACTAAGGACTTATATATGAATCAAATATTCCAATTGTGGATAAGTCATTCAAACCATGTTTGAGGGGAGAAGTACATGCACTTTAGCGCTGGTTAGAAGTTGTAATGTGCTCAGAGTCCTAAGGCCAACAAAAAGAAATCAACAAAAAAGTGTGGCAAACAGGCATAATGTTTGGGGGTTGAGCACCCTGAGGCTGTCAGGTCTAACACATATGCAATGCTGCACCAAAATGAACGTCCATTTACAAACTTCTTGTAATGCAAGGTATGCCTACAGCATTCTGTGCTTGTCCCCTATGTTTAAAAAACTGTCTCCTACTACACGGTGTCAGGCTTATTCTTCGATCACACTATGGTTCTTCTCCATTCTACTAGGAAACAACCCTACTGAGTAGTGTAAATGCCATATTAATTGTTCATGGGACTCAACTATAGGCACAATACGATTGAAGAAAACAGGAATTAAAGAGATGCACAATGTGGCATCCGAAATTATGATTGCCACCTTGAAATAGTTGCTGTTTTTAGAATTCTATGATGTAAATTCAAATTTCAAAAAATCCCCTTTACGACAAGGAAAGCAATTCTTTCCACTGTGTTTAAATATATTTAAATCTGAGTTTTTTGTTTCTTGCTGAAATTTTTCCCAAAACAAGCACTAGGGCTATTACAAGATGATGGTGACATTCTCACCAACATAGAGCCTGAACACAAATTTAGCAGACGAAAAGTGACCAATTAACTGCAATGTGTCAGAAGATGCACAAACTTCAACATACAGCATTCTTTGATCCGTTTCAGTTATAAAGTTTTCTTTTTTGGTGAAATCTGCAAATTATGCAGCAGATTGGGGGTTACATGGCAACTGTGTCATCACACAAAGAGGGCATGAGGAGATTTAAAGACCAGCAGGGGACGACTCCCCAAAGAAAAAGTCCTATAACACAAAAGGGCCCCTGGGTCTGGTGGAAAGTAGCAGAGGAGTGCAGGAATGTCCCTTTTATAGGATGGTTTCCCTCACCCACTCCAAAGGATACCAAAATCTTTATTGGGGCATCCAATCATAGTATACCTCTCATCTCATACTTAAACCATCCATGAGCTCCTCCCTCTCCAGTAGCGGCTCATGGAGGGAGTGCTGCGGGGCGGTGGGGCGGGTCGGGGGAGGAGCAGGGTGGGGGGTAGTAAACTACAGCATACGGCTGAACAGAGGTAAGTAAGCAAATAAATAAATAAAACAAATGTCATTGCGCGCGCTGCATTGCCAAATGCGATGCAGCGCGCGCAACGAAATTCGCTTTATTTATTTATTTGTTTACTTACCTCTATTCGGCCGTATGGCGTAGTTTACTACCCCCCACCCTGCTCCTCCCCGCCCCACCGCCCCGCAGCACTCCCTCCACGAGCCGCTACTGTCCCTCTCAGTGAGGGGGTTGTAGCCCGCTCTGTGACCAGGTTCACATTGCGAGGAGGTTACCCTATGATGAAGCATGCCAACCTCGGGTGGGTGAGGGAAACCGTCCTATAAAAGGGACACTCCTGCAATCCTCTGCTACTTTCCACCAGACCCAGGGGCCCTTTTGTGTTATAGTACGTGGAAACTGTGCCCATGAAATCACAAATGTAATGTAGACCTGAAATTATGAGATTTTGAGAGGATTTATGTACATTATAATATGATGCAAATTCTACGAGTCCATTTAAAATGGTAACTTAGTTGTGAATAACCCGTCCAGATAGTAGAGACAAATGACACTTATACACAAACTGGTGTACTAGAGGAAAGCGTACACAAACTGATGTTACCCAAACGTGGTCGTTTGGAGATTGAGCCACCAACAGCCTTCTTGGGGGATTCAAGTTACTTACATAACAATGCAATCTTGCACTGAAGAAACTGTAGCCGAACCAAGGGGCATATTAGCAAGACCGGCGATAAAATTATCGCCGTTTTAGCGGCAGGAAACTGCCGATAAAACGGCGATAATGGGCTTGCTAATATGCGTTATAGAATTCAATAGAAGCCCAGGTTAGATGTGCAGGACATCTAACCTGGGCTTCTATTGGAATTCTATAACGCATATTAGCAAGCCCATTATCGCCGTTTTAGCGGCAGTTTCCTGCCGCTAAAACGGCGATAATTTTATCGCCGGTCTTGCTAATATGCCCCCTAGTTTCTATTTCTATTGTAAATGTTTGTTGGTTTTCGAGACTGCAAGAAAGGGTGAGGAGTCCTACTTATGCTGTCAGTTTTGTAAATCACTCCCTTTATGGTCCTTTTACAGATCGTCAATGGAATACTCCACCAGTGACATTTTAATCTCAGAACAGACCAAGACCCTCACTGTGGCTCCAGTCAGAGATGTTTTCTAAAATGACATAATCAAATCAACCCGTAATCGGAACAAATCGTCCTGCCCTCTGCATCAATCGCAAAGCAACGTTCTCACTGTAACAGCTACCACCAAAAGACACGTCCTGTGCACCACAACTATAAAATACGACAGCTTTGATGATAAATGATTACAAATGCCATAACAGATCATCCCCAAACTGCCACTATAGCATAACTAGTTTTTCTTACAGGCAAGGTCAACAGATAAAAGCAAACATGGTCAGAAGCGAATGTTCCCCAAAATTCCTTATAAATCACCCTAATTACTTAACAAAGTATCACCACTGAATCACCTTGAATAAAATAGTTTATACACCTATTGGTTCTATATCATAATATTACACAAGTTGTAATTAAAAATATTAACTATCAAAATATATGTGTCTCATACTTTACACTGAATGTATTAACGGACGTATAGTTTTGCTTTGCAAAAATTGAAATTGTTCATGTTTTTCTTGAATACACCACCGCCCATTCACTTTTTTTCTTATAGGAGGAATATACATGTCTGAGTTTTATGTACTTCAGTTTTAACAATATTTACTTCTAATTTGGTGAATTTGCCCTGCTGGCCATTGCGCTCTTCTCCCATAATGCACCTCCTCGCTTTTTCCCTACCGCCTTCTACTAATATTAGTGCTTCTCTTTACTTGTAACGGGCTCGCTGAGGACTATCAGAGCTGTCCATGCCCCCCAATACTTTCACAGTCAATTAGGCCTGCGCAATGGGGGGATAATCAGTACATCAATGTATCAGGAGAGAAGATGGAGTAGTCAAACCTCCCCCTGCACTTATGCCCCATTACCACTCGTAACCCGCCAGACCTTCCTTCCTCCTCACCCTAGTCACAGAGAGAGGCTCAGGTAGTCGTGGTGGCAAGTTTGGACCATCAGTGTGCTAAGTTTGAAACGGCACCTCAATAACCAGCAAATGAACCGGATGGTAGTAAGTGATGTGAGGATGGAAGGTCACAATGTTCCAGAAGAAAGTGAGCATGTGTATGGGTTGTCAATGCATTGTAAAGGAGGGTGTCTGGTCATAATATAAGCAGTAAGAGGCAAGACCTAATTCAATAACTTGTACTTAATAAGGTAGTCCAAAATGTTTTCAAACCAATGTTATAATAAACAACTGATATGATCACTAGATAACCAACTACCTTAACCTGGAAGAGCACACAGAATAAGTGAAACAAGGCAAGGCATAAGAATATTTACGTACTACAACTTATTTCATCGCTTCCATCAGGGCAATCCACAGTTCCATCACATTTAGCATTTTGTTTTTTGATGCAAATGCCATTATTGCACTTAAATGTGACACTGTTGCAGGGAACACCTGAAAGAAGAAAGCTTATGTCACGTAAGGCCACTACAATATGAGCTTTCATTTCTAGTCATTCACACTTTCTCACATCCCACCATTTACTCTCCAGAGACAACACTCTTGGGCCTTTATTAATGTAGTGTCTTAAAAATGTGTAATTTGGGTTTTCCCATGCTATTTCTGTGCATAGTACACCAATTGCAGAAGCTCCACTAAGTTACTTGGGAGTGAGGCCAGGGTTATGAAACAAAAGCCGACATAAAGACACGTTAAGCCACCCTTTAATTAAAAATATTCGCTTCTTAAGAAGAATTAATCTTCCCGTTGCATGTCACAGATGTGTTTTGTTTTTTGATTTTACCAGCACAATCATGAACCCATGGAGTGTACCTAAGAGATGAAGGCCCCTACCCTTTTTGTTTGCTGATTATCCTTGGCCCGAGTCGCAATGGGCAGCAATATCATTCATTGGGCAAGTCATATTGTTCATTTGACCATTCATCGTGGCTCTGTGTCCGAGACTTTGGCAACCGAGAGATACTTAACTGCACACTCACATCCTTTTCGACTTGTATACTGAGGTTTTATCTTTAGATTTTGGTAATATAAGGGATCATTGTCAACTTAGAGTTTGTAGCGAAATAAGCGTCCCCTGGACGTGTGCTATAGAGAATTAAGAAGCAGAAGTCTCTTACTGATGCAATGGCTCCCCATTGTGACTCCAGTCAGGCATGGTTCAGGATTGGATTGAGAAATTAGGGACTACTTTTACCGAGGATGATGGATGCATGATTTTCGAAACTGTCTATTTTGGCCCTGAAGAAGTCACTGTCCGATATGACACAACAAAACACGCATTGGCTAGATTATAACCAGTTGAAGTGTTAACCACTGAATAAAGTGTCAGTAAAGAAGACTTGTTCACACAGTCACATAGAGACAATTTCTTTGTGTGCAAGTCCTCACAGATTTTCTTTGACATATCCCAGAAGAGTAAACCTGCCAAAATTTATCAGAGGAAAAGACCTGGAAAAAGACCAAATCATGTGGAATTCAGTGTGTTACATACTGATTCTAAATGTTATGCCTCATTTCCAAGTTCAAAACGCACAATACAGGATACTTACCACACCTGGTAAATATATCATCGCATGGTAATGATGGTTACTGGATGTGGTAAACAACCCACACGTTTCCACAAAACTGGTACTCAAGGCCTCAGGGCTTACTTCTGGCTTTGATAGATTGATGTACAGCACACTGCTGGAGAGATTAGGGCCTTAATTTAAGGCCCAAGCTATTTAAAAGTGTGCTAATTCACCCACACCACAAAGAGTGCACATGTGATGGGGCAAGTGTGAACCGTTGGCCCATCACACATGCACAGTTTTTCCACTGACACTCCGAGCGTCTTGCGGTAGACGGTGTTACAATCAAGGATGTAGTCTCATAGGTTACAAAAGATGTAGGTTTAGATCTGGTTACAGGTAAATCATGTAAAGCCCCACCATGAGCAGCATCCTGCTGCTCAGCCCTTCTCAATCTAACTGTCCACTCAATCAAGCAAAAAAACCACTCTCAACATTCCAACCATCCAATGACCTCACTCACTGGCTGAGCAGCAAGGAGCAGAGCACTAGGGAAGAATGCATTGCAGAATACACAGAATACAACAGATGGCATGGTGAAAATGCATACACTGGGAAAGGCAGGAAATATTTATGGTGGTCTGCCGCCAAACCATCTCATGGGAGAGCCACGACTGCTAGTAGGTGTTAATTATACCCACAGTAATACATTTGTGTCCATTTGCATGGTCCTTGAGCAGAGGTTTTGTCTACCCCATGAATATATAAAAAAAGAGTTGATGAGGAGCAACTAGTTCTTTTTTAAAAATAGTTTTTGAGTGAATTCAAAATTTCAGCAAACTAGTGCATTAGTTGCTAAGCACACCTGCCCAATACAGTATTAAGCATATGTCCAACGAAACACTATACACACATAAAGCCCAGTAAGTTTAAAGTCTCTTTTTCAAATTTTAAGGACACTTTATTAGGGACAATTACTTACTTTGTGTACAGTTCAGTTCATCTCTGCCATCTTCACAGTCTTTTATTCCATTACAATCATAAGAATTATACCGGTTTAAGTGACGGGTTTGGCAATCTTTTTTTATCGTAGCTAAAATAGAAGACAATTATATTAAAACTAATTTTCTAATATTAAAGACATTCATCTTTTGAGGACATAATGCCAACAGCTTTGCACACACCCAAATAAACGTATATACGGTTTGTGATCTTGAAGAAAATAATAACTTTTTATTAACGAGTGGAAGTATGATGCAGCCAGTCGCATTATACAATGAACTGTAGAAATTTAGGTTTTATAGTAATCTGTCATTCATAAACCACATGCATGTGAGGCAGTATTTACATGGTGTCGCGCTGCAGAATATACGCCCACCACAGCAGGCAGGGTTATGCAAAGGCTAAATGAGAAACGCGCTGTTTTCAATCCTGAAGCATTTTGCTGTGGGTCTTTATACTGAAAACAATTTTCTTAAAAATTATTTTTACCATTTACAGTAAGAGTTAGTTCAAAAATAAAAGGAAAATGACTTGCTATTTTCTCTTTGGGGATTAAGGCCCAGCGAGCACAGTGATCTGTAAATTAATGTTTTGTTTATTGATAACAAAATGTATACAAATTGAACGAAAGCATAATTAAATTAATTGAAAGTACTAGAGAATAATGTCCCCAGAATGTTTGATTAATGTTGAGGAAGAATATGATCTTTGGGGATAAATCTAATGAAATTTATTTAGCTTGGAGTTAAATGATCAAGTAGTACTCGTTTGAGGTTAATCAATCCAACATTGCTGCGCTGGGCTAGGAGGAAACAGCAGGACTATATTTATTAAATGTGGCCTGCTGCTGCTCTCTTCTCCTGCGCTTGTGCTTGTGCACAAACTGGCTGCATAGCACCATGCACACCTCTTTGCACCATAGTGCAATGGTATGTGTGTGATGTCTAGCATAGGTTTGTTTTGAACTGGAAAGATACCCTTCCTGTTAGACCTGTCAGCCTTAGGGTGGTCTTCACCCATACTTTTTGCCTTACTCCTCCATATTGTTCTAACCTCATTTTTGTTGGACTTAGGACTAAGTGCACTTTATCACTGATAACCAGTGCTCAGGTGCGTGCGCTCACTCCTTAAAACATGGCAACATTGGCTTATCCCCAATTGGCATGTTTAATTTACTTATAGGCCCCTAGTAAAGTGGCACAGTTCATGTCGCCTATAAATTAAATGCTACTAGTGAGCCTGCAGCACTTGTTGGGCCACCCACTTAGGTAACCCTGAAAACCTGCCTCAGGGCTGCCATTGCAGGCTCTGTGTGCAGTTTTAGACTGCCATTTCAACCTTGCAAAAGAAACCTATTGCCAGGCTCAAACTTTCCTTTTTAATACATCTAAGTCACCCCTAGGGTTGACCCAATCAGCCCACAGGGCAGGATGCAATGTATTTAAAAAGTAGGACATGCATTTTTAAGTTTTACATGACCTGGTAGTGAAAAACACTTACATAATGTTTTTCACTATTGCAAGGTTTACCCTCAAAATTAGGTTTACCCTATTACATTAAGTAAGGCTGTAACTTCCAAGTGGAAACAGGTAAATAGTTCATGCTAGGTGTCTCTGGAATTGTAATGAAAAATCCTCTTTTAAGGTGAATTCCGATTTTTGAATTTTTAATTTACAATTGTAAACATGCCAGTTTTAGAAAAGTTGGCAATTTCCTCCCTTAGGCATTTAGTGCCTGTAGCCTGTCTCTGGATCCCATGAATGGGTATAGTTGGCAGTTGGTCTTTGTGTATTCCTCCTAGACAGCCACACACAATAGAGAGCTTAGGTGTGCCTGGATGGGCCATCACTGGCAGCATGGGAGGGTGGAGTTAGCTACCGCCCCACTTATACCTAAATGGACTGTGTCCTGCCTTCACACACAAGGGATTGCATACCCCCTATAGTTAGTCTGGAGCCAGGGCAGGGGAGTCAGGAAACTGATAACTTTAAAGGAAATCCTCTTGAAGTTCTCCCACTTCAAAGAAGGCACCAGGTATAAATATTTTTTTTTATTTATTTTTTTAGAGTTTTATATAGCGCGAACTAGACCCGAAGATTTCAGGTATCAGAGCGCTTTACATGAGGACCTGTTTCGTTACAGATGGACACATTCATTTTTGTTAGGCATGGGGAGATTAAGTGATTTGCCCAGAATCACAGGATGTTGAATGTCGTTGCCGAGACTCGAACACGGTTCCCCACCTTCGAGGTCGGCCGCTCTAGCCGTAAGGCTACATCCTCGCACCTCAAACACTAACTCTTCATTACACTTATAGACCTGTGGAAGAAGGACTGCTGTGCTGCTGAAAGGACTGCCACTCTGCTAGACTGCTGCCCTGAATGACTGCTGCCTGCTGTGCAGACCTGCTGCTCTGCTACCCTCTTGCCTGGTTGAGAAGGACTGGACCTGCAACCTGCACCGAGGACCACCATACTGACTCCAAGGGCTTGTTTCTTGTAACTAGCACCTGGACTTTGCAACTGTGAGTCCTACCCTGCCAAATGGTGTCACACCAGTCCTGGACCCTTGGAAGTGGGCCTGAAGTTACTCCACCAGCCCATCTGTGGACCCAGCAGAACCAACATGGTCTCTGCTGCCGGGCACAACCCACCGCAGAACCAAAGTATCACCTCTGCTGTGAGAAGTCTTCTAACGCAAGGCCTTCGCATGGACCTCGCAGCCTGCAACCTCATCAGAATCGCTGCTGCATAACGTAGGCCCTCACATCGCAGCCCTCATTGGCGGCAGCTTCAACGACAATACAGGACTTCGCATCGCCAGCCAAAGTCAAGAAAACTACAGTAAGTATCACTGTGCTAAAGAGCTATTTTATTAGTTGCAGTAATCAATGCAAAGATTGTCTCATGAAATACCCTGTACAGAAGGTCATCCACTACTTTGCTATCAAGGCTTCAAATCACCTACATAACTGACTCTAGACTGGAATGGGATCATAGAATTAAGACTATCCCTAACAAGAATCGACGAACATTTCAACTCACTCTATTGAAAAATGCATCCCATTCAGTCTAGAATACTTGTCTTTATTGATTTACAGTCTTTTGCTTCTTCTTTATGTCACCAACAAATGAAAATCATGAACCCTAAAAAAGGCTGCGATCATGGGCTATTAGTTAGCAACCCCTAGGCTTAAAATCTGGGCCAAAGAAAGAAGGAGCTTTACAGGTTCCCTCTCCTAAATCATGACAGGCTCTCCCATTTGAGATTTAGCCCTACAGGTCAATGGCCATCTTTTGGAAAAGTCTTAAAGATTGGTTATTTTAGGATGGATTGCAGCTGGGTCTGCAGAGTGCTATGCAAGTGCAGTATATCATTCAAACTACAACATTCAATATCTTTTTAAATAAGTAAAAAAGACAGTTTTCCTAGTTTTTCTTACTTTAGGAATAAGGGATGTTGTAAAGATACACAAACAGTTGTAAAACACTCTTGAAGGCCTTCGTGATTTTCTACAGACGTAAATAGCATTTATGAACAAATAAAATCCACAAATATTTTTCTTTGGGTCTCCCATCTGAAATATAACATGTTGTGAATGTCAGTGACAGGTATGCGCAGAAAACATTTTATGAATTGGTTCCTTTGAAGCTACCTTACTGAACACATGTAACTATAATATAAAATGTACACGTTTGCAGTCACTGTGGGAACAAATCAGTTAAAATAATGAATAAAAAACATAAAGGGCCTGATTTAGATTTAGATAGTAATGCAAAATTATGTAATTTCTGTAAAAAGTGCTACAACTGGAGATGAACACACAGGATATATTTCCTCCACCACAGCGATGTTTAGTGGAGAACAATTTTCCAGTATGTATGTATGTATGTATTTCTGTATATAGTGATAATTGTATAGGGCATCCCTAGTCAGACAGAGTTTGGTACCTAATGGGTGAGGTGATGCTGTTCTACAAAGAGATGTCTCAAGTTTTTATCTTTATGTTAGGTGTCAGCTGGTGGGGGAAGTCTTTGAGGTTCATGTCTACTAACAAGACTTTAATCAAAGTTCTTTCGTATGATGGAGAACAAGAAGATCTCTATCTTTGTGGCATTGAGTTTAGGTACACTCTGGACATCCAGTTATGAATGAGCTTGTGGCAGGTATTTATGCAATTTTTGTTTGGTGAAAACCTAGCTGAAAGTCAGTGGAGTTCCATATAGCACCAGATGCAAAATGTAATCTATGTGTAATTGGAGGGATAGCTGGGTTTTGAGAGTGAGAATGGATTGTTACTGCATCATGATGTAGTGTTCTTTGACAGACATACCTTCAGCTTTGTCCTCAAGTGAAGAAAAGTTGGGGAGGTCCTAATGAATATGTGGATGTTGCTACAGATTCTTGTTGCATAGATGAAGAATTGCTCTTACCTTCTTTCTTGCTCTTCTCTGTCTTCTGTCTTTTGGTGTGTTGGCTGTGGGTGTGGCAAAACAGTCAGTTAGGTGGAGGTGCTGGTCGTGATGGCTTTGCAGATGATGGAACTAGCTTTGAAGAGGGTACAGACTGGCAAGAATAGCCAGTGGTGTTTCATTAGGGTGGGGATGATGTGGTCATATTACTTTAAACCCTTGAAGAGGCATGCTTCAGCATAGAGAATGACCTGAAGACCGGCCAGTATGGAGTCCATGGAACAGACTATTGCCCAAATAAGGACACAAGATTACAAGGGTTTGAACAGCAGTTCTGGAGTCACTCTCTGGGAGGAACAGTTTCACTTTCTATAGTAAAGATAACTGGCACCAGAACATCTTGGTTTTCTAAGAGATGTATTCCTTTAATGTAAGTTAGGTGTCAAGGGCTTTTCCAAGTGACTTGACAATGTGTGAAAGCTAGGCTCAGACCCGTCTAAGTTCAAGTCATTGAGCAAAATTGAGTTAGGTCGGTCAAGGTTATCAAGGAAATTGACCTGTCTCAGTTCCTTCTCTTGTCTTTTTCATGGAGCATTTGTTCTCAGAAAATAGGGGTTTAGGCTTGGAAGATTCAGTTTCACATGTCTTTTCAAGGGCCATCCTGATACAATAGATTCCACGATTTTAAAGGGCTACCTTGCAGTGGAAGTCCTCTAGAAGCCAGGTGATTTGTCGTTACCACTCTGTCAGACCCAAAACTTCGATACTGACAACAAAATATGGCAGGCTAATCATATTTTGTACATCTTTTCCTTTAAGTGCATTGGGCTTTAATAATTCGATTTTTTTTATTGTCTCATCAAGTAATCTTGCATCAGTAATATACAATATACCAAGAAAATGTTACATTTCCGAAAGGTGTTTGGGATGCATTTTCCTGCACCACAACCAAGTGACTGGTGGATCATAGATACTGCAGCATCTCCTTGTTTCAATGGCCAATAGCATCTGTTGTTCTAATGTACCTTGTCCACTGTTAAAAATATATATACATTTTTCTGTCCTAAAACAGTAATCACAAATTTGCTTCAAGAGGTTTTCATAAGAGAAAAAGTAATCCACAATTACCTTGCAGTACAGTGGAATACATATGCCTTTGAATGGAGTATTAATTTTTCCTAAGGTTTCTACTCTTTAGAGCAGCTCGTGGCGTGGTTCTTTTTTTTTTTTTTTTTTTAAATTTTTTTTATATAAATTTTTTATTTGGAGAGAGTATACAGAGTACAAAAAAAATACTTCATAAATAAAATATGGTCTTAATGATACATGTATAGAAAAGCTCAAATTTTTCGACATTTCATATATTTACAATATAAGAAGGAAAAAAAAAGAAGAGAGAATCTATGGCCATTCACTTCATATACAATGAGAAACAAAAGAAAATATAAGAGACGGGGAAGAGGCAAAACCATGCTACCTATGCCCGTGAGTTCTGTGCCCTTAAGCCAACCAATCCCTTCCAGCATTTTGCCTTGTGAGCCATTTATTCATCGGAGCCCAGATTTTCCTTCCTCTCTTGCTAGCGCGCCGGCCTTTGCAATTATACAGTGACCTTTCAAGATTATATATGGCCAGCAGACGGCCCAGCCAAGCATAATATGTAGGTGGATCAGCATCCTTCCATTGAGTAGCAACTAATAACCGGGCCACAGCTACTGAAACAAAAACAAATTCAAGCAACAATTAAGCGCCAAGACACCTATGGGTATTCGTGCGCTGTATAAATTCCACTAACATAACATAACATTCTTCCTTGAATCATGTTGTATTTTTTCATCGTGTCCAAGCAACATTAGTGTAGGGGATATGCTGATTATACTCCCTAGTGCAGCAGATAAAAATTCCTCCATTCCCTTTTTGAGAGGTTCTAATTTCTCGCAACCATGGAACATATGTATTGTGTCTGCTGGTCCTTGATCACATCGAGGACATTTATCATTCTCTCTTTTCCCCTAGCGACAGAGCTTTGCAGGAGTAAAATAAAGATCATAAATGGTATAATAATGTTGGGCTTTCAAATTAGCTGAAAAAAATGTCCCCTTCCCTAGTGCTAATGATTGGCAAAGGTCTACATCAGGGTCTCCTAATTTGATAGCCCATCTGGTTTCCACAATTTCCAGATAATCAGGAAGTGTATCAATCAATATTTTATATATATATTTGATTTTTATCTGGGGGTGAAACATAGCCTCCATTAAGGGTATCCTATTTGTGGAGATATTTTTCCTATTAATTTGATTTAGAAAGCTGGTAATCTGCCGATATTTAAAATATGTCCCAACCGCTATGCCATATCTTTGTTGTAGTTCAATGAATGAAAGCCTCTGATCATTTGAGAATAGATCCCCGATTTTAGAGATCCCCTTTTCTTCCCATAATTTACCCAAATTATCATACATTAATATGGGGAATAGGGGAGATCGCCACAAAGGTGTATATCTGTTAAACTTCGGAATTTGTATAAGTCCAACTATTTTACTCCAGACTTTCCACATTGCTTAAACCTAGTCTTCTTATAATAGCTGGCCTCAACTTGTCGGAGGAGTGTTCCCTGCGCTATCTTACCTATAGCCAGTTCATATATATATTGAATGCCCATATTTGCCACTTGGTGTCTATCTGTCATATACCCATTTCCTTATGAAATCACGAAGGTCATCTGCTGTAAGAAAGTTGCAAAATAATAAAAGCTAAGATTGGGGGCTGACCATCCACCTCGCTCTTGTGGTATTGTTAAAAATTTAAGGGATCGTCGGATTTTCGTGTATTTCCAAATGAAATTGCTAAAGATACCCTCCAATTTTTTTAGGAGCAGATCCTCAATTTCCAGCGGGATGGATCTAAACATATATAAAATCTTGGGTAACATGACCATTTTAACTATATTACATCTTCCTATAAGTGTAAGATGGAGTCTATCTAGTAATCGTAAATTCGTGCTGATCTTATTTATCATGGGCGACATGTTTATTTTTTATATTGCAGCTTATTTTTATCCCAAGATAGATTACCTCATCCTGTCTTCGGGGATCATTACAGGGAGTTTTAGAGTTGCAAATAATCTGCGTTTTCCCTGTATTCAATAAATAACCAGATTTCCGGCCGTAATCGCTGGCCAGTTTCTGAATTTGTATAATTGCTCTTTCTGGATCAGTGGTCACTACCGCCAGGTCGTCGGCATACGCCATTATCTTTGAGTCATAGCCATTACAACAGAGTGGAGTAATCGTCTGGTCTTGAAGAATTTGGTCTATAAAGATATCGATATATAGGGCAAAAAATATGGGTAAACAAGGGCAGCCCTGCCTTGTTCCTCTTGCAATTTCAATTCGGCTTGACTCTAAACCCATTATATGTAGCTTTGCATATGGTCTGTGGTACATTGCCTGTATAGCTTTTATAAAATCTGGCCCAAACCCTCTTTGTGCCATAATAGCCCATAAGTATTGCCATGAGACTCAATCAAATGCCTTCTCTGCATCTAGGAGGATCATAGCCATCTTCTCTCCTGTTACCTCGGTTATATCAAACAGGGCTATAGCACGTCTGATGTGATCTGTTGTGCCTCTTCCTGGTATAAAGCCGTGTTGCCACGGTGAGACTAGATGAGCTATGATCCTTCCTAATCGAGTCGCAAAACTTTTGGAATATAATTTAGTATCCACATTCATGAGGGATATGGGTCTGTAAAATGCTGGATTATCAGGGGGCTTTCCCTTTTTTTTAAAAACCACAATATCTGCTCCTTGCCAGGATTCCGGGGGAACCCCACTGTATTGAATACCAAGGAACAGATCTAAAAGAAGCAGAGCTATATCGTCCTGAATTGCTTTATAAAATTCCAAAGGAATTTTGTCGGGGCCGGCCGCTTTTCCTGGGGCCATAAACTGTAGGGCAGATACTACCTCTTCTATTGTAATCTCTTTTTCCATTTCCTGCTTCATTTCTTCACTAACCCTACATTGATTTCCCAGAATTGTTTCGTTTTCATTGAGTAAAAGAGGATCGAGATTATCTTGTCGATATAGATCTATGTAAAACTTCTCGAAGACCTTGATAATATCTTTTATATCTGTAAGGGGTGTACCATCCTGTCTTTTGACTTCGGTTATATTATTCCTAGCACCTCTCTGTTTAGTTCGTAAAGCCAACATTTTGCCCACGGATTCCCCATACTCATAACTCTCGTATTTGTGTGCCTGAAAGGCTGCTGCCCCTTTCTTACTATAGTAACTATTAATTTCAGCTTTGGCTACCACTATTTCCTGCCGCAATGATATCTCCATAGCCTCTTGTTTTTGCCTAATCGCACATGTGTGTTGTTTTTCTAATTCTCCCAGGCCTTCGATCAAAACATTAATCTCTTCTTTCTCTTGTTTTCTGGTCCTACCAACAAAGCTAATTGTCTCCCCCCGAAGGCCTGCCTTGAAGCTATCCCAAACTATACATCGCGATGAGCTAAAACGATTCATCGCGTAATACTCTATCGCCCATTGTCTGATATATTTCAAATATCGCTCATTAGTTAATAATGTCCTGTCAGATGTACATTTACTTTGTAGATGGTCTCTGGTTTGAAGTACAAGTTCCATGATTAGTGGGTTATGGTCAGATAACAATCTAGGCAGTTTCTTTATCGCTGCGACCGCAAGCAGCGATGAAGAAACCAAAAAATAATCTAATCTGACGTACTTCTTATGGGGGTTTGAAAAGTAAGTATATCCTGGGTCGGTAGGGTGTTTTGCTGCCCACACATCCAGCAAAACGTGACTAGTCCTTAGAGCAGATAGAGCCTTATGAACATGTGGTTTTCTGCCCAGATATTTATATAATTGAGCACTGCTTGCTTCATAATTGATATTCAAGTCTCCACATACTATTAATGGGGCTGGCCATGATGCTTATTCAATTTCTAAATCATTGAAAACTTGTGGATCGTCTTGATTCGATCCGTATATTGTACAGACTGTCAAACCGACGGGAAGTAGTGCAATAGCCCATCTCCCCCATTTGTCCTCCAAGACACGTTTACTATTCCTGACATGAATCGTTACCCCTCTAATAGTCGAGGTTTGAGTAGAGCATGCTACAAGGGAGTAGCCCTTGATAATTAAAATATCTCGCTTACTCCAGGTAATATGCGTTTCTTGTTGGCATATTGTATCAGCTTTTAGTGTTCTCAGAGCTTCTGCAACACGAATACATTTTGCTTTATCGTTCAGGCCCCCAACATTAATTGAACAAATATTGATTTTATCCATTTACATTGTATGATTCTCTCAACTTTGACTGCATTTGATTAGTTTTATTTGCTCTCTCAGATCTCCAAATTATGTGCTCTCCAAATTTTCTGCTCTCCCTCCACCCTGTGCCCAACCCCCTTAAACCCTCTATTCCCCCTCCCCTCCTTCTACACCCTACCCTTGCCCCCGCCCCCCGTGCCCTTGGAACCCTCCCCCCTCCCTTGTTGAAAGGCATCCAGACTGATCCCAGTCTGTGGTGATGATTGCTGCTCCCTGATCAAAAGATAAATACTTGTCCTATTCTTGTCTGTTCCTGTCTGCATTAGGCCAAAATTAATGAGCGCCTGACAAACCTTGAAACCAGGACAGAAACTTTGGAGAATGACCTGGCCGACACACGAACTAGTACCGCCGCTCACGATGCACAACTAATCGATATACAATGGAAATTAGAAGATTATGAAAATCGGCAGCGCCGAAATAATCTGCGGGTACTAGGCGTGCCGGAGGGAAAGGAAGGGTCAGATCCCCGGTCATACATGGTTGATATGTTATCCAAGTCGTTTCCAGACTTGGACAGATGGAATTGGGCACTGGAAGTGCAGAGGGCACACCGGGTCCCATTCAACCTCAAGCAGCCATTGAGATCGGATGCAAAACCATGTGCTATGTTGGTTTACTTCGGTAACTTTCTCTTGCGTCAGTCTATTTATGACAAAGCCAGACCAACAACAAAACGTAGTGGAGGGGACTATTCTTTTTTCGTTCAACCGGATTTCTGCCATTTCACGGTAGAGCGACGGTGGCGTCTAAGCCAGATGATCAAACCGTTTCAAGACTTGGGGGGGCAAGCCTTCTTGTTGTATCCTGCTCGCCTGAAAGTAACCAAGGGAGATCACACTCGTTTTTTTTCTTCCGAGGTAAAGGCTAAGGAGTATCTGGAGAGCTGGGATCTGAAATCTTAGATCAATAAACATAACAATAGGGCTACATATGTAGCATCAAACTACAAATGGAAGGACAGTTGAGTAATTTGCTTATCCCACATATGTAGACTTTAAGTTTATGTTGGTATATAATTGCCATGGGCTCCTTCTTTCTTCTTATATTTTTTTTCCTCTGTCTGAAATGATTAAAATTAGTTTTTTTTTTTTTTTTTTTTTTCTTTTTTGGCTCGTGACGTGGTTCTAATGATATGTCTTTGAATGGAGTATTAATTTTTCCTAAGGTTTCTACTCTTTAGAGCAGCTCGTGACGTGGTTCTAATGAGACTGAAAAGGGTCATGGAACATAGCACTGCCACTGGCGCGATGCTGGAGACAAGAATCCACTCCAAGCCTTACCGACCCTAGCAATTTTGAACATTTTTCGTAAGTACGGGCATGAATGTCGCAGGGGTCACGCCAGGCTCACCCACCACTAATATAAACTTTGATGAAAGATCGGCAAGATTTAAGGATAGGTAATTGGGCTGGAAACAGAGGACAAAGGGCTTTAGTGTTTCATCACCTGGAAATTATGTTGCTCTGATATTCATAACTGAAATGAGAACTGCTTGCAAAACAGCGCTTTTAAGTTAGCCAGGAACCGAAAAAGCCGGTTATGAGCAACCACAAATGGCCGTAATGTGGTGAGTTGATGGGTATCTCATCATCAAGGTCTAACAAGCTTTTCTGTGTGAGTTCTTGTGATGGCATAAGAAACAGAGACTAGGGTCGTGCATTAGACATCATACAGGCGATATCTGTTGGGTAATGTGCACTGATTACATAGATAAACTGTAATGAGCATTATTGAAAAGCGAGGTAGAGTTACAGTGGGAGGGGGTAGGCACAGAGTAAAAGGGATGGAGTAAAGAGAGAGCAGTAGAATGTTTGCGTCCCAGATGTAAGGCGTGAAATGGCATAAAGCTCTTGCCTTTTACTTGCTGTTGCTATTAACTTCTACTAAACCAGAGACAGAAAAATCACGGATCTCATTTTGTAAAATAATAAGTGCCAGGGTCTAAGGTATAGATTGGGACAGAAAAAAAATAGGCCCGGACACCAAAATGAAACCGGATATCTTAAAAGGAGCCCACATTTCCACAGCAGGGCGCTTTTGAACTTTTAAAGACACTTTGTATAGGTGTTTGGCAAGGTACGGGAGAGTGTATGCATTTGTGCTTGCTGGTCTAAAAAAGAACCCACCAGAGCATAACATAGGCTCAAAAACACTCAGAAAACCAGCCCACACACTGACCTGTCAGACCAACTCTTCTGATCTTACTGGAATTCCCTATCTGCCACTACGACCCTAGAGGCCATCTTGGATGATGCCAGGCACCGGCTAAACCTGCTCTGCTGAATGCCATTGCCACCCACCGGCTAGCTCACTTTTTTTAGTCCAAATCCGTATATTCAGAATTTTCGATTTAACAAAAATGACTACACCCTAGTATCACTAGCACCAGATTGGCAAAGGTACAATGTGCTCGCTTTTGTGGGAGTATTATTTTTCTGGTTTGTAGTGCCAGACATGCATTGCATGCTTGCCAATTAAAACAAACCATTCCTCATTCAAGAGAGCTAAAAGGGGTGCAGAGTGAGGAGATGAGGAAGTACAATAAAAAATTACATAGAAGCAGTGCTTGATTTGAGACGGTGGTTTCCAGTGCTCGGCACCGGCACTTAATTGTTGGCACCGGCACTTATGCCAGGTGCTATTTGCATAATTTAGAGATGAGCAGACCAGCAATTATTTATTCATTCAGTATGCATTAAAAACAACTAATACCTGCTGCCCATGCTATTTTTTTTTAATAGCTTTGGGGACTTGGAATAGTTTGAATTGTCACACTTGTAGCAGTGTGCTGGTTAGTAGTTATGTAGGTTCGCTGGCAGTGGAAATGGGTGGTGCAAGCTGCGGAGGCCTCCCGATTACAGCCCTGGCACTTATTTGTTTTTAAATTAAGCACTGCATAGAAGTCATGTACATGCAGTCTCTCTCTTTCACTCACTCTGACACACACACATGCGCACACACACACACACAGACACACACACACCCGCCCCATCGCAGGCAGATCATTGCAGTATGCAACATTAGCCATCTCATTCGGATGGAAACTTGTGCCTAAATGTGCTACATTGAACAATCTATTGCCCGCTTCTTTCAAGCTCTTTTCATGGCTCGGACAGATTTGAGGAGCTTCAAGCACCTTATTTACTTTTCAAATCATTGTTCTTTGCCCTAGCCCATCAGCACCCCAAGCACTTCCCCAGAGGTCTGCCCATCAGTGTGCTTCCTTAGCCCTCTCACCTACCCCGCCCACAGCTTCTTATCACTGCTAGATGCGTGGATGCCTGGCCGCCTCTCTACAATCTCCTTGTATAACCACTGACTCCCATCTGGGCAAAGCCAATATACACACAAAAGAGAACTAAGAGCAGCAATGTAAAGAAATACAGAGGGGTTCTGATCCCATACAGAAATACAGAGGAAGCCCACCCCTTACCCCCTCCCACCCACGCACAGTTGCCCCGTCCAAATTACTTCTAATTATGTCTAATAGATAAAGAGTTTTTACCTTGAAATTATATGATGTCACTAGAAGTAAGAACAAAGTTGCAGTAGTAACGTTTTAAATAACATGGTGGGGCCAATGCACTAACGATTTTGTTGTTTTGCAAGCCTACAGTTCGCAAAATCACAGGCTTTGTGACCACAAAGTCCAAAGTCGCAATATATCAAAGGCACATTGCAATTCACAAATGTCTTTACGGGTCGCAGTGTACACTTTGAAATCCATTATGAATCGTTAGGAAATTTGGCTGAAATAGGAGTCCCCTCATCCTAACGATTCACAATGTTTCAGTTTAGTTTCAAAAGTCCTTTATTTGTTTTTTTCATACCCATAAAGCTCAAGGAATAAAATATAGGGGGCATATTAGCAAGACCGGCGATAATGGGCTTGCTAATATGCGTTATAGAATTCCAATAGAAGGCCAGGTTAGACGTCCTGCACATCTAACCTGGGCTTCTATTGGAATTACTATGCATATTAGCAAGCCCATTATCGCCGTTTTAGCGGCAGTTTCCTGCCGCTAAAGCGGCGATAATTTTATCGCCGGTCTTGCTAATATACCCCATACTTTTATCACATAATAAAATATTCAATGTACTAAAGTTAAAAGTTGTAGGGGCATATTAGCAAGACCTGCGATAAAATTATCGCCGTTTTAGCGGCAGGAAACTGCCGCTAAAACGGCGATAATGGGCTTGCTAATATGCGTTATAGAATTCCAATAGAAGCCCAGGTTAGATGTCCTGCACATCTAACCTGGGCTTCTATTGGAATTCTATAACGCATATTAGCAAGCCCATTATCGCACGTTTTAGCGGCAGTTTCCTGCCGCTAAAGCGGCGATAATTTATCGCCGGTCTTGCTAATATGCCCCGTAATCTTTCCCATAAAATAGTTCATGTTCTATTTGCAGTGTTTAACCTAAATATTAGACACTCAATTCTGGTAAATTAATTTAATTTAGAAAAACTATCCTTTGTGTGGCCCTTTGGCTATAATGAGTTCGCTTTTCGGAGGAGGTTGCTAATTTGTATAAGAAATGTAACCCCTCGGCAGGTAAAGATGTTAGATGTGCCCTCCATCCAGCGGATTACGGCTTGCCTGCAGGTGCGAATATTGTGGGGCATATTAGCAAGAAGAGGCGATAATCATCGCTAACCCTGGTTAGCGTGATTTTTTTTATCGCCGGCTATCGCTGGAATATATCGCCACACTAACGCTGTATTAGCAACGATTAGCGCTATGGCGATGAATACTCCAGCGATAGCGGGGGTAATGGGCCAACATCGCTGAAAAACCAGCGATGTTGCATGGAGAAGGGAGAACACCTTGCTGATACGACCCTGTGGTCGTATCAGCATAATCCACCCCCCATGTTAGGTATGGCTAACACCTGCTAATTGCAGGTGTTAAATAAATGGCGATGACCCCGGTTAGCGCGACTTTTCACGTCGCTAACTGGGGCCATAGCCACCTTGCTAATAGGCGATAGGCCTGTTAGCGAGTGTTTCCCAGGTTTGTTCGTCGGGAACGCCCACTTTGCATGTCATTAGCGATAAATATCGCTGACATGCAAAGCGGTAAAAACGGGCGCTAATGCCCGCAAACTGTCGCTAACTGCTGTTAGAGACAGTTTGCTGATAGGGCGATATAAATATCGCCGCTTTAGCGGCAAAAAGTGCCGCTAAAGCGGCGATAGTGCCCTTGCTAATATGCCCCTTAGTTCATTAAAAATTGGTTTAAGGAGTGTCCTTCTTAAGTCCTCAACTATGGGGCATACGCACATCAAGTGGCCTATAGATTCGTTATGGTATCCACTTAGGCGACAGTTTTCATTATAATTTATGCCTTTCCAAGTCGGTAGCAAGTCCTTGGAGTCGTGTGCTCCTAACCGATACTGGATGAAACTCCTTTTTAACTCTAAATGAAAATGTGCTGATACGATTCACAATGGAATGTAACAATGGCTTGCCATCACAATTGCAAACTATTGATTGGGTACCAAACACCTAAATTTGGATGGTAATAACTCACAAAGAGGAAACTGTCCATGAGGTACAACTTCTACTTTGTGAATGCGAGCTCTGGGAATTGGGGACAGCATACAATAGTTGTGGGGACCGATACATACCCCCCCCCCCCGAAGTCCTTCGTGTCATACCAGATTTGTTTTCTGATATGGCACCTGTCCCTTTAAGACAATGGGGTACCAGATGCCTAACATCACGTCTTACATTAGGAGGAGATTATATCATTTTACAGCTCTATTAGCATACGAGTTGCGTAGCGCTTCCAAGTAGCGCTTCCAAAACCCTCGTAATCCGTGTGCCTGTCCTGCTTAAGCATTTTAACACACCCTTGACTCCCTCTAAAGTAGATGGTACAATAAGGTCAAAACAGCACCAATGAGACACACTGAACCATAAAGGATGAAATCAATTGATATCACCCAAAAGGGAAGCTAAAAATCAATATTTAATCAAATACAAGAAAAATGTAATTATATATATTGAAAGAAGTGTGGAGTTTAACTCTGAACAAAATTATGGTAGTATCAAAACCCCAGGACATCACACACTAACCACTGAAATATTAACCCGGGACAGCCTATTTTCAATGACAATTTCAGTGCAGTGGAATGAAGTACGCGTAATGAATGAGACATGTTTACTTCATCGCACCTGCTTGCTCACTGTGGGCCAGATGGACAAATCATTTTAATGGTCGCAAACACTCCACTTTGGCGTTTGCATCCATTAAAATGCCTATGTACTGATCCCATTTTAGGAGTCAGAAAATTGTTTTAGACTCCTAAAAGGATACCTAATGGATATCGATTCGGTATCTGAAAGGAGCGTGTTGTGAGAGTCTTTCCAAATACTGAATCAGCATCTTATGTGTCAAAGTCCAGAATCCGATCGTAAAACATTGAGATTTTATCGACACATAAAAAGAGGCGGTAATGCATTCGCAAAAGTAAAGGGAGCCCCTTGCCCTTCATGAATGCAAATAAAAAAGGTTGCTGAAGAGTAAGTAGGCAGTGGTCCAGGAGACCACTGCCAACTCTTTAAAAAAAAAAAACATTTCCTTTTATATGCAGTTCCAATACCGGGAAACGCGCTGCATTTAAAAAAAGTTTGCTTCATTAAAAAGCAATTGCAGATATGGTTGAATGCTGACCCCAGCAGGCCACCATCCCATTGATTTTTAAAAATCCTAGTGAGTTGCAATTTGCAACTCACCTCTTTAATAGTCACGAGCAGTTCAGATTCCGGCCCACTATGATTCAGAATTTTAAGAACTAACTAACCTATTAGTGCATAGGTCGCTTCTTCAAATTTTTTACTGGTTACAAAAATACTGGTTGCAGCCAGATATTCGTACATTCGGCCCTGAGTCATTAAATGCATTGCGAAAAGCACAGAATGGTAACAGTGAACAGTGATTTCCCATGTGTTCTGTGTTGCTGTGCAGGTGGTCCACTGAACCTTCAGGGGGTCATAAAGACACCCACAATGGAGGTTGCAGCTAAACGCTCATGGAAGACTTCAGGTTATCCAGCACGTGGAAGAGTGTAGGGTGCTTCTGTAGACAGCAGCAGTGCAGCTCCTACTGTATTGTCAGTGACTCTACAGGGACATCTCTGGACTTCATTCAGAAGAGAGCCAGGGGTCTGGAACTGCACCCATTATGAAGGGGTTCCCTGGGAGGAGCCTGTATTTTCTGTGCTACCTCACAATGGGTGAACTCCGGGGTACCTTTCATGCTCCACCATACAGGGCAAGATGTGATATTGATGTAGTTCACTGTGAGTTTCATCACATATCACCCCCACAACCTATTGCTTCATGCTGTCTTCCAAAGGTGTATTTCATGTCTGCTCTCACAACTTTACTGCTGGCAAGCAGAGATAACACAGACTTGGGGGCATATTAGCAAGAATGGCGTTAAAATTATCGCCGCTTTAGCGGCAGGAAGCTGTTGCTAAAGCGGCGATAATGGGCTTGATAATATGCCCTTGAGAATTCCAATAGAAGCCCAGGATCACAGCAGAACATGGGCTTCTATTGGTATTCTCAAGGGCATATTATCAAGCCCATTATCGCCGTTTTAGCGGCAGTTTCCTGCCGCTAAAGCAGCGATAATTTTAACGCCGTTCTTACTAATATGCCCCTCAGTTTGTTTCTGTGCTGTGGCCCAAAGAACACAAGCTCTCATTACTATATACACATGTTCGACAGCGCCAGGATACCCTTTGGGCGACAGTGCGCTATACAAGTGTTTAATACAATACAATACAATACAATATAATTAAGAAACAGAGTCGAAGACATTACAGAAATAACCTGCAAGTATTTTGCCTTCCCAAGAAAACGTACGCAAAAATGTGTATGGAATGAAAGCATAAATCTTATAGTTGGCTGGTTTTATATATATTTTTGCGCTGGAAGGCCATTCACAGCATACAGTGCCATTGGAAAATCAAATACAAACTGAAGAGACGAAAAGTTTCAAGCTTTTTTGGGGTTAAATAAAGAATGTCTGTGGATCACCTACTAGATTCACATTTATTTTTCTTATCCTGCTGTAACCCCTAATGTCTATAGTTGATAAATCCCAATAAAACATTTTTAATTACTAGATGCATATTTATTCAGGTGTGCTTGTAATGCGCCTTCAACAAGAGTCTATTCCTAACACGAAGGCCACAGGTTTGCATGCCAGTTATGTGGTGCACGGAGTAGTCTAGTTTAAAAATGCGTTCTTTGTGTATTTGTTTATTGGACTCCACATAAACCCTTTTCCTGAATGATTAGGTCTTTTGTTATGAACCAGTACTTTAATAATGAATTTTAACAGAAACCATGCGAATACTGTGTGAATAGATATTTGCTTCAGCGAATAAGTATTAATTGTTCTGAATGCATATTCTTTGGTGAGAGCCAACTTTCCTAGATTCAGACATGCTTAATTGGTTCAAATGTACATTGGTTATAAAGCATCTACCTTTGGTTGCCCTTCATTACAGTGAAAGTTCTGTTCCTGCTAGATAAGAAAAATGGCTTAATACCTGCTCAGAAAAAACCCATTGAATTTAGACCAAGGAATAACTGAGTCTGAGTAACTTACATTGGTAATTATTTTGTAGAGAACAGTGCAGGTGTTTTAGGATGCTAACTGACTAGAACTTTGCTTTTCATGCACAAGTCCAAATTACGCGTCAGTCCAGAACTAAATTATTTTCAATTTCTATTCTGCTTTTCTCTAATTGCTGGAGCAATTGTCACATTTTTTTAATATACACCTGGGCAACGTAGATTACATGTGCAGGTCAGCTTTGTTGAAATTTTATACAAAATGCTTCGAAAAATGTGTGACTTAAGGTGATGTGTGAATAGTTCCAAGTTAAATAGTGTTCAAATCTAGCTTGAAAATCATGTTTTAAACTATGAAATTGGTGATCACAATTCACCAATCTTGAAATTTATAAACAAAACTGTTCCCGCTGAAAAGTACATCATGTAAATGTAAATGTCCAGTATTTGTAAAGCGCGAACAATTACCCGACTGGTAGGTCGCTCCCCCACCACACAGCTCCGTCTGTGTGCCCTGCTGCTGCCCCTGATTGTGCTCGTTTTTTTCCTTTCTGTGCCCCCTTGCTGCCCCTGATTGTGATCGTTTTTTCCTTTCTGTGCCCCCTTGCTGCCCCTGATTGTGATCGTTTTTTCCTTTCTGTGCCCCCTTGCTGCCCCTGATTGTGATCGTTTTTTCCTTTCTGTGCCCCCTTGCTGCCCCTGATTGTGATCGTTTTTCCTTTCTGTGCCCCCTTGCTGCCCTTGATTGTGATCGTTTTTCCTTTCCCCTGATTGTGATCGTTTTTTCCTTTCTGTGCCCCCTTGCTGCCCCTGATTGTGATCGTTTTTCCTTTCTGTGCCCCCTTGCTGCCCCTGATTGTGATCGTTTTTCCTTTCTGTGCCCCCTTGCTGCCCTTGATTGTGATCGTTTTTCCTTTCTGTGCCCCCTTGCTGCCCCTGATTGTGCTCGTTTTTCCTTTCTGTGCCCCCTTGCTGCCCCTGATTGTGCTCGTTTTTTCCTTTCTGTGCCCCCTTGCTGCCCCTGATTGTGATCGTTTTTCCTTTCTGTGCCCCCTTGCTGCCCCTGATTGTGCTCGTTTTTCCTTTCTGTGCCCCCTTGCTGCCCCTGATTGTGCTCGTTTTTTCCTTTCTGTGCCCCCTTGCTGCCCCTGATTGTGATCGTTTTTTCCTTTCTGTGCCCCCTTGCTGCCCCTGATTGTGCTCGTTTTTCCTTTCTGTGCCCCCTTGCTGCCCCTGATTGTGCTCGTTTTTTCTTTTCTGTGCCCCCTTGCTGCCCCTGATTGTGATCGTTTTTCCTTTCTGTGCCCTCTTGCTGCCCCTGATTGTGCTCGTTTTTTTCCTTTCTGTGCCCCCTTGCTGCCCCTGATTGTGATCGTTTTTTCCTTTCTGTGCCCCCTTGCTGCCCCTGATTGTGCTCGTTTTTCCTTTCTGTGCCCCCTTGCTGCCCATGATTGTGCTCGTTTTTCCTTTCTGTGCCCCCTTACTGCCCCTGATTGTGCTCGTTTTTCCTTTATGTGCCCCCTTGCTGCCCCTGATTGTGATCTTTTTTTCCTTTCTGTGCCCCCTTGCTGCCCCTGATTGTGATCGTTTTTCCTTTCTGTGCCTGTTTCCCGCCGCTGCGCCCTGCGGCCCCGCCCCCTCACTGCCCATTCGCTGCCCCATTCCCTGCTCCTCCCTCCCACCTCCCCATTTATGGCGGCCGCTGCGTGGTGAAGAGAGCGACCCCTGACCTTGACTGGTAGGTCGCTCCCCACCACACAGCTCCGTCTGTGTGCCCTGCTGCTGCCCCTGATTGTGCTCGTTTTTTCCTTTCTGTGCCCCCTTGCTGCCCCTGATTGTGATCGTTTTTTCCTTTCTGTGCCCCCTTGCTGCCCCTGATTGTGATCGTTTTTCCTTTCTGTGCCCCCTTGCTGCCCCTGATTGTGATCGTTTTTCCTTTCTGTGCCCCCTTGCTGCCCCTGATTGTGATCGTTTTTCCTTTCTGTGCCCCCTTGCTGCCCTTGATTGTGATCGTTTTTTCCTTTCCCCTGATTGTGATCGTTTTTTCCTTTCTGTGCCCCCTTGCTGCCCCTGATTGTGATCGTTTTTTCCTTTCTGTGCCCCCTTGCTGCCCCTGATTGTGATCGTTTTTCCTTTCTGTGCCCCCTTGCTGCCCTTGATTGTGATCGTTTTTCCTTTCTGTGCCCCCTTGCTGCCCCTGATTGTGCTCGTTTTTTCCTTTCTGTGCCCCCTTGCTGCCCCTGATTGTGCTCGTTTTTCCTTTCTGTGCCCCCTTGCTGCCCCTGATTGTGATCGTTTTTCCTTTCTGTGCCCCCTTGCTGCCCCTGATTGTGCTCGTTTTTTCCTTTCTGTGCCCCCTTGCTGCCCCTGATTGTGCTCGTTTTTCCTTTCTGTGCCCCCTTGCTGCCCCTGATTGTGATCGTTTTTTCCTTTCTGTGCCCCCTTGCTGCCCCTGATTGTGCTCGTTTTTTCCTTTCTGTGCCCCCTTGCTGCCCCTGATTGTGCTCGTTTTTTCTTTTCTGTGCCCCCTTGCTGCCCCTGATTGTGATCGTTTTTTCCTTTCTGTGCCCTCTTGCTGCCCCTGATTGTGCTCGTTTTTTTCCTTTCTGTGCCCCCTTGCTGCCCCTGATTGTGATCGTTTTTCCTTTCTGTGCCCCCTTGCTGCCCCTGATTGTGCTCGTTTTTCCTTTCTGTGCCCCCTTGCTGCCCATGATTGTGCTCGTTTTTTCCTTTCTGTGCCCCCTTACTGCCCCTGATTGTGCTCGTTTTTCCTTTATGTGCCCCCTTGCTGCCCCTGATTGTGATCTTTTTTCCTTTCTGTGCCCCCTTGCTGCCCCTGATTGTGATCGTTTTTCCTTTCTGTGCCTGTTTCCCGCCGCTGCGCCCTGCGGCCCCGCCCCCTCACTGCCCATTCGCTGCCCCATTCCCTGCTCCTCCCTCCCACCTCCCCATTTATGGCGGCCGCTGCGTGGTGAAGAGAGCGACCCCTGACCTTGACTGGTAGGTCGCTCCCCCACCACACAGCTCCGTCTGTGTGCCCTGCTGCTGCCCCTGATTGTGCTCGTTTTTTCCTTTCTGTGCCCCCTTGCTGCCCCTGATTGTGATCGTTTTTTGCTTTCTGTGCCCCCTTGCTGCCCCTGATTGTGATCGTTTTTCCTTTCTGTGCCCCCTTGCTGCCCCTGATTGTGCTAGTTTTTTCCTTTCTGTGCCCCCTTGCTGCCCCTGATTGTGCTCGTTTTTCCTTTCTGTGCCCCTTGCTGCCCCTGATTGTGCTCGTTTTTCCTTTCTGTGCCCCCTTGCTGCCCCTGATTGTGATCGTTTTTCCTTTCTGTGCCCCCTTGCTGCCCCTGATTGTGATCGTTTTTCCTTTCTGTGCCCCCTTGCTGCCCCTGATTGTGATCGTTTTTCCTTTCTGTGCCTGTTTCCCGCCGCTGCGCCCCTGCGGCCCCGCCCCCTCACTGCCCATTCGCTGCCCCATTCCCTGCTCCTCCCTCCCACCTCCCCATTGCCGCTGGCGCGCCGAAGGCGCGCCTAAGGCAAGCCCGTCTGCGTCCGCGCCGTGGCCGCGCCCAGCGCCAGACCCCCTGGTCCGGGCATCCCCGCGCCCGCCACATCAACAGACGCCGATACGACGCCAGCACCCTCCACGCGCTCAACCCCGGAAAAGATCACGCCTGCTACCAGGCCACCCCGAAGCGCACCCAAGGGCCCTTCACCCGCCCCGCCAAACCACCGCCCAGGAAAGAACCCAACTACCTCAGATGCATCCTCCTCAACACCCGCTCCGCCCGCAAACACGCCATCGAACTCTGGGACCTTCTCGACTCAACCTCCCCAGACGTCGCATTCCTGACGGAGACCTGGCTGAATCCCGCTTCAGCCCCCGACATCGCCATTGCCATCCCGGACGGATACAAGATCACCCGCAGGGACCGCACCAACGGAGTCGGAGGAGGCATCGCCATCGTCCACAGGAACACCCTCAGAGTCTCAACCAACACAGACGACACCCTCAGCACCGCCGAACACATGCACTTCCAGATCCACACCGATCCCAACACCACCCTCAGAGGAACCCTCATCTACAGACCCCCCGGACCCCGACCACAGTTCAGCGATTCCATTGCTGACTTCGTCAGCACACACGCCATCGCCTCCACGGACTACATCCTCCTCGGGGACCTGAACTTCCACCTCGAGAACAACAAGGACACCAACTCCACCACCCTGATCGACAACCTCGCCACCCTCGGACTCAGACAGCTCGTGACTACACCCACCCACGCCGCCGGCCACACGCTAGACTCCATCTTTTCCGCAAGCCCACACGTCTCCTTCAACCACACCTCCGAACCCCACCTGACTGACCACCACTGCATCCACTTCACCTACAGGAAGCCCACCACGCACCACCGCACCGAACAAATGCCTTGCCGCTGCTGGAGCAGAGTCACGGAAGACCAGCTAACCACAACCCTCGCCCTGAGCCCACCCGCCGAACCCTCCGACCCCGACACCGCCGCCCGCAACCTCAGACAGTGGATCGACGACTGCGCCAACACCCTCGCCCCGCTCAAGAATCCGCCCAACAGCCACACCAGCAAGAAAGCCACCTGGTTCACCGAAGACCTCCAGGCCTCCAAACGAACATGCCGAAAACTGGAGAAGATCTGGCTCCACGAACGGACAGCGGACAGCTACGCCGCCCACAAGAGCGCCACCCGCAATCACCATCACCTCATCAGATCCGCCAAAGGGCCTCACTCAAAGACCGCCTAGACAACAACGCACACAACAGCAAAGAGCTCTTCAACATCGTGAAGGAACTCTCCAACCCCAGCTCCAACACCAACGACATCCAGCCGTCGCAAGACCTGTGCGACTCACTGGCCACCTCCTTCCACCGCAAAATCGCCGACATCCACGACAGCTTCAACACCACGACCGCCCCGGCAACCACCGAGACCACTGCCCCCACAACCACCAACCGCCTGCTCTCCTGGACCAACATCAACGACGAGGACACCAGCGAGATCATGAACACCATCTACTCCGGTTCACCGCTAGACCCGTGCCCTCACCACATCTTCAACAAAGCCAGTACAGCCATCGCGCCCCATCTCCGGAAAATAATCAACATCTCCTTCGAGACAGCAACCTTCCCGGAAAGCTGGAAGCACGCCGAGATCACCGCCTTACTCAAGAAACCCAAGGCAGACCCCAAGGACCTCAAGAACTTCCGACCCATCTCTCTGCTTCCGTTCCCCGCGAAGGTCACCGAGAAAATCGTCAACAAACAACTGACCCGCTACCTCGAGGAGAACAACATCCTGGACCCTTCCCAGTCCGGCTTCCGCAGCAACCACAGCACCGAAACCGCCCTCATCGCCGCCACCGATGACATCAGGACCCTGCTAGACAACGGAGAAACAGCAGCCCTCATCCTCCTGGACCTATCAGCCGCCTTCGACACGGTCTGCCACCACACACTACGAACACGCCTTCACGACGCCGGGATCCAAGAGAAGGCCCTGGACTGGACCACATCCTTCCTTTCCGGCAGAACACAAAGCGTCCGCCTCGCCCCCTTCCGATCCAAGGCCACCAAGATCATCTGCGGCGTACCCCAAGGCTCCTCCCTCAGCCCAACGCTGTTCAACATCTACATGGCACCCTCGCCCACGTCGCCCGACAGCACAACCTCAACATCATCTCCTACGCCGACGACACCCAGCTGATCCTCTCCCTCACCAAAGACCCTCACACCGCCAAAGCCCACCTCCACGAAGGAATGAAGGCCGTCGCCGAATGGATGAGGACCAGCCGCCTGAAGCTGAACTCGGACAAGACGGAGGTCCTCATCCTTGGTTCCAACCCTTCAGCCTGGGACGACTCCTGGTGGCCAACATCACTGGGAACAGCCCCGCCACCCACCGACCACGTACGCAACCTAGGGGTCATCCTCGACCCCACCCTCTCCATGACTAAGCAGGTCAACGCCGTTTCCTCATCCTGCTTCAACATCCTCCGAATGCTCCGCAGGATCTTCAAGTGGATCCCCACCGAAACAAGAAAAACAGTCACCCAGGCCCTCGTCACCAGCAGGCTGGACTACGGAAATGCCCTCTACGCAGGAACGACGGCTAAGCTCCTGAGACGGCTGCAATGCATCCAGAACGCCTCTGCACGTCTTATCCTCGACATCCCCTGACGCAGCCACATCACACCCCACCTGAGAGACCTGCACTGTCTCCCTGTCAACAAGAGGATAACCTTCAAGCTCCTCACCCACACACACAAAGCACTCCACAACTCCGGACCAGCCTACCTCAACAGACGACTCAGCTTCTACACCCCCACCCGCCAGCTCCGCTCGACCAGCCTCGCCCTCGCCACAGTCCCCCGCATCCGGAAAACGACCGCCGGCGGCAGATCCTTCTCCCACCTCGCCGCCAAGACCTGGAACACCCTCCCCACCAACCTCCGACAGACCCAAGACCTACTGGCCTTCAGAAGACTCCTCAAGACCTGGCTCTTCGATCAGTAGCAGCACCACCCCCCTCTTCCCCCAGCGCCTTGAGACCCTCGCGGGTATGTAGTGCGCTTTATAAGTGACATGATTGATTGATTGATTGATTGAAGGCGCTGGGGGCCGTTGGGAAGATTAAGCGAGCTATTGCCCAGAGTCACATGGTGCTGGGCTGATCTGCCGCCGGCACCGGGGATCGAACCGTGAGCCCCCGGGTTCCGGAGTCAGTCGCCCTGGCCGCTGCGCCACACCTCTTCCTCTTCATGACTTTATAGTGATTATATTGTGCCACAAAAACATTTGTGTCTATCTATACAGAGGATAAATAACGGGTACCTATGCTTTTTGGCGTTAACGTGCCATTAAGGCATTCTTGTGACAGGAAAAACAACCACTTTGGGCCTGATCCACAAAGGTAAACGTACACTTTTGTGTAAGTTTACAATTGTTTGCTATTCACAAAGTGAAATACGAGTAGTATCTTTACGAGTGCAGAGTATCTGCATATAAAAAGACCTAGCTGTTCCGAATCTGATTGGCGGAAGAGAACTGAAAGTCTCTGCATGGCTTCTGGAGGGCCTATAAAATGAAGATGTTCATTTCGGTATAATAAACTTCACAAGTGCCTTAGAAAGAAAGACTGAAAATGCCCCGTTGTTGTCCAAAATGTCAGGTGTGAGCAGTTTAGCGGTTACCAATATTTTTGTCCGTGTCATCTAGCACTTGTTGTCCTGCATTAATACTTGAAAATACGGGTTGCAAAATGCAAAGAAAAGATCTGGACTGCTCACTGGGCAATGTGAGACGTCTCTCACATCACTCTATTCCCAACCAAGGCACAGCAACAGAATGCCCTACTACACATCCCCATGTGCCCTCACTGCCCATCACCATGTGTCCCCTGGCGTGCATCACTCTGTTTTCCCATCATGCACACCACACTATGCCGCTGAACTATACATCACTCAGAGCTCCTCTGATGAAGAAAAACCCAGTGCTCCCCTGATGCAGAACACCCAGTACTTCCCTGAGGTCCATCACCCTGTGCTCCTCAGTGGTGCAAACTAAATGCACCCCTGGTGCATAAAACTCTGGGTTCATCTGCTTAAGCCTTACTGTAGTCCATATGACAGCTAATCAAAAACACAAACAATGATTACGACCTGTGACAAACTATACCATAAAAACAAATTGCAGTGTATGGCATCAAGTTTACCATAAGGGGATTGTTCAATGTATGAGATGGATATTTAAAGGGATCCAGAAAGTAGAAAGAATAGTAGAGAAATGAACATTTGAGGCACAAAACTTCGCATTTGGGAGCGCACAGTGAAAATGAATGGAAAAAGAAGGTGGTGGAGGTTGTACCATTAGTATTTGGGCTGGATAGGAGAAGACAAGGAAAGGGGAACAAATTCACGGATCCATTTAATGTACGGACTGGGAAATAGAAACCATAGACCAACAGTAAAAGAATCAAGTGAAGGGTGATTACCTGACAGTTGTCCAATGAGCCTTGGACTGCAAAATGCCAGAATAAGTATAAATAGAATATAGAGGGCCAGGTGAGTAAGTTGGAAGTACAATGAATAAAAAGACCAGTAATCTAAGGAGGAGAAGACAAAAATCAGGTTAAGTATTTTACTGTTCTAGATGGCAAGAAGAGGCCGTATTTAAGGAATATTATAGCTCTGAAAGCAACAGGTGCACAGGTTTTGCTAGAAGTGCTGAACAAAAGGCTAGATTTAAAGAGAACTCCAAGATTTTGAGCAAAAGACAACAAATAATGGTGTATTGGGGAAAAAACTAAATAACGGGTAAGGAATAGAAATGGAGGAAAGGAGAATAGTGTAATATACCATGTTTTCTTTGGAAGTCTTCATAGAGCTTTTGGCTAGTTAAACTTTATGGGCAGATTTATCAAGCCATTGTGTCTGAGCAAAATTAATGCTAAGTGACAAAAACTGGTGCAAAGTCTTGATAAAGTATTTTCTTTCCAGCTTAAAACATTTTTTTATTCCGTAAAGTAGCCCTAATAGTAGCACAAATCGTGTTTTGTGCTGCTCTGCACTACTTTGTGTCAAGGAGGACCCCATGTCTGGAATATGGGCAGTCACTCCTTACCACCCATGGTTTTTTAAATAAAGCCCTATCTACTGAGATTGTTAGGCAAGGCTTTGCACAAACAAATAATGCCTCCTTGAATGAGTCCCTATTCATGTAAATGGTCTAATTTCTGCTAACATTTCATACATTGCATGTGTACTGCACTGTACAGTACACATCCAATGCATGAAAAGTTTTTAGGTTTGTCTAGGCAGAGTATCTGGAAGAATACCCTTGAAGTGCAAAATCGATGCTAGACATTGCAAACACACTTCTTCACTGTAGTGCTAAGGTGTATGCATGGCGCTAGGCAGCCATCTTGTTTGCCAGCCCTGGGAAAGAGAAAAGCAACACTATATCTTAGTAAATAATAGCTCTGTGATGGTCTTTTTCCCAGGGTAACACAGCGCAGCACAGTAATTTTGGTTGCTGGGCTGTATTGTGTTATTTCTTAGTACATGTGCCTTTCTATCTTGGAGATATGTTGCCTGAGATTTGCCCAGATCACAACTCCTCAGGTGTTGCTTAATCCTTAGACCTCCACCCAAGTAATAACAGAATTATTTAACTGGTATATACCATTCCAGCTGAAAAAGTAAAGTAAAATCTTGAGAAAACAAAAAATAGGCTAACTTCCAGTCTACATACTCCGGCGGAGTGGCCAACCCGGACGTCCAAGCGTACTACATGGCCTCACATCTTCTCGTTCTCAATGATTGGGGGTATGGCAATCGCGGAGACCCGGCGTATGCTGTAGAGCGTTGGCTGCTGGGAGACAATGCACTCCACATGGTTCTTTATCCAGCGGCGCTGCTTAAGGGGCTACCGCCCGCTACAGCCACGATCTTTAAGATCTGGAAGTCTGCGCTCCACCTGATGGGTTGGTGGGGGAGACTCAACAGGGAAACCCCACTGTGGAACAACGGACAGCTGCCACAGCTGGCGCTATTGTCTGGCTTTCGAGGCTGGGGAGCTATCGGGATTGACACGGTGGGGCCAGTTGTACGTGGATGCACCCTCAAGTCCTTTCTTGACATACAAACAGAATATGATATGCCCCGCACGCAATTCTACTGCTATCTTCAATTCAGGCATGCCTTCACCCCATACATATCACACCTCACAGAGATTCCCGAATTTAACCCCATTGAGGCGAAAGTTTTTGTGAGCGACTTGGGGGACCATAAAATAACCAAAATATACTGTACACTTGTCAATAACACGCCTACCACACTACACAAAACTAGAGAGGCATGGCAGCAGGATCTAGGTCCCTTAGAGGAAGAATACTGGGTAGAATCCCTGGAATCCCCGTGCAGCGCAGTAATCGCGGTCCGTCTGCGTTTTATCCAGTTTAAGTACCTACATAGAGCCTAATATACTAGGCACAGACTGTGGCGTGCTGGGCTAATTGCGTCCCCACATTGCCTACGCTGTGGATCCATGGAGGGTACCTTCCTGCACACCGTGTGGTCCTGCCCAACATTGTCGAAGTTCTGGAGAGGGGTGTTTGCATGTCTATCTGAGGTTTTGGGGTGGGACGTTCCATCCTCGCCAAGGTTGGCCATGCTGCATATTACGGAGGACCTAGGTGGAAATAGGTACAAGCGCCACCTCTTATTTCTGGGCCTCACGCTGGCGAAAGAGATATTGCCCGGGCTTGGAAAGACGAATCCCCACCATCACTCGGGGTATGGAAGAAGGGTCTAGATTTTTGTATGGGCCTGGAAATCCCGGTCTTCGAAGCGAGGGGGTGCCCTCGGAAACACTACAAAATTTAGAAAAGGTGGGCTGATTATAGGGGACTTTATCTGGAGCCTCCTCCCCCGTCAGATACTGAAGAATCATTGCTATGATTCTAGTGGACTGGCATTGGTGTAGTATACATACTGGATGGGACTACGGGTGGCAGAGACTCTCCCTATATCTGAGACTATTCTACTTGTCAGACAGAGGCAATGTGGCGCAGTTGTTTATTCTTTTTTTGTTATTATTTTTCTTTGCAATTTATCCTTCGTATGATCAATACTATATCATTGTTGAAAATGTTGATATACATATATGTCATCTTGTATGCATACTTTGGGTGCCCTTTGAGGCACTCTTTCCGTCTCAGCTGTCAACAATAAAATTATGTTGTGAAAAAAAAAAAGCTAATAATAGTAGCAGCTCATTAGCCAATGATCTAGTGTGTAGCTTCATGTGATATCAGAAATGATAGCTATACACTTATTATTAAGATAAACATTTTTATAACCTATAAAAGGGGTAGAAGTATCAGAAAAAATGAAAAAATAAACACTAGTTTAAGTGGAAAGCTCTATAAATAATATTCTATTGGTCCTGTTTTCACCAAAGTGAGCTTTATGTAAAGAGGTGACACTTCTTTAAAGATCTCAATTAAGATCTACTTTTTATTCTGCCTTTGTAACCATAATAGCCTGTTCCATCTTCCAAACATATTAGTTGACCTAGATGTTAAATTGAGGGGTCATGGAGCTTTTCGACTTCCACATCTGCTCCGCTAATCAATGACAAAAAATAATTTACGTGAGACCAATATGACCCTGAGGTTGGACAGATGAAAAACATGACAATGATCTACATCTAATGCACCACATTTTTGTTGCATACACTTGGAATCTGGATATATTTTGCCCAATCTTTTTGCGGTGCATCATTAGGAGATATTAGTGACTTTATTGTGAATTAGTGGATATATATATATATATATGAAGAAAGAACTCAACCAAAGCTCATTACTAAATTCTAATCCTTCTGGTACCCAATGATCCTTCAGTTGAGCTTCCCAACTTCTAGTTTCCATGAACAATTTTTATAAAAACTGTGCAAAAATGTGTTTATAGTATTATGATGAGTAAACAACTGCTTCAAATTGATGTTTGCCATAACTGATAAGCTCCAATATATTCCTTTTCAACAATGCATGCTTTATCTAATACTACAGTAGTACATTAAGGGGTATATTTACAAGGATTGCCGCTAAGCAGTTTTCATAAAAAAGTTTTACCACGGCCAAATCCCAACGCTATGTTTGCAATGTATTTACAATACGTCGCTACATGGCGTTAAGATCAGCTAGTGGCTGGGAAAAATGTCGATAACACTAGCATCAAGGCGATAGAAAAATACACGCTAATGTGAAAAAAGTGAGGGCCGGCCAATTAGCGGCAAAAAAATTCACGCTAGTCAGCCCAACGTCACTTTTCAGTGTCTAGCGGCAAAGAGAGCTCACAAATACCCCTCTAAGGAAAAAAGTATATAAAAACAGCAGAATGCAGAATGGCGCAGCCAGGACCAAGTTCAGCACAGGTCAACAAACCCCCCAATGCCCTCCAACAGCCAGGATGATCAGCCAGAGTCCCAGGGGAAGAGGAAATGCAGATTCAGGGCCTCATTTATGAAAAGTGGCACATTGTTGGGGAAAAACAGTGATGCGTCACTTTATATTGCACCATCCTTGGAACCTCATAGATGCACCATATTTACAACAATAAGGTACAGCCGTGTGTTTCCGACTGCGCTGGCGCTAATTTCGACTGCCTAGCGCCAACGCAGGCACCCGTGTACCATAGTGTAAGGGTGCCTATGTTGTTGGGAATGATTGTTTATGTGCTGGAATCTGTCCCTTTCTTGTCAGGCCCCCCGGCTACCGCCCAACCTTCACTGATGCCATCGTAGACCTCATCACACCCCAGGCTCTCTCATCCACCGATTACATCCTACTCGGAGACCTCAGTTTCTACCTGGACAACCCCAGTGACCAGAACACCACATCCTTACTGGAGAACCTCGACAACATCAGACTCAAGCAGCAAGTCATCGCACCGACCCACACAGCCGGACACACCCTCGATCCCTGTTTCTCCGCCAGTGGGAACTTCACCTACAGCCACACCACCAAACTCCTCTGCACTGACCACCACTGCGTACATCTCGACTTCGCCAAGCTCACCGCACACCACTGCCCTCATCACCCACCCATCGGAGCTGGAACAAGGCCTCCGAAGAACGTCTCATCGACTTCCTCAGCACGACCACTCCACCAACACCAACAGACGCCAACACCTATGGATCTCCAATTGTGCCGACACTCTGGCACCCCTCAAGAAGACACCAGGCAAGCAACACTCCAAGAAAGCCAGCTGGTTCACTCACGTCCTCCACGAGTCCAGACGCACCTGCAGACGACTCAACAAGAGAAGGAGGAACAACAAAAACCCGGAAACCCACGCAATCTTCAAATCACACACCACCTTCTCCTCAAAACCACAAAGAAAACAGCCTTCCAAGACAGAATCAATACCAATGCAAAGAACTCTTCGCCATCATCAGGGAATTCGCCAGGCCCAACAGCGAGACCACAGACGTCCCACCCTCCCAAGACCTCTGCAACAAACTCAGCACCTTCTTCCACCACAAGATCAGGAAGATCTATGACAGCTTCGACACCCAAGACCCTGCCACTACGCCCGCCACCACCGCACGCAACCACGCTGTACCCCAACAGATCGTGCTCACCTGGACTTTGCTCACCACAGACGACACACTCAAGACTATGAAGAGCATCCACTCAGGAGCCCCATCGTATCCCTGCCCGTACCACATCTTCCATAGAGCAGCTGCTCCATTGCCCCCCAGCTTCTCTGCACCGTCAACTGCTCCATTGAAACCCCCACCTTCCCCAATGACTGGAAACACGCCCAACTCTCAAAGTTCATTGAAGAGAACCACGTCCTGGACACCTCCCAATCCGGCTTCAGAAGCAACCACAGCACCGAGACGGCACTCCTCGCACCATCGATGACATCGCTCCCTCCTCGACCAGGGCGAAAATGCAGCCCTCATCCTACTGGACCTCACAGCTGCCTTCAACACCGTTTCCCACTGCACCCTCATCACGAGACTCCACGACGCCGGTTTCTGCGACAAGGCACTGGACCGGATCCACTCCTTCCTGACCGGCTGAACACAGCAAGTCAGACTACCCCCGTTCCTCGCAGAACCTACAGAGATCAGCTGCAGAGTGCCCCAGGGCTCCTCCCTGAGCCTAACCCTCTTCAACGGCTACATGGCCCCCCTCGCAGCCATTATCAGAAGCCACAGACTTAACATCGTCTCCTATGCAGATGACACCCAGCTGATCATCTCCCTCACCAATGAACCCACAGCTGCCAGAATCAACTTTCACAACGGAATGAAGGCTGTTGCTACCTGGATGAAAGACACCTGCATTCAAGCTCAACTCAGACAAGACTGAAGTACTCATCCTGGGATCAACCCGCTCAGCCTGGGATGACTCCTGGTGAACTGCCGCACTTGGAACCCCTCCCACACCTACGGACTACGCATGCAACCTCAGCATCATACTGAATTCCACGCTCACAATGAACCACCAAATCAACACAGTATCCTTATCCTGATTCCACACGCTCCTCCTGGTTCAAAAGAAATTCAGATGGATCCCCACAGAATCCAGAAAGACAGTCACTAACGCACTCATCCCCAGCAGACTCGACTACGGCAACGCACTCTATGCCGGAGTCACCCAGAAACAGCTCAGGAAACTACAGAACATCCAAAACGCCGCAGCCAGACTGGTCCTCCACATCCCTTGCCACAGCCACATGATATCAGTATATCTGAACCCCCGCCTCACTTTCCACACATCCGCCAGACAACTCCGCTCCACCCAACTCATCCCTGGTCTCCGTCCCACAGATCCACAAGACCAGAACCGGAGGAAGATCCTTCTCCTACCTCGTCGCCAAGACCTGGAACACCCTGCCCATCCACCTCAGGCAATCCGCGTCGTTGACCCAATTCAGGAAGGACCTCAAGACCTGGCTCTCCGACTGAAACCTCCACACCCAGACAGATCAGCAGCCCCCCTCAGCGCCTTGAGACCCTCATGGGTGAGTAGTTGCGCTATTGATGATTGATTCCTGCACAAAATCAGTCATTAGCAAGGCAGGCACCCTTGCACCATAGTTCAAGGGTGCCTGCGTTGGCGCATGGCAGCCCATTGTGCGCCAGCGCTGGAGAAAAGGGCAGGAATGCACTGTATCTCATAAATACGGCACATTCCTGGCCTTTTCTTTTGATGCACGGCAGCGCAGCAAGATTCCCTGCAGCGCTGCCCTGGCCAAAACCTTATAAATGAGGTCCCAATTATACTAGTGAATTAGCTTCCTTTTTAAGACCAGGTAATTCCGAGCTGTAAGAAACTGCCGCTAATGTGACTTAGCTGCAGTTTTTCTTTTTTAGCGACGTACAAGGAAACCCTTGTAAATATCACGTAGTGTGTTTTGTGGGAGTTTTTTCACGGGAATGCCTACCTTGTATCTCATTTTTGGTAAGTAACGCTAAACGAAGTGGCGCTGTCAAAAATTCACGTTAACGCTGAAAAAATGCTGCTAACTGGAGCTTACCGTAACATCAAAAAATTGAAGCTACGGCAGCGTTAACTCCTTGTAAATATACCCCTAAATTCATTATTGTTTAAATTTGCATTCTTATTATGCCTGCTCTGGAAAACAGGTCTCTCAAGTTATAAATCTTGTCCCGCATACTCAAATTGTGGGGGAGCTTTAAAAGTGACAGATAGGGGTTATCCCAGATGATGTGATTTAGAGTCATTTAAGGACATTCAAAGAATTTCTGTGCAACTGTGTGTAAGTATTGTATGGTTTTTAAGCCTGGGTGGAGTTCGCGGAGTTCTGCAACGTGGAACTCTGAGAAGTGCAAAAAAAAACTCCGCCGCTTGTGTTAAATAAATGCCGTTCGCGGTGAATTTCAGTGCCAGATGCTTGTCCGCACTGTGCAATCATCGTGAACAGCAAAATGCACAGCACAAGCGGGCGCAGCTTCCTTTCTGCCTCTCGAGTAGATTTTTACTCGAGCGGCAGCTTTCTCAATGCGAACGGACAGTTTCTCAATGGGAGCGGTTGCGAGCATACGTGACCACTCACAATGAGAAATCTGACCGCCCGCGTTGAGAAATCTCGCTGGGAGGTTGATTTTCCATGCTGGCGCTCGCCAACTTGATGTTGACGATCGCGAATGAGGAAAAATCTTGCCGGGAGGTGGATTTCCCTTGCTCGCGCGTTCGCCAACTTGACGTTGACGAATGCAAGTGAGGAAAAATCTCCGCTCCGCAACGCGAAGCAGAGTTTTTCGGAACTCCGCGAGCTACGCGTAACGCAGAGTGTGGAAAACTCCGCAAACTCTGAGAGCGGAGTGGAGTTCACCGCCCAGACTTAATGGTTTTACGTTTATCCTTTTATATATGAATATTGGAATATTATAAGTAGTCAGGAAACCTTAAGGGAATTCTATATTTAATACATCAGCGATAACTTGAAATATACAGCTTTACATCTCTCTGATGCAAGCAATGGCAAATCTAATGAAGATGTGCAGCCCAGTGGGAATTATTCATATCCAGCTGAGCAAAAGCAGCCTCTGTAATTTATCGGTATCACGGTTTCCTAGAAATATTTGGAATTTTATTATGCCAAATAAAGCGGTCTACTGCAGATTCAAGCCGTTTGATAAATACATCCGGAATGTGAATAGAGAGATGTTCAAATAAAAAGACAAATGCTAGTGAAATTACAATCTTAACATAATTCATTCTTCACACAATTGATAGAGGTAGAACTTGATTATGGTTCAGCAGTTGTTTTACTTTTGCCCATCCAGTAACCAGATTCAGCTGAAACAAGTTATTGATTCTCCTTGGGGTGAATGGCCCAGGTATCAGATTTTTCCCACAGCTGGAATTTATAATAATAACTGTTTTATTTTTGTTTTTGGCAGGTTTGAGGTCAGCAACTCTAATTTTTCTCTATTGATTTTGTACTAAAGTGATTTAAGACATATAGTAACATACTAATACCCACTGGTGCCATTGATATAGCTAAACAATCATCTGCATAGAATCTGTGCCTTGAATATCCAAGATTGTATCCTGGAACTTTGTGATAAGCTTTTAATAGCACTAGTATTTGCTCTATAAAGAGGGAGAATAGCAATAGAGAGAGTGGGCATCTTTTTCTAGTTAAATTCTGATCTCTTTACATATGCTCCCATTTATCATGAATTTGAGTATGAGATGACCACATAAGGGTTTCTTTGCAGGTAGACATCTTAGTAGGAATCCAAATATTCCAAACATTTCCTAAATGTATTACCACTGCACTAAATCAAAAGCTTTTTTGGTGTCTGCTGTGGTGATACTAAAAGTTGGGACTTGTTAATTGCTGAGACTGCACATGATAAAAGTTTGCAATAATTTTTCCTAGTGCGGAGGGCCTTTATGAAGCTCTGCTGATCTAGAAGAATTATTGAAAGTAATATTTTATGTAAATGGCTGACTGATAGTTTACCATATATTTTGCCATCACAATTCAATAGAGATTGGAACCTTTGGCCGTACATGCTAGAACGGGACGTCACTATCAGGGATTCGAAGTGTTGGGACAGCTCCAATTTATAGCATTATATGCGGACGATCTCTTGATGTTTTTAGCTAACTCTGGAGAAGCTTTACGGGGAGCCAAGGCACTGCTGGGTATATTGGAAAGAGTTGCGGGACTTAGGGTAAACTGGGCCAAGACGTGCCTTTTTCCTGCTCTCGCGGAGAGGGCTGGTCCGCTAGTAACAGAAGGCGTGCCGTGGGAAAACAGATGTTTGACTTATCTGGGTGTTAAAATATATCACGACCCTGCAGACTTGCTAGAAGGGAACATAGGGCAAGCGATCAGCAGCACCAAACGTAATTTTGAGTTCTGGGGGTCCCTCCCGCTGTCGGTGGCAGGGAGGGTGGCACTATTAAAGATGGTCACGCTGCCTCGACTGCTCTATTATTTTGGATCGTTGCCACTCTGGATCCCGCACAGACTTTTTGCCCAACTCAACACCCTAATTACGGGGTTTCTGTGGGGCACCGGAAGGCGAAGGGTGGCACTTACCACCATGATGAGGCCCAGAGCAGAGGGGGGCTTTGCGGTGCCAGATCTCGAAGCCTATTATCATGCAGCTCAATTGCAATGGTTTACGAAATGGATGGCGGGACGCATCCAGAACGCGGAAGACCCCGGAGGCTCGGATCCGGGGTTGCAGTTCCTATCCCGGGTGTTATTGCGCCTCCCCTTGAGGGATGGGGCGATTCCTTCGGATCTACGGGCAGTATGCCGGTGCTGGATTCGATCCCTTAGACGGGCGCAGATAAGGTCTCCTTATGCACCAGAGATTCCGTTGTTGATCTGTGAGGCACTACCCCATGGGGGAGACTGGCATAGACTACGGACAAGGGGCGAGGCGGGGATCTCTACTAGTGGGGATTTATATGAGGACAATACCCTGCTCACTTTTAATGATTTACTAGAGTGGTACGACCTCCCAAGAGGGGATTTCCTTCTACATGCTGCCTTGACGGCAGCGATCCGAAAACACTGGCAGGAGGGGCTGGCGGAACCTCAGACATCCCTGGCTTGCCAGTATATAGTGACGGCTGCCGAAACGATTAAGACGGTCACTTGCCTTTATCGACGCCTCACGCAGGAGACGCGACGACCCCTGACAACCCTACGTCTAAAATGGGAAGCGGACTTAGGCTTGACCATCGACGAGAAACCATGGGGGGATCTGGTGGAAAGAGCATGGAAAAGTTCTAGGAATGCGCGCTTCCAGCTGATACACTTATTTGTCCTCCACAGAGCGTACCTTACCCCCCATAAGATTACGGAATATTTTGGGACCCGATCCATCTGCCTGAGATGTAACCTGGAAGATGCAGGGTTTTTACACATGTTTTGGGATTGCCCGCTTCTTGGAGAGTTCTGGAGAGGGGTGACGGCTAGTTTAGCGGACACGACGGAACGTGACATAGCGTTGACGCCGGGGTGTTGCCTCCTACACTGGTTCCCTCACACTGCCAGGAATAAGGTCACTAGCAAGTTTATAGATCTGGGGTTGATATTGGCCAAAAGGGAACTTACTAGCAATTTGAAGGTTAAAAATCCCCCTAGCCTGCTGAGGTGGACGAGGGAGATAATAAGGTGGGCGGACTGCGAGGGGATCTTCCGACTGCAAATGGCCCTGAGAACCAGGAGCGACAAGACATTGGAGGCGGCAAGGGCATGGGTGGCGTTAGTGGAGGTCTTGAAACAGCCGAGGGATGACAGTGATATACCCCCTGACGGTGCACATCCTATAGTAGGGGATTGAGCGCTTGATTTCCTAGGCGACCCGGACTGATACCCGAGGGATCGAGCTGCCCTGTGGAGCTCCTGTTCAGCATTGCTCAACTGTGGAACTACATTACCTGGAATAGCAAGCCCGGTGCCCTGTTGGACCGATTAGCATTACCATGCAGAGAAGCCGGTGAATAAGCGACATGCCTGGGGGAGGGGAGGGAGGGAGTTTGGAGGGAGGAGGGGGGGTTTCCTTCTTATTGGTTTATTAGGAGTTAGTTGTGAAGCAGACTATTGAGATGAAACACACCTGATACATGGGGTACCGAATACTACAGGACTGCAGAAATTGGGCTGCATTCGGTGAATTACCGGCTCCTCCACTGGAGCAGGAATAATACCTCATTGCGGAATAACAGCCTGAGATTAATCTGTGTCATCAGAGTAGGATATACCCTGGAATTAGATTGTAATCACTGTACTATTTCTGTGATGCTACTGCTTGTTTTACTATAAATTAATAAAAATCTGTTTACAAAAAAAAAAATCACAATTCAATAGAGATATTGGACTGCATAAAAATAGGTTGGTTTTTTCAGGTTTTTTGAAAACCATTATGTGTGCCTTATGCAAAGTTTAAGGAGTAAAACGTATATGGAATACCTTCTTACAAACTACCAACATTGGAGTTTAGTTTGTCCTTGGAGAAGATTACATTCTTTCAAATGCAAGGCAACAGGACCAGCCGATTCCCTGTTTTTTTAATTCTGTACATTTATACTCAGATTTTCAATGAGTGTCTCAGAACATTGACCATTATTCCTCGATTAGTTATTATGTTCTAGAAACTGTAAAACAATTACATTATTATCATTTATGGGTTAAAGCATAAACATTCTCAAATCCTCGACAAAATCATCCTGAATTTCTTTATCTGAGGTCACTTTTCACTTGCTGTCCTTTTAGTTCTAATTGAATTTATACTCAGTTTCTTGACAGTTTGCCAGGATAAACGTTGGACACATTTCTTGGTAAATTAAAAGGATTGCTCCTGGTAGAACATGTTTCTGCTCAAAATGTCATTTAATATGTCAAGAGTAATGTAGTAAGTGAGGTCATAAGCAGTGCATGGCTGAGGTGCAATTTTAGTTATGTCAGTAAAGTATAACTGGTGAATTTCAGTGTTTTTTGTTTTATATCATAGTTTTTATATTATTTGAAAAGACTAACTATAATGGCACTTTAACCTTTCTTTTTTCCAGTGAATTTCTAGTGTTTTTTTCTTTTTACATAAAGAAAGATATTATTACCATACCTACCTATGACTTCACTTTAACCTTTGTACTTTTTAGTGAGTTTCTATGTTGGTTTCATCATATTCACCCAACTCCGTGACTGAGCATAGTTTTTAAATCATGTGCAGGAGAGCATTGGATGCAGGGCATGGTCTGTGTCCAGGCCCTACCACCCAACCTCCAGTGGCTTGCCAAACCCTCGCCAACCAGGACCACACCCAGTGGGTGACCTACCCATCACAGCCTGTGGTAATCTTTCTGCCTCTAATGCTGCCCCCTCCCACCTGCCCTCCATTCTCTATCTGCGTGTTCCTTCCCCCTCTCCTCCTTTCTGTGGCCAGCTTGCTGCCTTTCCCATGTCGGCCTGCCCGCCATGGTCAGCATGCTGCCCCTGAAACCTCCCACCAGCCCTGTGTTTTCTGTCTGTGTGCCCCAGCCCCATCGACACCTGACCTCCGTGGTCAGCTTGCTGCTCCTGCCCATGCAGCCTGTCCTCCGTGGTAAGCTTGCTGTCCTGCAATGTGTCCCCTGCCTTCCATTATCCGTGTGTGTACCACTGACCCTCCTGCCTGCTTGGTTAGCTTGCTGCACTGTACACTTCTCCATGTCTCCTTTCCCCATGTGTGTGCCTCTGCCCCCTCCCTGCTGCCCTCCATGGTATGTTGTGCTACCACTACATTTCCCCCCTGCCTAGCATGGTCACCTTACCACCCTTGCCCTCCCACCCCTTGCACTCCATTCTCCATGTGCATGCCCCTGCCCCCTACCTCCTGCCCTCTGTGGTCTATTTTGCTGCCCATGCTCCTCCTGCCTGCCCTCCGTGATCAGCTTGCTGTCCCTGGCCCCCTAACCCATGCCCTCTGTGCTGTGTTTAAGTGCCCCTGCCACATCCCTGCTGCCCTCCGTGGTCTGTTGTGCTGCCACTGCCCCTCCAGTTTGCCCTGCGTCATCAGCTTAGTGCCCCTGCCATTGTCCCCTTGCCATCTTTCTCCATGTGCAGGCCCCCGCCACCTCCCTGCTGCCCTCAGTAGCCAGCTTGCTGCCCCTGTCACCTTTCCCCTGCCCTCCATTCTCCACGTGTGTGACCCTGACCTTCCTTCCTGCCTGCTGTACGTGGTCTGGGTTGTATGACGTTACAACGCATTCCGTTGCAACGCATGCCTTTACCACGCATGCGTTAAAACGCGAATGCCATTACCACGCATAACCTTTACCACGAAAATGCCTTTACCACGCATACCCTTAGAACGATTTTCGTTGTAAAACCATGCATGGTAAGGGCATATTCATGGTAAAGGTTATCTCAGACCCCTGCCCCAATTCCTATAACTGCTCCCTTGCGCCCTCCCCCCTCCAGCCCTCAGATTATTTTTTTAAAATACCCCTCCCCTGTACCCCTGCGCGACCCCCAGTCCCCAATCCTTCTAAGAAATACCCCTGCCCGGAACCCTAAAAATGTTGCCCTGCACGATTCCCCCACCCACAAACCCTTCTAACAAATACCCCTCCCCTGCCCTGAACCCTAAAAACGGACCCCTGCACGACACAACCCCCTCAGCCCTTAAATTATTATTTTTTTAAACTAAAATCCCCCTTACCTCTCCACGACTTCTCCTCTCCTCGCTCTTCCGAGGTGCGGTGCACGTCGTAAAGAGGAAGCGGAAGTGTCTTTCCGTTTCCTCTAACGACGCCGATAGCCTCCACATCTTTCACCAATAAATGTTTTGTGACTGTGAAGGCGACGGAAAGAGGTGACATGATCATATTGTGAGGATTTGAATAGAAGGGATTATTTAAAAACGTAACAGACAATAAACACCAAGCTGGTGAGCTGCGATCATTTCGAAGTGAATGAAAGTCCGCATTTTTTGGCCATTGGCTTGTTCAGGAAGTGAAGGTTAGGTGTTACATTCCAAATGAGGGCGAGAGCTTGTACCTTTAACACACATGCCTTTACTACGTATCTCGTATGCGTGCGTGGTTAAGGGTATGCGTGGAAACAGCTGCGTTGTAGTGGCTGTTACCCGTGGTCTGTTGTGCTATACCAGCCACAGCTCGCCTCATCCCTTCCCTCTGTTTTACATGTGCATACCACTGCCCCTCCCGCATGCTCTGCATGGTGAGCTTCCTGCCTCTGCCAGACCAGGTATATTTTTGTTTTTTTTCAAAAAAGGATTTGAAGCTCTTTGGTGCCATGCTACCTGCTGCCTTAAATTTATATATATATATATTTTTTTAAATGGAAGACGTTAACCCCTCCCCCCCCACACACACACACATGGCCCTAGGGCTCACAGTGTGCCCACACCATCCCCTTATGGGCATTTGAAAAAAAAAAAAAGAATAGGAACTGGGGACTAAATTCCAGAGTCTTGCAATGGCAGCAGCATTTTGTTTGTAGCTGTGGAATGCCATTCAAATGCCTAGATTCTAAGGAACTGGTGCTGCGTTACCGAAAAGGCCCTGGGCCAATCAGAAGGCCCATATTTTTTTTAATGATTGTCCCTTGGGACCAACCATCCAGGTATGTCTATCTTTAGGACCATTAGAAGCATTTCTTGTATGCGCAATTTCTCAAAATAAAGAAAAGCCTACTTTCTAAGTAAAATTTATGTTGCCAAACTTTGTGTAATTCGGTTAAACTGTTTTTTCTGTATTGCTTCCAAAAGCTTCCTACAGGAATTATCATTGGAAATCAAAGTTTTCGAACTCCGCCCCTTTTTTCTTAGCCCCCACTTGATGCATCACTGCCAAACTTTCCAGGAAGAAGCTGAGGTGGATGAACTTTTTTTGAAGGGACAGTTTCGTGAAGATTTGCCAAATAGCACTAAAGTTATTAGCAAAACAAAAAATACTCTTCCTATAAAATCTCTGATCTAACTAGAACTATACAGTGGCAGCCTCACTGTGCAAAATATGTATATATATCTATATATACATATATATATGTATATATATATATATATATATATATATATATATATATACAGTTTGAGAAAGCCTGCTGTGACAGGCGAAACGCATCTCTCTTTGCTGGGTCGGAGGAGGCATAATTGAATAAAGAAGCCTTTACCTTAATAGCCCTTGAGTGCGTGCTCTTTTTCCTGAAGAGGAGCAGAGGTTCTATGTTTATATATATATATATATATATATATATATATTCACTGAAAAAACCATAGGTTTCAAGGACGTTATAGTTAGTTGGACATTTCACTCGTACAAAACCAGAGAAATTTGGCCGTTATAGTTAGTTGAGCTAACTATAACTCGCGCCCCCGCAATGCACTGCTGATGATGTCACATATTACATCATTCATGACATGGTCAGTGACATCGCCAGTAGGTAGTTATAGTTAGGACCTAGTTTCCATAGGAAAAGCGTTTTTTGATTTGCCAATATCTTTGGCGCCGTTTGACAAATCTTCGCGAAAGTTTCAAAACTAATGGGGCGCTCCGGTCAGGTCTTGTCTAGAAAGTTTTGGGGTGATTCGTCAAGCAGGGGCCGAGAAAAAAGGGGGGTCCCAAAACGTGTTTTCTCCATGTTAATTTCCATAGGAAATTTTGGAACAGGCTACAGCCCGAACTGCTGAACGGAATTACACCAAATTTAGCAAAAAGGTAGCTCTTGGTTCAGAAAGCGACCGTTTTTTTTAAATGGTGTAAATCCGTTCAGCAGTTTCAGAGAAATTCCAAAAATAAAAATATCGATATCTGAGCACCGAGGAGGAGTCGCGACACCTCCCGAGCACGAGCTGACTTCTGATTGGCTGCCAACACTCCAAACCAGAATGTGTTGGCAGCCATCTTGTGACTCGGTAACCGAGTCACAAGAAAATAGTTAAAAAATACATAAAAAAACAAGAAAAGGGGGCAGGGTAGAAACACCCTGATCCCCTAGGCCTGCTCAGGGGGTCCCACAAGGACCCCCAGGGCCCAAAAAATAATTTTTTTTAAAAACGAATTGGCCGAATTCACGCTGGGTGCGCGAATCCCGCCGAGAAAACAAAAAAAAACGACCCGCGCTTCGTTATTGTTAAGCCCCCGGGTGGGCCAGGTCCCGGGGGCTATGTGGAATTATATAGCGGGGGCCCGTGGGGGCCCCTGCAGCCCTGGGGACTGCTACCTCCCCGGGGCTTTATACATAATGTGCGGGGGGCACGCGGCCCCCCGCAGCCCCAGGGACCGCCACCTCCCCGGGGCTTTGAGGAAATTAGGGTGGGGGCCTCGCGGGCTGCCCCAAGCCCCAGGGACCGTCACCTCCCCAGGGCTTTGATGAAATTCGGGTGGGGGGCCTCACAGGCCCCCCAAGCCCCGGTGACCGCCTCCTCCCCAGGACATTTAAAATAATTAGTGTGGGGGGGCTCGAGCCCCCCCACACTGCCCCAGGGACCACCACCTCCCCGGGGCACTGTTTATTTAAATACGGGGGTCTGTTGCAGACTCCCGGGCCCCGGGGACCACCACCTCCCCGGGGCTATCTTCACCTTGGGAGGGGGGCCGCGTGGCCCCCCTCCTAGAGCTCTCGATGGCCCTGGGGACCGCCACACCCCAGGGCCGGCTCCTGCAATGTCCCGGGGTGCCCACCCCCGGGACATTGCCGTTTGCTATGACAGGGCGGGAGCACGGCTCCCACTCTGTCATAGCAAACCCTGCTTTACTTTTTGGAAGTATTCCAAACCCGATGCCTTATTTCTGACGGAGACATGGTTACAGGACGAAGTTGATCCAATTATCACTCAGACCCTACCTCCGGGGTACTTAATTCACAGAACGGACCGCAAGACCGGAAGAGGTGGAGGTCTGGCTATAATTTTTAAAGACAATTTTCGCTGCCGGTCCTCAGCTGAGGGGTTACCGGACTGCGAAAGCATGAATTTTTCTTTGGAATTGTCACCTATTAACACTCTCTCTGGTCTGCTCCTTTACCGCCCCCCGGGACCCATAGGTCAATTCCTTAGTATATTCCCGACTTTTGTGGCTAACCTAGCATTAATCCCAGCTAACTTTACAGTACTAGGGGATCTCAACATTCATCTGGATGACCCCTCTGACCATCTGGCCAAAGAGCTGCTAACAAGCCTCTCTGCACTTCAATTTAAGCAGAAAGGCTTTTCCCCTACGCATGTCAAGGGTCATCTCCTTGATCCAGTGTTTAGTAATGACCAGAATCTTTCGGTAGGGTCTCCAATTCCCCTCCCCTGGACTGATCATTTTCTGATCCCTCTGGTCTGGGAGACCGTAGTGTCTTCTTCTCTCCAAAATGCAACTCTGATACTAGAAAGGAAATGGTCAAATCTTTCTGTTAGCCAGTGGTCTTTATCGCTGGATGCCACTACACCTTCTCCTGTTTCCGACCCGGAGAGAGCCAACAATAATTTTAACTCATGGATCCAAAACTCTTTGGACACTCTTCTTCCCATGAAATCTTCCTATAAGAGACCCATACATAAACCGGTACCATGGTTCACCCCTAAATTAAAGGAGCTCAAACAAATATGCAGGAAACTGGAAAGGAGATGGAGACAGAATTTAACAGATGAGAGGAAAAATGTTTATAGAGAGGCTATTAGGAATTATAAGCCAGAAATAAAAATTGCCCAATCCTCATTTTATGAGGAGAGGATTAGTGCAGCCGCTAATTCTCCTAAAGAGATTTTCCGTAACGCTAAATCTCTTATTACCATTCCGCACAAATCCCCTAACTTAGAGGATGCTTTAGCTCGCTGTAACAATTTAGTAGAATATTTCCACCAAAAAATTCATCTGATCTGTCAATCTTTCCCCTCTGATCAAAGTGAGTCTATAGTGTCTAGTACCAAAAGCCCCCTTCCTGAATTACAATGTTCCTTAGTGGAGTTCCCCTTGATAGACGAGGTTGCCTTGAATACACTTATGTCTACGGTAACCTCGGGCTCTCCCAGGGACCCCGCTCCTCCGCAGCATCTCACTCGAGTTGTCGATGTTATTCAGCCAGTAGTTTTGAACATCATAAATGCCTCCATCTCTTCGAGCACGGTACCCCCTGATTGGAAATGTGCTCAGGTTAGAGCCCTTTTGAAGAAACCTAATTTAGATGTCTCCATTATGGCCAACTATCGACCTATTTCTCTCCTTCCCTGGTTGAGCAAACTGACTGAGAGACATATAAACGCTACTCTGGTCAACTATCTGGAGTCTAACAACCTGCTCCACGACTCCCAGACAGGATTCCGTCCCAGGCTTGGGACAGAGACGGCCCTTCTGGCAGTAACAGAGGAAGTAAGGAGACTTCTGGATCAGGGTGGCTCAGAAGCAATTATTCTGCTGGACCTCAGTGCCGCTTTCGACACTGTTGATCATAACATCTTGCTGGAGCGATTAAAAATCTTGGAGTAACACACCGGGCTCTCACATGGATCCAGTCCTTCCTAAAGGACCGTTTTTTTCGGGTCTTCGAGGGTACCTTTGTATCAGATCAATGGCCTCTTAGCTGTGGGGTTCCTCAGGGTTCCTCCCTGAGCCCCACGCTCTTTAATACTTACATGGTGACTTTGGCAGAGATAGTACATCCATTCGGCATAAAAATGATTACTTACGCAGATGATACCCAACTGGTTGTGGCACTAAACCACCCGGAGGGTTAATCTTGCGCCCTGGGCAATTGCCTAGAGGCGGTAGCCGAATGGATGGACCTATCTCACCTTAAGTTAAACGGGGACAAAACGGAATTGATGTTCATGGGCAAAGCTCCATCACCTTCCCTGGCATTCTCATGGCCTATCTGTCTTGGCACTATGCCTGCCCCAAAGCACCAGATTAAGAGCTTAGGCATATGGCTTGACAGTTCCCTAAATTTTAATCATCAAGCCACTACGCTCTCAGCTATATGTTTCGGCCTGATGAGGATGTTAAGGAAAATTCTCCCTTTGCTCCCTTTTCAGGCGCGAAGGATTATGGTGCAAGCCCTCATTTTGTCCCGCCTGGACTATGGTAACGCCCTGTATTTGGGCGCCCCCCAGGCTACCACTCAAAAATTACAAGTAATCCAGAACAGCGCGGCTCGCTTACTTCTCCAGATTCCTCGGAGACAATCAGCAAAACCCGCACTAAGGAAACTTCATTGGCTCCCAGTTAAGTCCCGAATTCAATTTAAGGCTATGTGTTTGGCGCACAGAGCCTTTTGGAAGACTGGTCCTGCCATCATCCATCCCCTCATCACCCCGTACCATCCTTCTAGGAGTCTTCGTTCCAGCTCCGCTTTCCGTGCTACTACAAGGAAAGTACGTAGGTCCAGATGGGGCGGTCGCTCCTTTTCGTACAATGCTGCTAATCTTTGGAATTCTCTTCCTTCTGCTCTTCGAAGGGAATCCAATATGCAGTCCTTCCGTAAACTCCTTAAGACCCATCTCTTTAGTACCACTTACTAACCTGTCATGACACTGTCTGCCTTATCCTAAGCGCTACGAGGCCTCAGAGTAGTAATGCGCTATACAAATTTATTTTCATTTCATTCATTTCATTTCAAGCGAGAGCAGGAAACCTGCTCTCGCTTTTTCAATAGCCAAACCAGATTGCTTTTGGGCAAGGGGAGCGTCAGCAGCTCCCCTTGCTCAAAAGCAATGCCGGCTCCCGCAGGTGGCGGGGAGCGAGCTGGGACCGTAGGGGCATTGGGGCTCCCCCCACGGTCCCCAACGCTAAGGGCCGGCCCCAGGGGATGGGATCCCCGGGGCCAGAAGTGGCCCAGGAGGGGGGCCACGCGGCCCCCCTCCCTTTTTAAAAGAAAAAGAATGGCCGGGCCACGGGGGATGGGGTCCCCGGGGCCGAAATCGGCCTGGGGAGGGGGGCCGCGCGGCCCCCCTCCTCAAATAAAAATAATTAAAATAATGGCAGGCCCTGGGGGATGGGGTCCCCGGGGCCATTAATGGACTGAGGAGGGGGGCCACGCGGTCCCCCTCCTTATTTTTTAATATGTTGACAGGATCCGGGGGATGGGGTCCCCGGGGCGAATACCGAATAATAACATTTGGGCGTTTTTTTTCTTTCGAGTTTGGAGTTGCGACTCCAACGCGGCTCTCAGAGCGCCCCCCCGTGTAACGTCCCGTTGGATTCGCGAATTCACCTTAAATAAATAATTAAGTAGTATATATTTTAGAAAGTAGTGTTGTATTTGTGAAGTTGTTTTAAAGAGGTATTGTGATTGAAGTTAATGAGAAGATTAGAATTGATAGAGTTGTTAAAAATATATAAAATTAAAAATTTATAGTTAAACTAGAAAAGTGTGTTGTGTTGTAGTACATTCAATTCATGCTTTTGCGGATTCACGTCGGGTGCGCGAATCCACAAAAATAAAAAAATAAATATGTATGTGTAAAAAAAAATTATATTCAGTATTATGTTATAGGGTGGCTCTAAAAAGAGCCCTTGTTTTCATTTTGAGTTTGTTGTAGCTACATGTAAGTGCGGATGCACAGCTTTAGGTTGTTGAGAAAGACTCTGTTTCCATATCAAAACGTAGATTGTTGTTGTAGATGGACCCCATTCTATGTTCTCTGAGGTATGCAGAAACAGCTTTATTGACATTCTTCCTAGTTTTCTCAAACTGTGGACAGAATTGAGTTGACCACTTCCGTTTCTGTCTTTGGCATATAGTAGAGTATACAAAGACAGTTTGAGGTAAAAGCAACATCAATTGTGCAAAGGTGTCCTTCATTAGCATTTCCAGACCTACCCCAGTCAATGTGCCTAGGACATTTCCACCACAGTGCACAATCATGAGGTCAGGGGGTTGGAGATGCAAAAAGGTTTTAACCAAAGGCATCAATTGGTGCCACTTTAATCCTCTCTGTGCAATCCATTTAATATCCACATTTTGCAAAGCTAGGTCTTTGTCAATACCTCTGCATTCAGCATACCTTTTGCACCAGAAAACATAGCTGTGCCCAACAATCCATACTGTAAGCATCTTGAAGGGATGTCTGGAAGTAATGAAAAGATGTCTGCAGCTGAGGTAGTCAGTTGGTAGAATGAGAGGTATCTAAAATGGTGGACAAGATGCTGATTTTTAAAAAGTAGAGAATTGATTGGTTGTTTAAGAAGATTGTACATTGAAAAATAGGGTGCATGTTACTTTTTTTTTAAAAAGCATGTTTCTTATTGGTTAATAAAAAATGTTTGAAAGGTACAGTAGATAGGATAAGGTGATATTTTGGAATTTTCAACCACACCTGCTGTTTGCATTTGCAACATTGTGTGCTGAACTTGAAAATATGGTGAACTTGTGACCTGTGAGTTCAGTTGAATGTTCCATGAACTGTTACTATGGAAACTGGCATTAAGGAGAATGGGGGAAGAGTTGAAACTTAACTGTGGACTTAAAATGTGAAATTGTAATTTATATGTAGGTGATATCTTATTAAAGTAAGATTTCCCAAGTCAGTACTATATTTAGAAGTGGTGTGTTGTTAAAAAATAGAGGTATTTTTATTTGTAATATATTTTTGAACTCCCGTATGGATTCGCGGCACCATCACGTTGGTGCACGGTGGAGTCGTGACTTCAAAAAATTCCAGAAGCAGTTTGAGCACTTTTAGAAGTCAGTTGGTAAGGGTTCATATGTGTAACCAATAGAAATGTGTTTTAGAATTTGAAATTTGAAATAATGTAGGAAGCAATGTGATTTGTTACTTACATGTATTTGTGTGGAGAAAGAGAGGGAAACTTTGCCATTACTGGTTTTACCTTGCTGACAGTGGTGCATCACATTGATTGTGTGCATAAGAAAATCTTTTATGAGTTTGTGATATTTGAAATTCTACAAATCAATTTGAAAGGTGAGTTATAAATTTGTGAGGTGTATTATGTATTACTTTTATTTTTAATCTTTAAAAATTATTGATGAACTGTGATATTTGAAATATATTATTAAATGTAGAGATGTGTATTGTAGTTTGTTTTATTGTACTTAAATGTTGTTTGAAATAGATTTTATATAGTAATATGTGTATATTGGAAGATGGATTAGTGATAATGGTAGTTTGTATTAGTGTGTGAATATGTACATTTGTAGTATACCGCAAAATTTTAGCTGTTGTTTTAAATTTGGAGGTGGAGTCTGTCAAGGTTTAAGGTGTGCATGGAGTTCTGTCTTAAGTATGTCTCTACTTGTAGATGTATTTTCACATGTGTTATACATTTGAAGGTGCATGATGTATAATAAATAGGTGTTGTTGTTTTTTATGTGGTAGGCTCATGACTGTGAGTAGTAGTAGAATGGTGAAGATACAGCACAAAAGTGTGGTTTAAAAGAAGCTGACATAAGGTATTATTTATTAGGGTTCTTTATTTAAGTTTCTAGAGAGGTACAGTTGAAATATGCCGCATAATTTTTGGTGTTTGCTTGAAATTGGAACTTTGTTCTGTGAATTTTTAAGGTTTGGATAGTGTTATGGTACAGACATATTTATGTATGTTTTTAGGAATATGGTAAGAGTTTTAGTAAAGAGATATGAAGGGTTCCTGCTTTGTAGTTGGGTACGTGTAACATTATAAGTAGTTGTAGAATGGTGAAGCAGCAGTCTGAAAGTGAGGTTTGAGATGTTTGTAGAGATGTTATTTATTAGAGTAATTTGTATGATGTGAGGAAAGTTATAGTTCATATATACTGCATAATTTTCAGTGTCTGTTTGAAAATTGAAGTGTAGTCTGTGAAGTTTTGAGCTATGGATGGTGTTGTGTCTGAGATATGTGTCTACTTGCACATATATTACACTATGTGTTATGCGTGTGAAGATGATAGATGTATAAAACACAGGTATATATTTATGTGTGTATTACTTTTATATATGATGGTGCTAGCAAAAGGTACTGACATATGCATACATGGTTTTAGAAATATGGGGAGACTTTCATGAAAGATAAGTGAAGTATTGCTTTCCTGTTAGCTATGCTGTATACTCGATTAGTACTAGAATAGTGAAGCTGTATTCTGCTACTACTGAGGATGTTGTACTTCTCCAATCACTCAGGCACTACTGTAGTACTACTCCAATCTCCCAGGCAGTACACATGCACTTATAAAATCACCTAGGCACTTCCTATGTACTTCTGTAATCTCGCAGATATTACTCCTGCAATCATGGAATCACCAGGCATTACCTATGTACTATTCTAATCTCCAAGACATAACTGCTGCAATCATGTAATCACCAATGCGTTAGCTATACACTGTTTTAATCACGCAGGCACTACCCTTGCACTCCTCCAATCACCATGTCAGGATCTATGCACTCCTCCAATCACTAAGCCAGTGCGTATTCACTTATAAAATCACCCAGGCACTACCTTTACACTTTTACAATCACTGAGGCACTACCACAGTATTACTCTAATCACCCAGGCAGTACTGATGCACTTATAAAATCACCCAGGCACTTTCTATGTAGTTCTGTAGTCCCCCAGATATTACGTCTGAACTCATGCAATCACTATGCACTCATGCAATTACCTAGGTGTTACCCATGCACTCTTTGAATCATGTAGTCACTACTTATGTAATCACCCAGGCACTACTGTTGCACTCTTATAATCACTCAGCAGTACCTTAGTACTTCTGTAATCACCCAGGCACTACTCATGGACTTATAAAGTCACCTAGTCACTTCCTATGTACTCCAGTAATCCTCCAAATATTACCTCTGCAGTCATGAAATAATTGAGGTAGTAGTTATGTACTATCCCTGAAGTCTTGCAATCATGCAGGTTGTACCTATGCACTCATGTAATAACGCAGGCAGTAGCCTTGCAGTCGTAAAATCACCCAGGCCCTACTGTTGCACTCATCTATTCAGCTAGGCACTACTCCATCAGTCATCTATGCTTTCAGGTGGTATTTATACACTTATCCATGCACTCAACATGTATGTGTGCACTCATGCAATTAGTCAGTCACTATCTATCTTCTCCTGCAATTACGCAGCAACTACGTTTGGAATCATACAATCACCCAAGCACTATGCATGGAGATATGCATTCACTCAAGCAGATCTATTACATGTCTCAGTTTCTAGGTTTCACTATATTTCAGAAATATTGTATATATATTTCTTTTACATATGATAATGTTTTAAAAAGGTAGAGACATATGTATGCATGCTTTTAATGAAATGGAGAGACTTATGGTTGAGTCATGTAATAGGCTGCTGCTTTATATTTGGCTAGGCCCAGCACTCATGCAGTTATAAAAATACCCAAATGCTACCCATGCAGTCTTCCAATGATCCAGTCACTACATATGCACTGCTGTAATCACTCAGGCATTACTCTTGCACTCATAGAATCACCCAGACACTACTGGTGCACTCATCTATTCACGTAGGTACTACTCAGTGACTCATCTATGCCTACACGTGCTATTTATACAGTTATCCATGCACTCAATGTTTATGTGTACACTCATGGAATTAGCCAGTCACTGTCCATCTTCTCCTGTAATTACCCGGTGACTTCCTTTGGAGTCATCCAATCACCCAAGTACTACGCATGGAGTTATGCATTCACTTAAGCAGATTTTATGTCTCAGTTTCTAGGTTTCACTATATTCCTTTTAGATTGTATTTATATTTCTTTTAGATATGTTGATGATTAGAAAAGGTAGACATTTGTATGCCTGCTTTTAACAATATGGAGAGACTTATGGTTGCGTCATGTAATAGTCTGCTGCATTATATTTGGCTAGGCCCAATACTCATGCAGTTATAAAAACACCCAAGTACTACCCATGCAGTCTTTCAATGATCCAGTCACAACATATGCACTGCTGTAATCACTCAGGCATTACTCTTGCACTCATGCAAACATCCAGGCAGTACCTGTACAGTCATGCAATCAACTAGGTATTACCCATGCACTCTTTGAATCATGTAGCCACTTCTCATGTACATATATAATCACTCAGGCGCTAACGTTGCATTCCTTCTATCACGGAGGCACTACACTTGTACTTATGTAATCACTCAGCTAGTAGTCATGCTGTTATATAATCATCCAGGCACTACCTTTGCACTCCTTGTTTCACTCAGGCACTACCTCAGTAGTGCTGCAATCACCCAACCAGTACCCATGCACTTATAAAATCACCCAGTCACTTACTATGTAGTCATGTAAACTCCAGATATTACCCCTGTAGTCATGCAATCACCCAGGTGTTATCTATGTACTCCTTTAATTCCCCAGACGTTACCCCTGTACTCATGCAATCACCAATATGTTGGCTATACATTGCTTCAATCACCCAGGCACTATCTTTTCACTTTTTCAATCACACACACACTACTCTTGTACTTATGTTATCACTGGTTGCGTCATGTAATAGTCTGCTGCTTTATATTTGGCTGGGCCCAGTACTCATGCACTTATAAAATCACCCAGGCTCTACTTTTGCACTCCTGTAATCACTCAGGTAGTATCTTAGTACTTCTGTAATCATCCAGGCAGTACTCATGGACTTATAAAGTCACCCAGTCACTTCCTCTGTACTCCATAAATCTCCCAGATATTACCTTTGCAGTCATGGAATCATGGCAGGCACTAGTTATGTACTATTCCTGAAATCATGGAATCATGCAGGCTGTACCTATGCGCTCATTTAATAAACCAGGTATTACCCTTGCAGTCATGACGCTATTGTTGCACTCATTTATTCACGTAGGTACTACTCAGTGACTCATCTATGCTTACAGGTGCTATTTATACAGTTAACCATGTACTCAATGTTTATGTGTGCACTCATGGAATTAGCCAGTCACTGTCCATCTTCTGCTGTAATTACCCAGTGACTACTTTTGGAGTCATCCAATCACCCAACCACTACGCATGGAGTTGTACATTCATTTAAGCAGATCTATTACATGTCTCAGTTTCTAGGTTTCACTATATTCCATATATATTGTATATATATTTCTTTTACATATGTTGGGGATTTCAAAAGGTAGAGACATTTGTATGCATGCTTTTAACAATATGGAGAGACGTATGGTTGAGTCATGTAAGTCTGCTGCTTTATATTTGGCTATGACCAACACTTATGCAGTTAAAAAAAACATCCAAGTGCTACCCATGCAGTCTTCCAATGATCCAGTAACTACATATGCACTGTTGTAATCACTCAGGCATTACTCTTGCACTCATGCAAACATCCAGGCAGTACCTGTACAGTCATGCAATCAACTAGGTATTTCCCATGCACTCTTTGAATCAGGTAGCCACTTCTCATGTACTTATATAACCACTCAGGCGCTAAGGTTGCATTCCTTCTATCACGGAGGCACTACACTTGTACTTATGTAATCACTCAGCTAGTAGTCATGCTGTTATATAATCATCCAGGCACTACCTTTGCACTCCTTTATTCACTCAGGCACTACCTCAGTAGTGCTGCAATCACCCAACCAGTACCCATGCACTTAAAAAATCACCCAGTCACTTTCTATGTAGTCATGTAAATCCCCAGATATTACCCCTGTAGTCATACAATCACCCAGGTGTTATCTATGTACTCTTTTAATTCCCCAGACGTTACCCCTGTACTCATGCAATCACCAATATGTTGGCTATACATTGATTCAATTAGCCGGGCACTATCCTTTCACTCTTTCAATCATACACGCACTACTCTTGTACTTTTGTTATCACTCAGCCAGTACTCATGCACTTATAAAATCACCTAGGCACCTTTGTACTCCTGTAATCACTCTGGCAGTATCGTAGTACTCTTGCAATTACCAAAGCAGTATCCATGCACTTATAAAATCACCCACTCACTTCCTATGTACTCCAGTAATCCCCCTGATATTACCCCTGTAGACATGCAATCACCCAGGCACTAGTTATGTACTACCCCTACAGTTATAGAATCATACAGTCTCTACCTATGCATTTATGTAATAACCCAAGCACTATTCTTGCAGTCATACAATCACCTAGGCCGTACTGTTGCACTTATCTATTCTCCTAGGCATGTCTTAGTGAGTCATCTGTGCCTTCAGGTGGTATTTATACACTTATCCATGCACTCAACGTGTATGTGTGCACTCATGCAATTAGTCAGTCACTATCTATCTTCTCCTGCAATTATGCAGCGACTACGTTTGGAATCATACAATCACCCAAGTATTACCCATGGAGTTATGCAATAACTTAAGCAGATCTATTGCATGTCGCAGTTTCTAGGTTTCAGTATATTTCAGAAATATTGTATATATATTTCTTTTAGATATGATGATGTTTTGAAAAGGTAGAGACATATATATGCATGCTTTTAACGATATGGAGAGACGTATGGTTGACTCATGTAATAGTTTGCTGCTTTATATTTGGCTAGGCCCAGCAATCATGTAGTTATAAAAACATCCAAGTACTACCCATGCAGTCTTTCAATGATCCAGTCACTACATATGTAGTGCTGTAATTATAATTATTATTATTATTAGAATTTGTTTAGCGCAGGCGAATCATCCCCAAGGGGATCTCTCGGCGCCCGGGTAGCAGACAGCAAATTAAAGAGTGCTCGTTAGTGACAAAACAGCCAGGTTTTAAGCAGTTTCTTGAACTGTCCCAGATTGGGGCAGGCTCGAATGTCGTCTGGCAGTCTATTTCAATGGACGGGGGCTAGGTGTGAAAAAGCACGACCGCCCATTCTGGCTTTCATGATTCTCCGAGTGCAAAGCAGCTGTCGGCTGCTCGATCTCAATTGGCGTGCGTGGATATATGGTTTTAATTTCTTCATTAGATAGACAGGACCCATCCCCTGAAGTGATTTAAACACTAGGCACAGGAGCTTAAAGACTGCTCTTTTCCTGATAGGGAGCCAGTGCAGTTGTTGCAAAAGGGGTACTGACGGAGTTCGCGCAGGTTTATTGAGGGCTAGACGCGCTGCTGTATTTTGGACAACTTGCAACCTGGACAGTAAGTCTTCCCTGATCCCTACCAGTAGCGAATTTCCACTTGAGCATTACCCCTGTACTGATGCAACCATCCAGGCACTACCTATGCACTGTTGCAATCACTAAGGTATTACACATGCACTCTTTGAATCATGTAGCTACTATTCATGCACTTATATATTCACACAGGCACTATTGTTGTTCTCTTTCAATCACAGAAGCACTAGCCTTGTACTTATGTAATCATTTAGCCAGTAGTCATGGTATTATTAAATTACCCAGGCACTTCCTTTGCACTCATTTATTCACTCAGGTGTTACGTCAGTAGTCTTGCAATCACCTAAGAAGTACTCATGCTCTTCTAAAATCACTCAGTCACTTTCTATGTAGTCATGTAAATCCCCAGATATTACTCTTGTAGTCATGCAATCACCCAAGCGTTATGTATGTAGTCTTTTAATCCTCTAGACGTTACCTCTGTAGTCATGCAATCACCTAGCTACTATCTATAAACTTATATAATCTCTCAGGTACTATCGTTGCACTCCTTCTATCATATAGGTATTACCTCTGTACTTATGTAGTCACTCAGTCAGTACTGATGCACTTATAAAATCACCCAGGCACTACCTTTGCACTCCTTCAATCACTCAGGCATTCCCTCAGTACTCCTGCAATCACCCAAGCAGTACTTATGCAGTTATAAAATAACCCACTGATTTGCTATGTACTCCATTAATCCTCCAGATATTACTCCTTCAGTCATACAATCACTCAGGCACTAGTTATGTGCTACCCTTGCAGTTGTTGAATCATCCATGTTCTACTGTTGCATCTATCTATTCACCTATGCACTTATTAATGTATTTTTTTATTTATAGATGACAATATTTGTATATAATTATTTTAATAATATTTAAATATTATATTGAAAGATAATAAATATTTTTTTTTTTTAGACATTCTCCATATTTATTGAGAGATATTCAGTATGACAAGAAAAGATCAAAAGAAAAGACAACAAAGAAAACAGAACTATTTAAAGGATAGAGAAAAGCAGAAAGTAGATGAAGTACAACATGTGATGTTAAAGGAAAAGTCTTCTGGTATGAGAACGAAAAATTTGTTAAAAGTCTTTTAAAAAATCTAAAATCTAAAGATTTTCAAAATGGCGAAAAGAGAAAGAAAACTACTACAAACAATCAGAAAGAAAAGAAAAAAGGAGAAATTAATGCAAAATCAGGTTATAAGAAAACAATTCATGTTGAAAAAGGATGAAACAATATAAAGACATTAGGAAAAGAATATATAAAAGTAGAGTACTACAAAATGTATTGAAAGATTGCAAGAAATATAAAAAAAGATCAGTATTTTACAAGAAGAAACAACAGATTGAAAGTATAGTCGAAAAGGCTTTTGAATTGAAAAGAAGATTGTTTATATTAGTATTGAAGAGAATGAAGACATTGAATAAAACAATGCAGTTTATGAAGGAGAAAAGTAAAAGAAAAAGACTGGTTAATAGAACTAACTTTTGTAAAAAAAATGTGGGTGAATGGAAGCACACTTCTAGTTTTTTAATGAAGAAAGCTATTTTCAACAAAATACATTAGTTCACACAGTTGATACCAGTGGTTGTTCCTTTGAGGTAAAAAACGATTGTCCAATTGAAAAAGAAAAGATGGTTGCTAGAAATGTGGAAGAAGTAATAGCTGAAGAAATTCAAGGGAGACGTTCACAAGCTCCAGTGTATACGTAGGATTGTAGTAGTATTTGTAGTATACGACAGAAATCTATTGATATTTTACGAATTTTTTTACGAGAGTATAGTAACAAAAAGTGTTAAACAGAAGATTAAGATGTTGCAAGGACTAGATCCTTGTAAAGTGAGAAACATTACTGGGTTGGAGGGTCATTCTCTGGCTTGTCTTTCTAGAAAAGTGTGTCAAAGTACTTTTCATCATTTGAGAATGTTAGCAGTACATCATTCAGAAATGCGGAAGTTAGTAAGAAGATTGTACTATGTAAAAAGTCCTGCATTATCTTTAAGTGAAATACTGCTCTTTTGCATGGTTCAGTATCGGATGTAAAAAAAGTTTGTGATGATATACAGTTTTGTTTCTTTAGTACTGAAGAAGAGTGTAGAGAAAGTGAGAGTTTGATAAGTGTAGGTGTTGAAGAAGAGGTGGAAGATAGTACTACTGAGAAGTTTGTAGAAGAAATTACAAAGTTTAAGGTAATTTGTTGTGAAAAACCAAACTATGGGGCTCATTACGATGGCGGGCGGACATCAGTATGCCCGCCATCGTTGCGGTTCTGGGACCGCCCGCCGGTAAGGCGGCGGTCCCGCTGGGTGAGTTAGGATGTGCCCGCCACTATGGCTGCAGCACCGTCCGCAATGATAAAGGTGCATGCATCGCATTTCCCTGCACCACGTGGCAGGTACCACGCGGTGCCTGCCACTTGGTGCATGGAACTGCAGGGGGGTACCAGGGGTATCCCCACAGTGCACCCCCCCACACAGAGGGGGCCCGCAACGTGCCCCCAAAGCCAGTCTCCGCCTGTCTTTCTGCGGCAGGATATCCGCCGCAAAAAGACAGGTGGAAAGGGATACCGTAATCACCGCCGCAATGTTGCCTTGGTTCCGGGTTCCGCAAGGCGGCCGGAAAAGGATCGCCTTGCGGAACCATGGCGGACGGACTTTTCATCCGCCGCGGAACCATTGTGATTCCCACCGCCATCCTAATTTGGCGGTGGGAATTTTCTTCATGATGGCGGAAGGACCGTCACCGCCGGCCCGGCGGTGGCGGTCCTTCCGCCATTATAATGAGCCCCCATGTTTGTATTTGTTGTCGACGTACTCACTATAGAAGTCAAACTAGGAATGTTGTTCTGTATTTAAAAAGTAAAAAAGAAAACAATGATAAGTGGGAGCAATTTGGTGCTTATTTGCTGGTGGAAGGTCGTTTTGAGTTGAGCCAGCGCCTTGAGACCCGTAAGGGTGAGTAGCTGCGCTATATAAAAACGGACTTACATTTTTTTTATTTTTTTTTACTTACGTTGTAAATATTGTTACAGCAAATTAGAAGAGAACAAAATGCCAAATAGAGCTGTACATAATAACCTAGAGTTGGTAGCTATTCCTCCGGAACTGGTGGATTTAAATACATATGAGTCTATTCTTATTCAATCTGTGCACCCGTTTCAAGCTATAGTTTATATGCAGCCTAAAACAGGTAAGCTGCCTCCAACAGATCTACACAGAGGATTAAAAGGAAGAGTTGTGTATTAACCTTTAGATTTTAAGAAAAATATTGAAACTGTTGGTGTAGAGAGAGAGAGAGAGGAAACTGAACCTGTAGTTATTCTAGTTAATGGTGTACCAATAAAGAGTCGGAAAATATGGCAAGAGTTAGTAGATGTCACCGAAGTTCAAAAGGCTACATTATATCTCATAGAAAACAATATTTATTATAAAAATGTATATCGGGAAGAACAAGAAATATCTTTAGGAGATGATAGAGAAATTTCAAGTGGCCAAATCGAAAAAGTGGACAAGTCCAGGAGTGAAGAAATTTATGAACATTATAGTATACATCCTTTACATTCAAAAGAAGTGATTGGAAATACTATTGAATTATTCCAAATGAAGAAAGCGAAGGGAACTCCCATGAGTGTTTGGGAAAGAAATTTAGAAGCCCGTTGTTTTCCACAGCTCTTCCCCACTGGAAAAGGTGGACGATATGATGAACGACCAGTACAGATTCCAGCTTCAGAATACCGTTCAACAAGATTGTATTCAGAAGATCCAAGATTTCGACAGTGTGTTCCATATTTATTTCATCTTCTGTTTGAAAGTGACTTGTCTGGACTATCATATGCAGTAAACCGCATATTAAAAACAGGAGTTCATCTTACACATCTTTCTGCAAAGGAATTTTTAGGCAAAGTTCAACAAAGAGACGATCATTTAGAATCTCAGTTAATTAATTTGATGGCATGTCAACGTGGTACCAATGAGTGTTGGTATCGTCGTCATGGAGAACTTAAATGTATGTTAAGGAACTTAGGAACCCCTACGTGGTTTGTTACGCTTAGCTGTGCTGAATACGCATGGGACGATTTACTTGAATTTCTACGAGAAGCAAATTCAAATATTAAAAACATTGAATTGAAGACAGCTGGAGAACTGTGTTCCTTGGATCCTGTAAATGTGTGCAGATGTTTTAATCATAGGTTTCAAGCTATGATGTCTTTTATCTGTAATAAAAATAATCCACCTCTTGGAGAAGTTATTGATTTCTTTTGGAGAAAGGAGTACCAAGCCAGAGGTGCTCCTCATATACACATGCTATTATGGATCAAGGATGCACCTAAATTTGGAACTGATTCTGATGAAACTGTTTTGTCTTTCATTGAAGACTATGTTACCTTTGCTATTCCAAAAACAGGAGGAGAAAATAGCTTAAGACAGCAAGTTTTACGGTTTCAAAGTCATCGATGTGGGAAATATTGTCAACGGAAATACAAGTCAAAGGGAAAATTTTATACAAAATGCCGTTTTGGATTCCCATGTCCAGTAATTTCGAAAGGAAGAGTCAACAGTTTCATGTCAGCAGTAAGGCATACCATAACTCGGAAATCTCCGAAAAATACTTACAACATAAAAAGAAGTGAAGATTCAAAGTATATTAATGACTACAATCCAGTGATTTTGACGATGTGGAATGCAAATATGGATATCCAATATGTTGCAGATAATTCGATTGCTGTTGCTCGCTATGTTACATCATATATAACCAAATCTGAAAAGACGGAGTTGAAAGAAATGTGGGAAGAAATTTCACAAGAGAAGACTCTTAGTAACAAATTGTACAGCTTTAGTTTGAAGATGCTTTCCCATCGAGAGATTGGATCGTACGAATGTTCGGATCGTTTGACCTCTGCAAGTTTATATTCAAAGTCAAGAGGAATCATTTGGGTAAGTCTAGGTCTTGCTGCAACACGAAATCGAGTATTGAAATCTGTACAAGAAATTGAATACTTAGCTTTGAATGAGCCGGAAAGTACAGATATAGCTAGAGATAGTTCTCAAGATAGTCAAAGTTCTGCTCCACTAAGTCAAGATCCACTAGGACAACCAATTCTTGAAAATGAAGCAGCAATCGCTATGAATGAAGTAGGAACGGCAATGCAACAAGCACAACAGGAGTTGGGAAACTTGGAAGAACATCTAAATATTGAACAAAAAGAAATATATCAGCAAGTTACACAACAGATAGAGCATGGTTTACTGCATGAAAAAAAAGAATGCCACTGCACATCATTTAAACCTATACGAATGTAGATCAGTGGGCAAGCTGGAACAGGAAAAAGTTTTTTAATTAAAGTTTTGACTAGTTTTCTACACAAAACCACTCAATCACATTTATCTTGTGTTGTAACCGCGCCAACTGGGTTAGCAGCACATAACATTAAAGGGATTACATTACATTGATTACTCATGCTACCAGTTGAACATGAAAATAAGTTGGAATATCACAAGCTATCTGGAGAAGCTTGTTATGAAGTTTCAAGAGTACTAAAGAAAATGAAACTTCTGATCATTGATGAGGTGAGCATGGTCTCAAACTTAATGCTTGCCTTTGTACATTTAAGAATGCAACAGATTTTAAAAACAGATTATGATGTTTTATTTGGAGGAAAACATGTAATTGTATTCAGCGATCTACTACAACTTACTCCTGTGAAAGGACAACCAGTTTTTAAAACACTTGTCCATGAAGACACTAAGAAATCTTTGGGAAGTATTGTAAATGTGAACATTTGGTCTCTTTTTGAATATAAAGAACTTATTAAGAATATGCGACAAGCAAGTGATGAACATTATGGAAACATTCTTCAAGATATTAGAATTGGTGTTTTGACAAAACATGGTAAACAAGTTTTACAAAGTCGACTACTAACAAACTTGTTTCCAAATGAAAATATTGCACCTGAAATAATGTTAAAAAAAATTGAGGAAAATAAGTCTATAGTTTGTCTAATGCCAACACTGCAAGAGTGTTCTACATTCAATCAAGAACTTTTGAAACTGGAGAAAGAACCAATAGTGAAAATGGAAGCCATTGATAAAATGGAACATGAAGGAGTTACTATTCTTCTCTCAGAGAAATTAGAGTCAACATTGGATTCTTTGGAAAAGTCGGTGTCTAAGACTGCAGGTTTAGAAAAGACTTTATATGTATGTGTAAACTGTTGGGTAATATTACGGCGTAATTTAGATGTAGAAAAAGGTTTAGTAAATGGAGCAATGGGAAAAGTTGTTGATTATGTAAATTTTCAGAACAGAAATGGAATTGAATTTTTGAAGAGTAAATTTGATCAGATTGAAGAGGTAAAACAGATTGGACGTTGTGCTGTTCATTTTTTGCTTGTAAAAGACTTGTATGTTCGTAGGAAACAGTTTCCTCTTTCTTTAGCATATGCGGTGACCATTCATAAATCTCAAGGTTTAAGTGTAGACAGTGCTTTGGTAAATATTGGAAGTACAGTGTTTAACCGCTTCGACGCGGCTGGAATTCCCCCGCTGTGCGGGAGAATTCCACGTGTGCGCGATTCGGACGGCCGGGCACACGCCCACCGTGACGTCGGACGGCCAGGGGCCGTCCGACGCATGGAAGGGGTTAAAGAGGGTATGGCATATGTTGCATTGTCTCGAGTAAGAACATTATCTGGATTGTATTTGATTGATTTTGATGAGAGAAAGGTTAGTGCTGATGCAAATTGTGTAAGAGAGTATAATCGGTTAAGAAGACTATATGCTCCTAACTTAGGTGAATATCCCATATATGAAAAAAGTGTAGTATGTCCAAAACGAAAATATGACAAACATTCTAGTGACATTGGAAAAAAGAAAACAATTCAAGAGAATGATGAGACTGCAAAGAAAAGAAAAATGGACACTGTTGATGATATTGTAGGATACCAGTTAGAAAATAGTTCGGGTATCAACTGCTATGCTAATGTAATTGTGAAGGTTGTGTTTTATCTAGAAGATCTTCATCATCAAATTATTGAAATTCATGAAAAAAGATTCTGCTCTTTGTTACATTATATTTTTGAAAAGTTGGAAACTGATAGAACTAAAATACATACTGTTTCTGGCATACAACATCTTTTGGATATATGTTCTGGTTCTTCACAATTTACACTTAATGTACAACAAGATGCACAAGAATTTCTTATGTTTATGCTTGCAGTATTGGAAGATGAAGGAATAGAAATTGAAAATTTGTTTGGAGTAACTTACAGATGGGATCATAAATGTGAAGAGTGTTCATTTTGTTCTACCACTCAAATAGACACTGAACGATTCATATATTTGACAATACCAGATTGCAAATCAGTGTCTTTTAACAAATTAGTAAAAACAGCCAATCAAGATATGAAATGTTCTCGTTGTAAATCAGAAATATTGTCAACATTATATATAGAAAAATTTGGAAAATATGTCATTTTAATGCTACAACGTTGTAGAGCAAATGGAAGAAAATTGGAAACAAAAATTAAAAATGTTGTGGCAAGTCAAGGGTCAATTTCAGGAAGAACTTTTAAAGCAGTGGCTATTATATTCCATGATGGACCTACTACAACATCTGGACACTATACTGTGTATTTAAAGTGCAATAAAGGATGGACACATTACAATGATGCCCATTTGGAATTCAAATGTAGGTTGCCTTACGAATTACCAGATTCATATCTGATATTTTTGATGCCAAAATTTTGAAAACATCATTCGGCCTATTGGGAAGATTTGAACACAAAATAACGAGATTATTTTGGATATTATCAATGTCAATGGATTTGTAAACATTATTCGGCCTATTGGGAAGATGTGACCAATTAGTGTTTGGATTATTATTTCTACTATTTTTTATTGCATTTGCAAAATTGTGTTTCAAGGAAGTAGTTTATATATTTGATCTTTATTTTATATGTGATGTAAATGAGAGTGTATATTTTAGAAAATGTACTTCAGAAAAATAAATAATTTAATGTAGTTGAAGAATGTAATTTAGAAACTGTAGATAGGTAAACAGATAGTTGAATTTGTTGTGAATATTTTCGACTCACATTTGTTTTTTTTTTACAATCACATTGATTGTATTTTTTTCCCCGCTCTTATATGATGATCTACGTGAAATCACTGTGTATAGTGAAATTCAATAGAATCTGAGAACAGCAAAAAAGGAAACTGAATATGTTATGTAATTCTAAAATTATGTTGTGTTTTTAAAACCATAATATTATATGTAATAACAGTTTTCCTTTTTTTTATTACAGAAAGTAATAGTAAACCTTGAAAAGATTTTAAATTCAATTTACAACAAAAGAACTGTAAAATAGTTTCACTGAGTTTGGTAAGTATTTGAATAAAGAAGGTAAGATGAAATAATGCAATCAGCATAATAATATGAAGTAATGTTTACAGCCATTTTTATTGCACTGATCCATTTTTCAAATACTACCCATGCACTGATCTACATAATTAGACACTATTCTCATACTCCTACCACCACCCACGCATTATCCAAGCATTTCTCCATTCACCTAGCCTGAATCTATATAATTATAATATCACCCACACACTACATATGTACTCTTCCAATCACCCAGGCACTACTGATGCACTCCTCGATCCACCTAGGCATTAGCTATGCACTCCTGAAATCAGCCATATACTATCCATGTAGTCTTTTAATCAGCCAGTCACTACCCTTGCAGTCTTCTAATAATCCAGACACTACTGCTTTATTCATATAATTACCTAGGCAGTATTCATACACTTATAAAAACATGCAGACACTACGTATGCACTCATGCAATCACCCAAGCACTATCCATGCAGTTTTCCAATCATCCACGTACTACACCTGCATTCATGCAATCACCCTCTTACTACTTACTGAGGCATTACCCATGCACTCCTTCAATCACCCAGACATTACCCCTGCACTCATACAATCACACAGGCATTCCCATGTGCTCCTTCAATAACTCACGTAGTGCCCATGCAGTCATACATGCACTCAGGCAGTTCTGTAGCACTCATGCAATCACCCAAGCACTATCCATGTAGTATTCCAATCATTCAGGCACAACTACTGCCCTCATGCAATCACCCTGCTACTACTCATGCACTCCTCCAATCACCCTGGAAATACAGATGCAGTATTCCAATCATTCAGGCACTAGTGCTGCACTCATGCAATCACGGTGTTACTACTCATGCACTCCTCCAATCACCCAGGAACTACCCATGCAGTCCTACATACAGACAGGCACTACCCATGTAGTCTTGCATGCACTCAGGCATTACCCATGCACTCCTTCAATCTCCCAGATATTATCCCTGCACTCATACAATCACACAGGCATTAGCCCTGCACTTCTTCAATCACTCAGGCACTAACTCTGCAGTGATGCAATCACCCAGGCACTACTTATACACTCATGGAATAACCTAGGCACTACCCTTGCAGTCCTCCTGGCACTATCCATGCACTCCTGCAATCACCCAGACACTATGCATGCACTTATAAAATCACCAAGGCACTAACTATACACTTGTGTAATCACTCAGGCACTACCTATGCACTCCTCCATTCACCTAGACATTACCCCTGCATTCATGCAATCACTTATGCATTATCCATGTACTCCTTCAATAACTGAGGCAGTGCCCATGTAGTCATACAATCACTCAGGCACTACCTATGCACTTATGCAATAATCCAGGCTCTACCCTTGCACTCCTTCAGTCATCCTGGCAATATCCATGCACTCCTTCAATCACCCAGCCACTACCCATACACTTATAAAATTACTAAGGCACCACCTATACACTTGTGTAATCACTCAGGCACTTCCAATGCACTTCTCCATTCACCCAAACATTACCCCTGCATTCATACAATCACCTAGGCATTAGCTATGCCCTCCTTCAATCACTCAGGCAGTACCCATGCAGTTATACATGTGCTCAGGCAGTTCTGTACCACTTATACAATCATCCAAGCACTACCCATGCAGTCTTCCAATCATCCACACACTACTACTGCACTCATGCAATCACCCTGCTACTACTCATGCATTCCTCCAATCACCCAAAAACTACCCAGGCAGTGCTATATGCACCCATGTACTACCAATGCACTGTTCCATACACCCATGTATTACCTATGCACTCCTTCAATCACCCAGACATTGCACCTGCACTTATACTATCACAGAGGCATTACCCATGCACTCCTTCAATCACTACCCTTTCAGTCACGCAATAACCCAGGCACTACTTATGCACTCATAGAATAACATAGGCACTACCCTTGCACTCCTCAGTTATCCTGCCACTATCCATGCACTCCTCCAATCACCCAGCCACTACCCATGCACTTATAAAATCAACAAGGCACTACCCATGCACTCTTCCATGCACCCAGGCATTACCCATGCACTCCTTCAATCACCCAGACATTACCCGTGCACTCATACAATCACACAGGCATTGCCCATGCACTCCTTCAATAACTCACGCAGTGCCCATGCAGTCATACAGGCACTAAGGTACTTCTGTGGCACTCATGCAATCACCCAAGCACTACCCATGCAGTATTCCAATCATCCACACACTACTACTGCACTCATGGAATCACCCTACTACTACTCATGCATTCCTCCATTCACCTAGGAACTACCCATGCACTCCTACATGCATCCAGGCAATACCCATGAACTCTTCCATGCACTCAGATATTACCCATGCAGTCCTTCAATCACTCAGACATTACCCCTAGACTTATGCAATGACACAGGCATTAGCCATACACTCGTTCAATAACTCACGCAATACCCCTGCAGTCACACAATCACCCAGCCACTACCCATGCACTTATAAAATCACCCAGACACTGTGTACACACTCATCTAATCACTCAGGCACTCCTTTATTCACCCAGGGCCTTATTTATGAGGCTCCTTGCACCGCCAGAACGTCACCTTTTTGTGACGTTCCATGGCGCAGGAGCCTGCGTGTTATTTATCAGGCAGCACTAAGCTACTTTTTTTGGCTTAATGCTGTCCCTTTAATGCAGTGTTCTGCGTTAAAGGGGCGTGCAATGGGTGTTGCTGGGGGCATTCCCAGCAATATCCATGGCTTTTTCACACTGTCACAGATTTACAAGAAATCGTAAATCTGAGGCAATGCCAAAAGCTTACGCCTCCCTAGGGGAGGCGTCAGTGAGGCGCAACAAGGAGAAATATCTTTATTTCTCTTCATTTTTCCTTTTTCTATGTGTGCTGCATGCAACAGCACACATAGAAACAGGAAAAAGCCTCTTGTGATTATTTTTGTACAGAAAGGCTTCCTTTCCTGTACAAAAAAAATCTTCCCCTCAACGCAGGCACCGTTGCACCATGGTGCAAAGGTGCCTGCGTTGGTGCACGGCAGCCCATTGTGTACTGGCAGAGGGGAAAAGGACAGGAATGCGCTGTATCTTATAGATACGACGCATTCCTGCCCTTTTCTTTTGCCATAGGGCTGCGCAGGAGGAAGTCCTGCTGCGCTGCCCTACGGCAAAACGTCATAAATGAGGCCCCCAGACATTACCCTTGCAGTCATGCAATCGCCCAGGCAGTACCCATGCACTCTTCCAATCACTCAGGCACTATCCTTGGAGTCCTCCAATCAAGGAACTACCAATGCACCCATGTAATCACCCAGATATTATCCATTCACTTCTTCATACAACACATACAAATTTGTCTTTTTTAACCAAATAGGCGGTTCTAACAAGAACCATTTTTTTACTTCTTTTTTGTTTTATAATTTTTTGTGTTTTGTAAAACTCTTTTTAAAATTTTTTGGGTGTTTTTTAAAAAAAACGAACTAACAGCAAACAAAACTGAAAAACTTTTCTATAACTTTTTGCAATTAAAAAATCATTGCATACAAGAAAATTAACAGTGGTGGCTTCGTGCAGCAAAAACAATGGCGTCGATAGACTGTTCGCAATAACAAAGAACTTTTTTACATTTTAAACATCTTTGCTCAAGACCAGCAAATTCTGGCCTAATATCAGGTCCTCTGCTAGAACATGTAGAACCAGCTGATGTACTTGGTCCTGGTTGTTGGTCATCTTGCTGGGCTTGTTGTTCCAGCTCTCGTCTTCGTTGCTCCCGTGCTAGCTGACGAGGATGAATTGTTTGAAGGTGCTTCAGCATAGAGGAAGTACCGCCCGAGTATTTTTTCTCGGAGCCCCGAGATAATATGTGCTTGCAAATGCTGCAGGTCACCTTTCTAGCATTAACCTTCTTTTCTCCATCCGGAAAAGTGAAGAAGGCCCAGACGACACTCTCCTTTCTTCTTCTTGTTGATTCCTCCAACTCATCTTTTTCACCATGGATGTCAATAGGTGGATTAAAAGATGCCATTTTTGTTGTTTTTGAAAAAAAAAACACCCAAAAAATAGACCAAGAGCAGTCAACACAAAAGGTGTGTCTCCAGGCAATGTTGTTGAAGGAATGAGAAATTTGGGTGGGGTGCAGTAACTTCTAGATTCAAAAGCTTCTTAACCAATGAAATTCTTTCTTTTGAAGTCACATGGATTCGCGCACCCGGCGCGCAACCAGCGTGCACCCGTCGCGATTCCGTAAAAATATATTTAACAATAATTTATCTTTATTCCAGTTACAAATATATGATTTTTATAAATAGATTAAATAATCTCTTGCTATAATATGCATATTAAACTTATATACATATACTTTTAAAAATTAAAGATTTGCGATGGATTCGCGCACCCGCCGCGACCTCCGGAACTACGTACGTGACGTTACGTGGGCCGGAAATTTGCGCACCCATCGCTTATTGAGCGCGCATCCTACATGACTTAACCAATTTGGTGGCTTGAATTCAAGCACACACCGAGACAGGTACACGATCGGTACGCTAATCCACTTTTTTATTAAAAGAAAAAAAATGTTTATTTATATTTTAGAAAATAGAAAATATTACATTATTTTTATAACCATAAATAACTAAAAAAAATATTTTTGGGACATTATACTAAGAAATTAGCATTTAAAAAACCTTATAAATTCACTGAAAAAAACACGGGTTTCAGGAACGTTATAGTTAGAAATTAGCATTTAAAAAACCTTAGAAATTCACTGAAAAAACCACAGGATTCAGGGACGTTATAGTCAGAAATTTGCATTTAAAAAACCTTTGAAATTCACTGAAAAAACCATAGGTTTCAGAGACGTTATAGTTAGAAATTAGCATTTAAAAAACCTTATAAATTCACTAAAAAACCACAGGTTTCAGGGACATTATAGTTAGTTGGACATTTCACTCGTACAAAACCAGAGAAATTCGGCCGTTATAGTAGTTGAGCTAACTATAACTCGCGCCACCGCAATGCACTGCTGATGACGTCACATATTACATCACTCATGACATGGTCAGTGACATCATTGATGACATCACTGATGACATCTCAAATGTCATCACTGATGACATCACTGATGACATCATCCACGTGATAATCTGATGCACCTCCTCATACCCTAATATAAACTTTGATACACCCACTCTAAAATACAGACTACCATTTTCAAAACCATAGACACACGAATACCAGTTACTACATACCCACTCTATGATTCCTAGTTCTACACACACATCCACTCATTCACCCATACAGTCACTCATACATGCAGTCACTCATCAATACAGCACTATCATATGCACTCATACACCTATACAGACACTCACACACTGCCACTCACCCATAGAGTTACTCACACACCTAGTCAGTCACCCAAATAGTCAATCACACTGCCATTTACTCACCTATGCAGTTATACACACACCACCTCACTTATTCATACAGATACTAACACATACTTACTCTCTTATACAATCACTGATACAAGCACACACTCATCCATACAGCCACTCTCACAATCAATCACTCTCACATATAGTCATTTATATACTCCAACACTCACATATACTGCCTTTCACATATGTAGTTACTCACACATGTACCACTGAGACATACAAACACTCACCAACACACCCATACACACACTCACCCACCCATACAGCCCTTCACAGATGCACTCTTGAACCTATACACCCAGTGAATCACCCACTCACACATCTATGCACTAAGTCACACACCCCCCACCCACCCACACAGACACTCAGGCACCCATACAGATACTCAGACAACCAATCAATAACCCATATACACACTCATCTAGGTACTCACCAACCCATGCAGCTGCTTACACACCAACTGACAGACTGATACAGACATTCACACAGTTTAGTCACTAACCCATGCATTCAGTAAGACATGTTTAATCATTCACTTATACAGTCAGTCACGCACCTACTAAATCATCCATTCAGACACTCATACACCCACTCATTCTTCAATACACCTTTGCCGATATATATATAAAACATATTTAAACTTTACAGAAACACACAGTCACTGGATGATGTCATCAGTGATGTCATCAGTGATGTCATTTGAGATGTCATCAGTGATGTCATTAGTGATGTCACTGACCATGTCATGAGTGATGTAATATGTGACGTCATCGGCAGTGCATTGCGGGGGCGCGAGTTATAGTTAGCTCAACTAACTATAACGGCCGAATTTCTCTGGTTTTGTACGAGTGAAATGTCCAACTAACTATAACGACCCTGAAACCTGTGGTTTTTTCAGTGAATTTATAAGGTTTTTGAAATGCTAATTTCTAACTATAACGTCCCTGAAACCTATGGTTTTTTCAGTGAATATAGATATGAATATATACCCTTACAACGCATGCGAACACATCGCATTCCATTACAACGCAGTTGTTACAACGACCGCGTTGTTAGAACGTATACCATTACATCGCAAGTCATTACTACGACTTGCTGTAGGGGGCGTGCTGGACTTAGGAAGAGTATTATTTACTATTCCTACTCCAGTTTGTGCAACAGCAGGGAAGGTGTTGGATTCTAAATCTAAAACCATTGGGCCCCCTACAGCAAGTCATACTTATGACTTGCGATGTAATTGTATGCGTGGTAACAACGCGGTCGTTGTAACGACCGCGTTGTAATGGTACTGCGTTGTGGAGACAGCGTTGTAAACGCTGTTTCCCTATAGAGATATATCTATATATACATATATATACAGAGAGAGAGAGAGAGAGACAGTAGATAGATAGATAGATAGACAGACAGACAGACAGACAGACAGACAGACAGACAGACAGACAGACAGACAGATAGACAGATAGATAGATAGATAGATAGATAGATAGATAGATAGATAGATAGATAGATAGATAGATAGATAGATAGATAGATAGATAGATAGATAGATAGACCACTTAGTGCTGGTCACCAATGGGTAGTTATAGTTTAGATTGCTTTTCCATGGAAAAGGCGATTTTTGGTTTACTATTAACTTTGTTGCCATTTGACGAATATTCACAAAACTTTCCAAAAAAAGCTAATTCACCTCAGCACCTTGATCCGTCAAGCAGAGCCAGAGAAAAAAGGGGGTCCTAAAAAGCCAATTTCCCCATCCATTTTTCATAGACTTGTTTAGGCAGCACTACCGGAAAAACTGCTGAACGTATTTACACCAAATTTGGTAGGAAGGTAGATCTTGGCCAACAGATTGTGCTTGTTGTGATTTGCTGTAAATCTGTTAAGTAGTTTTTGAGAAATTAAGGTAAAAAAATAAAATGTATGTCTGGATGGTTGGGTCTGAGGGACTGAAGCGAGGGTCCCTCGAACTCAATAAAAAATAGAATGTTCTGACTGGCCCATGGAGCTTTTTTCCCTTGGCCCAATTCGCTCCTGCGAGAGTTGGACTCTCATGGGAGTGAGCTCTCTGATTGAGAAAAATGGTGCTGGCAACCATTACATGACTCAGGTACTTAGTCCCCTGCCCAGAGGTTTAAAAAAAAAACTAATATATAAGTGGTTAGGGTAGGGATACCCTGCCCTAGGCTCTGTGGGAGGGGGGCCCAGAGAGACCCCACCCAGGCCCATAATAAAAACAAAAAATCCGGTGGGTTTTGCTGCAATAATGCGGGGCTTCTGTGGGATCACAAAAAGAAAAAGAAAATAACAGCCGCCATTTTTTATTTAAATATTTGGGGAGGGGGTGTGATTGGGGCCCTCCTCCCCGAGCTCAATTTGGTAACTTAAGTAAGAGAAGGGGGCATGTGGTCCCCTTCCCTGAAGTAATTGCGGCCCCGGGGACCCCATCCCCCGGGGCCCAATGCATCAATTAAGTGGATGGATTGTGTGGTCCCTATCCCTGAGCCTTGTTAGGCCTCGGAGACCCCATCCCTTGGGGCCAAAATCATAAACAAAGGAGACAGGGGCCCCCCTCCCCGAAACTAAAAATGTCCCGGGGACACCATCCCCCAGGGCTGTATTCAATAAGAAAGAGGAAAAGGGCCCCCCTCCAAGAGTCTTTGTAGGACCCAGGGACCTCATCCCCTGGGACAAAAATAAGTTTAGAGGGAGGGGGGCCGCGCTGTCCCCCCACTGAGCCTTGAAAGGCCCCAGGGACCTCATCCTCAGGCCAGCTCATTTACTGTCTCCTGGGAACCCAACCCTGGATCACAGTAGTTTTCCTGCCCGCACTACCACTTATTGGAATTTGGCCCCGGGGGATGGAGCCAATTAAACATCGGGGAGGGGGTCTCAATGCCTTCTCCTATTAATATATATGTTTTGGCCCCAGGGAACGGGGTCCCAGGGGCCCCAGGGGCCTGAAGGCCAACTCTATGCCTCGCACCTCAAAGGCTGTTTATGATGTGGGTTTGCCAGCCTGCTGGGGGCGGGGGGGTTGGCCACAGGGCCTGGTGGCAGGCCAAGACTTATGGCCCGACCCCACTGTGCAGTGTGGGGTTGGCTGTCTCCGTGGAGTTGGGTGTAGAGCTTGGCTGCAAGTCCGGCCCTGTGACCAACCTCACGCCGCACATGATGAAAGGCCATGTGCAGCATGGAGTTGACTGCTTTCAGGTGAGTTGGCTACAGGGCCTGATGCGGGCTTTGCTTTGTGAATTTGTGCCAAGATCTTTTTTTTTGCCCCAAGCAGGGTCCCTCTGGGACCCCCTCCGCCAGGCCTAGGCGGTCAGGGTATCTCTACACTGCCCCTGTAATGTCTTTTTTTACCTACAGAAGATGTCATGAGTGATGTAATGTCTGGGGAAACTAGCAGTGCCAGGTGAGGGGGCGAGTTCTAGTTACTATAGGGCACGAGCTATAGTTACTTGAGAAAACTGTAACTGGTGATTTTTTGGGGGTTTTTGAGTTTAAAAAGTTTTGGTGTTACTGAACATCAATCAATCAGGGATTTGTGAAGCGCGCTGCTCACCCGTGAGGGTCTCAAGGCACTCGGGGGGGGGTCATGCAGCTCCGATTCAGCCAAAGATCCAGGTCTTGAGGCTCTTCCTGAAGGTGTGCAGAGTGGGGGGGCATCTGATGTTGAGCGGGAGCTCGTTCCAGGTCTTTGCTGCAATGTAGGAGAAGGCTCTTCCACCCGCTCTGGCTCTGCGGATGCGTGGGGTTTTGGCAAGGACAAGGTCGGTGGAGCGGAGGTTTCTTTTGGGTGCGTGGAAGGAGACTCTTTTGGTGAGGTATTGGGGTCCGGTGTTGTGGAGGGATTTGTAGGCGTGAGTGAGTAGCTTGAAGGTTACTCTCTTCTCTATGGGGAGCCAGTGGAGGTCTCGTAGGTGCTGGGTGATGTGGTGGTGTCATGGGATGCTGAGGACGAGTCTGGCGGCGGTGTTCTGGATGGTCTGGAGTTTTCGGAGCAGGGATTTGTTGATTCCGGCATAGAGGGCGTTTCCGTAGTCCAGTCTGCTGGTTATAAGTGCGTGGGTGACGGTCTTCCTGGATTCGGGGGAGATCCATTTGAAGGTCTTTCGGAGGATGCGGAGGGTGTTGAAGCACGTGGAGGAGACGGCGTTGATCTGCCGGGTCATGGTGAGGGAGGAGTCGAGTATGATGCCGAGGTTGCGGATGTGGTCGGTGGGTGTGGGGGGGTTACCGAGGGTGGTGAGCCATTAGGTGTTGCCGAATACGGAGGGGATGGGTCCAAAGACGAGGACTTCTGTCTTCTCCGAGTTGAGCTTCAGACAGGTGCTGCTCATCCAGGATGCAACGTCTTTCATTCCTTCCTGGAAGCTGAGTCTGGTGGTGTCGGGTTCCTTCATGAGTGAGAGGATGAGCTGGGTGTCGTCGGCGTAGGATACTATGCTGAGTCCATGTTGTCTGACGATGGCAGCGAGGGGGGCCATGTAGATGTTGAAGAGCGTGGGGCTGAGCAATGATCCTTCTTGGGGTACTCCGCAGCTGAACTCTGTGGGCTCAGAGAGGAAGGGCAGGAGTCTGATTCTTTGGGTTTGACTGGTGAGGACAGAGCAGATCCAGTCGAGGGCAGTTCCCTGTATGCCGGCATCGTGGAGTCTGGCGATGAGTGGGCAGTGGGAGACCAGTGTCAAAGGCTGCAGAGAGGTCCAGTAGGATGAGGGCCACCATGTCACCTAATTATAACGTTACTTTGGTTTTCTTCAGTGACTATATATATATATATATATATGTTCAACAATATGCCCGAAAGCTTGGGAGGGCACACACAGCTCGCCTTCCATCCGGATTGCCTTCAGCACTCGCCCCAGCTTCCCGGTATTTAATTACTCTTGCCGACGCGTTTCGAGTCTTAATGAAGAGGAAAACGAGTTCGTACCTCATTTGCAAACAGCCCATGAAGAAGAGTCCGTGAGACTCGAAACGCGTCGGCAAGAGTAATTAAATACCGGGAAGCTGGGGCGAGTGAAGGCAATCCGGATGGAAGCAGCTGTGTGTGCCCTCCCAAGCTTTCGGGCACATTGTTGATATATATATATATATATATATATATTTATCTATATATATATATATATATCCAGCCACAGTGCCCCACGACACAAGCCTGAACCTTGAAGGGCGGCCAGTGCTAACCAGCGCAGGGCTTCTGGTTGCAAATCCCATCAAATCTCCTTCCAATAAAAAGAGGTGCACCGACACTTAGCTAAGCAGCGTTAAAACTTCTTTAATGGTGAGACAGCACGAAGGTAAAAGGCAGTTATCCCAACGTTTCTGCTCTTATCGAGCCTTGATCACGGGAGGCAGTCTCTTTTTTGAAAACGACCCACGTGGTTTCCCTTATAACTCCGTGGGCCGTATTTTCACTAAGAACACGCACAGGGAAATCTTCAATTTACAGGTGAATAGCGCAGTCTATTTCTTTTTTGCGAATGACCTTGATGCGCAACCACTTCTTATTATAACAGTTCTGCCAAAAACACAGTTCGTAATTTCAATCTTCACTCACTGAATAAAACGCTGCTCCAGCCAGCAGTACCGGAAAACTTTCCTTCTGCTCCCAACTCGCCACACACGGTGAACGCTTTCACCGGGGGCAAGCAGGTCAGGCTCCAAACATGTGTGTTTTTTGGCAGATTTGGCTCACACCCTCCAGGGAACTGTTATAATAAGAAGTGGTTGCGCATCAAGGTCATTCGCAAAAAAGTAGACTGCGCTATTCACCTGTAAGTGAAGATTTCCTATGCGTGTTCTTAGTGAAAATACGGCCACGGAGTTATAAGGAAACCACGTGGGTCGTTTTCAAAAGAGACTGCCTCCCGTGATCAAGGCTCGATAAGAGCAGAAACGTTGGGATAACTGCCTTTACCTTCGTGCTGTCTCACCATTAAAGAAGTTTTAACGCTGCTTAGCTAAGTGTCGGTGCACCTCTTTTATTGGAAGGAGATTTGATGGGATTTGCAACCAGAAGCCCTGCGCTGGTTAGCACTGGCCGCCCTTCAAGGTTCAGGCTTGTGTCGTGGGGCACTGTGGCTGGATTTAATGTTTGGAGCCTGACCTGCTTGCCCCCGGTGAAAGCGTTCACCGTGTGTGGCGAGTTGGGAGCAGAAGGAAAGTTTTCCGGTACTGCTGGCTGGAGCAGCGTTTTATTCAGTGAGTGAAGATTGAAATTACGAACTGTGTTTTTTGGCAGATTTGGCTCACACCCTCCAGGGAACTGTTATAATAAGAAGTGGTTGCGCATCAAGGTCATTCGCAAAAAGAAATAGACTGCGCTATTCACCTGTAAATTGAAGATTTCCCTGTGCGTGTTCTTAGTGAAAATACGGCCCACGGAGTTATAAGGAAACCACGTGGGTCGTTTTCAAAAGAGACTGCCTCCCGTGATCAAGGCTCGATAAGAGCAGAAACGTTGGGATAACTGCCTTTTACCTTCGTGCTGTCTCACCATTAAAGAAGTTTTAACGCTGCTTAGCTAAGTGTCGGTGCACCTCTTTTTATTGGAAGGAGATTTGATGGGATATATATATATATATATATATATATATATATGACTAAACACAGTCCCAACTTCCAAATTGGAGAAGACACACAGGTACAGACCACAACGTGCTGCTGGTTGTAATTTTTAGTGCTGATTTATTCCGTGCAAATTGGCATGACGCGTTTCGGCCGTGTTACCACGACCTTGATCACATATATATATATTCACTAAAAAAAACATAGGTTTCAGGGACGTTATAGTTAGTTGGACATTTCACTCGTACAAAACCATAGAAATTCCCCCGTTATAGTTAGTTCAGCAAACTATAACTCGCGCCCCCGCAATGCACTGCTGATGATGTCACATATTACATCATTCATGACATGGTCAGTGACATCACTGATGACATCTCAAATGACATCACTGATGACATCACTGATGACATCATCCACGTGAAAATCTGATGCACCTCCTCACACTCTAATATAATCTTTGATACACCCACTGTAAAATACAGACTACCATTTTGAAACCATCGACACACCAATACCAGTTACTACATATGCACTCACTAATTCCTAGGTCTACACACACATCCACTCATTCACCCATACAATCACTCATACATACAGTCTCTCATCAATACAACACTATCATATGCACTCATACACCTATACAGACACTCACACACCGCCACTCATCCATGGAGTTACTCACACACCTAGTCAGTCATGCAAAGAATCAATCACACTCCCATTTCCTCACCTATACAGTTATACACACACCACCTCACTTATTCAAACATATACTAACACATACTTACTCTCTTATACAATCACTGATACAAGTACACACTCATCCATACAGCCACTCTCACAGTCACTGACTCTCACGTATAGTCATTTATATACTCTAAGTCTCACATACACTGCCTTTTACAGATGTAGTTACTTGGACATGTACCACTGAGACATCCAATCTTTCACCAACACACCCATACACACACTCACCCGCCCATACAGCTGTTTCCACATGCACTCTTGAACCCATACACCCAGTGAATCAACCACTCACACATCTATGCACAGAGTCACACACCTCCCACCCACCCACACACACACTCAGTCTCCCATACAAATACTCAGGCAACCAATTAATAACCCATATAGACACTCATGTAGCTGCTGACCATCACATGCAGCAGCTTACACAACAACAGACATACTGATACACACATTCAGACAGTTTAGTCACTAACCCATGCATTCAGTTAGACACATTTAATCACTCACTTATACAGTCAGTCACGCACATACTAAATCCTCCATCCAAACACTTATACACCCACTCATTCTTCAATACACCTTGGCATATATATAAAACATATTTAAACTTTAGAGAAACACACAGTCACTGGATGATGTCATCAGGGATGTCATCAGTGATGTCATTTGAGATGTCATCAGTGATGTCATTTGAGATGTCATCAGTGATGTCATCAGAGATGTCACTGACCATGTCATGAATGATGTAATATGTGACGTCATCAGCAGTGCATTGCGGGGGCGCGAGTTATAGTTAGCTGAACTACCTATAACGGCGGAATTTCTATAGTTTTGTACGAGTGAAATGTCCAACTAACTATAACGTCCCTGAAACCTATGTTTTTTTGTGAATTTCTAAGGTTTTTAAATGCTAATTTCTAACTATAACGTGCCTGAAACCTCAGGTTTTTTCAGTGAATTTCAATGGTTTTTAAATGCTAATTTCTAACTATAACGTGCCTGAAACTATGGTTTTTCAGTGAATTTCAATGGTTTTTAAATGCTCATTTCTAACTATGCCTAAAAAGTTAGGACATGTGAAGAAAGAGGAAGAAAAGCGCAGCAACAAGCAAGACAAATGCTGAAAGAAGCAACAGAAGTCCAGAAAAGACGAAAAAAAGTACAGGAAGAAGCAAGAGATGTGCAGAAAGAACCAACAGAGGAGCAGAAAGTCCTCCTGTGCCCCCAACGTTTTAGTGACGGGTACTGGTGGTAACTAACTCTGACTAACCAGGACAAGCCAGTGCTATGCTAAAAGACACTTAGAATACAGTGAAAACACCTACATACACTAGGGAACACTGTGCGTTGGGGTACCCCTGTAATGAGCATGACCTCCTCTGTATTTGCCATGAGTTAGTGCCTGGGTCATTGCATGAGTAGATGGGTAGTGACTGGATGATTAGAGTGCTGCAAGGACAGTGCATGGTGATTTTATAACTGCTTGTGGTGTTTGGGTAGTGTAGGGGGTCATGCTGGGGGTAGATTTAGGGTTTAGGGTAGTGCAGTGGTGTTTGTGTAGTGTAGGGGGTTGTGCTGGGGGTAGTGTTTTCGGGTTTAGGGTAGTACAGTGGTGTTTGTGTAGTGTAGGGGGTCATGTTTTAGGGTAGTGCAGTGGTGTTTGGGTAGTGTAGGGGGTCATGCTGGGGGTAGTGTTTTAGGGTTTAGGGTAGTGCAGTGGTGTTTGGGTAGTGTAGGGGGTCATGCTGGGGGTAGTGTTTTAGGTTTAGGGTAGTGCAGTGGTGTTTGGGTAGTGTAGGGGGTACAGCTGGGGGTAGTGTTTTAGGGTTTAGGGTAGTGCAGCAGTGTTTGTGTAGTGTGAGGGGACATGCTGGGGGTAGTGTTTTAGGGTTTAGGGTAGTGCAGTGGTGTTTGTATAGTGTAGGGGGTCATGCTGGGGGTAGATTTAGGGTTTAAGGTGGTGCAGTGGTGTTTGGGCAGTGTAGGGGGTCATGCTGGGGGTAGTGTTTTAGGGTTTAGGGTAGTGCAGTGGTGTTTGTGCATTGTAGGGGGTCATGCTGGGGGTAGTGTTTTAGGGTTTAGGGTAGTGCAGTCGTGTTTGGGTAGTGTAGGGGGTCGTGCTGGGGGTAGTGTTTTAGGGTTTAGGGTAGTGCAGTGGTGTTTGTGTAGTGTAGGGGTCGTGCTGGGGATAGATTTAGGGTTTAGGGTAGTGCAGTGGTGTTTGTGTAGTGTAGGGGGTCGTGCTGGGGGTAGTGTTTTAGGGTTTAGGGTAGTGCAGTGGTGTTTGTGTAGTGTAGGGGGTCGTGCTGGGGGAAGTGTTTTAGGGTTTAGGGCAGTGGTGTTTGTGTAGTGTAGGGGTCGTGTTTTAGGGTTTAGGGTAGTGCAGTGGTGTTTGTGTAGTGTAGGGGGTCGTGCTGGGGGTAGTGTTTTAGGGTTTAGGGTAGTGCAGTGGTGTTTGTGTAGTGTAGGGGTCATGTTTTAGGGTTTAGGGTAGTGCAGTGGTGTTTGGGTAGTGTAGGGGTCGTGTTGGGGTAGTGTTTTAGGGTTTAGGGTAGTGCTGTGGTGTTTGTGCATTGTAGGGGGTCATGCTGGGGGTAGTGTTTTAGGGTTTAGGGTAGTGCAGTGGTGTTTGTGTAGTGTAGGGGGTCATGCTGGGGTTAGTGTTTTAGGGTTTAGGGTAGTGCAGTGGTGTTTGGGTAGTGTAGGGGGTTGTGCTGGGGGTAGTGTTTTAGGGTTTAGGGTAGTGCAGTGCTGTTTGTGTAGTGTAGGGGGTTTTGCTGGGGATAGATTTAGGGTTTAGGGTAGTGCAGTGGTGTTTGTGTAGTGTAGGGGTCGTGCTGGGGGTAGTGTTTTAGGGTTTAGGGTAGTGCAGTGGTGTTTGTGTAGTGTAGGGGGTCGTGCTGGGGGTAGTTTTTTAGGGTTTAGGATAGTGCAGTGGTGTTTGTGTAGTGTAGGGGGTCGTGCTGGGGCTAGTGTTTTAGGGTTTAGGGTAGTGCTGTGGTGTTTGTGTAGTGTAGGGGTTGTGTTTTAGGGTTTAGGGTAGTGCAGTGGTGTTTGGGTAGTGTAGGGGGTCATGCTAGGGGTAGTGTTTTAGGGTTTAGGGTAGTGCAGTGGTGTTTGGGTAGTGTAGGGGGTCGTGTTGGGGTAGTGTTTTAGGGTTTTGGGTAGTGCAGTGGTGTTTGTGTAGTGTAGGGGGTCATGCTGGGGGTAGATTTAGGGTTTAGGGTAGTACAGAGGTGTTTGGGTAGTGTAGGGGGTCATGCTGGGGGTAGTGTTTTAGGGTTTAGGGTAGTACAGTGGTGTTTGTGTAGTGTAGGGGGTCATGTTTTAGGGTAGTGCAGTGGTGTTTGGGTAGTGTAGGGGGTCATGCTGGGGGTAGTGTTTTAGGGTTTAGGGTAGTGCAGTGGTGTTTGGGTAGTGTAGGGGGTCATGCTGGGGGTAGTGTTTTAGGGTTTAGGGTAGTGCAGCAGTGTTTGTGTAGTGTAGGGGGACATGCTGGGGGTAGTGTTTTAGGGTTTAGGGTAGTGCAGTGGTGTTTGTATAGTGTAGGGGGTCATGCTGGGGGTAGATTTAGGGTTTAAGGTGGTGCAGTGGTGTTTGGGCAGTGTAGGGGTCATGCTGGGGGTAGTGTTTTAGGGTTTAGGGTAGTGCAGTGGTGTTTGTGCATTGTAGGGGGTTATGCTGGGGGTAGTGTTTTAGGGTTTAGGGTAGTGCAGTCGTGTTTGGGTAGTGTAGGGGGTCGTGCTGGGGATAGTGTTTTAGGGTTTAGGGTAGTGCAGTGGTGTTTGTGTAGTGTAGGGGGTCGTGCTGGGGATAGATTTAGGGTTTAGGGTAGTGCAGTGGTGTTTGTGTAGTGTAGGGGGTCGTGCTGGGGGTAGTGTTTTAGGGTTTAGGGTAGTGCAGTGGTGTTTGAGTAGTGTAGGGGGTCGTGCTGGGGGTAGTGTTTTAGGGTTTAGGGTAGTGCAGTGGTGTTTGTGTAGTGTAGGGGGTCGTGCTGGGGGAAGTGTTTTAGGGTTTAGGGCAGTGGTGTTTGTGTAGTGTAGGGGTCGTGTTTTAGGGTTTAGGGTAGTGCAGTGGTGTTTGTGTAGTGTAGGGGGTCATGCTGGGGGTAGTGTTTTAGGGTTTAGGGTAGTGCAGTGGTGTTTGTGTAGTGTAGGGGGTCATGTTTTAGGGTTTAGGGTAGTGCAGTGGTGTTTGGGTAGTGTAGGGGGTCGTGTTGGGGTAGTGTTTTAGGGTTTTGGGTAGTGCAGTGGTGTTTGTGTAGTGTAGGGGGTCATGCTGGGGGTAGATTTAGGGTTTAGGGTAGTACAGAGGTGTTTGGGTAGTGTAGGGGGTCATGCTGGGGGTAGTGTTTTCGGGTTTAGGGTAGTACAGTGGTGTTTGTGTAGTGTAGGGGGTCATGTTTTAGGGTAGTGCAGTGGTGTTTGGGTAGTATAGGGGGTCATGCTGGGGGTAGTGTTTTAGGGTTTAGGGTAGTGCAGTGGTGTTTGGGTAGTGTAGGGGGTCATGCTGGGGGTAGTGTTTTAGGGTTTAGGGTAGTGCAGTGGTGTTTGGGTAGTGTAGGGGGTACAGCTGGGGGTAGTGTTTTAGGGTTTAGGGTAGTGCAGCAGTGTTTGTGTAGTGTAGGGGGACATGCTGGGGGTAGTGTTTTAGGGTTTAGGGTAGTGCAGTGGTGTTTGTATAGTGTAGGGGGTCATGCTGGGGGTAGATTTAGGGTTTAAGGTGGTGCAGTGGTGTTTGGGCAGTGTAGGGGGTCATGCTGGGGGTAGTGTTTTAGGGTTTAGGGTAGTGCAGTGGTGTTTGTGCATTGTAGGGGGTCATGCTGGGGGTAGTGTTTTAGGGTTTAGGGTAGTGCAGTCGTGTTTGGGTAGTGTAGGGGGTCGTGCTGGGGATAGTGTTTTAGGGTTTAGGGTAGTGCAGTGGTGTTTGTGTAGTGTAGGGGGTCGTGCTGGGGATAGATTTAGGGTTTAGGGTAGTGCAGTGGTGTTTGTGTAGTATAGGGGGTCGTGCTGGGGGTAGTGTTTTAGGGTTTAGGGTAGTGCAGTGGTGTTTGAGTAGTGTAGGGGGTCGTGCTGGGGGTAGTGTTTTAGGGTTTAGGGTAGTGCAGTGGTGTTTGTGTAGTGTAGGGGGTCGTGCTGGGGAAGTGTTTTAGGGTTTAGGGCAGTGGTGTTTGTGTAGTGTAGGGGTCGTGTTTTAGGGTTTAGGGTAGTGCAGTGGTGTTTGTGTAGTGTAGAGGGTCGTGCTGGGGGTAGTGTTTTAGGGTTTAGGGTAGTGCAGTGGTGTTTGTGTAGTGTAGGGGGTCATGTTTTAGGGTTTAGGGTAGTGCAGTGGTGTTTGGGTAGTGTAGGGGGTCGTGTTGGGGTAGTGTTTTAGGGTTTAGGGTAGTGCAGTGGTGTTTGTGCATTGTAGGGGGTCATGCTGGGGGTAGTGTTTTAGGGTTTAGGGTAGTGCAGTGGTGTTTGTGTAGTGTAGGGGGTCGTGTTGGGGTTAGTGTTTTAGGGTTTAGGGTAGTGCAGTGGTGTTTGGGTAGTGTAGGGGGTCGTGCTGGGGGTAGTGTTTTAGGGTTTAGGGTAGTGCAGTGATGTTTGTGTAGTGTAGGGGGTCGTGCTGGGGATAGATTTAGGGTTTAGGGTAGTGCAGTGGTGTTTGTGTAGTGTAGGGGGTCGTGCTGGGGGTAGTGTTTTAGGGTTTAGGGTAGTGCAGTGGTGTTTGTGTAGTGTAGGGGGTCGTGCTGGGGGTAGTGTTTTAGGGTTAGGATAGTGCAGTGGTGTTTGTGTAGTGTAGGGGGTCATGCTGGGGGTAGTGTTTTAGGGTTTAGGGTAGTGCTGTGGTGTTTGTGTAGTGTAGAGGGTCGTGTTTTAGGGTTTAGGGTAGTGCAGTGGTGTTTGGGTAGTGTAGGGGGTCATGCTAGGGGTAGTGTTTTAGGGTTTAGGGTAGTGCAGTGGTGTTTGGGTAGTGTAGGGGGTCGTGTTGGGGTAGTGTTTTAGGGTTTTGGGTAGTGCAGTGGTGTTTGTGTAGTGTAGGGGGTCATGCTGGGGGTAGATTTAGGGTTTAGGGTAGTGCAGAGGTGTTTGGGTAGTGTAGGGGGTCATGCTGGGGGTAGTGTTTTAGGGTTTAGGGTAGTGCAGTGGTGTTTGTGTAGTGTAGGGGGTCGTGCTGGGGGTAGTGTTTTAGGGTTTAGGGTAGTGCAGTGGTGTTTGTGTAGTGTAGGGGGTCGTGCTGGGGGTAGTGTTTTAGGGTTTAGGATAGTGCAGTGGTGTTTGTGTAGTGTAGGGGGTCGTGCTGGGGCTAGTGTTTTAGGGTTTAGGGTAGTGCTGTGGTGTTTGTGTAGTGTAGGGGGTTGTGTTTTAGGGTTTAGGGTAGTGCAGTGGTGTTTGGGTAGTGTAGGGGGTCATGCTAGGGGTAGTGTTTTAGGGTTTAGGGTAGTGCAGTGGTGTTTGGGTAGTGTAGGGGGTCGTGTTGGGAGGTAGTGTTTTAGGGTTTCGGGTAGTGCAGTGGTGTTTGTGTAGTGTAGGGGGTCATGCTGGGGGTAGATTTAGGGTTTAGGGTAGTACAGAGGTGTTTGGGTAGTGTAGGGGGTCATGCTGGGGGTAGTGTTTTAGGGTTTAGGGTAGTACAGTGGTGTTTGTGTAGTGTAGGGGGTCATGTTTTAGGGTAGTGCAGTGGTGTTTGGGTAGTGTAGGGGGTCATGCTGGGGGTAGTGTTTTAGGGTTTAGGGTAGTGCAGTGGTGTTTGGGTAGTGTAGGGGGTCATGCTGGGGGTAGTGTTTTAGGGTTTAGGGTAGTGCAGCAGTGTTTGTGTAGTGTAGGGGGACATGCTGGGGGTAGTGTTTTAGGGTTTAGGGTAGTGCAGTGGTGTTTGTATAGTGTAGGGGGTCATGCTGGGGGTAGATTTAGGGTTTAAGGTGGTGCAGTGGTGTTTGGGCAGTGTAGGGGGTCATGCTGGGGGTAGTGTTTTAGGGTTTAGGGTAGTGCAGTGGTGTTTGTGCATTGTAGGGGGTTATGCTGGGGGTAGTGTTTTAGGGTTTAGGGTAGTGCAGTCGTGTTTGGGTAGTGTAGGGGGTCGTGCTGGGGATAGTGTTTTAGGGTTTAGGGTCGTGCAGTGGTGTTTGTGTAGTGTAGGGGGTCGTGCTGGGGATAGATTTAGGGTTTAGGGTAGTGCAGTGGTGTTTGTGTAGTGTAGGGGGTCGTGCTGGGGGTAGTGTTTTAGGGTTTAGGGTAGTGCAGTGGTGTTTGAGTAGTGTAGGGGGTCGTGCTGGGGGTAGTGTTTTAGGGTTTAGGGTAGTGCAGTGGTGTTTGTGTAGTGTAGGGGGTCGTGCTGGGGGAAGTGTTTTAGGGTTTAGGGCAGTGGTGTTTGTGTAGTGTAGGGGTCGTGTTTTAGGGTTTAGGGTAGTGCAGTGGTGTTTGTGTAGTGTAGGGGGTCATGCTGGGGGTAGTGTTTTAGGGTTTAGGGTAGTGCAGTGGTGTTTGTGTAGTGTAGGGGGTCATGTTTTAGGGTTTAGGGTAGTGCAGTGGTGTTTGGGTAGTGTAGGGGGTCGTGTTGGGGTAGTGTTTTAGGGTTTTGGGTAGTGCAGTGGTGTTTGTGTAGTGTAGGGGGTCATGCTGGGGGTAGATTTAGGGTTTAGGGTAGTACAGAGGTGTTTGGGTAGTGTAGGGGGTCATGCTGGGGGTAGTGTTTTCGGGTTTAGGGTAGTACAGTGGTGTTTGTGTAGTGTAGGGGGTCATGTTTTAGGGTAGTGCAGTGGTGTTTGGGTAGTATAGGGGGTCATGCTGGGGGTAGTGTTTTAGGGTTTAGGGTAGTGCAGTGGTGTTTGGGTAGTGTAGGGGGTCATGCTGGGGGTAGTGTTTTAGGGTTTAGGGTAGTGCAGTGGTGTTTGGGTAGTGTAGGGGGTACAGCTGGGGGTAGTGTTTTAGGGTTTAGGGTAGTGCAGCAGTGTTTGTGTAGTGTAGGGGGACATGCTGGGGGTAGTGTTTTAGGGTTTAGGGTAGTGCAGTGGTGTTTGTATAGTGTAGGGGGTCATGCTGGGGGTAGATTTAGGGTTTAAGGTGGTGCAGTGGTGTTTGGGCAGTGTAGGGGTCATGCTGGGGGTAGTGTTTTAGGGTTTAGGGTAGTGCAGTGGTGTTTGTGCATTGTAGGGGGTCATGCTGGGGGTAGTGTTTTAGGGTTTAGGGTAGTGCAGTCGTGTTTGGGTAGTGTAGGGGGTCGTGCTGGGGATAGTGTTTTAGGGTTTAGGGTAGTGCAGTGGTGTTTGTGTAGTGTAGGGGGTCGTGCTGGGGATAGATTTAGGGTTTAGGGTAGTGCAGTGGTGTTTGTGTAGTATAGGGGGTCGTGCTGGGGGTAGTGTTTTAGGGTTTAGGGTAGTGCAGTGGTGTTTGGGTAGTGTAGGGGGTCGTGCTGGGGGTAGTGTTTTAGGGTTTAGGGTAGTGCAGTGGTGTTTGTGTAGTGTAGGGGGTCGTGCTGGGGGAAGTGTTTTAGGGTTTAGGGCAGTGGTGTTTGTGTAGTGTAGGGGTCGTGTTTTAGGGTTTAGGGTAGTGCAGTGGTGTTTGTGTAGTGTAGGGGGTCGTGCTGGGGGTAGTGTTTTAGGGTTTAGGGTAGTGCAGTGGTGTTTGTGTAGTGTAGGGGTCATGTTTTAGGGTTTAGGGTAGTGCAGTGGTGTTTGGGTAGTGTAGGGGGTCGTGTTGGGGTAGTGTTTTAGGGTTTAGGGTAGTGCAGTGGTGTTTGTGCATTGTAGGGGTCATGCTGGGGGTAGTGTTTTAGGGTTTAGGGTAGTGCAGTGGTGTTTGTGTAGTGTAGGGGGTCGTGCTGGGGTTAGTGTTTTAGGGTTTAGGGTAGTGCAGTGGTGTTTGGGTAGTGTAGGGGGTCGTGCTGGGGGTAGTGTTTTAGGGTTTAGGGTAGTGCAGTGCTGTTTGTGTAGTGTAGGGGGTCGTGCTGGGGATAGATTTAGGGTTTAGGGTAGTGCAGTGGTGTTTGTGTAGTGTAGGGGGTCGTGCTGGGGGTAGTGTTTTAGGGTTTAGGGTAGTGCAGTGGTGTTTGTGTAGTGTAGGGGGTCGTGCTGGGGGTAGTGTTTTAGGGTTTAGGATAGTGCAGTGGTGTTTGTGTAGTGTAGGGGGTCGTGCTGGGGCTAGTGTTTTAGGGTTTAGGGTAGTGCTGTGGTGTTTGGGTAGTGTAGGGGGTTGTGTTTTAGGGTTTAGGGTAGTGCAGTGGTGTTTGGTTAGTGTAGGGGTCATGCTAGGGGTAGTGTTTTAGGGTATAGGGTAGTCAGTGGTGTTTGGGTAGTGTAGGGGGTCGTGCTGGGGTAGTGTTTTAGGGTTTAGGGTAGTGCAGTGGTGTTTGTGTAGTGTAGGGGGTCATGCTGGGGGTAGATTTAGGGTTTAGGGTAGTACAGAGGTGTTTGGGTAGTGTAGGGGGTCATGCTGGGGGTAGTGTTTTAGGGTTTAGGGTAGTGCAGTGGTGTTTGGGTAGTGTAGGGGGTCATCCTGGGGTTGTGTTTTAGGGTTTAGGGTAGTGCAGTGGTGTTTGTGTAGTGTAGGGGGTCATGCTGGGGGGTAGTGTTTTAGGGTTTAGTGTAGTGCAGTGGTGTTTGTGTAGTATAGGGGGTCGTGCTGGGGGTAGTGTTTTAGGGTTTATGGTAGTGCAGTTGTGTTTGGGTAGTGTAGGAGGTCATGCTGGGGGTAGTGTTTTAGGGTTTAGGGTAGTGCAGTGGTGTTTGGGTAGTGTAGGGGGTCATGTTGGGGGCGATTTAGGGTAGTGCAGTGGTGTTTGTGTAGTGTAGGGGGTCATGCTGGGGTAGTGTTTTAGGGTTTAGGGTAGTGCAGTGGTGTTTGGGTAGTGTAGGGGGTCATGCTGGGGGTAGTGTTTTAGGGTTTAGGGTAGTGCAGTGGTGTTTGGGTAGTGTAGAGGGTCGTGCTGGGGGTAGTGTTTTAGGGTTTATGGTAGTGCAGTGGTGTTTGGGTAGTGTAGGGGGTCATGCTGGGGGTAGTGTTTTAGGGTTTAGGGTAGTGCAGTGGTGTTTGGGTAGTGTAGGGGGTCGTGCTGGGGGTAGTGTTTTAGGGTTTAGGGTAGTGTAGTGGTGTGTGGGTAGTGTAGGGGGTCATGCTGGGGTTAGATTTAGGGTTTATGGTAGTGCAGTGGTGTTTGTGTAGTATATGGGGTCATGCTGGGCGTAGTTTTAGGGTTTAGGGTAGTGCAGTGGTATTTGTGTAGTGTAGGGGGTCGTGCTGGGGGTAGTGTTTTAGGGTTTAGGGTAGTGCAGTTGTGTTTGTGTAGTGTAGGGGTCATGTTTTAGGGTAGTGCAGTGGTGTTTGGATAGTGTAGGGGTCATGCTGGGGGTAGTGTTTTAGGGTTTAGGGTAGTGCAGTGGTGTTTGTGTAGTGTTGGGGGTCATGCTGGGGGTAGAGTTTTAGGGTTTAGGGTAGTGCAGTGGTGTTTGTGTTGTGCAGGGGGTCGTGCTGGGGGTAGTGTTTTAGGGTTTAGGGTAGTGCAGTGGTGTTTGTGTAGTGTAGGGGGTCGTGTTTTAGGGTACTGCAGTGGTGTTTGGGTAGTGTAGGGGGTCATGCTGGGGGTAGTGTTTTAGGGTTTAGGGTAGTACAGTGGTGTTTGGGTAGTGTAGGGGTCATGCTGGGGGTAGTGTTTTAGGGTTTAGGGTAGTGCAGTGGTGTTTGGGTAGTATAGGGGGTCGTGCTGGGATAGTGTTTTAGGAGTAGTGCAGTGGTGTTTGGGTAGTGTAGGGGGTCATGTTGGGGGTAGATTTAGGGTTTAGGGTAGTGCAGTGGTGTTTGTGTAGTGTAGGGGGTCATGCTGGGGTAGTGTTTTAGGGTTTAGGGTAGTGCAGTGGTGTTTGGGTAGTGTAGGGGGTCGTGCTGGGGGTAGTGTTTTAGGGTTTAGGGTAGTGCAGTGGTGTTTGGGTAGTGTAGGGGTTGTGCTGGGGGTAGTGTTTTAGGGTTTAGGGTAGTGCAGTGGTGTTTGGGTAGTGTAGGGGGTCGTGCTGGGGCTAGTGTTTTAGGGTAGTGCAGTGGTGTTTGGGTAGTGTAGGGGGTTGTGCTGGGGGTAGATTTAGGGTTTAGGGTAGTGCAGTGGTGTTTGTGTAGTGTAGGAGGTCATGCTGGGGTAGTGTTTTACGGTTTAGGGTAGTGCAGTGGTGTTTGGGTAGTGCAGGGGGTCATGCTGGGGGTAGTGTTTTAGGGTTTAGGGTAGTGCAGTGGTGTTTGGGTAGTGTAGAGGGTCGTGCTGGGGGTAGTGTTTTAGGGTTTACGGTAGTGCAGTGGTGTTTTGGTAGTGTAGGGGGTCATGCTGGGTTTAGTGTTTTAGGGTTTAGGGTAGTGCAGTGGTGTTTGGGTAGTGTAGGGGGTCGTGCTGGTGGTAGTGTTTTAGGTAGGGGTGGGCGGAATTTGCGTAGTCGCGCTACGCAAAGCTCCGCGAAACGGTAAAAAAACTCTGCGAGCACGCAAAAGTTCCGTGAACACGTGGAATTGCTTGTTCCGCCCATTCGCGATGCTTTTTTCCTGTTCGCGAACGCTGCTTGCGTGCTCGGGGAGAAATATCTTGCGAACATGCATTTTGAAAGCGCAAACAAGCAAAAAATTCCGCAAAGCCGCGGATCGCGGAATTTTTGGTAATTCCGCGTTCTCCGCGGAACGCGAAATTACCCAAATTCCGCGAGCGGAACGGAATTTACCGCCCAGGCCTAGTTTTAGGGTTTACGGTAGTGCAGTGGTCTTTGGGTAGTGTAGGGGGTCGTGCTGGGGGTAGAATTAGGGTTTAGGGTAGTGCAGTGGTGTTTGTGTAGTTTAGGGGGTCATGCTGGGCGTAGTGTTTTAGGGTTTAGGGTAGTGCAGTGGTGTTTGTGTAGTGTAGGGGGTAATGCTGGGGGTAGTGTTTTAGGGTTTAGGGTAGTGCAGTGGTTTGTGTAGAGTAGGGGGGTCATGTTTTAGGGTAGTGCAGTGGTGTTTGGATATTGTAGGGGGTCATGCTGGGGGTAGTGTTTTAGGTTTTAGGGTAGTGCAGTGGTGTTTGTGTAGTGTAGGGGGTCGTGCTGGGGGTAGTGTTTTAGGGTTTAGGGTAGTGCAGTGGTGTTTGTGTCATGCAGGGGGTCATGCTGGGGGTAGTGTTTTAGGCTTTAGGGTAGTGCAGTGGTTTGTGTAGTGTAGGGGGTCATGTTTTAGGGTAGTGCAATGGTGTTTGGGTAGTGTAGGGGGTCATGCTGGGGGTAGTGTTTTAGGGTTGAGAGTAGTGCAGTGGTGTTTGGGTAGTGTAGGGGGTCGTGCTGGGGGTAGTGTTTTAGGGTTTAGGGTAGTGCAGTGGTGTTTGTGTAGTGTAGGGGGTCGTGCTGGGGGTAGTGTTTTAAGGTTTAGGGTAGTGCAGTGGTGTTTGGGTAGTGTAGGGGGTCGTGTTGGGGGTAGTGTTTTAGGATTTAGGGTAGTGCAGTGGTGTTTGGGTAGATCGACAACAATAGATCTCGCCAAGCAAGCAGCGCATGCGCTGCGTCGCTAGGCGAGACCTAAAAAGCATTGCACCAAGATGACTGCGAACACTTCCTGGTTTGAAGTGTTGGCAGCCATTCAGAGCCATGCTCGTGCTCGGGTATTAGGCTCCGCCCACATATATATATATTTTTCTTTAATATCTCAAAAACTACTGAACGGATTTACACCATTTAAAAAACAGGTCGCTTTCTGAACCAAGCACTACTTTTTTGCCAAATTTGGTGTAATTCCGTTCAGCAGTTTGGGCTGTAGCCTTGCCTAAAGTTTCCTATGGGAAATTGATTTTTTGACTCTTATTTTTTGAATTTCTCAGCAACTACTGAACGGATTTACACCATTTAAAAAAAAGGTAGCTTTCTGAACCAAGAGCTACCTTTCTGCCAAACTTGGTGTAATTCCGTTCAGCAGTTCGGGCTGTAGCCTGTCTCAAAATTTCCTATGGAAATTAACACACGAAAAACACTTTTTGGGACCCCCCTTTTTTCTCCGCCCCCGCTTGACGAATCACCCCCAAACTTTCAGGATAGGAGCTGACCTGGATAGACCTTTTTTTTGGAGAATTTCACAAAGATTCGTTAAACGACGCCAAAGATATTAGCAAATCAAAAAATGCTTTTTCTATGGAAACTAGGTTCTAACTATAACTACCTACTGGCGACCGCCAGTAGGTAATATATCTATATATACATATATATATATACCCGGTCGAAAGGCGTCATGCTGTGGAGTCTGCAATAAAGCACTTTTCATCACCGAGCACGTTGTGGTCCGTACCTGATTTCCAGAGAAAGTGGATTCAATCAGAGTGTGGTTTTTTCATATATCTATATATATATATATAAATGGTGTAAATCCTTTGAGTAGTTTTTGTGATATTTAAAGATTTACAGATATCGATATTTGAGAATTGTGAGATCTGATTGGCTGAGCCCTCCAGAGCACGAGCTTGCCTCTAATTGGCTGTCAACACTTCAAACCAGGAAGTGTTGGCAGCCATCTTGTGACTCGGTACCGAGTCAGAAGAAAAAGGGTGAGAAAAACAATTTTAAAAAAAGAAAAGGGGGCAGGGTAAAAACACCCTGACCCCCTAGCCCTGGTCAGGGAGTCTCACAGGGACCCCCAGGGCCAGAAAAAGCATTAATTTTTTTCAGCCAGAGTCTGAATACGGCAGAAAATTTCAAAAAAACGAAGCGCGGTCTCCTGCGCTTCGTTTTTTAAAGCCCCAGGGTGGGTCAGGTCCCAGGGGCAATGTTTTATTATGGTGCTGGGGCCCACGGGGGTCCCCGCAGCCCCGGGGACCGCCACCTCCCTGGGGCTTTTTTGATAATGCGCGGGGGCACGTGGCCCCCCGCAGCCCCGGGGACTGCCACCTCCCCGGGGCTTGTTAGAAAAATGCATGGGGGGGCTCCTCCCCCCACGCTGCCCCAGGGACCGCCTCCTCCCCAGGGCTTCACTTTATTTAGGGTGGGGGGGCCTCACGGGCCCCCCCAAGCCCCGGGGACTGCCACCTCTCCGGGGCTTTCTTATTGAAATGTGTGGGGGGGCTCCATCCCCCCACGCAGCCAAGGGGACCACCACCTCCCTGGGGCTTCAAATTAAATAGGGCAGGGGGCCTCACGTGCCCCTCAAGCCCCGAGGACCGCCACCTTCCTGGGGCTACTTTATAAAACTGTGTGTGTGGGGGCTGGAGCCCCCCACACTGCCCCGGGGACCACCTCCTCCCTGGGCACTAATTATGTCAATGCGGGGGTCTGTTGCGGACTCCCGGCCCCGGGGACCACCACCTCCCCGGGGCTATGTTTACATTGGGAGGGGGCCACGCGCCCCCCTCCAGGAGCCCTTCATGGCCCTGGGGACCACCACCCCCCAGGGCCGGCTCCAGCATTGTCCCGGGGTGCCCACCCCCAGGACATTGCAGTTTGCTATGACAGGGCGGGAGCACGGCTCCTGTCCTGTCATAGCAAACACTGCTTTGCTTCGTGGAAGCGAGAGCAGGAAACCTGCTCTCGCTTCCATGAAGCTAAGCAGAATTGCTTTTGGACAAGGGGAGCTGCATGTCAGCAGCTCCCCTTGTCCAAAAGCAATGCTGGCTCCCGCAGGAGGCGGAGAGCCGGCTGGGACCACAGGGGCATTGGGGCTCCCCCACGGTCCCCAACAAAGAGGCCAGGCCCCGGAGGTTGGGGTCCCCGGGGCCAAAAGAGGCCAAGGGAAGGGGGGCAACGCGGCCCCCTCCCGTATATATGATTTAAAAAAAACAAGGCCAGGCCCCAGGGGATGGGGTTCCCGGGGCCAAAAGAGGCCAAGGGAAGGGGGGCCACGCGGCCCTCCTCCCGTATAAATATATATATATATATTTTTAAACGAGGCCATGCCCTGGGGGATGTGGTCCCTGTGGTCGAAATCGGGCTCGGGAGGGGGGCCCCTTCCCGTTTAGAAAAAAAAAAAATGGGTCAGGCCCTGGGGGATGGGGTCCCCAGGGCCCACAAAATATTAAGAGAAGGGGGGCCACACAGCCCCCCTTCTAACAATAATAAAAAAAAGCAGAAGCCAGCATCTTGCCAGAGGTCCCGCCCCCTCCCTGCACCACTGTGCAAACGTGCCTCCTTGCACGTTCTGGATTGGGGGATTAAGTCCCCTAGAATCTTAAGGGTCCTTAGGGGCCAACTAGTCCACTAGGTACCTCCAGTAAGCCCCGCACAGTGGGAGAGGTGGTCCGAGGCCACGCCCCTTTTTACACCACTCTGCAAACGCGCCTCTTGGTGCATTGCTGGTGGGGCGATGAGGTCCTCTTGTGTCCTGAGGGCCTCAGGACTAAAGTGGACTTCATCCTCCGAGCAGCAGTGCGCCAGGAGGCGCGTTTACAAAGTGGTGTAAAAAGGGGGTGTGGCCTCAGACCAGTCTAAGCAATCCACCTGTGTGGGGCCTACTGGAGGTACCTGGTGGGCTAGTTGGCCCCCAGGAACCCTCAGGATTCAAGGGGACTTAATCCCCCAACCAAGAACACGCCAGGAGGCGCGTTTGCAGAGTGGTGAGAAAGGGGGCACGGCCTGTGTCCACCTGTCAGCAATCCCACTATCTGGGGCATACTGGCGGTATCAGGTAGGCTAGTTGGCCCCTAAGGCCCCCCAGCAGCGAAGGGGACTTTAATCCCCATCCAAGAGCACGCCAGGCAGTGCGTTTGCTGAGTGGTTGGGAAAGGGGGCATGGCCTGCTATGAGAACTTAGCAATCCCGCTGTGTGGGACTTACTGGAGGTAATAGGAGGGGTAGTTGGCCCCCAAGGTTGACTTTGGGGGCCAACTACCCCTCCTGTTTCCTCCAGTAAGTCCCACACAGTGGGATTGCTAAGAGGTCTTCGGAGGCCACGCTCACCTTTCTCCACCACTCTGCAAACGCGCCTCCTGGCACAGTACTGGTTGGGGATGAAGTCCACTTTACTCCTGAGGGACTTTGGAGGCCAAGTAGCCCTCCTGGTACCCCCTGTAAGTCCTACACAGCGGAATTCCTGAGCGCTGGTGGGAGGCCCAGGCCCCTTTCTGCACCACTCTGCAAACACGACTACTATGTTATAGTTAGAAATTAGCATTTAAAAAACCTTAGAAATTCACTGAAAAAACCATAGATTTCAGGGACGTTATAGTTAGAAATTAGCATTTAAAAAACCTTGGAAATTCACTAAAAAAAACACAGGTTTCAGAGACGTTATAGTTAGTTGGACATTTCACTCATACAAAACCAGAGAAATTCGGCCGTTATAGTTAGTTGAGCTAACTATAACTCGCGCCCCCGCCATGCACTGCTGATGACGTCACATATTACATCACTCATGACATGGTCAGTGACATCACTGATGACATCTCAAATGACATCACTGAAGACATCATCCACTTAATATCTGATGCACCTCCTCACACCCTAATATAATCTTTCATACACCTACTCTAAAATACAAACTACCATTCTCAAAACCATAGACATACCAATTCCAGTTAGTACATACCCAGTCACTGATTCATAGGTCTACATACACATCCACTCACCCATACAGTCACTCATACACGCAGTCACTCATAAATATAGAGACTGATATATGCACTCATAAACCTATACAGATACTCACACACCACCACTCAGCAATAGAGTTACTCACACACCTAGTCAGTCACCGAAAGAATCAATCACACTGCATTTACTCATTATACAGTTATACACACACCACCAATCATTAACCCATATAGACACTCATGTAGCTACTGACCAACCCATGCTGCCACTTACACACCAACTGACAGACTGATACAGACATTCACAGAGATTAGTCACTCACCCATGCCTTCAGTAAGACACGTTTAATCACTCACTTATACAGTCAGTCACGCACCTACTAAATCAGCCATTCAGTCACTCATACACCCACTCATTCTTCAATACACCTTGGCGTATATATATATAAAACATACTTAAATTTTTCAGAAACACACACTGACTGGATGATGTTATCAGTGATGTCATTTGAGATGTCATCAGTGATGTCATCAGTGATGTCACTGACCATGTCATGAGTGATGTAATATGTGACGTCATCAGCAGTGCATTGCGGGGGCGCAAGTTATAGTTAGCTCAACTAACTATAACGGCCAAATTTCTCTGGTTTTGTACGAGTGAAATGTCCAACTAACTATAACGTCCCTGAAACCTGTGGTTTTTTCAGTGAATAGATATATAGATATATGTATATATTAAATGTTGAAATATTCATGCAATTTATTTAACTTTAGTTCTCATGAGTGTTATTTGATTTCCCTGCCTGGGAGTGTGTTGCAGTACCTGTGAGTTGCCATGTGTGGTGCTTGACCTACTCCAAGGCTGGGCTGGAGTTTATTTGAGTATGTTTTGACAGCTTTAGGGCTATAGTAACTTTGAAGTGTATTTTGTGAATTGAAATTGTCTTATTGTTTTATGGGTGTTAGTTTGCATTAGCAAGTCCCTCACTAAACCCCTACTTAAATCCCTCTCAGTTCATACTAATATTCCTAATTTCCAGCTACTTCCTTTTGTCCCACCTACATTTACTACAAAATGTACATTTATGTGTGCAGCGATCTCTGCACCTTTGCAGAGATCTCTGCACAGAAAAGATTGTTATGAACCCAAATTTACCCCAATATAGGCTTAGGTAGTTGCACAACCTTTTACCTACATTTGTACTACCATTGTTCTACATACCGGTTCTGGCGCTGACCTTTTACCTAGTTAGGTGCCGCATAATGTTGTGTGGTTTTCTCCGAAAACGAGCCTCATTTATTTTGCATGAGGATTCTCAGTATCACAGCAGGATTACCATCTTATGCATAAGAACTCTGTATAAGGGTCACCACTATCGTCATCCTTGGCCGACATGCCCACAGTACCATGACACATCTAGGTAGAACCTCTGAGTGTACTTTTCGGGTATATAAGTACCACATCTTTGCTGGGTAAACCAGAGGAGAAGAAGCTTCCATGCTGACATGCTGACACGAGACGCTGAGGTCCCTGCATACAGACACTCCAGCACGCAGTGGTCTGACATCCCTTGAGGGGTGTCCAACTCGAGACCAAGACGGGGTCCTTCGTTCTCTCACATCAGGTAATGGGGTTGGCTCTTTCCTAGGGGGATTCTTGGCTATACACCTAAATACATGCTAGGTACACTTAGATACATCTAGTTAGGGTTAGCATCGTAGGAGTACGCATTATTATTGTCATGTATCCATATGCCTGCATATATTCATTGTTTTAGCACTATGGTAGAATTCTACCTTTTATTTACTCTGTTGGTGCTTATAACCGAATATATCTGTTTCTGTCTAATGGTTGTTGCAGCACACGTATTTTATACTAGAATGACGCTGGTTCAATAAATACTTATTGGATAACGTCCCCATCGTTTATTCTGTATTTCTCTCTGAGAGCAAGTAAGCACGTGTTTCCACGATCCCTGAGGGGGTCAAGGTTGTCATGTTCGATAGTTGCCAGAAACTATTCGCTCCTTGGTAAGGTTGTGGGGCTTGTAGTGGCACTGTGAGCTAGCTGGTCTACAGACAAATATATTCTTCGGGGGTGTCTGGAATCAGTCTGGACACCAATCCCTTAGTTTATGTTGTCTAAACGCGCAGATCCTATACGATTTGTAGGAACTAGACGATAAGATAGGAGAGGTGGAAGTCTCCAGCTGTAGGTTTGTAACTTTCATTTTATAGTGCATGAATAACACTAATGCAGTACTACTTTACATAGTACAAAATGCAGTTTGTGAATTGGCTCTTTGGTGATCACCTCCTTTAAAGGCTCTATAAGAATCCTACCTAGTAAAGATGTGATCAGAATTCAAATTATTTTCATGAACATACACTATTTACTGATTAATCTAGCAACTTACTCCTTTTTAACCAATGGTTTATTAAAAGTCCAGTGTGTTTATCTTCTTCCCATCAAGGGAACTTTGAATGAAATCAAAAGTAGAATCATGGAGTGAGCTGATATATGGTGTTGACAGTGACATCTTTTCTGGCCTGTTGCTGACCGCTCTCTCACTTCTCTGGCTTAAAAAGATTCATTTGCATTTGTTCTGTTTCTTTGCAGAGTCACCCTTTACCCACCCTGGGGAAACAGTACTATGGGATAAATACCAGTCAGCTTATGTGGATTACCAGAGGGGTTATTCCTGTGTTCGATCTCCCCCTTCTGCCTCTACGGGGTGGCTGCCTCATAGAAATTAACTGTCTTAGGGTTTTACATTGCCAGTTTTAATTTTGAGTAATTCCTGCACTTAGGCATCAAATGCGAGAGCATCCAGTAAATCAGACCTCAGAGTGCTGACCTTCGCAGCAGCTGTCTTAATCAATTGCTCATCTGTTCCCAGTCTCTGGCCACCTCCTCCTGTCCCTCAAAGTTGTTGCATTGATCAGGTGTTCACAAGATGGCTGCCAGAAGCTTGGGATATACTGGTGCTCTTGTGCGCGGCCTAGAGCTTCCAGGTCCCAGAACCTCTGCTTATTCAGGCCTCACTGTCGTTGGGTGTCTGCTGAACACATCAGTCAATGCAGCTGAGACTTAACCCTGTGTCGATGGCTGGCTTGCAGAAGACAGGGAACAATGCAGGTAAAAAGATCCATTCCATTTCTTGCCTTTTTGTGTATTTGATACCTGTCACCCTTCTGTTTGCTCACCAGATCATTAATTATTCTGCTCATACTTTTTGATACATAAATTTGCTCTTTCATGTCCATGTCCTTCCTTATCTCGGGAGAACTGGTGTTGAGCCCTAGAAGTGAGTTGCATCAGCAAGCAGCCAACTTTCCCTCCATTTATCCCATGTGAGAACATTTGGCCAATGCTACCACCATGTAGACAGCTGCACACAAATCAAGGAAGAGAAGAGAAGAGAAGAAAAGAGAGGAGAGGAGAGGAGAGGAGAAGAGAAGAGAAGAGAAGAGGAGGAGAAGAGGAAGAGAAGAGAAGAGGAAGAGAAGAGAAGAGCATGTTGTGAACAGAGGAATGAAGATGGTTGGAGACTGCCATGAGGACCGTTTTAGTGGAGTGAGTAGAGTGTAAGTCAGATTGAGCACATAAGAGAAGAGAATGTGCTTGACAATTTACAGTAGTTTTGGAATAGTAAAGAAGCACAGAGATAAACAGAAAATGGAGGGACCTTGGGTAATAGGAAGATTCATTACGTGAGCAAACACCTACAAACATAAATTAACCTGGCAAGGATTCAGCAGAAACAAAGAGAAAGAGAATGGGACAAAGAAACTGGGGAATGCAGTTTAAAAGAAAACATGGTGCAGCTAGGGTTTGAGCAATATAGACATGGAGAATGTTAGAGGGATTTATACGAGATGTGCACCAAATAGGAGCCTAATAAGAGAAAGCGGGTATCAGTGGTTGGTTCAGCACAAACAAAAGCAGACCATTAAAGGTCAACTTTAGAAATAAAGAAAGTGACAAAATGAGATGCAGAGCATGCAGAGTGAGAAAAAAGGACATTCGGGGGCCAAGCTAAAGAGGTGGTTAAACATGGCAAAAAGAGGAGAGGGGTACAGGGAACGAGTGGTCATAGGAGTCTGAAAATTGTTTTCTTCATCTTCCTGTGCTCCACTGATGCATCTCACCGCCACCTTCTGCTGCACATTGTTATATATGACTGTTGGTCTCTATGCATTGGTGGAAAAGTGTGGTGCAGCGGCCAGGGCAGCTGACTTCGGAGCACAGGGTTCACGGCTCGATCTCCGGCGGCAGCTCAGCTCAGCACCATGTGACTCTGGGCAATAGCTCACTTAGGGGCCCATTACGATACCCGGCATAAATAAATCCGCCAGGCATGGAAGCGGCAAAATTCCGCCCGCATACACCGTCTGAACACCGACCACGCCATTACGATAACACAAACCGAAAACCGCCATCGGCGGAAAAATCACACAAAATACCGCCCGCCATCGTCCGAGTCGGAGTCAAACCGCCCGCCACGGACGGAAACACGCACGACAACACAAAACCGCCCGCCCTCACGGCCGACACACCGCACGTGAAATTACGATCGCACCGCCATGAGCGCGGGAAAACCACAAATATACCGCCCGCCAGCGCAAACAACGCCGATGCCAATCGACACGGCAGAAACCATGGCGCCACGTCCCTGCACAGAAACCATCCGCTCACAAAACCAATAGCACACAACATGGCCAATAAGTCCACACAGCAAGGCACGCACAAATACACAAGCACAGTACACATCCCGAAAACACCCCCCCTGGACAAACAAAAACTACAAAGGCCAGAACACCAGACACAACACACCTGAAAACAACAGACCATGAAGACACACCCACATAGGTAAGTACAAAAGCAGAACTCCCACAGACCACAACCCCTTGCAACATCGCAAACCAGAGAGGAGAGGAGAGGACACAGTGACACAGCAAGGACAGCAGCACACCACAGAAACGCACACATCACAACCACCACCACCACCAAACACCGGCACCACAAACCCCCTGCACATTACACAACACACACCGCACCAGCACCACAAACACCATGGCACCACAAAGAATGCCCAAGTTCACGCCCATGGAGCTGACGGTCATGGTCGACGAGATCATCAAGGTGCACCCACAAATCTATGGGAACATGGTCCAACACACACTACTAGCCACCAGAAACAGAATGTGGAACCGGATCGTAGACCAGGTCAATGCAGTCGGGACCCTGCCCAGGAACAGAGTCGAAATTAACAAACGGTGGAATGACGTCAAGAGCCTGGTCAAGAAGAAGGAGGGCAAAAACAGAGAGCTGGCTGCCGTCACTGGCGGAGGGAATCCCGCGCTCTTCAAGACCTTCTAAGCGTGGGAGGAGAAGGTGCGAGTCATCATACATCCCGAGATCCTCGCCGGATTAGCAGGGGAGTGGAGGCTGGTAAGTACAAACTAATGTATACCAGCACACCGCTATGTACTCACATGCACTACCACCATGCCACAGCTCCCAGGGACAAACACCCCCATGTCCAGCACACAATACACAACACATCACACACACATGCAACAGACACCACCACACACAGCCCAAACAGAACAACTGTAAGATGCGTGGGGACATGTGTACACTCAGCCAGCCACGTAACCACCAACAGGTCCCCAAATATGCCAGAAGCGCCACAACGAGCACCCACCACACCCATGTGTCCGCCATAGCTGCACTAACCGACAAGTAACAGTTAAGTGGCAGGAACACAAAGTGCAGTGGGTGGGAGGGTGGACAGCCCAAGTACAAAACACACCAGGCCCCTAGTCCCACAGTACAGCAAGGAGGAGCATCCCCACACCCCACAGCCACGTGTCAGCCACCGCAGTGCACAACGACAGCCGAAAGGTAGACATCACGGTCCACAGCAATCGGTGTCAGTGGGTGTCCAGCCACCACTACGACCCACAACACCCCCCACCCCCACAGACCTGCAACATGGAGCACCCCCGCTTAGAACCATGTGGCATCCAGTACAGTGCACGCCCGAACAACCTGCAGGTGGGAAACTGGACAGGGCTGGATTACTGGAGGCATGAGGGCCGTAACACGACCAACACATGGGACATGTCACGTAGCAGACGAACACGCAGCACCGCCCACCGTCACGAACAAGTGAACAATGTGCACACGGACATGAACAACAGACTCACACCCCACATGACCCATCACAGACATAGCAACACCCAAGGAGCCACGTCTGCATACACAAGCCACACTGAAAATAGTACCACACGGCAGCCACTGTGCAACTCATCACACACAACCGAAACACCATTGAAGTCCTGTCCATGTAGCCCCTACTGCCTGTCAACCACACACCCCACAACTACGCCTATGTAAGACAAACAACACTAGACGCAACAGAGCGGAACAACATAAATGCACACGAACACCACTGAACCCATCAAACACACAGACACACCATGCACATACAACATACCATCCATCCCATCCGTCAGCCCCAGTCTCATGAAAGGCATGTCATCCGCACAGCTGCCACATATACAGCAGTCACGCTAAGACACATGCCCATGACCAACCATGTGCCAGAAGTCAATGAAGCGCACGACACACTGTGAGCAACAACACACAACATGGGCCCCCCCGAGCACTGCAGTGATGCACATGGCACAGGGCAGCACGCACACCAAGGAGATGGGACAACTGCAATACGTTGGCTGGCACACAACCAACACTCACTCATAACGATGCGTCCAATGCCATGTCCAGTAATCACAACAGACAGCAAATATGCAGGCCATGTCAAGCATGCACACACCTCAAACCATGCACTGTCATGCTGCCACAACACATGTCACGTTCGGCACCCATGGCTTACAGCATGTACCCCAAAAGCATATCCCCTCCCAAATGCGAATCTGGGGCATGGCCCCCATGTTGCCATATGCGTTCCTAAGCGTTCCATTTGAACCCCAAAAGCATATTCCCTCCCAAATGTGAATCTGGGGCATGGCCCCCATGTTGCCATATGCGTTCCTAAGCGTTCCATTTGAACCCCAAAAGCATATTCCCTCCCAAATGTGAATCTGGGGCATGGCCCCCATGTTGCCATATGCGTTCCTAAGCGTTCCATTTGAACCCCAAAAGCATATTCCCTCCCAAATGCGAATCTGGGGCATGGCCCCCATGTTGCCATATGGGTGCCTAAGCGTTCCATATGAACCCCAAAAGCAAAGTACAAACCAGACCCAGGATGGGCCAGGAGCCCGCATACACCAGAGTCACAATGAGTAGGGGCACAGCAACACACCCATCGGCATGGCCAATCCGTCCCATGCCACATGTGCACAGCACACAGTCCCATTGCCTAGCACACACAACTACAGATGCCACAGCCACACACTCGCCTCCGGGAAACCCATGTACGAAATTGCACGAACTGCCAATGTCAGACGACAAATACATACTTCGCCAGGTGCAACACAATAACAAATCTCATTCTCTCCACAGGTGACGAACTGCCGGATGCTGGGGATGGAGACAGCAGCCAGCACAGCCAGCCCACAAGCCCCCAACGAGGACACACGGATCTGGAGGATCTGTCCTCCTCTTCGGACACGGACCACCAAGCAGGCCCATCTGGTGTGGCAGGGCCCAGCCGCTCCCCAGGACCCCTCCTACTCACCAACCCATCATCCAGGGATGCTGAACAGTCCCAGCCCCCTGCTGCCACTGTCGTTGCGGCCACACCCACGGTCATTGCGGCCACTACCACTGCCGCAACCGCCACCATCGCCGCACCGACCACCACCGCCACCACCACCACCACGTCTTCGCTGGCACCAGCCCCAGCGCAGGTGGTGGCCCGGCCCGACTGGATCCACCCTGGGAGCCACAGCGAGGACCGTGGTGTGCAATGTGGCTAGTGGGCAGGCCGGTGGCAGCAGGACTGGTAGGAGGAGCAGGGTCAGGGAAACGCCAGCCTCCCTGGGAGCCATGCCCTGCCTCAAATGGCCAGAGTCCTTGGGGCCTATGAGGAGGCCCAAGAACAATGGGTCAGGTCTGCTACAGACACGCGGGAGGTGCTGGGGGTGCTGAGGTCCATGGACGCCCATATGGGCCAATTCGTGTCCCGTATGGACCAACTCGTGGACCTCATGGGCCAGCTGGTGGTGGCGGTGGGGTCACAGGCAAGGCCAGCAACACCACCTCCGCCACCACCTGCTAGGGCGCAGGGTCGGGCAGCAGTGTCCACTTCCCCTGCGTCCACAGCCAGTGAGCACACCTCACCCACCACCAGCAGGTCGCCACCACACACCCCCTCCCAAACGTGGAAGGGGCCGTCCGAAGAGGAAACAGATCTCCCGGGAGGACTTCGCACGCTCCAGTCGCAAGTGAGGCAGCCAGCCAGCCTTCCGCCAGCCTTCCTTGACCAGCCACTGCATTGACTTGCTCTACGATCCCACTCCACACAGCCAGCTGGATGGCATGTGTGTGTTGGACTATGGACATAGAACCAGTGGGTACACCCTGAGCTTCACGCAGCCATGACCGACAGCTCATTGTCACTGCACGCACCACTTTTGTCATCACCTTACACACAATCACATGTCACAGTTTGGAATAAATGCACCTTTTTCACTAACTGCTGTTTGTGCCCTGTGTTTTATTTGTACGGAATACAACGGCCACCTTGGGCGGAAAGGCACCTGATGCGTGGCATGGCAATGGAATCCGGAGGGCCTGTAGGGACCTAGGGGTGGGAGACAGAACAGGAGCACATTCAATGAGTGTGTCACACACCCATCACACAGTACATGTCAACAACTACAAGCAATGTACACACATCGCACAGAGCAATAGGGCACAATGCCACAGTCACCAACAGTGGCATACTACCCTGGCCATGGAGCGTTGACACACTGCACGCAGTGAACATACGGCCACCCTGACACAGCACACACACACCTGCACAGATACAGACACATCATCCGTCGTACATGGACACTCACCGTCAAGTGAAGTAGCGGGCGATGAGCTGCTGGCGCACATTCCCAGCTTCCTCCTCTCCGCTGTCCACCTCACTCGAGCTGTCCTGGTCTGTGGGCTGGGGCCCTGGTTGATCTCCGTCATCCACAATGAGGGGATCTGCTTCCGAATGGCCAGATTGTGCAGCATGCAGCACGCCACCACTATCTGGCACACCTTCTGTGGGGAGTACGCCAGTGCACCCCCGGTGCGGTCCAGGCACCTGAACCTGGACTTGAGGAGGCCAAAGGTACGCTCGACCACACGTCTGGTCCTCCCATGTGCCTCATTGTATCGATCGTCTGCTGGGGTGCGAGGATTCCTCAATGGACTGAGCAGCCATGCCCCATTCGGATACGCAGAGTCACCTGGGTGTGAGGGACACAGAGAACCGTTGCTATTCCAACTGGACAGGGGACAGCATCGCACAACCAGCACGCTACACCACTCCACATACTCACCGACAATACAGCCACGATCCTGTTGCAGATTGGCCATCAGTCGTGGCAAGATGCTGTTGCGCATTATGTGTGCGTCATGTGCCGAGCCTGGAAACTTGGCACACACGTGGGTGATCACCATGTCCGCAAGGCACACCACTTGCACATTCAGGGAGTGCGTGTGCTTCCTGTTGCGGTACAGGTGCTCAGTGGCCTGTGGTGGAACAAGGCCAACATGTGTGCAGTCAATGGCTCCCACGACGTGTGGGATTCTGCCAAGGGCATAGAATGCACCCTTCACTGCCGCCAATTCACGAGCCCTGGGGAATCTGATGTACCTGTTTCGGTACAGCATCATGGCTGCCAGTACATCCCTCAGCACCTTGCTGAACATGGGCTGGGACATCCCTCCTCCACTGCCCACTGTGTGCTGGAATGACCCAGTGGCGAAGAAATGCATGGCGGCCATCACCTTAGCTGTGGGGGTGACAGCAGTCGGATACACCCTGCGGGGACGGAGATGGGGCTCTAACATGGCACACAGTCGATGCAGGGTTGGCCTGTCCAGCCGAAACTTCCTGATAACCTCTGTATCGTCCATGTCCGCCAGCAATTGGTATGGGCGGTCAATGTTCGGTCTCCGCCTGGGGTAAATGGCAGAGGACACATGTCAAAGCAACACGGCACATAGCAATTTCGCATACACATCACTGACATGACTGAGCAAGCACATGAGCCACAGCCCAGCTGTCAAGCTGGGACGGCACGGCCACAATACACTTACACAGGTCTCCCAACAATGGCAAAGGCAAGTGAGACATACCACTGCCATGTGCATGCACATGGGGATCTAGGCCCCAATGACTTGCGGGCGTGCTGATGGGGACTGACTGCATATTCGTCAAGTGGCAACGCCACGGCAACATGAGTGTCTGCTGAGCATGGAACTGCTTCCGAGGCTGGATGAGTATGGCACACGACGACGACGATGTGGGCACGGGCTGAGCGGCCAATACAAGTGGGACCTGTGGCACGAGGGGATATGAGACAGTAGTAGGTGTCAGCACTGCACCCTATGTACAGCACTGTACGGATCACAGCTCCCGAAACATTGACTGGTGTCCACATTGACAGCCCCATGCCAAGACGGCTGTGTGCTTGCAGTCACACGTCACAGGTGAGAGGTTACATTGCACGTGCCAGGTGGCAGACGTACATAGTGGGAGCTGGCATGTGTGTGTATGTGTCTCCTGTTCAGGATCCACCAGATGGGCGCTGACTCTGTACTGACCATTGGACACAGCATGTTCCGTGGAAGGCTTGTGTGTGTGGGATGGTGGCACTGGATGTGCCTCCGTTGGGTGGGGGGCCATGCACAGGGCGGGTACGTCGATGATTGCGCATTGTTGGTCACGGTGGGTGCACCAACTAAGATGTGTTGCCCTGTGTTCAATTCCTATGTCCGCATGATGATGGACTGTGGATGTGGGCAGACTACACATTGGTCGATGTGCTGTCTATATGCATGTGCCTTCACACCAGGCACCGCTGCCCCTGCACATGTGACCCCTGCTGGACTCGCTGCTGGGTCTGTGGAGCTGATGCACCTTCTGTGCGTGGGGCGGACAGCTCTCCTCACTTCCCTCATTGCGCATGTCATGTCTTTGCCGCAGGTGACATGGATCATGGAGGGCCCACATGTACGCGTGGGTAGGCTACACATGATTGTTCACTGGTCGCCACCCCAGTCAGTGTTTCGAATGGGAAGGTTGTCGTGCTGGTGGTATGTTCGATGTGGCGGATGGGCGAGCCTAGGTGCGGGCTTACGTTCCGGACATGGGGGGTAGTTGGATTGGCGACTAGTTGCAGTACACACGGGACACGTCTCTTCCTTTCCACATCTGGGTCATCCCTTGTACTAACTGACAGTGATACGGTCATCTTCGCCCCAGCCCTCATGTCCTCCCTCGCCCCCAATATGCATGCTCACCTGCGTGGCTAGCGCTTGCACAGGCAGCCCCAAGCTCGCACCAGAGAGGGCAAGGAGTGTATGTGTGGGTCCAGTTGCACGAGTGGGCTGTCTCAGGGTATGATGTGTGGCGGGATGCCGTCCACCTGCGTGGTGCCCCAAATGGAGACCCGGCCTGCATGGACTATGCATCACAGTCTTCGCCTTCCGGATCCGCCACCTGCGACACCCAGTGGCTGTGGCTGCCCTTGCGGCCAGGCCGCGTCCGTCTGTGACTGGTGGCCCACACATTCACTCTTTGGCCTCTCTGGGGAGGGCTCGGGGTGGTGGCGCACGCGCTTGCACTTAGTCGCAATGGCATGTGGCGTGGTTGGTATGATGGGCAATGGATGGGATGGTGCGAGCCACCTCCCGTGACGTCAGTGCTGCTCGTGCTGTGGTGCGTCCCCCTACACTTCCATTTGACTTTTGCCATGCTAGACGTTGAGGTTCTATTGCCTGTGTGATATGACCAGGAGGAGCGCGAGGAGACCTCTCACACACCATGCTCCACTGCCATCCCGTGCCCTGTATCGCCTGTGCGGATTGACTATGTTGGGGTTACACCTGGTCGACTGGGGCTGTGTGTGCCTTGTCAAGGGGCATGGCGGGCGCACAACAGGATCCAGCTTGTCCACAGAGGGTGGGCTGAGGTGCGCCTGGTACCGCTTTGTACGTGTGCCCGGCTGCTGTGCACACACGTGTTCACTCCCCCGACAGGTGTCCTCTCACAATGCCCAGGGAAGCGGTGGTGTACTGTTCATGAGCCCTCCCAACACGGCGTGCTCCAACTTGGCATGTGCGCATCTACCCGTCGCACCCACCCACCTGAGCACTGCGTCCATACGACTTCACACGACACATGTGTGTCTTCCACAGTAGTGCTACTCATTTGCGTTGACATCCAATACCAGTGGACTACATGGTCATGTCACGACTGCCGTGTACTTCACATACTCTCATCCTCTCTCATTCGTACTTGTGAAATGAGTCAGCGGAGACAGTTTTGGTTTCAAACATTATATTGAGTCTTCTGTCCTCTGTGATGCAGTATAGTGGACACTACTGGCAGCGGAATACATGTTGAGGATATACTGAGCATGATTGCAAATGGGATAGGGTGTGGGGTTACATGTGACTGGCTGTTGCATGTGGGATGTGGGCTTCAGAGTTACATCTGCTTGGCCAAGGCTGTGCTAATGTACATTTACGTATAGCTGCGGAGCTGCGGACTTTGACACAGACGGTATCTATGTAGCCTACCAGACCGCTTGGCATCATGGGCACAGTCCATCTCAGTTCCATGTGACAGGTTTGCTGCGGTTGTTCCTCATGCACGCGTGCATGTGAGATGACATCAGGGCATGTGCTTGCGTGCATGCAGCGGCGTGCCACTTGTTGTTGCACTGTGGTGGTTACTGGACATGTCACAGTCACTGGGGTCGTGTTGTTGTTGTATGCACTTGTCGTCCATGCAAAGGTCCTGGTATGGGATTCCCGGGCGGGGGTGGGAGGGGTGCAGCACCCACAGACTCCAGGCGACCTATTCATGTCCACTGAGCGGTGTGTGTGTCCATCTGCGCTGGATCCATGTCGTGTCCTGGTTGTTCGTGCAGTTCCGTCCATGTGGGTGCGATACACAGAGCCCATGCCACTGCCTCCCACGATGCATGCGGTGTTCCTGGATGTGATGGGGAACAGTGTGCATGTCCCGGTCATATCCGATGTCATGGCGATGTCGTTGATGGTGTGGTTACAGTTGCCGGTCGTTTGGTATGGCTGTTGTGGTGGTGACTGGCCAGTCCGTGCGGAAGCTAAGCATGGGTGCGGGGGTTGGACATCATAGGTCACTCGGGGAACCTGCGTTGTGGTCCGACGTATTTACAGGTTGTCAGGTATGCGATGCCGTCCAGCAGGGCTTCCATGTCATTGGTGGTGTACATGTTTGCCAGCCAATGAAGCGGATGGTGGCTGTCAAGGTGTTGTTCGTAAGTTGTCCCTTGGAGGACCATGATGGGGCATGCTGGGTGACATTCGATGTAGCTGTTCTCGATGATCCGTCGTGTGGAGGCACAGTGGTCCCATTTCAGTGCGGGTGCGATGTTGGCCACATACGCCATGCCCCCACAGGCAGAGCAGGCCCTGTCGTGTGCGTCCAGAGGGAGGAGTAGTGGTAGCAGGTCCGCCTTCAGACATGCCGGGTTGGAGAGGCATATCTCGACGGGATGCTGGTAGGGACACCTCCGACAGTAGAAGACGGGCATGACGCAGCTGAACAATGTGATGCGGTAAGTCAGTCGGTAACTTACGTTCAGCAGGGACAGGAGATCGCATCCCAATGTATGTATCAGGTTGGTTTTGTACAGCTTGAGCTGTTCGGCGTAGTTGGGTAGGTGTGTTGCGGTTGCCATTTCGCAGCGGTTCGTTGAGGTGGCGTGCTCCGGCTGTGTGTGCAGTCTGCAATGTGCACGCTCCGGGGTTGCTGTGAGCTCTGTGTAGTCGTAGGGAGACAGGACTTGTGTTCTGTTGGCTTGTTTGGAGGACACGGGCCCTCTTCCCACATGCTTCTCAGACAGTTCAAGGTCAGTGCTGTGTGACTCCTTCCAATTAACTTGCATGTGGCCGACATGGGGGAGTGTTTTCTTCTTTCTTCCCCGTCCGTTGTGTGCTTCTGTGATATGCGCTATCTGCCCTGTGGTCGGTCTCCTCGGCATGCCTGTGTTGGTCTATTCTTGGACAATGGCTGTATTCACCGGCTTCTGTCGTAGGGCTGTGGTTTCGGAGTTGGAATGGAAGGTCATTCAGTGCTGTCTGCTCTCCCTTGTGTGGGCGGCAGGCTGCCTTTCCGCTCTGCGTTGGGCCTTGTGTGTGAATGTTATTCTTGGGCCACCTGTTGTCGGTCCCCGTGCTCTTTGGTGTTCCGTTTTATATGTCTTGTTCATATGTGCAGGGTGGTATGGGTTTTTCAGTGTGGTACTGGCGTTCCTCTTCCCGAAGGGGCCCTGCTTCTCCTAGTTGGTGTTGCCGCCGCTGTGTGCTACGCCATGTTTGTTACACTGGGGTGTGTCCTGCTGTTGCGTGACTTCACTGACATGTGGGCGTCGGTTGTGTGGCGTTGGGTGTTGTCCGTGAATTGGGCGTTGGGGACATGTCTGTGGCAGGCCTGTCACGTGTCATGTGCGTTCGGGGTGGGGCTGATGTGTGTGCTGCTTGGTTGTGTCCCTGTATCTGTGTGCGACGCATGCATGGCGCTGCGGTTGGCCTCTGCGTTGTGCGCATGTGTGGCGGCGTCATCGGCGCTTTGGGGCCGTGACGGGGTGGTTGGTTCCTAGTCCCAGGTGGTGTGTACACATGTGTTCCGCGATGTTAGGATTTGGCCTGTGTGTCATATGTGGATGCAATGGTGGATGTGTAGTGTACACGCGCTGGTGGGGGTTGTCCGCTTTTTCCGCCCTTGCACTGTGTGCGCTGTTTGCGTGCACTTGTTGTGTGTGTGCCTACCTGCGTCTCCGCGGTACGTTGCGTCCTTGGTGGTGCATCAGCAGAAGCATGGGAAGGGCCTGCAGTGCTGGATTCATGCTCGGGGTGCCGCTTCTTCGTTGTCCGTGCTCTGCGTCCGTGTTACCGCCTCTCTTTCACGTGCGGTGTCTCTTAGCCGTGGGAGCCGTTTGTTTGCGGCATCGTAATTTATACGCCGGGCGGGACGTGTTTCGTCGGACGGTGTGTGTCAGTTGGGCTGCGCCGCTACGTGTACGGGCGCACTTTGATGGCGGACGGTGTTGCTGGCTTGCCGGCGGTGTTTGGCCTGCTTTTCGCATCGTAATTGGGCGGGCGTGTGGACTGCTGCGTGCCGGCGGTAACTGGTGGTTTTTGCATCCGCCAGCACGGCGGTTGTGCTTCCGCCCGCCATCGTAATGAGCCCCTTAATTTCCACTCTGGCCCCCAGCGCCTTGAGACCCGTAAGGGTGAGTAGCTGCGCTATATAAAAACCGACTTACATTTTTTTTTTTTTTTACTTACATTGAAGTATATATGTTTACTGGTCTTTGTTTGTGAATGTCTGTATTTTGAGTGCATCTGAGTGCAAGCACTACATAAATGCAATACCTAATGACCTTGCAAATGCTTGCTTTAAAAGAGTCTGTCCAAAGCAGGCATTATTCAACAGTGGTGCATCTGAGTAAACATACGAGGACAGCAGTCAAATATATGGAAACCATGCTTTCAAGAGGGGAGGGCAACGGGTGTTCTGTGCTCTGGGCACTCTGCTTTTAAGGGCCCTTCGAGCAAGTTACAAAATGTCTCTAAAAAAATAAAAAAGGCGGTCTGACCTCTTCCTTCGTGATCCATCAAATGCTGCCACATCACTAGGTGTCAGCATATTATTTCCCGTTGAACAATACCTAAGATAATAACTGCGGAAACAACAATTATACGGAACACATTCAAAATGTAGCTTAAGTTAATTGCAGATACCAACCACAGTAAAGTTCATCGCTTTCATCAAAGCAGTCATCGATCCCATCACATTGCTGAACCTTCTCAATGCATAAACCGGTGGAACATTTGAAATAACCTGCTGGGCAAGCTGAAGAAATGGAAAACCATGTTACAATGTGACATACATGCCTAGATCATCATGCATGAAGTATAATTTTAAGATAATTTCTTCTACATCACATTTGTGAATAGCTGTTGCACATGCTTACATTTGTGGTCGGTATCCCTTTACCAGAGCAGCAAGTTTTGTTTAGGTGCCAAAAAATACTCCTCTGCCCCAAGTACAGTGGAAGTGAATGATTTTGAAACATCAAAAAATAAGACTTCAATTTCAAGTATTTCTTTTGGTCTAACAGATTCTACGCTCACCCTGTAACTTGCTTGAGATTGGGTTCATATCTACATAACTATCTGAGGCTGTAGGAATCCCATGGCCTTAAGCTACAGTAGAAATATGTGACTTTAGGCTCCAGTATCCCAGCAGGACTGATTGCCCCACAGCTCATGCCCCACGACCTGCTTCGCATAGGGTTTCCAATTACATAAGCAGCCAATATTGTGTGCATCTTTTGGGTCCATGCCAGCTTAAGAACCTGAGACTTAACGAGCATAAATACCTTCTAGCCCAATAGTGTCCACAGCTCCATCCTCGGTGACCTGCCTAGGTTTGGTTCTTGTTTATATAAGTCATTGAACCCAGTATAGCATGGTTGCACCACAGGCTTGGCGGGGCCAAGGCCAGGCTCATCCATACTTCTTAACAAAGAGGAGGCACCAGGAATGGAAGTAATATGTGGTAATTGTACTTCCAGACTGTATTATCATTGTTTAAAAGTATTATTGTTTTAGAATTGTCCTTTCTCTTGTCCTGCCTAAATGATCCTCGAATGAAGCCTCAGACTTGGAGTGTCCTTGACTGTCAGATCACAGGGATCTTGAATTGAATATTGATTCATTTATATTGTGTTAAATTGGTAATCTTTAGCTATAATGGGCAATTATAATGCTGCTCTTACTTCAGTTGAGGTCCCTCCTTGAAGATGAAATATACTTCAGATTCAAGCCAGGCCTATCCTAAAAGAGCAATGGAAAATAACTCACTGCAAGAAAAAGTTCACAAATCTTGTGAACCATTTGCTTTACTTATTCCCTCATCCAATTCAAACACATGTACTATATATTTGTGCTGCTGTGTATTTTTTTACTCTTTTGAGGGGTACTCAACTTGCTATGCAGTCAGAGCTTTTTGAGACTGCTAGTGGTCCAACAGGTTCTTTCAAAACTAACTGCCTTAATCAAAAATTCAAATTCAAAAATACTTTATTCGGATAGGACCATATCCATAAAAGCACATCAAATACGACAAGTTTAAAAACACAAATTCATATTACAATAGCATTGGTCAAAAATACACATTATTTTAAAACACATATGACAAGTTTCTAAAAGAGCCCATGCGTTTCAAAACGCTCTTCAAAGGTTACTCATCCTTTTGCGGGCCCATACAGCGGTTCTCAGAAAGGTGCCGACGCGAAAAACTAACTCATCATCTTCCAATTTAAGTATGCTCCTGTATGCATCTACTAAATGGATAGGCAGAGGTTTTTTTAAAAACGGTATTAAAAGCCATTTTGCATACTTTATATAAAACTTACAGAGAAATAAAAAATGTAAGGTTGTTTGGCCACTCTGTCCATCACACGGACAAGGCAGGGAGTCGAGATTTGCATTATACCAGAGAGGGAAACAAAGCAGGAATTTTACAGTGCCTGCCCTTAAACGGAAGAGGAGACCCCTCTCCCAGTGACATATGGGCAAAATGAGATAGCCAGGCAGGGGGTACGCAGTGTGCTCGTGGGTCATAAAGTTAGCAACAGTTGGTTTCTTGAATTCCCTCTCCAATGTTTCCGTACTATAAAGTGTATATAGTGCCGTCCTGAGGGCTTTTTTATGTACAATCTCAGTTGTGCTTGGATTTAAAAAGAGCCTGCCATAATTAACGCTACTTAGGCTCTGGTTCACCCCAGCAAGCCACGGGATGTCCATCCCTTTCTCGCAACTAATAGTCACCTATGATCTCTCTTCATCAACAGGCTGAATGCAGACTTGTTGTATATCAATGGGGCTACCCGAAAGGCTACCAGACCCGGGTCAGTATTGCGGTACAATAGAGAAATGGTCACAGTACCAAAAACAATTATTAAAGAACATACAATAAGCCGGATTAGTATCACCATGTGAATGTGATGGATATATGTCACACTACCTTTTCCTTGTCCACCACCCTCACGGTTCCACTTTGACCACAATCACTTCCTTTTTCCCTTTTCCCACACCTGAGCACCTTTTTTGAAATATTTGAATCATCTGGAGATGAAAGAGCAACTGCGTTGCCACAATTGAATTGCATAACAACATTTGAAATAAACTGCATTCTTTGCAAGTTTGAATTTAAAATTGGTACTGTGGATGCTGCTTATTGTATGTTCTTTAATAATTGTTTTTGCTACTGTGACCAATTCTCTATTGTACCGGAATGCAGACTTGAGCATGCTGTTCTCTGTGCAGAAACATATGGGTTCTTAACCACCGTTGAAGACAATGAATGACATGCTGTGGAAGAGCAGTATGAGACATTAGGAATATTTAATATGTATCGTGAAGTTCCTCTACTAGTCTTCCATCCTCTGAACTCACACATCTTATCTTTAACTGATTCAGCAGAGACACAAAATCCGGTTGCGCACATGTACAGTCAGAAATTATGCTAAGACTTGCAAGAGCCCCTGATGAGATATAAGAGTAAACTTGGAGCTACTGAAAGCTGGTAAAGATGTGGATCCTTTTTGGCATGTTATAATACAAATAGAATAATACACAGGTATTTAATATCTGAAAAAATACATTATAACTTGATGCTTAGGAAAATAGCAGCATGGAGGCAGCCTTTGCCTCACTTTGGAAACCGATGGCTAGGGGATTTTTGAGACATGGCATTGATAAGATGGTAGAAACAGATGTGAAGCTGAAACAATCCGTTGCATATTAATCTACACTGTATAGTGAATGCGACATAAGTACAGTGCAATCTATTTTTCTGCATTTCATTGTATTTCATTGTACTAGATGAATTAAATCATGGAAAGAGGATATTAGCTTTTAACCAATAATATTTCTAAGTTATTATTAAATCCCCTAATAATTGCAAAGAAAACTTAGTGTGCTTGACTAGGCTGGCTCTGAATAGAGCCGGCCGCCATTATGGCGGTCGCGCCGGCCCCGGGCAGGGAAAAAAGGGGGGTGGCCGCGCACAAGGGTGACGCAGCACCCACCACCTCCATGTGGGGTTGGTCTGCCAATCGGGTAGTGCGCCCGTTGAACCGGAGGTGCTTACTCACGCTTCCGGTCTCGGCGGCGTTGCCATCTTGCAGGGTGGCAAGCCAGATCCAACTGGTTAGCGCCCACACCATCCCCCCTGCAATCACCAAGCCCCCTTTAAAAGGCAGGAGCGGGCAAAGAGGCTCTCTCTTTGTCCCGCTGCTCCCGGAAGTGGCTGTCCAGGTTGGGCCGTGGGGAGGCCCTTAATCACAATTTGTTTTGCCCACCCTCCATCCCCTAAAGCAGATAATGTCAGGTTCACATATGTTGTGTTGAATAAGCTCTACCTTTTTTTACACAGGGGCAAGTAAATGCTACGTATTACAAGTAAATGTGTTGTGTTATGTATGTTCTCTCTTTATTTTGCAGGGTCAAGTATAATTTTTTGCATGTTTTCGTTGTGGTGGCTGATTGAATAAAAGTGTTGCTAATGCCTTTTTAGAATTTTTAAGAAAGCAATTTTGTCGTATTTTAGCGTGTTTCCCAGGTCTGCGGTAAGGTCATGATTGGGGAGCATAGTTTGTGGTCCTTGAGAGGGGCATCACCTTTATGAAAGGGGATGCCCGAGGGGGGGACAGAGGGTCTCTCATAAAACTCCAAGGGGCAGTTTCAGCCTGTAGGCTGAAGGGGTGCGGGGGGCCATGGGCCACCCCCGCACGTGCATGCGCTCAAGGGCGCACAATTGCCGGGCCCCGTTTATGGAGTCAAGAGGCTGGGCGAAGGGGGGGCCCGGGGGAAGTACCTTCCGGTAAGCTGGACTCCCTTCGCAACATTACTCCTGTTAGGCAGGAGTCTCTGGGGAATTCGTTTGTGGGATATGCGGGGGCTGCCAGTCATTGACCTTGCCGTAGGCTCTAAAGGGTTGCGCAGAAAGGAAATCATATTTTCAATTAGAATACGATAGGAGCGATATGTACTAGAGATATGTTAAGGTTAGCCGATGAACATATTGTCCATATCTGTATTCGGGCTTTCTGCGCATTGTATATATTGTAAATATCATCATTTAATTGTTTTAATTGTGTAATAAAATACGGCCGGGGGTCTACGACCCCTAACCCAAAAAACAGGTATTGAAGTTGGTCTGCTTTATCTGCGGCGAGGGGAAGGGAGTGGGGGAGGGGCCCCACCCGCTTTTGGGATCATCCGCTTTACGGGAGGGGCATAGGCGGTACCAGTCCATATTCACTCATGCGATGCAATTGTGCAGTTTCAGACTGTGATAGATCAACACTTTTAGAACTTGGTCTATTTTCATGCATGTAGCATGTCTCAGAACATCGATGCATCTGCTTTATATGTATGGCATTTTCGGTTATTACTTTGCAGTCACGATCTCCCCTTTTTTCTCACAAACATGGGTGTTTTATTCTTTATTCTTTTTTCGTATTTTCTGTGGTAGTCACGGGATTTGCACCGTATCCTGGGATTATATATCTCGTTATTGATTAGGATAATTCAAAGCAAAACATTCACGGTCACTCTGGCTTCAACTCACCTACTGATTTTAATAACTATGTTGTTCATAAAACTGTTTAGAATATATTAGCTGCAGGCATACATATCATGTACCTATGTGTTTTTTGTGTCCCTTTTAGTGAATGATGTGACAGCTTCCTGATGAAGGCATTCCCGCTGAAACGGTCTGTAGTGTCAATACAGTCAGCCTTTCCAAAAATCTGAACCCTTCACATTATGAATTAAATTGTTGTTGCATTATGGTTTAATGAATTAATACATTGGGTATTCAGTCAGATGTGCCAAAGATTAGCACACTGAATAGGACTATGTGATTGATAACCATCCTATTATATGAATGTATAATCTTATGCATTGACTATTGTCCAGGACACTGTTTAAGACAATCATGTTTGATGATGTTGATGATTTCACATTTTTTAAACATTGTATATAAAATATTTTTGTGATAATAACATTGGTAGTCTCCAAATCATTAGATGTAATGTAAGTGTTTACTATCTGTCAGTTTACATATTGTATGCCTGCACATTCTATATTTATTGTTTCTTGCTCCAGTTTGTTTCTTAAATATTAGTTCTCTCCCTGCGCTTGGCAAGTTACCTTGTATGCAGGGGCCCCTGTTTTTCAAACTACTAGATCTACAATCTGCAATGTCTGGTGACATTTTTTGGTGGGTAGTTGGATGACAGATCGTACTGCAAACATTATCAAAACAAGAGTTATGTTTATTGGGAGTGTTACTAGGAATCAGATCATTTTCAGGGTTAAACTGGAGGTGTTGTGAAAGGTGTGTAGCTTTTTATACTTAGGGCCTAATTACGTGGAACGGCGGTCCGACTGCCACTACCCTGGAGGTCAGACCGCCGTATTAGGATTGTGGCAGTGGGACCACCACAAGACCGCCACTGCCGCCGGGATCAAGGATCCCACTGGGGCGCCGGTCTGACAGTGGTAGGAATATGCTGGCGGTGCTGATGCTGGCACCGCCGAGTATATTCTGAGTTGCATTTCCACCGTCAATTTCATGGCGGTGAGTCCGCCATGAAAAGGGTGGCGGACATACAAGTCCTGCCGCATTTGGGCCTGGGGGTGCATGCGGGGGGACATGTTGTACCCACCTGGAACTGCACCCCTGTTCCTGCACGGTGTGGCATGCACGATATGGTGCATGCCACACCATGCAGGAACATGCTGCAGGCGCTGTCACAGCAGCGGTCTGCTGTTAAGGCTCTCCTATGAGCCTAACACAGCTGCCGCTGTGAAACTGATGCAGCACTGCCCACACGTCCTCGATTCAAGACGGAATCTGGCTGGCGGGTGCACCACGGGATTGGCGGTCCTCCTGGCAGGGCAGCGGTGGCAGTGCTATAGGAGGACCGCCAAACTCGTAATCGGCCCCTTAGGCTTGATTTTAATTAAGCACAAAATTGAGCAGTAAATCTCAGGGTAACTGAATCACGCTTTACCCAGCTCAATCAGACACTGAAAAGATTTGGTGCCTGTTAAGGAACTAAATCAGTTTTGCATATGCTAATGGATCAAAATCATTTGAAGCAGCAGCACATGTAAGCTGAACTGAGAGCAAAATGGATCATTTGAATTCCCATGCTTATTGTATATAAAATCATTAATATCTGAATTTGAAGTAGCTGTATACAGAAACCTCTCACTGTAACTTTAAATTCTTCTTATTCCATGCCCATTTCACTTGACCTCTAACCACATTGTCCCTAAAATATCTGGAATAGGATTTTCAAAGAGGAATGGGAATACAGTACATGCCTATCAACATCAGAGCAGTCAGTGGTGCATGGTCACCCCGCGACCTGTACAGAAATTCTGCATTGACAAAGAGTGGCTGCTTTCCCTGATAGACATTACATAGCTAATTCTTGAAGGCAAATCACAGACCATGGAGTATAAGAAACAGCCTCATTCATCTGCATGATAAAGCCTCTCCAGTCCTATCAATTCATAATCTATCATCTGGTTTGCAATACACAGATAGTTTCACCACACAAATCAGTGCCAGTCCCACATAATCATCAAGAACCATCGCCATTTTACCCAAAAATACAGTAGCATTGTTACTGGGAGCATACAATCACGGCAGTAGGCAATCTGTGCTGATGATTTCACTCACCAACGTAAGATATCAACAAGCGTCATCTTTAAACAGCTTGCATAAAGCAAAGAAAGCACTGTCTCTAACCCAAATTAATACCAATCTGATAAACAATGCAAACATTGAAAGGTATGGTTGACTTTCTGCTTTTTTATTCTTTCACTGCCCTCCCTGCCCAGCTGCGTTGCTTGCAGCATGGCAATGGCTTCACCCCTTCAAATTAGCAGGAGATTTTACTCCGCTTTACCATCCCATTCCGCCCCCTAACTTTACAACGATTTATTCTGATAGTCATCATCTGTAAAAAAATACTATTGGCCACTCAATTCAACAGATCCCTGTAGAAATAATGCACCAAGGTTTTGGCTATAGCATACGCAAGGGAGCTACATACCATTGACGCAATAACCAGTAAATGGACAGCAAAGAACACACACTGAGGCTAACACTTTTCCTAACTCGCAACTCCTCCCCTATGCATCACAGCTCCAACTTGTGTCACTGTGACCCTGTTTCTTAGGTCGCCTTAGTCTCTTCTCAGAGACCAAAACAATCCACTTCCGTCAGGTGACCCAGCCCAGAAACACTTACAGCAGCTCGCAGTACTCAGTAATGTTTTTCATTTCTTAACAGTGCCAGTTTTCTACAGACCTGTTCAGAAAGATAATAAACCTTTGCTGTTGAAAGTGCACATTTCTGAAAGTACAGTGATAATGCTACCAAAATGCACACAGAGCCTCTCAAAGTTAACAATTTCTGTAAAGAATGAATTTCTTTGTATGAGAGCCACCAATCAAAATATCAAATGTTACTAAAAATGGCACGCTATTCTCTTGAAGTATGATAGGTACTTTAGCATGTGAATGCTCAAAGTTGCGCTTATTATAATCAAACCTCAAAAGATTACCTAAACTAGGACATGGCACAAGGGAGAAAAATAAAAACACAAGTGTACCAAGATCAAGTAATTGGGGCAAAACTAAACAAACATAGGAAATTATGCAGATTGAGGAGCTAAGTACATCATTTAATGTATCTATGGACCAGTAGCAGCTGCTACCGGACGGGGGTGGTGGTGGTGGGGGGGATTAAGAAAAATAAACACTTATCTTGGGATGGCCACAGGGCGCCGCCTCTCCTCCCTCCTCTTCCTTTTTCCTGTCTCCGGTCAGGCCGGCAGCAGGAAGCACCCAGGCACATAGGCTTCCCTGAGCCAATCACAACACTGCAATGCAGCGTTGCGATTGGTCTGAGCGCCATGGTTCGGTGCTCAGATGGGGACAGGGAGCCTGTGCATGTTCCCTATCAGGCTGTGCATTACAGCCTGATGGGGAACATGCAAAGTGCGCATGAACTGTTTGGCTGGCACAAGAGGGCAGGCCAAACAGTCAAGCACACTTAGTGAGTGCAAACCACTTCTCCCCTGCTCTGGCCAGCCCCGCCCCACATTCAACAAGGCCACTTACTGCATGCAACAGGAAAAATAAAATGATTATTACGATACGTTATTGTCATTTTATTTTTCCTTTTGCACAGTGGGACGACGCTCCTCTGCCTTAGTCGAGGAGTCACCACTGCTATGGACTACAGAAATGAATGAAAAGTCGAAGAAGGATGAATCCCTATGTGCCCCAACACGGTAATACAAATATTTCAAACCACAAAACATAAAGAAGCAATAGCCAGCCAGTCCTGGTGAAAAGCCTAAAAGCCAAATATGTATGAACCACACAAAAAGGCAAGAAAACAGTGGGGGAGGGGGGAAAAATAAACCTGAATAAAGGGCAAAAAAAGCAAGAAAACAACATAAACCAAAGGAGACCACAGGTAATAAAAAATGTCAAAGTACAGCACATAGTCAAATGACAAAAACAGAGAGGAAGCAGGGCAAAAGAAATTGATGAATAGAGAATAATAAAGAAAGAACACAAATTGGCAATTCTAGGTAAGCGTGACCGATTGGTGGTGCCAATGCTTTTTTTCTAGGTATTCGCCAACATCGTTTATGTACAGACTGAACAGGAACGGTGCCAAACAGGAGTGAAACTGTTCCAATAATAAAGTAATGCATTTGAGTGATCTGTATCAGCTCAAAGAGGCAAAGCTCAGAACAGGCAGTGTAAATATTCAAGAGCTCTCCATACTTTGGCGCTCTTTCAATGGCCCATGGGCAGTCATCGAGCAGAAGTCAGATTGGCTCGCAGTATTAAATCAGGCTCACCCTTCGATCTGGCCCCACCCATTCCTTAATACAAGGATTTAACGTGATTATTCCATCTATACAACAACTACTTGGCCTCTCTTTTAATTCTGGTGAGGTTCCATTAAAATGGAAACAAGCCACCGTCATAGCCCTACAAAAAAAGCCTTCTAGTGATCCTATGGCTCTTGATAATTTACGTCCGATCTCATTACTCCCGACAATTGCCAAACTAGCCGAGAAGGTGGTTAACAATCAACTTACTGATTTCATCATCATGAATGATCTTTTTCATTTTCAGACCATCCTACTCGACAGAATTGGCTCTCCTGTTAGCCACTGAAACCCCAATGCAGTGCACAGATGCAGGTCAGATGCCGCACTAGTCCTTCTGGACCTAAGTGCGGCCTTTGACATGGTTTCTCATTATCTCCTTGCTCAAAGACACAGCAGCTGCGGGATCGAAGGCCCAGCACTCCGCTGGATATGCTCATATCTACACGAACGGAGTGTCCAGGTTTCCCAAAAGCATTTCCTTTCTGAAAGCGTGCCTCTAGCACAAGGTGTGCTTCAGGGCTCCATTTGAAGCCCAAACTTATTCAATCTCTACATGGGCCCACTGGCAGGGATCATGGAACATCACAAGGTGACTATAGTGTCATATTTGGATGACACGCAACTTATAGTCACACTCTCTCAAGACTCGGAAGCCACGGCCGCCCGCTTCTCTGCCTGCTTGGAAGAGCTAGTGACATGGATGGCCAATAATTGCCTCAAGCTAAATGGCAATAAGACCAAGGCACTGGTTGTAGGAAAGGCCCCATCTACATGGTCATCGGCATGGGGGCCTAATTCATTAGGTCAGGTACCCACGCCCAAAGATACAACAAACAATCTTGTGATTTGGTTTGATTCAAATCTCTCCTTCGATCATCAGCTCAGAGTAGTTCCTGGAAAGTACTTCGGCATTCTTAAAATGCTAAGGAAATTGATTGATCTCCTGCAAATACCTGCCAGAAAGACCATTGTTCCCGCTCTGGTCACAGCACATTTGGACTACGGGAATGTCCTTTATTTAGGCGCCAACAAAGGAAGCCTGACGAGACTCCAGCGTATTCAGAACACTGCAGCTCATCTGGTTTTAGGGCTTCCCAAGAGATCGCCTGCCTCAAAAGCTCTGGCCAATATACATTGGCTTCCAGTGGAAAAGAGAGTTCTTTTTAAGGCAATGTGTTACTGCTACACAATTTGGTGAAACCAGGGACCCAGCTACCTGACAGCTCTCATTACACCTTACTGCCCTTCTCGTACTTTGCGATCATGTGGAACCCTGCAGGCAAGAGTCCCCAGAGTCTACAGGGCTAGAATGGGCGCTCGCTCGTTCAGCTACCTAGCTGCAAAAACATGGAATTCTCTTCCGCTTTCCCTGAAGGCTGGCTCTACTGAACGAGCCTTCCGCAAAGATTTGAAAACATGGCTTTTCAGGTCCCTCTCTTAATCTGTCTACTTTTGCCTAGCTCCGCTCGCCTTCCATTTGTCTTGTTTCAGTGTGTGTAACCATGTGCTCCACAAATGACGATGATGATGATGATGAGAAGCGCGGTGGAACATTGTGCAGACAAAATGCTCATTCATTCCTTCAGCTCAATCTTTCATATACTGCAATACTTTTTCATAGAAAGTTCATATTGTATGTTGCTGGAACAGTCCGCATAAATATGAAATGATATTAATGCTCCTGTCCGGTGAATTATGGTCATGCATGGGATGGCCCGGCAACAGACCACAGATTCATAGGGTTGTTTACACACCCCGTTCATGTTACTTCCTACAGTTCGTCTGTTTGCCATCTTCCCACTACTCTCTATTTGCTTTCCCATCAGCTGCTCACCAACTTCTCCCCTGAAGTCTTCTGGGGCAGATGTGAACCAATTGGTTTCCATGTCAGGCCTGGAGGTAGATTAAGGTGGGTTCCAAAACCAAAACGAAGTACAAAACCCAGCAACAGTGGCTTGTAACATTAATGAGGTGCTGTGGAAAGCCTCTCTTTGCTGACCCACAGCACAACCATCAATGTGCATGTACTTAAAGAACCAGCTGCAGTAGATATAGGCATGTAACGTACTCTACTGTTTTTAGAAACTACTATGTTTTAAACTCAGTAGGCCTGTTCACGAACTGCATTTTGTATTACAATAGCACTACTAAAGCACTACTAAAGTACTACAAAATGCTGTTAACAAAACTATTAGTATGAAATTCCACCTCCATCTCTACTATATTTTCTATGGAGAGATCCTCACACAAGTAAGTTTACTACTTAGGGGTCGATTACGATGTCATCCGGAAAGGCTCTGAACGGCATTAGATTCGTCCGAATTCGATTCGGAACCCGCCTTTCGGACCGACTCGAACACTTTTCCCAGCAAGTGATTACGATGGCTGGAAAGCGTCCAGACTGTCTGACTCAGTTCCGAAAGGCTTTGGGAGTAACCGAGTTGGTCGGAGCCGAATCGTAGCGGTCTACAGACCGCGTTTCCAGCTGAGCGATTAGGATGTCAGATTCAGACAGCCTTTCTGAATCGGTTGCTCTGGGACAAATCGCCTGTCAGAATCTGACTTTGGGGGCCCGTATGGGCCGCCTTCACCAGGGGCCCTCCGTATCGGGCCGGTGGGGGTCTTCCCATGCATACACAGTGTGGCAGGCACCATGGGGTGCCAGCCACAGGGTGCAAGGTTTTCCCCAACAACCCCTTTTGTCAATGGGAACCTGTGTTCTCGTTCGGAACACAGGCTCCCATTGAAGTCAATGGGAATCCGACCGAATGATGTTGGGAAGCATCGTAATCGGTCGATTGGACTCGTAGAACCCAATTCGTTCGGTTGGAAAGGTTTCCTAACGAGATCGTAATTGGCCCCTTAGTAGTAAATGTGGAGGGACCCAGGGAGTGGCTGAAAAAAGGGGCATACTTACTACTGAATAGAAGGGTTTAGGATGGAGAAAGGAGGGGTTTAGGAATGAACATGCACCCACCCACAAAAGACTAAGCCCATTGCTGCTCACAAATTGCACTTCTAAAGTTACTATAGCCAGAAAGGGACCCAAAACATTAGTAAATTACTTGAGCCTCGAGCTGGAGTAAGTCCAGCCGCACACAGGGCCAACCACTGGTACTGCAACACCCTCCCATATAAAATAAGGGAGGTGGGACAATAAAATAAAACCCAAAGGCGATAATGGTAAATGTATTTAAATTATTTAAAATAGTTACAAATCTAATTAAATATTATTTAATGTTGAAAAAATCCAATATCTAAACATAAAGCATATTTAGGGCCTGATTACGAGTTTGGCAGTCCGACCACCATGGTCAAATTGGTGTTGGATTCACCACTACCGACTAAGCGGTCCGCCTGCCCTATTACGATGTTGTCGGATTTCAGAATGAAAGACCGCCAGAGCACCACCTACACTGCCAGTCATTAGCTGACCGCCGTGGCATTGGTGGGGGCAAAGCAGCTGCCATGGGGCAGTACTGAGAAGTTTCTCCACCGTCCTAATTACGAGTTTGCTTTCCGATGAGCCAACCGAAGGATTTGGGGTGCATACTCACCCATTTCCTTTTCTTCCCTTCAGTCTCTGATTCTCTGATGTGGATCCCTTCATCCAGGTCCCCCCTTCACAGCAGCATCTTGACACCAAAGAAAACAACCCTTTTGGTGCCGAAATCCAGGTAAGTCCGTTCTGAAGTATTTACTCATTGACTGGGCTGGGCACATATTGTCCAGACTCCAGCAATGAATGGGTAGTAGGTATTTTTTCATGTGTCGTGCATATGTGTACATTCGACACTTGTGCAGTCAAACTATAGAAACATGTATCAACATATCTGATAAGCATTCACCACCGCCAGAAAGACCGCTGCTGGCCCATTGGAGACACCGGAATATGGCAGGTTGGAGACCACTGCTGCTGCGGTCTTCTTCAGACTGCAGCCGTGGCGGTAGGGCAGTCGGACAACCGAACTCATAATCAGGCCCTTAGTATTTAACTATAAAATATTTTCCCAACCTTGTTGGAATTTACAAATTAATGTATCCTTAATTTTATTAAAATATAATTACATTGCTTTAAAATAATTCTATACACCACTGTTAATATTTTTAGATGCATAATATTTGTTTTACTTTGAGTGTGATTTTTTTAAAGTGAAACTTGACAAATTTAATTGTAATTTAGTCACAAAAATTAAAGTTATAATTCAAACTTTTAGTCAATAGTGTTATAGCATTTTTTATTTTGTTCTGCATTTAAAATAAATATATACAATTAATTAACATAAATATTAAACATAAAACTATGTTTACTATTTTATCTAGCTAAATAAACTTTTTAAATTTTCCCTATACTTCACCACAAGGAGACTCAACAGTCAGGGCGGAGAGATCCCTCTGCTAAAGTATAGGGAAAATGAAAAAATGTTTATCAAACTTTATAATAGATTAGTACAAATATTTTATGTTAAATAGTGATATAAAATAATGTTATATATTTATTTTAAATACAGAACAAACTAAGAATGTTACAGCACTTTAAATTTAATTTTAAATGAAATCTTTAAGTAATTTAAATATTTTATAATAAATGAAAATAATTTTTCTGAATTTTAAATGCAAGAATAAATTCATACTTAAAGTAAATATATTATATATATAAATGTGTGTGTGTATGTGTATGTGTACATATATATATGTATAGTGTGGTAATAATAATATTAATAATAACAATAGCGATATTTAATAATTATTATCATTAATAAAAGTGATTGCAGAATTCATTAAAAGTAATAACTATTTTAAATACTGTCATTTAATTTAGTATTATTTCCTATGGGCTTTTATTGTCAGTCCCTTGCATTATCAGTGGTTGGTTGTGTGTGGTGTTGGGCCTAATACAGTTTCTGTTTTTGGGAGTAGTAACTTACACTCAAAAATTTGGTTCCACCACCATTTTCAATGGGTGGAGATTTGTACGTCTACTCTTTTGAGTAACTTTACAGTTGGATTTTGTGAATAGACAAAAGTAGTAAAGTTTCTCAAAAGTATAAGAGTAAACATGCATTTGTAAATTGCTCCCAAGTAAAAATTACCTATATGAATAGCCCGAGGGTTTTCAACTTGCGTCCGGCTCCATGTCTGATTTTCAGAATTTCTGCTCGAGTTAAATACACAGCCAAAGGATCTGATCTCATTTACATACTTAGAGGAGAGATGTGGCAATTACCTACTGTAAACTAACTCATTGGGTTGAGCTCTAGTAGCACGGCAAAGGTCGCCTGACCTCTAGGGGTTGGTTCGGAGAGTACCATAGAGTTGGGTGACAGTAGCAGGTCCTGCTTTAGCAACATGACACAATTAACTGTGTGACATCCTCCATCAATTAGGGTGACCAGACGTCCCGGATTTGCCCGGACAGTCCTGGTTTTTGAAGGTCTGTCCCGGAGTCTCAACACTTTCTCCTAAAACACAAAAATGTCCCGGTGTTTAAGGGAGGGTTGGGTGAACCTGCACATTAATCACAGTGTTGTTTGTGCAGGTTCACGTTTCAACCGCCTCCGAGAAACTGGGGACAGAAGTTAATTTGTTTAGACTCTCATGCTGTGCTGCCTCGCCTCATTCAAGCAGCACAGCAGGAGGTAATGAGGTGTGAATCAGGGCTGCAGAGCCCCGCTGGGCCCAGCACCCGGACCCTGGAGTTCTTCACAGGCGGGGAGGGAATGTGGAAAAATACGCATATAAATATAGAACAAGCATTTCCAATGCAATAGGTCTCGCATTTACGCGAGTTTAAGCTATTGGCATTGTAAATGACAATGTCTTTTATTTAAGTTTTAAAAACGAAAACAAAAATAAAAGGCATTGTTATTTGTAATGTGAATAGCTCAAACTCGCGTAAATGCGAGACCTATTGCATTGAAAATGTTTGTTCAGCTAGGTTCCAGAAAGGGCCAATATAAAATATGAATGCAGATAGTTGTACTGGCGAGCACTATGGCGTAACAGACAATGATTTACACAGAAATAAATGGTATTTGTAGCATTGCGCTACGGCATAAATGAGGCCAGACTGACCATTCAAACATTTAAAAACAGGCTGCAACATATTAATTTGCAGTTAACACAAGCGGGGCGCATCAGTTAAGAAGTAACCAGTAAGAAGCATCACTAATCGATCTGTAGGAATATATATATATATATATAAAAGCATACCTTCAAACAGCGCTACAAATCTTCTCTAAACAAAACTATAAACAAGTTAAAGTGCAACAAGGTTAGAGGGTACAATGCAAACAAACTCAGAAGAGAGTTGTCCACCCTTTATGGTTAAAAAAAAGAAAAAAAATTTGCATCGGCAGCAATAACGTGTTTTAAGCTTTTTGCTTATTTTTTTTAATTGTATGCACTAAAACTGCAGAAAGGCCATCATTGCGTAACTTGAAAAAGTTCTTCCCTTCACATTAGTTTCACACCCTAACCCGCCCTCGGCGGTTGAGAAACCGAATGGAGCTGTTCACATCTACAATATCACACCTCTTTGCAGCTAGCAGGGCCTCCTACAGAGCAGCTTCCACGCGGGGAAATAATCTAGTCGACGAGTCAAAGCCGGCCATTGTAAAATAGCAAATACATAACCTGCAAGTATGTTTTGCACGGGGGGCAGCTGTAGTGCACGCACGCTTCCTCACAGCTGCAGGCATAGAAAGAGAAAGAAGACTACCTAACACCTACTTTTCCCACTCTCTATTTCCACAACACAGTGGCAGTGAAGCGGCACCTTCTCCTCGTGCTTCTACGAACAGTGACAGAAAAGGCACGCTTCTCAGTCTCTCCCCGATTCTATCGTACCATGGCACTGAAACGCTTCCACCGCACAGTGAAAGTGGCTGTCTTCTCCGTCTCTCTCCCTTGCTTCTTCCGTACCGTGGAAGAGAAGTTCCTATTTTCTCTTTCCCTTTCTAGTGACAGCGCAGTTTCCGAGGCACAGCAGACTACGGCAATGGGCACATACTACAAGCCAGCTCGCTTGCAGGATACTGCCCCCATGTCACTAAAGGAGCACGCGCTGTGTCTTAAGACAAGGGTCGTCCATGCCACCACAAATCCATTTACACGGCACCTGAACCCAAAGCTCTCAGGGTGCACCCCCGGCAGCCCGTGTACTCTACACTGCAAGAAATACGGAGGTTTTCACAACCGCCCTCTGCCTTTATTTTCTTAACTGCAAATACGGGAGAATTTAGAAACTTGCTCAATTCAGAAAGCGGGGACTATATATAACAAGCTCTCGCCATTGCACAAAGGCAGCCGCTTGTTTATATTTGCATCGCACTTTCACTTTAAGTGAAAGCGCAATGCAAAAATAAACACGCGGCCAGCCTTGCCAAAGGCGACTGAAACAAGCTGTCGCCATTACGGGAATAATAAAAAAAAGTGCTTACCCACTAATTAAAGGAGACTGTATAACGCCGCAAGTAAAAGATCCAGTCCGGATGGGCCGTACCAAAATGAGACAGGACGGTAACAAAGAAGCCTCATTTTCAATCGGAAGCCAGCGTTTACCATAAACAATGACGCCAGCTGATGAAAAATAGGGGCGGGGCTTCAACCCCACTTCTAAAACATACCCTACTACAATCTGCCTCGCAGAGCGAGCAGTGCATGCGCGCTGCAACGCTAGGTCTGCGAGACCTAAAAAGGACATTTAGTCCTATTTCTATGTCTGTGCCTGGCCCTGTTTTTCCATCTGAAAATCTGGTCACCCTAATGGCAAACGTGATTTGTTGCTCCAGTGTTAGCATTCGGCTTGTGTTAGTGTATGGTGCCTTTGCTTTCCCAGGCTCTGTGGTATCACTTCCCCCGAAACAGCATAAATGCTCACAAAAGCAGTACTCTCGGCAGCGGCTGAGAACTGAACTAAGAGCAGTCCCTAAATTCCTCCACTTGACCAGTCTGATTATAATGTGTTTCAAAGAGAGTTTCACATCCATTTGCCCCCAGCCCTGTGCTCCAAATGCACTATTCACAGGGTGATCTGAAGACACTATTAAGAAAGAGTCGCTGTTAAGTTTCAATCAGTAACTCCAGGAGGGACATTCCAGGCTTCGGATCGAAACCCTGGCTCCTTGCTTCCTTGTATAGCACAGTCCTAGAGCAACACACACCGTTCCCTACATGTGGTCTGTCAGTCAGAGAGCCACCCAGAAGATTAGACTCAGTTTAGACTTTTTTTTAGCATTCCTGTAGGTAAATTGAGTGCTCAGGCTGATAACCTCTTCAATAAAGGGGGCGTCGTTAATGCACTCTGAGGTTTAGCGGACCCCTCCTTCTGGGAAGAGGGACACAGACCCGATTGAAATGAATGCACTTGCCCAAGTGTACTGTGCCACGTTTATAGCTGCTGGGACACAGAATTGCATCTTCTAAAGTGGAGCTCTCATGTGCGTAACTGTAGATAACCGACAAGGAAAAGAGGATGCTGAAAACTGCTATGACAGCAACAACATCGACCAATCAGTATCCCTGAAAACACAGAAGAGCTAGCTGTAGCTGTCCGGCTTATTGGTTCAAGCTGTGCCCAGGACATTTTATCAAAGCTTTTTATTGAAACTTTTCATAACATTGGATATAAAAATTATGCTTTAGGTCATCGATCATACGCCACACTGTCTCAAGCAGGCAAAGTGTCAGACATGCATTACAAGTAGTACAATGTCCAATGTAGAATAAACAGTGGAACAACCTCCCTCCAAAAACCAACACCCTGATAGACAGATAAAAATGGAGCAAATCGCATATATAAAGAAAGAAGAAAAAAGGGGGATAGCTAAAATATCTGACTATCGCTGAGGACGGAGGTCAGGAGTTTTATTATGGCATAACGGCAAACTCGAGGGAGGAAGGTGTGAAGGTGTAAGTTTGGGATCATCCCAGAGGTATGACACATGCAGAGCAAGGAGACAGACTAGGAATACTACTTCATAAATATTACAGTGTGAGTGGGGGGAACTAGTCGACATGGAAGTCAGTTGTGCCAGAGATATTTTAAAGAGCCCTGACTTAAAAATAAAAGCGCACCTATGCTATAGAGTTTAGTACTTCTCCAATGGTTCACTATGAGCATTCCATGATGTGCAAAGTTATTGTGAAGACTAGGAAAAGCTATTCTAACGGCCAGGCCTCAACAACGGGCAAGAATTAGTTTACAAGATCAGTTTCACTGCATCCATATAACGAAAAACATGATGTTGTATCTTCCACATTTCAGCTACAGTTTTTCTAGTGCACACTAGGTGGGAATGAAATGCAGCAGCTGGTGTTGTTTAAATGTGGCTCTTTTCAGAGCTGGATGAAAGGCAAGTCTACCGATGGCAAACCAAAAAGGTCCTGTGGGTGGATCAAACATAGAAAGGGAGGAAAGCCACAAGTAAGGGCAAGAAAATTGAGATTGACATGAATGCCATCCAACCTTGAGCAAGGATTGGCTTTGTGGAGTATGGTATACAATGCTGTCTGCAACAGACAACTTGAGCTGTCCATAGTGATATCACAAGAACGAAAACAGAGAAAAGGGGTGTATAAATATGAGTAAATTGTAGCAGAGGAATAAAATTCGCTACTTTTACAATGTGTTAGACATGGTAAAATGGCAAATTGGGGTAGGATTCATGAATTAAAGAGTGACTACCAGTTGGAAAAAGAGAAAAAGAAATAAGAATATGAGTGGGTTATTTATGTACTTTCTATCAGATGATGCCACAGCAAACGTGAAAGGTATCCATGCCCCTTTAGTATTCTCTGAGCACGTTCACAATCATGCACCTTAAATTTAAGAACCTATATATTATAAATATGGGTGAGTGAAACTGCATATTTTTTTCATGGATAATGTGTTACTTTTTTGTGATAATTACAAGTCTTGTGCAAATTATGCTTGGGTGGTTTTCTGCATGAAAAGGTATGCCATCATGTACGACAGATATGCAACAGATCTGGCATGTGGTTTGGGTGGTGGAAGGTGTCTCTATCAAAACCAGTTTCCCTCATCCAAAATCCCAAAATTATTAAACTAGCATAAACGTAAGAAAATACAAAACTATGTAAAATATGCAAAACTCAATTATTTGGATTTACGTAAGAATATGTTCACATAAAAATTAGATAGCCAGAGGATTTATCAAAATTACGTGCTAAAATTCTCTTTACAGACTAGGGTGAGAGAGCGATCAAAGTTATATGCTGTGGTTACAGGGACCCTCGAAAAGCGATTGCAAAACCCCTTAACATATTATTGGCGCACCTTTTAGTAAGCAGAGTAGAGTTCAAGACTTAGAAATGCCTAAGAGTGCAAGGGTCAAAACAACAAATTAACAGTACTGTTTAAAGTTAAAGAACGAACACTCATAAAAGTAACCATTAGATAACTTGTTACAATAAATAAACTGAAGAGAAATGATAGAGGTAAAGTGCAGAGAATTGAATTTTACTATTCAAATAAGTGTCATAGGAAGCAATCATTAATATACGGTACAATCGAATTCAGCGTAAGGAAAAAGTGTGAATACTGAAAATATTGATGAGAATCCGCAAGAGCAGGAATTTGATAAAAGTGATACAATTTGTGACTGAGTTTGATAAAATAGTGATTGCAGGTCAGGAAGGGTGAATAAAATGACCTTCAAATGCATTCTTTTTCATTCACCAAAAACTTTACCAATAGAATTGGTCCAACGGCTTCATTTCAAAAAGGGTCGTCCGGCTCAGATGCTCTAGTAGGGCAAATGCCACGAAATGAAGAATAGTACATCTGAAAAAACTCAAAATGATGAAGTGCCTCTCAAGGGTCTATAAATTCAGTGAGTTTGTCAGCTTATCTGATTGTTTTTCATCAATGTGTTCTCTGTGTGAGGCATTACTAACCACTTCCCTCAAGGAGATAGGACTGGTATGCTAAGAACAGTGTCCACAGACATGTCCACTGACATGGGTGTGAATGGTAGGGGCTGGGTGTAGCTAGGTCTGAAGACATTCAAAAAGCTCTGGTCAATTGTGGTACTAGTAAATCCCACTGGAGACACTGTTCCTATGTAGAGAAAAATATAGAGAGACTATGGTCGTCCCAATACTGTGGTTATTGGGGACAGTATGTCCTGATTTTGGTGCCCTCACACACCCCGAAGGATGTCATGCTTCATCATTGGGCAATGCTCCTCGTCGGGCCGGCTGTGCAATGCCCTACGGGTCCCCCGAAGGGTCACTTTGTCAGAGATCTTTTCAGGATAAAGCCGTATGGGTGCGGGGGGGGTGAGTGGCAGTGAAGTCCTAGAGTGAAGTCTAAAAGATGACTGGAGGGGTGGCTTAACAATTTATTAGCGAAAATGTCCCTCTGCCATCAGTAAAATACCAGAAAGTTGTGCTGCTTAGAGGGAGGTAATGCCCCTCAGTAGCTAGAGAAATGTAGCATGCCCCTAATGGACATGTTTGGTGGTCAACATGTTTCGCGCTACCTATTGGTCTCAGGAGGAGATCCGAAGCGCTTTTTCAGGGCCAAAAAAAGTGCAGTGTTAAAAAGGTAATAGCGAGTGGCCTATATACGTCAATATAGTGTCACTTGGAGTAGATACAGTATTCTGGAACGACAAAAAAAGAGAGAAGAAGAGGAGGTAAGTGTAGTTAATGCGTCCATACCCTCCGTTAAGGGTGGTCCTTACAAACAAGCGTGAGCCTGGGTTTCCATTGGTGAGCCAGGTGCACGTAGTATAAGATCAGCTACAGTGAATGTCAAAAAAATGGATCAAATGAGGGCTAAGGACATTACGAGACGAACTAACATGTATTTGTGCTCAGGGCACAATGTCAAATTGTTAAAAGGAACACACAGAACACATAGTAGTGAGAAAAGCACTTGATGGCCGCCAAAGTTGGTAGGTTAGGTCACATCGTCTATTCTAGGTAACACCATTGATGGCAAACCTCAGGTCACTGTGTACACTTTAAGCGTTACAATTATCGTTTGTGCTTACCTAGAGAGTAAGAGGAAAGTACCCCATGAGATGCGGCTGTGGCTATCCTCGAGACCTGTTATGAGGAATTGTAGCATTAGGTAAGGCAAACAGGGGTAGAGGAGCGCATGCGGCCACACTATATAGTTGCTATGCGTACATTGTGGCAGCGTTGTTTGTACTTACAGTTTCTCGTAGGTATGTATGGCCCGATCACCTACCAGACCTCACGCTGTCTCTGCAGAGGCTGTAATGGAAACACCGCTGTGTTTAAGTAGCGGTGCGTAGAACGGCGTGTGGGCGTGTTCACCTGCGGCTTGCTTCCGAGTCGTGTGCCGGTTACTAGGTGACTCAGCACTAGTATTGTGTACATCTGCACATGTGCGGGCGCCATCTTTGGTTAGGCAGTGCTAAGGTGTCCCTAGTGCACACGTCTAAGCTAGTGTGGGCGCCATATTTGAATGAGGTTTTGGAGTTAAAAGTGTCTGTGAAGCATCAGAGTTGTAAGTATATGGATGTGAAAGGTGGTGTATCATAGTCCAGATTGAACATTACACCACGGTGTGCTATGGTGTATATGGACCAACACGTAGCATGCGTACAGTAGTAGTCATGCCGCTCTTATGCCAAAATTAATGAATAGCCTACGAATGCCAAAGTAGTCATGCACATATTATATGGTAATAGTCACAGGGCAGTGGTGCGCTCTGACGGGCAATGAGGTGTACTCTACGGAGGATGCATGGCAAGCAGCCTGCACGAGTGGTGTGCACTGTCACTTTTTACATCGGTATTGCTGTAGTGCAAATGTGTCATGCTAGAGGCAATGGAGATCATAATAGTGAGAGAAGAAAGTATAAATAATCCCAGTTATAAGCGTTTAGTTGGGGTTAATATAATGGTAATTATATTGACAACAACAAGATGGCAGATAGCGTATGTCAGAGGTGGTCATGTTGTCGTATAACAAACAGGCGTCATCTACTGGCAAATAGATCAAACAGCTAGCTCCAGTCGGGTCTGGAGGGTAGCGCATTCAGCTGGGTGAACTCTTTGAAGTTCAATCCAGGGGATCTCATCGTTGAGGCCCTGTACATTGGTTTGTAGCTTGTGGACCCATCTCTGTTCTTTCCGGAACAGTGTTGTAGTATTCCAGATGGGGTTGGTTTCTAGAATAGTCCATTGGAGCTGTTCTGTTGTGTGTTGTTTTTCAATGAAGTGTGTACTCGTCTTAGTAGTGTTTCGGCCACATTTTATGTTACTTCTGTGCTTGTTGATTCTGATCCTGACCTGCCATGTGGTCATACCCACGTAAAGGAGGTTACACGGGCATATGATAAGGTACAAGCAATTCTTAGTGTTACAGTTTGTATGCTTGCGTTGGGTCCATTTAATGTCGCCCAGCTGGAGTTCCTTTGTGTGGGTGGTAAGGCTACACACATTACGCTGTCCGCATTGGTAATGTCCTTTCACTGCTGGGAGCCCCCAGAGAGTGGTTTGATCAGTGGTGTACTTTGCCTGTGGTCTCGTATGTACTAATAGGTCTCTCAAATTTTGTGTTAGTTTAAATGCAAATCTAGGACGTTCCAAATTGAGGTCCCCTGTGTTGATGATATGCCAGTGTTTAAGCACTATGCTTTTCACTTTGTTCGACATAGGTGTGAAGGATATTTTGTCTTTTACGAATGATTTCCCCAGATTAAGAGAGAAACCAGTTGAATGGTACAGCAGGTAGAGAGGTTTGTGAAAGTTTCAAAGGTATTATTAAAGGATTTGGATGGCCTGTTTGACATAGTGGTACCAACTGATTTGTGGACAGAATGTAAAATTACTGTTGATTGGCCAACTGAAGAGTATCCCAGAGACACAAAGAAAGGTTCACCTTCAGAAGAAGTGATGAGAAAGTATCAACAGGTAATTACTTTCTTGAAAGGGAAAATTCCCCCAAAAGAAACAGATTGGGTTAAAATAGATAGAACAACTCAAGAACCAAAAGAGTCAGTGCACGCGTATTACGAAAGGCTATTGCAAGTATTTAGGCAGTATAGTGGATTTGAAAATATTGGTGATAAAGATATGGGACATTTCGTGTATAGGTTTGTGTATGGATTGAGATCAGAAATTAGTCAGATGATTCAGCAACATATGCTTTGCTGGCAGAGTAAGCCCATTGATGATATCTTGAAGTATGCGAAGTATTGTAGTGATGATATTGATGCAAAACACAAGAAACTGAAAGAAAAAATGATGTGGGCACAAGTGAAGCTAGCAGAACACCAAGAGGCAAATTCTGGTTCTCAAAACGATAACCAGTCGAACGATCAGAATCAGAATAGTCAGGAATCAAATGGAAATAAGGGAAAAGGGCGAATGAGTAGAGAAGAAGCGAGAAAGAAGTATCCTTGTCATGCGTGCGGAAAGCATGGACATTGGAAGAATGAGTGTAGAAATGTTCAACAAAGTAATGGGGTAAATCAAAATTTAAATCCACAGATGTAGAATGAGGTGGTTGTGAACCAGCAGCAACAGCAACAGGTAGTTACTCCACAATTACAGGTGCCAAAAGACCCTATGCCCAACCATGTGAACGGTCAAGTGCAGAGATACAGTGTGAACACCGGATTTCGTGGAGAGAGTGGTAAGAATACACAAACGGTTCAACAATATTGGATGTAAAGTAATGAGAGTGATTCGGATACTTCTCAATGACGGTGCCTGAGGGGGGAGGAAGAATGCGTGCTTGGCGCATCCTTGGCGGTAGATCAGTCAAGTCCATTTGTTGATGGAAAAGTGGAAGGTAATGACATCACTTTCCTAGTGGATACTGGTGCTACTCGTTCTACTGTGAGAGCAGGAGAAATTCCAAACCTACCCCTCTCGGGAGAAACTATCCGAGTTGTAGGAGTATTAAATAAGCAAATAAAAACCCCAGTCACTAAACCAATAGAAGTGAATATTGGGAATTTCAAAGACATGCATCGGTTTGTGGTGTGTGATTCAAGTCCAGTAAACTTGTTAGAGAGGGATTTGTTGTGCAAAATGAACTGTACCATCTATTGTACACCTGATGGTATTGCTTTCCAAACACCTGATGAAGATATTGCTTTCAAAATGATGCTAGCAAATCAAGAAACATAAGTGGATGAGATGTTTTCACTTCTTACTGAAAACAGTTTGCCTGATGAGCTGAGAAACACAGTGAGATCAGATGTGTGGGATTTTTCAGGAAAGGAAATTGGTCTGATGGCAAATGTAGACCCAATTAAAATAATGGTGAAAGAAGGTGCAATTTACCCGAACACACCCCAATACAAAATGAGCCCTGAAGTAAAAGCTGGAGTTGCTCCAGTAATTGATCAAATGATTGAACAAGGTATTTTAAAAGAGATAATGAGCAGTCCTTGTAATTCGCCAATCATGGGGCTTAAAAAGCCTAGTGGCAAATATAGGATAGTGTAAGATTTAAGGAAAATTAATAAGATAGTAATACCCTGTTGCCCAGTAGTACCAAATCCAGCAGTGATCCTTTATCAGATACCTTGGGATGTACATTGGTTCACGGTGATTGATTTGTGCCAAGCATTCTTTTCGATTCCTTTGCACCTGGATAGCCAATATCTTTTTGCATTCCGGTTCGGAGACCGTGTTTTAGCATGGTGTCGGGTTCCTCAAGGGTACACAGAGAGCCCCTCGATTTTCAATCAGATCCTGAAAAAGTGTTTGTAAACATTGGTTATGCCAGGAAATTCGGTTTATGTTCTGTACATTGACGACCTATTGGTGGCATCAAAGACACGAGAGGCTTGTGTCACTGACACAATTGCCTTACTGAACCATTTGGCAGAAGGTGGACACAAGGTGTCACCAGAAAAATTACAGTTTTGCCAACAAGAAGTCCAATATTTGGGACACAAGATAGAAAGGGGAGTTAGAAAAGTGACACCAGAGAGAATAAAAGTGATTTGACAAATGAGTCTGCCTAAAACTAAGAAAGAAGTATGAATGTTTTTGGGAGTGATTGGATACTGTCATCAGAGGATCAGTGGATTTTCATTGCTTGCAAAGCCTTTGCTAAAATTGACACGAAAGGATGTGATAGATCCGATTGAATGGGATGATGAAAGTGAGGATGCATTCATAAAACTGAGAGATTGTTTGTGTCAAGCACCAGCATTAGGAATGCCTGACTATACGAAATAATTTGCTTTGTTCTGTTGTGAGAGAGAAGGATGTGCACTTTCAGTGTTAACCCAGAGACATGGATTGTCACGACGTCCTGTGGCATATTTTTCTGCCACTCTGGATTCAGTGGCTGCGGCATTGCCTGGCTGCTTAAAAGCAGTAGCTGCTACTTGTGTGAGTCTAGAGCAGAGTGAATCGATTGTATTGGGACATCCCCTAAAGGTATATGTGCCACATTCAGTCGAGATCCTTTTAACAAGGACTCGTACTCAGCACTTGACCCCTAGTCGGCTGACTAAGTATGAAAGAGTGATCCTGGGTGCTGAAAATGTGAGTGTGATAAGATGCACCACAGTAAATCCAGCAACCTTACTGCCGGATCCATACTGTGAAGAAATAAAAGAGGAGGTTGATCATGATTGTTTGGATGCGACAGAAATGTGTACAAAACCCAGGCCTGACATCTTTGACGTCCCATTGGTAGAATCAGACTATGTATTTTTTGTTGATGGGTCATGCTTGCGAAAACAAAATGGAGAACTGAGTTCTGCCTATGCTGTATGTACTGTATCTGCTATTCTGGAAGCATCCTGTCTAAGAGGAGTCAAGTCTGCACAAATAGCCGAATTGATAGCTTTGACAAAAGCATGCAAAATTGGGGAAAAATTGAGAGTAACCATATTCACGGATAGTCAATATGGTTTTGGGGTTGTGCATGACTTTGGCCAATTATGGATGCAAAGGGGATTTCTGACTTCTTCAGGTTCTCCTATCAGGAATAGTAAAAATGTCAAAGAACTATTGGAAGCACTACAATTGCCAAAAGAAATTGCAGTGGTCAAGTGTGCCGCACATAAGTCAGGAAATGATTATGTGACACAAGGTAACAAATACGCTGACCAAGTTGCACAATTTTGTGCTCGAAATACAATGTCTTTGAACAGAGGGTTGGAAAAAGAAGTTACCAATTGCCAACTAATGTTTTTCTCTGCTTTTGAAACATGGGAGGGAGTTAGACAGTTACAGGATGAGGCAGATGCAAAAGAAAAGGAACTTTGGATTAAATCAGGATGCACAAGAAGAGCAGATGATGAAGTATGGGTGTGTCCAGATGGTAGACCGATAATGCCAGATAGTTTATTATCACAAATGGCAAGAGTATATCATGGAGCTACACACATTGGGAGTGATGCCATGATTAGGCTTTTTAGGCAGACATGGTACTATCCTAAGTTTAGGCTAATTGCAGAGAGTCTCTGCCAGCGATGTTTGACATGTCAACAGCAGAACCCAGGTAGAAAAACGGTTGTCAGTTGGGGAAAAATTGGAAAGGCAGAGGGATCATTTACAAGACTGCAACTTGACTTTATAGAACTGCCATCGTGCAATGGTTTGAAGTATGTCCTTGTCATTGTGTGTCTATTTTCTCGATGGGTAGAAGCCTATCCCACGAGAAGGAATGACAGCCTCACAGTTGCCAAACTACTGTTGAGAGAGCTCATTCCCAGATTTGGATTTCCAGTCACTTTGGAATCAGATAGAGGACCTCATTTTAACAATGAGATAATTTGATTAATTTGTACAGCTTTCAAAGTTGAGAAGAAACTACATTGTGCATATCGACCAGAAGCCTCTGGAGTGGTTGAGCAGCTCAATGGCACAATAAAATCCAGGTTAAGGAAGGTGTGTGCATCCACTTCACTGAAATGGCCTGATGCTTTGCCCCTTGTATTGATGAGCCTTAGAAGCATCCCTGACAGAAGAACGGGATTGAGTCCTCATGAAATTCTCATGGGAAGAGCAATGAGACAAGCATTTGTACCTGGAAACAAACTGATGAATATAACTGATGATCTAGTGTTGGACTATTGCAAAGGACTAGCTGATCTAGTACGTTCTGTGTCTCACCAGGTTGGAGAAGATGCAACCACAGCACAGCCGAATCAAGCTCATGATTTGTGTCCAGGAGACTGGGTTGTGGTAAAGAAGCACAAGAGAAAATCGTGTTTAAAATCCAGGTGGAAAGGACCTCATCAAGCTATATTGGTCACGACGACAGCAGTAAAGTGTGCTGGCTTGCCAAACTGGATCCATGCCAGTCATACACAAAGAGTCCCAAGTCCACCTGAACGACAAGAGCAGCAACTGGTAGAGCAAAGAGAAGATTAATAATGGTGGCCAACTAACCACTTCAGGACGAAGATCGTACGTGACGACGGGCGCTATTTACAAACCCTAATGTTAAAGAGGGACTTGTAGAGGACGACAAATTGGAACAATTAGTCCTATAATAGCAGCAATTCAGCTCCCATTTGAAGGAGTTCTTTTGATCCCACCGATATATAAACAAATTGTTTGTGGCGGAGGTTGTATAAAAGGTGTGTCTTAGATCTTACGGGAAGACTACAGACCATTTTAGCCTCATTACATGGCATGAATATAGCACGTTGCATTTTTTTATCCAGATATATTCCCATCATTCAAGAACGGAATAGTGAATATACAGTCAAGACATTATACCCTATTATATTTGTCTAGTACTTCTGATACGACTAGTACTACCCATGGGAGTTGGTGGTAAAATTGATATTGTCCAATAGAAAAGATTCTTTTTAATCAAAGAGAGTAAATATTGTCTGTTCTTGAAAAAGATGGCTAAATAATTCACCCATCGAAACGCGTCGACGCTCATCACAATACACAATCTGTCAGAAAGGCGGAGGTCTATGAGTAGTTAATACCAGGATCTATGCCTAATATATTGGTGTAAAACAGATGTGTAACAAACTAATGACAAATTGAGCCTGTCTGTGCTATGTACTCTCTTTAAGCCATTTTATTATGTTTTTCAATGGATTGTGTTTTAATATGTGATTGTTTTTTTGAACTTTTGTGATCATTGTCAATTTAATAATACTATGTATTGTATAGGTTTTTCTTGCCCTCCAGTTTTTAAATTTTATTTTAGATACACTCGTCTTTTTTACTAATAAATCGATTTATATATTCTTGTACATTTTATGGTTCACGACTCTCTGTGGGAGCTACATGGCATAATCCCCTCAAGTGTGTATGTGATGGAATGGTGAGCATGTACCGGGTTGAATGGAATGTATTGATTGGTTGAATACCAGAGTTTGCTATTGGGTCCAAAGGATATTGTTTTTTTCTTCAGAGCAAAGAGAAGAACCAGAAGCTGAAAGTTGTGAAGTAGAAGCAGTCAAAGAAACAGACTCTGAAGAATGCATCGATGATGAACAACCAAGTACAATTCAAGTAGGGTGGGCACCAGATACTGGGTCTCAAGAGACTGCTGTAGGGGCCAAGGAAGAGCAAGAATTTGAAAGGCAGAACCAATAGGGCCAAGAAAAGAAGATAGTAATACAGAAAATCCAGATCAAGCTCAGTCAGAAGAAGAAGAAAGAGAAAGATCAGAAAGTTCAGAACAAGTTCAACTAAAAGAAAGAGAAAATAAAAGAACACTAGAAATAGGCGAAGAAGGTGAAAAGGCAGTACAAACAAAGAGGGTCAGAAAAGGTGAACACTGGTCAAGTGGAGTAAAAGGACTGAGATATTTTTTAAGAAGAAAAACAGGGAAAGAACAAGAACAAGTAAATGAAGTATCAGTCAACCCGAGCAAGGACAATCAAGAAGAAAATCTTTACGAAAATCAAAAAGAGTGAAAGTTCTGAGCAGAAAATATAAGGCTCCTGAATGGACATATGTCATCCTCGAGGACTTTGAGAATCTTGATCTGAATGAAGAACAAGAAAGTGTCACTATTGAAGGAATTGATGAAAGCAAATTGAGACCACCTTAAAAGGAAAAGACTTTGGGGCTCATTACGATGGCGGGCGGAAGCACAACCGCCGTGCTGGCGGATGCAAAAACCACCAGTTACCGCCGGCACGCAGCAGTCCACACGCCCGCCCAATTACGATGCGAAAAGCAGGCCAAACACCGCCGGCAAGCCAGCAACACCGTCCGCCATCAAAGTGCGCCCGTTCACGTAGCGGCGCAGCACAACTGACACACACCGTCCGACGAAACACGTCCCGCCCGGCGCATAAATTACGATGCCGCAAACAAACGGCTCCCACGGCCAAGAGACACCGCACGTGAAAGAGAGGCGGTAACACGGACGCAGAGCACGGACAACGAAGAAGCGGCACCCCGGGCATGAATCCAGCACTGCAGGCCCTTCCCATGCTTCTGCTGATGCACCACCAAGGACGCAACGTACCGCGGAGACGCAGGTAGGCACACACACAACAAGTGCACGCAAACAGCGCACACAGTGCAAGGGCGGAAAAAGCGGACAACCCCCACCAGCGCGTGTACACTACACATCCACCATTGCATCCACATATGACACACAGGCCAAATCCTAACATCGCGGAACACATGTGTACACACCACCTGGGACTAGGAACCAACCACCCCGTCACGGCCACAAAGCGCCGATGACGCCGCCACACATGCGCACAACGCAGAGGCCAACCGCAGCGCCATGCATGCGTCGCACACAGACACAGGGACACAACCAAGCAGCACACACATCAGCCCCACCCCGAACGCACATGACACGTGACAGGCCTGCCACAGACATGTCCCCAACGCCCAATTCACGGACAACACCCAACGCCACACAACCGACGCACACATGTCAGTGAAGTCACGCAACAGCAGGACACACCCCAGTGTAACAAACATGGCGAAGCACACAGCGGCGGCAACACCAACTAGGAGAAGCAGGGCCCCTTCGGGAAGAGGAACGCCAGTACCACACTGAAAAACCCATACCACCCTGCACATATGAACAAGACACATGAAACGGAACACCAAAGAGCCCGGGGACCGACAACAGGTGGCCCAAGAATAACATCCACACACAAGGCCCAACGCAGAGCGGAAAGGCAGGCTGCCGCCCACACAAGGGAGAGCAGACAGCACTGAATGACCTTCCATTCCAACTCCGAAACCACAGCCCTACGACAGAAGCCGGTGAATACAGCCATTGTCCAAGAATAGACCAACACAGGCATGCCGAGGAGACCGACCACAGGGCAGATAGCGCATATCACAGAAGCACACAACGGACGGGGAAGAAAGAAGAAAACACTCCCCCATGTCGGCCACATGCAAGTTAATTGGAAGGAGTCACACAGCACTGACCTTGAACTGTCTGAGAAGCATGTGGGAAGAGGGCCCGTGTCCTCCAAACAAGCCAACAGAACACAAGTCCTGTCTCCCTACGACTACACAGAGCTCACAGCAACCCCGGAGCATGCACATTGCAGACTGCACACACAGCCGGAGCACGCCACCTCAACGAACCGCTGCGAAATGGCAACCGCAACACACCTACCCAACTACGCCGAACAGCTCAAGCTGTACAAAACCAACACGATACATACATTGGGATGCGATCTCCTGTCCCTGCTGAACGTAAGTTACCGACTGACTTACCGCATCACATTGTTCAGCTGCGTCATGCCCGTCTTCTACTGTCGGAGGTGTCCCTACCAGCATCCCGTCGAGATATGCCTCTCCAACCCGGCATGTCTGAAGGCGGACCTGCTACCACTACTCCTCCCTCTGGACGCACACGACAGGGCCTGCTCTGCCTATGGGGGCATGGCGTATGTGGCCAACATCGCACCCGCACTGAAATGGGACCACTGTGCCTCCACACGACGGATCATCGAGAACAGCTACATCGAATGTCACCCAGCATGCCCCATCATGGTCCTCCAAGGGACAACTTACGAACAACACCTTGAGAGCCACCATCCGCTTCATTGGCTGGCAAACATGTACACCACCAATGACATGGAAGCCCTGCTGGACGGCATCGCATACCTGACAACCTGTAAATACGTCGGACCACAACGCAGGTTCCCCGAGTGACCTATGAAGTCCAACCCCGCACCCATGCTCAGCTTCCGCACGGACTGGCCAGTCACCACCACAACAGCCATACCAAACGACCGGCAACTGTAACCACACCATCAACGACATCGCCATGACATCGGATATGACCGGGACATGCACACTGTTCCCCATCACATCCAGGAACACCGCATGCATCGTGGGAGGCAGTGGCATGGGCTCTGTGTATCGCACCCACATGGACGGAACTGCACGAACAACCAGGACACGACATGGATCCAGCGCACATGGACACACACACCGCTCAGTGGACATGAATAGGTCGCCTGGAGTCTGTGGGTGCTGCACCCCTCCCACCCCCGCCCCGGGAATCCCATACCAGGACCTTTGCATGGACGACAAGTGCATACAACAACAACACGACCCCAGTGACTGTGACATGTCCAGTAACCACCACAGTGCAACAACAAGTGGCACGCCGCTGCATGCACGCAAGCACATGCCCTGATGTCATCTCACATGCACGCGTGCATGAGGAACAACCGCAGCAAACCTGTCACATGGAACTGAGATGGACTGTGCCCATGATGCCGAGCGGTCTGGTAGGCTACATGTATACCGTCTGTGTCAAAGTCCGCAGCTCCGCAGCTATACGTAAATGTACATTAGCACAGCCTTGGCCAAGCAGATGTTACCCCACACCCTATCCCATTTGTAATCATGCTCAGTATATCCTCAACATGTATTCCGCTGCCAGTAGTGTCCACTATACTGCATCACAGAGGACAGAAGACTCAATATAATGTTTGAAACCAAAACTGTCTCCGCTGACTCATTTCACAAGTACGAATGAGAGAGGATGAGAGTATGTGAAGTACACGGCAGTCGTGACATGACCATGTAGTCCACTGGTATTGGATGTCAACGCAAATGAGTAGCACTACTGTGGAAGACACACATGTGTCGTGTGAAGTCGTATGGACGCAGTGCTCAGGTGGGTGGGTGCGACGGGTAGATGCGCACATGCCAAGTTGGAGCACGCCGTGTTGGGAGGGGTCATGAACAGTACACCACCGCTTCCCTGGGCATTGTGAGAGGACACCTGTCGGGGGAGTGAACACGTGTGTGCACAGCAGCCGGGCACACGTACAAAGCGGTACCAGGCGCACCTCAGCCCACCCTCTGTGGACAAGCTGGATCCTGTTGTGCGCCCGCCATGCCCCTTGACAAGGCACACACAGCCCCAGTCGACCAGGTGTAACCCCAACATAGTCAATCCGCACAGGCGATACAGGGCACGGGATGGCAGTGGAGCATGGTGTGTGAGAGGTCTCCTCGCGCTCCTCCTGGTCATATCACGCAGGCAATAGAACCTCAACGTCTAGCATGGCACAAGTCAGATGGAAGTGTAGGGGGACGCACCACAGCACGAGCAGCACTGACGTCACGGGAGGTGGCTCGCACCATCCCATCCATTGCCCATCATACCAACCACGCCACATGCCATTGCGACTAAGTGCAAGCGCGTGCGCCACCACCCCCGAGCCCTCCCCAGAGAGGCCAAAGAGTGAATGTGTGGGCCATCAGCCACAGACGGACGCGGCCTGGCCGCAAGGGCAGCCACAGCCACTGGGTGTCGCAGGTGGCGGATCCGGAAGGCGAAGACTGTGATGCATAGTCCATGCAGGCCGGGTCTCCATTTGGGGCACCACGCAGGTGGACGGCGTCCCGCCACACATCATACCCTGAGACAGCCCACTCGTGCAACTGGACCCACACATACACTCCTTGCCCTCTCTGGTGCGAGCTTGGGGCTGCCTGTGCAAGCGCTAGCCTCGCAGGTGAGCATGCATATTGGGGGGGCGAGGGGAGGACATGAGGGCTGGGGCGAAGATGACTGTATCACTGTCAGTTAGTACAAGGGATGACCCAGATGTGGAAAGGAAGAGACGTGTCCCGTGTGTACTGCAACTAGTCGCCAATCCAACTACCCCCCATGTCCGGAATGTAAGCCCGCACCTAGGCCCGCCCATCCGCCACATCGAACATACCACCAGCACGACAACCTTCCCATTCGAAACACTGACTGGGGGTGGCGACCAGTGAACAATCATGTGTAGCCTACCCACGCGTACATGTGGGCCCTCCATGATCCATGTCACCTGCGGCAAAGACATGACATGCGCAATGAGGGAAGTGAGGAGAGCTGTCCGCCCCACGCGCAGAAGGTGCATCAGCTCCACAGACCCAGCAGCGAGTCCAGCAGGGGTCAAATGTGCAGGGGCAGCTGTGCCTGGTGTGAAGGCACATGCATATAGACAGCACATCGACCAATGTGTAGTCTGCCCACATCCACAGTCCATCATCATGCGGACATAGGAATTGAACACAGGGCAACACATCTTAGTTGGTGCACCCACCGTGACCAACAATGCGCAATCATCGACGTACCCGCCCTGTGCATGGCCCCCCACCCAACGGAGGCACATCCAGTGCCACCATCCCACACACACAAGCCTTCCACGGAACATGCTGTGTCCAATGGTCAGTACAGAGTCAGCGCCCATCTGGTGGATCCTGAACAGGAGACACATGCACACACATGCCAGCTCCCACTATGTACGTCTGCCACCTGGCACGTGCAATGTAACCTCTCACCTGTGACGTGTGACTGCAAGCACACAGCCGTCTTGGCATGGGGCTGTCAATGTGGACACCAGTCAATGTTTCGGGAGCTGTGATCCGTACAGTGCTGTACATAGGGTGCAGTGCTGACACCTACTACTGTCTCATATCCCCTCGTGCCACAGGTCCCACTTGTATTGGCCGCTCAGCCCGTGCCCACATCGTCGTCGTCGTGTGCCATACTCATCCAGCCTCGGAAGCAGTTCCATGCTCAGCAGACACTCATGTTGCCGTGGCGTTGCCGCTTGACGAATATGCAGTCAGTCCCCATCAGCACGCCCCGCAAGTCATTGGGGCCTAGATCCCCATGTGCATGCACATGGCAGTGGTATGTCTCACTTGCCATTGCCATTGTTGGGAGACCTGTGTAAGTGTATTGTGGCCGTGCCGTCCCAGCTTGACAGCTGGGCTGTGGCTCATGTGCTTGCTCAGTCATGTCAGTGATGTGTATGCGAAATTGCTATGTGCCGTGTTGCTTTGACATGTGTCCTCTGCCATTTAACCCAGGCGGAGACCGAACATTGACCGCCCATACCAATTGCTGGCGGACATGGACGATACAGAGGTAATCAGGAAGTTTCGGCTGGACAGGCCAACCCTGCATCGACTGTGTGCCATGTTAGAGCCCCATCTCCGTCCCCGCAGGGTGTATCCGACTGCTGTCACCCCCACGGCTAAGGTGATGGCCGCCATGCATTTCTTCGCCACTGGGTCATTCCAGCACACAGTGGGCAGTGGAGGAGGGATGTCCCAGCCCATGTTCAGCAAGGTGCTGAGGGATGTACTGGCAGCCATGATGCTGTACCGGAACAGGTACATCAGATTCCCCAGGGCTCGTGAATTGGCGGCAGTGAAGGGTGCATTCTATGCCCTTGGCAGAATCCCACACGTCGTGGGAGCCATTGACTGCACACATGTTGGCCTTGTTCCACCACAGGCCACTGAGCACCTGTACCGCAACAGGAAGCACACGCACTCCCTGAATGTGCAAGTGGTGTGCCTTGCGGACATGGTGATCACCCACGTGTGTGCCAAGTTTCCAGGCTCGGCACATGACGCACACATAATGCGCAACAGCATCTTGCCACGACTGATGGCCAATCTGCAACAGGATCGTGGCTGTATTGTCGGTGAGTATGTGGAGTGGTGTAGCGTGCTGGTTGTGCGATGCTGTCCCCTGTCCAGTTGGAATAGCAACGGTTCTCTGTGTCCCTCACACCCAGGTGACTCTGCGTATCCGAATGGGGCATGGCTGCTCAGTCCATTGAGGAATCCTCGCACCCCAGCAGACGATCGATACAATGAGGCACATGGGAGGACCAGACGTGTGGTCGAGCGTACCTTTGGCCTCCTCAAGTCCAGGTTCAGGTGCCTGGACCGCACCGGGGGTGCACTGGCGTACTCCCCACAGAAGGTGTGCCAGATAGTGGTGGCGTGCTGCATGCTGCACAATCTGGCCATTCGGAAGCAGATCCCCCTCATTGTGGATGACGGAGATCAACCAGGGCCCCAGCCCGCAGACCAGGACAGCTCGAGTGAGGTGGACAGCGGAGAGGAGGAAGCTGGGAATGTGCGCCAGCAGCTCATCGCCCGCTACTTCACTTGACGGTGAGTGTCCATGTACGACGGATGATGTGTCTGTATCTGTGCAGGTGTGTGTGTGCTGTGTCAGGGTGGCCGTATGTTCACTGCGTGCAGTGTGTCAACGCTCCATGGCCAGGGTAGTATGCCACTGTTGGTGACTGTGGCATTGTGCCCTATTGCTCTGTGCGATGTGTGTACATTGCTTGTAGTTGTTGACATGTACTGTGTGATGGGTGTGTGACACACTCATTGAATGTGCTCCTGTTCTGTCTCCCACCCCTAGGTCCCTACAGGCCCTCCGGATTCCATTGCCATGCCACGCATCAGGTGCCTTTCCGCCCAAGGTGGCCGTTGTATTCCGTACAAATAAAACACAGGGCACAAACAGCAGTTAGTGAAAAAGGTGCATTTATTACAAACTGTGACATGTGATTGTGTGTAAGGTGATGACAAAAGTGGTGCGTGCAGTGACAATGAGCTGTCGGTCATGGCTGCGTGAAGCTCAGGGTGTACCCACTGGTTCTATGTCCATAGTCCAACACACACATGCCATCCAGCTGGCTGTGTGGAGTGGGATCGTAGAGCAAGTCAATGCAGTGGCTGGTCAAGGAAGGCTGGCGGAAGGCTGGCTGGCTGCCTCACTTGCGACTGGAGCGTGCGAAGTCCTCCCGGGAGATCTGTTTCCTCTTCGGACGGCCCCTTCCACGTTTGGGAGGGGGTGTGTGGTGGCGACCTGCTGGTGGTGGGTGAGGTGTGCTCACTGGCTGTGGACGCAGGGGAAGTGGACACTGCTGCCCGACCCTGCGCCCTAGCAGGTGGTGGCGGAGGTGGTGTTGCTGGCCTTGCCTGTGACCCCACCGCCACCACCAGCTGGCCCATGAGGTCCACGAGTTGGTCCATACGGGACACGAATTGGCCCATATGGGCGTCCATGGACCTCAGCACCCCCAGCACCTCCCGCGTGTCTGTAGCAGACCTGGCCCATTGTCCTTGGGCCTCTTCATAGGCCCCAAGGACTCTGGCCATTTGAGGCAGGGCATGGCTCCCAGGGGAGGCTGGCGTTTCCCTGACCCTGCTCCTCCTACCAGTCCTGCTGCCACCGGCCTGCCCACTAGCCACATTGCACACCACGGTCCTCGCTGTGGCTCCCAGGGTGGATCCAGTCGGCCGGGCCACCACCTGCGCTGGGGCTGGTGCCAGCGAAGACGTGGTGGTGGTGGTGGCGGTGGTGGTCGGTGCGGCGATGGTGGCGGTTGCGGCAGTGGTAGTGGCCGCAATGACCGTGGGTGTGGCCGCAACGACAGTGGCAGCAGGGGGCTGGGACTGTTCAGCATCCCTGGATGATGGGTTGGTGGGTAGGAGGGGTCCTGGGGAGCGGCTGGGCCCTGCCACGCCAGATGGGCCTGCTTGGTGGTCCGTGTCCGAAGAGGAGGACAGATCCTCCAGATCCGTGTGTCCTCGTTGGGGGCTTGTGGGCTGGCTGTGCTGGCTGCTGTCTCCATCCCCAGCATCCGGCAGTTCGTCACCTGTGGAGAGAATGAGATTTGTTATTGTGTTGCACCTGGCGAAGTATGTATTTGTCGTCTGACATTGGCAGTTCGTGCAATCTCGTACATGGGTTTCCCGGAGGCGAGTGTGTGGCTGTGGCATCTGTAGTTGTGTGTGCTAGGCAATGGGACTGTGTGCTGTGCACATGTGGCATGGGACGGATTGGCCATGCCGATGGGTGTGTTGCTGTGCCCCTACTCATTGTGACTCTGGTGAATGCGGGCTCCTGGCCCATCCTGGGTCTGGTTTGTACTTTGCTTTTGGGGTTCACATGGAACGCTTAGGAACGCATATGGCAACATGGGGGCCATGCCCCAGATTCGCATTTGGGAGGGGATATGCTTTTGGGGTTCAAATGGAACGCTTAGGAACGCATATGGCAACATGGGGGCCATGCCCCAGATTCGCATTTGGGAGTGGATATGCTTTTGGGGTTCAAATGGAACGCTTAGGAACGCATATGGCAACATGGGGGCCATGCCCCAGATTCGCATTTGGGAGTGGATATGCTTTTGGGGTACATGCTGTGAGCCATGGGTGCCGAACGTGACATGTGTTGTGGCAGCATGACAGTGCATGGTTTGAGGTGTGTGCATGCTTGACATGGCCTGCATATTTGCTGTCTGTTGTGATTACTGGACATGGCATTGGACGCATCGTTATGAGTGAGTGATAGTTGTGTGCCAGCCAACGTATTGCAGTTGTCCCATCTCCTTGGTGTGCGTGCTGCCCTGTGCCATGTGCATCACTGCAGTGCTCGGGGGGTGTGGCCCATGTTGTGTGTTGTTGCTCACAGTGTGTCGTGCGCTTAATTGACTTCTGGCACATGGTTGGTCATGGGCATGTGTCTTAGCGTGACTGCTGTATGTGTGGCAGCTGTGCGGATGACATGCCTTTCATGAGACTGGGGCTGACGGATGGGATGGATGGTATGTTGTATGTGCATGGTGTGTCTGTGAGTTTGATGGGTTCAGTGGTGTTCGTGTGCATTTCTGTTGTTCCGCTCTGTTGCGTCTAGTGTTGTTTGTCTTACATAGGCGTAGTTGTGGGGTGTGTGGTTGACAGGCAGTAGGGGCTACATGGACAGGACTTCAATGGTGTTTCGGTTGTGTGTGATGAGTTGCACAGTGGCTGCCGTGTGGGACTATATTCAGTGTGGCTTGTGCATGCAGACGTGGCTCCTTGGGTGTTGCTATGTCTGTGATGGGTCATGTGGGGTGTGAGTCTGTTGTTCATGTCCGTGTGCACATTGTTCACTTGTTCGTGACGGTGGGCGGTGCTGCGTGTTCGTCTGCTACGTGACATGTCCCATGTGTTGGTCGTGTTATGGTCCTCATGCCTCCAGTAATCCAGCCCTGTCCAGTTTCCCACCTGCAAGTTGTTCGTGCGTGCACTGTACTGGATGCCACATGGCTCTAAGCGGGGGTGCTCCATGTTGCAGGTCTGTGGGGGTGGGGGTGTTGTGGGTCGTGGGGTGGCTGGACACCCACTGACACCGATTGCTGTGGACCGTGATGTCTGCCTTTCGGCTGTCGTTGTGCACTGCGGTGGCTGACACGTGGCTGTGGGGTGTGGGGGATGCTCCTCCTTGCTGTGCTGTGGGACTGGGGCCTGGTGTGTGTTGTACTTGGGCTGTCCACCCTCCCACCCACTGCACTTTGTGTTCCTGCCACTTACCTGTTACTTGTCGGTTAGTGCAGCTGTGGCGGACACATGGGTGTGGTGGGTGCTCGTTGTGGCGCTTCTGGCATATTTGGGGACCTGTTGGTGGTTACGTGGCTGGCTTAGTGTACACATGTCCCCACGCATCTTACAGTTGTTCGGTTTGGGCTGTGTGTGGTAGTGTCTGTTGCATGTGTGTGTGATGTGTTGTGTATTGTGTGCTGGACATGGGGGTGTTTGTCCCTGGGAGCTGTGGCATGGTAGTTGCGCATGTGAGTACATAGCGGTGTGCTGGTATACATTAGTTTGTACTTACCAGCCTCCACTCCCCTGCTAATCCGGCGAGGATCTCCGGATGTATTACGACTCGCACCTTCTCCTCCCACGCTTTGAAGGTCTTAAAGAGCGCGGGATTCCCTCCGCCAGTGACGGCAGCCAGCTCTCTGTTTTTGCCCTCCTTCTTCTTGACCAGGCTCTTGACGTCATTCCAACGTTTGTTAATCTCGACTCTGTTCCTGGGCAGGGTCCCGACTGCATTGACCTGGTCTACGATCCGGTTCCACATTCTGTTTCTGGTGGCTAGTGGTGTGTGCTGGACCATGTTCCCATAGATTTGTGGGTACACCTTGATGATCTCGTCGACCATGACCGTCAGCTCCATGGGCGTGAACTTGGGCATCCTTTGTGGTGCCATGGTGTTTGTGGTGCTGGTGCGGTGTGTGTTGTGTAATGTGCAGGGGGTTTGTGGTGCCGGGGTGTGGTGGTGGTGGTGGTGGTGGTGGTGGTGTTTGGTGGTGGTGGTGGTGGTGGTGGTGGTGGTAGTGATGTGTGCGTTTCTGTGGTGTGCTGCTGTCCTTGCTGTGTCACTGTGTCCTCTCCTCTCCTCTCTGGTTTGCAATGTAGCAAGGGGTTGTGGTCTGTGGGAGTGCTGCTTTTGTACTCACCTATGTGGGTGTGTCCTCATGGTCTGTTGTTTTCAGGTGTGTTGTGTCTGGGGTTCTGGCCTTTGTATTTTTTGTTTGTCCGGGGGTGTTTTCGGGATGTGTACTGTGCTTGTGTATTTGTGCGTGCCTTGCTGTGTGGACTTGTTGGCCATGTTGTGTGCTATTGGTTTTGTGTGCGGATGGTTTCTGTGCAGGTACGTTGGCGCCATGGCTTCTGCCGTGTCGATTCTCATCGGCGTTGTTTGCGCTGGCGGGCGGTATATTTGTGGTTTTTCCGCGCTCATGGCGGTGCGATCGTAATTTCACGTGCGGTGTGTCGGCCGTGTGGGCGGGCGGTTTTGTGTTGTCGTGCGTGTTTCCGTCCGTGGCGGGCGGTTTGACTCCGACTCGGACGATGGCGGGCGGTATTTTGTGTGATTTTTCCGCCGATGGCGGTTTTCGGTTTGTGTAATCGTAATGGCGTGGTCGGTGTTCAGGCGGTGTGTGCGGGCGGATTTTTGCCGCTTCCATGCCTGGCGGATTTATTTACGCCGGGTATCGTAATGGGCCCCTTTGACTCAAAAAGGGTGGAAATTGACAAACAAATAAAGAAAAGAAAAAAAGAAACCAAAGAAGAAAAGAAAATAAAGACAAAGGGGAACAAAGATGAAAAGCTCTTGAAGTGTGGGATCACACAAAGAATTTTTTTTTTGATTTTTAAATTTTTTAGAATACATTTTAGAATTTAGAAGAAATAATTTAGATATTGATCAATTTTAGAATACTAAAAAAATGGCAGAAACGAAAGTGACTGAACATTCGAAATCTAGCTTAAAACGAAGATGTGCTAAATATTGTTTGTGCAGTGTTTTAATACTAATGTTATTGTGGTTATTGCTAACTGTTGTGATACCTGTTCTAATGGTAACTAATCACAGAAATAACACTAATACAAGTGATTGAGTGAATACAGTTACTAAAAGAACAACTACCACTAATTTAGAGCAAATGGATGAGAGCATCTATCATCATGACAAATCAAATAGTGATTCGTCATTAAATGTATTTACTAAACTTCTTTATGAATACGTAGATACAATAGATGTGAGTGATTGTATGTTTGCATGAAATTGCCTTCGTCTGTTTCAGAGGGGGTGACATATCACCATCTTCCTTTAACATATGGTGTGTCATGTAGTGTTGTGTCCAGTTTGTTCTATGTAACAGGCAAATTGCAGTATTATTATTCAAATATATATTTAGTATTTTCAGAAATTCCTATTCAAAGAAACCTGAACCCAGTACTTAGTGCTAAAGATGCAGAATTCATGGGCGAGTTCTTCTTAACAACAAACCCAATAGACATAACATATGCTCATAAGAATAATCTAACCTGTATTTTGCGTGATGAAGAAAAAGATTTTCTAAATTTAGTAGAGGAAAGAAGGCAGGATTTTCAAAAGAAGGCTGTTGAACAGAAGTCACATGTACCTCCATGGGCTATTAAGGAAGGGGACTATAAGAGAGGCGAGACTCATGCTGCAATGTTTCTAGACTTGTCAAAATTGGGAAAATTCTGTCTGCAAAGACTAGAAACTGACTATAACAACATTTTAATTGGTTCTAGTGAATGTGAACATACCTTCCTAATAATGGGGGATGGGGACTAAAAGGTGGAACTGATCCTGTTTTTCCAGGGATTTATTACGTGTGTGGTAAAAATGCCTATTATAGGTTGCCTACACGATGGTATGGTAGTTGTTATTTTGGAATAGTATTTCCAAAAGTGTATTACATAACTAAGAACAATGAAATGGATGTAATAAGTCAAGGACTAAAACGAAGTAAAAGAACAAGTTTTTCAGAAATAGTAGGTGATATATTTGGTGCACTGATACCAACAGTTGGAGTCATACTGAATTCACATAAAATATGTAAATTGTCAACAATAGTTGATCGTCTATCAACAGATACTGCTGGGGGATTCTTAATGATTGATACCGAAATGGTTGCAATTAGATCTATGGTTTTGCAAAATCGACTTGCACTTGATATATTATTGGCAAAAGAGGGTGGAGTCTGTGGCATGTTGAAAGTCCAACATTGCTGTACATATATCCCAGACAAAAGTAAAGGTATTGAGGGAAATATTAAGAATATTACAAAGATTCATGACGATTTGACCCAACTGGAGGTTGACTGTGTCTGGGAAAGACTTAGTAAAGGTATTTCCGCAATAGGTAGTTGGTGTTCCACTTTAGGGAGTAGTCTATTAGGGAAGATCCTAATACCTGTAATTTCAATAGCAATAATAGCTCTGATAATGATGATGACAAATAGATGTTGCAAGAGTAAAACAAGCTCAAGAATGATGGCCGAAATAAAGAATAAAAGAATGGGAAGAAAGAGAAAAAGGGAAGAGATTGAGTTAGAGGAAATGAAAGGAAGTTTATATGATAAAATGAAAGAATTAGACATGAAAAAGAAAAACGAAGAATTAGTAGAAAGAGAGGAAGACACTAAAAATTAGATGAATGAAGTTGGCACTTGGTAATGATGGATATTTTATGATGGCTCAAAAATGCCATCAGAGGGGGGATTGAAGGCGCAAGGATTCAAGAAAATGAAACTTGCTCGAAGAAATCCTCCATTAACTTTCACTAATCGTTAAAACTGTAGATGAGACAAAACTAATATACACCAGACACCGACACATGGGGAGAAAAGCTTACGCGTGCTTAAATTAATGAAGAATAAAATGCAACGCGACTAAAACCCGCTTTAATTTGCGAAAACGCTTTGCGCATGTGCAAACCTGAATTACGTAGAGATAACGTGACTAACTCGCTTTGAGAGAGAAAACCTCACTCATGCGCAAGAAAGACTAACATGCGGTCTTGAGGTACCGCATGCCCGGCATCTGCTTGTTTGAATTTAAAAGAAAGCTGCTGTTGTTAATGCTTTTGCCCAGAGAGATAATAATAACATGGGATAGAGTAGAAGTGGGTGGTGAACAGTGAGAATTATATGTTTAAGAAAATAACATCTGTTTATGATTCCTTTATTAATAGTGTGCATTCGGGCCTGCTAAAGCATAACGGAAAAAGAAAATGGCAACCGAAAGATGCGCATGCTCAGTGAATTCATGATGTGACCCGGTGACCGAAAGAGCTGAATGACTGCCAAGCATCAAGGACAGAAGACATGAGAAAAAGAAGACATGTATCACTCGTCTATGTAGCTTGTACTAAATGAATTATTACAGTGGCAACAAAATATGCATGGGAAGGGGACAACATGAATGAGCTAAAGGTGAAGGGCTAGCAAACAATAAGTTCCCTAATAAAAATGAATATGTCAGCATGGTGTGACGAGAACTCCCCTAGCCCCGTCCAATCATATTCCGTATTTTAGTAAGATTTGCAACTCTTGAGGGTGGGACATGTAGAAATAAAGACTATAACTAGAGTGACTTAAGTTAAGTTAAAAGGGCTAGTCGACGCTGAGAGAGAGACGAGTATGCTGCATCGAGAGAGAGCATCAAGATCATCATAGAGAGAGAGAGAGAGGCGAGATCAGACTTGGAAAATTCAGATCCGAAACGACAGCCTGATTAGATTCAAAGATTGCGGAAGAATATCGAGGAGGGAGAGAATCTAAGAGAGGGAATTGCCCTGGTGCGTCGGGTTTGTAGAGAAGTCTAGTAAGTATCAGCCCTGTCCTGATCCTGTCCTATAGTCTTTGTCTCCTGATTCTAAGTCAGGGGACCCCCACCAGTCCTTTGGCCAGAGGGGTGGTTTTCAGTCATCTCTATTAGGTAAATGTCATTCTGTCCTTAAAATGTGCATGTTTCTTTGCAAATGTATGTTATTATGTGTCTTTTGTCTCTACATCTATCCACTCTTATGCATTGATTTTGTTGAATGAGGTTGTGTAATTGAATGTATTTGCTAAATGAATTTTCTCTCTCCCATTGAAGAATGATGGAGCTTGCACTGTTAATCTGTAATTGATGAGCGTTCAACTTTATGACTGAAATATTTTAGATAAAGCTTATGAATCTTATTCAGAGTCTGTGGTTATTTCACTAAGAACTTTGTATTAGTTAAGAAATTGTTAATATCACCATCAACTAACTCAACTAATGGTCCATCGACTAGAGGAAGAGTGTTGATTCGTGAAGATTAGTTAGACATTGAAATGATATTTTAACCTGAATTATGGTTACAGAGAAATAAATAATCAGAACTTAAGTGAATTATAAAACTTGACCCCCCAGCGGATTGACCAGGGAGTGAGGATGAACATTTTGGATAAATGTATATGGGCCCATTGAAATATTCAGTTATTTGTGAAATATTCAACCCTGGCCTTCGCGCTGGATCAGTGCCACCCTTGTCAGCAGGTTTTATAATGATGTCTGAGTCATCATTGAGGTCCTTAATAGCTCTCCTTTCTCTTTAGCTGGTAGATTATCAAAGGTGGTCTTGGGTTGGACCTTGTCAATGTCTCGAAAAACTGCCTTCTCAAAGGTCAAAATTTCGCTTGGCGCCATAGCCATAGTGGGAGTGAACTTAGAAGGATTCCTAAGTCCGGAGTCCGGTGTGGCGATGTTGTCCTGGTCGTTTTTAGAGTTGCGAAAGAATGAGCGCAGTCTCAGTTTCCTGCAGAAACAATGTAGTTTGCCTGTGAGTTTTAAGGGGTCCTCTCTAGGTGTTGGGACAAATCCCAGTCCTCTCTGCAGGACTGTTTCCTCAGTGTCTGTGAGTGGTCTCTGTGACAGGTTGACTACTAGCTTTTCTTTCGTCTGACTCCTGGTTTGGCGTTGGATCCCGCCGTCTAGCCATTGGACCTGTTTCTGATCGCCTCTTCTCCTCCCTCTTCCTCTGCCCCTGCCTTTTTTAAAAAAAGGAGGGGGTTGTTGGTGTTGGTAGAAGGCTAATGGAGGTGGCGGGCCATGATAGCCAGGGTACCAGGGTGGTGGTGCGGAAGAGTATCCGGGCAGTTTGTAGTTGTGGCAGTGGCGTAACGAAAGGGGGCCCACCTGCAAAGTGCATGAAGGGGACCCCCTCCGACCACACTCAGGAGCTCTGCTGACAGGGTACTGGGCTGAAGGGGCCCTCTGGAGCTCGGGCCCCCCGTACCACAGGGGCTGCGGGGGCCTTTGTTATGCCCCTGAGTTGTGGTACTAGCACAGGCTAAGTCAGCTCGGGGTTTGCTTGATAAGCATGGAAGTTTAAACCTGGTTTTATTATATGCCTCAGGAGGTCTCTAAATTCTATAGCTATAGGTTTCTACTGTGAACTTGCACAGACAACTGTTCAGTATGTTGCAGATATTGGTTCCAGCACTTAAGACAGGGATCTTCAGGTATGATGGTCTAACTATCCTTAGAAAAAGACAAGCACATGCCGAAGGCACACAGGCTCTGAACAATGGACCATCAGCTGCACTCTGCGGTTACTCTGTTATACATGCAGTTGTAGAGTTGTCAGGTCACACTGATTCCAGGTACTTTAGGGGAGAGGATGTGGCCTAACATTTCGACATCTAAGCTGGGGAACCCGGTTCGAGTCTCAGCAGGGACACTCAACATCCTGTGATTCTGGACAAACCACTTAATCTCCCCGTGCCTAACAAAAATTAATGTATCTGTCTGTAATGTAACTGGTGCTCATTATAGGGCACTTTGATACCTTCGGGTCGAGTTTGCGCTATATAAAACTCCCCCCCCCTCCAAAAAAAAACCTTGGGGTTCACAATAGACAAGCAGACAGAGGAACAGGCAGAGTCCTACACTAGTCAACAGTGTGTTTTTGGTCAAGTTCAGTCCAACAGGGACAATGACACATGGGAGAACCCTTCTCTCATTATTGCTTCATGGACGTCTTCAAGATCCAGAACAACGACAATGAGAAAGAGCCCCAGGACTGTGCAGTGCTAGGGTGCAAGCTCTTTCTTTCTTTTGGTATGTTTTCTAACACTCAAATGCATCAGTAGAAGTTGTTCCTTAGCTAAACTGCACTCACTTTTCCTAAAAAGCGATCCTCCAGGTACTCAAAGTGTAAGAGGCTATTTCCTTTGAATACCAGGATGATAGAGTCCTTGGCTTTGGAACAAGAGTTATGACACTATCTGTCTTCTCTGTCCTTTTTCCCCAGTTCAAACACGACCCTATAGAGAGTCAAATCAAAAAGGCCCCCAGTCCCAGGCATTGAATCCTCACGTCTGAATACGATGGATTAACCAGCTGGATGGTCTAGGCTACTTGATTATCATACGCAGAGCCAGGGTGAGATATTCAACTGCTTCTCGCAGGAAGTTCCAATAAGATATGGGATACCTATAAACATATAAAACCCAGATAGGGCAATGTGCATTAGAGCCTAATCTCCAGAAAAGCCTTCGTGTTCCCTCGAGCTAGCTTAACGCCAGGTGAACAACATGCCCACACCGCAGGACCCTTCGGATGTTTTAGGGGTTGTATGGTTAAATCCACTTCTATAGTTCTTGTCTCAAAGTGTAGATCGGATGAAGGGATAATATACACAATATTCCCATTTGTTTATAGCCTTTTTAAAGAGGGCTGGCAAGAGTTTATTTCTGACACATGAAACCTTCGAGACTTCAAAATGACCACTGGTTGAACAAGAAGCAACATGAAGATACGTGCTGGCCAATGTTTGACCACTAATGAGGAAGACTTCAATGAACAGACCAATCAATCCAACCTCAGTTTGGTGATTGATATATACATTTAGAGCAATGAGACAATCCTATTAAGATAGCAAAAGGTTTGGGAGCTCTTGGATTCTTTACCTAATGTTAAGAACCCTGGTTCAAAGAATGTTGCAGGATTGGAATACATACATTTTCTGATCATAAACGCCTTAGTTAAGTGCGTGTAATTTGCAGGTTTGTACATAACTTTTTGCTTTTGCTGTGGCTATATTGTCAGGCTGATAGGTCCACTCGGTCATAATTAAATAGTTTTGCCACCACAATAGCTTTCCAATTGGTCCTCTGAAGGATTCATCAAAGCAGTTTGTGTAATTCACAGAAAGACAACACTCATACTCAAAAATATACACATACAGAAAGATGTATGCACTCAAATACACACGCATATGCAGTCATATAGGTAAAAATACAGAAATGAACACACAACCCTCTGCTAATGTCCATGCACATATGCACAAACAAACACAGAGGTGCACATTTGCATTCATTGGCACAAACGCTAGTACTAAAGCCACGAAACACTGCCAACCTCATCTATACTGACTAAAGTTGCGGAAAATATGAGGAAAAACTGCTTTTAGCCTTTTTTCCTCATGCTTTTACCATGTCTGCAGTGACGATCGAAGGTCGGTGAAATGAACCTTTAAAACGCGGAGATTGTGAGGAGAAAGTGCAGTTCTTTACACCGCTGTTTCTCCCCACATTTTCCTCCTCTTGCCTATTTGTGGAAGCTGAACATTCTTTCATGTAGGGAAGAGACAGAGTTGATGGTTTATAAAGAAAAACGTGTTTGGTGTCATATAACAGCCTGTGACGCGAACTCCTGACAGGAAAAAAAAACTTTTTTCTGAAGTCAGCTTCGTCAAACCTTTGAGCCGACCTTTAGACATTTTAATACTGTGATATTAGCACTTTTTCAATCACGAACTGAAAGTGTACCGAAACCAAAAGCCGGTAATTATTCTTTCCACGACATTTTCTGCCTTAATAAAAAATAAAAAAAAGTGGGTACAGCTTCGGGAATCTGAAACACTTGGGGGCATATTTACAATGAGCTAGCGCTGTCGCAGTGTCATTTATTTTGACGCAGCGGTGGTGCAATCAGTGCTCCACACTGCTTCATGTTTACAAACTGACGCATTGGGCCGAATGCATCAGTTTGTAAAGCCCTGCATCACATTATACCTGCACCAGGTATAATGTATGCAGGGTAGGCGCTCCAACATTAAAAACCACGTAGAACTGATGCAGTGAAATTTACAACTTTTTACTGCGTCACTTTTTGACTTGACTGCGCCGAAATCCCTATGCCTTCTCAAACCAGGCTTAAGGATTGATGCAGGACTTTTAACATGGGGCTCGCCTCTGTGTTCTGACGCATTGCTGGAGTAGTGTCAGTCTTACAACCAACTCCAGCAATGTGTCACTTTAGCCCTAAAAGATGCATCAGAATTTCTGACGCATCTGTGAATCCTTGCTCCACGAAGCACTGTATTGTAAATACAGAGCATTCATGGAGTCGTTAGGGCATTTGCAGCAGGTTCAAGAAATCTGACGCATCGATGCGTCAGTTCTTATAAATATGCCAATTAGGGGCATATTTACAATGCCCCTGCGGCACTTTTACGCCGCTGAAGTGTCACTTTTGTGACGCTCTGGAGGCGCATTGTGCCAGCCCATATTTACAAGGCCACATAAAGACACCCTGCGTTGTTTTCATGGCCTTGTAAATATGGCCCCCTTTCACGCATTACACTGTGTGAAAGGGGCATTCCATGGGTGTTGCTGTGGGTGTTCCCACGCAACACCCATGGAATCTGACGCATTCGCATATTTATCAGGTTTCATAAACCTGGGAATGTGTCAGATTCTAATGCCTCCCCAGAGGAGGCTTTAAAGTGGCGTAACGAGGGGAAATACCTGTATTTCTCCTCATTTTTTGCTCTTTCTATGTGTGCTGCATTCGGCAGCACACATAGAAGGAGGAAAACACCATCAATGATTGTTTTTGAGCTGGAATCATCCCGGCAACGCAAGCCCTCTTGTGCCATGGTGCAAGGGTGCCTACATTGGCGCTAGGCAGCCAATTGTGCACCAGCGCAGAGGAAAGCACAGGGATGCGTTGTATTGCTATAAATCATATTCTAGTAATTATATCCCTTGAGGGCTTATTTACAAGCCCCTTGCATTGCCGGTGCATCACTTTTTATCACATAAAAAGTGACACACCAGCAGTGCAAGAGGCTTGTAAATAAGCCCCTTAGGGCTTCGTTTACAAGAGGCCAGAACTACTGGAGCGTCACTTTTTATGACACTTTGGTGGCACAGGCCTTTCAATCATATCTATGAGGTGACACAAAGCCACCCTGCGTGGCTTTGCATGGCCTCATAGATATGGAGTAAGCCAAGGCAGTGCAAAGTGCTGCATTGCCTAACTCTATGTCAAGGATGCGTACCATCAGTGTTGCGGTGGGTTTTCCCATGCAACACCAATGGGTTATGACACATTCCCAGATTTACAAGGATCTGTAAACTTGGGAATGATTCAAAACTGTGCGCCTCCCAAGGGGAGGTGTAACGAAGAGAAATAACTTTATTTCTCCTCGTTTTTTCCTCTTTCTATGTGTGCTGCACTCTGCAGCACAAATAGAAAGAGGAAAACACCCCCATTGTTTGTTTTTGTGCAGGAAGGTACCCCTTCCTGCACAAAAACAATTGTGTCAACAACACAGACACCCTTGCACAATGGTGCAAGGGTGCCTGCGTTGGCGCTAGGCACCAATTTGTGCACCGGCAGAAGGGACAGGAATGCGCCATATTTCATTAATATGGCGCATTCCTGCCATTTCCTTTTGATGCAGGCAGCGCAGCAAGAAGACTTGTGGCGCTGCTTTGGGCAAAAAAGTTGTAAATGAGACCCTTAGAGACTCAAACACACACATTGTGGGACACTTAACCTTGAGATACCAGTGCGCAACCCGAGATAGCCATCACTCTACTGGAAAAATGTGCTATGCCAGTTATAAACTGGTATGGCAGTGTGCAATTTATCTATATAATGCGCACCTCAAGGAAACAAAGCTTCACCTCCTCCTTCTGCACTGGCTAATCAAAAGCATGAGTGTGTGCAGACACATGCTTACTGCTTTGAGCTCTAGTGGCAAAATGGACCTGCCAGTTCAGCGCATTAGGGTAGGGCAGCGTTACCCACCAGAACACCGCATCTTTAGTAAAAGAAGGGGTTTTCAACAAGTAATGCGCTTAGACATTATCTGCTCATGCAGAAATGGAAAGACCGCATGAGTGGATAATGTGTGAAGCACAAGGCAAACGGCAGGGCAGGTATAAACAGCGGCAGCTCCTCCGCTATGGCAGAGGAGCGTCGCCGCCCCCACTAGCCAGCTGAGGGAAAGGAAAAATAAAATGATAATAAAACAGTATTATTATCATTTTATTTTTCCTCTGGATGGAGCCGAGTCTTTGGGGGCGGGCCCACACAGACACAGAAGGAGAGTGGCTAAACCGCAGGGCCGGACTGGGTACCAAAACCGGCCCTGGCAAACTGCTCGGCCGGCCCCCGGTGGTGGGGAGAGGGGGTGCAGCCGAGCTGTTTGGTAGGGCCAGTTTCGGCCGATTTTGTTACAGGGGGCCGATATTGCCGGTAACAAAAACGGCCCCCAGGGACCCAAAACCGGCCCCCACCCTGGCGGCCCACCGGGGAAACGCCCGGTGCCCGCTACGGCCAGTCCGGCCCTGATAAACCGTCATGCGCATTGACATCTCCCCAACCTTAGCTGCATTGCCAGGTGGAGAGAACAGCTTGCCTAGGCTCCCAGTCCCCTTTGGAGCAGAAAACAAGCTCGCTTAGGTCAATTCCAGTTCTTCTCTCATGCTGGCACCAGCATGAGAGAAGTGCTTGGATTGGCTGTGGGGAGTCTGGGAACGTCAGCACGTACACAGCAGGTAGGAGAAGAGTGGTAGAGCCGCGATCGGCAAGGAGCAGGGCAAGTTATTTTATTTTTTTTGTTTATTTTGTCGTCCATCTGTCCCCCCCCACACCATACCCCTTCCCCAGCCTGTCACTCTGCCGCGAGACCAGCTGCTACTGGGTATAAATGAGGGTGCCTGTGCTTGCATCTGCCACAGTTTAAGATGGGAATGGTACAGAAATCAATCCAGTGCCTTTGTACCATGGAAGCTCTATCCAGGCCTCTACAAACATATCTGAACAACCATCTTTGATATGAATTGGAAAGTGTTTCATTCGCTGCCACGATAAATTGGTCTACTACGAGCCCACAGTACTCTCTCTTCTGTTGCAGTCTTAAACATAGGCACTAGTTGCAGAACTATTTGGCTTGCTCAGTCTAGATGCTGCTTCTTAAGTTTAAATCCTCAAAAATGAAATGATGGATTGTGGACCCCAAATTAGCCTCTTCACAAATATATTGCTAGGTAGCCTCTTAGGTCTCACACTTGCAGGCCCCTCTTTGCCTAATTTTGCCTAATAACTAATTTTCAACTGGTATATCCGTCACCATTTATAGCCTCACCTGTCTTAGATATTAAACACAGTTTGCAAAGCTGCATTTTTGCAGAATAATTAGGGGTCTTCTCCCAGAATTGTATGTAGTGCATGTTATCCAGATTGTTACATAAAGTCACATCAAGAATAACTATATACAGTAATGTAAACTACTTTCAAACAAAGAAATACCATGGCTACATTTATTATATTCAGAATTAAGCCTTTGACAGACACACACAAACACACATACGCAAACATGCACACACCTAGACACCCTTATACATGCCCAAATATAGAAACACACAAACACATGGGCACAAATACAGCTATTTGCATATATACAGCCGTGCCCTGCACACGAGTACAGCTTCATGATACCAGGGGCCCTGTCATGAACACACATTCTAGCTCGGAGCAGAGCTGAGTGGCTATATTTAGGCTTTTGAACTGTCTAAAGTATATATATTTAACTCAGAATGTCTCTGAGTTAGTACTAGGGGTGTGCAAAATTCATGTAATTTGCCTTTGTTTAATTAGGTGAAATTTCGGAAAAATTACTCAAAATTACATAAAATGCGACTTCATCATACAATGCTACATTTTAGCGTGAAATCCATCAAAGCTGCAATTTTTGGCCTGAAGATGCATTTCAAGATAAAAAAATAGCATACTAAACACAAGTGACATGAACACAGCCACTCACATTGTAGCTGTTCATGTTATTCCCACAAGCTCGCAGTAGAATTCAGCCATGAACGCGTGTAATTATGTGATGTGGCGAAATCGCTTAATTTAGGGAATTTTGCTTAACAAGCCCAATGCAAAACTCCCAAAATTATGCGAATCATGACGCTGCGTAATTTAAATGTCGCCCGGGCGTAGTTAGTACAAGAACTGCAAGGGTTGCATCATGAAAGTGTGTGTTGAAACAGGGCATAACTGTGCTCCTGTTTTTATGTAATTGTACTTTATGAATACCTCACATTTAACTCAGAATTGCTCTGAAATAATTAATGCACGGCAGAGAGCTCAGCTCCGAAACAGTGAACAGCGGTTGCCTTTCTCTGTTTCCATGCTATGGCGTCTGCAGCACTAAAATAACTCTGAGAAATTTAAATTTATGTGGCTTTAGTAAAGAGCCGGTGCATAAAACAGGCATAGCTGTGCACTGTGCGAACTCACACCTTCATGATATGACCCCAGACAGCACAGCTCGAGAACAGAGAGCAGTCATTGCCTCTTTCCATTTCCAAACCGTGCTCTCTGCAGCTCTTGCATTAACTCAGAGAAATTCCAAGTTAAATGTAAGATGTGCGCTTTAGAAAGTGCAATCGAAAAGAAAAAGGTGCACACCTTCGTGATTGGTTCCCGGCTTGGCATTTATAGTTTACGTACGGCGTTCTGATTCCTCTTACAGTAAAGTTTGGTTGGATATCGTTCGACAGAAAGACATATGATTCAGGCTTAGCACTTAGCTCCACCTAAGGAGACCCATATATCCGTGTGAGGTAATTTTATGCGTAAGTCACAACATGCCACTCTTCTCCGGAGAGTGCCGCAGGGTACTGTGAGTTCCTTCCTTCTACAAGTGACGCTGTGGCACAGAAATGGCCTGTAATTGTTAAAACTGCCCCCAGTGGCCTGCGGTTCAAAGGGAAATTCAGAGAACTAAAGAAAAGGAACAGAGGGTGGATTGTTGCCGGCTAAATCGGGATTGGGTGACCTTTGTGTGTTTTATCAAAGAGTGCTCTGTGGAGTGGAGTTCCGGGAAAAGAAGGACGCCTTCTCCAGGGGGAGCCGGCCTGGCGATGCACCAGCTCCTGGAACTGCTGCAGGTGGGAGACAGCGCGGCCCTTCCAGGCTGTTGTGTGCAGCGCTGCTTCTATGGCGTCACTTCCGCATCTACTAAGCTGGCACGCCTAGGCGTTCATGGCAGGCACACACATTTGTGAAATTAATGGGCATATTGCGTCTTCGCCTACAGGGACTCTCACGTCACTGGGCATCCTCAAAGGCTGAAGTCACCAGCAGGGACAGTTTGGCATTTATATCCATGTTGACTGTTGGCTGACCCAGTCACCTGGTACCACACTGCAGACAGAATGGGAGAAGGGGGCAAGGCCCGGAAATCAAACACTGATAACGCCGTTTGACTGTGAACGCGTGCTTTTCTGGCTGTTAACCTTGAAAGGCCCCCCTCTCTTTTACCCAAAACACATATGCAATAATAATCCTGATGAGGTGGTACTTGTGTCCGTTAATAATACAGCTCACCATAAAAGGTGCGCATTGAAGCCGTTCTAGCAGCCTGCCAGTATGTGGGGAAAAACATTTACTTTTTCTGATTCATTAATTTTCCCTTTGCATGTTAGATTTCGTAAAACTGGCACTTTTCCCTACTGTTTACATGTTAGAGTATCTTTACACGCTTTCTTGTGTCCAATCGTTTTTCCCATTTTACCGGTTTTTCTACCGTATTTACTTAAATGTTGTGTGAACACATCAACCGGTTTTGCAATATTTTCTTAAATGTTGTGTGTCTACATCAACTTAAATGTAGTTTGTCCACAACAACGGTTTTACGACTTTTACCTACATGTTGTGTATATGCATCAACGGTTTTTACTTCATTTACTTAAGTTTTAAATATGTTTCCACATCAACAGTTTTACCACATATACTTAAAGGCTGTGCGCGCCCACACCAAAGTTTTTTTTTATCACATTTACTTATATGCCGTGTATCCACGTCAACGCTTTTTACCCCAGCTTTACTTACATGTTGTCTCCACATTAATGTTTTTTACCACATTTATTTAAATGTTGTGTGTCCACATCAACGTTTTTTGCCACATTTTCATAAATGTTCTGCTTCACCTTTGTTCTCTATTTTCTAGCTCTGCTGACGTTTCCCAAGCCTGTTCTTGTTCTTTCTGCACAGTTGCCGTTAGCTACACATATAATTTCCAATATCATATCTCTGCGCTCCTTTCGGTATTATATTCCTTACTACTTTTCATTTACATGTCCATTTCCATTTGCATTGACACCTGACTCAAATTCAGGAGTGTCGGCATGATAAAATCCAATTTCTCTGTTCTTTTTTGTCTAACAAATTCTGTTGTCAGTTATTCCATCTACCAAACTTTCAGCAATGTTTTGTTTAGGTTTTTATTAGGGCTTCAGACCACAGATTTGCGTTTTCTTTGTGCTAGCCTACAAATATATTTATACTTAGTTTTTGGTACTCAGTTTATCGACTTCTTTTGGTGAAAAGGCTAAGTTGGCCAATGTAATTAAGGGCGTGGCTTAAAAACAGGTAAGCTAACATCTGTGCTCAGCATAGTGTGCCGCCCGACTTGTATTTTGCTGTTTCTGTCATTGCATCCGGATATATGATACAACAAGTAACATCATACCTACAACAAGTCAGGACTGTTTGCTTTGTCAATGGGTGTTAGTTGCAAAGATAAATAAGCAGCAACTATGGCTTGTATATAATATTGAAAAAGCTTCCACTTAAAGCCATGGTGACACCACGACAATGTTGCTGCTCCTGAGTTTCAAAAAGAGAAGGGAAATCCAGAGAGAAATGACTCTCTTTCCCTTCCCCTACAACGCACACCTGGCATGACGTCATGCCGTAACTTCTCCACTAGTGAGAAGTGAGCAGTGTGAGCACGCGCACATCGATGTGCCTGCTGTCACTGCGGTCTGGAAAAAACGGACCGCCAGGGCACAAAACAGAGCCCAATAGAGACCCATTTCGAGGCCCCCCTTTAAAAAACTGCCGGTGATCAGCACCGGTGAGACCTGGCCCACTTAAAGCCCTGGTTGGCTCTAATGAGAGTGAAACTCGAGACGCAAGGTCAGAAAGAGGTGTCATGCTCTTAACTGACTTACTCATCTTGCTGATGATGATTGTACACTGGTGGCTGTTACTGACCACTTCCTGTTGGCAGCATAGGTGAAATTTTCTAGAACCCTGCACAAAACCCCCAGTAATGAAGGCAAATTGTACCTACCATACGTCCTTTAAGAGTAAACGCAACCTGAGCCCACACCATTCCCTCTCATATTAAAGCTACAATACCAACGACCAAAAGGCTCCAGCGGTGTGGAGAAGAGCAGTCATCAAATGCCTCATATTCCATAAAGAAGCTACCTGGGCTAATAGAAAAGACCTCAATGTTCACTAATGAGACCAATTTAACTTAAGAAGGTAAAATGAAAGACAAACGATTGGACCATCAAGTGCCTAGGACCCTTCATTAGGGTGAAGAAAATCCAGATTACTTACAATTGCTGCGGTGCAGGAAAACTAAATTAGGACAGCAGAAGAAGACAAAAGTCTAGGTCTAAGACATCCACACGAAGATGTGAGGAAAAGAAGTAACATTGTTTATGAAATATTCTTTCATGTGAACGATATCAAAGACATGGAATGATGGTGATGATTGAAATAAATTGGCCAAAGTAAGCACACAATGTAACACTATAAAAAGGCTTACCATGCAGACCAAGAGAAGCAGGGTTTCATCTTGAGTGTGAATTGGAGAATAGGAAAAACTAAAATAATTGTGTTGATAAACAGGGGGGATTGGAATATGACGTACATCCCCAATGAGACAGATTTGGAAAGGGAGACATACAATATTGTGTGGGAGTTCTTTATAGACTACAATCTGGCAGAAACATGGATGCTCATGCACATAGAGTAGTTTAATATTGTAACGGTTTATACAAAATAGGAATATAAGGAAAAATCAAAATTAACTAAGACTCAAAATAAAAACTCTAACTCAAGAACGACAGAAAATTAATGGAACAATTCAATAGATGAAACAGTAAGGTCATAGGTCTTGATTGTGAAAGACACAGAGGGTAGAGTACTATATATCATACCTGTTAAAATCCTGGTTCGAAATTTAACAGTTGGCATAAAATCTCATATTACATGTTCAGCCATCGAAATGGGGCATAACATGCAGATTTCCCCAAGTCCCGGGATTTACAATCCAAAGGTGTGGGCTTAATTAATAAACATCCCACCAGCAGTAATAGCGAACCCTGCAAAAACAGGTGTTTGGACAGGGTTTGGCAAATTATGGGGCAATCATATTTGAGGTCACATAGAGCTAAACGAAACTTCAATTATAGTTCCACAAGGAACATAGTACTCTTTACTAAAACTGAGGATTTGACATTTTGAAGAAAGAGAGGAGGTATGAAGGCTATTGACAATGCAGTTAACATGAAAAAAGGAAATTGGGAGCATATTTATATGAGTAAATGCAAGTGAAATCTAGTTGGCGAACTCATCAGAAATCGCAATGGTATTGACCGACCTCTATAAGGAACTGTATAGATCAACTGTAGTATCAACAGAGGATAAAGGGAATGCCAAATCAGCTGACAGGGAATAGATCAAGGACCACAAATGGGACAGAGGTTGACATAGGGGGCACTTCACTAAGACTTCAAGGTCATAAATATCTGACGGAGAATATGGAATTCCTTCTGAAACCTATCAACGTAGTAGAACATTAGCCCTTAGATTAATAGGGAGCTATTTAAAACGTAGAAAAATATGGTGATTTACAAGAAGAATTCAATAGGAAAATTATTTTAGGGTAGCCAACATCAGTATGGACTTTTCAAAATGGGAAAATTAGTGACCTATATAATTGTGATATTAAAATGGTGGCCAATAGCCATGTGAACTTACTAAGAGTGGAAAAAAATCATCACACACGTATACCTATAGGGATTTAATATAGGCAGAGTATCCCATACAATCACCCCTTTATGACATCATCATATTTAAGGTGAATTTTAAAGAAGGATTTGGAACCTATTGTAGTACTGTCTTAAGATGTAGAAACAATTGAATGGTTAGAGTTGGGGTAGTTATTCTGGACCATGGAACCATTTGGACTGCACTCTAAGCATCTCCAATCCGTAGTCCGGATCACTAAGGAAGGGTTCATGAGGGACCCAATATACTTTCAGAGGAGGGCTCTAAAGGGTACTTACTCTCAGTAGCAAACAAGCAAACAGCAATTTTAACTTAATAACAAAAGCAGCTAACAGCACTATTCAAGGTCAAGATTACACTTCCATTGATATTTCAAATAACATAAGACCTGCTAATATTGGACATATTAGTGTATTAGTGGTATAAGTACAGGCCTAGGAGCCATCCACCATAGGGTCAGAGTAAGTTGCTCTGTCCCCATGGTGGAAAGGCTGCCCACCTAATTTATAAATGTCCACCAAGCAGGCAGTAATTTATAAAAGCATTGGCAGGAACTGCAGTTATATATTACCTACTGGCGGTCACCAGTAGGTAGTTATAGTTAGAACCATGTTTCCACAGGAAAAGCATTTTTGACTTGGCTATAACTTTGGCGTCGTTTGACCAACCTTCATGAAATCTCCCCAAAAAAAGTGTCAAGGGAGGTTCCGTCTGTCATGGAAAGTTTAGGGGTGATGTGTGCAGTGGGGACCGAGAAATAGGGGCACAAAATAAGGGTTTATTTGTAATGTTAATTCCCATAGGAACGCGTTGTCGAACCTACAGCCCGAACTGCTGGACGGAATTACACCAAATTTGACAGAAAGGTAGATGTTGTTACGCAGATTGTGCTATTTGTTATTTGGTGCAAATCCATTGAGTAATGTAAGTCGAAAATTATAGTGATAGCTCTGTCTGTAGATATTTCATGGCGATTTCGTGATTGATCGCGGATGCGCATGCCAACGGGAATGCTGTGATTGGCTGGACGCAACCTGAACAGAAAGTTGCGGCTGCCATTTTATCGATCGGGAACGGTTCCCGGGACTGAAAATTTCTGTGAACGCTAACATAAGGGGTCAGGGTGAAGGTACTCTGACCCCATGTTTGAGACATGGGGGTGTTAGTGACACAAGTTATGTGTCCAAAATAGCTTTTTTTAATTGCGCCCGACATTCGCGATGATGCTGCAACCGCCAGCACGGCACCCGTGCACTGTCGCGAGGACGTCGCGAATGTCGCAGTGAGACCTCAAATATTGGTGCAAATATAAAACAAAAAGTATCTATATCTATATACATACCCTCACCGGTCACAGTCACAGACTCATGTACTTACTCAGATATGCACTCAGACACTCATACACTGTAGGAAGCTGGCTCTGTATATACTATACCAAAGTGAGGTATAGTGTGCACAGAGTCCAGTGGAACCCAAAAGGTAGGCAGAGGTAAAGTAGATAGCACCTCACTCTCTATTTGTGGTAGTGTGGTCGAGCAGTAAGGCTTTATCAGAGGACAGTGTTAAGCATTTGTTGTACACACTCAGCCAGCAAATGAATTCACACACTCAAAGACTAAACTTAAGACCAATTGTTTTTGTATAAAAATATTCTTGTAGTTATTTTATTTCCTAGAACAAAGCAAGCCTGGCACAGGTAAGTGATAAATACTGTGCAGGAAATATACAGTTTGGATTGTAATTGTATATGCACTTTGTTTTGATTTACAGTACTGTTACTGAGAAATGCAATGCTTTGGAAATACAGTACATATACTTTGAATGGGCTTTTTAGTAAAATGACCAGTACATTACTTTCAGATAATTTTTTTTACACAGTGTAGTATACCTGGATACTACACTGGGGCATTTCCTGAAAACAGGTAAGTAAAAGCGTTTTTGTTATTTAGTACAGTTGTAAAAGGTTTTCATAGATTTTCCAACTCCACACTTAGAAACATTTCATAGAAAAACAGTCAATGTTATCCTATGGAGGAAAATAGTGTTATTGGTTCAAAGGTAAGTACTTTGTTGTGGGAGTTGGTATTCTGGGGTTAGACTCTGGGGTCCCCCAGGGTCAAGGATGCACTCTTATTACACCCTCAGCGGCACTAGGGCGGCCGGGTGCAGAGTGCTGAGGCCCAATGTTATTCAATGAGGGATAAGGGGCCTCCGGTTGGTGGCTGCTGGCGAGCAGGCCACTGGGTTGTGGGAGCAAAGCTCCTGGACTTAAGCTCAGGGCAAATGGGGGTTTAGGCCAGCACAAAATATGCACCCTCAGAGGCACTGGGGCGGCTGGGTACAGAGTGCTGTTTTGGCACCGGGTGCCCTGTAGCTTTCAATGGGGAGTTTCTGGTTTGCAAACACACTGCAGGCTCGGGGACGAAGGTCTTCTGGGTGCGACCACCACTTGGAGAAGTAAGTTGGGATGTTGGGGGTTGGTTAGGCACTGTTGGTTGGGCCACCCAAGGCCGTGGGGCGTCGGGTGCAGGGGTGCCTTTTAGGGTCGGATCTTCTTACCAGCTCCTGGTCGTGGTTGGGGGGACCTTCCGGTTTGAGGCTGCAGGCATCGGCTGGAGGCTTGAGGCAGGTCAGGGGTCACCGGTTCTCGGGTCAGGTCCGCCGGGGAGGCCTCCTCTTGGTGCTGGGCCACTCGAACTCGGGCCGTGGGCGTCTGGTGCAGAGTGGTGCAGACCCGCGGATCCTTGCGGAGCTGGAGTCTGTTGTTTGAACAAATCCGATGTTCAGGGGAGGCAGAGTCTTTGGGATTGAAGGCAGGCAGGTCCTCCGGGTTTCTTGAGGTTGCTGGCTGCAGGACACACCGGGATTTCTCTGGAGCAGGTTCGAGGTGGGGACAGGCCGGTAGGGCTGGGGCCAAGTCAGTGGATGTCCTCCTCTTGTTAGCTTCGGCATGGCTGTTCGGTCCTTTTTTTTCTTTTCTTCTTGTAGTTTCTTGTCTGAGGAAGCAAGGTTCAGGGGCGTTACAGGTAAGTAAAAGGTTGGGACCAATGGGTCCCTTCCCTGGGGTCGGTACACCCCCTCTCTTCCTCAATTGTTTTTCCCGCCAGTTCACCCGCCCAAAGTGGGGGTCAGAACCAGTGGGGACCAGTTGCTGAAAGCAGCAAGTGGCCTGGGGTAGCTCACAAAGGCAGCAAGCCTTTGAAGCTTCCCCTTCGTGGACCCTACCCATCCTGGGGGAGGAGGCTTGGCACCTCGTCCCAGGATGTGCATTGTTTCAGGCCCCCGAGAGCAGCAGGCTCTCGACCCAGGGGTCCGGAAACATGTCTGGTGGTGGCAGCTGAAAGCAGCCACTCAGCCTGGACACTAGTGATAGGTCGTTTTTCAGGGGGCATCTCTAAGATGCCCTCTGTGTGCATTTTTCATTAAATTCCACACTGGCATCAGTTTGGGTTTAATGTGCTGAGAAGTTTGATACCAAACTTCTCAGTTTCCAGTGTAGCCATTATGGTGCTGTGGAGTTCGTAATGACAAACTCCCAGCACCATATACTCTTAATGGCAGCACTGCACTTACAATATCTAAGAATGGACTTAGACACTGTAGAGGTACAGGGCTCATGCACCTATACCCTCACCACTAGCATAGGGCACCCAGCTAGAGGGGTGACTGATCTATGCCAGGGCAGTGGGTTGTGTGCAATGTCGATTCTTCACTTTGTTCTGCACCAAGACACGCAGCCTGCAAAGGCAGTGTGTGAGTGGAAAGGTACAGGCCCTCTAAGGGGGGCACAATAAGTGATGCAGCCCTTAGAGGCTTTCCCTGGTCACAGTGCCCTGGGTACCTGTGGTACCATTTACCAGGGGCTGACCTGTGGCCAGAGATGCCAATTGGGTTTTGTTTTCAAGGCAGTTTTAGGGAAAGAACATAGGCCCTGGGTACCTGATTGGCAGGAGCCCAGGGCACACTCTGTCAAAGCACATCAGCGGTTCAGCAAAAAGTGGGGCTACCATGCAGAAAGAGGGCACTTCCTCACATACACCCACTCACATACTGACTAAGATACTACTGCACCCATTCACAGACTCACTCAGAGACACCTGTGTGTTCTCACAAGCATTTCGAGGCCTCATGCACCCACTTACAGATGCACGTAGAGATTCCTGCACCTATGCACATACATAGTCAGAGACTTAAACACCCATTCCCAGACCCACTCAGAAACTCATGCACCCAGTCACACACCCACTCTGACGCTGACGTACTGACTCACAGACCCACTGAGACACTTATGCTTCCACTCACACACCCATTGATATACAGACCCACTGAGACACTTTTGCACCCACTAATAGATCCTGTCACAGACCCATGTACCCATTCACATACCCACTTAGACACTCATACACCCATTTACATACCCAAGCAGACACTCACAAACTCACTCAAAGACTCATGCACCCATTCATATACCCACTCGGAGACTTATGCACCCACTTATAGACCTACTGAAGGACTCATGTAGCCAGTCAGACCCACTTGGAGACTTATGCACTCACTCACATAACCCAGTGAATCCTTAATATACAATGTTATAGAGATATTTTGAGACTGATAAATGTTTTTAGAGAGTTATTTAGATAGTGATTTATCTAGTGTGATGGTTAGAATGAATTATATAGTTGTGATTTTTTATGTGGTGATGGCTATTGAATGCCTGCTTTTGCTTTGAATTTTCTCAACGTCTTCACAGTGATTGCGGGCACTGACGTAATTGTAAGTGCCGGTGTCACCGCGAAAACGGAAAATAGGTTTTAGAGATGGTTTTTATAGAAACTCACTAGAAAAACATGAGCTTGGACTGTACAGTAATAAACCCCTAGTGCCAAAAATACTATGGGGCATATTATCAAGAACGGCGTTAAAAATTATCGCCGGTTTAGCGGCAGAAAACTGCAGCTAAAGCAGCGATAATGGGCTTGATAATATGCCCTTGAGAATTCCAATAGAAGTCCATGTTCTGGTGTGAACATGGGCTTCTATTGGAATTCTCCAGGGCATATTATCAAGCCCATTATCGCCGCTTTAGCGGCAGTTTTCAGCCGCTAAACCGGCGAAAATTTTAACGCCGTTCTTGATAATATGCGCCCATATGTGTGCATGTATGTGTTTTTCAGTCTGTAAAAAAGGTGCGATCATTGTGTTACCGACGTCATCGCGACTCCCGGCGTCACTGCAAAAATGGAAAATAGGTTTTAGAGATGGTTTTCATAGAAACTCACTAGAAAAACATGACTTTAGGCAATACAGTAATAAACTTCTAGTGTGTAAAATACTGTAATATGTGTGCATATATGTGTTTCACACTTTATGAAAAAGGCCCCAATTGTCGCGGTTAACAACGTCATCGCAACACCGCGAATAACCGTGAAAACAGAAAATAGGTTTTAAGATGATTTTTAAAGAAACTTAGTACAAAAACATGAGTTTAAACATGGTTTTAAAAGAAGCCTGTATATAGTAATATGTGTAGTGCAATATTTAGAATGGCTTTTTTGTTGTTATTATTTTTGCATTGGATGGTGGCTGTTGAATGTCTGCTTTTGTTTTATGATTTCGTGACTTATTCGCGACCATTCCGACGTTGTCGTGAAGATTCCCAAAAACTAAACAAAAAGGATCTTTATAAAGAAAATTAACAATATTTCGGGTACTAGGGTGGCTCTGACAAGCGCCTTTGTGTTGAGGGTGTGCATATGACAGCTACACATAAGACCGGATGCAGAGTTTCAGTTTACTTAGAAACCCCCTGTTGCCTTCATCTGTAAAGTGCACTTCATCATTTCTATAAATTCCATGTATGTCAAAAAGCAGGTTGTTGTTATAGATCCAGCCCATGCGATGGTCTCTGAGGAATGCAGAAACAGTTTTATTAACATGTTTCCTTACTTTGTCAATCTGTGGACAGAATTGATTTGACCACTTCCATTTCTTTCTTTGGCATATATTAGAGTACACCAAGAAAGTGTGAGGGAAAAGTGACATAAGCTCTGCAAAGGTATCCTTCATTAGGAATTCCATCCCTTCCCCAGTTAATGTGCCTAGGCCATTTCCACCACAGTGTACAGTCATGAGGAGAGGAGCTCGGCAATTCACAATGGTTTTAACCAAAGTCAGCAACGGATGAAACTTTAACCCTCTCTGGCCAAACCAAGTAATCTCCACATTTGGCAAACCCAAGTTCCTGTCAATACCTCTCTTTTTTGCAGCCTCCTTAGCCCAGTAGACATAGCTGTGTCCAACAATCCACACTCTAAGCATTTTATAGTGAAGGAACAATAGCAGTCAAGAGAACACTGGAGCTGAATGAGGTAGTTTTCCAAATGAAAAAACTGTTGAAATGGAGGTGTTTTAAAAAAAAAAATTTTTTTAAAAGATATATTTGATTGGATGCTGTTAGTATGAAAGTGAATAAAATTAGGTAGTGTGTTGGATGCATTAGCAAGAATTCCTTTTTTGCTGTTGTTTAAACATAGAAATGTAATACAGACATGGATATGCTTTTGAATCTGTGGAGTAAACCACACCTGCTGTATCTGATTTGTAACTTTGTCACCAGGAGCAGGTGCTGGAGGCCTGGAGGCTATTGACCTCTCTCCTTTTTTCTCTGTGCAATTTTAAGTTGCTTCTTGTGGTATGTTTTCAAGTGGTACAACATGCTTGTTGTACCACTTGAATATTTTTTTGCTGTGCCCCGAGATAATGTCTTCTCTCGTATGCTGCTCCTCACCAATTTAGTTGTGGTCTTCGATTCACCAGATGGAATAGTGAAAAAATCCCAAGCTATGCTTTGTTTCTTCATTGGTGGTTCTTCATCAGAAGACTGTTCATGTGCAGCTGAGTACTCCTGCTCCAGTTGTAGGTCTTCCTGTGGTTTTTCTGATGCCATTTCATTTTTGTAGAAATAGCCAAAAAAAGTTAAAAACCAGCACAATTTTCAAAATCAGTTTGGGACTGCTCCTATAACAAACTAACCAGTACCTGGAAAGTTCAGGAAGGGAGAAATGGGTGTGTACTTCCTTTCACAAAGGAAACTGTGTAAACCAATGACATTTATTTATTTGGTAGTCATGTGCTATTCGTGAGTACGGATGTGGAAAGTTAGTTTTGAAACTGTTGTTTTTGCCAAATGTGTTGTGAAAATAAAGTTAAACCAATATGTTACTAAACAGCTAGACTCCAACTTTATGTAAAATATGCGTATAGATATGTTTTACACTTTGTCATTTGCATTCGTGACTGCTGACGTCATCGCGACCTTCGGTGTCGCTGTGAACAAAGAAAATGCATTTTTGATGTAGTTTTTTCGACAAATGAATACAAAGGGGAAAGGTAAATTAGTATCTTACTAAACAGCTACACTGAAACTTTATGTAAAATATGTCTATATATGTGTTTTTACACTTTTTCAAAAACACGCAGTATTAGCGGTGTGTCCTCGGTGATCGCGACATCATCGCGAAAATCAAAAATATCTTGAAATAAGATGATTAATGTGCTTTTTAAATAAATAGATGACAAATACAACAAAAAGTGGTGCACCATGCAGATGTAATGTTCAAAATCTAATTATAGAAAAAAATTTAGGGACCTTATATTTATGAAATAGAAAAAAAACCCATTAGAAATTCACAGAAAAAAATCAAAGGTTATGGGGACGTTATAGTTAGGAATTAGCGTTTAAAAAACCTTAGAAATTCACTGAAAAAAACAAAGGTTACAGGGACATTATAGTTAGGAAATATAATAAATAAAAACTTAGAAATTCATTGAAAAAAGCCGAAGGCTACAGGGAAGTTATAGTTAGGCTGACATTTCACTAGTACGAAACCAGAGAAATTCAGCAGTTATAGTAACCTGAGCTAACTTTAACTCACAACTCTGCAATGCACTGCTTATGACCTCACATATTACATCACTCATAACATGATCAGTGACATTACTGATGACATCGCTAATGACATTTCAAATGACGAATCTAATGACATCACTGATGACATCTGAAATGACATGACTGATTACATCATCCAGCGATTGTGAGTGTTTTCTAAAAGTTACTGAGTGTTAAACATATATACTAAGATAACTCGCTGTGGAAGTGCCTGTATGGGTAAGTGAGTGGATGTGTAAGTGTTGTACAGAAGAGTGACTGGGTATATAAGTGACTGTATACATGAGATGGTGGGTGTGTGAGTTTTTGTATAGGTAAGCGAGTGGGTGTGTCAGTGCGTGTATGAGTAAGTGAGTGGCTGTGTAAGTATCTATATAGTTGACTGTTGATGTATCAGTGGTTTTAAATGGTGAATCAGAGGGTGCATGAGTGGCTGAATGGGTGTTTGAGCACATACATAAGTGTTTGTATGGGTGAGTGACAGGGTACATGAATAGCTGTCTCGATGCATCAATGGGTGTGTAAGTGGGTGCATGGGTGAGTGAGTGGGTGTATGAGTGGCTGTATGTGTGAGCGAATGGGTGTTTGAGTGAGTAAGTGAGTGTGAGGGAGGTTTTATGGGAAAGCATGTGTTTCTCTCAGTCACTGTATAGGTGAGTGTGTATATATATTAGTATAATAAGCTGAGTGACTATGTGAGTAATTGTATGGGCGAGTTAGTGGCTGTGTGAGTGACTGCATGGGTGAGTGAGTAGGTGTGTGAGTAGATGTATGGTTAGCTCATTTACTGTGTCAGTAGCTGTACAGGTGCACACGTGGGTGTGTAAATATGTCTATGTCTCTATAACTGAATCTGTGACTGACTGTATTGGTACGTGAGGAGGTGCATGAGTGGCTGTATATGTAAGTTAGGGGTTCCATTAGTGGCTCTATGGGTGAGTTGATGTGCTACTGGCTGTATGAATGAGGGACAAGATGTGTGAGTGTTTGTATGGGTTCTGTGAGTGAGTTTGTTAATGATGGTGTGGGAGTGGTGTATGACATGTTTTATGGGGGTGTAAGTGGGTGTGTCAGTGTTTCTCTGGATGATGTCATCAGTGATTTTATTTCATATGTCATCAGTGATGTCATTTTAGATGTCATGAGTGATGTCAGTGATGTCACTGACCATGTCATGAGTGATGTAATATGTGAGGTCATAAGCAGTGCATTGCGGGGAAGTGAGTTATAGTTAGCTCAGGTACTGCTGAATTTCTCTAGTTTTGTACGAGTGAAATGTCAGCCTAACTACAACGTCCCGGTAACCTTTGTTTTTTTAATATATTTATATATATATATATATACATACATATCTCTCTCTCTATATATATAGTTGTGTGAACAAGGCAGGGGATCCTGCCGAAACGCGTCATAGCCCGATAAAAATAATGGAATAAATATTGTGGACTTAATTCTGCTGGTGTCATCGTGTCTCTATTCGGTGCGACGCAAGGAGGTGCCGATTTGTGTGGATATATATATATATATATATAATATGTATATATATATGTAACTAACAAAACTGTTTCGTATCTTTCCACACAGAAAAGGCATTCCACGTAGTGCTGGTTATTGGATTTATTTAAATCTTCCTGGCAAACATAAAATCACAAAAGTGTCAGACGCGCTTTGGCTCCTACAAAGCCTTTCTCACGATGCCTGCGTATTGCAACTGCCTTCATTTTATCGTATGTTCAACATAGAGGATGGACACACAAATTTAACTTCAAACAAAATAATCATAGCGGCCATTTTGTAATGTGCAAAGTCTTACAATATTTCATATAATTGTGCCCAGACAAGCATTCTTTTGCCATGATTATATGTTCCCAATGATCCACTTTTGAATAAAAATGATAAACATGTGGATGCGAGCTAATAAATATATGTCATAATAGCAACTAATAAATGAACTTAGATAATCATGCCTCCTTGGAAAGCCGTGGTATCGAATCTGTGTTTCACTACAAATGAAGCCCCATTGGGCATACACTCATACAGATAACTCTGACATTTTAATGTAGGACAGTGATAGTATTCAGAAATTCATAAATTACCTATTTTTATATTTCATCTATGAAACTAAGGATTGCATCTGTTGAACCAATAAAGTCAATGACAGAATGGACTTTTTACTGTGCCGCATGAAATATACAGCCTCGATAGTCAAAATTAATTATATATATTGGAAAAAACCAAAGGTTACAGGGACGTTATAGTTAGTGCCATTCTGTGATTCAACCTTAACAGAAGTATCCTTAATATATAGGATACTTCTGTAAATGTTGAATCACAGAACGTCACTCCAAGTAGTGATGCACTGTATATTCAGCACGGCAGATCAGTAGCCATCTTAGTAAGAGTACTAATGTCTGAGTCATGTCCCAGTGGACCTAAATGCTCATTGTCCTTTGAACATATCAAATAATATAAATTCATGTAAATTAACACATCTTGCAAAATAACTGTTGGAAAGTGGATTATTGGTAGGGGCAAATGTAGGTCTGCCACTGGCAATAAGGCCACTAACACATGATAGGACTCAGCATAGGTCTTAGAAAATTATTCCCATGCTCAACCCTTGGTAACGTGGCTGCGAGCAGACAGGCTTAACTTCAAAGACAGGTATGTAAAGCATTTAAAAACACCAATTCAGTAAATCATTAAGACACAACACATAATAAAAATACAACACCAATTTATAAAAATAGGAAATATTTTTATCTTTAAAATGCCACCAAAACGACAAAACTCCAATGTAGGGAACCGGAGATATGAATTTTCAAAGATTTAGCATTATACAGCACTTAGAAACATATAGCGCCTTATTGGGATATCCGGTCGCAATAGACCGGCTCAAAGTCAAAGTTTCAGGCCGACCGCGATGGAGCCCTGAGCGGCTACCACTCGCGGTAGGTCACGGTCACAGATTTTACCTTCGGACTTAGAAACTTTTCTGGAGCTTTTCTTCCCGGGGTCCCTCGAAGCTCTCAGCCAGTCCGGATTCGGTGAGGGTTCACCGGATTACCTTGCGATGAGCTCCAGGTCAAACTTATGGAAGTCCGAACTCTGGAGCGTTCCAGCGGAGCAAACCCAGGATCCAGGCCGACAGGTGGTTGAAGGCAGGCGGCTAGGCTTTCGTGGTTGCTCCCGGTCACCTTTTGTTCGTTCGAACTTAGAAACTTTTACGGAGCTTTTTCTCGCGTGGTCCCTCGATGCTCTTCACCAGGTCGTATTCGGAGAGGGTTCGCCGGCCTCGGATTTCTTCTACTCCTGGTCAAACTCTGGAAGTTGGACCTATGGAGCTTTTAGCGTGACGAACCTGGATGGCTTGACTGGCTCGCGGTTGAAGGCAGGCGGCTTGGCTGGCCAGGTTGAGTCGGTCCCTCTATGGAGCTTTTTTCAAAGTTGCTCCAAAGTTCTCCAAACTTCTTGAACTTCTTCCTGAAGTTCCCCAAGGGGTCCCAAAGTGTCTCAAACTCACTGCAAGGGTCTGGAAGCTCCAAGATGGTCCTTGAAAGTTGAGGACTTCAGTTCCTACAGTCCACTTGGACAAAACCCTTACAAATCCACTGGTAGTTCTCCCAGTTGAGGATCCTTGGTGGTGATGGTCCAGGTGAGCTCTGTTAACCTGTAGCTTGCAGGGAGTCCACTCTTTAGTTCCTTTGCAGCAAGGTAATCCACAGGGCTGTAGTTTCAGCTGGTGCAGTCTTCAGAGGGCAGGCCTTAGAATGTTGCACCCCCAACTTCTCAGCATGGCAACGTCTTGCTTCTTTATGTTTCAAGCAGCAGATCTGAGAGGCTCTGCCCCTCTCAGATACTTATTCCAAGTTCTCTGGGTCAAGCAGGAGGTCACTGCTGACCAATGGGAGCAGGGCAACTCCCCAAGAATATGACCACATCCTGTAGAGTGTGGCATTATTTTGTCCCAGAGTGCACCAAATCCTCCAAATTCATAATGGCTGATTTTCCAGCAGGGAGGTAAGAGCTGGCTAAACACACCCCTAGGATGGCTAATTTTCATAAACTCTCCCCTTGCATCTGTGCATTCCTTCCATAAGCCTAGCTCCGGCTGAGGTGAAACGTTTAGAGTTGTAAATGACACTAAGGCCTCCTCTTCTCTTTGAAGACCATGGTTCACGACTCCTCCACCTGCTCTGGCATTCCTGTGTAGCAGCACACTGCCCTCCGAGCAGAGCTGGTTAGCCCCAGGGGCTCTTTATCACCTCTTCAAGGCAGACTGGCTATTCCACTTAACTCTGATCAATCAGGACAGACCACTGGAAGGCTGAATCTGGACTTACAAACAAGAAAGTCTTATAACGTCTTGTATGTACACTGTAGGAGAAATTCAACCATATCATATTCTTGAATTTATTAATACCATTCGGGAAGTCTTTGAATGGTACTTCTAGCCCTCTCCTATCAAGAGTTATTAGTCAATAGCTTCCTACCATGTTAACCTATGTAGCAGGGGATTTGCAATGGGAAAAATGACTTGGGCCATTTTTCCAGCACCAGGACTTACAAAAACATATTTTATAAGTACTTTGCTTATATCTACAGGACTCCCAGCCCATGGGACAACTAGAGGAGACTTTAGGGGTTCTGAATCTGTACAAATATTGCATATCCTCCCTCCACAGGGCTCCTAGCATCAAAGTTGAATTTGGGCAGCACTTTATCACAATGTGGGGAGTGAAATGTGAAATTGCACTTAACCCAGGGCATATAAAAATCATTTTATAAGGGTCTACCTTATAAATACCTGACCCCGTCACCCCTGGGACACCTAGGGGAGACCCTGGGGGTTCCTAATATGCCAATACATTGTAGGTTATCCATTTTTAAGTGCCCCAAACCCCAAATCGAGTTTGAGCACAATTTACTTTTTAAAAGCAGTCCTGCCACCCAGGGCTACTTTTAAACTGACCCCAGGCCTCAGCAGTGCACACATGCAATTGTAGAAAAGCTGCTGGCCTCCAAACTGCCATGCCCTATTGTGGGCTAGGGACTTCTAGGTAGTTTTAATCCCCCTCCCTAATATTTAATAGGGTCTGATAGGGTAGGTCATGCCAACCACAGGGGTACCCCAACCCTTAGTGTACCCTAGTGTATGTAGGTGTTTTCACTGTGTTCTAAATGTGTCTCTTTCAGCATAGCACTGGCCCTGGGCCTGGTTAGGCAGAGCCTAGGGTCACTCAGAGTCAGTTACCACCAGTACCCTTCAGCAAAAGTTGGGGCGTGCCCAGGGCACAGGATGACCTTGCAACATAGCCCCCCAAACGAAAGGTGATGGGTTACTAACCTTCACCCTGGTAGTCCTCATCAGCTAAGTGGAAAAACCTGGAAAGTCCATCCGCATTTGCATGGGCAACCCCAGGTCTGTGTTCCACTGTAAAGTCCATCCCCTGTAGGGAAATGGACCACCTTAACAGCTTGTGATTCTCCCCTTTCATCTGCATGAGCCATCTGAGAGGCCTGTGGTCAGTTTGAACACGAAAGTGAGTCCCAAACAAATATGGTCTCAATTTTTTCAGGGACCAAACCACAGCAAAAGCCTCTCTCTCAATGGCACTCCACCTCTGCTCTCTGGGAAGAAGCCTCCTGCTAATAAAGGCAACTGGCTGATCAAGGCCCTCTTCATTTAGCTGTGACAACACTGCCCCAATCCCTTGCTCTGAAACATCTGTCTGAACCACAAATTCTTTTGTGTAGTCAGGGACCAGTAGCACTGGTGATGAACACATGGCAGCTTTCAGAGTGTCAAAAGCCTTCTGACACTCTGGGGTCCAATCCACCTTCTTGGGCCTCTTTTTAGAAGTGAGTTCTGTTAGGGGCCCCACAATGGTCCCATAATTTTGAACAAACCTTCTATAGTACCCTGTCAGTCCAAGGAATGCCCTGACCTGAGTCTGGGTAACAGGAGCTGTCCAATCCAAAATAGTTTGGATTTTAGCTTGGAGAGGCTGTACATGGCCCCCACCTACCAGGTAGCCCAGGTACACCACAGAACTCTGCCCTGTTTGGCACTTGTTTGCCTTAATAGTCAGGCCTGCCTGCTGCATGGCCTGAAGCACTTCCCTTAGGTGGCTTAAGTGATCCCACCAGGTAGAACTGTATACAGCTATATCATCCAGGTAAGCTGCACTGAACTGTTCCAACCCAGACAAGACCCTGTTCACCAACCTTTGGAAGGTGGCAGGTGCATTCTTTAAGCCAAAGGGCAGTACCTTGAACTGATAATGTCCCTCTGGTGTGGAGAATGCTGACCTCTCCTTTGCTCCATCAGTGAGGGCAATCTGCCAGTAACCTGAAGTCAAATCAAAAGTACTCAGGTACATAGCAGCCCCTAACCTATCAATGAGCTCATCAGCTCTAGGTATAGGGTGAGCATCAGTCTTTGTGACTGCATTCAATCCTCTGTAGTCCACACAGAACCTTAACTCCTTGGGTCCCCCTGAGGATTAGGTTTAGGTACCAGCACCACTGGACTGGCCCATGGACTCTCAGACGGTTCAATTACCCCGAGTTCCAGCATCTTAATAACCTCAGCTTTAATGCTGGCTCTGACATGGTCAGACAACCTGTACCGTTTATTTTTGACAGGTAGGCTGTCACCAGCGTCAATGTGGTGCACACACCACTCAGTGATGCCTGGGGTCAAAGAGAACAGGCCAGCAAACTGCTCCAGCACTTGCTTACAGTCTCTGTGCTGCTGGTCTGTCAACTTGGGAGAGAGCACAACTCCCTCCACTGACCCAACTTGCACATTAGTGGAAAGGAGGTCGGGCACAGGCTCAGTTTCCTCCTCCACACCCTCATCAGTGACCAGTAACATGGTCATGTCTGCCCTGTTATGGTGGGGTTTCAATCTATTCACATGCAGGACCCTATGAGGGTTCCTGGGGGTGCCAAGGTCAACCAAATAGGTAACCTCACCCTTCTTTTCTAAGATTGGATAGGGCCCACTTCACTTGTCATGGAGGGCCCTGGGAGCCACAGGCTCCAACACCCACACCAATTGTCCTGGAGTATACTCAGGCATCGTAGCCTTTTGATCATACCAGTGCTTCATGAGCTCCTGGCTGGCCTCCAGTTTCCTGTTTGCCTTGTACATGTACTCTGCCATTCTAGATCTCAGGCCTAGCACATAGTCAAGCACATTGTCCTTTGCTTCTTTAAGAGGCTTCTCTAAAGACTCTCTCAGCAGGCTCAATGGCCCCCTCACAGGGTGTCCAAACAACAACTCAAAGGGACTGAAACCAACCCCTTTCTGTGGCACCTCCCTGTAGGCAAACAGTAAGCATGGGAGGAGAACATCCCATCTCCTCCTGAGTTTCTCTGTCAACCCATCTATCATGCCCTTCAGGGTTTTGTTGAATCTCTCAACAAGACCATTTGCTTGTGGGTGATAGGGTGTGGTGAACTTGTAGTTGACACCACACTCATCCCACATAGCAGTCAGATAGCTGGACAGGAAGTTCGTGCCCCTATCTGACACCACCTCTTTTGGAAAACCGACTCTGGTGAACACACCAAGCAGTGCTCTAGCCACTGCAGGAGCATCAATGGTTCTAAGAGGGATTGCTTCAGGGTACCTAGTGGCATGGTCCACTACCACTAAGATATACCTATTCCCTGATGCAGTAGGTGGGTCCAGGGGACCAACAATGTTCATCCCCACCCTTTCAAAAGGGACCCCAACCACTGGCAGTGGTATTAGGGGAGCCTTTGTCTTGCCCCCTGCCTTGCCACTGGCCTGATAGGTCACACAGGAGCTGCAAAACTCCTTTACCTTTTCAGACATATAGGGCCAGTAGAAATGGTTCACCAACCGGTTCCATGTCTTTGTCTGTCCCAAATGTCCTTCCAAGGGGATATCATGACCCAAAGTCAGGATGAACTCTCTGTACCTCTGGGGCACCACCAACCTCCTGGTGGCCCCCTCCTTGAGGTTTCTGGCCTCAGTATAAAGCAGTCCATCTTCCCAGTAGACTTTGTGAAACCCACTGTCATCCCCTTCCTCTTGCTTAGAAGCAATCCGCCTCAAGCTCTCAAGGGTTGGACAGTCACGCTGTCCCTTACTGAACTCCTCTCTGGAGGGTCCACCTGCTCCTGTCAGTTCTGCCAAATCTGACAGCTCTGGCAGGGATGGAGTCCCTCCCTCAGAGGCCAGATCGTCCCCATCAGGGTTAGATTCATACTGCACCTCTGGAGTTGCCTGGGCTGGCTCACCAGGCCCAGTGCCCTTGTCCTTGGATGCTTGGCCCTTTGTTCCAGGGTCCAAGTGTCCAGCCCCTCCCTTCTGGCTAGTCTGTGACCTAGTAACAGCACATACCCACTCAGGGAGCTCCAATATTTTGATATGGAGTCCTCTCTCCACCTCTGACCACACAGAGGCTTCAAGATCATTGCCCAGTAAACACTGGACTGGGAGCACCTTAGACACAGCTACCTTCAAAGGGCCTGTCACACCTCCCCATTCCAAATCCACCACAGCCATAGGATGGAGTTTGGTAGTGCTGTCTGCATAAGTCACCTGGTGAAACTCACCAGGCAACAACCTCTCTGGAGGCACCAGCTCATCCAGGACCATAGTTACACTAGCCCCTGTGTCTCCGATAGCCTCAACCTCAGTCCCATTCACTTTAGGCCTCTGCCTGTACTTGTCCATGTTTGGAGGTAAGGCAGCAAGGGTTGCAATATTCACCCCACCCAGGGACACTAAGGTTGCTTCCACCACCTGACTACCCCTCTCTGGGGCACCACTCTCCACCCCTACACTGACACTGGCAATCCCTGTGGATGGCCCCTTAGGGGAACTTCTTGGTGCAGACAGCATCACCCTGTTTGTGCCCTGGCTGGTAACAGTCAAAGCACTTACCCACTTTTGAGGGATCAAAGAACCTACCATTCTTTCCCTGATTCCACCTCCCTTTGGATTTGGGTTGGCTCAGGGCCCCCTCCTTGTGCAGGTTTTTGTGGGTCTTTGGAGGACTCCTTCTGGTTTTGACCTTCTTTCCCTTGGGCTTTCCCCTGGGGAGGGACCTGTCCCCCTTTCTTCTGGTCACTCCCCTGGTGCTGAATGTAAACCCGTGTTCTCACCCACTCATCAGCTGCTTCCCCCAGCTCTCTGGGGTCTGTCAGCTTAGAGTCCACTAGATACTGACATAACTTCTCTTCTGCACAATGAGTCAAAATATGTTCTTTCAAAAACAAATTATACAATCCCTCATATGTGTCAACTTTGTTACCAACAATCCAGCCTTCCAGTGCCTTCACTGAAACGTCCACAAAGTGTACCCAAGACTTTGAACTCAATTTCTGGGTGCCTCTAAACTTCACCCTGTACTGCTCTGGAGTCAGACCAAATCGTTTGACTAAGCATGCCTTCATCTGCTGGTTTGATTCTGCATCCGCTCCCTTCAGGGTCAGGAGCCTATCCCTCCCAGCTACTGGAATCAACTTCCACAGGAGTGCACCCCAATACCTAGAGTGGACCCTACTCATTCTAAGGGCCCTCTCAAAAGCTGCTAGCCACCTGTCAATGTCACCCCCTCTGTGTACTTTGGCACTATACCCTTGGGAAGTTTAGGATCAAATGCACCACCCCTGGACATTTCAAAATCTTCATCATTTTCACTGCCACAATTTCTTTTGAACGCCTCCTCCCTCTCCCATCTCTTCTTAGCCAATTCCAATTTTTCCTTCTCCAAGGCAATCAAAGCTAATTGAGCCTCAAGTTGTCTCTCTGCAAGGGACGGTGGTGGTTCCTGAGTAAGGGACCCTTCCCCACTCCCACCATCTGGAATCATATGGCTAACATTAGAGATAATGGAAGAGGCACCATCCTCACCCCCGTCTTGGGTGAGATTGGGGGAAACACCCTCGATCCCCCTTTGAATTTCCTCAGCTACCCCAGCCCAGGCCTGTAGGGACTTAAGTAACCCTGCCTTCCTAGTCCTGTTGGAAGCAGGCAGCCCCTAAGCCTATACTGTACCGTAAGATCAGCTATCTTGAACTGGGACAGTTTAGCCAGGTCCAGCTCCATGGTTCCCTAGTTTTGGGTCACAAAAACTAGGCACAACAGACTTAGAACAATTTAGAAAAATCAAAACAATGGATTAAAAACAGTTTAGTCCAAATTCCAAAAATCAAACTCAAAAGTTTTGTTCTACGGCAATTTAGAAGATTTTTATAATCTTAAATCACTTTACTGAAAGGTGTACTTTTAAACAAAAGTCCTCATCCACACTGCTGAACACCAAATGTTGGAAAGTGGATTATTGGTAGGGGCAAATGTAGGTCTGCCACTGGCAATAAGGCCACTAACACATGATAGGACTCAGCATAGGTCTTAGAAAATTATTTCCATGCTCAACCCTTGGTAACGTGGCTGCGAGCAGACAGGCTTAACTTGAAAGACAGGTATGTAAAGCATTTAAAAACACCAATTCAGTACATAATTAAGACACAACACATAATAAAAATCCAACACCAATTTATAAAAATAGGAAATATTTTTATCTTTAAAATACCACCAAAACGACAAAAATCCAATGTAGGGAACCGGAGATATGAATTTTCAAACATTTAGCATTATATAGCACTTAGAAACATATAGCGCCTTATTGGGATATCTGGTCACGATAGACCGGCTCAAAGTGAAAGTTTCAGGCCGACCGCGATGGAGCCCTGAGCGGCTACCACTCGCGGTAGGTCCCGGTCACAGTTTTTACCTTCGGACTTAGAAACTTTTCTGGAGCTTTTCTTCCCGGGGTCCCTCGAAGCTCTCTGCCAGTCCGGATTCGGTGAGGGTTCGCCGGATTGCCTTGCGATGAGCTCCCGGTCAAACTTATGGAAGTCCGACCTCTGGAGCGTTCCAGCGGAGCAAACCCAGGATCCAGACCGACATGCGGTTGAAGGCAGGCGGCTAGGCTTTCGCGGTTGCTCCCGGTCACCTTTTCTTCGTTCGGACTTAGAAAGTTTTACGAAGCTTTTTCTCGCGGGGTCCCTCGATGCTCTTCACCAGGCCGGATTCGGTGAGGGTTAGCCGGCCTCGGATTTCTTCTACTCCCGGTCAAACTCTGGAAGTTGGACCCACGGAGCTTTAGCGGGACGAACCTGGATGGCTTGGCCGGCTCGCGGTTGAAGGCAGGCGGCTTGGCTGGCCAGGTTGAGTCGGTCCCTCTATGGAGCTTTTTTCAAAGTTGCTCCAAAGTTCTCCAAACTTCTTGAACTTCTTCCTGAAGTTCCTCAAGGGGTCCCAAAGTGTCTCAAACTCATTCCAAGGGTCTGGAGGCTCCAAGATGGTCCTTGAAAGTTGAGGACTTTAGTTCCCATAGTCCACTTGGACAAAACCCTTACAAATCCACTGGTAGTTCTTCCAGTTGAGGATCCTTGGTGGTGATGGTCCAGGTGAGCTCTGTTAACCTGTAGCTTGCAGGGAGTCCACTCTTTAGTTCCTTTGCAGCAAGGTAATCCACAGGGCTATAGTTTCAGCTGGTGCAGTCTTCAGAGGGCAGGCCTTAGAATGTTGCACCCCCAACTTCTCAGCATGGCAACGTCTTGCTTCTTTATGTTTCAAGCAGCAGATCTGAGAGGCTCTGCCCCTCTCAGATACTTATTCCAAGTTCTCTGGGTCAAGCAGGAGGTCACTGCTGACCAATGGGAGCAGGGAAACTCCCCAAGAATATGACCACATCCTGTAGAGTGTGGCATTATTTTGTCCCAGAGTGCACCAAATCCTCCAAATTCATAATGGCTGATTTTCCAGCAGGGAGGTAAGAGCTGGCTAAACACACCCCTACGATGGCTAATTTTAATAAACTCTCCCCCTTGCATCTGTGCATTTCTTCCATAAGCCTAGCTCCGGCTGAGGTGAAAAGTTTAGAGTTGTAAATGAAACTAAGGCCTCCTCTTCTCTTTGAAGACCATGGTTTACGACTCCTCCCCCTGCTCTGGCATTCCTGTGTAGCAGCACACTGCCCTCCCAGCAGAGCTGGTTAACCCCAGGGGCTCTTTATCACCTGTTCAAGGCAGCCTGGCTATTCCACTTAACTCTGACCAATCAGAACAGACCACTGGAAGGCTGAATCTGGACTTACAAACAAGAAAGTCTTATAACTTCTTGTATGTACACTTTAGGAGAAATTCAACCATATCATATTCTTGAATTTATTAATACCATTCGGGGAAGTCTTTGAATGGTACTTCTAGCCCTCTCCTATCAAGAGTTATTAGTTAATAACTTCCTACCATGTTAACCTATGTAGCAGGGAATTTGCAATGGGAAAAATGACTTGGGCCATTTTTCCAGCACCAGGCCTTACAAAAACATATTTTATAAGTACTTTGCTTATATCTACAGGACCCCCAGCCCATGGGACAACTAGGGGAGACTTTAGGGGTTCTGAATCTGTACAAATATTGCATATCCTCCCTCCACAGGGCTCCTAGCATCAAAGTTGAATTTGGGCAGCACTTTATCACAATGTGGGGAGTGAAATGTGAAAATGCACTTAACCCAGGGCATATAAAACTCATTTTATAAGGGTCTACCTCATAAATACCTCACCCCCCACCCCTGGGACACCTAGGGGAGACCCTGGGGGTTCCTAATATGCCAAGACATTGTAGGTTATCCATTTTTAAGTGCCCCAAACCCCAAAGTCGAGTTTGAGCACAATTCACTTTTTAAAAGCAGTCCTGCCACCCAGGGCTACTTTTAAACTGACCCCAGGCCTCAGCAGTGCACACATGCAATTGCAGAAAAGCTGCTGGCCTTCAAACTGCCATGCCCTATTGTGGGCTTGGGACTTCTAGGTCGTTTTAATCCCCCTGCCCTAATATTTAATAGGGTCTGATAGGGTAGGTCATGCCAACCACAGGGGTACCCCAACCCTTAGTGTACCCTAGTGTATGTAGGTGTTTTCACTGTGTTCTAAATGTGTCTCTTTCAGCATAGCACTGGCCCTGGGCCTGGTTAGGCAGAGCCCAGGGTCACTCAGAGTCAGTTACCACCAGTACCCTTCAGCAAAATCTTGGGGGGTGCCCAGGGCACAGGATGACTTTGCAACATAGCCCCCCCCAAACGAAAGGTGATGGGTTACTAACCTACACCCTGGTAGTCCTCATCAGCTAAGTGGAAAAACCTGGAAAGTCCATCCGCATTTGCATGGGCAACCCCAGGTCTGTGTTCCACTGTAAAGTCCATCCCCTGTAGGGAAATGGACCATGTTAACAGCTTGGGATTCTCCCCTCTCATCTGCATGAGCCATCTGAGAGGCCTGTGGTCAGTTTGAACACGAAAGTGAGTCCCAAACGAATATGGTCTCAACTTTTTCAGGGACCAAACCACAGCAAAAGCCTCTCTCTCAATGGCACTCCACCTCTGCTCTCTGGGAAGAAGCCCCCTGCTAATAAAGGCAACTGGCTGATCAAGGCCCTCTTCATTTAGCTGTGACAACACTGCCCCAATCCCTTGCTCTGAAGCATCTGTCTGAACCACACATTCTTTTGTGTAGTCAGGGGCCAGTAGCACTGGTGCTGAACACATAGCAGCTTTCAGAGTGTCAAAAGCCTTCTGACACTCTGGGGTCCAATCCATCTTCTTGGGCCTCTTTTTAGAATTGAGTTCTGTTAGGGGCCCCACAATGGTCCCATAATTTTGAACAAACCTTCTATAGTACCCTGTCAGTCCAAGGAATGCCCTGACCTGAGTCTGGGTAACAGGAGCTGTCCAATCCAAAATAGTTTGGATTTTAGCTTGGAGAGGCTGTACATGGCCCCCACCTACCAGGTAGCCCAGGTACACCACAGAACTCTGCCCTATTTGGCACTTGCTTGCCTTAATAGTCAGGCCTGCCTGCTGCATGGCCTGAAGCACTTCCCTTAGGTGGCTTAAGTGATCCCCCCAGGTAGAACTGTATACAGCTCTATCATCCCGGTAAGCTGCACTGAACTGTTCTCACCCAGACAAGACCCTGTTCACCAACCTTTGGAAGGTGAGAGGTGCATTCTTTAAGCCAAAGGGCAGTACCTTGAACTGATAATGTCCCTTTGGTGTGGAGAATGCTGACCTCTCCTTTGCTCCATCAGTGAGGGCAATCTGCCAGTAACCTGAAGTCAAATCAAAAGTACTCAGGTACATAGCAGCCCCTAACCTATCGATGAGCTCCTCAGCTCTAGGTATAGGGTGAGCGTCAGTCTTTGTGACTGCATTCAATCCTCTGTAGTCCACACAGAACCTTAACTCCTTGGGTCCCCCTGAGGATTAGGTTTAAGTACCAGCACCACTGGGCTGTCCCATGGACTCTCAGACGGTTCAATTACCCCCAGTTCCAGCATCTTAGTAACCTCAGATTTAATGCTGGCTCTGACATGGTCAGACAACCTGTACCGTTTATTTTTGACAGGTAGGCTGTCACCAGTGTCAATGTGGTGCACACACCACTCAGTGATGCCTGGGGTTAAAGAGAACAGGCCAGCAAACTGCTCCAGCACTTGCTTACAGTCTCTGTGCTGCTGGTCTGTCAACTTGGGAGAGAGCACAACTCCCTCCACTGACCCAACTTGCACATTAGTGGAAAGGAGGTCGGGCACCGGCTCAGTTTCCTCCTCCACACCCTCATCAGTGACCAGTAACATGGTCATGTCTGCCCTGTCATGGTGGGGTTTCAATCTATTCACATGCAGGACCCTATGAGGGTTCCTGGGGTGCCAAGGTCAACCAAATAGGTAACCTCACCCTTCTTTTCTAAGATTGGATAGGGCCCTCTTCACTTGTCATGGAGGGCCCTGGGAGCCACAGGCTCCAACACCCACACCAATTGTCCTGGAGTATACTCAGGCATAGTAGCCTTTTGATCATACCAGTACTTCATGAGCTCCTGGCTGGCCTCCAGTTTCCTGTTTGCCTTGTACATGTACTCTGCCATTCTAGATCTCAGGCCTAGCACATAGTCAAGCGCATTGTCCTTTGCTTCTTTAAGAGGCTTCTCTAAAGACTCTCTCAGCAGGCTCAATGGCCCCCTCACAGGGTGTCCAAACAACAACTCAAAGGGACTGAAACCAACCCCTTTCTGTGGCACCTCCCTAAGTAAACAGTATGCATGGGAGGAGAACATCCCATCTCCTCCTGAGTTTCTCTGACAACCCATTTATCATGCCCTTCAGGGTTTTGTTGAATCTCTCAACAAGACCATTTGCTTGTGGGTGATGGGGGTGGTGAACTTGTAGTTGACACCACACTCATCCCACATAGCAGTCAGATAGCTGGACAGGAAGTTCGTGCCCCTATCTGACACCACCTCTTTGGAAAACCGACTCTGGTGAACACACCAAGCAGTGCTCTAGCCACTGCAGGAGCATCAATGGTTCTATGAGGGATTTTTCAGGGTACCTAGTGGCATGGTCCACTACCACTAAGATATACCTATTCCCTGATGCAGTAGGTGGGTCCAGGGGACCAACTATGTTCATCCCCACCCTTTCAAAAGGGACCCCAACCACTGGCAGTGGTATTAGGGGAGCCTTTGTCTTGCCCCCTGCCTTGCCACTGGCCTGACAGGTGACACAGGAGCTGCAAAACTCCTTTACCTTTTCAGACATATGGGGCCAGTAGAAATGGTTCACCAACCGGTTCCATGTCTTTGTCTGTCCCAAATGTCCTTCGAAGGGGATATCATGACCCAAAGTCAGGATGAACTCTCTGTACCTCTGGGGCACCACCAACCTCCTGGTGGACCCCTCCTTGAGGTTTCTGGCCTCAGTATAAAGCAGTCCAACTTCCCAGTAGAGTTTGTGAAACCCACTGTCATCCCCTTCCTCTTTCTTAGAAGCAATCCGCCTCAAGCTCTCAAGGGTTGGACAGTCACGCTGTCCCTTACTGAACTCCTCTCTGGAGGGTCCACCTGCTCCTGTCAGTTCTGCCAAATCTGACAGCTCTGGCAGGGATGGAGTCCCTCCCTCAGAGGCCAGATCCTCCCCATCAGGGTTAGATTCTTCCTGCACCTCTGGAGTTGCCTGGGCTGGCTCACCAGGCCCAGTGCCCTTGTCCTTGGATGCTTGGCCCTTTGTTCCAGGGTCCAAGTGTCCAGCCCCTCCCTTCTGGCTAGTCTGTGACCTAGTCACAGCACATACCCACTCAGGGAGCTCCAGTATTTTCATATGGAGTCCTCTCTCCACCTCTGACCACACAGAGGCTTCAAGATCATTGCCCAGTAAACACTGGATTGGGAGAACCTTAGACACAGCTACCTTCATAGGGCCTGTCACACCTCCCCATTCCAAATCCACCACAGCCATAGGATGGAGTTTGGTAGTGCTGTCTGCATAAGTCACCTGGTGAAACTCACCAGGCAACAACCTCTCTGGAGGCACCAGCTCATCCAGGACCATCATTACACTAGCCCCCGTGTCTCTGATAGCCTCAACCTCAGTCCCATTCACTTTAGGCCTCTGCCTGTACTTGTCCATGTTTGGAGGTAAGGCAGCAAGGGTTGCAATATTCACCCCACCCAGGGACACTAAGGTTGCTTCCACCACCTGACTACCCCTCTCTGGGGCACCACTCTCCACCCCTACACTGACACTGTTAATCTCTGTGGATGGCCCCTTAGGGGGGAGCTTCTAGGCGCAGACAGCATCTCCCTGTTTGTGCCCTGGCTGGTTACAGTCAAAACACTTACCCACTTTTGAGGGATCAAAGAACCTACCATTCTTTCCCTGATTCCACCTCCCTTTGGATTTGGGTTGGCTCGGGGCCCCCCCCTCCTTGTGCAGGTTTTTGTGGGTCTTTGGAGGACTCCTTCTGGTTTTGACCGTCTTTCCCTTGGGCTTTCCCCTGGGGAGGGAACTGTCCCCCTTTCTTCTGGTCACTCCCCTGGTGCTGAATGGAAAACCGGGTTCTCACCCACTCATCAGCTGCTTCCCCCAGCTCTCTGGGGTCTGTCAGCTTAGAGTCCAATAGATACTGGCATAACTTCTCTTCTGCACAATGAGGCAAATTATGTTCTTTCAAAAACAAATTATACAATCCCTCATATGTGTCAACTTTGTTACCAACAATCCAGCCTTCCAGTGCCTTCACTGAAACGTCCACAAAGTCTACCCAAGATTTTGAACTCAATTTCTGGGTGCCTCTAAACTTCACCCTGTACTGCTCTGGAGTCAGAACAAATCGTTTGACTAAGCATGCCTTCATCTGCTAGTATGATTCTGCATACGCTCCCTTCAGGGTCAGGAGCCTATCCCTCCCAGCTACTGGAATCAACTCCCACAGGATTGCACCCCAATACCTAGAGTGGACCCTACTCATTCTAAGGGCCTTCTCAAAAGCTGCTAGCCACCTGTCAATGTCATCCCCCTCTGTGTACTTTGGCACTATACCCTTGGGAAGTTTAGGATCAAATGCACCACCCCTGGACATTTCAAAATCTTCATCATTTTCACTGTCACCATTTCTTTTGAACGCCTCCTCCCTCTCCCATCTCTTCTTAGCCAATTCCAATTTTCCTTCTCCAAGGCAATCAAAGCTAATTGAGCCTCAAGTTGTCTCTCTGCAACAAGGGACCCTTCCCCACTCCCACCATCTGGAATCATATGGCTAACATTAGAGATAATGGAAGAGGCACCATCCTCGCCCCCCTCTTGGGTGTGGTTGGGGGGGAACACCCTCAATCCCCCCTTGAATTTCCTCAGCTACCCCAGCCCAGGCCTGTAGGGACTTAAGTAACCCTGCCTTCCTAATCCTGTTGGAAGCAGTCAGCCCCCTAAGCCTACACTGTACCCTAAGATCAGGTATCTTGAACTGGGACAGTTTAGCCAGGTCCAGCTCCATGGTTCCCTAGTTTTGGGTCACAAAAACTAAGCACAACAGACTTAGAACAATTTGGAAAAATCAAAACAATGGATTAAAAACAGTTTAGTCTAAATTCCAAAAATCAAACTCAAAAGTTTTGTTCTAAGGCAATTTAGAGGATTTTTATAATCTTAATTCACTTTACTGAAAGGTGTACTTTTAAACACAAGTCCTCATCCACACTGCTGAGCACCAAATGTTGGAAAGTGGATTATTGGTAGGGGCAAATGTAGGTCTGCCACTGGCAATAAGGCCACTAACACATGATAGGACTCAGCATAGGTCTTAGAAAAGTATTCCCATGCTCAACCCTTGGTAACGTGGCTGCGAGCAGACAAGCTTAACTTCAAAGACAGGTATGTAAAGCATTTAAAAACACCAATTCAGTAAATAATTAAGACACAACACATAATAAAAATCCAACACCAATTTATAAAAATTGGAAATATCTTTATCTTTAAAATGCCACCAAAACGACAAAATCCAATGTAGGGAACCGGAGATATGAATTTTCAAAGATTTAGCATTATATAGCACTTAGAAACATATAGCGCCTTATTGGGATATCTGGTTGCGATAGACAGGCTCAAAGTCAAAGTTTCAAGCCGACCGCGATGGAGCCCTGAGCGGCTACCACTCGCGGTAGGTCCCGGTCACAGATTTTACCTTCGGACTTAGACACCTTTCTGGAGCTTTTCTTCCCGGTGTCCCTCGAAGCTCTCCGCCAGTCTGGATTCGGTGAGGGTTCGCCGGATTGCCTTGCGATGAGCTCTTGGTCAAACTTATGGAAGTCCGACCTCTGGAGCGTTCCAGCAGAGCAAACCCAGGATCCAGGCCGACATGCGGTTGAAGGCAGGCGGCTAGGCTTTCGCGGTTGCTCCCGGTCACCTTTTCTTCGTTCGGACTTAGAAACTTTTACGGAGCTTTTTCTCGCGGGGTCCCTCGATGCTCTTCACCAGGCCGGATTCGGTGAGGGTTCGCCGGCCTCGGATTTCTTCTACTCCCGGTCAAACTCTGGAAGTTGGACCTACGGAGCTTTAGCGGGACGAACCTGGATGGCTTGGCCGGCTCGCGGTTGAAGGCAGGCGGCTTGGCTGGCCAGGTTGAGTCTGTCCCTCTATGGAGCTTTTTTTCAAAGTTGCTCCAAAGTTCTCCAAACTTCTTGAAATTCTTCCTGAAGTTCCTCAAGGGGTCCCAAAGTGTCTCAAACTCACTCCAAGGGTCTGGAAGCTCCAAGATGGTCCTTGAAAGTTGAGGACTTCAGTTCCCACAATCCACTTCGACAAAACCCTTACAAATCCACTGGTAGTTCTTCCAGTTGAGGATCCTTGGTGGTGATGGTCCAGGTGAGCTCTGTTAACCTGTAGCTTGCAGGGAGTCCACTCTTTAATTCTTTTGCAGCAAGGTAATCCACAGGGCTGTAGTTTCAGCTGGTGCAGTCTTCAGAGGGCAGGCCTTAGAATTTTGCACCCCCAACTTCTCAGCATGGCAACGTCTTGCTTCCTTAAGTTTCAAGCAGCAGATCTGAGAGGCTCTGCCCCTCTCAGATACTTATTCCAAGTTCTCTGGGTCAAGCAGGAGGTCACTGCTGACCAATGGGAGCAGGGCAACTCCCCTAAGAATATGACCACATCCTGTAGAGTGTGGCATTATTTTGTCCCAGAGTGCACCAAATCCTCCAAATTCATAATGGCTGATTTTCCAGCAGGGAGGTAAGAGCTGGCTAAACACACCCCTAGGATGGTTAATTTTCGTAAACTCTCCCCCTTGTATCTGTGCATTCCTTCCATAAGCCTAGCTCTGGCTGAGGTGAAAAGTTTAGAGTTGTAAATGACCCTAAGGCCTCCTCTTCTCTTTGAAGACCATGGTTTACGACTCCTCCCCCTGCTCTGGCATTCCTGTGTAGCAGCACACTGCCCTCCCAGCAGAGTTGGTTAACCCCAGGGGCTCTTTATCACCTCTTGAAGGCAGCCTGGCTAATCCACTTAACTCTGACCAATCAGGACAGACCACTGGAAGGCTGAATCTGGACTTACAAACAAGAAAGTCTTATAACTTCTTGTATGTACACTTTAGGAGAAATTCAACCATATCATATTCTTGAATTTATTAATACCATTCGGGGAAGTCTTTGAATGGTACTTCTAGCCCTCTCCTATCAGGAGTTATTACTTAATAACTTCCTACCATGTTAACCTATGTAGCAGGGGATTTGCAATGGGAAAAATGACTTGGGCCATTTTTCCAGCACCAGGACTTACAAAAACATATTTTATAAGTACTTTGCTTATATCTACTGGACCCCCAGCCCATGGGACAACTAGGGGAGACTTTAGGGTTTCAGAATCTGTAGAAATATTGCAGATCCTCCCTCCACAGGGCTCCTAGCATCAAAGTCGAATTTGGGCAGCACTTTATCACAATGTGGGGAGTGAAATGTGAAATTGCACGTAACCCAGGGCATATAAAAATCATTTTATAAGGGTCTACCTTATAAATACCTGACCCCCACCCCTGGGACACCTAGGGGAGACCCTGGGGGTTCCTAATATGCCAATACATTGTAGGTTATCCATTTTTAAGTGCCCCAAACCCCAAATCGAGTTTGAGCACAATTTACTTTTAAAAAAAGTCCTGCCACCCAGGGCTACTTTTAAACTGACCCCAGGCCTCAGCAGTGCACACATGCAATTGCAGAAAAGCTGCTGGCCTCCAAACTGCCATGCCCTATTGTGGGCTAGGGACTTCTAGGTAGTTTTAATCCCCCTGCCCTAATATTTAATAGGGTCTGATAGGGTAGGTCATGCCAACCACAGGTGTACCCCAACCCTTAGTGCACCCTAGTGTATGTAGGTGTTTTCACTGGGTTCTAAATGTGTCTCTTTCAGCATAGCACTGGCCCTGGGCCTGGTTAGGCAGAGCCCAGGGTCAGTCAGAGTCAGTTACCACCAGTATCCTTCAGCAAAAAGTTGGAGGGTGCCCAGGGTACAGGATGACTTTGCAACAATAACCATTGTTCACAATGTGAATAATAAATTAAGATGTTATATCTAAAGTTGAAAACGACTAAGTAGTTCTATTTAGCCAAACATTACAGAACATACATGTCGGATGCATGGCAACATTGGAGCTTATGTTCCCTGGAACAGCCAAGGTCTCTCAAACTCATACTGTCTGTATAATATTTCATTGGACAGCAATGCAAAATATGCAGATTGGCACACAGTCACATAGATTAAAACACATTTGGATCCTGCCCCACATCCTTAGCACAAAATCCAATAGAGAGTTATTCACAATTTGTATAAACTGAAACATTCCAATATGGCCACCATGGAAAAGCATTACATTAAGTCAGTTTTCAGTGTCGATATACCTGTGTAAATCGGAAGTGCTTTCTGTGCGCAGGCGTCGTGAAAAAGGCTTTTCAAGCCGAAATGCGTCTGATGCTGCACATGTTTTGATCTGCTGTGCTGAATAAACACTGCAACACTACTTGGAGTGCCGTTCTATGATTCAACCTTTACAGAAGTATCCTTAATCATTATACGCCCGGGCGCGGGTGTCTGACGAGCACCCCCGACGGTTAGGCTGCACGCCATCCATACGCACGGATTGGAAGATATATATATATATATATATATATATATATATATATATATATATATTTCCTGATTCAGGGTACTGTGTTAGTCAAGGAGTAGAGGTGTTTGACCTTAATATCATTGTATAATTATAAAAATGTGGGGCCATATTCATGGCAAAGTAATGCAATACAGCGCAGCACAGCAAGTCACCTTGCTTTGTTGCACTACATTGTATTACACAGAAAGGGCAGGAATGCACTGTATTTAAAATAATGTGATGCATTCTTGTCCTTGTCCCTACGCTGGCACCGTTTTGGCTGCCTAGCACTAACGCAAGCACCCTTGCACCACGGAGAGGCATTTTCCTCTTCTTTGAGTGATGCAAAATGCAGCAAACATAGAAAGAGGAAGTAACAAGGAGAAATTTATTTATTTATTTATTTATTTATATAGCGCTACATTCATCCCAACGGGATATCACGGCGCTGAGGAGGCGAAATCTGGTGCTGAAAAGAAGGGCCGGAGGGAGTAAGAAACTGCTTAGACAGGAAATAAGTGTGTTTTTAATTTTTTTCTGAAGGTGTTATAATCATTGATAAGTCGAAGTTCGACTGGCAGCCCATTCCAGTGTAAGGCCGCGAGGTGCGAGAAGGTGCGTCCCCGGTTTTGGCCTTTTGATCCTTTTTGATTCTGCAAGCGCAAGATGCTGTGACCGTAAGCATCTGGGAGGGGTGTAGAATCGGATTTTATCTCGGAGAATTTTGGGACCGATGCGATGTAGTGCCTTAAAAGCGTGCCCCAGGAGCTTAAATCGTGCTCTTTGGCGCACCGGCAGCCAATGGAGTTGTTTCAGGCATTCAGTAGCTGAGCTTAGTCTGCCCTTATTGCAGACCAATTTGGCTGCAGCATTTTGTACTACCTGGAGACGTTTAAACAGGTAGTCTGGCATGCCCACAAACAGGGCATTGCCATAGTCCATTCTGCTAACAAGCAATGCTTGGATGACTGTCCTCCTATTTTCCAAAGGGATCCAGGGAAAAAGCCTTTTAGAAGTTTTAGTAAGGCAAAACTTTTCCCGCAGAGGGTCCGTACGTGATCCTGCATGGAAAGTTTGTCGTCCATGAGGACGCCCAAGTTCTTGGCACACCTCTTGGGCTCTGGAGCGTGTCCTAAAGAGTAGGGCCACCATGAAGCGTCCCAAATGTGGTGGGCTCCACCAAAAGCAGGATCTCAGATTTGTCTGCATTAAGTTTGAGACAGTGATCGGACATCCATACTGCCATTTCAGTAAGGCAGTCGTTAAGCTTGGTCCTTGTGCTCTCATGGTCATTGCCAATGGCTATTGTTAATTGCGTATCATCCGCATATGAGCAAATATCAAAGCCCCATTTAGAGCCAATTTTTGCCAGTGGTGAAACATAAGCATTAAAAAGGGTGGGGCTAAGAGAGGCTCCCTGGGGGACACCACAGCTCAGAATTTTTGGTTTGGATGAAAAAGCGCCCAGTTGTACTGTTTGTTTCCTGTTGCCAAGGAATGAGTTGAGCCATAGGAGTGCTTTGGCATGTATTCCTTTTCCGTGGAGATTGCGAAGTAAGAGCTGATGAGAGACCATGTCGAATGCCGCCGACAGGTCCAATAGGATCAGGGCAACTACCTTGCCCTGATCCAGAAGTGCTCTTATATTGTCAAACACGGCCAGCAGGGTCGTCTCCATGCTATTTGTGGCCCTGAAGCCTGTCTGAGATAGGTCCAGAAGGCCATTAGATTCCAGATAGGCAGACAGCTGTCTGTTGACCATTTTCTCCATTACTTTGGAGAGAAATGGAAGTAGGGATATTGGCCTATAGTTTGCTGGATTTGTCACATCTACACTTGCTTTTTAAGCAGGGGAGTGACTATTGCATGTTTCCAGGCTTCCGGGAATACTGCTGTCTCAAGTGATCTATTGAAGAGCTCCGTGACATAGGGGCAAAGGGTGGGGATAATTTGTGAAAAGATGAAGTGAGGACAAGGGTCGAGGGAGAGCCAGACTTGACTTCCCCATAGTTTTGGCTACTTCATCTTGGGAAAAAGGGACGAAACTACCCAACTGTGCTGTGGTATTAGGAAGAAGATCCGTGTTTACCCATCTGTTGGAATCAGTTGGGGCATTTACGTTAAAAGATAAGTAAATAGAGTTTATTTTGTCTATTAAAAAATCACTGATCATTTCACAACAGTCTGGGGAGGGATGTAAAGTTTGCGACATGCATGCGGGTCTGCATAAGTCGTGTATAATTTTATACAATTCTTTTGCTGAATTCTTGCTTTCAGTTATTCTGTGTGCGAAGTAGGTGCGTTTCGTTCCTTTGATGGCATTGTGGTATTTCTTGAGCATAGATTTGAATAAAAGTTTGTCCGTCTCAGATCTGGACATTCTCCAGTTATGTTCCAGTATTTTACATTGCTTTTTAGATGCTTTAAGTTCAGTCGAATACCATTTTTCTGATACACGTCTGCCCGTAGGCTTAGACCTACGTTTGGGGGCGCAGTGATCTAAGGAATTGTAGATTTCTTTTTCAAGACATGCTACTCCCACATCCGTGGGAGTGAGTCTAACACCTCCAGGCTGTTAGAGGAGAAATGCAGTCGGAAAAGATCGGGCGTGATAGATTTCCAAGCGCGGTAGAATTCATGTGTTGGTACATATGTGGTGGCAGTAACTGCCGGTTGGGTAAAAGAAAAGTAATGAGAGAGTGATCCGTCCAAGTGACAGCTTTAATCTCCTCAATGGTGATGGATGCTATATTGGAGAATAGGAGATCCAGAGTGTGGCCTGCAGAATGAGTGGGTCCCTCAATCCATTGTCTAAGTTGGAGGATCTGCATATCATTGTATAGGTGGTTGACCTCCGTGTGGTCTAGTTTTTCAAAGTGCACATTAAAATCTCCCACCATTAAAAAATGTCTATATTTTAGACAGGCGGGGAAGAGTTGTGTGAGTAAATTAGCACTTAATTCAACATGTTTGTTCGGGGGATTGTAGATTACAGCTCCTCCCAATATGATGTGGTTTCCTCTGGATACTTGGAAAGGAGTATTTCATGCTCCCCTAGCTGTGCTACAGAGAACTGTGAGCAGGTTAGGTAGTCTTTGAATAGGATAGCAAGTCCCCCACCCTTTCTCCCCTGCCTATCTTGTCTCAAGATTTTATACTCTGAGGGTAGGGAGTGGGCAATGTCGGGGCCGTTGTTATCTCCCAGCCAGGTTTCAGTAATAAAAACCATGTCGGGGTGAGACTCATTAATAGTGTCCCAAATTTCAAAAGAATGTTTGGGCACTGATCTAGCATTCATGTATAAACATTTAAGTTTAGCATGGTCCCCGGTATCAATATGTGGCACCACAGCCTTAGGTAGGCTGCACCACTTGCAGTTGAGGCAAGAGAATGGTCCTTCTGCAATTTATGGAGACATCTTTGCGCAAGCGCTGAGCATTGGGGAAGAGAGGTTAGCAACGGCCAACATTGCAGCTCTGGAGTAGGACCGTCTATTTGCCGGCGCCGGGTTAATTGGAGCAGGGGCCCTGGCTTCTGGACCCGGCCGGGTGCGGACGGGCGCAGACGGGCTTGCCTTAGGCGCGCCTTTGGCGCGCCAGCGGCGCGCACGCTGGCACATAGCGCTAAATAGGAAACCGCCGGGAGAGTAACTCCGCCCTCTCTCAGGCGGAAGTGCTCTGCCGGCAGGACAGTAAACTGCACATGACGCCCTCCACTCAATCAGCAACAAGCTGCGGTGGACCAGGGCGGGAATGGCCTGAAAGTGCTGTAGTGCATGCAAAATACGGTAAAACAGCGCGCTTTCAATTCAATACAAAAGATTAAAAGATCGTGTCAGTTTTGTAGATTTAAGATTAAAAATTATTCGTATACAAGCCCCAGTAAAAGAATGAAAGGATCATAGTCCGATTGCAAGTCAGGTTAAAATAGTGACAATTTCTTAAAAAAGTAGCAGTGCAAACAAAGCGACTGGCAGCAGCAGCTTACCACCAACCTCCTAGCGCGCACGCTGGCACATAGCGCTAAATAGGAAACCGCCGGGAGAGTAACTCCGCCCTCTCTCAGGCGGAAGTGCTCTGCCGGCAGGACAGTAAACTGCACGTGACGCCCTCCACTCAATCAGCAACAAGCTGCGGTGGACCAGGGCGGGAATGGCCTGAAAGTGCTGTAGTGCATACAAAATACGGTAAAACAGCGCGCTTTCAATTCAATACAAAAGATTAAAAGATCGTGTCAGTTTTGTAGATTTAAGATTAAAAATTATTCGTATACAAGCCCCAGTAAAAGAATGAAAGGATCATAGTCCGATTGCAAGTCAGGTTAAATAGTGACAATTTCTTAAAAAAGTAGCAGTGCAAACAAAGCGACTGGCAGCAGCAGCTTACCACCAACCTCTAGCGCGCACGCTGGCACATAGCGCTAAATAGGAAACCGCCGGGAGAGTAACTCCGCCCTCTCTCAGGCGGAAGTGCTCTGCCGGCAGGACAGTAAACTGCACGTGACGCCCTCCACTCAATCAGCAACAAGCTGCGGTGGACCAGGGCGGGAATGGCCTGAAAGTGCTGTAGTGCATACAAAATACGGTAAAACCGCGCGCTTTCAATTCAATACAAAAGATTAAAAGATCGTGTCAGTTTTGTAGATTTAAGATTAAAAATTATTCGTATACAAGCCCCTGTAAAAGAATGAAAGGATCATAGTCTGATTGCAAGTCAGGTTAAAATAGTGACAATTTCTTAAAAAGTAGCAGTGCAAACAAAGCGACTGGCAGCAGCAGCTTACCACCAACAAATAAAGATGTTTGTAATGCCTCACCTGGGGAGGCGCATCTTTTTGGTGCATCACCAGGTTTACAAGTACTTGCAAATCTGGGGATGCATCAAAATCCATGGGAGTCCTGTCACATTTTTGTGTATGACTAGGAGCAGGCTAATATAACATGAATAAATTGCATAATGTGATAGATTAGAAAATATAATAAATAACTCGGGTGGCTTTTTTGTATATAACAGGTTCTCTCTGGAGGCCAGCTCACCCCTGAGGTCTCAAGGCCTCCGGTTCCCTACCGTGGATATTCTCCAGGGTTATTGTGGTTTGAAGTTGCATGGGAACACCCACACAACACCCATGGAACGCCTACCCAGGGCAGAGTAACGCAATGCAGCGATTTGTGCTGCGTTGCGTTACTCCAGATTTTTTAAGCCACTCAGGGCCACGCAAAATCGCTTTGAGTGGCTTTAAAAATCTGTCTTAAGGTTTGTGTCGTTCTTTCACCATGTTCCGTGTTGCAAGAGTGACGCAAACGGCCTCATAAATAGACCCAATGGTCTTTAGTTTCAAGGTTTTACAGCGTGAGCACTTTGGAGGTTAATTTCATTCCAGCATGTACCATTTCCATGAGGGCGTCACCCTCATTTGGTAATTCAATATTATGAGATTCATAATAGAATGATGTAAAGAAGAAAATCAAAGCACAATTGAAATGTCTTACGCTGATTGATGGGATAGTTGCCATATTCTGCAGTCAAAGGTTGCTCTGAAAACTTGGAGCTGCATTGGAACTCAATGTTCACAACAGAGTGTGCAGCATAGAAAACTGTTGGATAATCAATGTAATAACCGCAGTACCTGAAAAGGAAATTACAGTTCATAAATAAGGGATACACGTTTCTGGCAAATCCAGAAAATTGTCCATATAGAACTGGCAATGACTCGACTGCATTTTTTTGCAATATGTTTGTACTCACTACAAATCTCTTGCATGATAAGTAAGAATAGGTTAATGGTGGTTTACAATATTTGAAATAATAGTAGTAGCACTGTATGAAAGCTAATCACAAATAACGCATTTATACAAATATGGTTAAATGCTATCTTACCCAGAAAGGAGAGGAATGCCCTAAATATTGATACTGTTTATAAAGGTGGCTTTGATAGTCATAAATGTTTTACCACTGTGCTTATTGAATGCTAAACCGAAACCTAAGTTTATGTAGTCATTGGAAATAAAGCCTACATTATTATAAACTATGAGAATCTTGTATTTTTCATTTTCGATAGTATATTTCTAAACAAAACTCAAAGTTTTTGTCTCTATCATCTGTCTTTAAAGCAGCAAATCTAATGTTTTTTTTCATATAAGAAGCTCTAATGTGGCCTTGCAAAGCCTTCGCATCCTATGCAGATGGAGGGCTTTTACTGTATCTTTGTAGATTCTTACATAGAAAATATCTAAACTACCAAAATAAGGGCCCCATGCTTCAAAGTCCCTCTGTGTTTAAGTTTCTGGCTCTTTTAATCTCCTTTTGGCTCATTTGTATTGTGTGTCTGCTCCCTAATCTCATATTCTACCATCTTTTCCTCACCTGTCATTATCCATTCTCTTCTTCTCTGCTCATATTTACTTCCTCTTATTGCCTTCACATATACTTTTTTTCATAATTTCTCTTTTTTGCATATCACTGTTGGAAAATGGCCCTCTCTGAAGGGCCATCCCAACATTTCTGCCTTCTGCCTTCGTCCTCCTAGTTTTCTGACTTTCTTTTTGTTGGCTTTAGGACTCTGAGCACTTTACCACTGCTGACCAGTGCAAAAGTGCATGTGCTACGCCCCTAAATATGGTGACATTGGAGTATACCCAATTGGCATATTTAGTTTACTTGTAAGTCCCTTGTAAAGTGGTATACCATATACCCAGGGTCCATAAACTAATTATTACTAGTAAGCCTTCAGCAGTGATTGTACCACCCACATAAGTAGCCTGTCAAACCTGTCTCAGGCATTCCACTGCAGAGCCTGTGTGTGCAGTTTACTGCCACTTGACTTGTCATTTAAAACTACTTTCCAAGCCTTAAACCCCCCTTTTATTACATATAAGTCACCCCTGAGGTAAGCCCTTAGTAACTCCAAGGCAAGGTGCCAAGTAAAAGGTAGGACATGAGTGTTCAATCTTTACATATCCTGGTAGTCACAAACACCTAAATTCATTCTTCACTACTCTGAGGTCCACCCCTCTTATAGGGTAGCATTGGGAATTCCTTAATACACTTTTAAGCTATAATTCCTGATCAGACAGGAGTAGCTTTTTCTTGTTACATAGCTTTGGAATGGTAATGGTAAATCCTCCTCACTGGTGAAGTTGAATTTAACATTACTGTTTTAGAAATGCTACTTTTAGAAAGTGGACATTTCTCTGCGCTTACTGCTCTGTGTGCCTGGTAGTTTGTCTCCAATACACGTCTAGGGTGGGTGACAGCTACAATTTGTGCATTCCCTCTGGACTGCTTCAACACAAGAAGGATCGGTGTGTCTGAGTACCTATCTACATACATCTGCATTCTGATGTCCTTGCCTGGGCAGGATGGAAGGGAGGGGATAACACTTCACTTGAATAGGCAGTGTCCTGCCTCCACACAAAGGACTGATTGCCCACCACAGATAGCCTGGCAGACAGGAATAGGTTGAAAGGGATACATTTGCACTTCAGAGAGCTGCTTTGAAGTCACCCCCACATCAACAGCACGTTTGAGTATAAGTACTGGGTCTCTGACCCCCTAAAATTATACACCTCTGGAATTGTAACTGAAGCTTCGCCAGAAGAACTGCTGTGCTGCTTAAAGGACTCAACTGGACTGCTGCTCTGGAAGGCCTGCTTATTTGTTTGTTGCCCTGCTGCCACTGCACTCTGACTATGCTGAAGGAAAGCTGGACTCTGCCTTCCCTCCAGGTGATCTCCAAGGGCTTGTTGGCTTGTCTCCTGTTGCTTGAGACTCAGGGATAGCATAGTCTCTACCATTGCTCCTGTGCCTGGCTCACTGGAAGTGGCCCAGATACTTGCAACACAGATTTTGATACATCTTATTTCTATGTGTAGCAGACCTGGCACATCGACCCGGTTGTGGGAGGAAAAATTGGCGCATTGGCTTGGAACCAGCGCTTTGCCTCCAGAGATATATGCATCGGACAGCGTATCGGCGCCACTGCAGCTTGGTGAGATCGACGTATCCCCTCGACTGCGTGGCAGAATCCAGCGCATCGCTCGACGCCTCTCGACTCCGGAACCCATCTTCTGAACTGACGTATCACCTTCACTATGTGGAGTGGAGAAGATCGATGCATCCTGCGCGACTCAACATCGGCGCACCTCATTGTTTGCGACCAGGAAAGGTACTTTGTTGACCGGGGTCTGTGGGGGTCCTATAGCTGGCTGGTGCTCCATCGCAGTCGGCCTGCATCTATTCCTTTAAAATTAAATATCTCATCTTCTATACATTTGATTTTTGTCATTTTGGTCTTCTTTTGTTTTGAATATAATAATTATTTTTATGAACCTGTGTGGAGTCGTTTTGTGGTGTATTCATTGTGTTGCTGTGTGCGGGTGTTGCACAAATACTTTACATATTGCCTCTTTAGATAATACTGACTGTTCTGTGCTAAGCTACTCGAGAGTGAGCACAGGTTATCTTCTAGTGTGTATCTAGCTTACCCTGACTAGAGTGGTGGTTCCTGCCTGGCCTGGGTGCACACCACAGCCAACCAGGAATCCCAGTTCTAACAATCACTCTCCATCTTTCTTCATGAACTTTCTCATTTCCTTCACGCCCCAATATCTTGAGGATTCCTTGTCACAGTAATCCTTTAATTTTTGGTCAGTGGCTCAAATGTCTCTTCCCATAGGTAGGCTTGGACATCTCTAAACTGGGAACAGTGGTAATAGGTGAAGAATTTAACATCCCGTTGTAAAGACTGAATTAAAGTACACAACACACTTAAGACTGTCCAATTTTAAGACTGCAGGTATTCCATCAGCTTCTCTATTTTCCTTTGATTTGTACATTTTTCTTGGATGTGCTTCATAATGCAAAAGGGCCCTACTCTCCTTGGTAAAGGATCCCCAGGTTTTTGTGTTTTCGAGTATACTCAATTTTATTGGCGTGCTAATGTGGTGGCAGTGGTTACTGTAATAATGCTGCAAGGACTTTCCCACTGTTCATGGTATTGATATAAATGAAATGTATAGAATATAGGAGAATGAGACATATAGGGCCTGATTAGGATGTGGGGCAGACCTCCACCAACAGGCCGTCGGTCCGCCAGACTTACAGATTGTCAGTCCGACCACTGGACTACAATGCTGGCAGTCGGAACGATTTGGGCTGGGTGAAAGACCACCACCTCTGACTGGCTTAAGGAGCTCATTGGGGCGGTGGTAGGAGCCTAATCCCTACAATGGGGGTGGTGCCTGCGGAGGCACAGCCGTAGAGATTAGGATGTCCCTTTCCCTCGGCCTTTACATGGTGGTTCAACTGCCATGTAAAGGCAGCCAGAAAGGGACTTTGGGGGCTCTAGAGGGACCCTGTCCCCTGTGGGCCTCAACTATGGGGTCAGGGGGGCACATGTGGTGCCCCCCAAACATCCATGCACTATGTGCCACATGATGCCTGGCACACGGTGCAAGGATGTTTGAAAACATCCTTTTTTATTGCTGCTTGTGCTGCAGCTCTTTTCTTGGTCTCAGCACAAGCCACAATAGAAAAAGGCATGTGGGTATGTGGGACACAAGCCGTGCCCTTACCTTCTCTGTCCCAGAGGGGCTTTCTGTGGTTGGGTCTAGTGCACAGGGAGGTAGGAGTTCAGAGGGCTTCAGGCCAGTCCGCGCATGCCACACCTTTGGGGGCTGCCAGCCCTGCTCAGCTGCAATCATGCTCACCTATTCTCCACCAAAGCTACATTGTCGGTCGCTGTAGGAGAGGTCTGCTCATTGCCACCTTCCCAACACCCAGCTGGCTGTACCGGAGCACTTGTGAGTGGCAGCTGTCCGTGTAACACCCAAAGAAGCGCGGGCACTAGGTTGATTGCGTGCTCGCTGATCAGGAAACAGGAAAGGAAGTTCATTTTTTTCACTTTCCCAGACACACGAAGAGGGTGCCATGGGAAATGTAGTCCGGATGAGGATTGTGTGTTCCTACGCATGCACACAGATGGAGGACAGCAGGACAGGACTCAGGAGCCCAGTTTGATTGGATTGGTTGGTGCGGCAGTGCCTTAGTAGATGGCAAACTCAGCTCCCTGGGCGGAGGGCAGAGTTTTTTTTCCTGAACTACGTGTTCTAACCGGAGCGTGGAGCTGGAAAACTCCGCAAACTCTGCAAACTCCGCCCACGGAGCGGAGTTCACTGCCCGCCCTTAAAATAAATTTTATATTTATTATTGGTTTTAATTTTATTTGCTTTATTTAATTACTATTTTAATGGTATTATTATTTGATTCACTTTATTGTTGTTTTTGTGGGCAGTAGGGAGGCATATGTATTTATTATAAATGTATTTATTTTGTTTTATAGTTATTAAAACATTTTTGTATTATTACATTTAATTTTTTGAATAACATTTATTTTATTTATTTTTAAAGTACATATTTTTCATTAAATAATGTTTAATATTTTTAAGCTGTTGTGATTAAAATTAGTTTTTAAAATATTAGGATTTAAAATGATACATATAACCCTTCTGAGGTCCAACACTTACCCTGCTTTTGTTTACGTTGGAGTGAGCAATGTCCAACACCTTCCCTACTGTTGCTTAGATTGGAGGGGGAATAGAAAATCTAACCCCTCCAAAGTGTGTGGGAATAGAAATTCTAAGCCCTCCAAATTCCAACACATTCCCTACCGTTGCTTAGATTGAAATGGGAATAGTTAATCTAACCCCTCCAAAGTCTAACTCTTTCCCTACTGTTGCTTAGATTGAAGTGGGAATAGTAAATTTAACCTTTCCAAAGTCAAACACTTGCCCTGTTTATGCTTACATTGGAGTGGAACTAGTGAATCTAATTCCTACAAGGACCAATACTGTCCCTACTGTTGCTAAGGTTGGATTACAAATAGTAAATCCAATGCTCCTAAGTCCAACATTTCCCTACTATTGCTTGGCTTGTAGTGGGAAAGTTAATTTAGACCTTCTATGGGCCAATATTTTCCCTGATTTTGCTTACATTCGTGTGGGAATAGAAAATCTAACCCTTTCAAAAGGCAACACTTTCCCTGATTTTGCTAATCTTGGAGTGGCATTAGTAACTTTAACGCCTCTAAACTCCAACGCTTTCTCAATTTTTGCTAAAATTAGAGTTAGAATATTACGTCTGGCTCCTTTGAAGTCCAGCACTTTTGCTAGTATTTTGACTATTATTATTTTAAAACATTTTTTTATATTTTTCTTATTTATAAAAATGAATTAAAATTTGTAATTTACATTTTATTTTTGTATTTTACATTAATTATATATTTTTATTAAGTGTGATGTATGTTTTTGTGAATATATGTTTGTAAATTGTTATTAATATTGTTTTGTATCTCTAAATAAAATATTTACATATTGTGTTTTTATTTTTGAAAGTATACATACATATTTTTAATATATTTAGTTCATATTAAGACAATTTTATATTAATTGTATTTTTTATATTACATTTCATATATATATATTTATTATATACATTTTTATAATTTTTACGTTTCAGTTATTGCTAATGTTTTTAATGTCAAGTTTTAAAAAATTGCCTGAGTATTGTTTATTTTTTTTAAACGTTTAAATATATTTAAACGTTTAATTTATATTACTAATTCAAAGTATTTATTTTTAATCTATTACCCAATATTATCTAATGATATTAGAGATCCTCTAAAGAGTGACATGTACGGCATCTAGTGCAATTGCCCAAAACACTACTGAATAGTCTATGCAATCTACTGAGGGAAGATGAATGAGATAGTGGTAGCTAAACTGAAGCAACCTAAATTAGCTATTTCTGGAGCTAAACAAGCCACTACACTTTCCACTTTTATTTCCTAATTATTCACCTATATTTTCTTCTCATCTAACTCCGAAATCAGTATATGTTTTCAGCAAGTTTCGTACCAAGAGATCCTAATATTGCAACATTAATTTACAGAATTAACTAACAGCCTTACTACGACTACGGCGGTCCATTGGACCGCCGTAGCCATGTTGACAGTCCATAGACCGCCAGACTGGTGGTCCACCAGCCATATTCAGACTATGGCATTTGGACCGCCACAGAACCACTGCTGCTGCCAAGGATCCATGATCCCTGGCGGTCTTGCAGTGGTGTGAGGCTGATAATATGCTGGAGGTGCCGCTGGGGCACCGCCAAGCATATACTAGTTTCCTCACTGCTACACTTTTCATGGCGGTGAGCCCGCCATGAAAAGTGTGGCAGTGAGGAAACAAAGGGGGCCCTACAAGGTCCCTGTTGCCTCTGCGCCATGGGGTGCAAACAGGGGGTACATTTTGTGACCCCCTGTATGCATGCACCCCAATTCCTGCAGTGCATGGAATTGACAGTCCATGCCCTGCAGGAACTGCCTGTGAGGCTCCCATTGCGGTGCCTATTTCAAAGTCACCGCAGTGGGTCTGCCAGAGAAATGCCTGCCAGAGACTTTAAAAGTCGTACTCTTGCGGGCGGTCTATTTTGGCTTTGATGGTCTCGTAGCAGGGCAGCAGCATGGCGGCCCCGCCCAAGACCGCCAAAGTCAAAATAAGGACCTAAGCCACTTCTAGTTCTATGTTTCTGTTACTCCAAATCAATCTGCCCGCTCATGCTAAGCTACCATTTGAGCGGAATTGCCCTAGTATTCCACATGTATCACCTACCTCAGCCAAAGTGTGGAGAATACAAATGAATATATGTCACCCACAGTTTTAAAGGAGAACCAACCCCATACGTCCACATCAGTGGCCAATAGGGTTTCCATCAGGCCTCCCAAACAACCAGAGGTATTCGTGGTGGTTTAGACTTTGTTTCTCCTACTCACCTATAGATATTTTTCTGGCAATCTCTGGCCATCGTTACTAGTTTGTGGGTAGATCAGATTCAAGCATGCCTGCTAAACAGGGTTCATCAAGTTTGATGGGATGGGATTCTTCAGAGAGGTACTTGAGTTCTTGTGAATGATGTAAAGGAGTTCATTTAGTCATATGTTGCAATTGTGCTACAATATAATACTATTCCCAATTAGGTGCACTGAGGCCTTTAGTCATTGGAAGATGTAATTTGTTCTGTGTAATTCATTTCTGCCATCATTCCATATTTAACTAGTCAATAACATGTCTAACTCTTTAAAGGAATAATGAGGTAGAATCACCAGTAAATTAATAAATTAGTATAACATTTGAGGTAGCATAATCACTTTTGATAGTGATATCCTGTCCATTATGACAATGGCACTTTTTTAATGGCTCCTAATAATTTGGTTCCCCCAATCTGGTCTGGATGTAAGTGGTATATCTGGATCCCCAAATATTTGAAAATCGTATTGACTCTCGTTGACAGGGAGTAATCGAACTGCAGTTGGACGTCAGGTGTATCCCAATGTAGTAGGAGCTGGCAGGACTTTTCCCAATCGACACTGGTGCCTGAAAATATCCCAAACTCCTTCACTAGTCACATTGTTTCCAGTAACAATACCTGTGGGTATTTAACAACAAGAGCATGCCATTAGTATTCAATGAGATCATGGAATGGGTGCCTGATATTTCTATTCTTGTATTTTCGAAAATAACATCCCAAAGACTCCATGGCCAGGGCATACAGAATAAGAAATGGGGGCAACCTTGTCTACTGCCCCTTTCCACCTTCCACTGTAAAGAATAGACATGGCCTGCCTAAAGGTATCTGTTCCAGGAAAGAAGCAACCCTATGTACAGACCACTAGCTTATGTTATGTTATGTTATGTTATAGATATGTTTAGAGCGAAGCGGTTACCCGAGGGTATCCTGGCGCTAGTCACTTCTCCTTAGGCAGAAACGGAGGACAGGAGTTTTACTTATCAAAAAGCCAGGCTTTTAATAAGTAAAACTCCTGTCCTCCGTTTCTGCCTAAGGAGAAGTGACTAGCGCCAGGACACCCTCGGGTAACCGCTGCGCTCTAAAAATATCTATAACATAACATAAGCTAGTGGTCTGTACAGAGGGTTGCTTCTTTCCTTAACTTTGTTAGGTGGTGATGACTTTGAATGCTGCAGGGCAATTCAAAAGGTACTATACTCACATACCTGCTCTAGAAGGGAGCAACCCATCGCTACTTTGCGATGGTCATATTGCTATCAATGTAATTAAGATGTGTTAGAAATAGGATCTCTAGTTGGCAGTGGTTTGCACCTTGTCCAAGTAGGGACCCTCACTCTAGTCAAGGTAAGTAAGTTGCACCCTCAGAATAACCCGTGCTCACCCTCTTGGTAGCTTAGCAATAGCTGTCAGGCTTATCTCAGAGGCAATATGTAAAGTATTTGTACACACACACACACACACACACAGGCACACACACACACACACACGCATGCACACACACACACACACACATACACACACAGTAACAGTGAAAACTCTACAAAAGGAGTACACACCAGTTTAGAAATATATCCAATATTTATCTGAATAAAACAAGACCAAAACGACAAAAATCCAACATGCACAAGTCAAGATATCACTTTTAAAAGATTAAAGCAAGTTTAGTACATAGAAATCAATGGATGCGCTTAATCAGGACAAAGTACTTTATATGCTTCAAAAAGCAAGGACAATGCGAGCTGCAGGTGAGGTGAAGCATCGAAAAAGCAGGTGATGAGTCGGTTCCTTACTGATACAGGGGAGGTCATGCGCCGGTTCCTTACTGCTAGGCAGGGGATGTGATGCGTCGGTTACTTACTGCTGCAGAGGAGGTGATGCATGAGTTGTGGACAAGATGCATTGGTTCCTTACTGCTGCAGGGAAGGTGATGCATTGGTTGCGTCAGTTCCTTACTGCTGTGCAGTGTCAATGAAGAGATCGGCACTCAGGGACAATGCGTTGAAAGTCTAGTCACAGTGTGTTGATTCCACAGAGATGAAGCAGGTGCTGTGTTGGAATCAGAGCGGTGCGTCACGGACTTTGGTGATGCAGTGCTCAAAACTCACACAGCAGCGGTTCTTCTGATGCACTGCAATGGAAATCTAGGGCCGTCAAGCGGGGGCCACGCTCCGGTGCTGGCAGCGGTGATGCATCGAGTTTTGCAGCGATGTGCCGGTACGGAATGACGCTGGGTGTCAACGCGTGGATTATCTTCTTGAGATCACCAGAACTCACTCCCAAGGGCCCAGGAGCTGGATTTGTCAGCAGCAAGCAGTAGGCCAACACAGCAAAGCAAACAGCAATGTGGCAGTCCCTCCTGGCAGAGTATCCAGCTCTTCTTCCTGGAAGAATGTCCTCAACCCAGAAGTGTTCTGAGTGTATGGGGTCACAGGTCCGGTACTTATACCCATTTTAGCTTTTGAACCAGGCAAACTTTAAAGGACAGTCTTTGTAGTGCACAAGACCCTGCCTTTCCCTGCCCTGGTTCCAGATACACTCCAGGGGGTGAAGACTTCTTTGTGTGAGGAGAGGCACAGCCCAATTCAGATGTCATTGTCAACTCCTCCCACCACTCTAGCTCAGGAAGATCCATCAGCCTGGTGATGGGCCATCAGGATATGCAAGGCACACCTCAGCTCCATTTATGTGACTGTCTAGAGTGAATGCACAAACAGCCCAACTGTCACCCTAACCCAGATGTGTATTCAGAGACAGGCAGAGGCACAGAAATGTCAGAGTCAGAAAATGCCCAGTTTCTAACAGTGGCATTTTCAGACCTGCAACTTAAAAACCAACTTCACCAAAAGATGTATTTTTTAATTGTGAGTCCAGAGACCCGAAACTCCAATTTTCTATCAGCTCCCAATTGGAAGATACACTTGTAAGACGTTACAAGGCAGCTCCAATGCTAACCTATGGGAGACATTGCTGCAGTGAAAAACAAAAGTTACAAATTAGCAGTTTTCACTACCAGGCCATGTAAAACACAACAGTACATGTCCTACCTTTTAAATACACTGCACCACTGCCCAGGGGGCTACCTTGGGACTACCTTAGGGGTGCCTTACATGTAATAAAAGGGAAGGTGTGGGCCTGGCAAGTGGGTGCACTTGCCAGGTCACCATTGCAGTTTAAAACTGCACCCACAGACACTGCAGTGGCAGGCCTGAGACATGTTTGCAGGGCTACTCATGTGGGTTGCAGAATCAGTGCTGCAGGCCCACTAGTAGCATTTGGTTTACAGGCCTTTGGCACACATGGTGCACTGTACTAGGAACTTACTAGTAAATCAAATATGCCAGTCATGGAGAAACCAAATATCATTACATTTTAGACAGGAAGCACTTGCACTTTAGCACTGGTCAGCAGGAATAAAGTGCCCAGAGTCCAAAATCAGCAAAAAAGAAATGCAGCACACAGTCAAAAACAGGAGGTCAGAGGCAAAAAGACAGGAGAAACCACGGCAAAAGATGCCAGGTCTAACAAGATGTTTGTGAGGTTCATGAGTTTTGTTGACTCCCCTATATAGAGCTTCTGGTATAGATTACTTATTTGTTCCAGTCCAGTGCTGTAATGCCAAGCAGTGCAGCACACAAGGGATGTAGCTCATCTTGCAATGCAGTCGGGATGGAATCTCTATCCATCCCAACCCTTCACCTTTTTATGTAAGCAGAATACTGTTTTGTTCCATCCTCTCCCCCTTCCTAGTCGTCTAACTATCTGGCCCAGTTTCAACTAGGGACGGGCAGTAAATAGATTCCGCTCTGCCAGCGGAGTTCACTGAGTTTTTCCGCTCCGCTTGGAGCACGGAGTTTGGCAAAATCTCTGCCAACCACGGCGTGGCATAGTGTATCGGCATCCATCCCCAGTGAGATGCATTTTCAATGCCCCCTATTATTACCAGAATGGTAGTTGGCGAGTAGCCTATAGTCCAAACTGAAGCTAGACACTGACTTTGCCCCAAAGCAGTGTCTATGGCACCATCTGCCTCAGAGAGCGACCTGGACTGTAACTATGTCACCTCATGAGTAAGTCACTTCCTGTATCCTTCTCTGTCCCATTCTCCCTAGTGTCGGCCTGGGGTCAGGCCCATAGTGTGGTCCTGTGCTAGCAGCAGAGAGGTACTCGTGTGAGGAGGGCGTAGGCCGGTCACCCTCTCTGGTTGGGCGTCTCTGACAACCCACCATTGGCTCGCACTGCAGCCACTACGAAACTGGTGAGTCTGACGTGCGGGTGTTCACCCTAAGGAATTAAACATTTGAAAACACTGCTATAAGGGTGGTCTGAATAATATCCCTTATCACAACTGCTCTGAGGGCAAACTGTTATGGTACAGTAACACTCTGCTATGAATGTACTTAGATGCATTGCACCCAGATGAGTTTGTTATGCTTTAGTTACTTGGATTATTCTAAATTCACAGCAATGGTTTGCAGTCTCAAAACAGGCCTGTGGTGACATGGAGTGAGGTTGATAGGTTTCACTATTTTTCTGTTTCTGTAGTTTGTATTTTGCCTAATACCAGACGAGTCTCTGTTAGATGTGTGCTTCAGTAGGAATAAAATGCTGCAGGTGTGTTTCCGAGGACCCACTGCTTCCTTCTTGATGTCAACTTCATACTTGTGGTACGTACTTTGTCCACTCTCTGTTCAGCAGCGCGTGTCATTCAAAATGTGGCAGAGATAATAAACGTTATTCACTATGGAGGGGCAAGAAGCTTTTTTCCAAATTTTCATTTTGTCAATATTGAAATGATTTCAATTTAGAAGTACTTGATTGCACTTAAAACATGATAGTAATTATCATTTAGCGCCATTTTGTGGGAGGGAAAGCAAGAGACTGTGTATTACACAACTTGTAAACCTCAGAATTGTGCTACAGAATTGGCATGAACCAAGAAATGGGTAGAGGCAAGTTTCACCAGTTGCTTTCATCTAGATTCTAATGCTATGTCATTCACGTTGTAAAGGGTTTACTGTTTTTATCGACATGTCTCCTTTAAAGCACAACTTGTGAACTTGTATCACCGTGCAACTGAATGCAATAGAAATAGCAGGTCTTTCTTGTTAAACAGTGGAGCACATTATTACCTACTGCAAGATGTACAGAATTGCCATCTAAACAACTCATGGTTTTAAAGCGGGACCCGTGCGAATCAGCGGCGATATCATTTCTGACACTGCTGCAGCCTGAGATTATCTGAATGAAAAGTGCTTCAGATCAAATACATAACTTCACAAGGTGGGCAGAACTCCCCAGAATCAAGCTGAGTTTTTATGTGACTCCGCAAAATTGCATGGAATACAACTCCGCGAGTTCCGTGTACCCCTAGTTTCAACCCCCTCAGCAAATTAATTTGGTGGACTATAAATCAAGTCACAATCTAACAACTTATATCAGAGAGGAGAACTATTTGTCCCTCATGCAGGTAACCAAGAGCTGATCATGGTACCAATTGGGCTTCCCTGTGGCCAGAGTGATGAGCGGTGATCGCTAATTATGGTCTTTCATCTTAGATACTAAAGCTTCACATACACAATCTAACACAAGAGAAAATATATATTACAATGGGGAATGTACTTGCTGTGTATCATATGCATGTACCCTTATTTTCCATATAAACTTTACCAGAACCCGTTATAGGGTAAATGCGGCACAGCTACCTGCATTTAAGACTCAACAGGTGACTTTATGGATAATGGCATTCATTATAACTTATGTGGCACAACTAGCATGTGCATGTTCATCTTTATTAGATGACAATGTTTGAGGCCATCATGGTAACTGTTCATACCTTTCTATTTCAATGGTTTCTCCATCTGTGTCATCTTCATGTGACAATTCTTTGCCACTGGAATTGCTTGCTTTCATGGAGTATCTAGATTCTCTAAGGCTTCTGTAGCTGTGTCTACCACCCACTGATCAGCCAGCATCCAATTGAGAAAGGGCCCTCTAGACTTTCTGCTTTTCCTTCCTGGACTTTTGCATGGATGTGATTGAGAACCAGTTTATGGAGGCCTTTGTTAATCACCCCTTTATCCTCCCTGATGATCCAACCACTCCAGACTGCTGAAGGGTCAGTAACACAACTGGTTATTCCTCCAAGGATCCCTTTATGTTTGGCCAGGAACAGTAACTTGTATCAGATCTGCATTTTGGTGTTTCTTCTATATTTCAGTGAATGATCCATGTTCTGATTGCACTGCTGATGTGTAGCCCTAGAACATCAAATCATCTGCATTGTCGATTTTAAAGGGGTCATGTGCCCTGACGTGTGATAGTATAACATCTTGGCTGTGGTAATTGAGCAATTTTGTGATTATTGATTTTTGTGATATCCCAGTTGGTCATTGAAGAACTGGAGCTCAATGCACCTCCTTAATTGGAAAACAAATTTAGTCAGGTTATGTGGGACAACAGTAAAGGTAAGCCAGTTTTATAAGAACTGTGAAGTGTCTTTACCTTCAGCTCATTCTGACAGACCAATGATATGGATATTACTTCTGTAGGCATGACCTTTAGCATCATCTATGCTGAATTCCAGAAAGTGCAGCCTCTCACATAGGTCATACATTTCTTTATGAGTTATCCTACTCAAGGTCCCAGTTTTGCTAATTCCTGTGCTGTCTTTCCAAATCTGACAACGATTTTCCCATTGATCAGTACAGAGGAATGCAACATCCAGTGTTGCTGTGTCTATTTTTGCTTCCAATTACACACTTGTTTCCAGGGTGACATCCCGGGTGCGGTCCAGGCATTATGAGGAATTGGCACCTATCCCAATTGCGAGCAGCTCTGTAATACTGCTCCAGCAGAGTTTGTTGGTTGGGTTTCTTAGGCATCAGTGTCTGTTTTATCATTTGGTTTCTGCCCATTTCCAGATCGTATCAGGAATCGAAGACCTCTAGCTCCAGTCCTTTGTGGCTAGGGTTTGTGATTTGATGGTTGCTGTGGTCATCACATTAAATGTCTTGAGTGTCAGTGTTGTGTTACTGTTCCTCACATTTGAGATGACTAGTTGATAGGTGCAGGTCTCCTTGGTGCACTTTATAAGGCGAGGACTCCTGTTACACCACACCAGCACCTCTCTATACCCTCACTGCATGTTATATTCACTCTTAATGATGTGTGGTCACTTGGGTCACACTGTGGCAGGATAGTGGGCTGGACGAGAAGGAAATCACCAGTATTTGTGCAATGGTATAAAGCAAATCTTGGCCAAAGTGTGCGGGATGCTGGGTGAGGGTTGAGGCCCTTACAGCTGTCTACCCTCCATGCTGCAACTTACATCAATAATCCAACTGTGGGCTCCAGGTGCCCCTGCAACCAGCCCGGGCTCATGCTGTCCAAAACTCCTCCTGTGTCTCCAGTGAGGCAAGACCCCCCAGATACAAGCAAATCCAGCTGTCCCAGTCATCGAACCCAGCAGCCAGAGGGTCCTCCAGACGTTTCAACTATGGTGCTTCAAATCTAAGACCCACAGATGCCATTTTATTTACATGGATGCCATGCTCCAAATCAGGCCTCACTCTCATGCAGATACCTCTGGACTTTGGTCATGCTATGGAGTGTTATCAATCTCAGATGATGGAGGACAAGTAACCCTTTCACGGCATCCTCATTTCAGGTGGTGATTGCTGAGTGTTGGGTAGGATTTTGTTGGATATCAAGAAACAGGGAAGCCGAAGACCCAGGAATTATATCTCGCCAGTCACGTCTCGTGCTTGTTGTTATATTTAGTAGGTGTTTTCACTGTCTTGCTGCCTAATAAATTCATATGAATGCAAATGTAGGCTCCTGAGGTGGGTCCCCCCTGGGTGTTCACTCCCTGGATGCTTCAAGCGAGTGGTACAGTCCAGGTCCAGGGACTAACAAGATTGGCCAGGTCAGGGGTGGGTGTTTCTTAGTAGCAGTTAGGGCTCGAAGTAACTAGAGCACAGTTCAAAGTGCGGTTCTGTGGTCCTGCTGGTAGCCTAGGGTAATATTCCTGTCATCTTTGGGCGGTAAGGTATTTTGGCCACTGGGACAGATAAGGAGGCACGATTATGTTAGTAAAGAGTGAGGCAGTCAGGAAGGCTTTAATGGTCCTCTGCACTATGGGCATAGAAGATAAAATCTTGGGTTTCATCTCAAGTGTGGGTTGGCTTTTCTAGACCCAAAAGGGAGGCAGTAAGTTACGGTCACAGTTGAAGAGTCAGGCCGGCTCATCGAGTGCTCATTATTTTCACAAGAAAAACATCCCTCACTGGCCCGTTTTTATATCATTTATTGTGTAGAAGGGATTGTTTTCATGTGTAGGATTTTTCATTTATTGAGCCCGAACCCATCAAGGACAAGCAGGCCTGCCGTCTTTCTGACCTCTATAGGAATCCGATAAAAGGTCCATTCGCATGCAACTCAAGGTTGCCCCACCCCTACATCCTTTGAAGACCCTTTAAGATGGTTTCAAGCTGCCACTAATTCCTCGGTCAAAACGTCGACGATATCTATTGTCTGAACTAAAGCAATAATCCCCCTTGGACTTTTAAGATATTTCTAGAAGCCAGAGTGCTAAGGATTTGGACATTCATTATTTTGGGCAGACAGCTTGTAGGCTGCTCTAGCACAACATTTTGTTGTATTCTATGTGTACAGTCACTTCATGCTTCACATGGTCACTCTGCACAAGCACCTTTATCACATTATTCCCACTAATTGGAGCAACCTTAATTCTACTGTACATAGATATCTTCCTGTACTCCCAATTAAAAAATACATGCATTTTGTAAGCAAGTATTTCTCACTGGTTGTGTTTCTGTTCTTTTGTGTTGTTGAGTTGTTCTTTATTTGACCCTTAATTCATAGTGGTCTTATATGGTAATAGTTCACCAACAGAATTTTTGTTGTTTATACTAATTGCTACCCAGATCCTGAGGTTCACTGGGTCACCCCATTAGAAAATAATGAGGAGTGGGGTAGCAGCAGCTATATTTGCCTGCTTACTCCTTAAGCTAAGGAAAAATAAAGGAAGAGGAGGTATTGGCAAGTGCCTCCTTGGCTGGGGGAGAAGCGATGTTGGCAATCGAAACTGAGAGTATCTTCCAGAGGCGGCTTGTGTTGAAGAGTCATTCTGGGTTGTTGTTGAAGAGACACAGTGTCGCTACGGGGGGAGAGGCCAGCCAGCATTTGACACAATTTCACACTAGGGCTGAATCAGCCTTGCCTGTGCCAGCCGCGGTGTGGAACACAGAGCAGGGGATTGCGTGATGATGCAACCTCGGTTGTTACTGAAAGCCAGGAGATGGTGCCAATATTGTCACGTGAGGACACAGCCCCTGGTGTAAGGGAGACCTAAAATGTGGCACTGCAGCAGGAGGTCGGCAGCAGAGCGCTGTTTCTAAGTGTAGTTGAACACCGGAGCCTTTACTACTGAACCAGCTAAAGTGGTAAGAAAGGAAGCAATGGGGGCCAAACGCTGTTTTGAACAGCCAGGTGACAAAAGCAGTGAGGCAATGAAAATTGTGACACACAGTGAGCTGAAGGTCGTTTATCTCAGCATTGATAAAGACAGTGTTTTTTCAGTTTTCCCAGCTAAGACAGAAAGTCCTTTACCTAAGAGGAGAGATGGATTTCTGGTTAAAGCAGATGCAGGAAGGAGTGAGCATTTCTTGAAGGGGGAGCATGGTGGGAAGTGGTTGTGAATGCCAGATGACAAAGTGCACAGTAGAGAAATTAAGGAGAGAGTAGTGCCAGGGAACTGGACCACAGCTTGCTCACATTGGGTCAAACCTTGTACAAGAGGCCAGGCAAGGTGAACTGCAACTGGCCTGGTTGGAAGCAGCCTAATCACATCAGACTGAAGAGAGGGAGAGGTTCACAGCAACCAAATGACATCATGGGAAGAGGAGACTTCTGTGCATTGTGCCAAAAAGCAAAAGATTGAATTGTGATTGTTTGATGGTGGTGTGGGTGATGGTGAACATCTTGGGGTGAGCAGAAGGGTTGGAGATGAGTGGGGGCATGAAGATGTGATGGATTTGGATTGCCAGGAGGAGGAAGGTGAGCTGGTAGATAAAGAGATTCCAAGTTGGCGAGAGGCAGATACACAAGGGAGAGTGGGACAATTGGAAAGGAGGGTGACTAATGTGTCAGAAAAGAGAACCATTTTACAGACAAAAAAACCATAACAAGAGTGTGAGAGTGACAAAGAGAGGTGGAGACAGCCAAGAGATGACATGGGAACGTATGGGACGAGAAGCTCAGCTGCCCAACAGGGATTAGATATAGATGAGAAAGGCTGGTTGTTTGTTGGGATGGGGGGAACAGAAAAAGAGTGGTTATGACTGTTGAGAAAGGTGTGGGCTGGATTTCATGAATAAACAAGGTGGGACAGAGGTCGATTTGGAGGCCAATGTGGCGTGGGAACAGCAAAAGAACACAGCAGAAGAGAATGAGAAAAATGAACATGGTGATAAATTAGACACCAGCATAAAGCGAAGTGACTGGAAAAAAAAGATGGAGAAGAAAAGCGGAGTCAGGTGGGGTAAAGAAGTTGCCTTATATGGGAGTAGCTATCCCTTTTGTGGCACACTTAGCCTTGGCTACGAAAGAACAGATATGGAAGGGGGAATTCATTGATGTGTATACATTACTGCACAGGGAGGTGCAGTCAAAGGAAGGATATAAAGAAGAGGTGTGGTAACTAGCCAAGCCTCCTCTTGGCTATATTGACTCATGGGCTTCGGCTTTTCTTATTTATGTAAGTGTCTGTTGTAAGAAGTTTCCCATATAGGTTGGTATCTATTTTTAAATATATAGACATGATTAGGAAGGTGCAGGTGGATCTTAGGGAAATCGCATGGCTGCACAATGATAGGGAATTTAGAGCCAGACTGGGGTTTAAACCAGACAAACCCTGGGGGGATAAAGCGTTGTGGCAACCCGCACCAGTGCTGCATACAGCCAGTGGTTCGGTAGTACAATACATTCCTTTTCTGGAATGTCCCACCCATGCATGGGGAAGGTGACGGGCGTTAATCGGGGAGAATGTTCAATAGGGGCTGCTGTGTGAGACACCCAAGGCATCAAGACGAGTGTGCCAAGTGTGGGGGAAAACACCTGATGTTACAATGTTTAGGAGAGCGGGCAAACTTTGTACAAATTGGTCGAGGAAGGGACGGGGGGGGTCAGCAACAGCCTGGTTACAAGGGTTTTACATCAATTAAGATGACTAAGTTGAGGTTCTGGCTAGCTTTTTACATAGACAGAGACACTACCAGAACGTTAGAGTGATGTTTTCAGGAAGGGTTCAGGTTGGGTTATCAAGGGCCTAGACAGAGGAGGTTTGCAGGCAAATTGGAACGAGCAAACAAGTTGTGAGGGAGAAGTTGTTAAAAGAGGTTGGGAAGCGGAGGATGGCAGGCCCATTCAATTTTTGGCCGCTGCAGAACCTTATGGTATCACCTTTGGGAGTAGTTGCCAAGAGAGCTGAAGGGGAAATCCAGATGACTTATCACTTGTCATGGCCTGAAGTTTTGTCTGTGAATAATTTCATTGCTAGAGAAGACACAGCAGTGCAGTTTGCATCAGTTGATGTTGCCATTGAGTTGGTGCGGAGATGTGGTGAAGGTACAGATGTGGCAAAATGTGATATAAAGGCAGCTTTTGGTGTGCTTTCAGTACATCTAGTGCATTTGGGAATACAGTTTAAAGGCTATATATACGTAGACAAGGTGTAATCAATGGGCCGTGCAATACTGTGTAAATTGTTTGAATCGTTTAGGCACTTTTTCGCAATGTTGTTTCACAATACGGTCAGGCCATGGTGAAACATTATTTGGATGACTTCTTGTTTCTTTGGGCAGCAGTCTCAGGGGCATGTGGCACAGCACTGAAGGATTTGAAGGAGTGGTGGAGAACTTAGGCGTACCATTGGCATCAGAAAAAACTGTGGGGCCCCGTCCAAAGTTGGCTTGTCTGAGCATTCAGACTTGAGATGGAAGCGATAAAAACAATAAATTGTTGCATTGTTGGAAGATGCTGTAGCATTTCCAAAGTTATTACTGTGTCAGGTACAGCTTCTGCTCTAGCATCTAAACTTTGATTGTAGAGTGGTGAGAGCAGGTAGAGCCTTTTGCAGAAGGCTAGGTTTTACAATATCCAGTGAAAAGCTCCTGCATCACAGGGGGAAAAAAATCAACTGTGCTGCAGGCTGATCTGGAAGTCTGAATGTTGTTTCTGAGAATCTTTCAGGGAGAGACAATGTGGTCTCTTGGATTTTGTATGGCCGATTCATGTCTTCTCAGATGCAGCAGGCTTAGGTAGATTTGGGCTTTTAAAGATGGAATTTGGTGCTCGGAAAGGTGGCTAAGCAGGGGGGAGCAGGTGGGGAGGACAACTGCTTTCATGGAGTTCTTTCCATCTTTAGTAGCAATTTCCTTGTGGGGTAAGGAGCTAGCAAACAAGACAGTGACTTTTAATGTAGACAATGAAACACCTGTGGCATTTGTCAATGGACAGAAAGAGAATGACAAGAAATTTCTGAAGTTGCTACATCCCTTCATGCTTGATTGCTTGATGTACAACATTATGTTTAGAGCGAAGCACGTGCCAGGTAGGGACGATAACTTACAGATGCATCGTGTCGCCCACAGTGGCAGAGATTCAATGGTTTGGCATCTGGAGTGGGCGTATAGAAGACTGAGGTACCGGAGGAAGTTTGGGAGCTGGGAGACTGAGGAGTCTGGGGTTGGTAGAGAATTTGCACACAGAAACATCCAGATTAACCTGCAGAAGAGCCTGGGAAGAGTTTGTGTGAATAGGTACAGTTAAAAGAGGCCAAGATTGGAGGGGTCTGGAAGAAAGAAGGGAGGATGCAATACGTTTTATCATGAACAATATCGAAAAAGGTGTTCACGCTACAACAATTGCAGGGAAATGTTCAAGGCTTAGCTCTTACAACAATTTGTTTTGGAAGATATGAGACCACAGCAGGAGAAATGGGAAACAGAATGTTGCAAGGTTGGACAAAGGAGAAAAGACAAAAGAGTAGGTAAGGGAGCCCATAACCATGCAGAGATTGGTTGGATTGGTGCGAGGCTTGCAAGAGATCTATCATTCCAAGTTTGAGGTACTGTAGTTCAAATTATGTATGTTATGATTATTTTTTGATGCATTTCGGATTTCGGAGTTTTTGGGGACGGACAGAGATAAAAGCATTAAGGTGGAAGAGGTGGTGCGGAGGAAAGGAAATTGCATTGAACTCTTCAAAAGTCAAAGGGGAAAGGAAAAGGGGCAAAAGCAGTGTTGAGCAGGATTGGGGGACTGTATACCTGGGGGAGATTGACTGGAGTTCAAAGGGCCTGGCGAGGCAAGGTTTGACATGTTTTTTTGTCACCAAGATAGGAAAGTGTTACTGGCATCACAAGTCCTAGGAACAATGAGAAAAGTTCAGGCTAAAAACGGTGAGAAGGCAACAAATTTTGGTACGCATTCGTTTCGTACTAGAACAGCATCTGAGGCTAACAGGGTGGGGTTTTCAATGAAGGATATAATGCAACTGGGAAGGTGGTCATCAGGATGTTGCTTGACATATATTAGCCACATTGAGGACATTCATTGATTATGTGTTTAATTTGTTTTTTCTCTTTTGTTTCCAGGTTGTGTGGCAGGACCGAGTGTTGTGTTGTTTCGGTTCTGGATTGTTGGGCACTCCTTCATCAAATGGGTGACGAAACAAGCAGAAAATTTGCCTTTTGGAAAAATTGTGGGTTTTCCAGCCACTGAAATGAAAATTGATTGATAGGACAGAGGGGGTATGAAGTGGGGGCAATTGTTGCCCTGGCTTTCTAACCTAGTGACTGTGAGACACTGTCCAGATGTGTTAATCATTCACTTAGGTGAGAACAATTTGGTGCAACTGTCAAAAAATGGTATGATAAAAGCCACGAAAAGAGATTTGGAAGTGATTGGAAGGTTGTGGTCAGGCACTTATATTTTTTTCGACAGCACTTGTTGCAAGGAGAGTCTGGAGTGGGGCTGTTAAGTAAAATGTGGTTGAAACAGCCCAGTGTAAGGTAAACTGGGAAATGCACTGTTTCTGACAGCATGGGGAAATAGGAGTGATTGAACATAATGACATTAAGAAGGAAGGTTTTTACACTATTTTGCCAAGATGGAGAGCATTTGTCCTTTTTGGATAACAAGTTTTACCTATTGGAGTTGAAGGCCCAGTTGGCAAAGAAACTAGGGGTGCGTAGATGCCGGTAACATACACACAGGTTGCTTGGAGACAGCCTGACTGGGGTGACTTTGTGTGGTTAGCAGGCTGTTGGGGCAACAGCCAGTACTTAATGTCAGAGGTACAGCGAAAAGGGCAGAGGAAGCCTGTTCACGGTTTTTCCCGAGTGATAGACAAGTGTAGGGCTCACTCATTAGACCGAAAGGGCTGTGGCCTTGTCAGGGGGGGACTTGGCAGATGGAGTACAGAGAAGGGGTGCTTGGGTCAGGTATGAAAGGAGGATGAATGACATCGAAAGGGGCATGGTGCTGAATGGTTGATGTTTTGTTTGGGGGTTTGCACAATTTTAGAGGGAGTTTTAAGTGTAAGTGGGGATAGGTTGATGAATTGTATTAGTGAGGAAGGGTTGATTATTATGTTATGGTGAATTTAAAGTTTCAGCTTTATACCTGCACCAATAAAGTGGCCTTTTGTCTCTTTATTTTGGACTGCCCATTCTACGCCGTTTCGCCTAAAGATAGACATACATTTACCCCATCCATATTCGTTTTTGGCTTTTTTTTTACCGATTTTCGTTCAACAAGGCAAAATCCCCAAACTACTTTTTGTTAAGATTGGCATAGATTGAGCAAAAGAGGAAAAAGTTAGGGCTTGAAGTAGTTTCTCTTACAATGGAGTTAGTTAATAACTTTAAGAAGAGGAATAATATTGCTCACTCCTTGGTCTAGAATGAATGTGAAACATATGGATTGATAGAAAAGTTATCTAAATTTCCCACTAAAACAGAGTGTATTCAATCGTGGCTAATCACCCTGCAGTAAATCTTAATCCATTATATATAAACTTCAACTTCTTGTGAATTGACCATGGACATTTAGAGTGGCATCACGTGTGAAGTGTATGTGTGATCCTTAAAACCTTCGGCAATTATTACATAATTTGCTCATGGAAAGCTGAATCTTTTATTATTTGAGGCAAAAAGACCAGTTTATACAGATAAATTACTGGGATAATTTTATACTGCATTTTCGAGCTCATGTGTTGACATCAACAAGTGAGTTATGTCATGGTGTCTCTGGTGTGACTCACTCACTTATTGCAGCCCTGACAAGTACCACGCATCAGGCGTTAGACTAACACATTTTAGTGCAGGTGGCCACATCACCGCACTAATATGCATTAGTCACGCATATAGAGCTCCCTGATACACTGCAGGAATCATGAGGCGCTCCATAGGCAGCCCCGTGCATGACGCAGTATCTGTGCAATGCTGTGCGCCTCAGCTCTGCCAGGCAATTTAGCCTGTCGGCGCGCCTGGGAAAATTGTTGCTATGGTGACCAAGGGCCATAAGCTACATTGTTTCAATTACTATGCTGAGCAGACAAAACAAATTCTACTCACTTTGACAGCCCTGCCCAGCCTCTCTAAAACACACATAGCAGTCTGCTGGATCATCCATGCGGGCGGGATAGTTGCAAGTTTGGCTACATTCTTTCCCAGGCGGGCCGCAGCAGGCAAGACCAGATTGTTTTTCCGTCCTGACCTGTACTACAACCGCGCCGGCCGAGACATCTAGTTGGGGTGCCATGAAATGAGTGCAACCCCTGATAGCATGCAGGTGGTTGCAGTGCTTAATGCGTGCATGTCAGAGTTAACACCAGTCGCGGGGGTATCACATTAGGACACTCCCAGCTCTCTACGCCTGGCCCCCAGCCGGCCTGTGCAGCAGGCGAAGTGCACTACTGTACCATCCAGCCAGACACAGCTAACAAAGCCGAGGAGAGCTGTGTGTTGAACTTTCAAAGAGCATATAATTGTGCTGAATTAACATGCATTTTACGTTGTAGAAAAGACTGAAAATTCTTTGGCAGGCTCAGCTCACTGTGCGGCCTTTAGCCTTGGAGATAACAAAGGAATGCTTTCCTCCCTGCTCTGTTTCCTACCGTCTCCCATGAGAAGACACGTCTTCAATGAAAGACCTTGTTAAAATTTACGCCGGTTTCCGTCCATGAAGGCATGTTGCAAACTTTTATCTCTATGTAATTTGTTTAAACAAAGCTTACTTCACTTTAAAACGTGGAGTGAAAAGTGCAAAGCACACATCTTTCTTATAATATGTATTAATTAATTAACCATGCACCAACACTACACGTGGGGCAAACGCATTTTGCATGAAAAGCTATCTAAAACATTAGAGCATGTTGCTATGAGTGTGTATTAACTGTTTGCGCTTTGAAAATTTGCACTAGTGCATGTTCATGCTATGTTGAACATTGCACATTTTGCATGTTGTGCATGAATAATAGAAAAGCTGCTTTAAATTAATAGCTTTCGCTAGGTAATAATTAATACAGGGTATTAGAATGGTGGGAGGTGAACATAATGGGCTTTACTTCATCAATTAATATTCTTTTTTGTTTGTTTTGATTTAGTATACATTTGGGCCCACAATAATATGGCTGCCTAAGAATCCAGCATGGCTGAGAATTGTTAGCAGTGTGCTGAATGGGAGACGCATGCGCAGAAGAATGTGCCAGCTGCATGAACTGCCAAGTGCCTCAAGTGAAGACACATAGGTCAAGGCCACAATGATCTGCACACTCCTGTCACCGTGCCAACGTACCAGTGTTTGTGCGATCCCTGTGTGCGATGTGAAAGCGAGACAGAAAATAGATTGATACATTTTGTCGCTTAAGATGTTGCAAGAGATGTTCTTATTGATGCATGTTATGTATATTGTTCTTAGCATTAAGCCCCTATTGTTAGAACCGGTATGGGTTGGACTTGCGATGAGAACAGGATGATGAGACCCCTATGTCATCTGTGCCAACCAATCACAGTGCGAGTTTCTACTAAAACTGCAACATTGTTAGTGTAGTCAGCCAAGAATAAGGGTATAAATAATGACCCCTTAGGGGCGTGTCAGAGCAGATCTGACCAGACATCATTCGGGTTAGTTACGTGAACGTCTCGGGTGCAGACTGGGTGGAGATTACGTCCGAGGAGACACAGAGAATGAAATGAAATGAAATGAAATAAGGGATTTATAAAGCGCACGGATACTCACATAGAGTGTCCCGGCGCTAATCTCTAAAACCAACAGGAAAGACCCCGCCCCACCTACCATCGTGTTATTGTTGGAACAGCTATGTTTTAAGTTGTCTCCTAAAGGACAGCAAGTCCTGAGTCAATCTGAGATGTAGGGGCAAGTCGTTCCATAGGCGAGCCGCTTGAACCTGAAAGGAACGACCTCCAATCCGAGATCGAGTGAATTTGGGAATCATCATCAGGGATTGTCCCGAGGACCTTAAGACTCGTTGAGGCTGATAGCGCTGGATCCTACTTCTCAGGTAAACCGCACCCGTATCGTAGAAGGCACGATAGGCAAGCACCAAAGCCTTAAACTGAATCCTCTTTCTCACCGGGAGCCAGTGCAGTGCTTTCAGGTGGAGCGACATGCGCGTTCTGGGGTTTACCATAAGAATAGCTCTGGCTGCGGCGTTCTGGACAACCTGCAGCCGATTGAGCAGATATTCAGGAAGCCCCAGATACAAGATATTTACGTAATCCAACCTGGATGTAATTAAGGCTTGCACTACGATCTTCCGGAATTCAACCGGGAGTAGAGGAAGAAAGTTTTTACCATTCTAATCAGTTTGATACAGGTGCCAGCAACAGTTTGGATATGGGGCTTCATCGATAGACTAGTGTCCAACTTAACTCCCAAGTTTTTTACTGTACTGACTGGAGCCGCAGGAGGGGACATGTCGCACGGCCACCATAAGCTCCAGTCGACACATGGGGGACATCCAAAAACATAATTTCAGATTTTCTGGGTTACACTTAAGTTGATTAAGTTGCATCCAGGAAAAAACCTCCATTAGGCATCTGTTTATCTCCATTCCATGAAAATTTGCCCCTTTGTCACACGTGAACAGTATCATCAGCGTAAGAAATAATCTTCGCTCCGTGTGACTCAGCCAGGCGCGCAAGTGGGGCCATATAGATATTAAAAAGTGTAGGACTCAAAATAGCGCCCTGCGGGACACCCACTTGCATTGGAGGAATGGCCGCTGTAAAGGGCGGAGACCAGATTTCCTGCTGCCGCTCAGACAGAAAAGAGGCAAACCAATTGTACACCGCGCCACCAATGCCGCACTCCGCTAACCTGCACAAGAGCCGGTCATGGGGCACGGTGTCAAAGGCTGCGGATAAATCCAGCAGTATCAACACCGCACTGCCCCCTTTGTCCACCTGTGATTTAATAGTCTCCGAAACCTCCAGAAGGGCTGTCTCAGTGCTAAGAGAAGGTCTAAAACCTGACTGACTGTCATGAAGCGATACCAAAGGGGATGATGGACGGAGCGCTTGAGCTAATCAAACACTCACTCCCAGTCAACTGATCTGGGTTTAATCCATCATCATTCTTTAGCTCACTCCGCCACCCCAGTTCAGACATGGCCATATGCAAATCAGTCTGACCCTGTGCCTCATGGGAACAGTCCAGCCCGAACTGCCAAGCCATGTCTTCCTGGACCGGAAACAAGCATCCTGGGACCGGTTTCTGGCTCACAGCCGTCATCAGCCAGGCTATCTTGAACTCAGTGGCAAAGTGAGCAAGGGACCCACGTCTGGGCATACCCTGCCAACTTAGGGCGAACATTGCAAAACCAAAGGGGATGATGGACGGAGTGTTGAACATTGCAAGAACTCACCCCCAGTCAACTGATCTGGGTTTAATCCATCATCATTCTTTAGCTCACATGGCTTGGCAGTTCGGGCTGGACTGTTCCCATGAGGCACAGGGTCAGACTGATTTGCATATGGCCATGTCTGAACTGGGGTGGCGGAGTGAGCTAAAGAATGATGATGGATTAAACCCAGATCAGTTGACTGGGGGTGAGTGCTTGCAATGTTCAACACTCCGTCCATCATCCCCTTTGGTTTTGCAATGTTCGCCCTAAGTTGGCAGGGTATGCCCAGACGTGGGTCCCTCGCTTACTTTGCCACTGGATTCAAGATAGCCTGGCTGATGACGTCTGTGAGCCAGAAACCGGTCCCAGGATGCTTGTTTCCGGTCCAGGGAAGACATGGCTTGGCAGTTCGGGCTGGACTGTTCCCATGAGGCACAGGGTCAGACTGATTTGCATATGGCCATGTCTGAACTGGGATGGCGGAGTGAGCTAAAGAATGATGATGGATTAAACCCAGATCAGTTGACTGGGGGTGAGTGCTTGCAATGTTCAACACTCCGTCCATCATCCCCTTTGGTTTTGCAATGTTCGCCCTAAGTTGGCAGGGTATGCCCAGACGTGGGTCCCTTGCTCACTTTGCCACTGGATTCAAGATAGCCTGGCTGATGACGGCTGTGAGCCAGAAACCGGTCCCAGGATGCTTGTTTCCGGTCCAGGGAAGACATGGCTTGGCAGTTCGGGCTGGACTGTTCCCATGAGGCACAGGGTCAGACTGATTTGCATATGGCCATGTCTGAACTGGGGTGGCGGAGTGAGCTAAAGAATGATGATGGATTAAACCCAGATCAGTTGACTGGGGGTGAGTGCTTGCAATGTTCAACACTCCGTCCATCATCCCCTTTGGTTTTGCAATGTTCGCCCTAAGTTGGCAGGGTATGCCCAGACGTGGGTCCCTTGCTCACTTTGCCACTGGATTCAAGATAGCCTGGCTGATGACGGCTGTGAGCCAGAAACTGGTCCCAGGATGCTTGTTTCCGGTCCACGGAAGACATGGCTTGGCAGTTCGGGCTGGACTGTTCCCATGAGGCACAGGGTCAGACTGATTTGCATATGGCCATGTCTGAACTGGGGTGGCGGAGTGAGCTAAAGAATGATGATGGATTAAACGCAGATCAGTTGACTGGGGGTGAGTGCTTGCAATGTTCAACACTCCGTCCATCATCCCCTTTGGTTTTGCAATGTTCGCCCTAAGTTGGCAGGGTATGCCCAGACGTGGGTCCCTTGCTCACTTTGCCACTGGATTCAAGATAGCCTGGCTGATGACGGCTGTGAGCCAGAAACCGGTCCCAGGATGCTTGTTTCCGGTCCAGGGAAGACATGGCTTGGCAGTTCGGGCTGGAATGTTCCCATGAGGCACAGGGTCAGACTGATTTGCATATGGCCATGTCTGAACTGGGGTGGCGGAGTGAGCTAAAGAATGATGATGGATTAAACCCAGATCAGTTGACTGGGGGTGTGTGCTTGCAATGTTCAACACTCCGTCCATCATCCCCTTTGGTTTTGCAATGTTCGCCCTAAGTTGGCAGGGTATGCCCAGACGTGGGTCCCTTGCTCACTTTGCCACTGGATTCAAGATAGCCTGGCTGATGACGGCTGTGAGCCAGAAACCGGTCCCAGGATGCTTGTTTCCGGTCCAGGGAAGACATGGCTTGGCAGTTCGGGCTGGACTGTTCCCATGAGGCATAGGGTCAGACTGCTTTGCATATGGCCATGTCTGAACTGGGGTGGCGGAGTGAGCTAAAGAATGATGATGGATTAAACCCAGATCAGTTGACTGGGGGTGAGTGCTTGCAATGTTCAACACTCCGTCCATCATCCCCTTTGGTTTTGCAATGTTCGCCCTAAGTTGGCAGGGTATGCCCAGACGTGGGTCCCTTGCTCACTTTGCCACTGGATTCAAGATAGCCTGGCTGATGACGGCTGTGAGCCAGAAACCGCTCCCAGGATGCTTGTTTCCGGTCCAGGGAAGACATGGCTTGGCAGTTCGGGCTGGACTGTTCCCATGAGGCACAGGGTCAGACTGATTTGCATATGGCCATGTCTGAACTGGGGTGGCGGAGTGAGCTAAAGAATGATGATGGATTAAACCCAGATCAGTTGACTGGGGGTGTGTGCTTGCAATGTTCAACACTCCGTCCATCATCCCCTTTGGTTTTGCAATGTTCGCCCTAAGTTGGCAGGGTATGCCCAGACGTGGGTCCCTTTCTCACTTTGCCACTGGATTCAAGATAGCCTGGCTGATGACGGCTGTGAGCCAGAAACCGGTCCCAGGATGCTTGTTTCCGGTCCAGGGAAGACATGGCTTGGCAGTTCGGGCTGGACTGTTCCCATGAGGCATAGGGTCAGACTGCTTTGCATATGGCCATGTCTGAACTGGAGTGGCGGAGTGAGCTAAAGAATGATGATGGATTAAACCCAGATCAGTTGACTGGGGGTGAGTGCTTGCAATGTTCAACACTCCGTCCATCATCCCCTTTGGTTTTGCAATGTTCGCCCTAAGTTGGCAGGGTATGCCCAGACGTGGGTCCCTTGCTCACTTTGCCACTGGATTCAAGATAGCCTGGCTGATGACGGCTGTGAGCCAGAAACCGCTCCCAGGATGCTTGTTTCCGGTCCAGGGAAGACATGGCTTGGCAGTTCGGGCTGGACTGTTCCCATGAGGCACAGGGTCAGGCTGATTTGCATATGGCCATGTCTGAACTGGGGTGGCGGAGTGAGCTAAAGAATGATGATGGATTAAACCCAGATCAGTTGACTGGGGGTGAGTGCTTGCAATGTTCAACACTCCGTCCATCATCCCCTTTGGTTTTGCAATGTTCGCCCTAAGTTGGCAGGGTATGCCCAGACGTGGGTCCCTTGCTCACTTTGCCACTGGATTCAAGATAGCCTGGCTGATGACGGCTGTGAGCCAGAAACCGGTCCCAGGATGCTTATTTCCGGTCCAGGGAAGACATGGCTTGGCAGTTCGGGCTGGACTGTTCCCATGAGGAACAGGGTCAGACTGATTTGCATATGGCCATGTCTGAACTGGGGTGGCGGAGTGAGCTAAAGAATGATGATGGATTAAACCCAGATCAGTTGACTGGGGGTGAGTGCTTGCAATGTTCAACACTCCGTCCATCATCCCCTTTGGTTTTGCAATGTTCGCCCTAAGTTGGCAGGGTATGCCCAGACGTGGGTCCCTTGCTCACTATGCCACTGGATTCAAGATAGCCTGGCTGATGACGGCTGTGAGCCAGAAACCGGTCCCAGGATGCTTGTTTCCGGTCCAGGGAAGACATGGCTTGGCAGTTCGGGCTGGACTGTTCCCATGAGGCACAGGGTCAGACTGATTTGCATATGGCCATGTCTGAACTGGGGTGGCGGAGTGAGCTAAAGAATGATGATGGATTAAACCCAGATCAGTTGACTGGGGGTGAGTGCTTGCAATGTTCAACACTCCGTCCATCATCCCCTTTGGTTTTGCAATGTTCGCCCTAAGTTGGCAGGGTATGCCCAGACGTGGGTCCCTTGCTCACTTTGCCACTGGATTCAAGATAGCCTGGCTGATGACGGCTGTGAGCCAGAAACCGGTCCCAGGATGCTTGTTTCCGGTCCAGGGAAGACATGGCTTGGCAGTTCGGGCTGGACTGTTCCCATGAGGCACAGGGTCAGACTGATTTGCATATGGCCATGTCTGAACTGGAGTGGCGGAGTGAGCTAAAGAATGATGATGGCTTAAACCCAGATCAGTTGACTGGGGGTGAGTGCTTGCAATGTTCAACACTCCGTCCATCATCCCCTTTGGTTTTGCAATGTTCGCCCTAAGTTGACAGGGTATGCCCAGACGTGGGTCCCTTGCTCACTTTGCCACTGGATTCAAGATAGCCTGGCTGATGACGGCTGTGAGCCAGAAACCGGTCCCAGGATGCTTGTTTCCGGTCCAGGGAAGACATGGCTTGGCAGTTCGGGCTGGACTGTTCCCATGAGGCACAGGGTCAGACTGATTTGCATATGGCCATGTCTGAACTGGGGTGGCGGAGTGAGCTAAAGAATGATGATGGATTAAACCCAGATCAGTTGACTGGGGGTGAGTGCTTGCAATGTTCAACACTCCGTCCATCATACCCTTTGGTTTTGCAATGTTTGCCCTAAGTTGGCAGGGTATGCCCAGACGTGGGTCCCTTGCTCACTTTGCCACTGGATTCAAGATAGCCTGGGTGATGATGGCTGTGAGCCAGAAACCGGTCCCAGGATGCTTGTTTCCGGTCCAGGGAAGACATGGCTTGGCAGTTCGGGCTGGACTGTTCCCATGAGGCACAGGGTCAGACTGATTTGCATATGGCCATGTCTGAACTGGGGTGGCGGAGTGAGCTAAAGAATGATGATGGATTAAACCCAGATCAGTTGACTGGGGGTGAGTGCTTGCAATGTTCAACACTCCGTCCATCATCCCCTTTGGTTTTGCAATGTTCGCCCTAAGTTGGCAGGGTATGCCCAGACGTGGGTCCCTTGCTCACTTTGCCACTGGATTCAAGATAGCCTGGCTGATGATGGCTGTGAGCCAGAAACCGGTCCCAGGATGCTTGTTTCCGGTCCAGGGAAGACATGGCTTGGCAGTTCGGGCTGGACTGTTCCCATGAGGCACAGGGTCAGACTGATTAGCATATGGCCATGTCTGAACTGGGGTGGCGGAGTGAGCTAAAGAATGATGATGGATTAAACCCAGATCAGTTGACTGGGGGTGAGTGCTTGCAATGTTCAACACTCCGTCCATCATCCCCTTTTGTCATAGGGTTTCTGCACATACAGAGCTATGCACAGGATAATAGGACCTTGGAATATAGTGGTGAGCCAACCATAAACCTTAGCACCCAAAACCCCAACCCAACTAGCCTTAGCGTCCCATTGGCACCAATGTACCAATGCTTAGACAACCCAGAACACGGTATCTCTCTCTCAGGACACGCAGAGGCAAGAACACTCTTTCGTTACATTCGTACCTGTCCACAACATGCGTATGAAGAGACACTGTATAGGTTAAAATGTTTATTTCAACTTACGTGCTCTAAGATACAGTACACGTGTCAGTACTAGTAGCATAATACATAAGAACAATATAATCAGCATAGTTACTACTCCATAGAATACAAACAGGGAAAGCATCTCATAAAGCAGTGGAGATATGTCTAACTAACATTACCACCCTCCCCGTGCTGGAAGCCAGTTTATTATGATAATAGAAGACCTTTGGGCTTTGACTAGCGAACCCCCATACCTCAGTCTCTTGATGCAAAACTACATCAGCAAACAATCACAGCTCTTCTCTCTGGAAAGGTCGTCTCCAAGTGCTATCTTAGAGCAAGCGATCGCATTATTAAAAGCACACACATTTCTCAATGGCAGCTGTACAAGTGTTATGTCTAGGTGCGAGGGACGGGCCAAATCAGTAGGAACCAGGGCGTTGTTATTCGACCTTGTAACTGTTGTTCAGACTGAGCCCAAAAGGGAACAGGAGAAAAGGTGAGAAACAGAATATGCAGACTGTTGTAGAATAACTTGGCAATAACAGAGGGCGAAAGAACAACATCCAATAATAACGTGCGCAAGAGTCATCATGGCAGCCAGGCCTGCGGTAACGTGGCCTGACCCGCCAGGAGGCCATGAGCCACAAGACACCCTCCCCTGGACAGTCCATCGGCCAAAACGAAAATGAAGACAGAGTTCCAAACACCTGAGCAGAATTGAGGCGGTCTACTGACAACGAACGGCAAGTCAATCAATCCAAAAATGTGGAAGAGCAGAAAAACGCTATACCGTCCAACAGGACATCATTGGAATCGTCAAAAAATGTAGACGCCATCCAGTCCAACAGGTCAAAGCTGCAGGAATGTTCTTCAGAGTATGGAGCATCCAAAAGCAATGTGGGACAGCTTGCGTGATATTCAATATAACTTTGTTGTAGGAGATCCTGAGCAGCCGCCCAGATATCCCATTGTGCCAAAATCCCCAGTGCAGCTGCACGCATCATAAAGCCAGCAGCGGAACAGTCCCGTTCATGGGCCTCTAAGGGACCCACCAACCGAACAAAATCCGGGACCGACAATGACGAATTGGAGAGGCAATAATCCATGGTCCATGTAAACGGACAGCGGATGCAAGACATCACAGGTTGCACGCAAGTGAAATACGCAAAGCGAAAGGAAAGGGTGTAGGACACACTGATAGTTGCCAAGGGCAGAACATCGAAGCCAACCAGAAGTCGCTCACGGAGCAGCTGGAGGCGTTCGGGATCGAGAAGGGCCCAGTGGAGTGCAGCCATTGCGCAGAAAACAGACCAACAGCAAGACACCGGCCGCCAAAGCGAGGATTAATGGGAAACCACCAAAGACGCTAGAAAAAATAGAATGAATGAATGCCGGTATCACACCGAAAATAGTTTGAAAGGTGGACACGAGGCCAGACCCCACAACCTTAAAAAAGTGCACCAGACCCTCAGTGTTTGATGCGTTAAAAATACGATGAATTAACTCCCCAACATGTTGGGGGAGGTCAGTGTTCAAAAGGGCCTGTATTTCACTGTGGGTGCTCGCCACCTGGAGAATGAATGTCTCCCGGGCGGATGTGAGCATAACCTCCTCATTCAATAATAGGGCCTTTATTCTGCTCAACTTATTGAAATCTGCCTCCATGGTAGGAATGGAAGGCCAAATAGAGCTATCAACGATGTCGTGAGGGGGAGGAAAAAGCACATTCTTGCAGCAGACAACTCTATGCGAGACTGTAACAATATACGGAATGCCAGCCTGCAGGCCACAACAATTTTCGTTATTTAAAAGCAAATAGCTACCGTTGGTAAGCAAAGTAAAAGTAGGAGAAATAGCAGGAGCAGGAATACCCTTCAGGACACATGCAAAATTTGGAACTGAAACGCTACAAGCCCCGTGCAATTTAATATGTTTACAAATAAGCGAATGACCCACAGTTGAATCACAAGACTCCCCCGTGAGAAATACTTCCTTGCCATCTCTAAGGCATTTATACATGAAAGGCAAGGACCAAAGTTCATGCAGGAAAGCACCACCCAAAGGCTGGAAACGGCCTACAGGATAATGCTTCATGCACGAACTGAACTCAAATAGGGAAAAAGGTAAAGCTATAACCCCATGAACTAGCCACACCGCAGAATCTAGTTCTGCTACAGAGAATGGTAAAGGATCCACTTTTTCAATATGTAACAAAGTGTAGGATGCATCTTTCATGGACATGAACTGCTGTTTGTCAGTCAAATTAAAAGGCAGAAAGAGGGCAGTGGTGTTTAACAAATTCCAAGGAACTTTACCCAACTTAAGGGTTTGCAAAGTCCATGCAAACTGCATCACTGAACGCAACTGATTCTGACCATGATACAACATAGAGACATCATCTTGTACAATATCAACAACAGAGGATACAATATTGTCTAATGTGTAAATGCGGGAAGACAGGGTATTTATACTATTGTCAACAACAGCAAGCACCTTTTCCAAATTGGCTTGGTCTATTTCCCTAAGACGGGAAGCAGCTTCCATTTGTGACAGTTTCCAGAGCTCATTATATGCCTCATAAATGAATCTCTTCGGTCGGGGACCACGAAGTCCCAAGATAAAGTCAGATAAGTCAATAGTGCCTGATAGGAGGGATAAATGGTTCTTAACAGAGTCTAAGGACGAATGTTGTAACCATTGTTTACATAATTTACCAACCGAATACGTGGTCACAGTACGAGTTTCAGTAAATCTTGGATCAGGCTTGTCCTGTATGTAGCCAGGAACTGTGCCATGAAAACGCAGTTGGCATGCATTAGATGATATGGGCCATGCCAACCAGGGTGACTGTATCAGTGCAGAAACGTTAAAGGAATTGTTCTGAAACTGAGCCTGTAACGCCATAAGGGACATATTAAAATGCAAACTATCATTTGGAAGACTCGACAAGGATGGGATGGTTGGCGCATTTAGTTGTTTAACGGTAGCCAACCCCCAACACGTGGTCTGATAAATGGAAGCATTTAGAAATAGAATTTGGGCTGGGATAAGGCAAGCGCGGTGCAAGGCCTCAGTGCCTTGCACCTGCCATGGCTTCGAACCCCAAATTGATTTTAAATCCACTGTGCCTTTCCAATATTCATAACCACCCACTGCCAAGGCGCTCAAAAAGGAACCCGAATATAGTAATTTAGTGTGGGTCAACATTATTTTTTGAGTCAATGGAGTTTTTAATTTAAAATAATATGACCCAGGGTTCGATCGATTAAAATCAGTAAAATAGGTGAATTTATTTCGAAGAGTTTGGGAACTACCTGGTACGGGGTTTGGGCAGTGTTCCCATTGGGTGTAAGTAGCAGGGCTACGTAGTGCACTTGGCTTGTGGAGAAAATGATTTCCCCAATGTTGGTAACAATACAAATTCGGCATAATTCGCAGAATTCATATACAAGTCTTCAGCATTAAAAGAGGCATAATATTTTAAATCAGCAAACAATGCTTCAACTGCATGCACATCCCAATCATCAGAATGAATATTACTTTTTACTACATCACCCATCGAGACTCGAAGGACATTTGGTACATTAATAATTTCTGTCGGGCCATGTATTTGAAAGTTTACCGCATCCCATACTATGCCATCAGCAACTGGAAACGCTGAAATGTTCACAAATGTGTGGTCACGCTTCATGATGTGTGAAGAGGAATGTGGAGCCAAAGTTCCAGCAACACTGTTCACAGCAGAGCGTTCAGGTAAATAGTGACCATTGATGAGTAGAAAAAACACTGTGACAAAGCCAATGGACATGAACAAAAAAACCAAGAAAAGTACCATCCAAATATATGTCCAAGGTGGAATCAAAAAATTGTCTCTAAACCACGATACAAAAAGACTAAACTTGGACGGGACTTGTGATGAGTTGGATTCCGAGTCAAAAGAATAACGTGTCGGGCTCAGTGGCGTTGTTGGTTGGTGTGCCACCGACTCTGTGGCGGGATAAGTATATTCGTCCTCGTCTATGCAGGGTGATGCAGGGGGTTCAAATATATTTTCAGGCAAATCAACCATCTCCATGGTAACGTCAGTGATTGTTCGTGCAGGCGTACCTCGAACGCTTGTCCGATAAATGGCAGGACAAGAGACCGCTGGTGTGACACTATTTAAGATCGGCCAGATGTTGTAGCTTGACATTTTCCACTGAGATGTATCTGTTTTCCTTGCGACCGGGAAGCGGTGGTAGGATGACTGTACGTGTTCCCTTCAAGCCCAGTACTGGAACCGGTGCACGAAAAGAGGGGCCAAATTCTTTTTTGTTCTCCACCTTCTCTCGTACCAGGTCGCCAATCTTCGGAAGCCAGCCGGCAACCGGAATCTGCACAGCAGGGTCTGTGGCTGAAGGTAAATGTGCAATCGCTAGTTTGTCTCGGGCTTCTTGTAAGTCCTGTAACATAGTAGAATGATTATCTACATCGAACTTGGCGGATTGCGCCGCCATGTCTAGACCATCAAGGTCAGGCACAAACATTCGTATGCCAAAGAGCATTTCGTAAGGGGTCCGCCCACCCAGAGGCCTTCTAGGGAGATTATTAAGTGCACGTTGAACAGTATACAAGTGGGCCAGCCAGTTCCTGCCAGTACCTATAACTCTAGCTGTCAAGGATTGCTTTAAGTCACGGTTCATTCGTTCAACGATAGAGTTGCCCTCAGGCCTATACGGAGACGAAAATTTCACCCGCACCCCTAAGGAGCCCATTGCGTCCTTGTAAGCCTTAGAGGCAAACGCCGGACCTTGGTCAGAATGGAAGGTGCCGCATGCAAAAATTCCCACAAAGACTCGCAAATCCCTAATGACATTTCGTGCGTCAGCACTCCGTTGTGGCCAGACCCAGATGAACCGTGTGCACGAGTCCACTGCCACTAAGATATATTTATAGGCAGTGTCTGAAGAAAATGGACCGCAGTGATCCAAGTAAACACACCCAAAGGGTCTGTTCGAAATTGCAAGCGAGGTCTGCGGTGGTCTTGTAACTGTTGAAGGCTTGATCTGTTGACAAACGTCACAGGAAAGCACATAAGTACGTGTATCTTTGTATAAACCACGCCACCAGTAACGCTGCTGCAAGATGGAAATTGTCGCAGACACACCAGCGTGTGCCGAAGCCATGCCTTCGTGTGCCGCTGCCATCAAGGAAAGTCTGCGGTCCGCGTTGGGGATCAGCCGAACCCCAACGTTAGGTATTGTTACATAAGGAGCCTGATCGGGACCTATCTGGTAAGAATATTTAGAAGGGAAACCTCTAGGGTAATTCACTCCTTCTTTTGTTGCAGCAATAGCTGCCAAGATATCAGTGTCTATTTTAGACATGGATCTAGTAACTGCTGCTACTGAACACGTGAGTACTGCTGATCTGGCAGCTTCATCTGCCAGACTGTTACCAACAGCGTGTGCGCCCACTCGCTGATGGCCTAGGGTGTGAACCACCTGTGTGAGTGGCAGACGTCTTTGTAATTCTGCCACCCTAACCCAAAGCATTTTATGCTTGATTGTGTTGCCTTTAGCGTCTCTATAGTCGTTTTGCGACCAAAAGAACAGATTGTCATTGTATGATTGAACACAGTAGTAAGAATCGCACACGATTAAAGTGGTCACATCAGGATTTACGAACTCAAGTGCAAGCACCAAAGCACGCAACTCGGCCAATTGTGCGGTACTATCCCCGAGTGCCTGCGTATGCACCACAGTGGATTTGAACTTTCCGTTCACAAACGTACCTGCAACAATAGCACATGCGGCTGAATAAGCATGCTTGGACCCCGTGGCCGGTTGTGCCGAGCCATCGGTGTAGATCACACAGTCGTAATCCTCAAGCGGCAATAAGGACAAAGGAGGAGGATGAATGAATTCATACTGTAAAAACTCCTGAGTCTGAAGAGAAGAGTCGAAAATGAAAGTGACATCCGGAGACGTCAAAGATGTTGCCCATTGAATCCAACGGGGGTGCAAAGCTTTAGAGTTCGGAACACTTGCTTTAGTCACTGCCTCTAGGGCAGGATAGGGTGTCACCACCAGAATGCGTTTTCCCTGTGCCAGTGTGCGCTCCTTCAGGATCGCCATTTGCACTGCTGTTAGCACTTTCTCCACAGATGAGAACCGCATTTCTGCAGAGGTGTATAGATGTGACTTGTATGCGATAGGTACTGTATCACCTTCATTAAAGGTTAAATACGTGAAACCCACTGCCCCTGGAATGATTCTAATCACCAAGTTTGTGTGGTTATCACGCGTCAAAAGGTATTTAGACTCAAGAAGGTCTGTCTGCAAAGACTGCAGAATGGAGGTATGCTCCGGAAGCCAAGAAGACTTCGAAAAGGTAGGCTGTATCAAGGCATACAGTGGCTTGATACGCTGGGCATATTCGGGAATGTATGTACGTCCGAAGTTCAGAAAACCCAGCAAAGACTGAAGCTTCTTCAGATTAGTAGGAGGGCACAGAAGTGCACATTTCTCCAGAAAATGGGGGCTAAACCCTTACCTTCATTGTTGAGCTCATAGCCCAAGAACAAAACGGTAAATTCAGCAATATGGGATTTGGCAAAGTTAATTTTGTATCCCTGAACCGCAAATTCAAGAATAATGCGGTCCACTCGGGTCAGATGCGGAAACAATTCATCGTCTGTCAGATAAATGTCATCCACATACGAACAGGCGTCTGGATCTATGCCGTCTAACAAAGAGACAACACGAGCGGCAAACACTCCTGGACTATTTTTGTACCCCATAGGAAGACGCCTGAATTTGAACATTTTACCACCGGAAGTAAAGGCACACCATTGGCCACTCTCCGGGGCTAAGTTGTGCGTGTAGAATCCATTTGAAAGGTCAAGAGTCGTTTTGTATTTTCTACGAACAAGACTGTCTACAAGCGCAGAACTATGGGTATTTTGCACCGCAAAGGTCCGACAATGAGAGTTCAAATGCCGGTAATCCAATACTAAACGGTACGATCCATCGGGTTTAGAAACCGCGAAAAGGGGATTGTTCATAGGTGATACACAGGGTTCAATTACTCCCTGATATTCCAACTGTGTCAGAATTTCGGAAACTGGGCCTTTGGCTTCACGTTTTATGGGATATTGGGGTTGTGGCTGCGGCAACGATCGCAAAGGTATTTCATGGGGGGAGATTCTTCGTCCCAACCCACGTGATTGCGGAATAACGCTGGAGCCAGGGACACAGCCCACTCTGCTGCAAGAGCCTTTGCTTTGTCCTTTGGGACATGTCTAGAAAAGCTCGGAAGGATTACCTCCTCCCCTTTACGCGCAGCAAGTACGAATGGGGGTGGCCAATCCGCCTCTGCCAATAAAATATCATATGAAGAGGTCAGATTTTCCCAAAAAATCCCTTTAATTACACGCTGTATATCACCTTCAATTTGGAGGACAATATTAAATAGTCTGTCAGGGGGTGCCACTCTGGTGTCTGCTGTTTCAACAGTAATGAATGTTTCAGTTGCTGTCGCCTCCATATGAGGACGTAGCGCCTCCCGCACTATGGTTACTTCCGCGGCGCTGTCTAGGAGGGTTACTGCCCACGTCCAATTCAGGAGTCTCGTTCTCACCGTCTGTGGCATATTTCGCTGTTACAGCGGCAACTTTCTTCTTCTGAAATTGTGGCCGAAAACGTTGAGCGTCTTCTTCTTTTCCTCTGACTTGTTGTCGAGGCTGGTCTCGTCCCTGTGGGGCCTCACGGGCCCTTCCTCTATCCTGGCGGTCTCCTCCACCGGCCTGTGACGACGTCTGTGCCTGTGAAGAACGAGGAGAACGTGTGTCAGGGATCTGAAACCTATCCGGTGACTTAATTCTCGCTCTATCGCGTAAATCATAAGTACGTTCAGAAGAAACTGAAACCGGGGATGCGCCTCGCGATCCCGGCTTTGTCTGTTGCTTACCCTGTTTTTTTAGCCTCCAGCTCTTTTTAGTGAAGACTGGTTTCTCATCCTTCTCAGATTGAGATTTGGTTTGTTGCTGTTGTGGTTGCGATTGTGTTTGCAGTTTTGCAAAAGGCTTGTTACCCAGGCTGTTTCTACCAATAGTTTTGTAAGCCTGGGTAATAATTTTCGGTAATTCGCGAGGCTTGTCCAATTCTGGGACCAAAGCCAAAGCGTTCGCTACTTGAAAGTTCACTGCATCGCCCTTGACATTTGCAAGGATCAGTTCAGCTACTACTTCAAACACTCCCACTAGTCTCATCCCTAATTCCACAGCCGCTTCAGGGCCGTGTTCATCCTGTACTTTTTTAATTACAGAGGGGAGAACTGTCATGGAAGGCGTACCAAAACATTTAGAATATACTGCTGCGAATACCCTACCCCAGTTGTCACATGCTGTCAACTCGGGAATTAAGTCTTTTGGCAAACTAATCGTCAAAATACGATGTTTATCCACTGGAGTTGTATGTGGAAAAACTGCCTCCAACTGATCAAACTTTTCTGCAAGCCAATAAGGAAAATCATCCTTATGTTGTGGCCGTTTGCCCATCACAGAATTCACCATGACAGGACTTATGGTTACTCCGCCTGCAGCAGCTGGTTGGCCAGGCACTCCAGGAGCGGCTCCATGGATGCTGCCTGTAACATATCGCACTAACGCTCGATGCACCTGCACCAAGGCCGCATACATAGTGCGCAGTTCCGCGACTGGTATTGTCATATAAAGCGGATGTGGGGTGTACCCGGCCAAAACAGGCCAAGTGGCCCCCGCTATAGATAAGGGGCCTAAACAAACCGTGGTAGTCGGTTGTGGGAGGGCGCCATTAAACCAAACACGGTGTTGCCAAGCCGTGAGCGGTACTTCAAGATTAGTATAAGGTCTATAGACAGCAGGAACAGCGGTGGGTTCATATGTATGAAACAGATTATCGTTCGCATCCAACGCTGGAAAAGTGATCCAAGAGTAGAACACTTCAAAGTGGAAAGCCGGGTCGGCTTGAACCACAAAGACTAGGTCAACTCCCGCGTCTGGCACTCCATATATCCGTAAGTGGTCACGGAGTGCTGTGCGGCTATGCGCCGCTATGTCTATACCCGCCATTCTGAACGGGACTTTTCAACAATCTTACACAAGGCAGCACAAAAAGGGTTTTTCTAAGAAACCTTTTAATAACATCAAGCTTGAAAGAACCTACAAAATCTGCAATATAGGATGTATCGCCGTCACACACGCTTCCGGAAGCGTACGTGAGGGGTGTGTGGACAAGCACAAGTACTACTCAAGCGTCTCGCTAGTAAGCTGCCCCACTCGTTGGTCGCGCCATGTCATAGGGTTTCTGCACATACAGAGCTATGCACAGGATAATAGGACCTTGGAATATAGTGGTGAGCCAACCATAAACCTTAGCACCCAAAACCCCAACCCAACTAGCCTTAGCGTCCCATTGGCACCAATGTACCAATGCTTAGACAACCCAGAACACGGTATCTCTCTCTCAGGACACGCAGAGGCAAGAACACTCTTTCGTCACATTCGTACCTGTCCACAACATGCGTATGAAGAGACACTGTATAGGTTAAAATGTTTATTTCAACTTACGTGCTCTAAGATACAGTACACGTGTCAGTACTAGTAGCATAATACATAAGAACAATATAATCAGCATAGTTACTACTCCATAGAATACAAACAGGGAAAGCATCTCATAAAGCAGTGGAGATATGTCTAACTAACATTACCACCCTCCCCGTGCTGGAAGCCAGTTTATTATGATAATAGAAGACCTTTGGGCTTTGACTAGCGAACCCCCATACCTCAGTCTCTTGATGCAAAACTACATCAGCAAACAATCACAGCTCTTCTCTCTGGAAAGGTCGTCTCCAAGTGCTATCTTAGAGCAAGCGATCGCATTATTAAAAGCACACTAATTTCTCAATGGCAGCTGTACAAGTGTTATGTCTAGGTGCGAGGGACGGGCCAAATCAGTAGGAACCAGGGCGTTGTTATTCGACCTTGTAACTGTTGTTCAGACTGAGCCCAAAAGGGAACAGGAGAAAAGGTGAGAAACAGAATATGCAGACTGTTGTAGAATAACTTGGCAATAACAGAGGGCGAAAGAACAACATCCAATAATAACGTCCGCAAGAGTCATCATGGCAGCCAGGCCTGCGGTAACGTGGCCATACCCGCCAGGAGGCCATGAGCCACAAGACACTTTGGTTTTGCAATGTTCACCCTAAGTTGGCAGGGTATGCCCAGACGTGGGTCCCTTGCTCACTTTGCCACTGGATTCAAGATAGCCTGGCTGATGACGGCTGTGAGCCAGAAACCGGTCCCAGGATGCTTGTTTCCGGTCCAGGGAAGACATGGCTTGGCAGTTCGGGCTGGACTGTTCCCATGAGGCACAGGGTCAGACTGATTTGCATATGGTCATGTCTGAACTGGGGTGGCGGAGTGAGCTAAAGAATGATGATGGATTAAACCCAGATCAGTTGACTGGGGGTGAGTGCTTGCAATGTTCAACACTCCGTCCATCATCCCCTTTGGTTTTGACTGTCATGAAGTACATGGTTTCCTTCTATATAATCTGTTAGCACGGAGTTAACATACTTCTCAAGGACCTTGGAGAAAAAAGGCAACAGTGAAATGGGCCTATAGTTAGAAGCAACCTCAGGGTCCGCTGTGGGTTTCTTTAGGAGGGGAACAATTTTTGCCTTTTTCCAACAGCTGGGTACCATTCCCTGACCAAGCGAAGAATTAAGAACTGAATTAACCGCAGAATTTATAGGTTCCGCGATATTCTTCAGGATCTTTGCTGGACAGGGATCAGAAGGAGAACCCGACTTCAATGTTACCATAATGTCAAGAGACTTTTCTAAGGAAATGGGAGGAAATTGGGTAAGGGAATAACTAACCCCCGAAGGCAGGTCATACGCATTCCACATATCACCAGTTTCAGCTGTGCCCCTAGAGGCAAATGACTGTTGAATCAGATAGATTTTGTCATGGAAAAAACTGGCCATCTGGTGAACCCAACTGGAGGTGGGGATAAATGCCTTGCTCACGGCGCTGGGGGATGAAAAATCCTTAACAATCTTAAAAATGTCTTTGCTTTTATTGGCAGCATCTTGTATTTTTAAGGTAAAGTAATTTTTCTTCTCAGTGCGCACATCATTATAATAAGCTTTTAAAGCTAGCTTGAAGATGGCTTTATCCTTAGAATCAAACTTGGTCCGCCACGTTCTCTCTAGTCGTTTGCAGGCACTCCTGCTTTTCCTAAGGGTTTCAGTAAACCATGGCGCTGAGGTGCGACCAATTTTGGCTTTCCGAGTCGAGGAGGGCGCCAACTCCGCAACCAGTTCTTCAAGCCACTTCTCCAAGCTAAGGGCATCAGTCTCAGGGTTTCCACTAAAGGGAATCGAGTGCTTGCTCATAGCTGTTACCAATCTATCAGACGTAACCTGACTAAAAGATCTAAAAATACATGGACGAGGCTCAACCCTATGTTGAGCATGAGATAGAGACCTAGGGAGTTTAAAGCTCAGGAGATAGTGGTCCGACCATACTAATGGTTGTGGAGCATCAGTTATCATACTAACGTTAGAGAATACTTGATCTAACGTATGTCCCTTTACATGGGTGGGGAGATGAATATAAGGGGACAGCCCAAAAATCGCTAAAGATTCCAACAGCCGAACAGCTTCAGAGTCACAAGACTCATCCATATGGATATTAAAATCTCCCAATACGAGGCAGTGTTTATATTTAATAGAAATAGGAGAAATAGCTTGAGCAAGTGACTCAATAAACTTGCCACTTTGCCCAGGTGGTCTATAGACAAGAATGCCCGCAATGGATTGATGATTAGAAACAGTGAGCAAAAACTGAGGCTCTCGGCATCCTCAGTATCTTGCACGGGTAGAATAGAGCATACCAATGCCTTTTTATAAATTATGCCAATACCGCCCCCTCTTCCCGCAGGCCGATTCTTCCTTATAATCTGATAGCCAGGCGGGAGAGCCCCTGCTATCGTTGGATTCGAGCCATCATTCAACCAAGTTTCAGTTACAAACATGACATCAGGGTCAGACTCAGATAATAAGTCATACAGTTGGGCGGGGAGGGGGCCCTTGCTCATATTTTTCAGAGAGGTGTAGGCTAGCCTTGCACGAGGCAGATCACAACTTCTGTGGTCTTGTGAAGGGAGGGCTCATTCAAGGAGCAGCTTCTCTGTGTCAGACACAGAGAGGCAGAAATGCAGGCAGAGAAAAGAGAGAGAGAGCAACTGAGTGCAGGACAGGTTTTAGAGTCTTTAGTTTCAGGCTTTGACTAACTGGCTTTGCAAAGATTTATTTGTCTTATGCATTTATTTCTCTTTATGGGAGATTTTTGCCAATTATTATCAATTATTGAATAGCCTTGCAAAACTCACTCTTGAATTATATTTTTCCTGAAACTCTTTAAAGAGTTCTGACTGACATTTTATGCCTTATTCCTTTTTCTTTATGAAGTGCTTTGTATGCAATCTATAATATGTTCTGTATTAATTCTATTTTACCTATTTTTCAATTCTGTAACCTGATATTTGACTAATGAATAAAAAGTCAGAGAAACCTAACTTTTGACTAGAAAATAAAAGCCTTTAAAACTACTCACAACTCTCATTATTGCCTTAAATATTATTTGCAATTGATTTTTCATGTTTATGTAAAGTCTCCTGATGATGATACACGGTGGCAAAGGTCCATCGCCTTTAAGCGGTAAACTAGAGGTAATGAGGGTTTGCATTGAGAAATTACCGTGAAATTACCGCTGGATCAGTCTCGAAAGCTGTTTTCTAAGCCTCACCCTTACTTGTGTGTTCTGTGTCTGAAGCCAAAGAATATGTTGTGGAGTTCATCACAGGGTATACAGGAAATCATCTGTGAAGCTGACAAAAGTGCAGAAAAGTAACTCCCCCCTTTCTCGAAATTTGGTACTGGCGAGTAAACACTGATATTTCTGTTTGACGGAAAGGTGCAGATCTGCTGTTCTTAGGGTTTTTACTCAGCGCAATGCAATTTCTTCTTTTTTGACATCTTATTGATTACTTCTTTGTGGTTCTGCTCTACCGTAACTATTATTAGGTGTGGCTCTCAAGTACAGCCAGTTTAGACTGACAGCCAGGCGATGTGAGTCACACGCTCTCACTGTTTCTTATCCTGTGTACAGTCCACTCATCTGATGATCTCTGCAGCATGTGCTTTAACCCCTTGCGTGCTGCGCACATTTTCAAGCTGTGCGGGCGATTTAAATAGTGGGCGGGATTCGGACGGCCGCCGGCCGTCCTCCGCACACGCCCACCGTGACGTATGACGGCCTCGGCCACAACAATTCCATTTCGCTTAGAGGCATGTTTTTCATAATTAATATTTCCGACTGACACAGAGCACTGCCTAGTCACCAACATGCTCCTCCTGGCCCGATGAACAGACCCTAGTTATGAATGGGGTTAAAATGGACTGGGATAGGCCAGTACCGTCACCACCTCTCCCAAAGAATAATTTTTTAAGATTCTGCAAAGGCCCAGAAAAATAACATGGATTTAAAACCAACTGGTAGTGGGGCTGCATTCCTTGCGTGTCCAGGAGTGTTCATGCAACAGTAAAAATGTCAAGATAACTCTGGTGAATAACGGAGTGCTGGAGCAAGATCAGCGTTTAGTCTAGTGACAGTTTTCACAAAAGTACATGAATCACGCATATTTGCAAAACTGTACTTTATGAGGATTAGCTGTGAGTTTCTGCTTTTTACTAGGTTAGTGCCCTTACATTTCTGGTGCTTGCAGCAGTTTTAAAGAGCTTTGGGGCATATTATCAAGCGGCAGCGATAATTATCGCTGGCCGCTGTTAGCGTGAGGAATCCTATCGCCGGTTATCGCTGGAAATTATCGCCATGCTAGCGCTGTATTAACAACGCTTAGCGCAAAGGCGATAATTTTCCAGTGATAGCGATGTTTTACATGGAACATTGCTGGTTTTCCAGCGATGTCCCATGGAAAACGGCGATATACTTGGTGATAGGGCCTGTGGTCTTAGCCACACAATCCACCCCCATGTTAGGTATGCCTTAGTCAGGAATTTAGCAGACGTTAAATTCCTGCGTTAAGGCATACTTAACGCAATTTAAAATATCGCTAACCCACGTTGCTAATATGGCGATACCTGGGTTAGCGATATTTCCCCTGTTGTTTTCACAGGCACGCCCCCTTTGCATCTCATTAGCGATGCGATGGGAGGCGTGCAGAAAACGGACGCTAAGTCAGGAATCACGCGCTAGCGTGTCCTTGTTAATTCGGCAATAAAATTATCGCCGCTTTTCGTCCGAAAACGGACGCTAAAGCGGCGATAATTCATCAACGCCGCCTTGTTAATATGCCCCTTAGAGTTTCTCGTTGCTCCAATGGGTGTAATTTCTGATATGTATATGTTTCCCTCGTCTTGATTGCTTGATTTTGCTCACAAGAAAGTGTCACTCATAGTCGTTGAATGTCACTCATAATTACACTGAAATTATGAAAATGTCACACATAAGCAATCTGAAACCTTGGCAGCTGTGTTATTGCGGAAGTGAGCATATGATTGTATAGTCCTTTTTAACACTGTAAATCAAGAATTACTCATACTACGCCCAGACCCGTCTGTTTTCTCTGCCAAAGCAGACTGGCGTATCTAGTACATTCTCGAATTTTCCATTTTCAAAAGAATACCTAACGTCACATTCAGATCTCTAGTAAATTGGCATCCTGGTTATCGTACTTTAAAAAACAGTTGTTCAAAGTTCGTTTAAAATGCCAAAGGACAACTTTTGCTTGTGGGGCTTCGATTAATATACATTTCTAATCAAAATACAGAGACACATACTTACATCTCTTCATTAATCTTCCACCATCCATGTTCACAGCCATTAACATTCTTCACCTTAATTGTATAATTATGAAATTTCAGTGCAATACCAAGGTCAGTATGAGGAGTCTGCAATACGAGAGTTAAAAGAAATAAATATAATGTGTTCATTATGAGAGCATTTACTCATATTTTAACTCGCTATCACCTTGGTTAGTAGGATGGCCGAAAAAGGAACAGGAACATATATCAGCATATCAGCATAACTGTATTGCTTTATAAAGAATATTGAGAAATGCACCCATTGGCTTGGCACCAATGTGATGTTTAGAAGCGGTAACATGGTTACATGCATACACTCATAGACCCTCCTAACTATATTAGGGCTTGTCGTCTTCACTCAGAGTCACTGTGCTATGGGTGTATGATGGTACAACGTAGGGAAATACATCGCATGCCTTTACCACCCATGTTTTTACCACACATGTTTTTACCAGGCATATGCTTTTACAACGCATGCCATTACCACGTTTTGTCTTTATATATAAAAAAATGTATTTGTGGTGGGAGACCCCCCACACCCCTCAACTTACCTTAAATGCGTGGTAAAGGCATTCGTTGTAAAGGTATGCATGTGGTAAAAATATGCATGCTAAAAAATGCATGGTAAAGGCACAACAAGTTAAAAACCTGGTGGTAAAGGCTGTTTACCCTGTGCTATGAATGTCACTAAATTACTATACAGGATTGGCAACACCCAGAAGAGGGCCCTGTGCATTTGTTTTACTGTATATCCAAGCCAGGTGCATCTGTGAACATCTTCTACTATTCTCATCTTTGTATGTTCTCAATATCTTTGTATGTTGTTTCAAATGTCTGCTTTTTCACTTTTATAATATTCATTCATACTTATCTTTCATGCACACCTCACTGCATTGATATCATTTTGTGTCAAATATCACCGTTATCATTTGATTCATTGTTCTTCAACTGATGCTTCATAGTAATCTTCTCTCCAGCTGCTGGATTAGGGGATACCTTACCACTACCGTCTTAAAGGACTCTTGCTCTGCAGCTGGCATCAAGGACTCCATCCACAAATCAAGCACCCGTGGCTGCAGAAGGTGAGTTGCTACTGCATATATATGATAGTTCCACGCCTGGATCAACAATTACCTTGATATGTTTAAGTATATTTTCATGTCGCTAAGTAAAAGTATGACTTCTTTAAGAAATCAATTGTGAAGTATTGAGCAGAAACTTTATTTTAAGTATTTCAACTTTTATCATATTCCTCTAGCAGGTATTTGGGACATGGAGCCTGACAATGATGTGATACAGTCGACAAGCAGGGGACAACAGATAATCCCAGGAAAACATTCAGTCCTTCTCACGGCAGCTATATCAGCAGCTGCCGTTGCAGAAGCAGAGAGGAGGAGCAAGAGGTGGTGAAGGGGGAGAAGCAGGAGGATGGGCATTATTGGCCCTACACCGTAAATATCACCCAAGACCATCCAAGACCACCTCACAGTCTTTCTCCGATATCTCTTCAGGAGAGACATTGGAGGAATCTTCCTAGGAGCTAGTCACCAGCTCAACAGTCATGGATGTTTGACCCAGATATGCAGGACTCATCTCAACACAGTGCCTTGAGACCCTCACAGGTGAGTAGCCACGCTCTATAAACCCCTGATTGATTGATTGATTGACACAGTCCTCATCCTACAGGTACCTCAGTTAACTCACTTACACACTCCTTCAAAGCAGGTGCGCCTCCAGTATTTTCTCTGACGGAGAGGGTACCCCTCCCTTCTTGAATCTCACCCACTACAATCTCCTAGAAAACAACCTTCTCTGTTAGGGACAACTTGCTTGATATATCAGATGGCCACGCAGCAAAGGGGGGGAGGGGCATCGTAAAGCGTGGCATGGACAAATGCTGTCATCTACGAAGATGTATTTTTCCAACAGCAGTCCACTGTGTCTCGTATAGTTGTGAAACTTTTTAGTTACTGGTGATCTTCATTACTTTGAATCCTACATTTCCTTGCCACAGTCTGGGGTTTCTTTACTTCACTGCTGTTGTATAAATATTAATAATATCTGAGTGTTGTCTAAAGTGCTGGGTTGTGATGGGAGCGACTTTGTAGCACTTTTGAATAGAGACAGCTTAGAAAGGCTTCTGATTTATGTGAATAATTTATTCCAGAGTTTAGTAACAACGCACCTGGGTCAATTACGATTCACATCTATGACAAAATATTGGTGTTAAAAATATTTAGGCAAAAATGTTGTGACCCTAAATATTAAGTTTGCATATTTACAATGTAAACTACAAAAATAGTATCTACACATTTTTAAATATTGAGACTACATAGATAGGTATATATTTAACAGTATTAAAAAATATAATAACTTAAAACATTAAACTTAAAACAAATATATATATATATATATATATATATAATGCACAATGAAAATAATAAACATTGTTTTAAAAACAATATACTTGAAAATACAATTTAAACTAACAATTAAATAAATATATAATAATATTTAATAACAAGTGTAAACAATTACAAAAACGAATAAAATAGTTTTATAATGAAAAATGAATAAACATTAAAATTACACAATATAATGAGTAAATCATTACAAGTACATCGTAATAACACACAACCCATCTAATAACATTAAACATGAAATAAATTTCAATCAAATATTGAAATCCCATTAAAATAAAACGTAAACCAAAAGAATTTGGAGGCATAACATTTACCACTTCCATTGCAACCTAAGCAATGGTGGGGAAACTGCTGCACTTTGGAAAGATTAAATTTACTATTCCCACACCAACCTAAGCTACAGTAGGAAAAGTGTTAGTCTTTGGAGGGGTCAGCTTTACTATTTCCATTTCAATGTAAGTACCAGTAAGGAAAGTGTTGGGACTTTGGCAGCGAAGGGTCAGATGTTCTATTTCTACTCCAATCCAAGCAACATTGGTGAAAGTGCTGGACATTGAAGGATTTACCGTTTCCACTCCGCTAACGTAGGGAAGGCGCTAGACTATGGAGGGGTCAGATTTACTATTCCCACTCCAACCTAAACAATAGGAGGGAAAGCGTTGGACTTTTGGGGGGGTAGTTTACTATTCACATTCCAACCTAAGCAACATTGGTGAAAGAGTAGGACTTTGAAGGGGTAAGATTTACTATCCCCACTCCAAGTTAAGCAGCAGTAGAGAAAGTGTTAGATTTTGAAGGGGTCAGATTTGCTCTTCCCACTCCAACTTGAGCAACAGTAGAGAAGGATTTGGACTTTGGAGGTGTCAGATTTAATATTCCCATTCCAAACTAAGCAACAATGCAGAGAGCATTTGAAAAATATATAATAACTATTATAAAATATTTTTCTAAATCACAACATAAAAAAGTGATATAAAATACTCAATTAAAAATGCATTCAGATTTGAAAAAATAAAAAATACACCAATTTCATTACACAACCAAATACTTTTAGAAATTACTTAAATAAATAAATTAAAAACATGCTTTTAAAAAAATTAAGTAATCAATTTGAACATTATCTGCCATTTAAAACTACTGAAAAAATTACAGTAAAAACACTTCCCTCGCTACTGCCGTACAATCCCAACAAGCTACAAAAAAAGAAATAAAATAAAAAATTAGGCAAATCACAACAAATAAAACATTTAAAAATATTAAACTTTAAAAAACAAAACATAACATTAAAATAAAGCAGATCAATTATTTCAAACAATTTAATAATTATGTACTTAATAAGGTAATTGTCCAATTGAAAAATTAATTGACAGTTTAAAAATATTCATTAAATAATGTATCAATTAAATAATTTAAATACTTAGTATTCTAACCAAATGAAATAATAATTGAAGAACCAAAAATTAATTAAACAATGTAACAATTAAATTAATTACATACATAATCATCTAATTAACCAATTACATATAAAAAATGCAAAACAAGTATAAAAAATATAAAATGTATATTAAAACAACTTTCCATCTTAGTCACCCACAAACCAACAACCTGCCAAAAATCAAAAAGAAATAAGTAAACTCAAAACCAACACTTCAAAAGTATTACCAGAGCAATAAAACAAATACTAAAAAATTACAGTGATATAACAATAATAAGATAATAACTTAAGACACACAAAATCAACATATTACAAACCAATACAAAATATATGTTATTTACCACTATATTTAAAACACTAAAGCACTTAGAACACAATATTCTTACCTACAGTTTTGTATTCCATGATATTCATGACAATGTTTTTTCATGGGATTTGTGTTAGATATGTTTGATACGATGTTAATGTCATGCACCCTCCATCCACGTTTCTTGTGATTGTACCTGGCCTTCAAAATCCTGTTTGACTTACTAAACCTCAGGTTGAAGATGGATGAGTATGGGTGGAAAAGGGCCATATTTGGGGTGTTGTTCCTCCTGTGCCTTCGAAACAGAGCAGTCTGAGGGGCATATACTCAAGGAGCTATCGCCGAGTTATCGCAACGTTATCGCAGCCAAATCCGCGATAAATTTATCTCCCCATTCCCAAGCTGGTGCTAACAGCCCATAACACCAGTTTACCTGCGATAGCAGTCGCAAAAAACATCACCACAGATGCCCCCGGCAACTAACGCTAATGATATGCAGAGTAGGTGTTCCCGTGCAAAAAGCAGCGACAACACCACTCCACAACATTCTCAACGACCAGCCCGATCGGCGATAAGATCACAAAACATGCAATAAGGCGCGTTAGCTGCAGGAAATTAACACCTGCTCTTACCTGGTGCAAAGTCGGACGACAACCTGCAACAGACAAGGGAGCACAGCCCATAGCCACACATGAAGAACAACAGACGCCATGGAGCCACTCACCATGCATCCCGGAGCACCCAGAGGGCAACAACACCCACCGTCACCACACCCAGGAGCCCCCCGCCCCCGGGGCCCCCGGGGCCCCACTCCGGGCACCCCCCACCCACACCCGGACAAAGATATGTCACATCAACCTCACGAAATCATGAACAAAACAATGTGCCCGATGTCGCACAATAACAACTCCTAACATACATGTGTCGTCAGAAAAATGAGAATCATACATTCATCTTAGACTCAGCAAATAATTCGTTTCATACAGAATAAACACAAAATAACTATTTTGAAGAGTCATGGCGGGTCCTCTCAAGACAATCTGGAAGTCACAGCCTGCAAAACAAATTTCCAGATAAGAAGGTGTGTCATGCGCTCATCAAAGGACAGAGAGAGGGAGCGAAAGTGAGAGAGAGAGAGAGAGAGAGAAAGAGAGAGTGAGAGAAAGAGAGGGAGTGAGTGAGAGAAATAGAGATATTGTACAAGGAGCGCAAGGCCAATCGGGCTCCTGCCTCATACATGCCAACTGTTGTGTGTGTATCGCTAATGGTGCACACTAAGTCAAAGGCCTGGCATCAATAGCAACGTGAAGGCCACATCACATTTCAAAAATGCAAGCAGTAGTCAGACCAACATCAGGAATGAATGCTCCATTGTCTCAATACACAAAGCTGAAGGACACCTGAACCCCCGACCTTGGTCCCGAATGCGGCTGGCACTCCATGGGAGAGATACCAAACCAGATCGTGATGACTCCCACACCACGAACTGTGCGAATGAAAGACCAACGTGTCCACACCCCACACACACTTGTCCCTGCCTGGTCCACACTTGTCCACCTGCTTGGGATGCCCCTGACACATAAGTAAGAAACAACCCATATGCCCAAACGTTGCACACAAATATGACTCATTGCTCCGAGCAGTGGCATCTCATCCACACAACAGCCGCCTGTCAGAAGTGTGCAGGTGCTACGAGACCAACAAAGGCAATGGCTGGCAATCCTGGGCACATGCACAACCCCTGTCACGTGGAACTGTACCGTGCACGAATGCTGCATCTGTTGGGATCGATACCACTGGCAGTGTTGCGCATCAGTTACCGTCTGAGTTTCCGTCTTGCGTACGTCACCTGCGTCCAGCCCTGGTTCCACTGTCGATCATGCACATTCGAGTGGCCCATGGATGTCTGCCTATCCAACACAACGGTAGCTGAACTGGATTATGACACGTGTGTGTGCCCCCTATTGGCCCACGAACAGGAGTGTAACCGTGACACCCGTGCATGGGATGCCTTGATATTTGGCGTATGTGCAGGCAGTTGGCCATGGGAGATTGCACAACTCCTCGTGTGCAGTGCCCACATCGAGGCGCTCCCCTAATGGGCTGTGTTGCGGATTGGTGAAACGGCGTGGACGGAGCACAGCTGCCCGGACCAGGTAATGGATTGGCTCGCCCACGCGTACCTTGACCTCGACAACGATGTACTCTTGGAACAGATTGCCCATGAAGCAGCGCTCGCATACATGGACGAGTAACTACGTTCCTGCAGCCACAACTGATTGTCACCCACAGCACAGGTCCCCACACCTTGTAGCATCTCGGAGGAATTTCCACATATCCCACCACAACATTGGACATGTCTGCCTTCGACTGGACTCAGAATGCATGTGCGTGGACCTACGCGTGTGTACACACACCCGTGGAAGGTGATGCAGTCCCATGGGCGGAGCAGCACAGCGTCGCCTGGCAACGTTCCAAAAGCGGAGAAACTGCTGGGGGAGAGTACACACATGGCAATGTAGCACGACATGTGACCTTGTAGGATCCCTTCACCTGCTCACTGTCAGCAGAGTACACAGTCAGTGCAGTCCGGTGCTACAGCACCATGCAGATCCCATGGGCTGTGAGTCGTGTCCCCTGACACGGGCCGATGAGCAGACGCTAAACATCACATGACTCGTCCAGCAAGGCAAGGTGGGCTGAGACCGTTGACATCCGTAATGAATTGTGTGCACATTTGCCACCCCATTTTTTGCACCTCAACATGTTCCTAAGCTGCCTGTAAGTGTTTTAAACATTGGTCTGCATGTTGTGGCCCTTGCCTTGCCCGTACTGACACGCACATGCTAATAAAGTCTACGCAACTTCACCTGTGTACAACTGTGATGAGTGTTGATTATAATGACAGATCATGTGCATTGTCCGTACACAGGGAGGCATTGACTGACGCTTGTGAATTGGGGGTGAGTCCCTATTGCCAGCTCCACCTCTGTGAGCCAGACATTGTGGCTGGGATAGTTGGTGGCAGACCTGTGCTCCTACGTGTCCCCAGCAATGTGCGTATGGTGTCCAACCTCTCGCCATGTAGATCAAGGTCATCCATCAAAACAGACTGTGTCCACACAGATGTGTGTGAGTAGGCATGCGAAGAGACGTTCTGTTGTCACATGTCATGGGGGACACCACTTAAGGACTGCTACCGAATGTGACATTTCCACACACAGCCCTATTTGATACATGGACGTAGGTCGACGTTTGGGGGCAACGGGATTGTTGTAACTGTGCAATGAGTAGGGGTGGGCGGAATTTGCGTAGTCGCGCTACGCAAAGCTCCGCGAAATGGTAAAAAATCTCCGCGAGCACGCAAAAGTTCCGCCCGTTCGCTGTGCTTTTTTCCTGTTTGCGAACGCTGTTTGCGTGCTCGGGGAGAAATATCTCGCGAACACGCATTTTGAAAGCGCGAACAAGCAAAAAATTCCGCGAAGTTGCGGATCGCGGAATTTTTGGCAATTCCGCATTCTCCGCGGAACGCGAAATTACCCAAATTCCGCAAGCGGAACGGAATTTACCGCCCAGGCCTAGCAATGAGGCCACAGCTAGTTCACACCTTCACAGTCATCTAAGTGGCCATGTGGGTCAGGGTCAAACATGCGCATTGATGACATTTACCAGGGTGTACCTTTTAGTGCAATCGATATCCCTACATTCATCCAAACATTTATTCGTGAGTGAACATAGACATGACACATCTGTGTGATTTGGAATGTTTTATTCACATTCTGGGGGGTGTCGGACCTTGAGCAGTACATGGCCACTTCAAGCCCACATAACATGGTTGCCCAGTGGTGGGCCAACCAGAGTTCATGTGGCAAGGCAAAGTTGATCTGATGAGGAAGGGTGCAGTCCGCCGCCGGGTTGCTGTGTCATTGGTACCAGAGCAGATATGGCAGTCCATGTCGGGGTCCATGTGAAGGTCGCAGAGTGTTTCGGGGACAGTGGGAGGTGTTGTTCCAGGGCATGATGCAGAGAGCACGACCAGGCAGGGACAGGCCATATGGCGGGGATGAATGCTACTACCTCCTTCCTCACACAGTCATTACCCTCCACATCTTACTCCTCTGAGACGTCTTCTGTGTCCGGTGTGTCAGGTGTGTGTGGTGGGGTTATGGCTGCGTCACTGTGTGCCACTGACACATCAGGGCGAAGGTGATAGGGCTGCATCACTGTGTGCCACTGACACATCAGGGGGCGGGTATGTGTGTGTTGAGGTTCCTGCAGCAGTCACCTGGAACAGGCTCAGTGGCAGCAATGGCAAGATGAGGATCTGCAAGGCATGGAAGATCGCAGCTACATCTCGCTGGTGTTCAGCAGTGGCAGCCATACTTCCAGCCTGCATCGGCTCCATGGTCTCCATTGACCTCCGCGTCTGTGCCAACTCTGTGCTGTCATCGCTTGGGCCTGTCTACCTAGACAGTTCTTGTAACCGAGTAATGGACCCAGCGATGTCAACCAAGGATTGTTGGTGAGCATGGTGCGGACAGTGGGTATCCGTTAGGGACTATAGGTGCTCCTTGATTGGACTCAGGCACCCACGTATGGCATCGAGTTTGGCTGCCATGAGCTCAAAACCCAGCCGCAGCTGATCTGCCATCTTCTCCTGGCACCCTAACACACGGAGTTTGAAGTCCATGTGTTGGTCGTGGGGGTCCTGGGAGGCAGCCGAGGTGGTGTGTGCTTCCTGCGGTGTGGTCTGTGCAGGGTGTGGGCTCACCACGATGCAGCTGGGCTGCCCTGCTCCTGGAGGTGGGGTGCGGAGGCTGTCCACGATCCGTTGGAGGGTGTCTGTGCAAATGTGCAGGGTGTACTCTTCATCGTCACTGAAGAGATGTGTGGTCTGCTCTGCAGGAGGTATTGATTGTCCCTCTGCAATGTAAAGGGGAGATGCAGGTTAACAGTGTGTTCCATGTATGTTGATGCATTGTAGATGTTTACATTCAGACTGCATGACGATGTACATTGTGACTGTTTTGGTGAAGCTGGCTATTTGATGGGAGTCAGTGGACATTTCGACTACATGATGGATGTGTGGTTGTACTCGTACATTATCAGCTCACAGTGTCATGCATTGCCAGATGTGATTGGCCAGTTTCTACGCACAAGTGGCACCAGTTGTGTCCTCTGTCCTGTGGTGTAGGGGTTGCACTCTGTCCCACATTGTTGTCAATGTTGATGTACTGTGATTGCTATGTGTGTGTGTGCTGCATTGTTGGCGATTCGCCCCTGCAACTCTGCATTGGCGGACCTTTATCCCTTTTAGTCGGTGTGCATTTGACTTGTGTGCTTTTCGGGTGCTGGGGGATGTTTGCGACTTGGGTCATTTGTGCTACTGGAGATATTTGGTACTCTTGTGCATTGTTTGTCTGCAGATGTGTTTTTTACGTCATGGTTCGTAGTTGCACGTGGATGTGTCAGAGTGTGACCTGCTCCTTTACGGATGTGGTCCACACTCAGCCACCTCAGTGTCGTCTCGTGCACCATGTCATGTATTGTGACTTCAGCCATGCTATCTGTCATGCAGTGTCACTTGCATTGTCGGTGTGGCTCACAGAGCCGCTGCTTTTCGGGATTCAGCACATGTGCATGGGTAGGTTGTGGCATTGGTGATATGGAGGGGGCCCATTTGTGCAGATTGTGGACGGGGCCTACTTGGTGTTTCTATGTGTGCTGCAGTGTGCCAAGGGTATCAGGGACATGTTCCACAGTCATTGTGGGTGTGCAGTGTGCTGCACATGATTGTGAATGTGTGGCATTGTGCCCATCTGCCCCCGTCCCCCTGGTCGTTACTCACCCTGTTGCTGTTGGGTCAGGTCATATCGGGCTGTGTCCAGACCCCCGACTCCTTGCACCGTCTCCACGCTGATGACTGTGGCCACCATTTCCTCCAGCTCATCCAGCTCCTCCTGTGGCGCAGGACTCCCACCTCCAGTCGCCTTTGCTGCCTTCATGTTGGCAGCAAGTTTCTGTTTCGTTTGGCTGTGCACTTCATGCCAGCGCCTCTTGACCTCCTCCATTGACCTCCTCGACACTCCGACTGCATTCACGTTTGTGACGATGGACTGCCATATTTCCGTTTGTGTTGCCTATGACGCAGTGGAGGTGACAAACAGTTGTTGGTAGTGTTCTATCACCTCCGTGATGATGATCCGGTCTTCCTGTGGACTGAACCCCGTCTTCCTCTTCTCCTTGCCCTTCCCCGAACACGGGGTTCCTGGCTGGTCCTCCGTGGGGCTTGTGGGGATCTGGTCGTCCTCTGCACTTGGTCTGGGTGCATCCATGGTGCTACGCAGTTTGTTTTGTTTTTGGTGTTTATTTTTTGGTTGCTCTTATAGTGCATTTTCACGCATGACGCGTGGGATTTGCGGGCCTGTGGCTGGTTGTCGCTGATTTTTGTATCGCGGTTTGGGACATCGCAGGTTTTTTCGCGTTTGTGTTTCGCATTGTTTCTGCGTCGCCTTGGTTTTTGGGCGGTCATTTGGCGCGTTATCCTGCTACTATCGCATGGTGCCGCAGGGTTGGGAATACCACGTTAACACGGTGTTATTTTCCCGCGATAGACTACGATGTGAAGGGTTGCGTTAAGCAACTTTTGCGGTAGTTATCACACGTTCTTGAGAATATGCCCCTGAGTTTTTTCCCTTCACTACTGACTGCCAAGTAAGACCTTTGAGGGCGAAAGTTATGTCATTAAGTTTCTTCAGGCCTAAACAGAATCTTGCTGCTTGATTTTGTAGGTTTTGCAATACCTTTCTTGTTAACATCAACATAGGCATTATTGCAATGATCCAGTTTCAGTAGGACCAAAGCCCTGGTCAGTCCAAAACTTTGTGTCTTTGACCAATTTGGAATTGTTTGAATAGCAAACAAAGAAACCTCCAGGTGAGATGCCATGTATGAGCCTTCAGGGCAAGGTCAAGTGTCATAATTGTATTAGATTTAAAGGGGCAGCAGAGTTGACAGTTAATAGATATACAAGTCCTCTTATAAAGTAAGGACTGAGGTGAGAAAGAGTAGGACAAGGGGTAAGAATTCATATGGTTAAGTGATCAGAGAAACTATTTAGTTAACAAGGTTGGGTCACTTTTATTGGTGAGCACTTTACCACTGATTATATTTAGTATTCGTTCAATGGTTATTTTTTTAACTGTGACATTTTTATGTAGGAAACATAGCAATGCTGTTATAAATTGGACATTATTTCATATTTAAAGGTCTTGCAGCCCTATACAGTGCCATTGCCGACATAGCACAATATACATTATCCTATGTAAGCAAGTATTACAAAATAGAAAAACACAAGTGAAAAAACTGCAGTGAGTACATTAATGGACACATTTGCGTTTATGAACAGAGGTTATAAATGTATTATACATATTATTCCTCCCAGAAAACAACTTTATAGCTGCTGTTTTATCCCTTGTATTCTCACATCTGGATGGTGGCAACATCCTGCTCCATTGCCTCCCAGACACCAGACTGGCCCCGTTTAATAGCATCCTAGAGGCAGGCCTAATCCAGGGCCTGAACAAATATGACCATCAGACCCCACCCACTCCACTGACTCTTGTTGCCAGCCAGCAATGTCTTAAAAACAAACTATGTCACTTATGAGGCATTCACGACCAGCATACCTTCATATCAGCTGACAAGCTCACCATTTCTGGTGGCTCTTGGTACATCCGCAGCCAGGACAACAAGACCGGAATCAAAGAAGAGCAAGAGGAAAAAAAACAAGGCAACAGGACTTCTCCATCTATGAATGCAGGATCTGGAAAAACCTCTCTGTATTTCAGGAAAACTCAAACCCTGCTCCAAGTTAGGAAAGCTCTGAAAATAAAAGGCTTTATATCACAATGCAGTAACAGTCTACTTCGGTCCCAGAAACCAGCTACCCCTCCAGTGTTTGCCTTTGACTCTGCACAGTACTCTTCTGTCTTTCCGATAATTAGGCGCTGTACAAAGACCACATACATACCCACATGCATACATACATACGTACATACTTTATGTTGATGATGCAACCTATCATTACATATTGGCTGTCCTTGCTGTGGCTTCATACTGTTAGATGTTTAAAGAATTAAAGGGTGGGAGTGAGGCTGTTTTCAAATATGAAGCAACAGTCATATTCACTGTTAGACATCACCATAACTACAATACACCACAACATCACGTGTTGCATTCAGAGACCATCTTCTAAAGTGAAAATTAATATGCAGACCATTACAGACACCAGCATGAGATTCATGGATGTACATACTGCACCAGCATATGTGATACTTCACACTTCATTTGGGAAATTTTGCTCAGTTGAATCCAGCTATTTTCTCTCTTGTTGGCCAGGATGTCCACGTTCCTTCATTTTAATAGTCTTAATTTTCTCTTTCCAGGTAATGGCTGTATTACTTTTAAGGGGAAGTAGGAACCAAATAGGGTAACAGCGGGGTAGAGACATTTGTTGAAAGTTTGACTACAAGGTCCACCTGCCTCCTTACCCACAAGGAGTTCTAAATAGGAAGCTACTAAAAAATGCGAACATAAAGACCAAATGGTATGTCTGACATGTATGAGTACAGTGAATGGAAGTTTCACAACTGAATGCACACAACTAGGATACCAACGGAATCCTTGTGAGGTCCTGACGAAAGCCAACAAGCCCGGTGAGGCATTGGTGTGATAGCTGAAACATGTTGACCCAGGGATACAGAGGATACTAATTTCCTTAGTGCATCCCCACCTGTTTTTAACTTCATCAGGGTGCCCTTTGAAAATAAAATTAACCCTCAGGAAACCCTAGATTATTTTAAATCTAGAATTCTACCCAATAACCAAAGAACCCCCGTGGCTACCAAGGTTGAGCCCGTCCAGATACACTAGGTATCTGGACAACAACTCTATGATGAAGCATGCCACTTGGGATCCCAGTGGGTGAGAGTTCTTTTAATACCATGAGGTGATCCCTTTTGGCTGATATGGAGAGATAGCCTAAGCACGGTAGAGGTTTGTTAGAAATGGGATTTCTGGTTGGCTAGGGCTTGTGCCTAAGCCAGGCAGAAATCACTACTCTAGTAAGGGCAAGCTTGGCACGAGCAGTCAGGCTTATCCCAGAGGCAATGTGTAAAGCGTTTGCGCAACACATACACAGCAGCGACACACTAGGCACACTACAAAAGAGACTCCACACAAGGTTATATAAAAAATAGCCTTTGTATTATCATAAACACATTAGAATCATAACCACACAATATACACTGTGCCAACTGGCACCAGGTAGTAATTCACAAGAGATTATATACATGACAGAGCCAATCGGGCTACTGTCAGAACCATTAGATCTCACTTAGTAGTAAAATGAAAACAACCAGTAACTACTGGCAGCACAGCACTTAGCATATGCAGAACATTTTAGGCATAACCATCACATCTCATATTTGGAGGCAACAACCAGTACTCACTGGTAAAGGTACACCTAGCATCAACATTAGGCATAAACACTGAATTAGCCCCCGTGCAACACAGTCACTCTGATAAGGTGCACACAGCTCATTATCCCCTCCTGGGAGTAAATATCACTGTTCCCGGGCCCAACAGCCCACCATGTCCCCAAGAGCCCACTGGCCCTCAAATGGCAGTCCTAGCACCTTTGCGCTCTCTCCCCGGACTGCGTCGTGGTCTGGTGAAGGTTTCCTCCTCCACCCTGGCTCGGGGGCCTCCGTTGAGGTTCACCCTCAGCTCCCCAATTCACAATGAGGCCTCTGTCCCCAAATTGCCAGGAAAGAAATGCCCACACGTTGCAGCTGCCCGCCCTCTCGCGGTGCAGCTGTGAAGATTAGCTTTGGCACCAACTGTGCCTGGGGAGCCCCGTTCACCGGGCTCCTCCTTGAGCCTTCACTCGGCAGCCACAGTGCCTTTCCTGCCCCAAATAGGCACCCGTAGTGCCCAGCACCCACCGGGCTCGATTTCCGCCAAAGATTGTGACCTTGCCCCCAGCCAGTGCGATCGGGACCAAAAATGCACTTGTGTCACCAAGGCACTCCCAACGTGCCTCATAGCCCCCAAACACCGGGGGTTCTTCTTCTCACGCCACCAGGGCAGGATGCGGTCACAGGGGGGGAGCCCGTGAGGCTCCGGTCCTCTTCTTCCTGGGTCCGGTGAGCCTGCGAGGCTCCGTCTTTTGGTGTGGCTACGCGGGGCTCCGCCCACGCCAGGCACCAGCACGCCGGACCTCCTGCCTTCTCTCGGCTTCACTGGGCCAGCCCTGCCCACAACCAGGCGCAATCACGCCTGACTTCCTCTTGGGGGCAGGAAGAGCCCACGAGGCTCCGTCTCTCCTGCCAGCCGGCCCCGCCCACAGTCAGGCTCTGCCTGACTTCCGCCTGCTTTGGATTTACAGGGAATTGCGGAGCGAGGTCTCTGCCGATTTTCACACTTTCCAGCCACGGTGCCCGCCGCAATTTGCCAGATGGAGCCCACTCCATGGGTTCAAATGCCAGGCACCCACTACCCTGCCCTGAGTAGGGTACTAGCACTGTCCCAGTCAAGAGCGCTCCTGCACAGGCAAAAGTGAAGCCCCACTCCTTGGGCTCAGGCAATAAAGATGTAGCGCTCACAAGGCGCTAGAATCCAGGAGTTCAAAAGGCAAAGCTGGGCCCAGGCAGGCCAGCTCACAGGGCCCTCCAGCAGAGGGGCAGTCCCTCCTGGCGGTTCCTCCTGGGGCCCAGCAGGTACAGCAGCACCCAAAAACAGCACACTTTACATGGGGTTACAGCCCCAATATTTATACAGGGTTCTGTCTTTGTCCTGCCCTGGCACAGGGCTTGGGGAACCAGTCCCAACTGGTTCTGGAGGGTACTGAAGCAGTTTGCGTACAGTGCTCCCACCCTCCTTTGTCAGGTTGGGCTCTGTCATCAGACACACCACAGGGGGGGGGGCGGAGGCAGCATTCACCCAGGCAGGCACAGATCTATTCAGGGTCAGGGACTACTCCTCCCACTACTCCAAATGCAGATCTGCCCATTCAGCCTAGCGCTGACTCACCCTGCCTCTCTGGAGCCACACACCTCACCAGCCCCTGTCACTCCAGAGCCAGACATGCAATACACATCAGGCAGGCAGAGACACATAGCACACAGAAATGCCAACTTCTAAAAGTGGCATTTCTAAAATAGTAATAATAAATCTGCGAACACCATTACGCAGCATTTGTTATTACTATCCCAAATATACCAAACTTGACCACGCTTCTCCTCCCATATTAGAAATTACCACTGAAACACTTATCAGGGAATCCCCAATGCATTCCTATGAGAGGGCAGCCTCATGGCAGTGAGAATCCAAAATGGCTATTTGTCACTACCAGGAGATGTCGCACACTTAAGGTACATGTCCTACCTTTTACCTACAATGCACCCTGCCCATTGGGCTAGCTAGGGCCTACCTTAGGGGTGACTGACATGCAGTAAAAAGGGGGTCACAGACGTGGCACACACTTTAGGTGCCACGTCACAGCGGCAGTAACACTGCGCGCACAGGCCCTGCAATGGCAGAGGCCTGAGACAGGTTTGAAAGGCTACTTTGGTGGGTGGCGCAAGCAGCGCTGCAAGCCCACCAGTAGCATTTAATTTACTGGCCCTGGGTATATGCGATACCACTTTACTGGGGACTGATAGGTAAATTAAATACGCCAAACAGGTGTAAACCAATCTTACCATGTTTACCACAGAGAGCACACGCACTTTACACTGGACAGCAGTGCTAAAGTGCCCAGAGTCCTAAAACCATCAACACCAGGTCAGAAAAAAGACTAGGAGGAAGGCAAAAAGCTCAGGGATGACCCTTTAAAAAGGGCCCAGTCCAAAAAGATTCCCTCCTGTTGCTTTTGTATGGTTACTTTTAGGTTTGCCATCTGAAATGGGGTCCCAGGATGGAGATAGAGCCCATTAGGTCATAGTGTGAATTTTCCTGCCAAAGCTTATCAAATGGGAAGATGTTTTTAGGTCTCGCCTAGGCAGCACTTGCGCTGTCTCTTCGAGACATGCTGTATTCAGGTATGGACTTGAAGCTCCACCCATTTTCTGCCCATCTTTTCAATTGGCTCCTGTTACTCTCCTTTGTAAATGGTGGCTTTTGATTTGTGAATAGGCTTAGTAGTCCCTCCTTGATACCTCCTTTTGTAACCCCCCATGAGGACTTGCCCTTCTACTTGTGTTGTTACTCGGTATGTTTTATTTGCAGTCTGTGAGCACTATTTTCTTAAATGACTTTCTCCTATTGCAGGCACAACATGCTTTCCTGCAATCTGCAACCACTTTTTTTCTTAAGGAGTGCTGCCGCGCTTTATCTTTACTTATGATTTAGCTTTAAGAATGGTGGCCACGCCATTAAAGCACCGCGGTTCTAAGCCCCTCTTTACGTTCTTTTTTCATCTTCAGGTTCCAGAATGGTGGTTGTGCATTTCTTTTGTTATGTGCGGCTCACCCAAATCAATTAACACACACTCAACAATGGCGCATGCGGGGCTCGCAGCCCCTCATCCCTGTCCCACCCCCGTGTGCCGCGCTTTAGGTTTCAGCACGTCGCCCGCTTTTATATTAACAACATGGGCACCACGCTTAATATTTTAGCAGGTAGTCGCTTTTATTGTTTTTGTTTTTAATTAGCATGGCACCCACTTCACGGGCCGCCATGCGCATAACGTTTATTTGTACGGGCGCCACACTTTCAATTTCAGCACGGCGCCTGCTTTCATATCCTCCCTCTCTGCTTCTGTCTCTCGCCCGTGTCATTATTCACATTTATTTTAATTTTCAGACAATTTCTTTGTTGCAACTCACTCTGCCCGACTCTACGCCCCTTGTTCATTTTTTTTGCTTTGCCCATGGCCTCCCTTCCAGGCAGCAGCCCCCTTCTCTCCTTTTCACAGATAGCATGGTACACAGATGATCCGAGCGAGCACAAAAGGCAGTTTCATTATTCGGGGCCAGCAGGGTTACTTGAAGATGCCTGCGCCCCCGCCACCTCCACCTTTTAAAGAATGGATTGGGTCCGGCAGATCTTATATTCGATGTACATGCCTGAATTCTGGCCTTCGTACTTCATATTAAATGAAACTCGAAAGGCAAAATGTGCATTTTAAACAGTGGGCCCGGAAACTACAAAAAGTGAAGATGTTTTCGAATTCCTAAATGCTACCTTCTGCGGCTGCTGCTCATTTCCTTTCATTTTTTGTAGGCGATAAGACGTGAAGTTGTCATGTCACTCACTTAAGTTCCCTCAACCCCAAATTAGTTCTTTTTTATAAAGTCTTTCCGGGCATTTAGCTGGCCATGTAAACAACACTTACAAAGAAAAGGAAAAAGCTTGTGGCTTGCAGGCAGCCTGTCATTACCACAATAGAAGCAGAAAGCAGGGTGAAGTAATCTCTGTGACAACTGCTCTCCTCAGAGGGAGACTTGTGAACCCCATCTGTGCAATATCATCCAGGACTTCTCACCAGTACAGGGGTGACTATATTTTATGAGCAGGACGAGGCTCATCCTTACATCTTTTTCAAGGTCAAATATCTTGAGCTTTCACTTCCACCAAACGTGACTAGCTAACCTTGTGGAGCAAAAAGAATAGGTGCTTGCAGAGTAAAGACTAACTGAAAGAAGCATTTGCAATGCAATAGGTCTCGCGTTTGTGACAGTGAAGGAAGTGACCCAATTACGGTCCCCCAAGTCACTCGCGACCACCTCTCAGGTTTCCATACAAATGAAGAGTCGGTCAGACAGTAGAGAATACAAACCAAGTATATTTATTCAGATACACTCGAGTGGAGCCCAGTCTGCCCAGTCTCTAGGATTGCTGCAGAGGGACTGACATCAGCAAACATGGAGATACATTATGTACAATTCAGAACCAATGAAGGCACGCCCAGAATGGAATATTCCAGGCTGATGCCGCTACACAAAGGATTACAGAAGGATAAGTTTCGATCATGAAAACGGGCACACACTATCTCTTAGTCAAGGTCGTTCTGTTCATGCCTACCGCTAGACTAGTGGGAGAAGGCCTCTATCTAGTGGGAAAGGTATGTGCTAATGAGAACAGTGTATTCATAGAGAAAAAGAAACAAGGCCCAACCTTGGAGAAATGAGAGCTACCAAAAGCTTTGTTTTACAGAAAGGAAAAATTAGTTTCGATCATGGTTCTAAATGGCGGCCAAACATAAAATGGTGCCGCAAATGCTAACTTACATAGAACAATACATGAGCAACACAGCAAAAACATTTTTATTCTAACAGAACCCCCTTTTAGCATGAGCTAACTATTTTCTATTACTATCAAGAGACGTATAACATATTGCAAGGATAAGAGACATCACTAAAAGGAGTTGTTCATATAGTCAGTACTCAAAGATACCCTCATCGATCTGCATCATATTGTCAATATCTTTTTGTAACAAAATCGCAGCATTAGTATCATCAACTAATATTTTCTGTTTGGGGGTGAGAACATTGGCACAATAGGTGCAACAAGCTGGAATACAACGTATACAGAGGCAACATGTGAAGATGATACCAGCAACCACAACCAAGAAGGTGAGGATCTTCCAATACCATGATGTTAACGTATTCCAAAACCACCCCAACAGTTTCCAAGTACCTGTTACTTGGTGCATCTCAGCTGATAGCCTATGTAATTTCTGTATAGCTGAATAAACATTGGGAGTGTTATCCGGTATATAAACACAACAGCTACTTCCGATGACGCGACAGGCCCCTCCCCGATCTGCAAGGATAACGTCTAGCACCATCCTGTTCTGCAAAGTGACTAATCTCGTAGCCTGGAGCTCAGCAGTGATATTTGTCATCATCCCAGCAGTTGTATTGATAACCACTTCACAACTCTTGTTAACTGACTAACTTGAAGGCTATTAGCCATGGGGCCCCAGAAAGGCAGTAGGCCCTTCATAGCATCTCCAAATTGCTGTGCGGTGGTGTCTGTCTGATCTATATCCTTTGTGTCAACAACCCTTTTGGCTCGGGTCAGGAAGGTACTTCTACGTTGCAGCCAATGATTTTTATGATAATTAGACGGGGCAACATATACCTGGGGAAGAAGAAAAGAGAGATAACATTTACCTGACCATCCCCTCGGGAGCCAAACGTGAGCTTGTGACCCACAAACAAAATGGGGCAGAATCAAAGGTGGACTATTTGTCGTATTCAGCTTATAGGTGAAATTACATTTACTCTCTCCCAACTTTATCTTCCCAGACCCCAGGACACAAAAACTAGCAGTCGTATTAACCACTGACACAGGTATTGGCTTATCTTCAGTAAGATTTCGACTTCGGAAGGATTGGAAGTACTCAGGGGTGTTAAACCATTGGAAATCAGCCATTTCCATTCTAAACCATGCATTGTTCTTTACTTTATGGTACGTTTTCAAACAAGACTTTGAGGATAGTATCCCTAAGGTGCCTTGTCCTGCTGGTCCTATGGGGGTAAACCCTTGATAGAAGGGTACATATTCAGTCGCAGTGCGAGAATCAGTGGATGTTATATCTAAAGCAGAAAGATGAAATTGGAAGTACACCAGTAGAAACAATTGAAACCAACCCTCACTGCTGCCAATATATAACAGTGGCATGGATAACAGATTGTCGCTCTTATGAGTGACTGAAGGAAGCAACCCACAAACCCAACAATTAGTTGTATTGGAGACATTATGAGCTTGGTGCAACATTTGTATAAATACATTATCTGTGTATGCCAACCTATGCGCTTCTTTGTGTGGAGCTAGAGTAACTAAAATGTGCTCAGGGGGAGCGGGAGTTGTACCAATCAAGGGATGTACAGGGAATTTCTCCTCTAGAAACCAGGATATTCAAAGTATTGGTATTAGCATAATCACAACAATTAATATGCAAACTATTTTACTCTTTGTGGACCAACCCTGTGATTAACGCGGTGGTGCAAATGGTTGTTCCTCCTCATCAATAGGCCGACCAAATGGATGCATTATGAAGCAAGGAAAGGAATGCAATAACACTGATAGCAAAGGTAAGTGTTCCCAGTGTCCGTCAGAGCCTCACTGGTACAGGCTCCTATTGTTCATCAACGTTGGCGCTCTTGAGCACCAGCGGTGGAGCTTGCTCTGTCCTAAGCTCACGATGAATCCCACGTCGATCAGGATAATGTACCCCCCTCCAAGGGAGAACGTTCGATCTATCCTGTCCAATGTCAGAACAGTGCACCAATCTCACATCAACCTAAACTAATTCCGTTGGTACTATAGCAAAGTACACCCTAACTTACACAATCCAGCCCTGGCTAATCTGACTTCTCCTTTGGTGCACTATTCCTCAGCTGAGGACGCAGATTGTACCTGGTGACTCCGGGCACAGAGTGATCAACAAACAGCGGCTCATTAATAGCTCGGATTTCTGGGGGAATCACTGCATTTAGCACTTCATCATTCTCCGAATTCGTTTGGGTCCAAGTCAGCTTTGCATCACTGAAGGGGAAGAACTGAGGCACCTTCTCGCACTCAGAGTCCCCTACTCCTTCCCTGACCCATTTATCATAAGGCAATGGCAGAAGCACTCTTTTGCAATGAGTACCATGGATCCAATTCTTTCGGCCAGCAGCCTTGACTGCAGTACGTGTAGCTAGAAGGACCTGTTCTGGCCCCTTCCAGTGCGGCTCCAAACTCTTCTTCAACTGAAAATTGCGCACAAGGATCCAATCACCAGGCTGGATGTTGTGTCAGGGCCCCTCTGGTATATCTGGCAGAGTGTCCCGGACCTGTTGGTGAATAGAACGCAAATTTTCAGTTAACTGGCACAGGTAGTCTATTAACAATGGGTTTTCAATATCTGAGAACCAACGGGGACGCAGGACGCCCCAGACATTTGCCGGGCGTCCAAACACGACCTCGTACGGTGACAATCCTGTCCTAGAATGTGCTGTTGTTCATGTCAACAAAAGAGCTAATGGTAAAGCATCTGGCCACTGCAAACCTGTACCTTCCTGAATCTTTGCTAATTTCAGTTTGAGAGTACCATTGTATTTCTCAACTAAACCTGCTGACTGTGGGTGATTTGCAGCATGAAACTTCTGCTTTATGTGCAAACCATCACAAATTAACTGGATGATCTTGGCATTAAAATGACTTCCGTTATCACTCCAGATCAAACGGGGCAAGCCGAAACGAGCAAAGAACTCCTTCAGGAGTACCTTTGCAGTCGTAACAGCTGTATTGTCTTTAGTGGGGTAAGCCTCAACCCATTTACTGAATGCACAGACAACCACCAACACGTACTTCAAGTTATTGACCCTGTCTAATTCGATATAACCTATATGAAGGACCTCAAAAGGGAAAGTGGGTGGTGCAAAATTACCAGGTGGTGTAGGGGTACCTGTCCCAGGATTGTGCATCATGCACACCATGCAGTACTTCACTAAATGTGCAGCCGTTTTTGAAATGTTGTCATTCTGCCACACAGGGTCTAACAACTTGCAAATACCCTTAGCACTGATATGGGCTGGGCCATGGGCCATTGTGACTACAGGAAGAACATATGCATCTGGCAACATCCATCTCTGCTTCCCTGACTTGTCAATCCAACATCCCTCGTCATTCAACTGTGCTGTACTTTCTTGCCACATTGCTAATTCCTCTACTGTGGCCTCGCTTTGTATCTCCTTCACGTTCTTAAGTGTATCCTCAAACATGGTTACCTCAGGCACCCACCTAGCGGGACCTGCTACAAACATTCTTTTCATTCTAGTCCGGGCTGTTCCCTTAGCTGTCTGATCTGCAAAAGCGTTCCCCTTACCCACATCGTCAGTGGCTTTCCGGTGGGCGCTACACTTCACTATTGCCAATTTCTTAGGGAGTGTCAAAGCAGACAAAAGCCTCAATATAAGGTGACCGTGTTGGATCTTTGTACCATGGGAAGTAAGGAACCCTCTCTCAGCCCAGAGTTGCCCAAAATTGTGCGCGACCCCGAAGGCATACTGGCTGTCAGTAAGAATATAGACAACCAGTCCCTCGTTCAATTCACAAGCTCGGATAAGGGCGGCTAACTCAGCTGCTTGGGCTGTGTTGGAAATGGTCCTTTTTGTAGGGTTATCCACAAACTTTTTGCTTCTTCCTCCTATTTTTTCCTGACCTGTGTTTGTTGGCTATAGGACTCTGGGCACTTTACCACTGCTGATCAGTGCTAAAGTGCATATGCTCTCTGTGTAAATTGTTATTGTGATTGGTTCTCCCTGATTGGCATATTTGTTTTACCAGTAGGTCCCTAGTAAAGTGCACTGAGTGTACCAGGGCTCGTAAATCAAATATTACTAGTGGGCTTGCAGCACTGATTGCGCCACCCACATGAGTAGCCCTGAAAAGATGTCTCAGACCTGCCACCACGGTGGCTGTGCGCAGTTTGTTAACTGCCATGTCGACTTGGCAAGTGCACCCACTTGCCAGGCCCTAACCTTCCCTTTTCTTACATATAGGGTACCCCTATGGTAGGCCCAGGGTACCCCCCTGGGCAGGGTGCAGTGTATGTGAAAGGTAGGACATGTACTGGTGTGTGTAACATGCCCTGATAGTGAAATACTGCCAATTTCTGCTTTTCACTATTACAAAAAGGCTATCTTGCCCCATAGGACAGAATGGGGAATGCTTTGTAACATTTTACAAGCATATCTTCCCATAGGGATAAGAAACAAAAATTGAGTTTGGTATCCCTGAACTCAGGATTTAATAACACATCTTTTAGTAAAGATGGTTTTTAAATTGTGTGTTTGAAAATACCACTTTTTAGAAAGTGGCTATTTTCTTGTTCAACCATCCTGTGTGCCTCTGCCTGTTTGTTGATTGACTGTCTGGCTTTGGAGTGACAGGGGCTGGGGAGGTGCAGTGGCTCCAGGAGTCTGGATGAGTCAGCACTAGGCTGAATAGGCCTGTTCTGCATTTGGAGTGGTGGGAGGAGTAGCACCTGTACCTGAATAGGACTGTGCCTGCCTTCCACAATGCTGGCTCCCCCTGTGGTGTGTCTGGAGCCAAGGCTCACACTGACAATGAATGTTGTTGTGCACTTGCAGAGTGCCCCCCAGAACTGGTTTGAACTGGGCTCAGAACCCCTTGCACAAAGAGAACAAAGACATTTTGGGGTATAAGTATCAGACCCAAAACCCCAGACTTTAGATCATTCCTAGAACTCAAGAGGAACCTTGGCCAAGGAGAAGAGCTGGAGAGACTGAGGAGAAATACTGCCCTTGCTGTGTGTCTGGGGTTGGCCTGCAGTTGCTGTTTCTGCCAAGGAAAGGAGAAGGACTTTCCCCTGCTTGAAGGAGATCTCCAAGGGCCTGAAGTGTGCTGGCCTCCTGTTCTGAAGTCTCAGGGACACAAAGACTTCACCCCCAGCTCCCCTGAACTCTGCTGCTGTGAGTTCTAGCCTGCCAAGAGGTGCCTGTGCCAGTTTTGGGCCTCTGGAGGTTGTTGCTGCTGTTTGGGAGCTGGAAGAAAGAAGAAACGTGAAGAACTGCTAAAACCGACGCATCGAGGGGGATCGCGGCTGAAGAGGACCGACACAGTGCCTCTTGATGCCGCCGCATCGATTGCCGATGCAACCCGGATTTTTCTCGCATTGTGCCTGTGCGGCAAGTTCGTCCGATGCATCACCTGCAGACCGGAACCGTCACGAAGAATCGACGCATCACTGCCCATACAGACCGGATTCGACGCAACCCTTCCTCTGCGTGCAGCGGGACTGTCACATCGCCTCCCCAAGGTCTCAGGAGTGTGGCATCTCTTTGTTTTCTGACTCTGCGGCTGTTTGGCTTTTGGAACTTTCACGCAACTACAGGTACTTTGGTGAAAAATCACGCATCCATAGTTTTCTATGGTACAAGTTCTTGAAACCTTTTGAAAGTCATATTTTTAACTGTGTATGTTGGATTTTTGTTGTTTTGGTCTTGTTTAGTTTAGATAAAGATACTTTATTTTTCTAAACTGGTGTGGTGTCCTTTTGTCGTGTTTTCACTGTGTTACTGTGAGTGTTGGTACCAATACTTTACACATTGCCTTTGGGATAAGCCTGTCTGCTCGTGCTAAGCTACTGAGGGGGTGAGCAGGGGTTATCTAAAGTGTGTATCCCCCTTACCCTGACTAGAAGCAAGGGTCCCTATTTGGACAAAGGTACCTACCTCTGCCAACTAGAGACCCCCATTTCTAACAGGCTGACTGATACGGGACTCATGATGTCTCTACGACTGTACGCAATGTGGTGAAAGCATAAGCAGGAGTTGTAGTGCCATCTGGTAATTTAAAACAAGAGCCATCGACATATAGTTCCCCTTGGGGGTCAGATAAGGGAACATCAGTCAAGTCTACCCATCCTTTCATCTCTTCTTCCATCCAGAAGATACAATCATGTTTATCGATCTCATCATTCTCAGAAGGGAGGGGTAGTAACGTGGCTGGGTTCAGAGTGGCACACCGTTTGATCGTGATATGTTTGGCAAACAGCGTTAATTCATAGCCTGTCAGACGTGCACTGGTGAGGTGCTGTGTCTTTATCTTATTCAAAAGAGTATCCACAGCATGGGGCACCATGACTGTGAGGTCAGTATCAAGTACGAGTCCAAACGATGTCTTATTGAGACAGCCACAGCCGCGACCGCTCTTAGACAGCTCGGGAGGGCTTGTGCAACAGGATCGAGCACAGCAGAGAAATAAGCACACGGCCATTGCTTATCTCCGAATTTTTGTGTTAAAACTGAAAGCACGCAACCAGCCATCTCATGAACATATAATACAAAGGATTTGGCGTAGTTAGGGGTACCAAGCACTGGAGCCGAACAAAGCGCAGTTTTTAGTTGCTCAAAAGACTGCTGACGTTCAGGCATCCAAGGTAAAGGCACATGCACTTCTTTTGTGGTTAGCACAAGCAGGGGCTTAATAAGTAGGGAATAGTTAGGTATCCACTGACATCAGTAGGAAGTGATACCTATAAAAGCACGTACTTCTTTCTGGGTTTGTGGAACTGGCATTTGAACAATGGTACTAATACGCTCCGGGGTCAATCTCCTACCCTCCTTCGACAGTAGGTGACCTAAGTAGGTGACCTCCTGTCAACACTACTGAAATTTAGAAAGGGATACTTTATGGCCATGCTGAGCTAAATGCAACAACAATTTAACTGTACTGTCTCTGCAACCTTGTTCTGTATCTGAAGCGATGAGCAAGTCATCGACATACTGGAGCAATACATTACCTGTGGGGAGCGACAAAGAATCCAACTGACCTTTCAATGCCTGACTATAGATACTCGGACTCTCTGTATAGCCTTGAGGAGCGCGACAGAACCTAAAGCTTCTACCAGCTAGGGTGAACCCAAACAGATATCTGCTATCAGGATGAATAGGAATACTGAAGAACGCGTTTTTCAAATCAATAACAGAAAAGAATTTGGCAGTAGAAGGAATCATTGTCAAAAGAGTAGTAATGTCAGGGACCACAGGAAACTGAGGAACCACTATCTTATTAATTTTGCGCAAATCAATTACAAAACGATAAACATCTGCATGATCATCAGAGGAACCCGAAGGTGTCCATTTTAGAATGGGAAGAATAGGGCTATTACAAACATTAGCAGTCGTCTCCTCAACCACTCCTTTCTCAATCAAATCCTGTACAATTTACAATAAAGCTCGCTCACATGCCTGCGGTATTTTATATTGAGGGATGTGAGGTAAAATAGCATTGTCTTTAACTTGGATCGAAACAGGCAATATCTGTAACAATCCCACATCTGTGTCACCTGTCGCCCACAGAGTGGACAGCACATCTTTAAACTCAGCAGGAAGGGGCGCATCTTTGGACAGACACTGTTTAGCACGTACTACATCCGGACCCATCATCAAGTAAACACCTGCCGAGGAGCAATAAATAGTAGTATGCAATTTTCAACAAGTCCAAACCCATCAAATTTTCCCCACAATTAGAGGTCAACAAGAACGGCGAATCCACGGTGAAAGGACCAATAGTCAACGTAGGAGGTTTTGAAATGGGGCTCACAACCGGTACACCAGAAAAACCTACCGAAACATTATTATGGCCAGACAGAGCTGCCCCAGGGACCAAGGAACGAGAAATAGAACTGTTCATTGCACCTATATCCACCAGCCGAGCCATGCAAATCCGCAGTAACATACGGACCGCGTAGATCTACAGGTATCGGAACTGGTCCCTCACTCTGTCCCTGGCTGTCCTAGCTGTAAGACATTCCTGTCACCCCATCTGTGTCATAATCATCATGATAATACTGTCCGTCCCGAGGGTCATCAAAATAGTTATGATCAGAACGACCCTGCAAGACCACAGCATTTTGAGCCCTGAACTGTCCACCAGCTCCACGACCCCGTCCACGAGAACCTCGTCCTCTCGGGACCGCCACCTTCTGCAAAAGCACAGGACACTTGCTACACCAGTGACCCTCCTCTTTACAATATGCAAACTGATTCGGCCTTAAAGGCGTAGTATTCGGCTGCCTGCTAGTGCATGGAAGCTGTTGGGCCAAACCACCACGTCCTCTACCAGTCCCTCTAGAAGCCTGCGGCAACAACACCTTTGTCTTCAAATTCTTATGCTTCTTCTCCGTCCTATCCTTGTCCTCGTTTTCCCTATGCTCATAGTACTGTGCCATATTCAAAATAACAGAAAGGGAAGAGGTGGACCAGGTGCTTTCGGAAGCCTGCAATCGAGTCGCAATCTGAGGAAGCAAATTAGAAACAAATCTATTAACAAACAACCGAACACCTCCTTCAATCAACAAGTCCTGCCCACTATAATCTAGAAACACATCTTAATACCTAGTGAAGAAATCAGACACACTCTCATCTTTCTTTTGTCGACAAGCGTTAACTTGTCCCAATCAACCTTCCTTGGAGGAATAAGAGAATGCATATACGTAATGATACGGCCTGACAAAGTATCTCTGCTCTAGGCTTATCACCTGGCTTCCGTTCCTGATCCCATACTTTAATTTTGTCCCACGTACCCCCAACTCTGCAACATGGTCTTGAGTATGCACCTGTCTCCAAATATCAACCGGAACTAGCAAACCAAAGAACATTTCAATATCAGCCAGAGTCATCACAGTGGAGGAGGCAGCTTCAGTCAATTCTTTATAATATGCAGTTGGATTCTTCCTAGGATCAGGTAACTGAGGCTTAAGAGACAAAACTTCACTCCTTTTCCACGGAGTATAAACCCATTGTTCTTGGAAACGGGCCGCCACACCCAGTCTAGTGACAACACCGTGCTCCATTAACTCTGGTATTTCGGGGTGATATAGGGGATGTACCTCCCGTATCGGAAACTGAGATACCAGAGTGGGGCTCTTCTCAAGTGGCCTACCCCGATAAGCGACCAATGTCGCAACAATACCAAAAACTTGACCAGGCTCCATATTAGTAACGTATACATGATCTTTAATATCATATAAAATCTGTGGTGCTGCATCATTGAAACACTGCTCCCAAAGACTAATCAGCTTAGCAGACATATGCTTAAGGGCATGCTGTTGTACAAAGGGCTCATAATCTTTCATCACACTCCACACATCTTCCACACTATAAATGGGGTTTCGAGCCTACTGCGCAGCCTGATTAGCCACTACCCTTTTCTCTGCATCTTCCATTTCAGATCGCACATACGGACCCATGCGCACTTTAAATTTCATCCAGTCTCTATCCTCAAACCCACGTACTGGTGTCCCACTACTCAGTAATGTCGGGGGATGGAAAAACATAGTGGGAGTAGTGACAGAAGTAACAGGCACTAACGTGGCTGCTGGCTGCGTCGCAGGTGTAAGAGCTGGCTAAAGGGACGCTGAAACAAAAGGTGTGGCAGGGGTACTAACAGTCACAGTTGCCACAGACGGCGAGGACAAAGAAAGGACAGGAGGTGCCGTGGCCAAAGCAGTCCGATCGACCACAACAGAAGCAGAAACAGCAGAGACAGAAGAAATGGGTTGCTGGGACTGTGAGGGAAAAGCAGGATATATCCTCTGCGGGGCACATGGAGGCGGGGGTCGACAATCTAACAATTCTTCCACAAAAGCATCATTTTCTTCTTGGGCCACATAAGATTTGTCAATCTGTAATCAAAATCTCCTGTCTTCACGTTCAATACCTATCTCTTGTTTCTCTCTATCGTGCTACAACTTTCTGAGTCAATGTTTACATTCTCTCCTTTCGCGCCTCCTTTTCCATCTTTAATCGTCTCTGTTTAGCCTCCGTTTGCCATGTTCGAAGAGAATCAAACATAGACTGCCTACTTCGCTTCGCAAACAATTTTTCCTGTAAAAACCCAATTTTTCGTTCATCAAAGGTGCTTGTCAACGGCCACTGCAACTCGGCATTGTCCCTCATATATTTGTGCCATAGCGTACTAAACATAATAGGGCCAAGGCCATGCTTCACATACATATTAAAATTCGGAGTGCCTTCTGGAGAAGCTGGCTGACTTTCTTCCAGTCGAGCATCAGCAGAACAACAGCAACAGCAAGAAACCAAGAATCGACTAATCCCAGGCATTTTCAAAAGAGACCCAAATTCGTTACATTGCCTGGCAAAGTATTTGCAAACACTTTTCACAAAAATTGGTCCTCAGACCGTGCCAAATACAAACCAAAATGGGACCATATCCACAAAGAACCAAAACAAACTCACCTGATGCATGCAAGTCAAACGCATTTATTCTCCACTGCTGACTCTTCGGACCAAACGGTCAGATCCAAGGGTTTCGCCGTTCAGGACTCCAGTCGGGATGACCACTGGGCGAGGCACCGTCTGGCAGGACAGAAGGGGCTGCTGCGAGTTCAGGAACTCTCTCATGCAGGGATCCCTGATCCGTCTGTCCGACCCGACGATGGCCTCGACCTCCCCACCTGTCCTCAGGAGGGGATGGGCCACTCGCCCAATGGAGTCCCTGTTCGGGTGCCAACTGAAGGAAGTGACCCGATTAGGGTCACCCGGGTCACTCGCGACCACCTCTGAGCCTTCCATACAAATGAAGAATACAAACCAAGTATATTTATTCAGATACACTCGAGTGGAGCCCAGTCTGCCCAGTCTCTAGGATTGCTGCAGAGGGACTGACATCAGCAAACATGGAGATACATTATGTACAATTCATAACCAATGAAGGCACGCCCAGAATGGAATTTTCCAGGCTGATGCCGCTACACAAAGGAGTACAGAAGGATAAGTTTCGATCCTGAGACCGGGGGCACACTATCGCTTAGTCAAGGTCGTTCTGTCCATGCCCACCGCTAGACTAGTGGGAGAAGGCCTCTATCTAGTGGGAAAGGTATGCGCTAATGAGAACAGTGTATTCATAGAGAAAAAGAAACAAGGCCCAACCTTGGAGAAACGAGAGCTACCAAAAGCTGTGTTTTACAGAAAGGAAAAATTAGTTTCGATCATGGTTCAAAATGGCGGCCAAACATAAAAGGGTGCAGCGAATGCTAACTTACATAGAACAATACATGAGCAACACAGCAAAAACATTTTTATTCTAACAAGAGTTCGAGCTATTGGCATTGTAAATGACAATGCCTTTTTTTGTGTTTTGAAAACCTGCAAGTGGTGCGTAAACACGCACTTTGTACTTATAGTCCTTGCTTAGGTGAAGTAAGGCTAGCAGTAAAAGCAGCCTTGCTTCACGGAAGCAAGGACTATAAGTAAAAAGTGTGTGCTTATGCACCTCTTGCAGGTTTTCAAAACACATCAATAAAAGGCATTGTCATTTACAATACCAATGGCTCAAACTCTCACAAATTTGAGACCTATTGCATTGCAAATGCTTGTTTGACACAGCTGTTGGGTGTGTATGTAATGCTCCTGCAAGTAGAGTAACGGGCAAGGATGTCGTCAAAATTGTGGCACTTTCTCATTGAATAGAATGAAAAATAAAAGGGGGAAATGGCAATGCTCCTATTACTTTCTGGCAATCTTCATTATTTATGAGCTGTGTTACGAGTGTGCCTTTACCAGAAGCTCCCAGCCCGCTACGATTACAAATCCCGCGGGAACACCTCGTGCCCGTTGGTTTTAGTTGGATATTTCATTGCTAAAGCAGGCAAAGTATCTAGGTGCAACAGTGGCAAAAATCATGAGAGAACCAGGGAGTGGCCAATGATTCCCCAATGGTATTCCACAAAAGCTTGCAAGAGGGAAATTCCACCTCCAGACCACATTTTCCACAGAGGTGCTCATACCCACATACCTCACTACAGGCCCCTTTCTGGCCCTCTCATAATGGACCCCTACAAAATGCTCTTCAGCGATACAGCAGTGGGTTATATTCCTCCACTCCACTCCATTCTTTGTCTTTCACTGGTCTGCCACTGTTGTGTATCATAAACAGGTGTTTCTAGTTCAGGTGCCATTTAGAAGTGTCTTCAGGGCAAAGGGAAGTGGTAAAATGTTGTGTTCATATTATAAGAATGCCAAAATTACTAATTAATTGGCAAGGTTGGACAAGGCTGACATGTACACCGACCTACAAAAAACACGCTTGTATCATTTCCACAAACAGCCAAAACGGTGAAATTGAAGACGCCACATTCCTGAGATCAGTGATATAACTGTACACGTCTGGAATAACACTGGTTACCAGTTAAATAAATATTCAAAGTATTTACTGTCATGTATAATTTGTATTCTTGTTTCAAGACAAATTACACTGTCAAAAGGCCTACATGCCCTGTAAAGCCCCCTCATCTGTCTATAAAGAAAGTATTAGCTTTTCACTCCTTTGCACTGTGAGGCAGCATGTCGCATTTATCTGTATAGTACAAAGAACATGTTCCTATAGTATATAAATATGTAGAGGTGCATCGAGGGCAGGGTGAGCTAGGCCGAAACAGAGAACTCAATTGTCAGGTGCAGATTCAAAACAAGCATAGGTTCTGTGTATACCCAACTATTCATTTTAAGCATATCTATATTGGCATCCTGCTATTTGATTACATCCAGGAAACAGCAAAATGACTCAAAGCGAGGCCACTACTTTACAACTTGAGACAATACTGCCATCTAGTGGTACACATTAACACAATTTCAATAAAATAAAATAAGACCGCATTCAGAGACCTTGTTTTATGGTGTAATGGTATGTAAATGCAAAAAAGGAAGGAGAATACTGTGCACATTCTGCTACTGGGTCTCACTCTTATTAAGCAGGGCTCTTGACTATTATTCTTCAGAAAATTTAATGTGATAATCAAATCCAAATGATACTAAAAAATGTTTTTTTAAATGTGTTCTTAAACACAAGGATGGACAACCATCTCTGTTCATATTGTTCTTTATACTGTGATTTCAGATAACTCGATTGGGCTTCCGGGCAAGAATTGTTGTCATCCCCAGCAAACAGGAAATAACAACCGTGGCCAATGTTGCGATCTCACCCTTTGCAGAAGGAAGGGGATAAGCACACTATCTATGGGTATTGCCAGTAGAAATCCAGGAACAGGTGGTAATAAACTGCTCACCACAGATAGTATTGCATCCCAGCTTTTCTTATTACAGAAAAATTTCTGGCACCAACCTTTTCTGTAGCGTGTTTGTGTTTAGTTCGTGTTGACTTGTGTCCTGGAAAGCCTAATGTTCTGAGTCATGGTCTCTCAGTATTAGCTGTGGTCGAGCAATCAAGGCTCCCTTGGAGGGAGGAGGGGTATATAGATACAGGTCAGTGAACATGAATCATAACTCAGAATGCAAACAGTATGAACAATAAATCGACGTCCAACCAAATGCTTGCTTTTGTAAGAAAAGCACTGCACATACAATTAAGTACAACATTCAGAAGCAACAACACAATCCCTCTTGAGGTCGGGGCTCTAGTAGTTGTCAGGTGAACCCCTGTCCCACCCTCCTGTGTGTAACTGGTTCAGGTTATTCCCCATTCACTGGTGGTTGCATCAAGGAATGCAAACTGTTAGGCCATACTCAAGAGTTCTCCCTTTGACTCTTTAGGAATTTAGTCAAAAGTGTCTATGGTGCCGCAGCACCTTTAGGAGCGAGTTCTTTAGGGCTCAATTGGCCCAGTTCACATCTTATCTGCTCTCACAGCAGGGGAGAGTTCAGCGATGCAGTGGGCGCCTTCAATGCGCACCTGTGACTCCTTGTCAATCCAGAGAAGTTTGGCTGCTCCCGGCCCTTGCAGCAGCTCCCAGCAGTGCAGACTCTCTCCCCTGAGTTGACTTTGCTCAACGAGGGTTGGGGGAATCCTTTGTTCAGCGCCCGACTGGAGTTAGCGAGGATGCAATGTCATCCATGGTGTCTTAGGAAGTCCTCTGCGGTGAGTTCAGGGCAGATCCCTTGCAGTTCGGGTCCAACCTGTGGGTCGTAGCCTCAGTCTCTCATTTGGGTGGAGACCTGAATCGTTTGGCAACATTGGTACCGGCAGTCCCTCCTGGCATACAAGGTTGCCAAGGTATGTGGTTTTATGGATGCAGGCGCTTTCAGCCTAAGCGCCTTGGCCCAGACAGTCACAAGTCTTGGCACTCCTTGAAGTAGTACTTTACCGGCAGCCCCATCTGGCCTATGGGGTCACCGCAGTATGGCGGTATGGGCATAGCAAGACCTGCATGTCGCTCAACACATGGCTATGTCTACATCGGCCCTCTCCTGGCATACAGGGATCGCCAAAATCAATCCTATATATGGGCAATGCCCCAATCAGTGCACAGCCAAATCCTCACACCTCGCACATGGAGTCCTCATGGTGAGGCTCCCCACTGGACCTTGCTCCCTCCAACACTCTCCTCTTCCTCACAGGGCACACTGGTCTTGGCACGCAGGGAGGCATTGGTGCTACCAGGGCAGGTGGTCTTGGTTTCCCTCGGTGATGTCCTGTCACCCAGCAGGAAGACTAGCAGGCCTTGGCCCCCAGCCTTGGTCACAGGCAGAAGTTGTACAGAGCTTCCCCTTCTCACACAGCCTGTCTGGCTGCTTGGCAAATGAGAATTTTTTTTGTTTTTAACATCTCCTTCTTATAGTCCTTTTCCAGCTACCAAATGTGATTTAGGGCCTGGGCCTTTGAAGTTTTATGTTGGGGTTCTGCTTCTTTTAAAGTGGGCACTTCACCCTTTCTTCTTTCTTCATGAAAGATGTCTGACACAGCAGGCATGATTCCAGAGCCAATTGTCCACAACACAATTCATGGGAGTGACCAGAGTTCCCACCAGGATGTCAACCACAGTAAAATGTGGATCAAAAGGTTCATACCAGACCCCCAGCCCTACTAGGTATGGTTTACGTATCAGACCCATCTACCTTCCTGAGATGTGTCCAGGCTCCTTCCTATTATTTAATCAAAGAACAGTGTTTTTCAAGTGTAAAGGGAGTCTTTTCGTTTCCCCCCCAGGGTGTGCCTCACCCAGCTCACAGGAATGCAGCAATACATGAATCTGTCTGGGGGATTCCTCTCATCCTCATGTCTTCACCAGGCACAGCCTGGGCTTCTCAAAATGGAACCCATGGTCCTCCATACAATGTACCACTGCAGGCACACTCACCCTGTGTACATTCATAGCACACATTATGTTCAGCACTAATACCTCTATGCATTGTACCCTCACATGTACACATTCATTCAGCACAAACACTCAGTCTGCACACACTGGTCAGCACTATATTCAACCAGAGTGTGCTACTTTAAAACACACACACACGCACTATGTGCAGCTCTACATCTCTCATGTAATATATTCCTCCCAGGCATACATACATCCAGTACATGTACTAACCACACATGCACTACACAGTACTGTTTCTAGATATTATTGCTACCTCTGTACCATGTTATTTTGAGTTTCCAGGCATCCGCGGGGAATAAAACATGGGCCCTGAATAAACTGGCTATTTCCAGTGTGTCAGTCCTGTATTCTAGGCCTTTTTTTGCACACATATTCCTCCTGCTTTCAGATGGTGGGATTTGTGAACAGAAACACAAGTAGAGTTACCTTGTACAGTGGCGTTACCTTGTAGAAGTCCACACCTGGTAAACTCGTAATCATACAGGGTGGTACTTACAGTGTAGCTAACCCACTGTACCACTCACAATGAGGCCCTACATAAACTATTTGTCAGAAAGTGTATTATTATTCATCCGGGAAGGGGGTACACTTGCAAACTGAATAAACAAAGCCTAGATAGGTCTCATCGCAGCTCTATGAAATACTCAGCTCAAACCAAGGTAAAATTGTGAGCTAAGTTCAAGCAGAATCAACAGTTTTAAAGTCCAGAAAACATCTCAATAAGATTCCCAAACAACTTAGAAAATAGAGTAAAAATTGAATAAACAAACGGACACCAAAACAATCAAAATCTGATGAGGGGAAACAGATATTATGTTTGAAGTTTTAAGGCAAAAACCCTCTAGAAAATGCAAAGTGCCAAGTGTCAGTTTGAGGTCAACAGGGACATAGGTGAGAATTCAGGGTGACAGCTACACCAAGTAGGTCTCAGAGGTTAAAGTTTTATCCTCAGACTTAGTCTACTTTTTGAACTCAAAGTTGTCCAGTGGCTAAGGTCAGAAGCTGGAGAGGGTACATTGAATTCAGAAACACCACTGAATCCATTGGCTTAAATGCCCAAGGCTCTGAGCAGGACATACTTGAATTCCATAGCCACCGAGGATGCTTCATGGCTAGGTTAGATTTGTTGTGTCACCCAGATCCAAAGCTGTACCTTCATTCTCAAAATCCACCAACAGGTTGGAGACTATAACTGAGCAGGTATCCATGAGGCCAGATACCTTTACCTTCAGCCCCCAATGAACCTCTTTCAATAGAGCAAAACACTCTGAACAGGTTGAATCTGTTTTTCGTGCCTGCCAAAAGTGCACCCTCTAGGCAAACAGAGGCATCTTTTTGTTCGCAACTGTGCCCCTTCAAAGTTTATGTGATGTACTACATCCTGCGCTTGGCACAGTAGCAATAGTAGTGTTACAGTTGTGCTAGAGCCAAACTTCTAGTTTACCTCGAATCAGTGCTGCAGCTAGAGCTTTTGCTGCCTGGGGCGATCCCTGAGTTTGCTGCCCAGTGGAGGTAAGAAGGGGGGGGGGGGGCCTTGGGATCTTACCCTCCGAATGAAGCAGAACCATAGAAATGTCACAGGGGCGGCTCCTCCATTTGGACGGAGGAGCGTCGCCCCACTCACCCAAAAGCATGTCCCTTTGGCTGGCCATCTAGCAACAGCCAGCCAGACCAACGCACTTTGAAAGCTCTAACCCAGCTGTATTAAGACAACTGGGTAAGAGCAAGTGCCCTCGGGAGCGCCGAGAGCAGCCTCTCCCTCCAATTCTGGCACTCCTCTCATGCCAATGAGAGCAGTGCCAAGATTGGTTAGGGGAGTTGAAGGTCCCGCTCTGGAGGCTGAGCCGAGCAGAAGATTGGACTGGAGCGACCAGGACGTTCATTCAGGTAAGTGCCTGTTTATTTATTTTCTTGTCACCTACCCAATTGCCCCCCCTCCCCCACCCACACTCTCTAGTGCTGCCAGCCGCGGCTGAATGGCACACAAGGCCCGTTTTATATGAAAGAGACAGTTTATAAAACTATTTTATATCTGAATAGGAATGTAGCAATTTTAAATTAATCAGATTAGATTTGAAGGAGCGTGCATAAGAACTTGTCTGCCCTCGAATCAATATATGCAACATGCTTTCATTTTTAAAAGTAATTGTAGCATTTTACGTATCGGAGCTTTCTACCCCAAACCTCAAACTCTCCTAACCTTGCAGATCTTTGTCTGCGCGAAGTGAAACGTTAAATAGGTATGCCCATGGCTTTAAGTGGGCCGGGTCTGTCCGGGTCTGAGCGCCGGCAGTTATTTTCAGGGGGCCTCCAAACGGGTCTCTATCGGGCTCTATTTTCAGGCCTCGCAGAGGTAGTCCATTTTCTTTTTTTTTCTTGCACCAAACTTATTTTGCTCTAGTTGGAATTGCCAGGCTAGATCCTGAGGCCGCTGACCTTTGTGCATGCTGTAGATCAGGCTGAAAGGACTGAAAAGGGCTTCAGCCCCCCCCCCCCCTCGAGTGTGTCAGCTCTGGCTGAGACAGCTTCCCGGGCACACACACAGGCGCGTCCGAGTACTTCACAGGTCTTTAAAAGACCATATATATGTTAACGAGGCTTTGTTGTTTTCCACCCCTCCTTGTACAGAGTTTGAATTCTCATGCGCACTTATTTTCTCTTGGTTTTTACTGCTGTCTCAAATAGACGGAAGTCTCTTGGGTGAAGGAGGAGTAATGAATCAAATCTTTGCCTTCACCTTAAGCTGTAAACAGTGTGCTCTGCTACTCTCGCAGTATAACTTGTTCATAACCACTTCTCTGGCGTATTTCATTATTTTTCTCCCTCTTTTCATTCTTTTACTAAGCAAGGTTTGGGCTCCTTTTCACCTTTTTGATTCTTTTATTTTACTTTCTTTTCTCCTTTGATTTATTTCCTCTTCTTCGATTAATTTTCTGTCCAGTTATTTCTATCACCTTTGAACGACTTTCTCTCCAGTTTTTTTGTTCTTTCAATTATTATTTTTTTACTTTTCTCTTATTTTAATCTTCCGTCGTTGTCACCTTTGATTCTTTTCCTATTCATTTATTTTTCTGCCCTTAGAATCGGTTGTTATCCAAGTCTTTTTCTGTTCTTTGATTCTCTTTTAGCCCTTGGATTTGTTTTGTTTCCTTTGCTTCTCGATCTTTCCACGCCTGTTTTGTTCCCTTCAGTTCTTTCACTGTCCCTTGATTCTTTATCGCACTTATTAACACCCTCAATTGATATTTCTGCGGGGTTTATGTTTCTGTAAACACTACTATTGTCGTGTTTTAGAAAAACGGCGTAGCATGCTATCCCTTTGTGTTACCAGCCAACACTTTACCTTTTTTATACCAGACAGCCAGCTCTAGGGAAAATCTGAAGAGTTGAAGATGGGAAAGAAGAACGAAATGGCAAAGCAAAATCCACACTTTGCTCTTTGCAGACAACACTTTCAAAAACAGAGCAGGTGCAAGGAAATAACATAAAGAAAGCCCATTGATTTTCAAGAACAATACTCTGCGATCAGGCACCTAAACACAACAGATTCATCATTCATACAATTGGCACAGTATGCAGTCAGGTTAGCTCCTTAGCAGGATAACAACGAATGCTGCTTATATATAAGAGTTGTTACCATGACTTACTGTGATATCATTGGCAGAAAGAGTGGCCCATGAGATCAGAAGAAAATTCCCTTGCATGCCATGGTCGCTACTGCATGACGGTGGAAGATTATAGTTCCGAACATATTTTAGTAATTACCAGCCCTCTCTTTCAAAACGTAAGAACACCTCTGAAATGCCCCACACTCTGCACTGCTCAACAGGCAGGTCAGTCAGTCTAATAGACGTGCAGATGTTGTACTCGTCAGTTTCTTTAAACTGGGGGATTTCACTGTTTGACTTAAAACATAATAATTTTGAGGAGTTATGCTGGTTGGTATAAATGAAATCGATACCCATTTCTGGTGTGTGTTTTCTTTCTGAGACATGCTTCCACCAACCATCTGGAGGACACTTAAAGTTAAGACATGTTTAAAGTCAGGGATGTGGCCAGAGTAAAATGTGCTAGTCATTTATGTCAAATGAATGCATAAAGTTCTTTTTAGCGAAAAGTTAGAGGGTACACAGATCAGTAAGAACAGGGCTTTAAGTGGGCCGGGTCTGAGCACCGGCCATACATATCGTTATTTAGACCACGCCCCTACTTGGATAGGCCACACCCCTTTAAGAGGTTTGCCCCGCCCCTTTTAGAGCACCCCCAGTTTTTTTTCCCACTTAAAGCCCTGGGTATGCCCTACACTTGCACTGCATAATTTAGTTAAAAAGGTAAATTTGTGCTAGGGAATAAAAAATCATGCAATCCTCTTGGCCTAAATTCTAAATTGCCTCTTGGTTACCATGCAAAATTGCTGCTTGGTCACCGAGTTAGTCATGTAGCCCACGCTTAGAAGTAAACTAATGCAGGTCCCACTGTTTAATGTATTTCCTGATGGCAACTCTGATACCACTTGTGATATCACGTCTAATTTCATCAGTAATGTAGCAGGGCGGAGTTAAAGTTGCTAGGCAACCAGAATATTCTACCATTTAAATTGAACTTTCTTCAAAAAGTATTTAAATCATTTGAACTGTCGTGTTCTATTCAGTGTTGCTTTGGGTCTTAATTAATAGGTAACACACTTCACATTTTCGTTGCTGTCTCCTGAGCTTGCATGCACACTTTTATCTGCAAACTACTTGCAAACATTCTTAACATTCTTTGACAAACACTTGATCTTCATTATTATATGACGTTTAAAGTATAATTAAATTGTTGACTAGCCTCACAGTATGTTAAGATAACATTATTTATTAGAAAATATTCTTAAAAAACGTACCTGAAAGTTCCATCTACAAATGCAATTAGGAGGATAGAAGCTAGGAAAATATGGGCTCAATATTTTTCCCTGGAATCCATTAATTTCCTTCGTTGGTATCAACTCTCCGCATTCTAATCAAATAAAAATGCAACAGTTTTTCAGCTTTATATTTATCTCTGATAATATATTTAAAGATCATAATTTGGGAATGATTCTGATTCACTATCAAACAATCAAATTGCTTATATAGGATATGTAACAAATAGTAAAATTTTCAAACAATCGAAAGACAAAACTACATTTTCAAAAATCAAAACAATAAATTAAAATCTGGTATAAATGAATTCACACATGTACTAGATCAGTATTTCCAAAACCTTTTAGAACCACGACCAAATTTTTAGAATGACAAACCTTTGCGACCCACCTAGCTTTCATGGACATGAGACGGGCAGTTTTTTTGTGTTGTAATTTTTATTAAGTAAGGGAGAGAGACATACAGCATGGATAAACGTCATCCAACAGTCAGATGTGACATATGCATACATTAGTAAATAGGATGAGATGATACATAGTAATAAGAAGGGAGGAGGGGTGTAGGAAAGCAGTCACAGGGGGTGAGATATGAGACAATATCTGAGAGCTACTGGCATACACTAACAAATGCTCTTAAGTAATGCTGAAGAGCAAGGGTGGTAACCCGAGGGGAGGAGAACAGTAGAGGTCCGTGTCCCTGGTGAAGGGCTGGCCCCCATAAGTCGCATGCGGTAGTGACTGTTGGGTCACGGGCTTTCAAGTGGGGGTATGGTAAGGTGAGCACCCTGGGTAGGAAGCATCGCCTGTCTGGAGGAGTGGTGAGGCTATTAAGTAGGACGCACAGGATTGGGCGATGCAGGCAGCGGGTGGGGCAGAGGCTAGGGTTGTGGTGGAAAACAGGGAAGAAGGAGGAGAGGCTCTCCGTTCCTGCTGTCACGGGCATATCCATATGTTGCTGAGGAGGTGGGGGAGTGTCATAATAAAAGAGGTAAATAAAAATAAGAAAGGAAAACTGGGCTGGTGGAACTGGGGGCCTCATCAGTTGTCTTTGGTGCGGGGGGCTGGGTCACGTCGTTTAGTGGGTCTGCGTGTCTGGGGGGAGTGAAGGGATTGTATGTGGGGAAGGGTTAGTGGGGACAGAGAGGGAGAGATAAAAGGACAAGAATAAGGCGGTTGGGCCAGGTGGAGGGGGTAGGGAAGGGACTAAGAAGAATGGGGTGTGGGGTTCGTAATAACATAGGGAGGAGATATGGGAGATGGGAAGGGGGGAAGAGGGAGGGGGAGATTTGGGGGGAAAAGGGGGAGGGGAGTGGGGGTAGTGGTGGAGGAGGTGAGGAGGGGCGCAGAAAGCGATATTACGCCGGTAGCAAGGGTGGGGGGAAGGGAGTAGGTGGGAAGGGAAATAAGCATTCCGTGTTACAACAGTAGTCAATTGTACGATTCAGTATAATCCAATGTGGTTCAAGGGGGTGAGGGGCCTGGGGCAGGGTGCCTGTCAGTGGTCTCACCGTGGAGGAAAGGTGCCCACATCTGTAGGAATAATTCAGTCTGGTCCTGCAGGCTGTAAATTACTCATTCGTGTAAGGCTGTTTGGATCATAGCCATCAGCCAGGCCTCCTGTGATGGGGGTGTGGGCGACCTCCATTGGCAGCGAATACATATCTTGGCTGTGGCCAGGGCTGTATGGAGGAGGTAACGCTGTGTGCGAGAGAGTTCTGGTGAATTTCTTACATCATGAAAGAGGATAACTGGGGAGGTGAGTGGTAGTTGTAGAGGTATGGAGGCACTCAAGACTGATCCAACGTGTGACCAGAAGGGTTGGATCGAAGGACATTCGCAGATGATATGTGTTATATCGCAGTGGGTATTCACGCATCTCCAGCAAATCGCATGTGGGAGAAGACCTGCTCCGTTCAGTTTCGTCGGTGTCCAATGCCAGTCATGTAGCATCTTGAAAAGGCAGAACTTCAGTGGGCCTCCCTCGTGCCCCTGTCCAGAGCTTCTAGGATGTCTGCCCATTCATCATCTTCGTATGTGGCCAGCAAGCGGGCGTGGCACTGGTCATGGAGAGCTCGCGAAAGGGGCTGCGAGAAAAGGTGGAATGAAAGTGTGGTGTATAGCCCTGACATCACTCCCTTGTGTCTCCCTACACGTTCAGATAAGGTACTACAGTCAAGGACCTTAGGGACTAGGGACGAGGGCTAAGCAACTCCTCAGGCAATGCTGCAGCTGTATGTATTGCCAGGTTTGTTTCGGGTGTGGGCTGAATTCCTCTCTCAGCTGGTCAAATGGTTTGAGGTCTCCATTAAGTAAGAGCTGGTCTAAGGTGTGAATGCCCGCTTCCTTTCATTCAGTCCAAGACAGAGTCTGTCCGTTTATATGTATTGTCGTTGCCCACAGGGAAGCTTTTTCATGTAGTCGTGGCCATGTCCCGAGTAGGTGGTGTGTGCGCTGCCAGGCCTTGTGCAGCACAGGGTGGGTAGGGCTGGGCTGACAGGTGAGGGCCCCGAATAGGATAGAAAGTCCTGTGTCAGCGGAGAGTATTTCCTGTTCAAAGTAGACCCATTGCGGTGGGTCCGGGACACCAGGCAGCATGTATGCCAATTGGGAAAGCTGGAGAGCAAAGGTGTAATGTTCTCCCGACGGGAGGCCCAGGCCACCACAGGAACGGCGCACCATCAATTTGGTTGCAGCTATTCTGGGTTTTGAAGATCCCCATATGAAAGACCAAATTTGGGAATCAATGAGGCGTAGTGTAGAGAGAGACACTTCGACGGGGAGCATCCCAAGCATGTATGCGAAGCGTGGCAGTGTTACCATCCATACTGCCTGCACTCTGCCCCACATGGAGAACCCCAGGCTAGACCACTTCTCAAAGTCTCATTTCATCTGGGCTATTAGTGGGTCCATGTTGTTCGACATCGTCCCCTCCGTGCCCCTGTTCAACAGTATTGCCAGGTATTTAAGGCAGCAGGGTTGCCAGCAGAAGGGGTAGCCATGTATGGATGCTTTAGTGGTGCTGACCGAAATTGGGAGGGCTTCAGTCTTGTCCCAGTTTACTTTATAGCTAGAAAGGATTGAAAAGTCATCGATGACGCTCAGCAAGGTTTGGAGGGATCCTTGCAGATAAGTCAGAGTGAGTAGGACGTCGTCTGCATAGACTTATATGTTGGAGTGACCGGCTGGGAGTGGGAGACCCACTATATGGGCAGAATTGTGGATGGTAGAGGCCAGCGGTTCCATGGCCAAGAGGCCAAAAGTGGTGAGAGGGGGCACCCCTGATGCGTGCCCTTATGAATCAGAAAGGGGTCGGACAGGAATCCCCCGCAGGTAACCTGGGCAGTGGGGGAGTCATACAGCAGCCGCACCTTGGTGATAAATTGGTCTCCCAGGCCAAAGCATTGCATTGTAGCGAATAGGTAGTCCCATTCAGTGTGGGTGAATTCTTTTTCTGCATCAAGGGAGAGAGCCAGCGCATCCGTCTGAAGGTCTTTGGCTGTCCAAAGGGTATGTGCTACGGTATGATGATGATTTCTGGAGGAGCGGCCTGCTACGAAGCCTACTTGCGTGTGGTGGATCAGGGAGGGGACAACCTTGCTCAGACGGGCTGCAAAACACTGGCCAGGGTTTTAATGTTGCAGTTTAGTAGGGAAATGGACCTGTAGCTGCCACATAGTAGAGGGTCTCTCCCAGGTTTGGGTAGTACAGCTATCACCGCCTTATTAGATAGGGGTCCCAGGGAGCATGCCTGTTCCGCCTCCTGGAAGGAGGCATGCAAGGTATCGACCGTCTCTTCTCCAGACCACCTGTAAAATTCTGCAGGGAAGCCATCCTCCCCGGGGGCTTTATGGTAGGGTAATTTGGATATTGCAAGCGCTATCTCCTTCTTGGTGATTTCCCCCTCCAGGAGCTCTCTACCTTTGTCTGAAAGAGGGGGGAGGTCTACCCCTCTCAAGAAGGTGATCACTCGGTCCTCACTGGCTGATTCCCCCAGAGCGTAAAGCCTCTTGTATATCGAGGCAAACTCGTTCACAATATCTTGGGGGTGGGTAAGGACCTGACCCCCTGCCGAATGTACGGCGGGGATGGCCATGGCGGCCTCCTGTTGATGTAGCTGGGCCACCAGTAGTCGCCCAGCCTTTGCCCCCCTGTTCATAATGTTGCCCCATCATTCGTTGCAGAGTGTACTCGGTCTTAGAGGTGAAAAGACTGTTAAGGGCCATCTGGCTTGTTCTAGGAGTCTGCGGTGTTGCAAGGTTGGGTGGGTGGAGTAGAGGCGGGTATAAGATGAGATATCCCACTCCAGTTCCTTCTGGCAGGTAGCTGCCTATTTGTTGGCCACTGCAACATCTCTCATGAGTTGACCTCTAATGGTGGCTTTCGCGGAAGCCCAAAGTACTCTGTGGGAAGCCACTAAGTTATTATTGTCTGAGAGATATGTGGAGAGGTGAGTTTTCAGTTGGGATTTGCCCTGATGAGTGCGGTGCCGCTGTATGTTAATTCGCCATGATTTGCGTCCCGCGGAGGCTAGCCCTACCTTCAGGGATAGTGTAACTGGGGAGTGATCGGATAGTGCAGCCTCTAGTATTCGAGACTCCCAGACGAGCGCGACTGTTCTCTGAGAAATAAGAAAATAGTCCAGCCAAGAGAGCATGCCGTGGACCGGGGAGGTGAAAGTATACTCTGTGTCTGTTAGGTGACTGGGGCGCCAATTGTCTACTAGACCATTGTCCGAGATCACGTCACCCATCAGGGCCCTATCTACATTATTGCCTCTGTCTAAAGGTCCCGTTTTGTCCAGGACTGGGTCTCATGCAATATTCCAGTCCCCACCAACAATATATTGTGAGGCACCTCTCTCCATTAATAAGTGGTTCAAAGAACGACCGTTTTGCCCCAGTCGGTGTGTAGACATACCCCACACATATGGAATTGTCTCCCAGGCATAGTTTGGCAAATGCATATCTGCCATCAGGGTCAGACCATGTCTTTATTACGGTGACACACAGAGATTTACAGAGAAGGATCGCGACTCCGCATTTGCGGGGAGGCCCGCTGTTGGGGTTGTCTTATCTGCTATACTGCTGTGTATCACTTTACCTACCCAGTCTCGACGTAGTTTGGCAGACTCCAGGGCATCTAAATGCATCTCTTGTAACAGGCCACATCTACCCTTATGGACTGAAGATAAGAGAGTACTTTTTTCCTTTTGATGTAGTGCGTGTGGCTTTTAACGTTTCAGGAGAGGGCACACAGTGGGTGAGAAGCACACATATCTGAGACAGGTGTAGTAGACTGTATCTCAGCCCTCATATGGTGTTACCAAGATAACGTAAGGCAATCAGGTGGGACAAGAGGCTATTCTTGAAGCTGTGCTAACGTATGCTACGGTAGATGTGAAGATGGTCTCAGTGATTACAGGCAGAAGCAATACAGCAGGGGCAGGGATGGAGTTAGGTCCGATTGGAGGTATGGGAAGGGGTAGGAGTAGGTGGGAGCAACAGGTGTCAGGATGGGGGAGGGCGTGGGGTGGGATGGTGAGAAGTCACACAGGTAGGAGAAGGGAGGGGGTGAAGAGGGGGAATGGAGGTATCCCCGGGCACGCAGAGGAAGGGCACTCAAGGGCAGCAGCCGGTGTCAGAAGAAGAGCGGGTACCAGTATCTAGAATGCAGATGTCAGGGGGATGAGTATATGTATAAAAGATGGGGGGAAAGGAGCAGGGAGGGAAGTAAGCAGAGGTAGTTGCTGCTAAATGTGCAGCACTGGGAACACTGATCTGTGTACCGCAGGTCTAAACTCGTGGAGGTAGCACTTAGAGGGAGCCCCATCTGGGCGGCTGGGCGCTGGTATAGATGGATCTATGAGCTTGCAGGGGTGGGCAGCGTGGGCGGGGAGGGCAGCATGGGCAGGGGAACTCAGAAAGTCTGCGTGGGTTCCATGGATGGGGGGCAGAACTGATAAAGTCTCGACTGTTATCAAGGGAGGGGGGAAGGTAGCCATGTTCCCACAGGTGCAATAGTGTGGTAAGGCGGGTAACTTCCTAGCCCTCCAGTGTTGCAGGCTCCCTGACGTTGGAGATGGGGGTGGAGGGTCCAGATTGCCAATAAGAGGGTGTGGGGGGTCGGGGTGCATCAAGTAGGAGTAAGTGGTGGCTATAGGTGTGCCTGTAGGAGGGGGGAGGGGGGAGTTGTGGTGTGCGGGGGAGAAGGAATGGCACGTTGCCGCCCTTTGTCTTTTAGCTCCAGGCCTAACGTGCTGGAGGAACGAGTGATGGCATCTCATGAGAAAAGGGGTGAGGATGGAGGGAGGTGAGGAGTTGAAGCATATATTATGAATCAAACAGAGAATACAATGATAACAATGATAACTGTAACAGGCATATCAGTGGGCAGTGCAGTCAGTTATAAGAGGGTTCAAGACTGATGATGTGATACTCAGCTGTCCGACGGGCGTCATTCCTCCCAGCCTTGCATCGTTGGATCCGATCGTACCAGTTGCAAGACAGCAGCAAAAGTCTCTTGGCGATCATTCCATTGCAGAGATAGGTTTTGGAGGAGAGCAAGATTTGTCCCTGTCCTGATCTTGGGTGAGGGCAGCCACTGCATGGAGGGCCTGCACTTTATCTCCATGAGCGAGGGCTGCCCTGTTGGGATATCTACCTCGATGCCGGGACCCACTGTTGGTTCACCACCATCCACTGGAGGTGGGGGGGAGGCTTTGTGCTGTGGGTCCTCTCAGCTGATGTGCAAGAGGTGTCCATGTCCTGCAGTTGAGAACTGTCCAAGTAGAGATGCAGGTCCTCCGGGTTGTAGAATTCTTTGGAGATGCCATTTTTGGTGATCCCGAACTGTGCAGGCTCAAAGAGGCCATACTTGATATCCATCTGGCGCAGGTGGGGTCAGAAGGAGAGGAAGGCCTTGTGGCGGTCATTGGTCTCTCTGGAAAAATCCGCTGTCATGCATATTTTGTGGCCCTCGTATGTGAGCGGGCCTTGAGATCGTGCCATGGAAAGCAGTTGCCGAGCTTGTTCATGGCACAAGAAATAGGCAATAAGAGCCCGGGGACGAGCCGCAGGATCCTTGCGTGGAGGGCCAATGCTGTGAGCACGTTGCATCTCCAGTGGAGGCTCAAAAGTAATGCCCGTGAGCTTTGGGAGAGAGTCTCTGAGGAAGGCTTTGAAGCTAGGGTCCTCTATTGCTTCCAGAAATCCGAAAAAGCAGACATTGTCCCTTCTGCTGCGATCCTCCAGGCCAATCAGCTTACTGCGGAGGAAGAGAAGTTCCCGGCCTCTATCCAGTACGTTGCCCGGGCGGCCCTCCATCGCTGTCACCCTCTGATCTAGCCCCTCCACGCGGGTCTGGAATCCTGCAATGTCTAGTCGTATCGACTTTGTTTCCTGTTAGGGTAGATATATTAGCGTCCATGCCTTCCAGGCGGCAGCCCACCGCCGAGATTTCTAGTAGAATGCATTCCAGGGAATTGTCCTGGGCAGTGGTTGTAGGAGGCTGGGGTAGGGATACTTGTGGGGGGGTAGGCCCCTTAGTTGCAGCCATGGTGCACATTTGTTTAAGTGCTTCCGTGAAGAGGAGCTGCCATGTGGGTTTGCCCGTGGGCTTGCCAGCTGACATTCGCCTGTGAATGTTGTGGAGCACTGGGTAGGAAGGGTCAAAGGCAATACCAGGACCCTTAGGGGTTGCACTGAGGTGGCATTCTTTCCCAGCGCGCCTCTCTCCACTTGGTGAAAGGTCCAGTTGCCTGCTATCGTCTTTGGCTGGGGTTTCTGGTGTCGAGGTATCAGGCAAACTGTGCCAACATATGGACTGGATAGTCAGGCAGAGTTGTTGGTTGCTCCATATGTCCCCAGGTCTGTGCAATTGCCCTCCTTGCAGGCAGGCTGTGTGGTGTGGATCTGCAGGTGGTCCGTGGGTGTTAGAGGCCCTAGGAGATGGGTGGAAAGGTCTTTCTGGCTCCTCAGGGGGTGTGGTGGGTGGGGGGCTGAGAGTCAGATGCTCGATGAGCCCCCGCCATGCCGTGGGTGTACCGCCGCCTGCTCGCGTGACGTGTTGGGGGAAGGTGCTACGGTGCTAGGGTAGGCTCAGGTCCAGGCCTTACCTCTGCTGCCCATGTGCACTCGACATCCGTGTCCACATTTGCCAGTATTGCAGAAGAGAGGTAGGGAGGCACAGGGGGGGAGGTGCAGGGCCCCCACCTACCTACTTTAGGCTGCGAATGTCATGTGGGTCCGAATCCAGGGTCTCGCAGGCTCGCGATCACCGTGGGCATCAGTGGAGGGCCGCGTGTAGGCGTCAGGGCTGACCATGGAGCGAGCTGGGCTAACGTCAGTACCACAGTTGCGGTACAGTGAGTCTGCCGTTCAGGTCAGGGATACGAGTCCTGATTCCCCTGACGTGTCTCTGGCGGTCACCGGAGTCGCTGCAAGGGCTGGGCTGCCGGCAGCTAGAGACCACTTCCAGATGTCACCGGCGTTGCTGCAAGGGCTGGGCTGCCGGCAGCTAGAGACCACTTCCAGATGAAAGGGCGGGGCACAGCTGCTATGAGGCTTTGTTTCCGCCTCAAGGCCCCGCAGCCTCGCCTGGCCGCAGGAGGCTTAGAGTAGGCTGGCAGCTGCAGCGAGCATCGGAGCTCCCTGGCCAGGTATCAGAAGGTGGGTGCGGGATAGGTAGGGTAGGTTGCGGGACCCCTGCCATACCAGAAAGGCCACTGTCTCCGTCCAGGGCCCGACTCTCAGCGGAACTCCAAAATCAAGCAGTCACCCTTGCTCATGGCCAGACCACGCTCCATGAGGCAGGCAGTTTTTAATGTGACTAAAGCATTGTGTGGTAGCGGACTGTCATTTACAGATAGCGGATTTTCCAATGAAATGGCCACTAAATTTGCACAGAATTACAGTATTAGTGATAAAACTATATTGCATCCCTCAAGGTGTCTAGTTTTCAGAAATGTCTGGATTTGGTAGGTTTTTGTGGAAGGTCGCTGAGCTTGGGACCAAAAACGCAGGTACCCCAGTGCAAAACCAGGTCACTTTGTGATAGATAATTTTGATGTCTCCACAATACATTTTGGGTCCTTTCCTATTGTGGGCACTTCGCCCACACAAGTGAGGTAGCATTTTTATCGGGACACCTGAGGGAATGCTGGGTGGGAGGAAATTTGTGCTGGCCCTGTGATCCCACAACTTTCCCACACAGAAATGTGAGGAAAATGTGATTTTTTAGCTAAATTTGAGGTTTGCAGGGAATTCTGGGAAAGAAAACGTTGGGGGATCCACTCAAGTCACATCTCCCTTGACTCCCTGAGTATCCAGTTTTCAGAAATGTCTGGGTTTGATAGTTTTCCCTAATTGGGTACTGAGCCTAGAGCCAAAAACTGAGGTGCCCCCTTGCAAAACCAGGTCATTTTGTGATAGATTATTTTGAGTTCTCCACATTATGTTTTGGACCCTCTCCTGTTGTGCACACTTGGCCCTCCCACACAAGTGAGGCAGCATTTTTATTGGGAGACCTGGGGAATGCTGGGTGGGTAGAAATTTGGGCCGGCCCAGTGATCCCACAACTTTCTCACGCAGAAATATGAGGAAAACTCGATTTTTAGCTAAATTTGAGGTTTGCAGGGGATTCTGGGTAAGAAACGTTGGAGGATCCACGCAAGCCACACATCCCTGGACTCCCCCGGGTGTCTAGTTATCAGAAATGGCTGGGTTGGGTAGGTTTCCCTAGATGGCCGCCAAGCCCGGGACCAGAAAGGCAGGTGCCCCCTTTGCAAAACCGGGTCGTTTTGCGATAGATAATTTTGATGTCTCCTCAATACGTTTTGGACCCTTCCCTGTCACAGGCATTTGGCCCACCCACACAAGTGAGGTAGCATTTTTATCGAGAATGCTGGATGGTAGGAAAGTTGTGCCGGCCCGGTGATCCCACTTCTTTCCCACACAGAAATGTGAGGAAACAATATGTTTTTGTCACATCATCAACTTTACAAGGACTTCTGGGTAAATAAACCTTGTGGGATCCACACAAAACACGCCACATATTATTCCCTTAGTGACCAGTTTCCAAAAAGATGTGAGGGCTGAAGGTGTTCAATACAGAGAGAGTATGCATTGGCGGTAAAAAGCAAAGACACACCAAAACATTATTGTACACCCATCCACTAGTCAATCACAGGCATTCTGGTTGGATTTGGCACAAGGATAAGTAAAGGGTTCAGAAAAAAGACTTTACTCACTTTAGGAAATAAAATCTGCAAAACTCATTATTAATAATTTTAACATTAGATCAAAGAACCACTGACTTACAGCTTGTGAGCTGTAAAGCCACGTCAAGGCACCAACCGCTCTACTGTCCCTTCACATGCCATTCATGCGGCAGACACCTAAAACCATTCACACTGCCAACTGCGGGCCCAACACAATACAATACTTACATTTACAATCAGTGGCATTCAAGGGCTCATCACTCTCATACACCAACAGGACTAACACACCAATCACACCACAAAGCACCCAAACATCAGACAACTGATAAACACACCTCAAGCAAAGTGAATACACATCCTGACTACCAGCCACCAACTCACTGCCAGTCCACGCACACTGCCATCCAAGCACCAGTCTACACACACTGCCCACCAAGCGCCAGTCCATGCACACTGCCATCAAGCGCCAGTCTACGCACACCGCCACCCAAGCGCCCGTCTACACACACCGCCAGCCAAGCGCTAGTCCACATGCACCACCAGCCAAGCACCAGTTCACGCGCACCAGCAGCCAAGCGCCATTCTACACACACCCCCAGCCAAACGCCAGGGCACGTAGACGATCAGCCAAACTCCACTTCACACACACACTGAAACTTTTCCTGGTGTCTAGTAGTTTTCTGTCCCCCTTGGGAGCAGATGGGCATACAAAATGGCCAAAATATTGGCCCAATAAAGGGGCAGCTCCCTGACATATAAATATAAAACTCCCTGGTGTCTAGGGGCTTTCTGCCCCCCTTGGGGGCAAATAGGCCTAAGAATATGGCCGATCTGCCATCAAAGGGGGCAGAAACAGACAAAATATGTGGCCAAATAAAAGGGGAGTGACCCTTGCCAAAGGGGCCACTCCCCTTATTCCGCAAACAATTATCCCTGGTGTCTAGTGGGTTTTTGCCCCCCTTGGATGCAGATCGGCCTAAAAATATGGCCGATCTGTCCCTAAGGGGGCAGAAACGGCCAAAATAATTCCCCCAAAAAATGGGGCGTGACCCTTGCCTAAGGGGCTGCTCCCCTACAAGCCCAAATACTTTTCCCTGGTGTCTAGAGGATTTCTGCCCCCTTCAGGACATATCGGCCTGAAAATATGGCCGCTCTGCGGGCCAAAATATTTGCCAGGGAAAAAATGGGAGCAACCCTTTCCTAAGGGGCTGCTCCCTCACATGTCAAAAAACTTTTCCCTGGTGTCTAGTGGGTTTCTGCCCTCCTTTGGGATATATCGGTCTGAAATATGGCCGATTTGCCCCTAAGGGGAGAGAAATTGATCAAAAATAAAGGAGAGTGGCCCTTGACTCTGGGGGCTGCTCCCCAAAGCCAAAGAAATTCCCTGGTGGCCTAGGGGGTGCATTCCTGCTGTGCGATTGCGGCTCCACCCTTGATCGATCAGCAGGATTGCACTGCAAAGAGACACCAAGGGAAAGGAGAAACTCTTCCCTTACCCCCAGTGCCTCTCTGCCTTCCCTGAACCCGCCCCAGAGTAGTAAAACACGTACTTCTCTGACGCGCTGGAAGCAAGCAGCTTCCAGCGTGTCCCCGGCATGTTTTGATGGCTTAGGCACACGCCGTGCTCGCCGACATCATCATATCCACAGGGGGATGCTAGGAGTGGTGGTAGAAACCCTTCCACTGCCATCCGCGGTGGGGGCCCGTAGATGGGAGGCCCATGGGGGAGCGCCAGCACTTCCCCCATGGGTGGGTGTGAGAACAAAACGCTTCCGCCCGCAGCACACGCCCACTGTGACTGAGGACGGAACAGTTCTGTCCTCAGCACAGAACTGGTTAAAAAAAAGTAGCTGCATTAAAAAAAAAAAAAATGCTTTATTTAAAAGCAATCCCAGACATGGCCATCAGGCCACCATCCTAGTATTGGCTGCGATTCCTAGTGGGTCACAAACTGTGACCTACCTCGTTAATATGCATGAGGTAGGTCGATTTGCGACCCTCCAGGAATCACTATTTAAGACTTACAAGTTTTCTTACAATAGGAATTGTGATTTCCTAATTGCGATTTGGTAAGAATCACAATTGGGAATCAGTAAGAATCATAATTATGAAATCACAAGCCCTACATTTTGTACATCTGGTCCAAGATATCATAACCCTACCATCTGTTTGCTCATTAATCTATTTGCTGTGTCCTAACCCATGAAGGGCGCAGAAGACATTATAAAACGAATAAATAGAGACCAGTACAAGAACACAGTGTGCTAAATATGGTTAAAGCAATTGATTTAAATATAATAAATCACTTCAAAAGATCTGCTGTTCATACTAAAGCAAACCTCCTTTCCTCTCTGCATTTCTGGCTTTCCCTTCATCTGCAAAACATTTCAAGAGCATAAAATGCTCTCTGGGGCAGAGTTTGGTGGCAAAGCCAATGGCTGCTCTTTTACAACTCCCTCAATCCACTCCTGCTTTCAATTAGCTAGGGTTAATTTTGCTGAAGACTAGCAGCCTCAGTAGGATTATTGGAGAAAGAATCAAGCAGTATCTCCCAGTTGATTTTATGGCTAGTGGTTGCGGGTGAAGGATATTACAGTATTCCAAGGATAAGAAGATGGCACTGGCAGTTTAAGGTGCTGGTCAGAGATCAGGTATCATTGGTGAGAGTGATACAATGTGATTCCCCTGGGTGGTGGTTCTCTGCCATCCTACTGAAGCAAGGTGTGCTCCGCCCTGACAGCCAAGAGCCATCACCTAAATTGCCACAGGTGTAATCCTGAAGCCCAGATGGCCAAGGTAGATGAAGGTGGGAGAGAGAGGGGAATTTCTCTTCAAGTGAATTACCACTTTCCAGTAGTCCCCCCAAAGACAACAATGAAAAAACATCATAAGAAGAATGACAACTTCTAGCCGCTCACATGCAGAAAACGGGAGAGGGTGTAATGCTAAATAGTGATCTTGCTGCTGGACAAGGGGAGATGATGTGGCACTAGATACCATTCTAAAAAGATTGACAAGGAGAAGAAAATTACAGTGGCGGTGGAATTGCAACTTGAACACATGCAGGACAGTGACCAGAATGAATTCCTCAATAAGACGATGGATACTAATATCAAAGAGGTGGTGTGCAGGGTGAACTAGGGGTAACACTTTTGCTTGAATGTGAGATTGAAGTGCTGGAAAATTTGAAGAAAGCCTGAATATTAGGTATCTAGGGTGTCAAGCTATCTCCCTGAAGCATTGGTCACATAAGAAATGCAGATTTTCCTCAAGGGACATTTAGCTCACCCTAGTGTTGTTAGAGTGAGATTGTGCAAAGGGCTTCGCTCCAGGGTTTCAGGATACCTCTGACAATACAGCAATGGGCACCATTGAATTGATGCTTAAAGGAGGTGACCACTGTAGGGCAGGACTTGCAAGTGGCCAACAATCACATGCTACTTTTTCCTGACTTCAGCATGATACCCCAACAGACATCAAGAACTCCAACCAATATGTAAAGAATTTGGATGTCTGGGTGTCTCCTCCGCTTTGCGGAGCCTCACATGACTCAAGGCAAGTGGCATGTATTCTCAAAAACTGAAGTGGCATAGGCTTTTCTGGACAATGGGACGAGGGTGGCAGGTGAGGTAACCCGGTGGCAATGTTGTTAAATATACTTTATGATTAATTATCCTGATTACATTCTCTCACAGGTCACATAGATCACAACAGTAGCAGATGGAGACTGCTTTGGTCTATTGCTTTGTATCTGCCAATTTGAATCTCCATCTCACCCTCTTCTATCACTTAATGCATACTGCATCACTCAACACTTGTGTTTCCCATTCCCTTCTCTTCACTCTCCCTTCCGGTTAGTCTATTCTTGCCTTTCCGTTGGAGACTGATAATACTTCTGTGCTCCTGGGTAAATTTCTCTTTTCCTACAAAATGGACAGAGTTTGTTCTGTTTGGAAGACTTGTAGGTGGATATTTATAGCTGACTGTTTCTTTTGACAATGTTGTTTGTAATGCATTTTGTGCAATTGCTTCTTGGCTTTGATGTCCATTCTTCTTGAACATCAATAAAAGTTTTTAATTAAACATAAAATGCTCTTTGGTAATAGGTAATCATAAAAAAGACAACTGACCCACATTTCTTAAAAGTAGTAGAATAGCCTTCCTTCTCAGCTTTTTACAAAATAGTTAAAACAGTAACAGGCATTGGCAAAACCAAATTCAAACAGCTGCACAGAATTGTACTTACATGCGATAGTATATCAAAGCCAGACATTTTGGCTTGACCAATGCTTGGTAGTGGTAGTGGAGGTGGTGCTGGTAGTGGTGTTGGTATGGTATTGATAGTGGTTGTGGGGTACTGGTAGTGATGGTGCCATGGGGTCGTTGTGTTTGTGTTACTGGTGCTATTGGTGGTGGTGCTGGAATAAGATTGGTATTAGTGTTATTAGTTTTGTGGTGGTGATATTGGAAAAGGTGGTGATGTGATATTGGTTGTGGAATTGGTTGTGGTACTGGTGGGGTTGGTAATGGTGATAGTGGTATGAAGGTGTTAGTGTTGATGGTTGTAGAATTAGTGCTATTGGTGGTATTAGTGGTGTTGTCCCTTGTCCAAGCTGAGTGCAAGATGACTGAACGTTTTGACATTTAGCAATGGTACACACATGTATGTTCATCCATCTACTACACAATAGCTTCATTAAGAGCCCAGGTTAAGAGCCCAGGTTTAAAAAAAGTAATATTTTCTTGCACAAAGAATTGTATGTTTATGGTAAGCAAGATAACATGAAGAGATATTTAGTCATAATTTTTAACAGTATAGATAGATTTTATTTGGCATGATTAATAGAAATCATTGCCATAATCAAATTTCAACATTATCATGCATACACATGCATACAAAAGAATTAAAACATATTACAAATTCAACGCTAATCGGTGCAAAACAGCAAGCAAAAGGAGCCCCAAACAGTGGTTCAAAGCCTCAAGTAACAGACATAAAATCCACATTCTTATGCAGTAAAACTGAGAACAGAGTAAAACATTAAAAATGAATTACAGAATAAAATATGAAAAAAGGAAAAATTTAAATTTGGGCTTCAGCTGTGCCATTAATTACGCAATTTATAATATTAAGATTAAGGCCTAATCTGCCCGTAATTGAAAGAAGGGGGTCACACAGATCTGCAATTCAAAGATTTTGAGACAATAGTGCAGCAATTTAATCTTCACTGCAACATTCACGGGGTTAATTATTATCCCCAAGGTACTTATTACCGTCTTCAAAAATGTCAACAATCTTGATTTATTTGTGTGGGTTCTCCCTTTAAACAGGTTTCCAATGCCTCATTACAAGAACGGATGTTGAGGAGTTTAAACATCGGCTTTAACCAAACTTTTCTATGCAAAGAGAGCTGTCCACAAATACACACAATATGGGTAAGTGATCCTGAAAGGATAATTACACGAGCGACATGCAGAGTCTGCATTTCTCTTCAGTTTGCCATATCTATAACCTTTTGACAGAATCAGGCCAAATCGTAGTCGCATCAGCTGGTCTTTCTGCATCTTCACGAGAGGTCAAGTTAAGTATATAGGCAGTTGCAATGTGTCGTAAAGTTTGTGCACCCAGCTATTAGAGTGTTTTGCCAGATCATCTAAGTCAACCAGGGCGGAAATAATTTTCGCCTGCTTGGTTAGTGCTCACGCAAATAGATTTCGGGACAGAGGGACTTTCCACAGACCCATCGCATTCAAATTGTGCATTGCCTGTTTGAGGCAAGTGTTCCAAGCTGACCCTTCATGCGTTATTTCCTGCCATTTAAGGTTCTTAAGGGATCCATCGCTGGCCATCTTCGCTTTGCTACAGTAAAATAAAAATCTAGCATAAGATTTTGTCTCGGGAGATGGAATTCTAATTGAATTTGAGCTAACCCGGGGCTTGAAGGCAGATGGAAAATTTGCCGGTAACAGGTGCACTGATCGCTGCCCAACCAAGAATCCAATTTGTTTGGCAGTGCAATGGCATCATATGATAATGTGGGTGTTAGTTTGCTGATAATCACTCACCTTAGTGCACTTATATCGGGGCAGGCCAACTTCTTGTATACAGAGTTTCAGCTTTTTACAGAATCATTGTGTTGTATTTTTGGTGTTTTGTTTTTGTGCTTTGTTGTTCTTTCTGTTTGTTGTGACAACCTTAAGCAGCAAATTGCTACTTCTTAAGTTTAAAACATTGGGAAAATAAATAATGGCATTTGTGCTCTAGAATGAAAAGTAAGATGACAATGCCAATGTGGGCATCCAACTCTGGTGCACGTGACATTTTTAGCTACTTCCAACAGGGGCTCACCACAGGGCCTTGTGCTTAACCTTCTGTGCAGAGGTCAAACCCCCCGCAGTGCACAGCTATAATTCATGCAGTGGAGATTGGATGCAAGGTAAGGACTGTTCAACCATGTCTACAGGCTGTACGCAGCTAAGGTAGAGACCAACTGCTCCTCAAGGCATCCAACACCTACTGAAGGTAAACAGGAGAGGATGGCTGCAGAATCTAGCCTATGGCTAAGAACTGTGCACAACCACCCATGCAGGTGTACAATCTCTGCTGCCCAGCTAGGGGCCAAGCCCAGTGCATACCTTCCCGTGCTGGTCACCAGCCCCTGCTGTGCATGGCTTTTGCTGTGCACAGCAGGGGTTCTCTGCTGGACCTGCCTGTGGCCCTGTTAGTGTTCAACCTTCACTGTATTTGTGCAGTAGTAGTTGGAATGAGGGCCTAGCACCTAACTGCCTGTGCAGGCATTCAATCGCAGCTACACAAGGCCTTCAGCTGTGAACAGAGAGTCTGTATGCAGGCATGGTGTGCCACCAGAGGGGATCTGACTTCACATCCACTCTTGACTATGGGAGGAGGCCTTATTTTGGCACACTCCCCCTTGACTTGGGTATGGGGTCTGTGGGTGGCACACCACTGTGCTCCTGGGAAGTTGTCAGATCATGTCGCACCATTTACCACAAGGGCGCTGGCCTTTCACAATGGAACATTGAAGGTTTGCAGGGTGGGAATTGTGAGATGCTCTTTAATGTGTTGACATGGGACCCTGGCCCTCCCCAGGGAATATCTAGCCATGTGAAATGGAGGGACCATGCCTTCCTTATGCCTACTTGCCCTCCCAAGGCGATGGCTAAGCCCAGGTGCTAATTACTCAACCACAAGTGCAGAATTCAGTTGGTTCAGCGAACCTCGGCAATGCTGCTTGTGGACAACTATTTTCAAGAAGGATTTCTTTAGCCTGTTGGGTCATTTTGATGGGGTTTAGCTTGTTTTGCTCTTGGTGGTGTGCTCACCCAGGAATGTTTATTTTATGCATCCTTGCCTCTGATTTTTCTTGTTGTATCTAGGAGCTGATTTTTTTGTACTGCTGTCCCTCCAATGAAGGATAGCTCTGCACTTTCCAACCTGCCCTTTAGCTTCTCACGCAAAAAGAACAGATGATGGATGGAATGCTGAACAAATCAAACATTCACCCCAAGTCACAAATCTGGGTTAAATCCATAGTTTTTTTGCTTGCCACGCCATTCCAGTTTAGACCCAGCCATATGCAAATCAATCTTGACCCTGCTCCTCATGGGAACAGAACAGCCCGAACTGCCAGAACAGATCCTCCATAGACCAGAAACAAGCATCCTGGGACAGGTTTCAGGGTATCACCCCTCATCATCCAGGCTAGCTTGAATCTGGTGGCATAGTGAGCACGGGACACATGTCTAGGCACACCCTTCCCACTTAGGATGACAAATGCAAAAAGAACAGATGATGGAGAGAATGCTGAACAAATCAAACATTCACCCACAGTCACAGATCTTGGTTAAATCAATTGTTTTTTTGCTCGCCACACCATTCCAGTTTAGACCCAGCCATATGCAAATCAGCCTTGACCCTGCTCCCTATGGGAACAGTCCAGCCCAATCTGCCAGGCCAGGTCCTCCCTGGACCAAAAACAAACATCCTGGGACCAGTTTTGGGGTATCACCCCATTTCAGCCAGGCTAGTTTGAATGTGGTGGCATAGCGAGCATGTGACCCATGTCTGGGCACATCCTTCCCACTTAGGGCAACAAATACAAAAAGAACAGATGATGGATGGAATGCAATTTTTTTGTACTGCTGTCCCTCCAATGAGGGATAGCTCTGCACTTTCCAACCTGTCCTTTAGCATATCACAGAACCCTGGCGAATAGCTTCTTGGCAGCAGCCTGGACCTGAACCTCTGCCTGGGCTTCTGGTACTTCTCCTTGGGCTGGTGTTTTACTTTGCAGCACCTCATAGCACATAGGGTAGACAACCCTTCTAGCGTATATCCCCAAGCCCTCTGCCTCCTGAACACTTACATGTCACCTGTTTGTCCAGCATGGTGGCCCTTTTTTTACTTACCCACAGAGGATTAGTTCACACAAGTTCCAGGGAAACCTTCTCTTCTGGGATCACCAGCAAGTTTACCCCTCTGCTGTACTCAAGAAGGGAGTGGGGAGTCACGTGCCACTAGCCTTGAAGTTACCAATCCACAAAGTCCAAGTTAGTACAAGTCCAAATTGTCTCACTGCTCCAAACATGTGTTCATCCACAACCTGTCCATCAGTCCTAGCCTTCTGCAGATCCCAGTACTTATATCAGTCGCTCCCTGGTAGAGGGCGGCTTGAGTGGGGGTGTAAAGTTCCAGAATGGGGGTACCTTTGTACAATCCAAAGATGCCCCATTATTAGTTCAACCCTTTGAAATCTCTCATGTGCAGCAGCTTTGTCCTTTTTGTAATGAGAGTGTCAAGAAGTCACTGTTCTCAGTTCTTTGAGAGCTTTAAGCTCACCCCAACTGCCCCTGCAAAACGGGTTCCTTCCTACCAAAACTGTGGTCTCGCTGCTCCCCTATTGCTTCTCTTGGCAAGGCATGTCCAGGTATGCCCAGGCTTGTCAGGCAGTGTTAATGCAGTTAAGTAATGCAGATACTACTCCACCCTCTTCCACTCCCAGGAAATGGATTAATGTCCTCCGGATAAGGCTATTGTGTGGGGAAGGCTTTGATAAATCTTATAGCCAGTGAAGTAATTTACTTGGCTTAGCAAGGTAGTTCATAGCCTGAATCTAATTAAAGGGTAACTCAGCGACATATGTCCAGAAACCAAAGTACATGATGGAGTGCAAATATGGCCAAATTAATATTATATCTGCACTTAAGACCTTTGTTTACCCTTAGAAACCCTTCTCTTGGTTGAGTCGATACAAATTTGTTTTTTGGTGCAGCTTTTGCCTCTAGTGTGAATACAGTGAATCAATACAGACTTACAGTGCAACACTACAGCCTCCAACTATGGTAAAAATTAAATGGGCATATTTCTTTTGGAATGCCCGCTTAAATTATATGGCCTGCATGGGCCATAAACAAGTTATTTAAGGTCACTCTACGATAGGATAACTGCACTGATAAGCAGCTGAGTTACTCTGTATTCCCACTAGTTCAGCTGGTACATGTGTGCACATATGTTTGCACACATGATCACATGTAATATAACCAGTCTAGTGCCTCTTACCACAACTGGCAGCAGTGGACCTTATTTAAAAAAACAAGCAGTGAAGTTGACAGTCAATATCATTTTAACAAAGCTTACAGTGAGTGAGACTCAGTAAAACTCATAGCAGAGATCCAAAAGTCAGGTGGGACAAAATCAAAAAATTGGTAAGAATCCCATTTTTCAGAACCAGGCTTCAATATATCTTAAATGCAGCATCTCAGGTACTCTCTGGGCTCAGCAAATATGATCACTTTTCTGGAAATATTGCAGAGCTCCATTATCTACCAATGAGCAAAAGATTATTTTTAAACCACATTCCATAAATCAACATAATTTCTATATGTCCGGCTTTTTGTTTTGGCTGAGCTAGTTTTACAAACATCGGTCTATGGCTAATCTTCAATCATATGTCCAGTTGCTGCTGGTGTAACCACCAAAAAAGAGGCATGCGAGGCAGGCATTTAAAACACATTTCCAAAATTTGAAAAAAACAATCTCCTATTGAAAAAGAAAAACAGGCAATGGCTGGTTGACATGGCTGTCTAGTATAGGCCTATCCTCTTCCAGATGCCCTTAAGCTTTGTATATTTTTTTATAGCATCAAGAAACTCTTTCAGAGCAATGCTTTATAAGTAGCTTGATTCCCCAAGTGCTGCTTCTGGGGATCCTGGAGGGCATTGGGGTCTCAAGAGCAGACAAAGCATTTTTGGGTACAGCTACAATGGTGGCCAAGAGAGACATAGCGACCAAATGGAAAGACCCGAACCCCCTACCATTACCTAATGGCGGAAAGGATTGGACTGGTGTGCCGCACAAGAACAACCTTTGTATGAGGCTAGGGGTTGCTCATCCAAGCATAAACGTATGTGGGGTAAATGGCTGGGTTTGATGGAATGACAGAACAGGGGAAGGGAGGGAGCAACGGCATTCGTAATCTTACTATAAAACTATATAATGTTCTTGAATTTTGTAAGGGCGGCTTGCCCGGCAAACAGATGTATTGGGTAACGGGGGGTCTGAGGAGTGCAATGAGTTGTTGTGTCTGTTGTTGTTTTAAAAATCCAATACATTTGAGTATCAAAAAAAAAAAAAGTTGCTTGATAGTTTTCATTTAAAATTATTTTCCTACGCTCAACTAGTCATATTTTATATGTAACACACGGAACCATGCTTAAAAACAAGTGCATTACAGTCAAGTCAATGGGTATTGACATGGATCACATCACAGGAACTACACGTCTCAAAGGTCTATCTTCATTTGCTCTTAGTGCAAACTGAACTTTGTTTACATAAAATCACATGCTCTACAAAGAAACACATGTTGCAGTAGATGAGAAAGCTAACCGTCATCCAATCAGGAATACATTTGCATAGCTCTAGCTCTATAGCAATTGCAAAGCAAGTAATTACATATACCACAACCCCAGTCCTGTGTATAAAATGCAATAATTTAGAATGTGTTTATTGTTATTTTTATTATTATTATTATTATAGTTCTTATTATTATTGTTGTTATTATTATTATTGAGTAATACTCATTAGCATTATAATAAGTGTAATCAGAACGATTGGTGGTACCCAGTGACATGAGCGAAAAATGCAACAGTGAGGGAATGAGGGAAAAAGTGATGAAATGAGCACATGAAGGTCATGTAAGGTTCAGGCTACGAAGTGTAGAGTGCAGAAGGATTTTTGGTGGCCTGGGGTGGACACAGCTGTTGAGTGTTTCGAGAGAAATTTGGGGATTTCTATTGTAGATTTGTATTGTAAGTGACAAATCACAAGTGATCAAGACATCACAGGTTAGTCTCATTAAAGCTCCCATGGTGCCTTGGTCTAAACTGGCTTGAACATCACTGGTCCCATTAAGGTTTTAGGTCAGAGTTCTAAGTATGCCATTGTGCTAATGGATTACATGACAAATAGCCAGAAATTATTTTTGTGAATATTGTTAACACCTCTACAGTAATTCAGTTTTTTAAACATGTGTTTATGAGAGAACGTTATCCCAATCAAATAATTACGTATAATGGTACGCAATTGGTTTAGGAAGAAATAAGAATGTTCCTGGAAATGCACAGTATTGAGCATGTCAAGATTTTCCTATAACATCCAATTTTAATGGTTTCGTCAAGCGTTTTAACCACACATTGAAAAATCAATTACAGTTAGCTTTAGTGAACAAACTGAATTTGAGAGCGGTTGTGGATGATATGCTATGGGCTTACAGAACAACATCTAATGTTAGCACTGATGTGTCACCATTTGTACTCTTGATGGCCTTGTACCTGAGTGCAAACTGATCAGGGAGTGGACTGGTCATTCTACTGTTGATCCTGCATGTTTGTTCAAGGTGGTTGATGGAAGAGAGAGTACAGAAAAAATATGAAGTAAATGAAGGTGAACAAAGGGCAAAGGGTGATGACATGCAGAGAGTTGGCTATTGGGTCAGAGTTAAGAAACCTGGTCATGTTCGGAAAGGTCAGTCAAAATTCCCATCACCTGTGCAAATAGTCAGGGTCTCACCTAATTTGCTGCACAAACAATGATAAAGTATGGAACAAGGATAGGATTGGTATTATTCCTCTGCGTAAAGTGGATTTTGTATGATCTAGTTTGAGAGATGTGGATGAAGAGGCTGATATTGCCACATCCGTACCCTGCTGTATACATTCTGGTAACGCCAGGTCATTGCCGGAGCATTACAAAGACATTGTGATAGGTTAAGCATTAATATGGCTTGTATCTATTACCTTAATTTGTGTGTTAAGGTTTATAAATATAGTTCAATATAGCAATGCAGTGAATCTCAAGTTGTCTCAATATCTGTTGTCTTGTATATATATATTGTGTTTTGTCTCTTTATGTTGTTCTGCTGTTGCATCATATCTTACCCTCATAGAATGCTTTTACTCACCGGCTTGTTTTTAGTGGATATATTGTATGCACTTATACTACGTTCATATATTTTGTAGTTCTTGTTCAATTTATTAAGGGGCAAGAAGTGTTGTATCTGACATCAAGCTCAATCATGAGGTCAGTGAAGTGGAATGTTGAGTCTGGAAAATTCAATGGAGCGCGGTTGGGAATGGTGAGGGGTCGGTTGGCACATCTCAGGGAGCTGTAACTACGTATGTTAAACGTTTGTCTACCTACTTCATCTGAGCTGAATGTTCCTTTCATAGGTGTTTGATGGAAGAGCATCAGATGGATGTGCCATCAAAAACCCATGACAGGCAGCCCATCAGCCATACCTCAGTAGGACTGTCCTATTTAAGGTGGGCCTTCAGACTAAATGTTTCCTGTGAAGCACTGCCATGAAGTGCATGGAAGACCATGGAAGAAAAAACTATTGATGACCGATACATGCAGGTATACATGTCCAGGCAACTGATTTATTTTCAGGAGGCAGAATCCCCTTGTAAGAAATTGGGTTACTGGATGAGGGGAGCGAAACCCTACTAAAGCAGCAACCACAATCCTTGTCAGGGTTAAGTCGCTAGCAAACCTCAAAATAAACTGTGCTCAAACCTCTGCTCTGTTAGCTTGGCACAGAGCAGTCAGGCTTAACTAAGAGACAATGTGTAAAGTATTTATGCAACACTTCAAACAGTAATAAAACGAAAACACAACAAAAGAAAAATTCCACACCAATTTAGAAACATAGAGTACCTTTTAATAAATAAATCAAGACCAAAATGCCAAAAATCCAATCTGTAGAATGGGAGATATAAATGTTTAAAACTTACAGTGAAAATAGCACCCCAAAGCACCAACTGTGGATATCTGGTCGTGCTAAACTGGGACTAAGTTACATGTTTAGACCGACCGCAATGGAGCTTCGGCCAGCTACAGGGACCCAGTTAGGCCCGCTGAACAAGAGTACCTTAAATCCTGGTAGTGAACAGTTGTGGAGTCCAGCGTCAAGGATGCATCACGCAGCCGAGGCAATGTGAGGTCCTGGCAGGAGATGCATCATGCAGTGTCAGTCCAAGGAGCTGGGAGGTTGCAATGCGAGGCCCTGCATTGTCATTGAGGAGGCGATCGACGAGGGGGCTTGTGAAGCAGAGTTCTGCATTGAGGATGAGTCGTGCACCAGCTGGTTCCAAAGAAGCTGTGGGGCTTGTGATGCAGAGTCCTGCGTCATGATCAAGGCTGCTGTCAACAAGAGGCCTGCGATGTGAGGGGCTGACTCAGGGATGCATCGCACTGCCTGCAGTTCCAATGGGACTTTGGGCTCCGATGCAAAATCCTTGCATTGGGAAAGTCTATGCAGCAGCGGCGATGCAGTGGTTCTGCTCGGGCTTGCACCACATAACAGAGCAGATGCATTGTTTCTGCTGGATCCACAGATGGGCTGGTAGAGTACCTTCAGGCCCAATTCTAAGGGTCCAGGACTGGAGTGGCCCCACTTGACAGGGTAGGACTCACAGATGGCAGAGTCCAGTTGCTGGGTTTAAAGTTGTTGGAGTCTTCAGTCTCTGAGGCTCTAGTCAGGAGTCCAGCCAACTAGCCCTTGGAGTCACTCTGTGGTAATGGGTTCAACAGATGCAGGTCCAGTCCTTCTCACCCAGACAAGAGGGTAGCAGGTAGCAAGCCATCACAGCAGCGCAGCCGTCCTTAAGAGCAACAGTCATGCAGAGCGGCAGTCCAGAGAAACAGAAGTTTACTGTAGAGTTGGACTCGGAGGTCCCACTTCGAAATGGAGAAAGCTTCTAGAGGTATCCACCCACCCTGAAGTGTCAGCCATCCGCTCCCCCCTAGCCTGGCCACAGCTTGTCTGGGGTCACAACCCACTAGTGACAATCCCATTACGAACGTGCTTAGGCAGTGCCTTTTTGATGTGCAAGTGTAGTAGGTGACAGCTCCTCCCTCTCGTTTACTCAGAGTGGCCCATCCTGCCAACACATATCTTCCCTTTGTTTCACTGTCTGGGAGCAATACACAAAGACCAACTGCTGGCTGCAACTAGACATGTGACTCAAGAACAGGCTGCAGGCACCAAATGTAATACGGCAACTCCAATGTTATCCTCTGAGAGAGATAGGTCTTGCAGTAGTGAAAAACAAATTTGAAAGTTTTTCACTACCAGGACATGCAAAATCTAAAAGTACATGTCCTACATTTTAAATACATTGCAACGTGCCCTCTGGGTTGCCCAGGGCCTACCTTAGAGGTGACTTACATGTATTAAAAAGGGGGTATGGGCCTGGCAAAAGGTTTATTTTGCCAGGTCGAAACAGCAGTTTAAAAACTTCACGTACAGGCTGCAATGGTAGGACTGAGACATATTTAAAGGGCTACTTAAGTGGGTGACACAATCAGTGCTGCAGGCCCACTAGTAGAATTTAATTTACAGGCCCTGGGTACACGTAGTACCCCTTTATGAGAGACTTATAAATAAATTAAATGAGCTAATTGGGTGTAAGCCAATTCTACCATGTTTTAAGGAGAGAGCAGAAGCAATTCAGCACTGGTTAGGAGTGGTAAAGTGCACAGAGTCCTAAAGCCAGCAAAAACTAAGTCAGCAAAACAGGAGGGTTAAAGGCAAAAATGTTAGGGTAGAGCCACGCCAGGCAGGTATAACACCCCTGCTTGAAGGGTTTGTTTCTACAGAACAGACTTAATGTTGGGTGAGTCGCTATAAGATGCAGGGGCGGCTCCTCCGTACTGGCGGAGGAGCGTCACCCCACTGCCAACAGATGATAAATAAAGCAATAGTAACATCTCGTTATTACCATTTTATTTATCTGTTTTATTTATCTCTGTTGGAGTTACTTACGTCCAGCATGAGGGCAGGTCCGGGCAGGGCAGGGTGGAGTACTGTGCACTTATAAGTGTGCATGTGTGTTTGGCTGGCCCTCTCAGGCCAGCCAAACACACATGCACACTTATGTTTCTCCAACCCGGCTGTATTGTACAGCCTAGTTGGAGAAACCCCACAGGCTCCCAAGCACCGTCTGAGCGGCAAACGAGGCCACTCAGACCAATCCTGGTGCTGCTCTGGAGTAGCGACTGGACTGGGCGTGGAGCCTGTGCCTTTAGGCCATCCATTACCGGGACGCAAGAAGCAGAAGGAACAAGGCGGCTGGCAGCGGGAGCAGAGCGGAGTGAAGCGGCAGGTAAGAGGGTTTCACTTTTATTTTAGAGGGTTTCATTTTTTTTTTATTTCCCAACCTCTCCTCACTCCCATGCCCCTGCCGCCCTACCTGTTTTGACTGGCGGCAGCCGCCACTGATAGGATGACATTCCACCATGCCTTGCATTTTTGCATAAGTGCTACAGCCATCTTGGCACAGTTACTTTCTTTAAAAATTCCCTGTTCAAGTGGAGGGGGGAGCTGTAAATACGGCAGCTGATCTGCCAGGTTGGAAGGTGGAGCCTTTGCTGCCATGGGTAATTGGTAGAACGTCTGTAATCTCTAAATGACCCACTAAGTTTACAATACAATCTTAAAAAACAATCTTTAAAAAAAAGGTGCATTTATTGTCAATGGTTCAATTTGTTTTTAAACTTACTTTCCAGTGGAATCGCTTCGAAATATCCCTGTAGTCTTCTTATTTTGTTTGCATGTGTTGATGTGAATGTTGCAAGCATAATATTGTTTGTAGAAACAAATGATATTAATGACTCAGATTGTTCACATATTCTGAAAAAGAAACAAGGATGTGTGTGAGCAGCACGGTATGAATTTTTCACATGCCAGATGAACAATTGCATCCATTAATCTTGCCCTGATACACTGACATATTGAGGACAACTTGCTTAACTGCAAATGATGATTAACATAAATGAGAGTGGGTGTGACCAACCCTTAGGGTGATGTCTCACAGTTTCACAAAAGAATGTATTTTCCCATACACCGACCCACCGCTGCTTTGACTGGAGTGTATACCTATCGGAAATTATATTAAATACCATATGTATATATTCCCAGAATTATTCACTCTTGAATTGAATACAATGCTACGCTATACGTATATGCATGATTTTTATTCTTTGTATGTTGCAGGTGCACTTAATTTGGCGATACGTCAGCGGAAAAGTTCATTTCATGATGTTACATTTTTGTCCTAACCATTTCTGCCTTCTGCCAGTGTCCTGGGTCACATGACTGTGAATTACTCTGCTGTTGGTGTTTGTGTATTCCTCCCAGTCAGTGACACACAGGGGTCTAGATATGGGCAGCTGTGCCCTGCCTCACTTACTCTTCAAAGGGCTTGCCTCCAGCATACATAAAGGACCCTGACACCAGCCTACCGACACCCCAGACAATATGGAGCCTTGACAGGGGAAGGGAAGAACTTTCCAGAACCACATGTGGGGGTAGGATAGGGTATCCCCCAAATACAAAGGCTGCAACCAGGGATAAATATTAGACCTCTTAAGCCATGCTTTAGAACACTCCTTGACCTCTGGAAGTTAAAGAAGAAGGACTACCCTACAGCTAGAGGACTGCCATACTGCTTGAGGACTGCATTGATGTCTGAGAAGAAACTCTGGACCTGCTTACTTTCATCCCAGGCTACCCAGAGTGACTCCAAGGGTCTGTTGGTTGACCTCCTGTTTGAGCTACAAGCTTTACAGACCTCCCTGCAACTGCCCAACTGACCTGCTGTACAGGACCTGCCTGGAATGCAACGTGACCTGCCTGAGCCCAGTCGGCATCTGTTGGAGTGAGTCCCTGTTCCCCAAGAGGCGCCTATCCAGGTCCTGGCCCCTTGGCTGGCATTAGAGAGTATTCCTCTGTAAGAAAAATGTGAAAATCCTGGTGTTTGGGCTCCTCATGAACTGGCCAGTTCACGCCCTGACTCTACATCTTGCAATGACCACCAATCTGAACCGCCAGTCAGACCGACTCTTCATGCTACAGCAAACTCCAGCAAAGATCTGCAATCCAAGAGCTACACTTCGTATTATAGCAATAAAAACCTGTGGTGACTGCCAACGCAAAGCTACAAGAACAACCGTTCACAATGCCCAACCGGCTCCTCGCGCCACAGCGACAACAGCCCTCAACGCCAGGCCTGCTCTTCACACTACAGCAACAACCATCTGCGACGTTCTACCTGCTCCTGGCAGTCTCCTCTACCACAAACAGAACTCTTTGTGCCGGACTAAGAAGATAACTCTTCAGCGGGACTAACCTGGTTGCTGTATCACCTGTGCTTCATGTGGTCAGCCTAAACTTTAGACTTTTCCCTAGTCTAGCACAACCGCTTGAACACGAGTGACGCTTTTTGCATTTAGGCACTACTTTAACTTAAAACTTTCAAGTTGCATATCTCCGGTTAAACTGTGGATTTTGGTTGTTCTAGTATCATTTTACTTATTACAATTTATTCTATTTTTCTAAATTATTGTGGGATTTGTTTTGTGTTGTGGTTTCACTTTATTACTGTTTGTGTGCTGCATAAATACTTTACACTTTGCCTCTAAGTTAAGCCAGACTGCTTTGTGCCAAGCTACCAGAGGGTTAAGCACAGATTAATTTAATGACTTTTTGTGCTTCACCCTGACAGGGATTGTGGTTGCTACCTGAGTGGGGTTTCCACCTTCCTCAATCAATAACCCAATTTCTTACACTCGCTATTTAAAAGGCCTGATTACCACAATTGTTTTATCTGGCATGAGTCATGTCATAACATCATGGCAGTTGTTTAGTGCTGGAGTAAATAAATATTGGAGTTGCAATGTCCGTTCTTTGTTTCTGAGTGTTTTTTCCTCCACCATGTAGATTGCAGATAAAAAGGTTGTGGCATGCTGACAGAGATTATTTACAAAGGTATTTCCCATTTGAAGGGTAATGTTGTTAGCTAGTTAATTCCATATTATATTGACGTGCAATGAAAGACTATTCATTTCTACATTTAGTGTATCTATGATGTTTGATTCACCATTCCACTGCATGATATTTGGCCTACAATCAAACATTTCATTTTTCAAAGGGGCAAGCTATATTGATCGGTGGACTCATTTGTCCTCATACATTCGTATATTATTTACATATTTCTGTTTGGCATCTTATTCCTCAGTATGGAGAGACTTTTGACTTTAATATAAAAACACAGATTTTGACTTTTTTTCACTTTCAAACTCCAACTCGTATGTACCAAAAAATGTGTTATATACACTGGCCATTTTATTTGTGCAGGCCCATCCACAGGGGCATAAAAGTTTTTAAAAAAAATATTTTGGTACTGTTTCTCATTGGTACGGTTTCTAGTAAATTGTAACGAGTTTAAAGAAAATTGTTTTTGTGATCAGTCATATGTACAATTTTTTTTGCATTAATATACCTTATTGCTTGCTTTTCAATTGCTTTTTCGTATCCTAGCAAACAAAGTGATGTACAAAGAATATTTACTTTGCATATGATACATATATCTTTGCAACCTATTTTATTCTTATACGTCTACCTAAACCAAGTGTTACATTATTCTACACGTGCTCTTTGTCTATAGGGCAATGTGGAGGACATCTGTTCTAGGGTATTTTTTCTTTTGTGACATAGGGGTATTCACTGATAACTGTTGTGTTATTCTTGAGGGTTCTATATCAAATGGTTATGGTTTAAATTATTAAGAATGAGTTCTAAGGAGGAGTTGAAGGGATAAGTCGAAAGGAGATAATGAAATTGTCCGACGGCTGTGTTTTACTAGTTGACAAAGGCCCAGGATTCATATGGCACACTGTCCTTGTTTGCTCATAGCACTTTTAAGCAGGTGCGCCAGGTACAAAGGACAGTGCGCCCTATCACAATTAATGCACTGCCCTCAATGGCAGCCATGAACTTGTGCTGCCCGGACACAGCGCATTCTGTGAAATGCGCATCGGCAGCTTTAAAGTACCCCCTTGTTTCTCTGTGCAGGAGGCAACCCACCTGCACTTTAAAGAAGGGTTAGAGATCCAAACAGGCGAGTGCAATGAGTGACTTTAACCACCTGCAAAGGGATGTCTGCGGTATCCATGGGAAACCCCTTTCACTCCTCGAGGGGGCTGCCTTTAGGGGTGGGCACAGAGGCAAAGTGATTCTCTCATTTGCATGTGTCCACGATGCCAAGCCAATGAGAGATCGCCCTCTCAGGATATCGATGTGCAAAAGCTTCTTTGGCCCCTTCTGTAATAGCATAATGCCCTAGGGGCGTAAAAAGAAGGCATTTACGCCTGTTGCACCCTCGGGGTAATCACAGCCCCAGATGTTAATTTCACCATCAAACACATGTCATTGCTGTGCCATGGTTTCTGGTGACTAACTTCTGTTTCGAGTTTTACACTAGACATTTTTCAAACCTCTGATAATTTAACAACTTTTTCTTTGTTTTTTAGAAAGTGGCAAAGTTTTTGGAAAGTGTCTAATTTCATTTAAACACATTGATAGTGCGATCTCATAAGATCTTCGACTGACTGCAGAAGCACAAGAGCGGTGTCTCCTTTTGCATTGTCTTGCGTGTCATTTCACTAAAAAACCTACAAGTTGTGGTGAAATTGAGAATTCTTCTGAGAAGGAAAAATGCAAACTTAGCTGTAAATCGCATGCATTACTGAAACATTTATAAACTTATCTTCCAGTAACGATGTGCTTGCTATACTACTTCAAGAACACATAATCACTAAAGGTTCAGCTACTTGGTAATACGTCTAAACACTCCAACCAGGTGTTGATTTAAAGTAACAGTGTAGATGGATAGATGGACATTTTGGTTTGCAATCCCTTCATATACTCTCTAAGGGTCTGATTAGGAGTTGCTCCTTAAATTCTACCCTGTGCGTAAACCCCTGTTATGCACGGTTTGGAATTACGAGTTGTTAGGTATTTAACACATGTGATAATTATCTGATGCGTTAAATAACTCATCCATTGTTAATTTTCTGTATTGTTTTTTATCATGTGCGATAAATACCACCTATACTCGTAGTCATGCCCTAATAAGTGAGACTGAATAAATATTCAGATGTGCACACACATTTCATATTTGTAAGCACATGTGCATGTGGTAAACAACACTGTGACCATATTAACTTACGCAAACAGATCAGGGCATACAAATGACATTAATGTAAGCTGTACATCTATTGTAATATGTTATGTTGTCATTACTTGCTATGGTGATAGCGTTCTTCTGTCACACTTTTTCTTTACAGAGTTTTATATAGCGCGAACTTGACCTGAAGGTATCGGGTATCAGAGCGCTTTACATAGCACCAGTTGCGTAACATGAGGACACGTTCATTTTTTTTTTTGTTAGGCACAGGGAGATTAAGTGAGTTCCCCAGATTCGAGGTAGACCACCCTAGCCGTTAGGCCAACTCCTCTCCTACACTTCACTTATCCTACAGGTACAACATACCTGTCACACTTGTCCATAGCAGATGTTGAGAAGAAAGCTAGATTTGCTGGAGGTGAGCATGAATTTCTAGTAGATACAATCATATCTAATGTCATCCAACTATTTAGCCCATGTGGACGCCGGACGCCGGACACCAATTACCAGTGCTTAATTTGTTAAAGAATAAGTGCCAGGCCCAAAGTTGTGCTTAGGAGCCTAAAATCCAATGCTATTGAATGCCAGAGTGCTGCATACCAAGGCTGTGCATTCTTGATTCCACCTCACGCATCTTTAATGCATCACTAGACACTTCCTGCCCGTGGGTTCACCCTGCATCCACTGGCTCAAACTAAGAACTGGCAATTTCCACCAAGAATAATATATGGCTAAAATCCTAGTACAAGTAAATCCTATTGCTAATGTGGGAAAGAATGAGAACGAGTAAGATGGAGCATGGAGGAAGATATAAAGAAATGTTCTGCCCTAAACGGACGAATTCAAAATAAGACAATAAAAGCAAAAGTAATAGCACAATAACAGACGATGGTCCACCCCCAGAAATTGGAATTCTGATCAAGTCAAGAAACTGTTTTATCAATAATGAGCATACGGACCTTGAATGAACTGATAATGGGATACCACACCTGAGTGTAGAAGACGGAGCTGAACACAGTCTGTATCCCGTTTGGTATATAATTTTACTGCTAGTATCAATGGATGTGTTTATTAGCATTGTCTTAGTGCCAATGTATACTGTTTTTGGTAGATGTTGATTAACCATAATCAAATTTGGATTTGTTTGCAGTTGTTCTGAGTGAGACACCAAGCGTGGTGAACTACATGTGTGGACTACATGGGTGAAAAAGAGACAAATGTAACCCAGTCAGAAAAAACAGAAATGTTCCTCAGCAAAGTGAAGGAGACCTTCCTTCGAGTGCATCTCTTTATTTTTATTTTTTATTTTTGCAGGTTTCTATAGTGTAAATGTGGTCGAAGGACATTAGACCTCTTTACGGGAAATTAAAGTAAGTGATGATTTAGCAATCAAACAATAGAAAAGGTAAGTAACAGACCAACTAGGAAGAAGCAATTGAGGTTTGATGGCAGAGTTTAGGGCAACCATTAACCAAAGTGTTTTTAGAAGACGAGGGATTTAAATACTTCTTGGAAGGTAGCCAGGCATGTGGTCATGAGTAGATTTCAAGGTAGAAAGTTCTAGATCCTAGAAGCACTGCGTAAAAGGACTGCTTCATACACCATTCAGACTTGAATGTTGGGGCTTGAGTAGGAGAGGTTTTCAGTTTCTTAGTGAGATGTCACCAATATTAGATTGTTCTCAAGGATTTTCCCAACGAGAGAGTCTGCAGCAGCTCCACGATTGGTAAAACCTCTTTCTTCCACAAACTTAATTAAGTAGGAAACTGAGTGGAAGGCAGTCAGGACATCTGCAAATCTCTGGCATATGTCCCATAACTTCCTCACTCTCAGGGTGACCCTAATTATGCTTCAATTTCATGAGTAGTTGGAAATATGGTAGCAGAATGTCATTGTAAGAATGTCATCTTACATAAAAATTGTGTCCTAAATATCATTTTCAAAAATATTGGCCCTTTGGAATTAATAATAGAAAACCTACACCCAATGAAATAAGAGTTTTGTAAACAATGATTTAGGATACAATATATACATTAGACTATATTTCTGTAGGTGATATTCTGAAATACAACCATAAAGTATGGCACTAGAATATTGTTGGCAGAACATTGTCTGAAATAAGTGTCTTGCCTTAAATATTGTCTACAAAAATATTGCCCCATTGGGGGTTAATAATAGAACATGTACACCAAATGAGATGTTTTTGTAAACAATATTTAGGACACAGTATTTATGTCAGATGATATTCCTGTATACAATACTCAGATTTACAACTGTCAACAAACTTATACAAAAGGTTCAGACTAGCTACCTGTATTGCTAATACATTCCCTGCAAATCCCTATATTTATCTTCTATACATGTCTTTAAGTCTCTCCTTACAGCGGGTCTAATTTTACACAGTTATCTCCCAGCAATATTTCTGGTCCAACAGCTCATCCATTGTGGTCAGAAGTGTGTGTGTATATCTATATATATATGACCAAGACCACGGACGTGGTCGAACTGCATCTTTTTCTGCCTTTTGAATAAACACGCTTGTAAACCGCCCAGTGGGCTCGTGGAGACTGGATTTTGTGTGGATTCTCCTCGCTTTGCAATATATATATATATATATATATATATATACACTGAAAAAAACACAGGTTTCAGAGACATTATAGTTAGAAATTAGCATATGAAAAACCTTACAAATTTACAGAAAAAAACACAGGTTACAGGAACGCTATAGTTAGGCTGACATTTCACTTGTACAAAACCTGTGAAATTCAGCCGTTATAGTTAGCTGAGCTAACTATAACTTGCTCCCCCGCAATGCACTGCTGATGACATCACATATTACATCACTCATGACATGGTCAGTGACATCACTGATGACATCACTGATGACATCTCAAATGACATCAGTGATGACATCACTGATAACATCATCTAGGGACTGTGAGTGTTTCTAAAAAGATTGAGAATGTTATATATAAATACGCCAAGGTGTATTGAAGAATGAATGGGTGTATGAGTGTCTGTATGGATGATTCAGTGGGTGCGTGACTGACTGTATAAGTCAGTGATTATACGTGTCTCAGTGAATGTATGGGTGAGTGACTAATCTGTGTGAATGTATGTATCAGTCTGTCAGTTGGTGTGTAAGTGGCTGCACGGGTTAATAATAATAAGATCTTTATTGCTTGATTAATAAAAATCATTGCAATCAAAACATCTTCACAACCACACAATGTATTAAATAGACTGCACCAAGAATATATTAACAATTCACCAATACATTCATAGTTATTTCATAAAACCAATCCAGTTCACCATACATTATACATCTCAAAAAGGAAATTATAAAATCTATCAAACATGGGCTAAATCATGCAATAAATAGTAATCCAAAATATTATAAAGTGCATCAATAATTACTATAACAGGATATTGCACATATTGCATATTAAAGTGCCTATGTGCAATAATTAGTAATTCCATTTGTACAAAACAATTATAAAGTGCATCAATAACTACAATAGCAGAGTAACTTCAATTATTACATTTCTAATTATTACCCTAGCAACATGAACACTAAGTTGTACAAAATATTAAACTGTGCAAAAGTCTCTTAAGTACAACTTATATAGATCTAATACATCTCAAACTGACTGTACCAAACATTTTTCAGTTGCATTTCAAATTTTTACCAACTGGCATAACAACGGGATCGATTTGCCAGATAAAGACCTAATAAGTGCCTGGCGAGCTGATCTAACCCCAATCTTCAAAAATAGGGTTTTCAAGAAGATACGCGGAATGTTAATCAAATTGGGACACACGCATACTATATGAACTAATGATTCTTGTGGCCATCCGCATAGTCTACAGTTAGCATCCGGCCACTGCTGAATCCAAGACTGCGTGCCATCTTTTGTTAGATTTATTCCCATTCATAGATTTAAAAAATATTTTTTCAGATTCAGATTCAGAAAAACTTTATTTCGGTCTTCACGACCATAAAAGTATACAAAATAGACAACACATACAATTCATTGGAATATAGAAAAAATAAAATGACATCCAGCCCTATGATTCGATACTGCCACAAATCCAAATCCAGTAGGCTCGGTAAAGTGCATGTGCAAAAAGTATACTGAGCAGGAGGCAATAGATAAAAAATACAAGCACTATGTAGGAAGTTTCAATGGAGGCAATACAAAAACAGTTAGTTTTAAGCAGCGTTAAAAATCATATGAATGCTCATACATTGGTGATTGGGATAAAATTGCATCATAAACCAGCATATAAATAAAAAATGTATACATTTATTAAAAGATTAAAAACTGATTTCGTTATAAGGTTAAAAGACAATAAAAGGTTAAGAAAGAATTAAAACCCTAGAGAAATTAGGGAGAATGTGCTGCTTATGGCTGGGCTAACGATTTTACAAAAGTCCAGCGCCTACGCCACATTGAGGTCAGAAATCGTGTCACAGCAAAAACAATGGGCTTGCGGGTATCAGACTTCAGGACTCTGAATGCCTCTACACAGTGTACAAACCCTAAATTACTACAGAGTTGGACAAGCCAGCACTTCCTTGCTGGTTTGTAACCAGGACAAAAGAAAAGGACATGAAGCTCCGACTCTTCCTCCCGATTACAAGCTGGGCACTCTCGCAGGGTAGAATTTGACCATTTGCATGAAAAGACACGGAGCGGCAAGGTGCCCAGCCGAAACTGGACATAAAGTTTCCTTGCCAAAAATGGCTGGATATCATCCAGAAAGGGTTCTAATCTATAGTCATCTTTCAGGAGTAAAAATTGGACCGTCAGCTGACCTGTGGACGAGCACCCCTGTACAGCGGCTAGCTTGCTCAGTCGGTAGGCTTTTACCACTTCTGTGCGTGAAGTTGCAGAGCATGCTTCCTCTGGGTTGCTGCTCTATAAATTGCCAGTTCTGGGGTCACCCACAGTCTGCGCCAAAAGGTTAGGGGTCTGAGGGCCAACTCCTCCCCGATAGGTCTAATTCCTAGGTCCAGCCGCAGGGGAATAAGGGGAGTACTAGAGGGGAGACCCAAGATCTGCCTCATAAAATTATTTTCTACTTTGCTCACTGCTCCAGAACAGCAGTGCCCCCAAAGTTCCGCCCCATACATTGCCGCAGCCCTGGCCTGCACCTTATAGATCTCTACTAAAGGCCCAGCGGGTTTAGAGGATGAGTTTCTCAATAATTTTGCAATTCCTCCAGTGGTCTGGGCTAGCCTAAGCTTGGCTTTGGCAATTTGTGGGCCCCACTCCATGTTTTCCGTCAGGGTAATCCCTAGATATTCAAACACCGACACCCTTTCCAACAAGGTACCCTCCAAACTGGGGTTAGGACGGGTTGTCTTCGGGGGATTGAAGACCATAAACTTTGTCTTCAGAGTATTAATATCTAACCCCCTGTTATTGCAGAAAATGGCAAAGCTGTCTAAGACTCTCTGGATGCCCATCGGAGATTTTGACAGTAGAAGGGTGTCGTCCGCAAACATTATTGCTGGGACCCTGGTGCCTGCCAGTTTAGGGGCATCATTATCCTTAACCTCCGTAAGTTGGGCAACCAGTGCGTTGACAAAGAGGCAAAACAGGGTAGGTGCAAGCACGCACCCCTGCCTTACTCCCATGTCAACCGGAAATCGGGGGGTCAGGTCACCTCCTTTCCCACACCTTACCTGGGCAAAGTTACCTTCATGCAATCTCATAAGTATATTCAGAAGGTAGGGGAGAATCCCCATGTCTCTAAGCACCCCCCACAACTTTACTCTAGGCACCAGATCAAAGGCCGTCTTCAGATCCACGAAGATCAAATTGAGGCTGCCACCCTCCATTCTCACCGTTTTCCAAAACATAAGTTGGAGTCTATATATTTGGTCAACGGTGGAAGTGTTCTTCCTGAATCCGGCTTGATAAGGGCTTAAAATATCATGGTCCTCAATCCGGCCACTGCTGAATCCTAGACTGCGTGCCCTCTTTTGTTAGATTTATTCCCATTCATAGATTTAAAAAATATTTTTTATTTTTGCCGAGAAATGAGCAGTCAGATATGGCTGAATACTTAGAGACTGGTATGAGTTAATCACATACCATGCATGTTTTTTCTCTACTAGTGCGTTTTTATTCAACTTAAGGGATTCAGCTGTGATTTGTTTTTTTAGAATTAACTTATAATTGGGCATTTTCAATTCTTGGGGCGCTATTTGCAGACCAATATCCCTTAGGCAAGTCGAGACATGAGATCTCCAATAGACTTATTTATTTCAAGCCAGCAATTGTTCCCTAGGGAAGCAGGAGTAGAAGAAAACATAGAGTACATACATTTCAAAAAAGCTCCTTCTGACACCAAACACTGTCTTTGGAGACCAAACTCTAATCTTATTCCTGCCTAGGCTACTGATCTGGGGATCCCAAAAGTTGATTTAAAAGCCTTAACTACCAGTAAATCTAAGAGCTTCGCATCTTTCCCTCTAGTAATGGGTGAACCATATAAAAGGGTTGGCTGTAACTTGGCTTTCATGACTTTAAGAATGTGATTATAAGATTGACAATTCAATGATTTTTTCAAACGTTTAAAAGCATGAATTAAAACCACAGTTTTTGCCCTTAGGTCTTTAAAATGGTATTTAATATTTAAAAGATACTCTGTTCTCGAACACCACCCCTAAATATCTATATGTTTTGACAACTTCAGTTGGCCCTGCTCTGGCCCTCCATGTGTTAAACCTCTGTTTTGCAGGTCCAATTTTCATGATTTTAGTTTTTTTAACATTCAATTCAAGGCCATTTGTTTGTATATAGTCATCAAAAGCATTTATGAGTCTTTGTAGGCCAATAGTAGTGTGGCTCAAAAGGATAGTATCATCAGCATATTGGAGGCAGCTGATTTGTTCCTCTCCCAACCTGGGGACATGAGCATTAACAGAGTCTAATTGCTGAAGAAGGTCTGATAAAAATAAGTTCAAAAGGCAAGGGGCAAGAACACAACCTTGCTTTAGGCCATTATATGTTCTAATTTTCCTTGATAAAGAACTACCATCACCCAGCCTGACTTGGACCCAGGTATCCGTATACTAAAGGATAATAGCCTTCAACAGTTTCCCTGGGATACCCCAGCCAAACATTTTTTTCCATAACAAATTTCGAGGCACTGAATCAAAAGCTGCCTTTAGATCTATAAAGGCAATAAATAAATTTAGTTTTTTTAAGACAGCCTGCTCCGCAAGTAAAGTAAGGGCCAACAGGTTGGTAGTGGTAGATTGGCCCTTCTGAAAACCAGTTTGGTTAAGCGGAATGATGTTTTCCTGCGTAGCCCATTTTTCCAATTCTTTCAACAGGCTTGAAGCGAAAACCTTAGCATCAACATCAGTTAGCGGGATTGTCAACTGGACCACTTTTATAAATAGGGTGCAGTATGCTACCTTGCCATGGTGCTGGCACAATTTCCAATGTCAATACTTCATTGAACAATTTGTGTAGAGTTCCAGCCCACATGTCAGCATTGGCACGGAACAAAGCATTAGGCAGCCCATTAGGACCAGGAGCACCATTTGAACGAAGACCACGCAGCAGAATTAATATTTGATTACAACTTATACCTTCTAAATCAATACTCAAATCAAAACTGGAATCACTAGGTTTGCCAGAGGTACTCATCCTCTGGCACATGCCACTCACCATATCAATAGTTGATGTACTATTATTCGCATAATCGAAGCACATATCTGGTTGATTTACAGCTTGGTCCACCGTGCCATACAGATTAGTAATAAAAGTTACCCAACCAGTTTCCGATATATTTACGCAAAATGCCCAGTTGCCTTCCCTTTCAAGCTTGTTAATTATTGCCCAAAATCTTTTTGCATTGTTTTGTTTGAAGGCAGATAATAAGCTATACCAAAGCCCTGTTTGATAGTTAAATTTAGCCTTCCAAACTTCTTGTTTATAGACTTTTCTAAGTTCCTTCATATTTTCTTTATAGACCGAGTAGGATTGATGGAATCTGTGTGCATAGGCGCCCCAAACCGCTCTACTAATGGATTTTTTTTAACTTAAGTAACTTAGAGGTGTACCATGTGTTTGAAAATCTTAATAGATTATTCGGTTTTCTATGCTGTTGGACTGCAAATTTCCCCACCAGGGATGTTGTTATGAAGTTCCATTTGTTAATCATATTGACATCCCCCTGCTCTCACTGATCACCTTCCTTTATTAATGTTTTAGCAGCTTGTGTTATTTCCTCTTCTTTATTCATATCCCAACTAACCTCTTCAAATTATATGAGAAGTGGGACATGTTGGGAAGTTCATTAGGTCTAGGGTTGCACTTTACTAAAGAATTAAATAATACTATCTGAGGATTGTGATCACTTTCGAGCCGAGGGATTACCGTATATTCAGACAATTTTGTACTTAAGTTATCTGAAATAAACGTATAGCCAACAATTGATCCTTGTTTTGAATTTTTAAATGAAGGAATGAGCCTAGATTTTTCTTTTAACAAACTAAGCCCAGCATGGGACATAATATCACAGCACTCTTTTGAAATTCCGTTAGTCTTGCCATTTACTGAATGAAACGGGATCAGATGCAAATTAAAATCACCAGAGACTATAAGGCCGGCTTCAGGGTGCTGGATTATTAATGTACTTAAGACATCTCGCAAGACATACAGCTGTGTAGATTTACTTTTCCTGGCACTTAAATATACATTAAGTATAATTAGACTAAATTCAATATTATGTAACACAAGGCATTGCAACCAGTCCAAATCAAAATCTACCACTACCACTACTAAATTTAGGTTGGCTGCAATGTAGCACGAGAGCCCACACTTTGCACGGCCTAATCTATTGGTTCGCACTGCCCTGAGACTCTACTCATTGAACCCAGGCAGAGGGGTTGATTATTCTCTCCATGTTTCTTGAAGTAATAAAATTGTAAAAGTTTTAAAAATGATATTGTATCAGGGTCAGACAGTAGATGGATCAGCCCATGTACATTCCAAGGGCATAGTCGTAATTGCACAACTTTAGAATCCGTGGCTAAAAACTTTCAATTTCCATCTCCTCGGTGCACACTCGCAAGAGTAGCTGGAAGCCAGGACCAATCCTCCATTCGCACATTATTTTTTGGTATCCACTCACAAATTCGACTCCCTGTTTGCGAGTTGGTAATCAGCAGGCCTGTACTGCAAGATTGATTAGCTGATGGACCTGTTGCACCTCTAAGTACTGGATTTGGCTTACTACTTTCAGCCATTATTCTTTCCTTTTAAACCTTAGGGGCCAATACCTCTAGAATCGGGGGATAATCTATGGGGTCCAGTTCTTAACCTTAATACCACATTCCATAAAATACAGAATTGAGTCTAATGTTTTAGTCACAGTTTCATTAGCGGTCCAAGTTGTAATTGTGTACTCACGATAAGAGTTTGATTGTATTTGTTTAAACTGTACCGACACCAAATCAGCGGTTTTAATATATGATAATTCAGGAATGGTTGAAAATATTTTCAATATTAAGCTCCGGTTAAGACTATCATGGGTACCCCGAGAATCATACAGGGGATGCAGTACTAGCTTTTTTTCCCGATTGTTGGTACCATTATCCTGCCTACAGCGTAGAGAACTTAATGGGCCTGGTTTGCTATATTTAGCTAAAGTGATATTTGAAAATACTTTTATTGGTGTTAGACTCTGGGTGACAATGGGCTTTATCGATTCAGCTGCACTTGGCCTATTCGGAAGGTGAACTACCTGATCTTGGGATGGGGCAAAGTCCCCTGGGGCTTACTGTCATACCTAATCCCCTCTCCCATACCAATGCATACTGTATCAGGCTTCATTATACCAGTGACAGTAAAAACGTCCTCTTTTCTATCATTTTCAGATGCTTGAGCCTCACAACTTGGATGCTTCAATAAATCAGAGGGAGGTTCCGTACCTTCTTGAGCACGGTCCTGAACTGGGCATTTCTTATTGGCTTGATTAACTTGATTAAAAATAGGATAACAGTCCCTGGGTTTTACTGCTGTAACTACTGGAACAACTGACTTCTTGGCCTTATTCCGAGCTTTCCACAGCCTTTTTCTTGCTCTCTTAGATAGTGGGGGACAATCACAGAAACTATCTCCAGAACTTGAACATGGGAATTAACAATCTCAATTGACTTATTTTTCTTAACTTAATTCCCTGAGGAGCATGACCTTCATCAGTTCGTGTGACTAAGCCCAGACAGACCTCTGGTATCCTACCAGACTCCTCTGGCGCCCTAGTATTATCATGACTCACAACTACCTGGGGATGTTGCTGCTTCATATTCACACTTTGTACACTGACTCCCAAGTTATTATGACACACTGGTGTTCTGACCGGAAAAGAATTCCCAACTGTTTTTTTAACTTCATCCACAAGTGATCCGACTATTGTAGGGAGATCGGATACCTTATCTAAAATATGTGAACATGTGCATCTTATTAATTGATTGTTAACCTCCGTCTGAGCCTTAACCACCAAGCTTGTCAGATTTTCTAGTTTTGTATCAATGCCGGCCACGTAGACTGCTAGAGTGTTTAGAAGTTCCACCTGTATTTCAAGTTTATTTGAATGGAAATCAAGTGCAGTTGCTATAGCATTCATTGTATTTAACAAATTTTGCCACACACCCTTATTATCTGCACTTTTATGAATAGCAGAACGCTCATCAGGTATAGGTGAAACGTCATATTTATCTAGGAACAAGAGATCTGCAGAGTTCAGCGAGTTATCTACTTGAACAATGTTCTGTACACCATGTTGACTATTTATGGTTTTACTTTTTAAAGGCACTAGAATTGAGTGAGCATACGATACCTGTTCCCCACCACATATCCCTGAACCAAATGGACTCAGAATGCTCTTATTGTTGGATAACTCTAACATAGACGATCCTAGACTCTCACATTTCCTCTCGGCCCCAGTCTTAGGCGACCGAGATGTCTGAAAGCTTTGATTTGCTTGATTTACTTGCAGTTCACCCAGACAGATAACGGAAGCATCACTGTCATTTGAGAGCTTATTACACTTGGATATGTCCCAAAGAGTATCTTCCGCCTGGTGTACACAGTTCATTCTAGGCAGCATCTTCGTTTGGGTAGACAGCACATTTGCCTGCCCGGTTTTAGGGCCATTATGGACTTGAGCTTTTACTACTATGTCATGAGGGGAATTTGTTGCCGCAGGTGTATTTGATAAAGGCATAAAACCTGCAGACCTCTCAGCTCGTCCCTGTGAGATATTGCGTCATCACAAATTGCCTGAACTATAGATAAACACATATTTTCAGTGCAGTCATAGATAGAGGCAATTCGGCTCCACAATTACCTTCACTTTGGACACTATCTTTCTGTTTAAAAAAGTCCTTTATACTTGGCTGAGAGAAATGGGCCACACCGCCCCCCCACAGTGGAGGTTTGATTGTAACTTGATGAAGGCCCATCTTTGGCCGGCGAGTCCTCAAGGTCTATATCGTTTGCCTGCGAGGTATCCTTTTGGGAGCGGGTTTGAGTTTTCCTTGTGGCTTTGCGCCTTTTTTGTAGTTGAGCTTGAAACGAAAGTTGCACTTGCCCCCTTGTGCGACCTGACCTCATGATGAGGGCCTAGTTACTCAGAGGATAGCACAGGGATGGCACAGGATACAGGGAGGCCAATATCAAGACTGCAGGCTCTTATTAGGGCCGAGGCCTCACCTCTAGGTGTTTCTCCGATCCCCTTTGTCACACTATACTATTTTCCTCTTACAGGCACCCGTGGCTTACTGCAGGCAGGCTTGGTAGTTTGCTGGTTGGCAGATTAGCTGCCCAGATGACTTGCTGGTAATGGGCACAGGACGCAGCCCACTAGCATCGTGTCTGACAATATCCACATGGCAGCCTCAGCACGTTGAGGCTTGCTTCGAAGACCGCTGAGGGACACTGGGGGACTCAGTGCACGATAGACTCAGTGAGCGGTGCTCTCCCAACACACTGCAAGCCACACCCGCACCGACATGAGCTGCTTCCACAGGCTGCCAGGGGCACACTTATGCGGCCGACTATGGCCTGCCTCACTCACTCCTCACCACGCCCCACCACAACTGCTGCAACAGCCGGCACCCCCCAGCACCCCCCCTAGTGATTTTCGGTCAGCGTTGGCCGCCGGGTCTCTCCTGGATCTCCCCAGGGTCTCTCCCAAGGTATACTTTAATTACCTCCAGTCCTCCTGGTGCGTCCTGGTGCGTCCAACAACCTTCTGTGCACAGTCAACCTTCTGCGCACTGGTGAGCAGTCTCAGCCGCCGAGAAATGGCAGACGGCGGTGGGTGCAGCTGTGGGGGTAAAACCAAAACCAAGAACAGCTGGTGGCTGGAGGCAAACGTTGAAAGCCGCTAACACCTGTTGTCTGTGCACAGACAACCTTCTGCACACCGATGGAGCTGGGCGGCCGGGCAGCGACAGGCAGTGTGAGCAGTCTCTGCTGCTGAGAAACGGCAGACGGCTGCTGGTGCGCTGGGGGGTAAAACCAAGATTGACTGGTAGCTGGCAGCTAGCGGCTGGAGGCAAACATAGGCAAGCATAGAAAGCCGTTAACACCCGTTAACACCCCTTTCCAGGCCTGCTTTCACTAAGTAGGCCCGTAGGCCCGTATTCCCTTATTCCTTTTTCAGTGCTCCCGCGGACCGCTGCACCGCTGCCGTAGCAGTATGCGTAGCTTCGCTGCTTGTCTCTTGACGCTTGATGCTCTACGCTCCACACAGTTAGTTGAGAAGAAAGCAATGTCACACATAGGCTGCATGGGTTGGTGAGTAACTACATGAGTGTCTATATGGGTTATTGATTGGTTGTCTGAGAACCTGTATGGGTGCCTGAGTGTCTGTGTGGGTGGGTGGAGTGGTTTTTGACTCCCTGCATGGATGTGTGAGTGGGTGATTCACTGTACTGGGCTGAAAGATGCAGCACTGAGGTCTCTCCTGATAACAGGTGAGTAAATCAGAATTCGGATTTCGGCTGATTTTAGAGGAATATTTGTATGTTTCAAAAATCAACACTTAGAAACTTTTTCAGCAAAAAGCAGGCAATGATATCCTATGGAAGGAAATTCAAGTTACTGGTAAGTACGGTTAAAATTACTTTTGAGGATCAGGACTGGGCTGAAAGATGCAGCACTGAGGTCTCTCCTGATAACAGGTGAGTAAATCGGAATTCGTATTTCGGCTGATTTTAGAGGAATATTTTAAAGTTCCAAAACTCCACACTTAGAAGAATTTCCAAGTGAAACCAGTCAATGTTAGCCTATGGAAGGAAATTCAAGTTACTGGTAAGTACGGTTAAAATTACTTTTCAGGACCAGTACTGGGCTGAAAGATACAGCACTGAGGTCTCTCCTGATAACAGGTGAGTAAATCGGAATTCGTATTTCGGCTGATTTTAGAGGAATATTTTAAAGTTCCAAAACTCCACACTTAGAAGAATTTCCAAGTGAAACCAGTCAATGTTAGCCTATGGAAGGAAATTCAAGTTACTGGTAAGTACGGTTAAAATTACTTTTCAGGACCAGTACTGGGCTGAAAGATACAGCACTGAGGTCTCTCCTGATAACAGGTGAGTAAATCGGAATTCGTATTTCGGCTGATTTTAGAGGAATATTTTAAAGTTCCAAAACTCCACACTTAGAAGAATTTCCAAGTGAAACCAGTCAATGTTAGCCTATGAAGGAAATTCAAGTTACCGGTAAGTACGGTTAAAATTACTTTTCAGGACCAGTACTGGGCTGAAAGATGCAGCACTGAGGTCTCTCCTGATAACAGGTGATTAAATCGGAATTCGTAGTAAGGCAGATTTTAGAGGAATATTTGCACAATGGTGAAGGGAGGGGGCGGGGCCTGAGGTGACATCTGTGCAAACGCGCCCGTGGCGCGTTTTAAGTTGGGGATTAAGTCCCCTTGAATCATGAGGTTCCCTAGGGGCCAACTAGCCCACCATGAACCTCCAGTATGCGCCAGGGGCTGCGTTGCAGAGACGTGTAGAGAGGCCACACCCTTTTACACCTCTCTGCAACGCAGCTCTGTGGCGCTTTCTGGATGTACCTGTTGGGCTAGTTGGCCCCAGGGACCCTCAGGATTGAAGGGGATTTAATCCCCATCTTAAACGCGCTACGGGGCCTGTTTGCACACATGTCACATGAAGCCCCGCCCCTCCCTTCACCACTGTGCAAACGCGCCCTGTGGTGCGTTTTAAGTTGGGGGATTAAGTCCCCTTGAATCCTGAGGGTCCCTGGAGTCCAACTAGCCCACCATATACCTCCAAAAGCGCCACAGAGCTGCGTTGCAGAGAGGTGTAAAAGGGGCGTGGCCTATGTACACGTCTCTGCAAGGCAGCCCCCTGGCGCATACTGGAGGTTCCTGGTGGGCTAGTTGGCCCCAGGGACCCCCAGTATTCAAGGGGAATTCGTTCCCTCTCTGCAAACGCGCCAGGGCGCGTTTGCAGAGTACTGCAGGGAGGGGCGGGGCCTCCGGCACGATGCTGGTTGTTTTTTTTTCTTGTTTTTTTTTTTAATGGGAGGGGGCTGCGTGGCCCCCTTCCCTGCCCACTTTTGGCCCCGGGGACCCCATCCCCCGGGGCCTGAGCATTTTTTTTTTTTAAATTTAAAAAAAAACGGGAAGGGGGCCGCGTGGCCCCCTTCCCTGGGCCTGTATTGGCCCCGGGGACCCCATCCCCGGGGCATGGCCTCGATTTTTATTTTTTCTTTGGAGGGGGCTGCGTGGCCCCCTCCTCAGGCCATTTAAGGCCCCGGGGACCCCATCCCCGGGGCCGGCCTTTCCCTTAATTTAAAAAAACTTTGGGGAGGGGGCTGCGTGGCCCCCTCCCGGAGCCACTTATGGCCCCGGGGACCCCATCCCCGGGGCCTGGCCTCAGGTTGGAGACTGTGGGGGTCCCCAATCCCCCACAGTCGCAGCCGGCTCCCCGCCTCCTGCGGAAGCCGGCATTGCTTTTCCACATGGGGAGCAGCTAACATGCTTCTCCCCATGTGGAAAGCTAATGGTTTGCATTTTGAAAGAGAGCAGGTTTCCTGCCTCTCTTTCAAAATGCAAACCAAGTTTGCTATGACAGGACGGGAGCCGCGAGGCTCCCGTCCTGTCATAACAAACAGCAGTGTCCCGAGGGTAGGCACCCTGGGACACTGCAGGAGGCGGCCCTGGGGGTGGTGGTCCCCAGGGCCATCAAGAGCTCCAGGAGGGGGCCGCGCGGCCCCCTCCCATTCAGTGCACAGCCCGGGGAGGTGGTGGTCCCCGGGGCTTGGGAGTCCGTAACGGACCCCCATATTTAAATGTTTAGTGCCCCGGGGAGGTGGCGGTCCCCGGGGCATGTGGGAGGCTGGAGCCCCCCATACAGGTTTAAAAAAAAAAAAAGAAGCCCCGGGAGGTGGCGGTCCCGGGAGCTGCGGGAGGGCTCAGAGCCCTCCCGCCATCATTTTTAAATAAATCCCCGGGGGTGGTGGTCCCCGGGGCTTGGGAGCCTTAGAGGCCCCCTACATAAATTAAAACCCCCCACCATGCCCCCGGGACTTGGGCCTCCCGCGCTTCGATTTTTTTTTTTTCGGCAGGATCCGCGCTCTACCCTGCCCCCTTTGTGCGTTTTGCGCACTTGTTTCTGTCCCTCGGTTCTACCGAGGGACAAAATGGCTGCCAACACTTCCTGATTTGGAGTGTTGACAGCCAATTAGCATGCAGCTCGTGATCGGGAGGGTGCGCGAATCCGACGCGGCCATAGATATATATGTACTTTTACTTTTGATTTTCTCAGCAACTACTGAACGGATTTACACCATTTAACAAAAAGGGTTCTTTCTGAACCAAGAACTACCTCTTTGCCAAATTTGGTGTAATTCCGTTCAGCAGTTCGGGCTGTAGCCGTGTCTAAAGTTTCCTATGGAAAAATGAATGGGGAAAACGTGTTTTGGGACCCCCCTTTTTTCTCGGCCCCCGCTTGACGAATCACCCCGAGACTTTCAGGGTAGGAGCGGACCGGAGCGCCCCACAAAGTTTGAAAATTTTGCGAAGATACGTCAACCGGCAAGAGAGTTATTTCAAATAGAATGTCGCGGATTTCCTATGGAAAATAGGTTCTAACTATAACTATCTACTGGCGACCGCCAGTAGATAATATATATATATATATATATATATATATATATATATATATATATATATATATATAGAGAGAGAGAGAGAGAGAGAGAGAGAGAGAGAGAGAGAAAGATAGATAGATATAGATATATGAGGAACTAAGACTAATTGGGCGGGCTAATGTAAAGTGAATGTTGGATTAACCTGGGGTGCAGGGCCGACTGTAGCACTAGTGATGCCCGGTGTAACAATCCTTGTTGGTGCCTCCAAATACCTCCTTCTCCATGGATTCCCACACTACCACCCGCTAACAGTGCTTCTCATCTCTCCACAATATTGTCTCACAGGTATTTCATTTGTTTCATAGCACTATTCATACCAGTGTAGAGTGTCAGAGCACTTTACATTCCACACATATTATAGAGAGACAATGAATGATACATGTGTAAATCAGAGTATCGGAAATTGTACAGAAGATAATGAGGCCTACAAGGTGTAGGAGTCACACCTTCCATACGTGTAAGCAGTATATTTTAGGAGTGCTTGGTCTGAAGAAGCACAAACCCAGGATTTAAAACATAACACAGCTGTTGGGATTGGCTTTACCAATAAGAATTTATTCCTACCCAAAAATCCCTTTTTAGCAACATTAGGATAATGAAAGACTGGGGAAAAAATATAACCTTCTAACCTATACCTTGCGGTTTACAAGCAGCTCTTTGATGACAGTTCATAGCTCACTGTGGTATATTAGGACTCCAATTTATTAACTGTAAGTAACAAAGTATCTCTCTGTTAAAAGTAATAACCCACTTAGCTATCTACATAAATAACATTTCTGTGATCTGCATGGTATACGTCCTTTGCAGCCGGTATCGAAGCCCTTTGAGCTACTTTATGATGAGTCAAAACTGCAATCTCTCTCCAGCAGGTACATTAATCACCAGAGTTATCCTGACATTTTTATTGTTGCCTGAAAATTGTTGGACACACAAGGAACTTTGCAGCATGTGCTTTTAAGCCCATGAAATATTTTAAAACACAGCCCCTCTTGAGCTTAGCGCCCGGTGCAGTGTTACCGGTCACACAGCCCAAAAGCAGGCCTTGCTGGGGTACCTTCATCTTAGTAAAGGACCCTGCATTAGTGACTGACATTTCATCTCTTTCTGGTTGTTATCAGTCACAGTGATAGATTTTTGACACTCACTGATGTGGTTCAGTTTTACAGAGAAATCATTGCAGACTTGGACAATACCCCCAGTTGAGGTCAAAATGCAACAAGCAAGCAAAGTTTGAATTGTGCAGTTCACGTGGTGTTTGTGGTTCTCCTTGGTTCATGTTTTGTTGGCAAGGCAGAACCACATAAAGAACACAAACCCCATGAATGACACAAAACTCCAAAAAAGCACACATGTTTTGTGTTGATTGTAGACTGGGTTTAGATTGTTTTTGCAGTCCAATTTAGCTCTGTGAGTCACTTGATAAAAAGGCTGCATTTCGCCTGATTAGCTTTACAGTAATTTTGTGGCTCATTCCTAGTTGTAGACTGCAAAGTATCCAAGTTACTGGTCATATTGCACCAAACAAATACTGGATATGTCATAGTTTCAACCACATCTGACCTGAATGTATGAGGGTATGAGGTGTGAGAAAGATTTGACAACATGTCATTGCTTTAAAATTTATTATATCTCAGCCAGAAGTAAGTTTAGACATTTACAAACATGTTTTCATACCTGTACAGAATCTTGCTTTTGATTGGCACCAGTGAGTCAAAAATAGTTAGTGACTCGGTTATACAGTTGTCAGCTTCAATCTGAATAGAGCTCAATGACAGGCGAATTATGTGGCCAAGTAAAGCAATCAGTTTAATGTGGCAAATTGCTTGACTTGAAGACTCAGATATGTCCAGAGGGAACTGCTGACCAGGCCTATCAGCATACATGTCATATATGCAACTGGAGTCTGTGAAAAGAAAAGAGATGGGATGTTAATAATTAAGTAATACTACAGCCAATACATAGGAGGCTGGACAACAAATCACCTAAACATTGGCAAATTTATTGTAGCTCTGTGATTTTGCAAATTAACATTCCAGTTCTAGATAAAAAAAACAATCTACTAAAACAGTGTTTCCCAAGCTGTGGGTGGTCGTGAGCCTATTTTTGGTGGGTTGAGTGAATCCAAGCTATAAAAAAGGTGCATTTCAATTCTATATTTATCTTGCTACATTTGCTGCAATTCATGGCAGCGCTCCAATGTCAGGCCATGTCTACTGAAAAATTGCTGCTTAACATATGGATTGGTGTTTACAAACTCCACCCACTTTCCACTCAGAGAAAGAAAAGTAAAGTACATTTTATGACAATCTTGCTGGGGTACAAGGCATGTGAAAAGAAAGGCTCTAGGGTGCCATTTTATGTAACATAAAACAAAATATAAATTCCTGTAAATGATCTGTACACATTCAGCAGTTAGGAAAGTAAAAATGAGCACATTTCTTTTTTGTAATTCTGTAGTGAGATGGAAACAAAGATTTTAATAGGATCAAAACAAATCAAGCAACTTTACATAGTGATCCACAAATGATAAATATTCACTGAAACCTGATTTCAACACATTATCATTTTTATTTAGTTTTATCAGCAAAACTTTGTCTAAGCAAATCTAATGGCAATTCCAATGGAAAATATCCTGTCTGTAAATGGCATTACGCTACACAAAATGCTTTAGTTACATTAAAATATTACAAAAGCGTCTGCCTTATGTCTATTAAAGGTAGGTGGGTCACAAAAGTTTGTCATTCTACACATTGGGTCATGGTTCTAAAAAGTTTGACAAAGAAATGCACTATGCCCTTAAGATTTAGGGTACTGAGATGTTCCCCATTCATATCAAACATCTGGTAAAGTAAAAAAAGAAAAACACAGAGAAAAAGTGACATAGAGCCTAAAGAGTTGCACACACAAAGACCTCCTTTTTACGCTGTACATCATTAGCAGGGCACTGTCTCAAAAGCCGTATGTCACAACAAAAGGGATGGGAAGGGCACACAACAGAGTTACTGCACAAAAACAGAGTCCATTCTCATTAATACCTAACATTTTAAGTTTAAGTCCAGAAGAACATACTTTATTCAAAAAATATGCTTTATTTCTTTCTCGCAAAACAATGGGAAGATCAGCCATAGCGTTTTGTCTCAGAGAACAAGCTGAACTTTTTCAGGGGTTTCTAAATTTTGAACAGCACATCACATTGCCACCCCGAAATGCAGTCAATAGACGTCCTTTAGTAATGTTCACACGGGTATGAGTCCATTCAGGAATCGTGTTCCGGGTAGTAGTAGACATTCTGCAGTATTCTAGATATTTCCGGTCCAATGGAGGTGTTCTTTGGAGTATGAGGCTATGTACTCCATACTGTGAACACAGGGCAAGAGGTGGGGTCTGCGACGTCGCTTCCCAGACCAGAAATATCTAGAATACTGCAATGTGTCTACTACTACCCAGAACACTATTCCCAAAGGGACTCATATCCATCTATCTGCCACATTTAGGGGTGATAATGTGATGTGCTATTCGAAATTTAGAAAACCCGGAAGAAGTCGCACTTGTTCTCCGGGACAAAACGCGCTGGCTGTGCCTCCCATTGTTTTGTGATAAGAAATAAAGAAAATTTTTAGAATCACATATGTTCTTCTGGACTTGTGGATTTCAAACTTGAAGCATTGGATATTAATGAGAATGGACACTCTTTTGACGCAGTCACTCTGTGGTGTGCCCTTTTCATCCCTTTTGCTGCGATTTTTGTTATTCATTTTGGGGTTTTAGAATGGTTAACACTGTAAATAGAACATCCGCAATTTTGGTACGATTCACAGTGCAGTGAAATATATCACAAATGTTCAAAGCAATAGCTTAAAAAAGATTCAAAAGCCTTATGTGTTCTACTCTGTGCTGTCAATAGCTACACTACATGGTCCATGTCTGAACCCTGAAATGCCACTGTGTCCCAGTGATGCATGTAAATTAAGAAAGTGTAAATGGTTAATTTGCTGGTAATGTAAGTATTGCTGGTATTATGTCTAAATGATGAGTGGACAGTGTGAGGACTGGGTGCAAACTTTGTTACTGTTTTAGCAAATGGCATGTCATTGGTGTGGTGTATTAATGATGTGCAAAGTGTGAGTATGTGGTTGTGTCTCACACCTCACTTTTTATGTTCCTCTGACCTAAATTCAGCACTATAAATAGCAAGCTGCTTCAATATCAGAACGGCAAGCTTCTTCAGCATCCTCATGGTATGCCATTTCAGGGATATAGTTTTATACTACACAGAAGTGATAACAGGTACCACGATGCTTGAGTGCTTTGCCAATGTGGTTTGTGAGTGGGAAACCATTGTTGATGAAGAATTCAACATTTGCCCCTGAGGAGACTAGAATTAGTCCAGCTTCAAGCTGAAGAGTCAGTCTGGTTATCAAACATTTTTCCTTCTTTTTTACTTATTACAATGAAGTTGTATTCAGTCTTTTTAGATGCTGTGTGAGGTAGACTTTTGAACTCCGTTTTAGATGAGGTCAAGGCAGTCTTTGAGCAGATCGATGTCTCTTCTTGTAAAGACATTCTGGTAAAGAATAAGTGTGAATATGGACGCACTGGTTCCCAGAGGTCTCCTGGTGCTAGAATAGCACAAGAAAAACAGATTGGAAGACAATTATGCATTGCTAACAATAAAAGTGTGTCTTAAGGCCTTGCAAGAGGCAGAGTAGCTCTCTACCTGCCAAAAAGCCAGAGATAAACAGTTCAATGTATGGGATGCTATGATGCAGAATGCTCTCGCTGGAGGGTGTGCCCTTTGAAATCAAGAGCCAATAGGAGAGACATTGTATTTGAATGCAGATATCTGCAGTAGCGGCCCGTGGTGGGAGTGCTGCCGGGTGGTGACGTGGGGCGGGGGAGGGGCAGGGTGGGGGGTAGTAAACTACAGAATACGGCCGAATAGAGGTAAGTAAACATATAAATAAATAAAACGAAATTCGTTTTATTTATTTATATGTCTACTTACCTCTATTCTGCCGTATTCCGTAGTTTACTACCACCCACCCTGCCCCTCCCCCGCCCCACGTCACCGCCCGGCAGCACTCCCACCACGGGCCCTACTTGATATCTGCCTGCTGTGTATCATTGTGTTCTTGTGAAACGAGAATAAATGAGTCTTAAAGCAAAGAAATATGTTGCTCTTTTTATTGGTAGAATTTAAAATCCTGAAACACAAGAGGAATGCTTTTCAAGATTTTCCTTTTGAAACTAATTTCACTGCCAGGAGTAGTCTCCTTTTCTCTGAATCTGCCAACATGTGCTTCGTGACTATTCTTACAGTGAGAAATTTCTTCAGGGCTAAACACAGGGCCACTGTGATAACATTTTCATTATAATTAAAACAGCAACTTCCATTCTTAGCAATAATTAAGCGAGAATAAGTAAAAAAAGAAAAAGATTGAAAAAGAGAACATACAATATATTAAGGAGTTTGCCATTTTCAGCCATGTTACAAGTGTCACAACTTCACTATAAACAGTTTTATTGCATTGCTTTCATCAAAAGTTATAAAAATTAATCTCAACTACGTATTCTTCTATTCGTACAAGCTCATAAAAAAGAAGAGCATTGGGAAAAGGAGAAACACAATAAGGGTTTTAAAAACCAAAAACTGATTTTCAAGTTCCAATTCAAATTCTGTGCTCAAGTTAAAAATGTTTACATCCATTTTCTAAGTATTAACCTGTGTTTTATGATACTGCATGAACTTTTATTTCTTGGGGGCAATTTTGTCAATTGATTTGTAATGGTCACTTAATCTAAATTTAGCAAGAACTAATGTAAAATGAAAATATTAAAACTATTTTAATAAAGGTTTTAGTGAACAACAACCTATTCTTGCATTGGCGCTTTTGTAGTTACTCAAAGATTCTCTTGTTATTTATTTAAATTCTTTATGCAGGTGCTTTTTATGATATGGTTGAACTATTTTGATAAAAACGCAAGGATAAGCTTACTGCTAGTGGGCAAATGTTACTAACCCAACCTCTCTGTTTTAGAAGGTGTAAGTTTCAGACCTTACTTGCCAGACATGTGTCTGGTGTAGTAACTTTTATTTCTTTGGGGGACGGGATGACAGTTTATGTGCAATTGCTGCTTCATCTAAGTTTAGAAAGAACTAATATAAATTTGATGATATTAAAACTATTTTAATAAATTTTCTAATGGCCAAGTACCTATTCTGGTATAGAGCTTTTGTAGTTACTCAAATATTGTCATGTTATTTATTCCAATTCTTTAGGGAGCTCTTGTTTATTAAATGGTGGAACTATTTTGATTAAAAAAAGCAAGGATTAACTAACTGCTAGTGGGAAAATGTACTAAACTACGCTTTCTGTTTTTGAAAGTATAAATGTCAGACCCTACCTGCTAGGTGTCTGGTGTACTAACTTCAGTTTCTTTGGGGGAGTTTTTGTCATTTGATTTGCAATGATCACTTTATCAAAGTTTAGAAAGAACTGATGTAAATTCAATGATATTAAAACGATTTTAATAAAATCTTTAATGGACAAGTGCCTATTCTTGCATTAGCACTTTTGTATTTACTTAAAGCTTGTATTGTTATTTATTCCAATTCTTTATGGAGGTATTTTTTAAGATATTGTAGAACTATTTTGACTTAAAAAGCAAGTATAAGCTTACTGCTAGTGGGAAAATACGTAGGTTTCAAACCTACCTCTTAGGTGCCTGGTGTGGTAATCCTTGACACCACTTAACTTGATTAAACAAAATGCTTCCCAAAATGACCAGTTTTCATAATGATTGCAAATTTGGCATTATGACTGACCACATGGTGACCTTTTCGGGCTATCTGGAATAGTGTATTTTACAAAGATCATGGCAAGCCCAATCTCGTCGCCACAGTTACTCTGTTGTAGTGAACGCAGGTGTAAAAAACAAGTAGTTTCCTTTATTGAACTAAAACACATTTTAAATCGTCTGTGAATACAGAAACATCTTTAACAGTTTTATTGTGTTGATTATTCTTTTTAAGAATGCTAGGTATGTGAAGGATCATTAGTTGGTGGGGTTTTAAGATCGAAGATTTACTTCCTCCAGTGTAAGGATGCTCTGTCTAGATTTGAGTGCATCTGGGACTGTCTTGTGCAAGAGATGCATTGATTATATTGAGTGGCGCAAGTGCTTCTTTAATAGGGGTTTAATGATTGTAGATAGGTGTATGTTGTCACCATATGTTGTGGTTTTGAGGGGGGTAAGCTTGATAGTACATGGAGCATTTTGAGAAAGATACATTTCATTATTAAATGTAAAAGGGCAGAGGAGACAGGGGTAGATTTCTATGTGCTGTTGAGGTGGTGCTTGATAGTGTCTTTTTGTTGTATAAATAAGGACTTTCATTGCACTTGGCAGTTGAGTACAGCAATGTGGGGTCTGGCATCAAAATGAAACAATAATTCATGGCTTTAATGATGGAACGGATGACTTTGAAGAGGAATACCCCTAAGTACAAAGCACAGAAAAATGTTGTTGGATTACTTAATGGATAAGGTGCTGATTAGATCCATCATTTCCTAAATTCGTTTTTTTGGCATTTGGTCTGTAGATTGGGTGGAAAATTATGGTATGAGATGCTGAGCGATTTAGTGGTTCCTGAAGAGCTCCTTAGAACTGATGGGCCTGGGTTCCTAGAAAGTGCCTGGCCATGAGGACATGGGGATAACCACATTGGCAGGAAGACATGTCTTTTTTAATGCTTATGCCTAAATGTCTGGAAAAGGAGTACATCCAATTACAGTTGCAGATTACAGTACTGAAAAGGTACACTAAGTGGCTAGTGTATGTGCTGTGCAGATCTGTGACTAAATTACAAGTCACAGATTTGAATGCACAGCTTAGACTGTTAATGTGCCTGAGCAAGGAATTGTGTCAAAACTTTAAATTGAAGGTTTGAATGCCAAGAAAATTTGTTGTAGAAGGTAGTGCATGGAGGGCAATGGAAGTAGGAGTGCACAGTACAGGTGGCATTGGACACTAGTAATATTCTACTGACAGTTAAGCTTTTGTAATAATATATGTGCTTATCAAAACATGTTTTGCACACTGCCACATGTCTCTTTTTGCTTGAGTTTTAAAGTTAAGTACATGCAAGTTGTGAGAATGAAGGTGTCTTAGAATTGCAGGTAGAGGTAGGAGGAGCAAGGAAAACTTGGGCAAGCACATATCCATTACTTATATGGAAATAATCAGGCGCTGGACACTAAGCCCAGGTTTAGACAATAATCAAAGAGGTGTGAAAGGAGAACCTGATGCAATGTCAGCAGTGCCTGCTCTTGAGTGGCAAATAAGAGCTTGTTGCCTGCAAACTCACCTGAAGGTGATCCTTGGCATAAGGTTTGGACTTTGAGATGAGGAGTGTCTACTAGCTCAATTTGATCCAAGCATGTAAAGTCCCCTTTAGCATACCATGGAAAACACAGCTTTTCATAGCTATGGTAGTGACGGAAAGCCCTGATTTCTTTAAGGACAGGGAGAGGAATATTATGCATTCTCTTATCTCACTCCTTTGTTTACAGCAGCTACATTTCCTATAATTGCGGTGACTCCAAGCAGGCTAAGATAACCAGTCATTTTGACCCATAAACATTATTAGGTAGTCCGGATTCAGTTTCATCCTTTTTTGTTAATACAAAAAGCAAATCAAAGACCATGTAGGAAGAAACTAGTCAATTCATAATAGTTATACAGGCAAAAGAAAGCAACTGATGAAACATAGACAGAGGAGGGACTATATTCACCTTTGCAACTTCAAAAAAATCAGGACTTTCCTTTCCAACAATAGCTAGGAAAATCTGCATTTATGGAAGACCAGAGGCTCAATTAAGTTTGTTTAAAGTTTATTAATAACTATTAACTATTCGTGAGCCACTGATTTGCAATAAAACATCCTGAATATCGACACTCTGGACAATCAGCAGATCAAAGAATGCCCGCCAACTTCATTCCAGGCCAAATTGAGTTAGATACAATTCCACTCCCGATGGAATGAGCATCAGAAACTAGGCCTGGGCGAAGTTCGCAGAGTTCCGCTACAGAGAGTTACGCAGGCTGCCGAGTGTGTTAAGTTGTGCTGTTCACACTGATTTTTAGTGTCAGGCATTAGTCCCGCACTGGAAAATCAGTGCAAACGGCACAATTGGCAGCGCAAGAGGGTGCTGCTCCTTTCTGCCGATCGAATAGATATTCTACTCGAGCGGCAGCTTCCTCGATGTGAATGGAAGGTTTCTCAATGTGAGTGGTAGCAGCCATCCGCGACCGCCCGTGTTGAGAAATCTTACCGGGAGGTGGTCTGGAGTAAGATTTTCCTCCCTCGCGTTTGCCAACTTAACATTGGCGAATGCAAGCGAGAAAAAACTCCAAGGAGTAGAGTATTTCAGAACTACGCGCGTTACCCGGAGTGGGAAAACCTCTGCAAACTCCGTGAGCAGAGCGGAATTTCGCGCCGAGGCCTACCAGAAACATTCATGTCAATCCCGAATAGGGTCATTACCCAGCTGACCCATCGAGCTAGAGTGGAGGAAGAAGCTGGAGAATTAGGCTTCTTAAATAATATCAAAAGTTGAGCAAAAGATATTCTTAGATCCACTGTCTTGAATTCATACTCTTTAAGACACTGTACTACACAAAGTTTTGAATTACAAATAAAGTATGGACAATTATCTATACTGGAGGCATTCTCTGTATATTTTGCAATAGAGAAATGAACATCAGAAGGTGAGTATTGCCCTCATGGAGATGTTCAATGTTTTAAAATCTGACACTTTCTTGTACAAACTTAGACAAAATGGTGTTTTAAATTTTGGTAACATCGTCATATGAGAAAGGATATTATTTTTGGGCAAGTAATCAGACTACAAAATTGACATCCCATCCCAATGAATATCATGTTTTGGGAGGATTAGAATACTGATTAGCTCTCAATAATTTGCATATCAAGGGATATTCTCTGACAGGTTTATTGTCAATTCTCTCACTCCTGCTCACATTGTGGACCTGTATCTATTACTGCATTGGAACAGTGTATTTTAGAATATAAAGGAAAGTACACAATTAAGAAAGCACAGTGGCATCCACTGAAAGAGGACCAAAATGCCTCTCCAGCTAGAGCACTCGCTAGACCAACTTCCCCATGTTAACATGTAAGTATTGTAAGTTCCTTAGGCCCATAATGACTGAAAGAGATTAGCAGCAGAAGCCAAGAGTCTCAGGTGAGTCTACCTTCCCTGAAAAGCTTCCAAGCCATCAACTGGAGACTGCCAGATGAGATCAGCAAGTGACCAAACCTCAATGATTTAACAACAAACAATGATAATAAGGAACAATCCAGAAGTAAAGGGAACCCCAACTGAGTCCTCCATAAGGTTGTGACAAGTACTAAGCTTGTTTTTGCCTGAGAATCATAGCTATGCATCTGGATAGCATAGCAAAAGGAAGAAAGGCGTAAGGATGCCCTCCTAACCAACCCTGCAGAAAAGCATCTGAAACAGGAGGCCATGTGTCCAGTTTCCAACTGCAGACTTGAAGTAGCTGAGAATTTAGGTGAGAAGTGAGCTGGTTGACAGAAAAAGGACCCCACCAATAGTTCCGATCCTGAAAAACCCTCAGATATAAGCACCCGTCTTTGCAATCTTTCAAATTCATGTAGAACCAATTTTCCCTGTATTGTGTATGTATGCTTCCACAGAGATTCTGTGGTTGACACAAAACTCCCAAAATGCATTTGCTATTTTGTGCCCCCTAAATGGTTTAGGATCTGACTGCTCTAAGATTATCCCTTAGCAACAGGACTGGACAACTCGCCCTCTGCTCTGTGATACTGTGGGTTGCAAAGGAGCCTGCTAGAAGCCCTAACCAATTCAGGGCTTTGGTAACTCCTTCCTTGACTATGTTCTGCCAGTCAAGAACTGGCCACACCAAGCCCTTCAATACCACTGCAGAAAGCTCCCCTCCTCCAGTTCCCCTGCAGTGGAAGAGGACTCTCCGACCAATGTGTCATTGTCAACATATTTATCTGCCTCCAGATTCGACCACTGGTTTCCCACAAACCAAGCGCGGCCACCCTGGATTTCGGTCACCCCTCTTGCTCTGTCCGTTTCAGCCTTGGACTTGGTGGACATTCATTATAACATAATGGGGTAACCCAATTAATGTCCGCGGACCTGGATATCAAGTGGTACAGAAAACAGTTGGTCCTGGACTTAGTTGTCAAGCAATAAAGTCTAAAGGTATTCGCGATTTGAGTCCAAATTTATTCATGCATATAGTCAGCAACAAGTATCAAATACAAACAAATTCCTTAGATGTGCACCTGGCATAAAAAAGAACATTGGCACCTATTGACTTTGTAAGAACATTTCTGTTTTTTATTCACAGGCACATTTCAGAACTGGTAGGTACACTACCATACTTAATAATAGTTAGGAGGTTGCTCCAAAGGGGAGGGGCGTGCAAAAAGTAGTGCTCATGCGTGCAATAGATAAAGTGAAGGGGGAAGAAATCAGAGTAAAGGTAATTCAAAACACAAAAATATTACAATCCTTCCAAAAGATAACTGGTTATAAATGACAACAAAATCAGTTAGCCAGGGCCTGTCCACCATAGGACATTTATATAGACATTTTTTGAAAATTTCCAAGAACAGAGAGATATCATCTGTAGGTTGGGCGGGATAGCGGTGGCACGTGGTACTTGGGGATAAGTGTTGAGGTTTCGACCCGACTTAAAAGCATAGAGGGTGACTTCATCCTCAGCTGGCGGGTCTTCCTCAGGACAGGGGAAATTGGGGACAACCTATTCAAAGGTGCCCGTTGGTGAGTAGTTGATCACAGCTCCCGGGGATGGGATGTCCGCACTTCCGTTGCGGTGTAAAACCTATATTCCAAGTGTTCCAAAATGAGGGCAACTCAAAGCCCCATCATAGTTAATCCAAGTTGCATGAAAGAATCTATATTGCTGGTGAATAAATCGCCATCTTAAAGATTGTCGCTAACCCGGGAGAAGTCGACACCTCACTCGTCAGTGCAAGTCTGACCCGAGCGATCTGTGTCTGTAAAGAATACACAGGAGGCAGCTCGTGCATGACGCCGTCAGCGTACCGTGTCCCTCCAGGGAGCGGGGCAATCAGGCAGACGCACTCAGGACACGGCACGCTGACGGCGACGTGCACGCGCTGCCTCCCGTGTAACAAAGAAGCCAGGAATATTTCATTTTAAGTGTGGTCAGAGACGTTTTGAAACAATCAGGAATCTGTACATGGGATCTGGGATAATATAAAGCAAAGAACTATCAGAGGTTTGAATACCACAATGTTGAGAAGAGTGGAAGGAGGATGCAGTTAAGAAGTTCCTGGTTGACTTAATTAGAGCTTTGAATTTACCAACAGTTTCAAATCAATTCTATTGTTTCAAGAATTATTATGCAACTGTATGTGCTCTGGAGATTTATCCCTTTCCTCCAGAATGGACTCTGAATAAAAGTTACGAGAAGCCTGTTAATTGCATGCCTGGATTACAGGAAAAAGGATTTGGATGTACCAGAATATCATAGTCAGAACATCATCTAACATAATTATCGCATCCTAAGTATTGTGTACAAAATCACTTCACTGAAGTTAATAATAGAAAATCTACACCAAATAGGACAATATTTTGGACAAGATATTTATGTCAGAGGAAATTTCTGTGTACAATATTCTGACATAGAACCACAGGACTACATTACACCATCCTGGAAAGGTCTCCATTCGCTATCAGTGGAGTCACTAATCAACAGTAAAAAATCAGATGTATTTTACACTGAGCAAACAGAAAGGTCTGGATTGCCTACACTGCTCACTTGGTCCAGACAGAACCTAACAACCAGCTAAAAAGATGGCGCTTTGGACCTCCACCTAAGTGCAAAATCAAGTTATGTGCGTTTCAAGAAACCTTTTATAACAAACCTGCTAAGAGGATCACACACCCAAAGGTCTGATCCAGGGCACGTGGAAAAGGGGCTACTTCTAAACAATGAAAATGCATAAATTCAACAGGCATATGCTGGACCATAATAGATTGGCATAAAAGTGCAGGCGGCCTAACTAGAATGATACTTGGGTACATTTTAGAATATAACACAATGGGAGAAGAATACAAGAGACCGTAACAAAAACAGTGAAATACTGGTAGAAATAAATTACCTGATCTGGTTGTGGAAGTATAGTCTGACCGAAGTCCAGCTGCATTAAAAATAAAATAAAAATATTGTTTAAAATTCATTTTCTTCAAAAGCAGAGATGTGTGCTCATCCCACAGATTTCATTTCATGGGTCTAGATGTGTAGCATTTTAGAACTTGGGACAGAGAGAGAAAGTGTGGAACGCCTCTGGATGTTCTGTACCACTAAAGCATGGTGGCTGATTGAGAAACACCAGTTGATATTTTTGACTTTTATGTCCACTGTAAATTTGAAAAAAGATTGCAAACATGAAATAAAAGATAAATGTCCAATGGGGAATGCATACAAAATTAAAGCAAGGCAAGGTTTAGGTGAGGGACCTTGATTTCCTTTACATCTCGTAATAGGATGCAGTGTTATTAGAGTCAAAGAGGGGTTACCTTCACTTTCTTGAGGACCAGCAGTAACAATGTAAACTGGAGGGCGGGGGGTAACTATTGCCTTGACCTCTTGTATTTTCCCACTGCCGCCTTCCTCTGCTATCAGCGTACCTAGATTTGCACTGTTATTTCTCAATGCGCATTTGTTCCTCTTAGTGTTATTTTTTACTGGTATTGTTCCCACAGGAGTTTCTGTCTCTTGATGTGTTGTTTTTTTTCCGCTAAGACCTCTTTGTGGACACTAGAGGAGTGGTAAGCACACGGGGTTTCCCTCTGCTGCCCACTTCTGCTTTCCACATCGGGCTCACATATTCCTATTTCCCCTCTATGAGCTTATTTATCCCCAGCTCCTGCAGCTTTGAGAAAGCTGCCTTCGTCCCTGCATGCAACCACCATTCAGTGCTGATGCTGCCTGGAGAGCCCCGGAAGCCCACCAGCGCATAGACTCTTTGGTCTCTGTGGAGTCCTTGCACAGCACATAGCCAGGAGCCCGCAGCCTACCTTGGTCTCCAAGCTGCTGCTGTCTATGTCGTGGGACGGCTTGTTCATTCAGCCGAAGAAACATAAAGGAACCCGAAGAAAAAAAAAACAGCCAGAGCTCTGCCTGCTATACCGTTTCTGCTGTAGTGTCGGAGAGAAGAGCTTGCGGCTAGCACTTCAGCTAGACGTCATGTTCTTAGTCCCTAAACCTGGAGGTAGAGTTAAAATTATGCCCTCATTGTTATCCTTTTTTAAGGTGCAGGCTAGGCAAGAGAAGAGAAATACTACAGCATACCAACCTGGCTCTTCGGTCCCATTAACTGACAGCTATGACTTGGAAAAAAGCAAAAACCAACTGAGGGAAAGGGGGTAGTGTTAACAAACAAGTTTACTGTATTTTCCCAGGAAGTCCCAGGAGAAACAAAGACAGTGAATCTGATACACTGTCCCAAATGGTGTCTCAAATGATGGAAGGACAAATGCAGGGCTCCGCAGAACAACCTGGTATGGAATCACTTTTAGTTGAACTGACAGAGGAAATCAAACATAAATTCACTATATCTGAAATGAACCTGGCTAAAATACAAGGTTACAGTTTGGAAATTAAAATGACAGACCTCCCAGAGAGAGTAGCCAACATGGAAGCCTCCTTAGAGAAACTAAATAAGGAGGTTGAAACAAATTACAGGGAAATCCAAATAATGAAAAGAGGGGAAAAAAAGCTAAGGGACAAGATAGAATCCTTGGAGAAAAATGCTAGAAGGAACAATCTATGATTATTAAATATCCCGGAAGGCATGGAAGGGGGAGATCTAAAAGAATTTGTGATTAATCTGATTAAGGAGTATGTTCCGCTGGTAGCTGCAGAGGACTTGGAGGCTGACATACAGAGGATTCATCGAGATCCCTTCAAGAGAAATCCCAAGAAGGAAAAACCCAGGAAAATACTAGTCAATATTAAAACCTACTCCTTACAACAACAAATTCTTTCTGAAGCCCTGAAGGCCAACAGTTTCAAGAAAGGTTCCTCACAACACTCAGGATAATTTGGGGAAACAAAATGCACAACATAAAAGATCCCATTGAGGTTGAGAATCTACTGCAACAGATAGAAGGAAAACACTAGCAGTCGGCAGAGAGAAGAAGTTTGAGGGTACCATGAGACACCCAACACAGTTGTGGGGAGATTCCAGGTGGGGACATGTAAGAAGACTGAGAGTTAATAGTGTTTTTCACTGGGTGGGTAGCAAGTGGGAAAAAATTTAAAAAAGAATTTCCTCATTTGAGATAAAAGGCGCTACAAAGACTACGATAATGACCCAGATAGGGATCCTACTAATAAGATGACAAAGTAAGTTTAAGGGTTCTGATTTGGAATGCAAACAGGCTTTGGGTTCATGGCAGGAGGAGGAGAATATTAGAATACCTCTAACAATCAGACAGTGAGATCTTAATACTGCAAGAAATGCATCTACGGAAGGGTGAATGGGCCAAACTTTTAAAGGCTCAAAAATAGACTTCCCAATTTGCCTGCACAGATCAGAGATGTATGGTGAAGGGGGTAGCCATCTTGATGAAAAAGTCAGTGCAGGCTAAGATGGAAAATTATATTGCCGACCCTGATGGTAGGTGGTTGACAGTCAATACTATAACACGTGGTGTAGAGTATACGTTTATAGGGTATTATGGCCCGAATATTGATGACCCAGGACCTCTTTGCAAGCTGTACGGCCAATTAGTTGTGGTCAGAAACCACATCATGATAGGAGGCAATTTCAATGTGCAATTAGATCCCTCCCTAGATAAATCTACTACCAGACCAGTGGTCAACTACCCAAAGATACGGGGTTATGTACACCACATAATGAAAGTCTTAGGTTTAATGGCTATATGGAGACAAAGGGCTGGTCAGAAAAAGGGATTCACAATAAAAGAAAATTGAAATTTCTCCCAGATTGATTTCTTTTTGATAAGTTTGAGTTTGGAGCAAAAAGTTAAAGAAGTAACACATCAGCCGAAACATCTATCTGACCACTCAGAGGTGAAGCTAGAACTTTTGCTAGACAAAGAGCCTGCATCACCTAGATGGACCGTGGATAGAATAATATTAGGTGACCCATTTATAATAGTCAAATCAAGAAAGACACAGCAGAATGTTTTTAAATAAATGAAGGCTCAACATCTATAGATATTATATGGGATGCCTATAAAGCATTTATCCATGGAAGAATAATCAGTTATGAGACACAGAAAAGAAAGGAGTGTAAGGTTAGACTGAGAGAACTGGAATTGAAGATAGAGGGGCCACGAAGAGATTTAAAAGTTTGTAAAACTCTTGGAGAACAGATGAACTTAAGTAATAAAATTAAAGAGGTAAAAGAGGAGCTGGTCGACTAGTTAGATGGTATCACGCAGAAAAAATGGGAGGCTAGTGAATTGGCTCGTTATGAGTATGGGGAAGGATGTGGGAAATTATTGGCATGGAAGACAAGGGTGGACAGCTCAAAAAACCAGATTAAAGAAATTACAAATAAGGAGACTGGAGAACGCTATTTAGAAGATCCAGATATAGAACAGGCTTTTGTTAATTTCTTTCAGAAGTTATATACAAATGATGTGGTTATTACACAACAACAGATAAATAACTGGCTCAAGGATGATGATCTTCCAGTTTTACAAGAACAGCTACAGTACAGTTTAAATCAAGAAATAAGTACTGAGGAAGTAGAAAAGGCCTTAGTAGGGTTAAAACTGTGGAAGGCAGCAGGACCGGATAGTATAGGATAGTATACCAAATGAGCTATACAGGGTCTTAAAAGAAGAACTAGCCCCGTTTTTAACTAGACTACTAAATGCTGTTTATGTGGGGGGGGGGTCATGGTCATCCTAGCTCATGGGAAGAAGCAACATAAAGCAAAATTTTAAAACCTAAGAAAGACCCTAATGAGTGCGAATCATATACGCCAATATCCTTGTTGAACAATGATTACAAAATCTATACGCAAATTATAGCTAAAAGGCGAGATAAGGTGATTGGCGAGGTGGTACACCTAGACCAAAAAGGTTTCATGAAAGGCCGACAGCTATATGAGCTGACCTTTGATTTAGTGAGTGCAATTTACATAGCGATAGATGGAAATCATCCTCTCACTATAATGACCTTCAACACCGTAAAGGCCTTTGATAGAGTGAGATAGCCTTTTCTGTATGCAGTAGTCAAGAAATACGGACTGGGAGACGATTTTCTTAGGGCAAAAAAGGCTATCTATAGGAGACCATCAGCAAGGATTTTAGTTAATGGGAAGCTAACAAAACAATTCCAGATAGAAAGAGGAACAGCGCAAGGGTGCCCCTTGTCTCCACTACTTTTTAACTTATATATAGAGCCACTAGCAAATAAGCTTAGAAAAAATCTGATCATTCCTTTTCAACACTAAGACTGGGTGAAGAAAGTAGCACTTTACACAGACAACCTGATGATTTACACGCAAAATTTAACAAAATCCTTCCCTGTTATTCAAAACACATTAAATGATTTTGGCAGAGTGTCAGGCTACTCAGCGAATAAGCAAAAAAAAGAACTAATGTCAAGGAATACTCATTTGATCAACTCCCTAGAAAAAAAGGAAATCAGATACTTGGGGATTCAAGTAGTAAAAGATCTGGATACGATGGCATAAGTAAATTTCTAAATACTTATGAAGGAAACTAAAGAAATTTAGGCATACCTCTCCCTCTCATTTCTTGGTAGAACTAATGTAATTAAAATGATGCTACTACTGAAGTTTACTTTCACCTCTAATGCAATACCCTTTGAATTTAGGACAGACTGGTTTAAAAAATTGCAAGGAAAATTGAATAGTTTTATTTGGGCCCATAAGAGCAAAGGTCCACCCATAAGACTTATGTGGTAAAGAAGAAACAAGCAGGCACATGCATCAACCATTTTTGCAAGCGCAAACGGTGCGATTCGCAAAAATCGGCCGTTTGCGCCCGCAAAAGGGCATTTGCGATGCATGAAGGGTCAAGGCACTCGCAATTTGAGAATTCGCAATTAATTGCGAGTTCTCAAATTGCGATTGTATTTAAGGAATCGCATTTTGCGATTCCTTAAATGCAATGCAAGATCCACTTTGAAGTAGCGATTTCGCTACTAGGGGGCGCAAATTACCATGAAGTTGAACTTCATGGTAATTTGCAAAAACATTGAAAAAGGCACTAAAGTGCATTTTTCAAAGTTGTAGGTTACACACACACATGTCCTTTGGACATATGTGTGCGCAACATTTGTGCACAGATCAATTTCAGGGTGCAACAGGGTGTCCTTTTGACACCCTTGCACTTGAAATGCATGCGCAATTTGCGAGTACCAATTGGTACTCGCAAATTGCGCATGTACTTCCCATTCATTCCTATGGGCCTGTAGGCCCATAGGAATGAATGGGAAGCCATTCCTTATTTGCGAGTCGCAAATAAGGAATGTGTAGGAATCGCTATTTTTATAGTGATTCCTACATGCATAGGCTTTTGCGAGTCCTTAATTGCGATTCCTTAATAATCGCAATTAAGGACTCGCAAAATCCTACCTTGATGCATGTGCCTGAAGGTATCTAAAATTGTCTAGTGGTGCCTAGACATAGCTCCCAGTCATGCCCCTCTGAAGAATTTGTGCTAAAAAAGAGACAAAATCTAAGGTGACTAACCCAGTGATGACAAGGACCTGCCCTGCTTGGAGCTTTTGCTGTCAAGGTTTCAGCAAGACTTCATAACTGACTTAACTGATCCCATTAAGACCACTTTGTTCACAGCATTCTGCATTTCCGCACTGAAAAATGTTGCCTTCCATTGTGCAGAAGGTAAAATGGTTGACCAGGTGAACCACAAGGCCTCACCAGAACCTTTCGCTATTGTAGTCAACGTGACAAAATACCTAGGAGCCAGTCATCTGTATCTCATAGACTAACATTGACTTTTCAATTTGCCATTGTTTAATTGCGGCAATTTGTGTAATTTCTTTAAATAATATCCCAGTGATCACCTTTAGCATTTGCTGTTGTTTCTGTGCTGTTTTTGGAGTTGTTTGTATCATTAAATTTACTTTTTTCTCTCAACTGGTTTATTTTTTAACCTGAAATAATTTTGGGGCTGCTAAATACTAGACAAGCGCTTCTTTGAGCAAAGCCCATGATTTGAGCTCATCTGTAAAGGGGAAGCCCATGATTCCCCATAGAATTTTGCTGTTACTTTCTAAACACTCAGGATCGGCTGCATTAAGAGACAGGTTGAAAAAGTAGTCACAAATTGGGCACTAATATTCTAAAACCTGTGTCTGATTTTGAGATACGACCTTTGCATTAGCAGGTCTCATCACGAAATGTCGAGTCATAGGAGATCAGAAAACAACCTTCCTAATGAATATTAATTAGGCAGTTCGCTCTTTGCGACTCCCTGTGATTGGCTAAAGACACAGGATGGTGGCCTGCAAAAATAACAGACCACCATCCCTGAGTTTGCATTTCCAAATGGGAAACTTTTTTTTTTTATAAAGAAACTTGATCTGTGAAGGAAGCAGTGCTACTTTAAAAAAGAAAAAGTAATTCCCTGGACCACTATCTACTCTCTTGCCTTCACTTGGCACCACTCACAAAGGGAAAGGTATACCAGAGGACACCTTCCCCTTTGTGAATCGCTTTCTTCCTCCTTTGAGATGTAAATAACTGATCAATGGTCTGTGACCACAACTGGGGCCACAAATCATTGGTACATGTCATACCGCAATTCGAATGGGTAGCCCACTTCACAACCCATCCTAATTGCGATTCTGTATGGGTCACTACATCAATTTTGCCAGTCTGATGGTCTTTCTGACTCAGAAAATGGGTTCAGTAAATTCCTAAAAGCTAGTTTGTGAGTTCCAAATGTTGGTTTGCAAATGCAAAATGACTTTGAATATCTGGCCCTAAATTATTTAACTTTGTGGGAGCCCAGCCATAATTCATGTGAAAAATTAGATATCTTTCCCTTCCCAGTTACCAACACAGTTCCCTTTAATGTTTATGCGGCTCTCTTATGTGACCGTCTCTAAACAGCTTACCAGTGAAGGAAAGTGTCTGTTCACTCGCCCATATGGAAATACATACAAATTAAGGATATTTTTGTGTCTATGAATGTGAAGTAGAATACCTACAACATTCCATACTTTCTTTATGTATTATGAAATTAATCTGTTTGTGAGAAATTTCTTATGCACTTATATGCAAGAGGCCATGTTATACAAGGTGCAACAGGAAAACTGCTGATAGTAGTAAGAAATTACTGCTGTCATTAAATTCTAACCAATCTAGAAGGGTAAAATACGATCAGGTTGTAAAATCTAGCCATAAAATTAGCAAAACCCCCTTGCACATCATGTAATCTTGGTTACAAGTGATCACTAATTGTGCGTATAATGATGCATTAGTGTTTTAACATTGAGGGGTCCTGCTTATTTCCTGCAACAAAGATAGAATTGGTTGCCTGACATTGGATCCACGTAATTTGCTCATATAAGTTGGCAGTGCTTAATTTGTTAAAAAAAAGTGCCAGGGCTCTTGTCAGGAGGCCACTGAAGCTTGCACCACCTATTGCCCCTGCCAGAGACGCTAATGATACAACCAACACCACCAGACAACGCCACCTTGTGGCAGACTGTCACATGCGCGGGTGTTGACAATTAAGTGCTGGGGTCGAGCACCGGAAACCACCGGCTCAAATTAAGCACTGAAGTTGAGCCTACATATTAAAATGGCATTTTACAGGCATAAAGTCATGTTTATGATTCTGAGTCATTTGAGGTTTGGCCGATCTACTACAAAGACAAATACATGGTTCCCTTGCCTCAGAAGTCAGGAACTGCTTGGTTTCGGATTACACATTGCTTAGGTGTCTAACCCTCTGACCTAGCAGCCCAGCCACCACAGGGCCTTCTGGCCAATGCATCAGAAGCCCCTCTGAAATATATTTTTCCTCTCCGTGACCGCCATGACCCGGACAGGAAAAATTACTAATGTTCACCACATTCATGGAGAAAATTTTCTGTGTGTCAGGCCGTTTCTTCTTTTCATTTTGCAGTAATACACCTCGGCTCTGAGGGGTTATTTCTGCGCAAAAAAGTAATACACAGCAGCCAGACTCCCATTACAATTTTGATGAAAGTGCCAGAACCCCATTGGCAGGAGCATTTTACCAAAATGATCCCCGCTATAACGGTGGGATCTCTTATTATGGTGGGATTCCTATGCCAGGTAGATTGAGGGGCCACGGACCATGGTCTAAATGACCCAGTTAGTTTAACACATCTAAAAAAAATTACTCACACATATGTTTTGTAATAGTAATTCTTCTCCTATTAGTAGGGAGTGGGTGTTTCAGAGACAAAATGCCCTAGAAAGTTTGGTAACACAGGGGCATATTTACAAGGGCTTTATCTCCGCTTTTTTGGCTTAAAAAGCCAAAAAAGCGGAGATAAAACTATCGCCCTATTTACAAGAGGGTGCTAACATGCATAATCGCATGTTAGCACCCTTTTTCCCAACGCCTCCCTTTGCATCTCTAATGAGATGCAAAGTGGGCGTACTCCGGATGGACTACCTTGCAAATATCGCTGATGTTCACATCGCGATATTTACAAGGTTGCTCCAGCATTTTAGCACACGTTAGTTTTTGGAGAAAACCACTGTTTTCTCCAAAACTAACGCCTGCTAAAATGCAGACTTACCTATCCCTAACATTGGGGTGGATTATGCTGATACGACCCTGTGGGTCGTATCAGCAGAGGTTATCGCCGTTTGCAGGGAACATCGCTGGAAAACCAGCGATGTTCCCTGCAAAACGGCGATAACTCTCGCTATCTCTGGAATTTTATCGCCCTGGAGAAACGCGTTGTTAATAACGCGCTACCAGGGCGATAAATTCCAGAGATAGCCAGCGATAACAAAATTATCGCTAAGCACGGCCAGCGATAATTATCGCTGGCCGTTGATAATATGCCCCACAGTTTGCAAGTTTCCAGAACGTTTGTGGGCATTCACAAACTTTTCAATGGCGAATTCCCACCTAGGAAAGAAATAATTAAATATTTATTCCTCTTAAGTACAGGAGTAAATGTGTTTCAATGGTGGTAATGAAATTAAAATAGCACTCCCTGAAGTTGATGGGGATGTGCACTATGCACATTTAGACAGGAAGCAATGCCTCCGCATTGTCATGAATGGAATTCACAAAAGTTGCTCGTTAATATTCTTGGGTAACCTTGGAGGTTGCATCTTCCAGGAGTACTAATGGAACTCTATCATTTGCCCAAAAATCCGAAATATAATTCAAACATAGAAGCAAACATTTAAATCCCCATTTCTTTTTTGCGAACGGGGCTAGTATTTTTCCCATCTGCCAGGACTGCACCGCTAGAGTACTAATTCATGACTGTTAGGAAATCCTATGCGATGTGTAACTCCAGCTTTTGTTAAGCAGAAAACTGATCTGTCTGTCCATCAAGGCAATCACCTTACACAATATGCGTTATCTTATATCTAAATTGCATACATCTCGTAAATAAAATTTTAATAGCGAATTAAAAATGGAAAACATGAACTACCTTAGAGGTTTTAGTCTAGCTGCTTTTGATCACTGATTTTGCATTCATTTTGTTTACAAATCCTTCGATGTAATAATGCCATTCCTTGAAAATTATAGACAGGTTTAGGTTACCCTTCCAGTCTAGTACAAATGATTAACCTTAGCAAAGGTATTATTCTTTTTACTGTCACACTGAGGATGCGTGGACTACAGTTTGTAAAAAACGAAAGCTATTACTACTTTCTGTATGTTTCAAAAGGACCAGCCTGTGTATGTTTGTCATCTATGGTTCCTCCAGTTATTTAAATTCAATTTTTTGCTGTCAAACCAAAGACTTTCCCATAGAATGCTGAATTCAGAATAAGAGGGAACTTCCTCCATCTCATTCTGAATTCAACATCCTATGGAAAAGGCCTTGGTTGCGACCTTTCTTGCAGGAGTTCCACTGCCCACCTTTATGTCAAAAGGAGTTTCACAAGCTGGGCAGAGAAAGGTGCTACCAACATTTACAGGAAAAAAACATTCAGGATAAAAAAAGAAAAAAATCCAAACAGAGAAAACATCCATGCCTTCATTCTGATTGTCTCACAGATTCTGAGATTTACAGTAATTATTCCACCCACAGATTAGCCTGCATAATTTTTGCCAGGAAAAAATTCGCACAAATTGTGGGGACAATTGATACATAATCTGAGATTGTGCACATTCCACAACTGAAAACACACAGTATCACGGAAAATACCATTCCCTGCCTTGCTAGTATTCATTGCATGTACTATTAGCGCCTAAGTAAAGACAAGACTCAAGTATCAATCTCAATTAAAGGAAGTCATCATAGAGGAAAACATAGACCCAATTCTCCGATAAATGAATATACTTCTCCTAGTAATATTGAGGAAAATACTTTCAGGTTCTTGCACTGCTCATTGTATTTGCTACATTTTAAAATCTGTTCTGTTCTACATGCTTAAACCATTACTGTGTCAAAAGATACAAGCACTAACCATTTAAAACTACAGAATCTATATCTACAGCGAGGCTCTGGAGCGTTCCAATGGAGGTGCGGTTCAATATACTAGTCTGAATGGAATCCTTCAAGATGGCCCCAATGCAGTCTCCACAGAACACTTGGCCTTCAGTGTGCGGCACCACAAATTGCAACCAGAAATGGACAAGCAGGCCACCATTGTTGTTATTGCTGAAAAATATGAACGATGATTAATGAGTAATACTCTCACACTGCATAACATGATTGACAGATTCCACAGACAGTAATGTGACAGCCAAGATACAATCGAGATGTGTTTAGAATGACGTATTTCAAGAGTACCACTATTAACACACACATAATTTCAAGGAAAATGAAATGTTACCAATAACAAGGCTCTACCTTTTCTCCAATTAATGGAGCTTTCAAGGCACTGTATAAGCAATGAAAGATCATTTGCAGATATCTGTGCTCCTAAGAAAATGCACTGCTGTTCATCTCCTTTGGCGGAAGTTTGGAACTGAGAAAAAAATGGATGCTTTTGTTGAATTACTTTCTTCCACCTTGGGTTTTGATGGTCATAGTCTCATAGAATCCCTTGAGTAAAAACTCTCCCTGTTGCTGGCTATAAATGTGATGGAGAAGCTGAGCCAAGCAGGCCAGAAAGCTGAAGACCAATTGGAGAATGGCTATCATGTGCAAATAGTTTTGTTCACAGGACAGATTTAACATTTTCCAATGCACTCAGTCATTGATCCCTTTTGAATACTCTCTACTATGACTTTGCTTTGTATGCCAGGATCCTTGTGAGGAAGAAAATATGCAAGCTGTTTGAATTACTTCTCTACATCAAGGAAGGCAGCTGTTTGCTGAATCCCTTTGCTTCTGTTGAGACCAGAATGCGTTGGTAAAGTAGTCACTCCAACACGGCAATCAAATTGTTTGCAGTTGAGGTCTCATGAATGGCTACAGTTTGAGTTGCAATTATGCTTTGCTTAGAAATGAGGCAAAGCAAAATTCAACAATAGTAGTTTCTCTTGAGAGTGATTTTGGCAGATCCCTTGGAGAATTCGTGCTCAAAGATTTCCATGACCTTTTTTGTTTTGGTGGAAATCTAGCTCTATGTGACATAAGTTAACAGTCCTACGACGGTTGCTTCAAAAGGTTTTTAAGGCGACCAATGCAATTTTGACCCGAGATCTCAGAAACCTCCCAATGCAACTGAGTGCAACTTAGATACGCAGCCTCTGATTAACTTAGCTCCTGATTACACGTTTTGAATTATTCTATGTGAAATTACTGGATAGCTGCTGGAATCTTCACTTGGAAAGTCTGCAATTAAGAATGAAATCCCACTAAACTGAGAATAGCTGTGCTGAACAGGTTATTCCAGTCGGTGTTGTGGAGGGAATTCTCAATTCTGAAGGGTTTCACCCTAACTAAGCATTTTCACATTCTTCTACCATTAGCTTGAATTGAGCCAGATTAACTCAACCACTGAGAGTTTTACTATGTGAATTATAAGTGAACTACAGCTAAAACATGTTTCAGAATGTGTCATTTAATAATTATTTATATTATTTGTTTTGTGTGCCACTTAACATCTTACACCATAGCCAAAACAAAGTATTTGTTTCACCAATAAAATTGTTTAACATAAACAAATTGGTGATTTTGTAAAGCTAGTACTGGTAGCACATTTCGCTATATATATATATATATATATATATATATATGGAACATAACACACTGAATTGCCTTACAGCACTTGCATAATTGTTACAATTGCCAAGTAGAGTGTAACAATTTTATTCACTTCAGAAGGAAAAAAGTTTGAGATGAAATTAAGAGGACTAGAAACTGTGGGGCATATGTATAAGGACTGGCGAAAACTACCGCTAACGCTAGTTAGCTGCAGTTTTCTTACAGCTGTGTACCGCTGAAAACTATCGCCTTGTCAGCGACGTATGTACAAGACGTCGCTACATGGCGATAGCTTCAGGGATCTGCTGTGAAAACTGCCGCTAACATTAGTGTGATGGCGATAGGAATTCCAGCGTTAGCGGGCGAAAACCAGCGAAAGGCCCATTAGCGGCAAAAAAACGCACGTTAGTCAGCCTAACGTGAGTTTTTTTTGCCTCTAATGGAAAAAATAGCCTATCAGTCAACTTCCAATAGGAAAATAGGCAAAAAAACAATGAAATGCAGAATGGAGCAGCCAGGGCCAAGTGCAGCACAGATCAACAACCCCCTCAAGCCAGCCAACATCCAGGATGACCAGGATGAGAGCCTGGATGCCTCGCAGGACCTGCGTCTGGAGCCTGGATGCCTCGCTGGACCTGCGTCTGGAACCTGGATGCCTCACTGGGCCTGCGTCTGGAGCCTGGATGCCTCGCTGGACCTGCGTCTGGAACCTGGATGCCTCACTGGACCTGCGTCTGGAGCCTGGATGCCTCGCTGGACCTGCGTCTGGAACCTGGATGCCTCACTGGACCTGCGTCTGGAGCCTGGATGCGTCGATGGACCTGCGTCTGGAGCCTGGATGCCTCACAGGACCTGCGTCTGGAGCCTGGAGTAGGATGCGGAGGAGCTGTGGAGTCGATGAGCCGTGGCGGTAAACATTGAGGCACGGCAATCGCCTGTACCTGGTGGTGAAGTCTGGGCGGTCGCATGGAGACACGTTGCTGACCTGTGTGAGAAGACCGCCTTGCGCCCCTTGGAGCTGTGAATGGTAGAGGCGCTCCTGTGTACCAATGTAGGGAGGTCTGCATCGCATACTACGATCCACCACTACACCGGGATGCACGGAGGGGATTACCAACGGTGGGCGGCACCTCTCTGCATCACAGGCCGGATGAGGTGGCGCTGGCCGGAAGCTGTGGAGGGTGAGGCCCCTGAGCTGCGCCAAACTTGTGTGGCGGGAGAGCTGCAAGTTCATGCCTAAGGGGGCCCTGCTGCATCAACTGCATCGGGAAGTACACCAGCAGACTTGGCGGCGACTGCTGTACCCAGGCTTGTGCAATCCCACCTGGCTGAGGCTCCTGCTGGCTGAGTCACAGATTTGGAGAGAGTTTAGCGGATTGCGCCACAGTTTCAATGTCCAGGTAAGGAGAAGGTGGGACACGTAGCGTAGGAGGCAAGGGGGGTCGAGTCGCACAGGCCTAGCACCTGTAGATGACGCACCCCCAGTGTCGGCTCATCCGCTATGGTGGAAGAGCGTCGCCCCACTGCTTTCAAGCAGTGCAAGAAGAGGAACAATCATCACATGATGATAACTTCCTGATGTAATCGTGCCATGTTTCCTTTGCAGGTGGGACGGTGGGTAGGGCTGCTCCACTCACGGAGCAGGGCAGGGGCGGAGTGGCATGCCCACTCAAGTGCGCAGTGACTGTTTGGTCCACCCGCTCAGACCGCACAAAGCAGTCATGCGCACTGTCCTGTTCGCAATGCAGGCTGCATTACAGCCTGCATGGAGAACATGCCCACACCTCCAGCCCCTGGCTGAACGCCTTATCCCGGCGCCAATGACCAATCCCAACGCCGCATTGTTTTGATTGGCTTAGGGGAGGGAGCCTGGCTGCCTACTTCCTGTTCCTGGAAGCAGACTCAGGAGAGCAGGAGCAATGAAGACACGGGAGCTGGCCTCAAGGTAAGATTTCTCTAATTTAAATATTTACAACACTCGCTCACACACACCCCCCCGCGTCCACGCCCCATCCAGTGTTCTTTCCGACATTTCCCACCTCCCAGCTGTCCAGTCCCCCCGCATCACTTCTCAATGGCGGCCGCTGTGCGGCCATGCGCAGCGGGCGTACCACTGGTGTGCCAAAGATATATATGGAGTTACGACGCCTACCATTATATCGCATTCCATTAAATGCATACTAATACTAGGCATATTGCAACAATAGGGAAGGTGTTGGATTGCGGAGATGCAAACTTTACTATTCCCACTTCAGTGAGTGCAACCCTAAAACTAACCCTTGCACCCCAAAGCAAACCCTGAACCCTAAAATTCATCTGTGAGGCCCCAAAACACACCCTAAAAATCTTATATGACCCAAATGCACACCCCAATTTTCATATTTGACCCAAATGCACACCCCAATTTTCATATTTAACCCAAATGCACACCCTAATTTTCATGACTGACCTCACAACACACCCCAAATTTCAAATATTACCCCATAATAAACCCCACATTTCATCTCCGACACCCGAAACCCATACCCACCCTAAAAATTGCGTTGTAATGGAATGCGATGTAAAGGCACCTGCATTGTTGGATTTGCATTGTAAAGGCATTACGATGTATTGCCTGTGTTGTAATGGACGTCTCCCGTGCCAAAGGCAAGCCATAGGCAAGTCTGTCTGTGTCCGTCTGCCCCTGGACCACGCTCAGCACCAAGGACCCTTACTCTTAGACACTCCACCCCTACGGCGCCAGCAACCTCTTCGCCATCAACCCTGGACGCCACATCGCCTGCCAGGACCAACATCTGCTCCGGACCGGACATCGCCATCGCCATCACTGACTGCTACTAAATCACCCGCAAGGACCACCCCGACCGTCCTGGAGGAGGCATTGCCATCACCTACAGAAGCACACTCTGACTGACCACGCACTCTAATGACCCAACGGTGACCATGGAACACCTTAACTTCCAGATCAGGACCAACCCCAAACCCATCCTCTGCGGCACCCTCATCTGCAGGCCCCCCAGGCCATGGACACCCATTCTCAAATACCATTGTAGACCTCATTGCACACCAGGCTCTCCCATCCACCGACAACATCCTACTCAGCGAACTCAAGTTCCACCTGGACAACCCCAGTGACCAGGACACCACCCCCTCCTGGGGTAGCTCCCCAACATCAGACTCAAGCAGCTAGTCACCGCAGCAAGCCACATAGCAGGCCACACGGTCGAGCACTTCTCCTCCGCCAGCGGGACCTTCAGCTACAGCCACACCACCGGACTCTCCTGGACGACCATCATTGTATACATCACGTCTTCACCATGCCCACCGTACACAACTGCCATCATCACCCCCCTCGCAGCTGGATCAAGGCCACCGAAGTACGTCTTGTCAACTCCCTCAGCACCACCACTCCGCCAACGCTTACAGACGATGACACCGCAGAGTGCAACCGCCACTGATGGATCTCCAACTGCGCCGACACCCAAGCACCCCTCAAGAACGGCACTGCGTCAGTACCTTACGCCTGCATGATGGCAGGTTTAAGGGTGATGCAGTGCCACAGGGATAGGCTGGCCCCATGCATTGCTGGAGTTGCGTCATGGTTGTGACACGACTGCAGCAATGCGTGACTTTAGCACAGACAGATACGTCAGGATTCCAGACGTATCTGTCATTACTTGCGTCATGGAGCGCTGTCCGGTGAATACAGCGCATCCGTGGTGTCGCAAGAAGGGGGTAGTGAAAAGTGTTGCAACGCTGTCTTGTCGCAGCGCTGCAACACCTTTCATGAGTGAGGCCCAGGAATGCGCACTATCTTATTGATGGTGCGCAGTCCTGCCCTGTCGTTTTGTTGCAGGGCAGCGTAGCAACATTGCTTGCAGCGCAGTCCAGCAACAAAACCTGCTGAAATGAGGCCCCAAGTGTTATCTCCATTTTTAAGACCAGCTATTTTCTGGTCTTAAAAAACTGCCTCTAACTGCAGTTAGAGGCAGTTTTTTTGGTCCTCCAAACTTAAAGAATCCCCTTGTAAATATCGCGAAGTGGGGTTAGCGGCCGTTTTTGCACGGGAACGCCTCCCGTGCATGTCATTATTGCTAACAGAAGTGGCGATCTTTATAATGGACGTTTTTGCCGGAAAACTGCCGTTAACAGTGGTTAGCGACAGCTTGTACATATGGCGATAAAAATATCGCCGCAAAACTGGCGGAAAAGTGCCGCTAACGCGGCGTTAACTCCTTGTACATATGCCCCTGTGATTTATGTTTCTCAGGGTACGGGCTAACCCACTAAATGACACTAAGCCTACCATATTGTGGAAAATGAAGTCTGCCGAAAGGAAGATCGACTACAGTTGGACAAGATATTGACTCTCTTTTAATTATTGTATGCTGCACACTCGGGGGGCATATCTTTTAATACTGTTTTGCACATACCTTTGCTCTTTGCACTCGATCACGCCCCGGTCCGCCGCAGCTGTGTGCTGATTGCGCGGAGGGCAGGGTGATCATTAGGCAGTTTCCGGTGGGCCAGGCCAGAAGGAATACCCATTTCCGGTGGTGAGCGGTCTAGCTATTCCGCCACCACGCTACTTAAACCGCATGGAACGGATGCGCAGCAGACTGAGTAAGCCCTGCTGACGTCTTTGAAACATTAAGATATAATGGGGTAACCCATAGAAGTCAATGGACCTGGGTAATAATTGGTATAGAAAAACAATGGTCCTAGACTTATGTTAAATTTTAGTTGTCTGAAACAATCATAAACAGCATGAGGTACATATATAGTTTAAATCAATAATGTACCATTAACTTATTTAAAGAGCATTCAAATATATCCTCAAAATTCAAAGAAGGCACACACTATTGCTTTTTTGGTGACTCGTATTTTATTCGGTCACTTTTCATAACATATTATCATATTCAATGTTCAAGATAAAGGGGTGGTTGCTCCAAGGAAAAATGTGAAGAAAGAAAGTGCTCGTGAAGTAAGATAGAATAAACAAGAGGGGGATCCAATCAAGCAAAAACAATGATTCATCATTATTTACATTACAATCTCATAAGCAAAACTGGTCGTGATTCATGATTGCACCAGTTCTACATTAGGGCCTGTCCAATGGTTAATTCATAGTTATTCTTTATGTTCTTTCTCAAAAGTTAGCAAACAACGTTCGTCTGTAAGCAAGTAGGGCTGGGATAGTATACAGTACAGGCCCCGAACAGGGGAGAGTGTCGACGTTTCGACCCTAGTGCAATGAGGGCAGTTTGTATCCTCTGCGAACGGGTCTTCCTCAAGACAGAAAGGAGGGATGGGGGAGCAACTGATCATGGGTGATGTACAGTAAAAGTGCCGCCCTAGTTATGGATTTAAAGGTCCGCAATATAATTGCGGCTTGGTAACAGCAGTTTACCTTCAATCAATGGGTGAGAAAATCGCCCACAGCGTCTCAATGAATCATCTTCGCACAGCCCGGGGGAATCCAGCTGGTCTGCTCGAGTTTTAAACGGCGCTGCTTTTTTAAACGTTGTTCTGTTTATACTTTGCTGATATTGACTCTCTTTTAATTATTGTGTGCTGCACACTGGGGGTCATATCTATTAATACTGTTTTGCACATACCTTTGCTCTTTGCACTCGATTACGCCCCGGTCCGCGCAGCTGTGTGCTGATTGCGCGGAGGGCAGGGTGATCATTAGGCAGTTTCCGGTGGGCCAGGCCAGAAGGAATACCCATTTCCGGTGGTGAGCGGTCTAGCTATTCTGCCACCACGCTACTTAAACCACATGGAACGGATGCACAGCGGGCTCGCCAGCGGCGCGCCAAAGGCAAGCCCGTCTGCGCCCGTCCGCGCCTGGACCGCGCCTAGGGCCATAAACCCTGGTCCACTTGAACCAGATGTTCTACAATACACTAGAGAAGAGATCCATAAACTAAACAAGCTAGATTCTAACCAAGGCTGCACCAGATGTACCCTGGACAAAGGATCTTGGCCCTATCAGTTTACATGCTCCTGTGGTTTCGCACTCCTTGACCAACATATGATGAAAATAGGCTATGCAGTTAGCACGAGACCAAAATTCAAACAGATACAGACTCATAGATGGACAGAGATACACTGTGGTCTAATTAATGTAAGGTCACTTGCTAAGCATAAAGTTGAAATCGCAGATACCATCCTGCAATATAATTTGGATGTGTTATTCCTCACAGAAACATGGGCAGAACCAGTGTCTGATCCTGACTTTGTGGTCGCAGTCCCACAGGGCTTTGTCTCATCTAGACTTGACAAACCCATTAAGAGAGGGGGCGGGCTTGCGGTTATTTACCGTGAATATCTGAGAGCCACGTTCTCCCCAGCGCATAATCCTCATTACGAAGGGTTGAACTTCTCGATAGAATCAAACCCAAAAAATACCTTTAAGGGCACTCTAGTTTACCGCCCTCCTGGGTCTAGAACAAATTTCATCACTAATTTAGACTCACTTTTAGAACCTTACCTCTCTACAAAGAGGTCTATGATCTTGGGTGACTTTAACATACACCTTGAGCTGTCGTCAGATAAAGACACAGCAATGTTCACCGAAACTCTAGGCATGTTGGGACTCATACAGCTGGTACATAAACCCACGCACCTTGACGGTATTTTCTCCTCTGTACCAGGGATGATAGTGAAAGATATACATCCAATCGTCTGATCAGACCATTCCTTAATCATATTTGAGTATCCTTCCCAAACTACACCAGAAGCCAGGGCTGCTAAAGCACAGGAAAAAACCTACAAAGCATGGCACAAGATAGATATTAACATGCTTGAACTCCAACTGGAACAGACATGACCAACCTTGAGCAAACAGGTGGATCAGGCTTTTGAGGAATACACATATTGGCTTAATAACGCCTTTACGGCTATAGTGCCAAACTGTAAAAACACTGGGAATCGTAACCAACCCTCAGCCCCCTGGTTTACGGAAACTCTGCGACAAGAGAAACAAAAATGTCGCAGACTGGAAAAGCGCTGGAGAATGAATTATGAGGCAGAAGAAAAAAATTGTTACAAACATGCACTAGCCAACTATAAAACTTTATTAGCTACTGAAAAACGGATCTTCTTTACCCAACAGATAGAACATTCTAAAAATTCAGCAAAAGAGCTATTTCTGGTGGTAAAGAAGCTCACGAACATACCTAACAAATCAACATCAGGGAGCAGTCAATCCTTATGTGATGACATTGCCAGTGCATTTAGGAATAAAGTCAACGACATATATAAAAGTTTCTCTGCCACCCCCAATAAGCCAGTCGAAGTGCCCCCTATTATTGAGACCCAAAAGAACGGGCTTTTGTCTTTCCCACAGGTATCTAGTGAGCTGGTGGGAAAACTTATTCAGGAAATTAAATCAGGATCTCCATTAGACCCCTGCCCCCTGGCAGTTCTGAAAAGTATAGCAAGGGAGGTAAGTCCAATAATAATATGTTCTCATCAGGCATTTTCCCAGCAGTTTGGAAAGATGCAGCCATTCTTCCTTTATTAAAAAAAGCAAATCTAGACACATCCATAACCAGCAACTATCGCCCGATTGCTAGGCTGCCCTTCCCCGCAAAAATGGTGGAGAAAATAATGAATACCCAACTTACACAGTTCATTCAAGAAAATGGACTACTTGACCACTCTCAGTTTGGTTTCCGTCCAGGGTATAGCACAGAGACAGCTCTTATCAAGGCCACCGAGGAGATCAGAGCAGTGATGGACAAGGGCGGTGCCGCTGTGCTGATTCTCCTCGATTTGTCAGCAGCCTTTGATACTGTGCACCATGATACACTGCTTCAACGTCTTGGACACATAGGGGTCAAGGACCATGCTCTTTCCTTGATATCAGCGTTCTTGAAGAACAGAAAACAGACAGTGTCCCTAGATCAGTTTCAGGCAACTCCATACGTACTGCCATGTGGGGTCCCTCAGGGCTCTTCGCTAAGCCCATCTTTGTTTAATGTTTATGTATCAGAACTAGCACCGTTAATACAACAGTTTGGTTTCAATCTGACATCATACGCCGACGACACTCAGATTGTGGTCGCGGCATACAAAAACACATTATCCCCTGCAATACAGTTTCAAAAATGCATGAGGGAAATTAGCTACTGGATGGGAAGACATTGTCTGAAGCTGAATTCGGACAAAACCGAGGTGGTGATTTTGGTAATCTTCAACCGAAATGGAATGGATTATGGTGGCCGGCCGAAATTGGACAGCTCCCAAATCCAGTAGAGAAGGCCAAAATCTCGGGGTGCTGATAGACAGCAAACTCACTCTACTCCCAACAAACCAACGCCACAGTTTCAGCCTCTTTCTATCTGATAAGGAAACTTAAGAAAGTAATGCCTTACATTCCCAATGATCTCAGGAAAACAGTTGTAACAACTTTGGTGCTGTCAAAATTAGATTATTGTAATGGCCTCAAACCTTGGGCTACAGAAACAACATCTGAAAACTTCAGATGGTGCAGAATGCTGCAGCCAGGCTTTTACTGAACATACCTAAGCACCAATCAATCAAAGAGGAGATCCAGAAGCTCCATTGGTTGCCTGTGGTGCAACGTATTAAGTTTAAGGTACTCTGCCTTGCCTATAAAGCAGTGAATAAGATCGGACCAGTACCTTTGAAAAACCTCTTCTTATGGTACCATCCAGGCAGACAGTTAAGATCTACCAATGCCAGATTAATGTTGGTACCAAGGATCCGAACTGCGAGTTGGGGAGGCCGTAGTATCGGCTACTGCGCGGCCAAGTTATGGAATACACTCCCTGCACACATGAGAGAGGCCAACTCTCTCCTCTCCTTCAGAAAAGAATTGAAAACTTGGTTATTTCTAAACTAATCTCCACCCCCTCCCAACCTTCTCAGGGTTTACGTTCCAGTTCAGCGCCAAGACACCCCAGGGTATTCGCGCGCTTTAGAAATCACACTAACATTAACATAGGTGACATAAGTCAGATTGCTATTGTAGATCACATGGGATTCAGGAAGCATGGATTTGGGAAATGAGGTACAATCCTAATTTCTGTAAATCTCGTTTGTCTCATTAGAAATGAGGTTTTTCAATACTTGTTTGATCAGTGCCATTTTAACAAGAAGGAGTTATGGTTGTGTTCTCATGCAATGTTCCAAAGAATTAAAGATTCTAAGGTTCTGCATGCATTCCTCTGTTTCTGACTGAATTTAAATGCTGTTGGTCGATTGCCTGGCTATGGCATTACTTCGGAATTCATTTGAGGGCAAAGAGGGCCAGATTTGTTGGTAATTTGGGGCTCTTGCAGTATCCCTTATGCACTGCTGAGAGTATCCTAGATATTACTGTAAAATTTAATGGGAATGATTATTGGGAAGGTTTCATTTAATAATTTTCTCTTAAAGCTAAAACACTGTTTCGCCATCTGCCATTAAATTATTTTCACACCTCTCTTTGAGAAGTGTATGAAGATGCGGAATACTTCAGACACTTCCATTGTTAAATATTTGTTAATAAGTACTTCAAATGTCCATCTGCAAATATCTTCGGAGAGCACATCTATCAAAGCAGTTTTAACTTCTTCGGTGGATAGGAGAAGTTGAGCTGATGGCAACACTGTCATGGCACAGCCATTGCCATTGAAGTTGGCATTAGCACAGTCTTCATTTATCACCAACAGTTTTCAAGTTTTGGTCCTATCTTCTATATAATTGTACAAAATAAATGCGCATCAAATTCCAACTACCACAAGTTCTCCAAGTCTAAGTAATTCACATCTACAAGTTCAATTTTAGTTGACTAACAGCACAAGAAACCCAAACATTAAAAGGCTGAGAACTTTATGGGTCTCATGATAAAAAATTAATTTGCCCCTGGCCATTGGTAAACTTGATAGCTTCGGTATTAAGGGTAGGTAAAATTGAATTGCAATAGATATCCATGTGCACCAATGTAAGATGTAAAACATTCTCCTTAGAAAATTTTACTATCCACCTGTTCTGCTTTTGGTGCAGCGCCTGACACATCTATGCTTTCAGAAGTGGGTTCCAGGTGGCGGCTTTCCTTTGCAAAGGGCCTTTAACCATGTACCACCTAGCACTGGGCACATTGGGGCACCCTTTACACAGGCACACCCTTGGTAAATTATCTGTTCTAAAGCACAAAAAACAGCTGGGAAAATCTGCAGTGACTTTCTGCCTTCCCAGACCAACTCTGTAATTGTAAAAGGGATAATAGCACTGGGGCTGGAAAAGGGAGGAGGACATTCAGGGGGATATGTACAAGGAAGTGGTGGTGCGTGTCGTTAGCCTCCTTGGCTTAACGACACGCTCCACCACTTCTGAAACGCAAGGCTGCACCATATTTACAAGAATGTGGTGCAGCCTTGCGTTGCCCCCTGCGATGGCGCTAAGTTTGGCAACTTAGCGCCAATGCAGGCACCCTTGCACCAGAATGCAAGGGTGTCTGTGTGCAGGGGAGGATTGTTTATGTGTAGGAAGGTGTCCCTACCTGCACATAAACAATCCTAAAATGCCATTCTGTCACTTTCATGTGTGCTGGTTCATGCAGCACACATGAAAGTGACAAAATGGCATTTTTTTAAAAGGTTTGTTTATGTACAGGAAGGGAAACCTTCCTGTACATAAACAAACCATGGCATTTTGCTTTTTCCATGTGTGCTGCACAAGGCAATACACATGGAAATAGCAAAAACAAGGAGAAATAATGCATTTCTCCTCGTTTTGCCAACTTAAGACCAGGGTTTTCCTGGTCTTAATTTTGGCGCTGCCTCCTATGTACGCCACCCTTGTACATAGGGGGCAGCGTCAAATACAATGGGTGTTGCGGTGGAACGCCCACTATAACACCCACTGCACGCCCCTTTCACGCTAACCATAGCGTGAAAGCGGGCCTTATGTACAAGGCGGCGTTAAGCCACGTAAAGTGGCTTAACGCTGCCTTGTGCATAAGGCGCAGCCCCTATTGCACCACAACGTCCGTAAAAGTGACGTTGTGGTGGCAATAGGGGCTTGTACATATGCCCCTCAGTGTGTATGGTCAGTGTGTGTCAATCACCATTAAGTGGTAACACCGGTTTCTGTTCTGCAGTACTGAACTGTCCATTCTCTAATGAGAGACGATAGTTTGTTGAAACAGACATTCAGAAAAAATAAGTAAACACCAAGAAACCCCAGATCCAACAGTCACAAGATCAATAAACATTTTGTCTACCATGCCAGCATTTAGGCTGTGAGCACACAATTTTGCAAGGGAGAATGCATAAGATTCATAGCACAACAATTTAAAAAAATTAAAAAAGCCTGCATGTACCTGACATCTGCCACAATGGACTGCTTATAAAATTTTGAAAAAAGTGACTTCTTGTAAACGAAGTTCATCTGAAAAAGAAAACAAAATGCTCAATTTTCACACTAAAACACTGGAAAATATAAGGTGAGATCATATTGTGACATATACTACCCAAATAACTTACAGCAATCGATGTTTCAGTGACGATTCCCACATGGTTTTCCCCGGTGTTTCGCCAACTGAAATCTATGTGTGAAATATCACAAATTGTAATCCCGATAGGGCTGTAACCTTCTCAAAGGCCTCATCGGGATACCTGGGGTACTTGTAATATTTAGACAACTAATTTGGCAGTAGTTTATTCGACGTGGTAAAGATGAAAGGCTGCGTGAACCTAGACCGAAGGCTTGAGGCCCGGAACACCAGATATTGATGCCCAGACTCGAACATGATTCCTTCTAGCATTAAGTTAGCAGCTCGGGCCATTATGCCACATCCTCGCCCTAGTGGGATACCTAATTTCAGAAGGAGCAAGCCTTTTGAAAGACAAGAGCCTTGAGAGTCCAGGGTCTCTAGCAAGATTGACTCGTATGATATGGCATCTCCGAACGACTTTCCCCCCAAACAGTGGACCGCCCAGGTGAAAACACGGCACCGCCCTGCATCACTGTACTATTTGATATATTTGGTTGATTGCACCGCTATTGTTAGCTCACTACGGCGGTGTAATTATACAATGTAGCCTGCCATAATGCGTTACCACCATCCATTACGAGCCCCTTGACTTTGACATTCTTCTGACAACAGCGTACCGCCCGGGCTAAAACTACGGCATAGCCCTGCTGCACCACAGTAACCGATATAGTTGGGCGATAGATTAATTCTCCTAGCGCCGTCCAGCTAGACCTGCTCTCTCTCCGAGCTAAAGTGGGCAGTTTCACCCTGACCCCATCTCGCCCCCTAAGATCCAGGCTTGTATTCACAAAAGGCCTCCCCATGCCCGGGGTTGTAGCTGTACTTACCCTTTAAACCATTTTTAAAAACCTCGCCAAGTATCTCCGCCCTTCGTCTCGAACCCGAAAGCCTCTCGGGGTCTTTCAGCCGGGTTGTTACAAAGTTCAGGTAAAAGAACCAGAAAAATACAGTTTTGCCTGGGCCTTTAGTAAGTATATCCTTACGCCGGCTTGGTGAATGTAATATTCTTTGCAATTGTGGATTTCTTTGGAAAAATTGGGGGTGGGGGGGGGTGGATGGAATGCTAATTGGTTGAAACACAAAAATCTAATAAAAAAAGTAAGTGTTGGAAAAGTTCCGGTTAGAGACAAGCAAAGACACTAAAACGCACATATAAACGCTTCCAGAACAACAATGAAGCAAGTGGCTTGCTTGAGGCCTTCGTTAATGTGCACATCTGGATTCCCACTACTCCAGAGGTGTCCCTAGGCAGGACCAACAAGCGGAACACTCAGGTGGTACTGCATTGCAGGTAGCACAGCACAGGGTATGTGAGAAACCTATTTTGTGACAAAACGGTGGATTTTAAGTTAAACTGACCAACAATTACATCTTAAATGTCGCTGGGAGTATGGAAAAAATACATGGATGAAGAAAAAAAGGAGATGCATTGATAACGAGAGGATGGTCACAGAGGGAAACGTATATCCACAACTCAAGGAAAGTGAATGAAAAAAAAACAGGACTGACATTTTAAACTATACAATGGAGTTGTTTTGTGGTTCGAAAATAAGGCTGCATTGTTTGTTCAATAGTTATGGTGCATGGTCTATGGGAAGGGTAGCTGGTACAGCAGTGTGTGATGTCTGTGAGAAAGCAAAATAAGGAGAGAAAGAAGGCAGATGACAAGCCAGGCCAGTGAAAGGGAGCACAAATAATTTAAAAATAAACTATAATTCAGAAATATGAAAAATAATACGAAATCTAATAAATCAGCAAACAATAGCTATCAGCGTAGCCCCCACAGAGCTTTGTTAAACATTGCAGGTTCAGGAATTGGAAGACTGACTAAGTACGGTTGCCATGTCTTGCAGCAAAAAATGTAAAACACTGAGCAAAGAAATGCAGCTTTTCAATAGCATGCAAGTGAAAGGTTATGGCCAGGGCTTTAAGTGGACATGCAGTTCTAAAAAGCAGCTGCTGAGACGGGTCCCTATCGGGCTCTCCATCTTTGCCCTCACTGTGAGGGTGAAAAAAAATCTTAACCCAGCAGCAGTACCACCTTTCACTGCCTTTAATGTAACTCACAAGAGACTCGTTATAGTTCTTGTCTTATCATCTTAGAACTGAAGCATTTTCAAAAATATATACAACAAAGCCATAGTTGTTTTTTCTTCGTATACAACTAATAACTATTGACAAAGCCAATAGTCCTCGCTTGTTGTCGGTATAATGTTACTTGTTGCATTATATATGTGGATACAATGACAAAAACAGCAAAATACCAGTCGGGCGGCACACTATGCTAAGCACAGAGTTTTAGGTTTCGTGCTTTTAAGCCACACCCTTAATTACAACAGACACGCCCCTTTGAGAAACTCTCAAGTTTTTTCATCCCACATAAAGCTCTGGTTATGGCCAAAAACTTCATGCAGACATGTGAATACAAACGGCATGTGGCAATGTGGTGCCTCACAACGCTCAGCAAACGAAAGCAAACACGACCTGCTACAAAAAGCCGCGCGAACACGAAAAGTTGGGAAATATTGAAACATGTTTGTCCCTGTAAAGGGTTCTTGCAAATCAGCAGGAAATATCGGACGTAACAAAATGTTTGGCTATTGTAAGTAGATGTAAACAATTCCTGAAAAGGGCATTAATTTTCTCTGCTGAATTTAAAGTAAACAACAAAGATTGTTTACGTTTTAAATAATGCCGTGTTTTAAAGCCACCATGTCATGGTCAGGGTGTTTGTTTTAGGAGAGTCTCTGCTTGGCAACTGGAATAGCAGCCTCGCTTGGCCAGATTGGGGGATGGGAGGGTTCCATGAGATCTCGGAGCAGGCACCTGGCTGGTTATGTTCCATTCCCGGTTTCACATGTCGGGGGAAGCCTAGACCATTATGAGCTTTATAACCTGACCAGACCACAAGTTCTTTTGTCTCAGACCTCAGTTTGTATTATTTCTACGACCTGAGGAGTAGGTTTGCTGTCTAAAGTCTTAGCCTATAAGCATGGACATCATTTCACCAAAATGCCAGGGGTAGCGGAAGTGACATTGCATGCCATTTGACCTTTACTTTGACTCACACACACATGCTTACAAATACTAACACTTTAACACACACTCGCACACACAAACACACTCTCACCCGCAAGCATGCATACAACATACATTTAATAGCATTTTTCACTTACCTTAGCTTCCAGATAGGGTCATATTCCAGCGAATGTACTCCAATTTTCATTACACTAATAGTGAATAATATTACTCATTATTTGTATTAAAAAAAAAATGGACAGAAACCAGGCAAGTGGATCTCCAACTATTGTCCATTAGGAAGAGCTGCTCCTGTTTTCCAGGCACTGATTTTGCCACCTCTGAGGCCAGGGGTCGCAAAAGCAGTGCCAGGGGTAGCAAAGGGCAAGCCGTGACCCCTGGTGACCCCTAAATGACGTCCATGCCTATAAGATCGTTTCAATGTGAGATATGGCTCTGCTGTCAGAGTTCGGAGTCAGCAAGATTTATGGAACATTGAGCATAACTTTGACATTGGATGCCTGACACAGCTCAGTTGTGAAAGGCCTGAACCTATAAGATCTTGATCAGTGTGACTTGAGGAACAGCTGTGCTAAGGGAAGCATGAGCCTGTATGATCGCTGTACCCCAGGTCATAGGTCTCCTGTCACAGGCATGAACATGTAAGAGAGATCTGGATAACCCATGAAATAAGTCAGTTCTGAGGCTGCAAGAACTGTGTAACTGGAGCAGAGCTTTTCTGTCTGATTTCTAAGACTGTAAGAACTCTGTAACATTAAGAATAGTTCATTTGTCGTAAGCTTGAGTGTAAGATATCTGTTTAATCTGTTGTTGTAATCCTTAAAGAGCTGTTTGGCTTGCGGAAAAATGTTACCGGAGGAATAAATTAAAGCCCAAATTTTGCCAAATTTTATTAATTAAACAATTAAAAAGTAATGAAAGTATATGTCAGTCTGGAGGCTGACGTGGTGTATATATCTGTAATATCTAAAATGTAATAAGACTAAAAGTTAGAAAGAGGGGGCTACAAAGTACCCCTACCTGCAAGACCATTGAGGACCTTGAGGTAACTTTGTGCCCATGCATACAGAACCACATGATACAGGCACTATCTGTTTTTTCTTTACTTTCCTCTTAAGAGTCCTCTTTGTCACTTGCCTTTCATGAAATGGATAGATGCTGTGCAACAGCGCCTCAGGTTGCAAGCGATACAAATGTTAGCGAAAATATCTACTTTTGAAAAAGCAAATAGATTGCACGGAATAAAAAAACGCTTTGCATCTTAGCTTGACCGTAGACTCAAAAGTGTGCTTCTAAATGACTCCTTTTCCCCTGTATGATAAATAAATTTGCCTTCATAGACTGTATATTTTCACTTTGACAGGCACCATGAATCCTCCTTTGATGAGGAAGACACAGGGGTGATAACCCCTTTTTATGGCATGGAGGTATTCACAATTACTCACATCAAGACTACATTAGAGTAAAACCATCTTTCTAAATTTTATCTTCACAGCCATCTTGCGCTCCACAAAAAGAATAGCTTAAACAACTTAGGGGCACATTCTCAAGAACGTGTGATAATAATCGCAAATTTAGCTTAACGCAACTTTGCATATCGCAGTCCATCGCGAGAAAATAACACCATCTTAACGTCCAATTCCCAACCCCTCGGCACCATGCGATAGCAGCATGAAAACCCGCCAAATGACCACGTAAAAACCAACGCGATAAACAAAAAATGAGAAACACGATCACCCAAAAAGTTGCGATGCCACAAAGCGCGATACCAAAATCAGCGAAAACCAGCGACAGGCCTGCAATACCCACGCGTCATGCGTGAAAATGCACTATAAAAGCAATAAAAAAACAAACCCCAAAACCAATCCAAACTGCGTAGCACCATGGATGCACCCGGACCGAGTGCAGAGGACAAGCCGAACTCCACAAGCCCCACGGAGGACCAGCATGGAACCCCCTGTTCGGGGGAGGGCAAGGAGAAGAGGAAGAGGAAGACGGGGTTCAGTCCGCAGGAAGACCAGATCACCGTCACGGAGGTGATAGAACACTACCAACAACTGTTCGTCACCTCCACTGCGTCATTGGCAACACAAACGGAAATATGGCAGTCCATCATCACCAAAGTGAATGCTGTCGGAGTGTCGAGGAGGTCAATGGAGGATGTCAAGAGGCGCTGGCATGAAGTGCACAGCCAAACCAAACAGAAACTCGCAGCCAACATGAAGGCAGCAAAGGAGACTGGAGGTGGGAGTCCTGCGCCACAGGAGGAGCTGGATGAGCTGGAGGAAATGGTGGCCACAGTCATCAGTGTGGAGACGGTGCAAGGAGTCGGGGGTCTGGACACAGCCCGAAATGACCTGACCCAACAGCAACAGGGTGAGTAACGACCAGGGACTGGGGGATGGGGCAGATGGGCACAATGGCACACATGCACAATCATGTGCAGCACACTGCACACCCACAATGAGTGTGGAACATGTCCCTGATACCCTTGGCACACTGCAGCACACATAGAAACACCAAGTAGGCCCCCGTCCACAATGTGCACAAATGGGCCCCCTCCATTTCACCAATGCCACAACCTACCCATGCACATGTGCTGAATCCAGAAAAGCAGCGGCTCTGTGAGCCACACTGACAATGCAAGTGACACTGCATGACAGATAGCATGGCTGAAGTCACAATACATGACATGGTGCACGAGACGACACTGAGGTGACTGAGTGTGGACCACATCCGTAAAGGAGCCGGTCACACTCAGACACATCCACGTGCACTTACGAGCCTTGAAGTCAAGAACACATCTGCAGACAAACAATGCACAAGAGTACCAAATATCTCCAGTAGCACAAATGACCTAAGTCGCAAACATCCCAGCACCCGAAAAGCACACAAGTCAAATGCACACCGACTCAAAGGGATAAGGGTCCGCCAATGCAGAGCTGCAGGGGCGAATCACCAACAATGCAGCACACACACATAGCAATCACAGTACATCAACATTGACGACAATGTGGGACAGAGTGCAACCCCTACACCACAGGACAGAGGACACAACTGGTGCCTCTCGTGCGTAGAAACTGGCCAATCACATCTGGCAATGCATGACACTGTGGGATGATAATGTATGAGTACAACCACACATCCGTGATGTAGTCGAAATGCCCACTGACTCCCATCAAATAGCCAGCTTCACCAAAACAGTCACAATGTACACCATCATGCAGTCTGAATGTAAACATCCACAATGCGTCAACATACATGGAACACACTGTTAACCTGCATCTCCCCTTACATTGCAGAGGGACAATCAGCACCTCCTGCAGAGCAGACCACACATCTCTTCAGTGATGACGAAGAGGACACCCGGCCCATTTGCCCAGACACACTCCAACGGCTCGTGGACAGCCTCCTCACCCCACCTCCAGGAGCAGGGCAGCCCAGCTGCATCGCAGTGAGCCCACACCCTGCACAGACCACACAGCAGGAAGCACACACCACCACGGCTGCCTCCCAGGACCCCCACGACCAACACATGGATTTCAAACGCTGTGTGTTAGGGTGCCAGGAGAAGATGGCAGATCAGCTGCGGCTGGGTTTCAAGCTCATGGCAGCCAAACTCGATGCCATACGTGGGTGCCTGAGTCCCATCAGGGAGCACCTACAGTCCCTAACGGATACCCACTGTCCGCACCATGCCCACCAACAATCCTTGGCTGACATCGCTGGTTCCATTACTCGGATACAAGAACTGTCTAGGCAGACAGGCTCCAGCGATGACAGCACAGAGTTGGCACAGATGCGGCGGACAATGGAGACCATGGAGCCGATGCAGGCTGGAAGTATGGCTGCCACTGCTGAACACCAGCGAGATGTAACTGCGATCTACCATGCCTTGCAGATCCTCATCTTGCCACTGCTGCCACTGAGCCTGTTCCAGATGACTGCTGCAGGAACCTCGACACACACATCTCCCACCCCTGATGTGCCAGTGGCACACAGTGTTGCAGCCCCATCACCTTCGCACCCTGATGTGTCAGTGGCACACAGTGATGCAGCCCCATCACCTTCGCACCCTGATGTGTCAGTGGCACACAGTGATGCAGCCATTATACCGCCACACACACCGGACACACCCGACACAGAAGAAGTATCAGAGGAGTAAGATGTGGATGGTAATTACTGTGTGAGGAAGGAGGCAGTAGCATCCATCACCTCCATATGGCTTGCCCTGCCTGGCTCTGCCCCATGCATCATGCCCTGGGACAACACCTTTCACTGACCCCCGGAACACTCTGCGACATTCACCCGGACCCCGACACGGACTGCCATATCTCCACTGCTTGACAATTACACAGCAATCCTGCTGCGGACTGCACTCCCCTCTTCCAAATCACTTTTCAATCCCCAAAGGACTCTGGTTGTCCCACCACTGGGCTTCCATGTTATGTGGGCTTGGATGGCCATGTACAGCTCCCTCTCCGTCATTCACCAGAATGTGAATAAAACATTCGAAATCATGCAGATGTGTCATGACTATGTTCACTCACGTATGGAAGTATGGCTGGATGTAGGGACAATGATTGCACAAGAAGGTACACCCTGGCAAATGACATCAATGCGCATGTTCATCCCCGAGACACATGGCCAATTGGATGACTGTGATGGTGGGTACTAGCTGTGTCCCCATTGCACATTAGCAACAATCTCACAACCCCCAACGTAGGCACAAGTCCATGTATTGAATAGGGCTGTGTGTAGGAATGACCAAATCGGTAGCAGGCCAGAAGTGGTGTCCTACATCAGGTGTGACGACAGAACTTCACCTCGCATACCTACTCACACACATCTGTGTGGACACAATCTGTAATGATTCATAACATTGCTCAACATGGTCAGAGGTTGGACACCATACTCACATTGCTGAAGACACGTAGGAGCACAGGTCTACCAGCAACTATCCCAAAACAATGTCTGGCTCACAGAGGTGGAGCTGTCAGAAGGGACCCACCCCCATTGTACATGCGTCAGTAAGTTCCTCCCTGTGTAGGGACGATGCTCATTGTGGCACACGAGTGGTCAATCTAATCAACACTCATCACAGTTAGACATCAGTGGTGTTGCGTAGACTTTATTGGCATGTGCGTGTCAGTACGGACAAGGCAACGGCCACAACAGGCAGGGACTTGCTTAAGACACTTACACGCAGCACGGGACTATGTCGAGGTGCAGGGAATGGGGAGGCAAAAATGAACACCAATCATCATGGATGGCAACGGTCTCAGCCCACCTTGCCTTGCTGGATGAGTCATGTGTTGTTTGGCGTCTGCCCATTGCCCCGTGTGAGGGGGCACGACTCACAGCCCATGGGGTCTGCATAGTGCTCTGCCACCCGACTGCGCCGACTGTCTGCTCTGCTGACAGTGATCAGGTGAAAGGGTCCGACAAGTTCACATGTCGTGCTACATTGCCATGTGTGTACTCTCCCCCCAGCAGTGTGTCCAACTTGGTAACGCTGCCAAACGACACTGTTCTGCTCCGACCATGGAACTGCATCACCTTGCACAGGTGTGTGTACACACACGTAGTTCCACGCACATGCATTCAGAGTCCAGACGAAGGCAGACATGTCCTCTGTTGTGGTGGGATATGTGAGCATTCCCCACGATGCTACAAGGTGTGGGGACCAGTGCTGTGGGTAACAATCCGATGTGGCTGCAGGGACGTAGTTACTCATCCATGAATATCAGCGCAGCTTCATGGGCAATGTGTTCCAATAGTACGTCGTTGTCGGGTTCAAGGAACACCAGGGTGAGCCAATCCATTAACTGGCCCGGGAAGATGTGCTCAGTCCACGCAGTTTCCCCAATCCGCAACACAGCCCAATAGGGGAGCGCCTGGATGTGGGCACTGCACATGAGGAGTTGTGCAATCTCCCATGCGCAACTGCCAGCACATACGCCAAGGATCAGTGCATCCCATGCACGGCTATCCAGGTGACACTCCTGTTCGTGGGCCAACAGGGGGCGCACTGTCAGGTCATAATCCAATTCAGCTACCATTGCGTTGGATAGGCAGACCTCCATGGGCCACTCGAATGTGCATGATCGACAGTGGAACCAGGGCTGGACGCAGGTGACGTAGGGCAAGACGGAAACTCCGACGGAAACTGATTCGCAACACTGCCATTGGCAGGGATCCCAACAGATGCAGCATTCGTGCACGGTACAGTTCCAAGTGACAGGGGTTGTGCATGTGCCCGGGAATGCCGGCCATTGCATTTGTTAGTCTCATGGCACCGGCACTCGTCTGACCGGCGGGTGTTCGGTGGACGATATGCCACAGCTCTGGGCAATGAGTCGTATGTGTGTGCAACGTTTGGACGTATGGGTCGTTCTTGACAATGTGCCAAGGGCATCCCTTGCAGGTGTAGGTCGTGCAGGGACAAGTGTGTGTGGGGTGTGGGCACGTTGGTGTTTCATTAGCGCAGTTCGTGGTGTGGGAGTCGTCGGAGGCTGGTATGGTATCTCACGCAGGGTGTGCCAGCCGCATTCAGGACCAAGGTCGGGGGTTTGGTTGGCCTTCGGCCTTGTGTGTTGAGACAAAGGAGCTTTCATTCCTGATTTTCGTCTGACTACTGCTTGCATGTCTTAATTATGATGTGGACTTTGCGCTGACTTTGATGCCAGGCCTGTGATTTGGGGTGCGCAGATTTTGAGACACACGCAGCTGTTGGCATGTTTGCGTGAGCCAAGGGCCCGATTGACCTTGCGCTCCTTGTTCAGTCTCTGTTTCTTTCTCTCTCTCTCTCTTTCTCTCTCTCCCTGTCCTTTGATGGGTGCCTGACACACCTTCTTATCTTGGATATTGTCTTGCAGGCTGTGAGTCACAGATTGTCCAGGGATGCCCCGCCATGACTCCTCAGAATAGTTGTTTGGTGACGAATTTGTATGTGACATTTTGTTTGGTCTTTCAATGGTGTATGTATAAATCAGGATTTCAGTGCTCACATGTATGTTGATTGTTGCAATTGTGCGACATCAGGCGGGTGCTTGTGTTCATTTTTCCGTGCAGTTGATGTGCTGTGTCTTGGTCCGGGGGAGGTGGGAGGTGCCCAGGGTGGGGCCCGGGGGGTGGTCCTGGGGGTGGTGAGCGGTGGGTGTTGTGGCCCTCTTGGGTGTCCAGCACGCATGTTCAGTGGCTCCATGGCATCTGTTGTTCTTCAGGTGTGGCTCGGGTCTGGGCTCTCTTTTGTGGTGCAGGTTGTCGTCCGACTTTACACCAGGTCAGAGCAGGTGTTAGATTCCTGCTGCTAACGCGCCTTATCGCCTGTTTTGTGGTCTTATCGCTGATCGGGCTGGTCGTTGAGAATGTTAAGGTGTGGTGTTGTCGTGGATTTTTGCTCGGGGAACGCCTACTCTGCATCTTATTAGCGATAGTTGAGGGGTCATCTGTGGCGATGTTTTTTGCGGCTGCTATCGCGGGTTAAATGGTGTTATGGCTGTTAACACCAGCTTGTGAAAGGTGCGATAAATTTAACGCCACTTTGGCTGCGATGAAGTGCCGCTAACTAGGCGATGTGTCCTTGAGAATATGCCCCATAGAAGGGTAGAATTACAGATTCCTACACCACTTTAATTTGGAGTCTGTATTTAAGTGAAGCCAATATGCTCAGCCCACCAATTGTTTAAAATTGAATTCCGGCAAGACAGAGGTCTTACTTTTCGGTGTCCATACTAACTTCTGGTCTCCTGATTTATGGCCTTTGGAGCTGGGTCCGCTTCCAACGCCAGTAACTAAGGTAACTAAGCTGAAGAATTTGGGAGTTACATTTGACTCTAAGCTTTCGTTTGAAAGTCATGTTAATCAGGTCACCTCTTGCTTTCTATACGTTAAAGCTTTTGAGGAAAATTCTCCCATACATTCCAGCTGAGCTACGCAAATTAGTGGTTTCAGCACTTGTTCTGTCAAGAGCCGACTATTGTAATGGGCTTTTTATCAATCTTCGAAAAAAGTGCTTGTCCAAACTACAGGTTGTGGAGAATGCTGCGGCACGACTCCTGTTGAATATACCAAAACACAAATCTGTATCAGGGGCGCTCAAAGATCTACATTGGCTGCCTGTAAAGAGACAAATTGAGTTTAAGGCTCTTTGCATTGCTTTTAAAGCCACACATGACATAGGGCCTGGTTTCCTAAAATGGAATCTACAGCCTTATATCCCAGTTCGTCATCTTCGTTCATCTCTTGCCCATAACCTGATTGTTCCAAGGTTCAAAAAATGTTCTTGGGGTGGAAGAAGTTTTTGGTAGGCACAACTAAACTTTGGAACTCTCTTCCAATGAGGCTGAAACAAGAAACACACCTGCTGGCCTTTAGGAAGGCGTTGAAGACATGGTTGTTCAGTCTCTAAGGTGCTTTTGAACCATTTAGTTTTTATCCTGTCTGATGAGCAAGCGCCTTGACACACTCGGGTTAATGCCTCGCGCTCTATAAATCTCCTTTTCAATTCATTTCATAAACTATACCAATATATGACCCTGTGTAAATACATATTTTAGGAAAGTGGATTATTAGTAGGTGGGGGTATGCACCTTCAGCTAGTAATAATTCCCCAATCACCAATAAGGTCCTGTCAAGTCTTAATAAATTAACCCTTGCTCAACCCTTGGTAGCTTGGCAACTAGCAGTCAGGTTTAACTTAGGAGACAGGTATGTGTAAAGCAATTAATATCACCAAAACAGTAAATAAGTATAAGACACAACATAATAAAAATCCAACACCAATATATACAAATAGGGGATATTTTTATCTTTAAAATCACACCAAAATGGCAAACATCCAATGTAGGGAACCGTAGATATAAATTTTTAATGTTTAAGTAAAAACAGTGTGCATTTTTTGCGCCAAAAGCATAAAGTGTCACTCGCAGCTATCTGGTCCTGCTGGTCTGGGACAAAGTAAAAAGTTTTAGGCTGAACGTGATGGAGCGCAGCTCGGGTAGGCGGTGTGCTAGGTCCTGTTCAAATGTTTACCTTCCTACGTAGTCTTTTTCTTGGAGCTTTTCTCTCGTCGATGGGCTTGTTGGCGGATCCTTGGGCTTCTCGGATCCAAAGTTCGATTCGACGATGGCGGCCTGCTGCAGAGCGATACCTTGGTGAGTCCCTGAAAGTCTTCGTCCTGGATGTTGATGGCAAGGAGCTCTGGAGCTTTCAGCGGGACAAACCAGCATGATCAGGTTGATTCATGAGTTGACTGCGGCGCCTTGAGCTTTTTAGCCAAACTTTGTAAAAGTTCCCAACATTTCAGAACTTCTTCTTGGTTGTTTCCTTTGTGTTGAAAAGTGTCCAGAAGCACCAGCCAAGAGTTCAGACACTCTGGGTTGCCTCTTAGGGTCTGGGACTCAATCTCCCACAATGCACCTGGTCAGTCCAGGAAAATCAGTTGTAGCTGATCAGCTGGAGTAGTCCGTTTTTTGTATGCTGCAGGTGGCTTCTTCCAGCACTTTCCTACCTGTTGCTGATCAGGGAGTTCACTCCTTTTCCATGAGTCAGGCACAGAACTTTGTTTGTGGAGCCTTGAGAGTGCAGTAGGTGCAGTCCTTATGAGTGAAAGCCTTCTGTGGTGCAGTCCAAGGAGCCAGCAGGGAAGTTATTCTTCTTCAGATGTTTGAGGCACTGATCTGAAGAGCTCCTGCAGCTCTGTCATATTTATCCTCCATTCTGTGCTGGCAAGAGGGGGGGGACACCCCATCGAATAGGGGTAAAGGTGCCTCTGCTATGACCACTTCCTGCAAAGTATGGCATATTTTTGACCCAGAATGAACTGTTCTCCAAAAATCAAAATGGAGAAAATCTCTCCTTGGAGTGTGTGTCTGGCATACCCAACACACAGGTGTGACTAACAATTCACTACACTCCCCTTCCAGCCCCTCTCCCAATCTAATTAGGGGTGTCCTATCTGGCTGGGGATCAAGGAAGTGTGTGTTGGTGTGAGTCCTATGACATCTGTTCTCCTGTCTTTGAAGTCCAGCTTATCGCCCCAGCCCCCTTCCTCTCCCTGGCTTCTCCAGGAAGCAAATCTCCTCCCACCAAATGGCTGTATTGTTTCAGCCCCAGGACTCTTCACACCTCCTCAGGGAGCAGCTTGGCTCAGGCTGTCAAAGTCTGGCCAATCAGAAGAGGCTGTTACAGGGCTGTTTTAGGTAACTTCAGGATAGTACATTATAAAACTACTTTCCTGTAATAGTTATAATAAGTCTGACCTTTGCACGTTGCTGGATTTATTGTAGCTATTATTTTGATACTTTGATTCAGATTACTAGCTAACTCCAATCAAAAGTTAGACTTTATTGAAATGTAATAAAGCCTTTCCATGTAGCCTATGGGGTTAGCAGCACTACAATGGGGAAAACGATTTTGCACAACATTGCACACTTAAGTGCATTAAGTCCACTGGGGTCTCTAAACTTACATCCCCTACCACATGCTGGGGACTTACAGGTAAGTTGTCTTGGCATATACCTTTTAAGGACAGAGCTCTGGCCCTGGGTCTGTTTAGCAGGTCCAGGGCACTTTCACAGTCAGGAACCACCAGCATCAGAAAATGGGGGTGATCAGGGCAAAAAAGGATGATTTTCCTACATGCCCTGCCAGATGAAAAGGAATGGATAACTAACCTACACCCTGGTAGTCCTCATCATCTAAGTGGAACAACCTGGAAAGTCCATCTGCATTGGCGTGGACAGCCCAGGTCTGTGCTCCACTGTAAAGTCCATCGCCTGTAGGGAAATGGACCACCTGAACGATTTTGGTTTCTCCCCCTTCATCTGCATGAGCCATCTGAGAGGTATGTGGTCAGTTTGAACATGGAAGTGAGCATGAAACAGGTGCTCTCAGATTCTTCAGGGACCAGGCCACAGCAAAGGCTTCCCTCTTAATGGCACTCCATCTTTGCTCTCTGGGGAGTAATCACCTGCTAATGAAGGCAACTGGTTGATCTTGGCCCTCTTTGTTTACTCGTGCCTGTACTGCCCCAATCCCTTGTTCTGAGGCATCTCTCTGTACCACAAAGTGTAGTCAGGGGCCAGTAGGACTGGAGCTGAACACATGGCCTCCTTCGGAGTGTCAAAGGCCTTCTGACACTCTGGGGTCTAGTGACTTTTTTGGGATGCTTCTTGGAGGCAAGTTCTGTCAGGGCAGCCAAAATGGTCCCATAGTTATTTACAAACCCCCTGTAGTACCCAGTCAGGCAAAGAAAAGCCTTGACATGTTTCTGGGTTGTAGGAGCTTCCCAATCCAGAATGGTCTGGATCTTGGGTTAGAGAGGTAGTCCATGGCCTCCACCTACAAGGTGGCCCAGGTACACCACTGAACCTTGCCCTATCCTGCATTTGCTTGCCTTGATTGTCAGGCCCACCTGCTGCAGGGCCTGAAGAAATCCTTCAGGTAGACCAGGTGTTTCTCCCAGGTGGAACTGAATACAGCTTTATCATCTAGACATGCTGTACTGAAAGTTTCCAACACAGACAGGACTCTGTTAACCAACCTTTGGAAGGTGGCAGAAGTATTTTTCAAGCCGAAGGGCATTACCTTGAATTGAAAGTGGCCCTCTACGGTGGAAAACGCTGACCTCTCCTGTGCTCCTGGACTTAGGGGAATCTGCCAGTAACCTGAGATCAGATAAAATGTACCCAGGTACTTTGTAGTCCCCAACCTGTCAATGAGCTCATCAGCTCTAGGTCTGGGGTGAGCATCAGTCTTGGTGACTGCATTCTCAAACATCTATAGTCCACACAAAACCTTAGTTCTTTCTTTCCCACTTGGGGATTAGGTTCGGGCACCAGTACAATTGGACTGGCCTATGGACTGCCAGAGGGCTCAATTACCCTCAACTCCAACATCTTGGCTACTCCAGTCTTAATGCTGGCTTTGGCCTGGTCAGACAGCCTGTACAACTTGGTTTTACAAGGTAGGTTGTCACCAGTGTCAATGTTGTGGACACACCAAGTGGTGAGTACAGGGGTCAGGGAGAACAGCTCAGAAAAGTGCTCTAACACTTGGTTGCAGTCTTTCTGTTGCTGGTCTGTCAACTTGGGAGAGAGTACTACTCCCTCCACTGACCCATCTTATGCATTGGTGGAGGGGAGGTCTGGCAGAGGCTCGCTCTCCTCCCCCCTTCCTTCATCTGTGACCATCAGCATGGTCATGTCTGCCCTGTCTTGGTGGGGTTTAAATCTGTTGATTAGTAGTACACTGTGGGGACTCCTGGGGGTGCCTAGGTCTACAAAGCAGGTGACCTCACCCTTTTTCTAAAGAATAGGGTAGGGCCCAGTTCACTTGTCCTGGAGGACCCTGGGAGCCACATGCTCATACACCCACACTAACTGTCCTGGATGGTACTGAGGCATAGTAGCCTTCTGGTCATACCAGAGCTTAATAAGCTCTTGGCTGGATTCCGTGTTGCTGTTTGCTCCCCTGATATACATTGCCATGCGGGACAGCAGGCCTAACACATAGTCTAGAACATCTTGATTGGGCTCTGTGGAGGCTTCTCCCAAGATTCTCTAACCAAACACAATAGCCCTCTTATAGGATGGTCAAACAGTAAATCAAAGGGGCTGAAATCCTCCCTTTCTGTGGCACCTCTCTGTAAGCAAACAGCAAGCATAGGAGAACATCCCATCTCCTCCTGAACTTGTCAGTTAAGCCCATAATCATGCCCTTCAGAGTCTTATTGAATCTTTCCAACATACCATTGGTCTGGGGATGATATGGGGTGGTGAGTTTGCAGGTAACACCACATTCATCCCACAACGCCTTCAGATAGGCAGACATAAAGTTACCCCCCCCCCAGTCTGAGACCACCTCCTTTGGAAAGCCCATTCTGGTGAAGATGCCAAGTAGGGCTCTGGCCACTGTGGGAGCAGTAATCATCCTGAGGGATATTGCTTCTTGGTATTTGATGGAATGGTCCACTGCCATCAAGAAAGATCTGTTCCCAGAGACAGTTGGTGGGTCTAGGGGACCGACAATGTCACTCCCACCCACTCAAAGGGAGTCCCAACCACTGGCAGTGGTATCAAGGGAGCCTTTGGTTTGCCCCCTGTTTTGCCACTGGCTTGACAGGTGACACAGGAGCTGAAAAACCCCTTTACTGTGTTAGACATAAGGGGCCAATAGAAGTGGTTAACCAGCGTGTTCCAGGTCTTGGTCTGTACCAAATATCCAGCTAAGGGGATGTCATGAGCCAGATTGAGGAGGAACTCTCTATACTTCTGGGGGAACCACCACTTTCCTGGTTGCCCCTGGTTTGGGGTCCCTGGCTTCAGTATAGAGGACTCTCTATACTGTAGACTTTGTGGAATCCACTGACATCACCCTTCTCTTGCCTGGAGGCAGTCTGCCTCAGGCCCTCAAGAGTGGGACAATCCTTTTGTCCCTGGCACAGCTCCTCTCTGGAGGGTCCACCAGCTCCCTGCAGCTCTGCCAAGTTTGACAGATCTTGCAGGTTTGGAATCCCCCATCTGAGGGCAGAGACTCCCCCTAAGGATTGAATTCCTCCTGGAGCACTTGGGCTATTTGGGATGGCTCACGCTTTCTCTTGCTCTTGGAGGCTTGGCCCATTGTTCCAGGGTACAAATGTCCATTACTCCCCTGACGTGCAGCCTGTGCCCTCGTCACAGCACAAACCGACTCAGGGAGGTCCAGCATCTGAGCATGGACCTGCCTTTCCACCCCTGACCAGTCAAAAGCTTCAAGATAATTTCCCAGTAGACACATCTATTTGGAGGGCAGGATACACAACTACCTTCTTACGGTCAGCCACACCTCCCCATTCCAAGCTCACCATTGCTATGGGATGGAGCTTGGCTCTGTTGCCTGCATAGTTAACTTGGTGAAATGCACCAGGTAGGATCTGCTCAGGGGAAACCAGTTTGTCCATTACCATGGTCACACTGGCTCCAGTATCCGTCAGAGCCTTAACCTAGGTCCTGTTGATCTTAGGCCTTTTCCTGTACTTTTCCATGCTTGGAGGTAAGGCTGCCAGGGTTGCAACTTCCACCCCACCCACGGAAACTAAGATCACATCTACATACCCTTCCCCTGTCTCTGGGCAAACCTCCACCCCCACACCTACACTAGCATTCCCCTTGGACTGCCCACCTGTGGGGGGCTTCTTTGAGCAGACTGCATCCCCCTTTTGTGTCCTGGTTGCAAGCAATTAAAACACACCCCTGCCTTTGTAGGGCCAAAAAACCTTCCCTGATACCCCTTCCCTTGAACGTGGAATGGATCTGGGAACTCCCTCCTTGGACTGGTGTTTGGGGATCTTTTGAGGACTCTTTTTTTTTTTTTCTCAGTTACCCAGGGCTTTCCCCTGGGAGGGGACCTGTCATCCTTTCCTCTGATCACCCCTCTGGTTCTTCTTGGTCACCCTGGTGCAAACCCACTTACTGTCTCACCCAGTTCCCTTGGACTAGACAGCTTAATGTCAACTAGATACTGGTGTAACTTCTCTGAGGGGCAATTGGCCAATATGTGCGTCTTCATGAACAAATTGTGTAGCCCCTCATAGGTACTTTCTGGGTGTCCCTAAACTTCATCCTGTACTGCTCAGGTGTGAGACAAAACCTTTTTACTAAGCACTGTTTCACGTGGGGATATGACTCAGCATCCTCCCCCTCTAGGGTCAAGAGCCTGCCTCTCACTGCCACTGGAACCATCTCCCACAGGAGTGAACCCAAGTACTGAGAGTTCATCTCATCTTAAGGGCCCTCTCAAAAGCTGACAGCCACTTATTAGTGTCCTCACCCTCCTGATACTTAGGACAATCCCCTTGGGCAGTCTTGAGTCAAACCCACCACCTCTAGACACTTCTGACTCTTCTTTGCTGCCACCATCTTCCTCTCTAAAACCCCGTGGGCTTCTCCTCTCCTCACAGGTCCACTTCTTTTTGGCCAGGGCCAATTTCTCTGCCTGCCTCTAGTGCTATGCAAGCTAACTGTGCCTCAAGCTCTCTCTCCTTGAGGGACAGTCCTGCTTCTCCTTTGGTGGATCCTCTTCCCCCACTAGCTCTAAGTAGGGTCATGGTCACTGTGTTTGTGGAGAGGTGTTCATCTTCCTTATCACTGAGGTCTAGGGGGCCTTTCTCCCCCTGGTCTTCTATCTCTGGAGCCTCCTCTGTATCAGAGGCCTGATCTTGTAGCTGGGCGTCTATCCAGGCTGTAAGGGCCTATGTCAGCACTGTCTTCCTGGAAGTGGATTGTGCTGGTAATCCCCTAGCCTTGCACAGGTCCCTAAGCTCTATTACTATGAGAGTGGGTAGGCTAGCCAGAGCAAGCTCCATGGTATCCCTAAGCTTTGGGTCACACAAACCTTTGTAAAAATGAGGTCAGAGTACTTTAGAATTTTTTTTAAATGAATTCACTAATATTAGTCAAAATTAAAAATCAAAATCAATTTTTGCACATGGTCCATTTAGAGGATGTTTAATTGTCTAACTTAAACACTGAATGGTGCTATCAACCACAAGTTGTGGATCCCACCACTGCGCTCCACGGGGCATATTCTGAAGGAGCTATCGCCGAGTTAACGGCACTTCATCGCAGCCAAAGTCGAGATAAATGTATTGCAACATTCACAAGCTGGTGCTAACAGCCCATAAGACCAGTATACCTGCGAAAGCATCCTCAAAAAACATCGCCACAGATGACCCCTGCAACTATCGCTAATGAGATGCAGAGTAGGCGTTCCCAAGCAAAAACCCGCGACAACACCACACCTCAACATTCTCAACGACCAGCCCAATCAGCGATAAAACCACAAAACAGGCGATAAGGCGTGTTAGCAGCAGGAAACTAACACCTGCCCTGACCTGGTGCAAAGTCGGACCACAGCCTGCACCACAAAATGGAGCCTAGACCAGAGCCACACCTGAAGGGCAACAGATGCCATGGAGCCACTGAACATGCCTGTTGGACACCCAAGAGGGCCACACCCACCCCCACCACCTCCAGGACCACACCCCCCACCTCCCCCGGACCAAGACACAGCACATCACCTCCCCCGGACCAAGACACAGCACATCAACTGCACGGAAACATGACCACAAGCACCCGCCTGATGCCCCACAATTGCAACAATCAACATACATGTGCGCACTGAGGTCCTGATTCATACATACACCGTTGAAAGACCAAACAAAATGTCACATTCAAATACGTCACCAAACAACTATCCTGAGGAGTCATGGCGGGGCATCCCTGGACACACTGTGACTCACAACCTGCAAGACAATACCCAAGATAAGAAGGTGTGTCAGGCACCCATCAAAGGATAGGGAGAGAAAGAGAGAGAGAGAGAAAGAAACAGACAGAAAGAGAGAGACTGAACAAGGAGCGCAAGGCCAATCGGGCCCTTGGCTCATGCAAACATGCCAACAGCTGCGTGTGTCTCCAACTCTGCTCACCACAAATCACAGGCCTGGCATCAAAGTCAGCGCGAACTCCACATCACAATTAAGACATGCAAGCAGTAGTCAGACGAAAATCAGGAATGAAAGCACCATTGTCCCAACACACAAGGCCCAAGGCCAACCAAACCCCCAACCTTGGTCCTGAATGCGGCTGGCACACCCTGCGTGAGATACCATACCAGCCTCCGACGACTCCCACACCATGAACTGCGCTAATGAAACAGCAACGTGCCTACACCCCACACACACTTGTCCCTGCATGACCGACACCTGCAAGGGATGCCCTTGACACATTGTCAAGAACTACTCATACGTACAAACGTCGCACACACATACGACTCATTGCCCAGAGCTGTGGCATATCCTCCACCGAATGCACGCCGGTCAGACGAGTGCCTGTGCCACGAGACCAACAAACGCAATGGCCTGCATTCCCGGGCACATGCACAACCCCTGTCGCGTGGAACTGTACCGAGCCCGAATGCTGCATCTGTTGTGATCCCTGCCAATGGCAATGTTGCGAATCAGTTTCCGTCTTGCCTACGTCACCTGCGTCCAGCCCTGGTTCCACTGTCGATCATGCACATTCGAGTGGCCCATGGAGGTATGCCTATCCAACGCAACCGTAGCTGAATTGGATTATGACCTGACAGTGCACCCCCTGTTGGCCCACCAACAGGAGTGTCATCTGGATAGCCATGCATGGGATGCACTGATCCTTGGCGTATGTGCTGGCAGTTGCGCATGGGAGAATGCACAACTCCTCGTGTGCAGTGATCACATCCAGGCGCTCCCCTATTGGGCTGTGTTGCGGATTGGGGAAACGGCGTGGACTGAGCACATCTGCCCGGACCAGTTAATGGATTGGCTCACCCTGGTGTTCCTTGAACCCGACAACGACGTACTATTGGAACACATTGCCCATGAAGCTGCGCTGGCTTTCATGGACGAGTAACTACGTCCCTGCAGCCACATCGGATTGTCACCCACAGCACTGCTCCCAACACCTTGTAGCATCGTGGGGAATGTACCCACATCCCACCACAACAGAGGACATGTCTGCCTTCGTCTGGTCTGTGCAAGTGCGTGGAACTACACGTGTGTACACACACCTGTGCAAGGTGATGCAGTTCCATGGTCAGAGCAGCACAGCGTCGTCTGGCAACGTTACCAAGTCGGACACACTGCTAGGGGAGAGTACACTCATGGCAATGTAGCACGACATGTGGGCTTGTTGGACCCTTTCACCTGATCACTGTCAGCAGAGCAGACAGTCGGCGCAGTCGGGTGGCAGAGCACTATGCAGACCCCATGGGCTGTAAGTCGTGCCCCCTCACACAGGGCAATGGGCATACGCCAAGCAACACATGACTCATCAAGCAAGGCAAAGTGGGCTGAGACCGTTGCCATCCATGATTATTGGGGTTCATTTTTCCAACCCCATTTCCTGCACCTCGACATGTACCTATGCTGCGTGTAAGTGTCTTAAGCATGTTCCTGCCTGTTGTGGCCGTTGCCTTGTCCGTACTGACACGCACATGCCAATAAAGTCTACGCAACACCACTGGTGTATAACTGTGATGAGTGTTGATTAGATTGACCACTCGTGTGCCACAATGAGCATTGTCCCTACACATGGAGGAACTGACTGACGCATGTACAATGGGGGTGGGTCCCTTCTGACAGCTCCACCTCTGTGAGTCCGACATTGTTTTGGGAGAGTTGCTGGTAGACCTGTGCTCTTACGTTTCTTCAGCAATGTGAGTATGGTGTCCAACCTCTGACCATGTTGTGCGATGTTATGAATCATTACAGAATATGTCCACACAGATGTGTGTGAGTAGGTATGCGATGTGAAGTTCTGTCATCACATGTGATGTAGGACACCACATCTGGCCTGCTACCGATTTGGTCATTCCTACACACAGCCCTATTCAAGACATGGACCTGTGCCTACGTTGGGGGGTTGTGAGTTTGTTGCTAATATGCAATGAGGACACAGCCAGTACCCACCTTCACAGTCATCCAATTGGCCATGTGTCTCGGGGATGAACATGCGCATTGATGTCATTTACCAGGGTGTACCTTCTTGTGCAAACATTGTCCCTACATCCAGCCATACTTCCATACGTGAGTGAACATAGTCATGACACATCTGCATGATTTGGAATGTTTTATTCACATTCTGGCGAATGACGGAGAGGGAGCTGTACATGGCCATCCAACCCACATAACATGGAAGCCCAGTGGTGGGCCAACCAGAATCCTTTGGGCATTGAAAAATGATTTGGAAGATGGGGAGTGCAGTCCGCAGCAGGATTGCTGTGCAATTGTCAAGCAGTGGAGATATGGCAGTCCGTGTCGGGGTCCGGGTGAATGTCGCAGAGTGTTCCAGGGCTCAGTGGAAGGGGTTGTCCCGGGGCATGAGGCATGGGGCAGAGCCAGGCAGGGCAAGCCATATGGAGGTGATGGATGCTACTGCCTCCTTCCTCACACAGTAGTTATCATCCACATCTCACTCCTCTGATACTTCTTCTGTGTCGGGTGTGTCCGGTGTGTGTGGTGGTGTAATGGCTGCATGACTGTGTGCCACTGACACATCAGGGTGCGAAGGTGATGGGGCTGCATGACTGTGTGCCACTGACACATCAGGGTGCGAAGGCGATGGGGCTGCATGACTGTGTGCCACTGACACATCAGGGGTCGGAGATGCGTGTGTCGAGGTTCCTGCAGCAGTCATCTGGTACAGGCTCAGTGGCAGCAGTGGCAAGATGAGGATCTACAAGGCATGGAAGATCGCAGCTACATCTCGCTGGTGTTCAGCAGTGGCAGCCATACTTCCAGCCTGCATCGGATCCATGGTCTCCATTGTCCTCCGCATCTGTGCCAACTCTGTGCTGTCATTGCTGGAGCCTGTCTGCCTAGACAGTTCTTGTCTCCGAGTGATGGAACCAGCGATGTCAGCCAAGGATTGTTGGTGGGCATGGTGCGGACAGTGGGTATCCGTTAGGGACTGTAGGTGCTCCCTGATGGGACTCAGGCACCCACGTATGGCATCGTGTTTGGCTGGCATGAGGTCGAAACCCAGCCGCAGCTGATCTGCCATCTTCTCCTGGCACCCTAACACACGGCGTTTGAAATCCATGTGTTGGTCGTGGGGGTCCTGGGAGGCAGCCGTGGTGGTGTGTGCTTCCTGCTGTGTGGTCTGTGCAGGGTGTGGGCTCACTGCGATGCAGCTGGGCTGCCCTGCTCCTGGAGGTGGGGTGAGGAGGCTGTCCACGAGCCGTTGGAGTGTGTCTGGGCAAATGGGCAGGGTGTCCTCTTCATCATCACTGAAGAGATGTGTGGTCTGCTCTGCAGGAGGTGTTGGTTGTCCCTCTGCAATGTAAGGGGAGATGCAGGTTAACAGTGTGTTCCATGTATGTTGACGCATTGTGAATGTTTACATTCAGACTGCATGACGGTGTACATTGTGACTGTTTTGGTGTAGCTGGCTATTTGATGGGAGTCAGTGGACATTTCGACTACATGACGGATGTGTGGTTGTACTCGTACATTATCATCTCACAGTGTCATGCATTGCCAGATGTGATTGGCCAGTTTCTACGTACGAGAGGCACCAGTTGTGTCCCCTGTCCTGTGGTGTAGGGGTTGCACTCTGTCCCACATTGTCGTCAATGTTGATGTACTGTGATTGCTATGTGTGTGTGCTGCATTGTTGGCGATTCACCCCTGCAGCTCTGCATTGGCGGACCCTTATCCCTTTGAGGCGGTGTGCATTTGACTTGTGTGCTTTTCGGGGGCTGGGATTTTTGCGACTTGGGTCATTTGTGCTACTGGGGATATTTGGTACTCTTGTGCATTGTTTGTCTGAAGATGTGTTCTTGACGTCATGGCTCGTAGATGCACATGGATGTGTCAGAGTGTGACCTGCTCCTTTATGGATGTGGTCCACATTCAGCCACCTCAGTGTCATCTTGTGCACCATGTCATGGAATGGAATGGAAAAGGCACTTATATAGCGCATGGCTACCCGGGGGCCTCCCAGCGCTTGGCTAGACCAGAATCCATTTAGCAGAACATTCAGGGAAATAGCAAGGTTTTTAGTTGCCTTCGGAAAGAGAAGTGGCTGGGTTCCCTGCGTAAATGAAGTGGTAGGGCGTTCCAAAGTCTGGCCGCATTAAGTGAGAAGAGGCGACCGCCACTTCTCGCCCTCTTGATCCTTGGGACCTCCACCAAGTGAAGCTCATCCGAGCGAAGTTCCCTGGAGGCCTTGTAGCGACGAAACATTTTCAAGATTAAGGAAGACCCATTCCCTTGCAGAGACTTGTGGACAATACAAAGGGCCTTGAAGCTGATTCTTTCCTTCACTGGGAGCCAGTGAAGGGTCCGCACGGCTGGTTTCGCAGAGAGGCGATTTGGTATTCCAAATAATAATCTGGCCGCACAGTTTTGGATCGTTTGCAGTTTCATAATTACTGCCAGAGGGGCCCCTAAGTAGAGTGCATTTCCATAGTCTATTCTGGACAATATCAAGGATTGGACTAATATTTTTTGGGCTTGGAAAGGAAGAAGAGGGAGCACTTTGCGGGCCATTCTCAGCAGTCCATAGCAAGTTGCCACTGTCTTCCTAGCTTGCACCTTGAAAGTCAGATTCTGGTCTAGCCAGATACCTAGGCTCTTTATCTCGCTCCTGGGCGTTGGGACTGGTCCCATACATGCTGGCCACATGGTACTCAATGAAACATTGGAAGGATTACCCAGGATCATAATCTCTGTTTTGTTTCCATTGAGTTTAAGGTGGGACGCTCCCATCCACTTGGAGACTTCCTCCAGACATGAATGGAGGTCTTGGGATAGCTGCTTGGCTTGATTAAGCGCGACGACCAATTGTCATGTCATGTATTGTGACTTCAGCCATGCTATCTGTCATGCAGTGTCACTTGCATTGTCAGTGTGGCTCACAGAGCCTCTGCTTTTCTGGATTCAGCACATGTGCATGGGTAGGTTGTGGCATTGGTGATATGGAGGGGGGCCCATTTGTGCACATACTTGGTGTTTCTATGTGTGCTGCAGTGTGCCAAGGGTATCAGGGACATGTTCCACACTCATTGCGGGTGTGCAGTGTGCTGCACATGATTGTGCATGTGTGCCATTGTGCCCATCTGCCCCCGTCCCCCCAGTCCCTGGTGGTTACTCACCCTGTTGCTGTTGGGTCAGGTCATTTCGGGCTGTGTCCAGACCCCCAACTCCTTGCACCGTCTCCCCACTGATGACTGTGGCCACCATTTCCTCCAGCTCATCCAGCTCCTCCTGTGGCGCAGGACCCCCACCTCCAGTCGCCTTTTCTGCCTTCATGTTGGCAGCGAGTTTCTGTTTGGTTTGGCTGTGCACTTCATGCCAGCGCCTCTTGACATCCTCCATTGACATCCTCGACACTCCGACTGCATTCACTTTGGTGACGATGGACTGCCATATTTCCATATATGTTGCCAATGACGCAGTGGAGGTGACGAACAGTTGTTGGTAGTGTTCTATCACCTCCGTGACGGTGATCTGGTCTTCCTGCGGACTGAACCCCGTCTTCCTCTTCCTCTTCCTCTTCTCCTTACCCTCCCCTGAACAGGGGGTTCCATGCTGGTCCTCCGTGGGGTTTGTGGAGTTCGGCTTGTCCTCTGCACTAGGTCTGGGTGCATCCATGAGTGCTACGCAGTTTGGATTTGTTTTGGGGTTGGTTTTTGTTTGCTTTTACAGTACATTTTCACGCATGACGCGTGGGTATTGCAGGCCTGTCGCAGGTTTTGGTATCGCGCTTTGTGGCGTCGCAACTTTTTGGGCGGTCGTGTTTCGCATTTTTGTTTTTTGCGTTGGTTTTTACACGGCGAGGCAGTGTCCTGGTTAGGAGGTAACCTTGATATTTGTGTGACTATAGGTACCCCTTCCCTCCCGTTTTGAAGGCTCATGGGGCATTATCTGGGCGATATAAGAAACCCATTCAGCAATATACCTACTGGGGTATAGTATACTGTGCATGTTAAATTTATGTGCACCACTTAGTTAGGACTATATGTAAATACACAGTTGTTTTGATTTGAGTGTAGAAGGGATCTCTTCTAGGTCCTGATGAGAAGCCAGGGGAGGGCTTCGAAACATGTCGACACAGGAGACACTGCTCATTAAAGCATAGTATTTCCATCTCATTCCCCACTTTTAACGATACCAGCTCAAAGGAACATTAAAATTTATTTTTTCCACTGAGCCAGGTATTTTTTATTTTTCACCATTCACTCACTTCTGACCCTTCCACTCACACTCCTACACCACACATAGTATTGTTTTTCATAACCAGTGCTCCCACGTTGTCGTAGGTCGTAGCACGCCCCGTCCCGCAGCGGGGCGGGAAGACCCCGGTGATGAAGCAAGCCACCAAGGGTCCTTTTGGTGGGTGAGGGGTATTTAAACAAAGCTGTGTGCTTTCCACCATTGTAGGAGACACACGTAGTCTGGAGGAACACTTCTATACTTTCCGATAAGGGTGGATCCCTTTGTTTTTTGACAACTAACTTGAGGAGGACGTATCCACCTCTTCTGCTCTTTTGAGCATTACCTCTTCACTCCCTTCTTGTGTTACTTTGATCCTTAAAACATCACCTTTTCAAATTGCACTGTAATGTGTAATGTCTCTTTGCACATACTAACTATCTTAGAACTTTTCTCTTCTCAAAATGGTATACTGGTCTTATTCTTCACATTTCAGTGGTGGTGCTGGTTGACATACTATTGCTATTTTGGATTGACCAACTACAATTTGAGTCAGTTAATCTTTGGCAAACTAATGGAGCACTTTCTGTCCAGTTAATTTAGTAAAAATTGTGTTTTAAATAAGGGGCATACCTCAGACATGTTCTCATTTTGAAATTTTAGACAACCCAACCACTCGCCTTGATTCTGTTGTATTGGTGGTCCTGAAGAAGGTGGTCCAAAAGCTGTTTGTATCCACCGAAACACGCATTGACCTGTTTGTGAGATACCCGGCCCACAACACTGTCACGAAGACTGTAACACATCTGTCTTTTGGGTGATCATATAGTGTATGTGACCTTGGGAGGGTAGAATATGATTTGGTGAATGAATGAGCATGTATGTGGATGTGAGAGGCTAGTATGAAAGTGTGGTCAATTTGTAGGGGTCATTTATGTTCTTATGAATGACATGAATAGCACTGTTCAAGTCTACAACAATCAATGTCTATGTTGATCTTTTTCAAAAAATGAATCTGTGGAACATTCACGTAAAAGAAATGTGGAAAAAAATTATAGATACAATGAATGTTTGTTAACCTTTTTTGATACAAATGATGAAATAATGATTTATGAATAAAATAAATTTTATGTTGAAACAGAAAATTGTTTGTGTACCATGTATTCATTGTGGTTAGCCCCATAGAGCTGCATTCAGCCTTGATGAAAGAAATATAGGTCTAGTGGGAGGTTTTGATATTGGCTTTTGTTTGTTGTTTCCCCCTTTCTCCCAGACCTAAAAAAACCTAGAGGGGGTACCCTTGATAGTGTGTCACCGTCTGGGATCTCCAAAGCACCACCTGCCAGACAAGGAGACAACTCCTAAACTGGCGGCCGGCTGGCTGTGGAGTTTGGCGGTGTGAGAATGGGGCGCTGGAGTGGCGGCCCGCTATTACACACCACCAAACTCATAATCAGGCCTTTAGTCTTTTTCTTGGAGCTTTTCTCTCATCGACTGGCTCATCTGTGGGTCCTTGGGCTTCTCAGGTCCAAAGTTAGATTTGACGATGGCGGCCTGCTGCAGTGCATTGTCTCGGTGAGCCTCTGGCAGTCTTTATCCTTGAAGGCAAGGAGCTCTGGAGCTTTCAGCAGGACAAATCAGAGCAGTCAGGCTGATTCATGAGTTGACTATGGCGGCTTGACTCTCGCTGTCGAGCCGGCCTCCTCCTTGAGCTTTTGAGCCAAACTTTGTGAAAAATTCCCAAATTATCAGAGCTTCTTCTTGGTTATTTCCATTATGTTGAACAGTGTTCAGCAACATCAGCCAAGGGTTCAGAAGCTCTGGATTGCCTCTTGGGGTCTGGGACTCAGCCTCCCACAATGCACCTGGTCAGTCCAGGAAAATCCAGTTGTAGCTGGTCAGCTGGAGCAGTACTCTCTTTGTTTGCTGCTGGCTGCTTCTTACAGCACTTTTCTACCTATTGCTGCTCAGGGAGTCCACTCCTTTACCTTGAGTCAGGCACGGTCCTTCATTTGTGGAGCCTTGAGAGCGCAGCAGGTACAGTCCTTATGAGTGCAAGCCTTCTCTGGTGCGGTCCGAGGGTCTAGCAGGGCAGTCTATCTTCTTCAGATGTTCCAGGATGTGATCTGAGGAGCTTCTACAGTGCTGCCATATTTATCCTTCATTCTGTGCTGAAAGAGGGTGAACAGCCCAACTAATAGGGGAAAGGTTGCCTCCCTCTGCTATGACCACTTCCTGAAAAGTGCGGAGTATTTTTGACCCAGAATGCACTGTTCTACAGAAATCAAAACAGAGAAATTCTCTCCTTGGAGTGTGTGTCTGGCTAATCCAACCTACAGGTGTGGCTAACAATGCACTACTCTGCCCTTCCAACCCTTCTCCTAATCTAATTAAAATGGGGCTCCCATCTTGCCGGGGATCAAGGAAGTGGGGGCTGGCCTGGGTCCTGTGACATCTGTTCTCCTGCCTTTGAAGTCCAGCTTTTCTTCCCAGCCCTTTTCCTCTCCCTGGCTTCTCCAGGAAGCAGATCTCCTCCCACCAAATGGCTGTATTGTTTCAGCCTCAGGCCTCTTCACACCTACTCAGGGGGCAGCTTGGCTCAGGCTGTCAAATGCTGGCCAATCAGAAGAGGCTGTTAAACGTCTGTTTTAGGTAACTTCAGGATAGTAAGTTCTAAAACTACTTTCCTGTAATAGTTATAATAAATCTGACCTTGGCAAGTTGTAGGATTTATTGTACATATTTTTGTGATACTTTGAATCATA